>JANFCV010000003.1:2682500-4023750 GCA_024500475.1 Phthorimaea operculella | reverse complement strand
GCCTCTTAGATGACCGTTCTACGACCACCGTAATTATAAGTAACCAACTCACAAACATTATCTCCTGATTCTAAAGCTAGCGCTCAAAGCACTACACCAGTGAAAGTTGTCATAAATGTCGTTCAATGAAAAACTTTCAAACTGGCTATTCTTCTTTTTCTTCGAGTGGGACACCAAGTCGACAAACGACCCGATGAACCCTATTAAGTCACTAACAGAAAGCCGTAAAACAGTTATATGTTGCAATTATATTTTCTTCTCTTCTTCTCTTGCAGATTACTGTCCTTAAATGTGTGACATCAGAGACCAGCCAGGAGTGACCACCGTGAAGTACTTTCGGTCGATAGCACAGTTCGTGCCCATGACTGAAGTTGGGTCTGGTTACAAGTAAGTGTTCATAACCCCAAATTAGTAGGGCATAGGTACGTCATGTCATGAGTTGTTTTGTTGTACGACACTTTTTCCAGTTGGAAATGTCAGTCTTTTTGGGGGGTAATTTATTTGCTATGCCACCACGCGCTTAGCGCATTTATACGAAATGCTACTGAATATTCTCAGGATTTATCCGTTACTTGCCTTTTAAGATTTCAACTTGTAAAAATGGGGGAATAGTATTCTGAACTGACATAATACGAGCAAATGAGTTAACTTAGCTTAATCTCATTCATCTATTTGATTGAATCGATAGTGCAACAATAACAGCAAAACGTAAGCCCTTTCCATCTTCGTGTCGTGCGCATAATCGACAAAGACACATAATTGACGGCTGATGTGGCGCAGTGGTACTGCCTACAACGCAGAAGGGGTTCGATTTTCGATGGGTCATTCACAAAGTTGGTACTTAGTCTGGTTAGGACATAGCAGGCCGAACCACCTAACTGTCCATAAAAAAGATAGTTCCGTGCTTCGGAAGGCACCTCAAGTCATCGGTTCCAGTTGCTGTCTATGATTACTTAGATGGCAGTTGTTACAGATCCATGTCAAAAGCCTGCTACTTGTAGTAGGCGGCTGTAGAACTTTGACACCGGGGTTTATCGGGACGTTAGACGACTCGAGTGTCTCATATAAATAGAGAGGTGAATAAATTAACAAAATCCGTAAGGTTCTAGAGGTTGAGAAAGTTTTTTGCCGCCCTCTAGTCACCACCGCGGAAGGAAGTTCATAAATTTTGGTAGTCTTTGCTTGGTTTGAAATCGGTACGCGCTGTACGCGTTCCTCTAAAGTAATGCTACAAACTTTGTGTTACAGAGTCTCCGGCTGATGTCCATTCCACGTTACGCGCATCTGTTACTACACCGACGCGTCGCCGTGAGCAGGCGGGACACAAGACTACTCGTCGTGTAGATGCAGCCAATTTGTTTGTTGTTGATGAAGTTTTTTTTTATGTAGTAACTGCGTCTAGATATGGTCATGCGCGTGCGAGGCAAGACCGTGCGGTGCGATGCATACGTCCCACGGGGCGGTGAGTGGTGAACAGGCGAAGCTGCACCCCAGATCTGGACGCAGTTATTTTTGTATAATAAATGTTACATTATGCAAATAAATGTAGGGGAGACTGGGGACACTTGATCCCCCACTTTGATTTTGTGATCTCATGAATACATTTTTTAACATATATAAACCGTATTTACACTAAACGATGCATAATTTAATGAACTACCATTTGTGTATGTGTGGTTAGGATGATACCATAGTTGTAAAAGTTATTTAAAGAAAACTGGTAAAACAGGTTTGCACCATGTGTCCCGTATATAAGGGAGAAATGATCCACCTGGTTGGATGACTTGATCCGCCCCGGATCAAGTCTACCATAGTATGGGAGACATGGTTTTGTTTATTAAATAGGTGAGGATCATGTGTTCCATAGTCAGGGACACGTGGGACATTACGTAAAAGTAAATGACTATTTTATCAAGTTTAGTTTTGTTTTATCTCCCAAATGTAGTCTAAAAATTTACAGGTACACTTAATGTAATGAATAACCGTTTATAATTGATAATATAACGAAAAAAAAAAATTGAACTTTTATAGCAGTCTTGGATCATGTCTCCCATAGGAGAAATACATGAGTGATTAAATGCTATCAAATTAAAATATTATTTAAAAATGTTCCATACAGCCTGAATATACACGAAATTTAATCAATCAGTCCTGATTACAATTTTCTTACTAACTGTTTCCCATAAGGGACACTTGATCCTAGGATCAAGTCTCCTTTAAAAAAATGTACCAAGTCTCCCTTGTAGTATGTGGCCAGGAATAATAACAAAAGATTTTTTTTACTTTATATAAACATTATTCTTTAATAAAAACTCACTGCTAATGAAATATCCCTAATAATGAAACTGTTTCTCTTGCTAATTTTCACTTTTTTGTAATAAATAAAAGCCTGCAAATACTCGCCAAAATGATCTTGCGCCGCTAATGAATATATAAAGACCTGTCACTTTGAAACATGAAATAGTTGACACATATGACTGCGAAAAAAAGTTTGCCCGTACAGTAGACAAAAAGTTTTGCTAGCATTAATACACATAGCTCTGGTAGATTTTCTGGAAATCAAAAGTACCATGTCTCCCACAGGGATCAAGTGTCCCCAGTTTCCCTATTATTACTATCAGCAATAAAAACGTATGTATCTGTATGTAAGATTCAATTTATTTTCTACCTAAATCCCTACATATTCTTATCTAAGGTTATTCTGAGCGTCAATTTATAGTGCCTACTTGGGTCAGTGGTGGAACGGCACCAACTGCTTATCGCATCTTTACGAGCAAAGATTTAAACTGCGCGGCCACCACCACTGAGACAAGATCTATAATATTAGGCTTAGGTAATGAACATGGAAACTGTGCAAATAAAACTGAAATCTACATATTTGAGTACTAGATTTATTTCGTACTAAATTATAAATTATATTAGCTACATGGTAGATAGGTACACGGCACGGCATAAAGGTATATAAACACAACAACTTAACTCTACAATGGATCAACGGTAATGATGCAGGTCAGCGGCTCAAGATCCGGATGTCCCTATTAGCTAATGCTAACTGCACCCATGGTCAGCGGCTCAGGGTCTTGATTTCTCTGAATGGAATTCCCAGAGGAACACAGGAAGATAATATTTAAAAAATAATTTCTCTGTAAGTGCTTACAGAATTTGTTTAGCAGACTGAAGAGGAAGATTCTAATAAGTCATCCATCCCGCTTGCTGACTAACTATACAACCATATCAGAGGTATACTATTAGTTGCCTAGTAGGGGGTGGAAACCTCTTACACCAAAGGCTCATCCATCATATTGTTCGTCCACTTTGTGTCCCACATTACATGAATGCATGCATATTATACAGAATAACACTGAAAACTGTTTTTCATATAAGATATTTTACTGGCATGTATTACTATACATATGAAATGCGCTGCTTTTTCAATCACTATACATATTAAAAATACACATCAAAATCTACGGATTCTGATAGCATGGTTAGGAACAGTTCTCCTGCTGCACTGCACATCTTTCACTAGGGTTCACTGGGTTCACAGGAAACATTTGCCGTCCCATTCGACGGGAAAAGAAGCATTTCTGTAACTCTGTAGTCTAGCTGGGCACTTGGTCAGGGTTCAAATTTTCTCTGGATTGCGCATCAGGATCGTTGAGAACTTTTGTCAGTAAGCCATTTGTATATCTCGTGCTGATTATCCAGGCTCCTGGAGTCTCCAGCTATTTCACATTCCGCACTAACCCTCGATGTTTATCCGCCAGCTGGAGCAGTACAATAAACACCTAAAATCTTGTGCTATGAAGGTATTTTTTCTACTTTGTACAGTGAAGGTGGGCTCCAGGCCTCTAGATAGTCAATACTAAGTGCTTCACATCGCAAAATTAAAGCAAAACAGCTTAAAAACAAGGAAAACGTTGAGAAAAGCGCGAGTGCGAGCAACGAAATGACGTTTAATAGCTGTCAAATGATGCATACTTTTTTCATTCTTTCGTTCTGTTATAGATTTGCGTAAAGTGCACGTTCATCGACGCAAGCGTATAAAAGAGCTACGAAAGAATTATGCGAAAAGCAGCTATGAACGTACCCCTGGGGCGAAATCGCGTTTTGCTGCTAAAGCAAAACTACATCCGACATTTCTCTCTAAAATAGTATTTTCGACAATAAAATAAAAGACTTGAGTATTCCTTTAATTTTTATTTACATTAATTCAAATATTAGTGTGTTATAAATTCAGTTTATAGACAATTTGACTTCATTATGTTTAATTAATTCATAAATTTTTTGTGAGCATAAACGAAACGGTTACGTATCGGTTGAGTTCACGTTGAGTTTGAAAAGAGCATGGATTATGGTGTTTTATTTTTGGGAAACCATCGATCGATCATCAATGAAATCACTGATGAAATTGAGTTCATCGCAACGGTGGTAAGTAAGTAGCTGCTGGTGTAGGTACGGTGCCCGAAGGAGAATTTGGCGGCAGATAGCTCTCCGTTGGTGGAGAGGGTGATGGAGTACTCGAGGGGCTGGTGGATCCAGGTGTTGACGGTGGAAGATATGCTGTGGATGGATTCGGTGGACTAGTGCTCGGGCTCGGACTTGGTTGAGGACTGGATCCAGGCACTGGCGGTAAGTAAGCTTCAGATGGAGGACTCGGAGGCGGCGTTGGGGACGGTGTGGGTGCTGGTGTTGGCGCTGGAGTAGGTGATGGCGAAGGCGGGGCTCCTCCTCCTCCTTCTACAGGTGGTAGATATTTAGGAGCGTTGGTCGACGCTCCAGTCGAACCACTCGTTGGACTTGGAGACGGATAGTTGTAACCAGCAGAACCTGCCCCTGCAGCCGAGCCAGCTGTAGAGCCGGCAGTTGTTCCTTGGGTCGTAGATGACGGTGTGGTGCTAGGCGTTCCGTAATTGTAGCCACCACCCCCGCCGCCGCCACCCCCGGCGCCGCCTCCACTGTCGCCGCCTCCGTAACCACCACCACCGCTGAAACCACCGCCGCCGCTGTAACCACCTGTTGAGATTTGTGCTCCTGCTGTTGTGCCACCACCGTAGCCACCTCCAGATCCACCGCCATATCCACCTCCTCCAGCTGAACCGCCGCCATATCCGCCCCCTCCAGCTGAACCACCGCCATATCCTCCTGCTGCAGCCCCAGCTTGTCCGCCTCCACCTCCACCGACTGCATAGTTGTACCCTCCGCCTCCGCCTCCTCCTCCTCCTCCTCCGCCTCCGCTAGTCGCCGCCGTAGTGGCTGCCGTGCTCGAATAACCGCTACCACCGATGTTGACAGTGCCCCCCGCGGGCGCTGGGTACGCGTAATACATTTGTTGCGCCTGTGTCCTGTCAACATTAGGGGCTTGAGTGGACACAGATGGTCTTGAAGGTAGATTGAAAGGGATGCTTGGCTTTGAGTACACGTACCCGTCTTGTCGCTTCACCCGGACGTAGCCTGGTGTGCCAATCCCTTCTATTGCAACTGGTATCGGCTCCGAAGTACAACTCGAACTTAAAATTAGCAGTTGAATCAATAGACCGAAAGGTCTATTAAAGTTAAATCGCATTTTTAAACATCAGTTGAGAGAACATGAAACGTGAAAAGACGATTCTTTCTTTGTGCAACTGTATTTATAATAATTTCGAGGAAGCTTGTCCTGGGATGTTACGAAACTTCTGTTTGTTTACCTAGGTATAATTCAAAAGCCATTTTGCGGTTTTTCTAAATTATAAACAAGAAAATTAAATTCTGTCGCTTCTAGGCTTCCAGCTTTCCAGCTAGCTGTTTTTGTCAAGGTTTCCTTTGATGTGATGACTGAGATGAGTCATGGAATGCTTTTACTTTTCAAGTTCTTTTTTAGGCTTTAGACAGGATTTAGTAACACTACACTAATTTTCGGTTTGTGCATAGTTACTACAGTTTGTGCACAGTAGTATAATACCTCTAGCTAGGTGATATAAATCAATGCAAACACCTACGCCTCATACACCGATAAAGTTGTTCAACTAGTAAATCCCTTAGCGTCTTATATCACCGGAATAAAGTTCATTGTCCCCAGGATTATCAAGACAAGTCACAAACTTAAAAGTCGCAAGCAAGTGAAAGGAAGTTGTTTTGATTATCTACGAGGCTGTGCTGCGGCTGGCAGACACGACACCAGTTATCTCTGTACATTCCAGCTTTGCTAACGTTGTTGTTTATTCATTCATTACTATAACTCAAGTGCTTCAAATTACCTAGAAGTAAGTATGTAACCATTGGCTCATTTTTTATAGCATCGCACATTGGGTTAATTTGGTACTTTGGTAGATATAGTTCGTCCTTATTTATTTACGAAATCAAATATATAGTGGCCATGGGTATTCATTACTGGTTAGTAACACTATACATACGTAGGTACTAACTAAACTAACAAATAACAAAATGCGGACATAATTACGTATTCCACACTTGCTTTAGCCAAGGAAACCTTGACATCTAGCTTTAGTTCAGGCATTCTCGTACATTTTAAATGGGTCCTTGTGTGTTTTAACCATATTTAGGAACACATATTACCTTCTACCTACTTACTACTACTAAAATACTATAGTTTTTTAGTGACTGATTTTCATAGTTTATTTTTGCTTCACGCTGTCAGCTATAGATAGGCATGATAGGTAGATAAGAGTACCAACCTACTACGCTAAGTATAGTTAGTACTCCTTTCTCTATCAATGTGAATGCCGCCAGTAGGTAATATGATCAACTTATATCGATGTTCGTAAAATGATTTACTGCCCTGCCACTGGATCAGCAATTCTTCAAGGCATTATTTATAATTAAAGGATCAGCCTGTTATTTTTAGAACTCTAGGTATAGGTAGAAAACGAGCAAATGTTAATCCTCCAATAGGTGACTCGAGGTGCTGTTGATAGAACGAAAACATCAACGAACAAGGTCATAACAATGGGAAAGAATTATACAATAAATTATTCACTCCAACAGAAATGGTGCTAAAACTGTACGCGGTGTCGGATGGCCCACCGTCGCTGTCGGTGCGACAAGCACTCGCCCACCTTCAGATACCCTTCGAGCTCGTGGACGTCAACTTCAATACAGGGGAACACACTACTGAAGAATACGCGAAGGTACGGACCTCAGCCAAGATACACCATCGATTGACCATCGATCACAATCTGAGTATCATAGATTAGAAAGAGATCCCAGGACACTTAGCTTGGAAGATATACTACCTCAGCAGGGCCCTGCACCGTATGCAACTTGTGATGCATCACAAAAGTATCTTTTTATTCATTCATGTTTCAGATGAACCCGCAAAAAGAGATTCCAGTTCTTGACGATGATGGCTTCTACTTGGGTGAAAGTAACGCCATATTGCAGTATATTTGTGACAAATATAAACCAGACTCTCCTCTGTATCCCAAGGATCCTAAAGCGAGGTAACTTTCAAATAGGCTTTCGGCTCCTAAATATGTAGGTAAGTAAACAAGCTATGAATTTATCCCTAAATAATTTGTTTTCAGAGCAATTGTGAACCACCGATTATGTTTTAACATGTCTACATACTACGCCAACATTTCTGCCCACACGGTAAGTCCACGATATTTTTACCAAATTACCAAATTTACCGTCTTATAATGATCGTTATTTAATACCTCCTTTTTTGGTCTCAGATGGCCCCAATATTCTACGACTACGGTCGCTCGCCTCTTGGGCTGAAGAAGGTGCACATGGCTCTGGATGTGTTCGAGACGTACCTAACAAGGCTTGGAGGAAGTCATGCTGCTGGTGACCATCTCACCATCGCCGACTTTCCACTTTTCAATTCCACCATGACACTTGAAGCCATTGATTTTGATTTCTCCAAGTATGCTAAGGTAAGTTGCAAATTCCATGACGAAGATTTACCTATTTGGTGCATAGATATCTAATATATTTTAATTGATTGATACATCAGTTCATTAAAAAGAAGAAGCTATGTTGATGATTTTGTTTGTTGATTGAGTTGTACTATAATGTGTTATTCAACGTGTTATCTTATTATTTTGTGAAAGATGCTCTTTTAGATTTATTAAACGTCAAGTCGATTAGGTATCAGTCAATATAGTTCTATCTATATAACAAATTCTATTTTTAAGGTTCAAAAATGGTACAACGAGTTCAAGAAGAATTATCCGGAGCTGTGGAAGATCTCTGAAGCTGGTATGAAAGAGATCCAGCACTTTGCCGCAAACCCTCCTGAGATTACTTTCGTTCACCCCATTCATCCCATTCGAAAAGTGAAATAATCTCAACTGGAAACATTTTTAAATCTTATATTTTTAAAGTTATAAATTTACAATTAAAAACTATTAAGTCTTAACCGCTTCTTCATTTTTCTAGGTCAGGATTTTATTGACCTACATAGTCCCATTCAGCTGCGTTCACGTTCAATAACTAACCACGTTTTTAAGACACACACCTCTTCATGTATCCCAGACATGATCTGGTGCAGCAGTCTGCATGGTTCATGCACTGTAAAAATAATAAGGATTAACATTATTAAATATTTACACGTACTTGAACTGAATTTAGCAAATGGACAATTAGTAACAGGATGGATTCTTACAAATTCTCCAATAGCTGCACATTTTTTGTCTTCATCGGCACCAGCTTGCATCACAGCTTCGTTTCCCACGACTTCGTTCACCTTATTAAGATTTTCTATCTCGTCTTCATTTCTTTGAATATCACCATTTTTGTTTATCAGAAGTGGGAATCCCATCACTTTGTGCACGTCGTCTACATCACCTTCAAACTCATCGTCTGTATTCACTGTCACTGGGGTGTCTTTACTATCAATATCATTATTTCCGATGATATAACTGCTAACGGTACTAACTATTAAACAGGCGAGAAAGAGTAAAAACGTGCGAGACATGCTTTAAGCTAATTTAGTTCAAGTGTAGAATAGTTACTAATCGTCTGGCGCTCAGCTATGTTAAATAATGTGGGACACCGCTGCAATCGATGCCTTTATACATACCCACCCGCATTAGGCTGTATTGTGTGTACACGTGAATGCGGTAAACAAAATATTACAGAGTGTATATTTTATAGTTCTCCACTAATAAAAGTAAATTGTTTGTGTCGGCACAAAATAATTACCTACGATATCGACAAGGTGATTAAAATTAATGCTAAGTAGGTATATCAGACAACAATACCACTTCTACACAGCACACCATGCACCTTTGTATTTTTGTTTAGCGAATACACTGCTTAGCTGAGCTGAGTCAAGATTTTGCCTGGATGATTTTGTGAGGTAGAGGTAGGCAGGCATCTATTGTGGACAGTGTTTCGTATAAAATAGTAGGTTTATAACAAAATAAATGACGTTGAAGCCGAAGAAGGTAGAATCGATATATTTTTAAATTAAGTCCATCACCCACTATTCCAGTTGTATTCAATGCAGACATCAGGAAATTCGACGTGCATCGAATTCAAAACCTATTTTTGTTTTCGTTTCATTCAATGACTCATCCAAAATTAGCACCCTGTATGTGATCTCAATAAACATTGGTTATCCTGTTAAAATATTTCCAGTCGTTGTAATCAGTCATTCAGCAAAAGGTTGAATTGTGCAACTTTTAGATAGAACCGCAGCTTATCAGCGCTTCAGTCAAGTTTTTCAGGACACACACATTGCGCTACTGACTGCTGTATGTGAGTCAGGGTTAGGCGATTATATTTATTTATAGCTTATCATTCATTTCAGTTCTACAAGTATTTCATGTTTTTAAATATTTTGCCACAATTCATGCACATCCTTCACCCTAATGAAGAGAAACAGCTACAAGGAGCAACTCCTTGTTAGTTCGTTAATAAAATAAAAATGCATTTTATCGTTGTTAATTTGTTATTTAATTAATTACTTAGCACCTTCGTTTATATCTTTCTAAAAAAATGCGACATGTAGGTATCTACATACTATTGACAACTATAGGTTTCTTTAACGCACTCCAAAGATGCCCACAATGCCACCAGTGCCACCACTACTAGGTTTTCGAGTCACTTGAACAATTTCAGGTTCAGAATTCTTTTTCTTATTTCCACCCATTCCAAGAATGTTTGGGATCACCTGCGTGACTGTTCCGGGTAGATTTACTACTGGGTCTGCGAGGTCCGGTAATTTTGCAGGGAGTTTAGGAAGATTCAGCAAGTTGCCGAGAACATTTTTGCAAAAGGCTCCTGTAACTCGATCGGCCATGTTGCCCCACAGTCCGATTTGGCAGAATCTGAAAGAAGAGAAAATAAAATTGTTAAATAGCTGGTTGGCTATTGTTTCCTAACTTAACCATGTGTCAAGACCCCGTTGGAAGAGATCAAGAACTTTTACTCATGTGCTAAACCAACCAACGTTTTAACTATTCTATCAACCATTAGATAAGTAGCTAAATAGCTAAGTGAACCAACACTTGACAGTCGCATTGTTAAAACTGCTTACAGGCTGGTGTTTGGATAAGAAAGTGCTCGTCACTTTTTTTAAGAACCTAGTGATGAGATGTGACAGTGACATATTTCATAAGTAGTAGGTACATATACCGACCTAAAATCTTTATCCAACTTTACTTCTTCGCCAATCTTCAGGAACTGATCATTATTTTTTGAGAAAGGTAAGAAGCCCATTTTAGATTTGTTGTTAGTCTCCATAGGAGTCAAGTCATGCGCAAACTTGGCAATAAGGGAGACGAAGTTGTTTCGGACTCGAGCGTCTGTGCTGGAGATTTCACCGCTAACAGACTTCCCTTCATCATTCAGAGGTTCGAAGATGTAAGCCAGCTCGTCCCCGTGAGCAGGACCTTTTGCTTTTGCATCACGTCCTTTCTGCATTTTTTCGTCTGTGGACTCTAAAATCAAACATCGAATATATTAGAGTGATATACTTAGTAAAATTGTTAAAGGAATAAGTTGGGAATAAGTAGCGTTTTTGTGGATCGAGAAACACATCTAGGACGCCGTCAGACAGTTAGAAGATCTGGATAAGGCTATCCAAGGATACTGCTCAGATTCCTTTTCATTTTGCATATTAATGGTGGATACCGGAAAGAAAGCAGAATACGAAGAAAATCGTGTTCTACCTGAGGTGAGAGCGAGGCCAGGCAAGAAGTGCGAGCCACGGGACAGGTTGCCTAGGTGTTCAAAGCTGTAGAGGTAGGCTGGGCTGCCCTCGCTCCAAGCACGCACGCTCTCGTATGCAGGCAGGTTGAACAACGCATCACCTGGCGAAAATTACAAAAGCCGTTAGTGAAATAAATCCCAAGAATAAGTACAGCTACTACCTAATACCCTATCAATAAGGGAAATTAATATTTATCAATATAATATTAAAGTGGCTACCTTTCTACCTAAGCTTACTTCCTTCCTACCACAGCATGTAACATTCATTCATTGGTATAATTATTGCATTTTTGTAATGCTTTTGTTTTCCACGAGTCTATTGCAAACCTAGAAAATATTCGAGTGATATGGCTCCACGCTACACTACCTGAGCTTAACCATCCGCCGAAACGGGAAGGGTCCCCGGCTCGGCAACAGAGGGAAAAAAACGAAAAGGGTCCTTTTGTTAAATTCAAATCGCCCAGCGCATGGGGTTCCTTTCGTAGAACGAGCTAATAATAACCCACATCTGCTGTTAAATGGTTTGGCAGCTGTTGTAGATTTAAAAATATTTTTGTAGATGATTCTATTAAATCAAATATTATATTATTCCTAACTATAACTCATATAGTATTGATACTTTAGGTCTATCAATCAGTCTACAATTATATTTGAGTAAGTATGTTTTGATAGCAGCTAACCAAATATCCGTCAAAATCTCATATTATATGAAGTCCTTGACGTACCAGTAGCTTCAGCTATTTGCGCCAGTCCATCGATGGCATTAAAGGAGCTGTCGAACAGCGCCTGGTAGTAGTCCGGCAATGGAACGACCTGCTTGACGGTGTCTGTCCCGACTGTCACCAGCCCCTTCACGCCACTCACTGCATCCTTCAGACCACCCACCACCTGCTTCTTTATGAAGTCCTTCACGTTTGTCAACTGCACCGTTAAGTAGTTTGAGTATTTGCCTGCGAAAAGGAACAAATAATCGGATCTTAAAGGCTGGTCATTATTTTTATCGCCAAGCCGTCCTATATTCCATAGATTTCCTATAGATTGAATCTTCGAGCAGCAAGGTAGTAGGCCGTGTTGCTCGAAGGATTGGATCAACCTGATAGAAGTTGTCGCGTTTACTTACTAAGTTGGAATGGACAGAAAAGTATTACCAAAAACAGCGCGTGAAGTCTCAGCAGAGGTGACTCCAGTGAGCATGGGCACGTTTTGGCGTTTCTGCTTAATGGACTCAGCTGGCGGCTCCTCCACCAGCGGCGGCAGCGCTCGGTAGTCATCGCTGCCTTCCACTCGAGCCCCGGCACCTGAATTACAATTTATTGAAGATAAAAGAACCCTAAAGCTGCTATTCCGAACACTGCAGCCAACAGCCGACAGCCGACAGCATATGCTGCAACGGCTGCAGCTATCGGCAGTCACAGCACATGCTGTTGGCAGTTGCAGCACATGCGATTCCGAAGGCACCGGCCGACAGCCAACAGCCGACAGCACATGCCGTGACTGCCGATAGTTGCATGTAGACTTAGGTAGATTTTATAGATACCTACAGGTTAATAGGTACCTACATACATAAATCACGCCTTAAACCCTTGCGGGGTAGCGACGGCCGTAAAAATTCGGTCGTTATCGCCACGTGTAACAAATATTTGAGAGCCGTTCTAGCTATTGTCGTGTATCACTATAGTGACAGGTTGTCAGCCTGTCGCCTAAAATTGCAATACACATGTTACCTTCGAGTCCCATAGTAGCTTCTTACGACACCCACATAAAAAAGGGGGTGATGCTATTCTAAGCTAGCATCACACGGCAGAGTAGCAGGTAGGTACATAGGTAGCTATAATAGGTACCTCGTTGTTACACAACCATGTCAGAGGCCTGCTACTTTCAGTAGGCGGTTGAAAAACTCTGAGACCAGGGTTCATCGGATCGTTGGACGACTCGGTGTCCCACACGAAAAGAAGAAGAATAGGTACCTACAGGTAACTCACGCACGAACTGTAAGTAATTAGTTGGTACAATTCAGTGTACCGAAACTCGAACCTAGGTAGGTATAATAGGTAGGTAGCTTTGAAATTACCGCTGTGTGGTTTCGTTTTTTAATAATTATGATAGTTAATTACTTCATAATTATTTCTGAACCACACATTTTACGTTTTATAGCAAAATAGCAAAAATAGATACGTGCGTATCGCACTGCCGTTGCAGCAATACTGATCTGCAGTCACGGCAGTTGCGGCATATGCTGCAGCGGCCGACGGCATGTGCTGTCGGCTGCAGCCTTCGGATAGCGTTCCATAGAACTCCATACAAACCAGTAGTGCTGCAACGGCTGCAACTGCCGTTGCAGCATATGCTGTTGGCTGTCGGCTGTTGGCTGCAGTGTTCGGAATACCACCTTTAATGCGCATGCATTACATGAATTCAGCAAAAGTTTGTACTGTGGTTGTGTTACTTACCAGACCGTCCAGAGATTTCATCCAAGAACTGTTCTGTATCGACATTGTGACTGGTCATATTCACATCAGCCTGAGAAAAGAATTAAGTATAAGTTGGGGGGAGGTATTTAATTAAATAATGGCTACGTGTAAGTGTAAGTTAAATGGTTGGAAGGCATAAGTAGAATAAGATAGCTACGTAGAGTATAGGAACGTACCAGCACTATTTTCTCCATTGGAAGTTTCTTCAAGCAGTTGACTAGGCGAATTGCAGGCGACTCGGGACAGTCTGTCCGCTTGGCTAACTCCTTGGCAAACTTGGCAGGGTCTGGCCGCACAGCTCCTGGTGATAGTGGAGTCCCTGATAGTGCTGCCAGTCCTGTGGCACTTCGACCTTCGTTGGACAACGCCAGCAGAGAGGCTGCACTGCCGCCCGAGCCTTGACCCATCACAACAACTCGGGTTGGGTCGCCATTAAAGAACTCGATGTATTCTTTGATCTGAAAAACATCGTCAAAATAAACACTTTTTCGCTTTTTGAACGAGCAGTCACATGAGAGACAGAAATACATACCCATAACATGGCAGCTCGAAGATCAAACAATCCTGCGTTGCCCGACGCTGCCTTTTCTGCTGTGCTGAAATATCCCAGAGAGCCGAGACGGTACTGCGCAGTCACCAGGATTGTGTCTTTTTGCGTGAGATGTTGACCCTGGCGGAGGTATTTTTATCCAGATCAGAACTTGGTTAAGTATTCAGTCTTCTTTAAACAAAACAACTGACTAAGCTTTAAAGACACCAGGTGTCCCACACGAAGAGAGAGAGAGAGAACTTTAAAGAACTGCATACCTACTGACTTACCCCATAAGCTGATGCAGATCCAGTTTTGTAATTTCCGCCATGAATAAAAAAGATCACAGGACTACCTGGATGAAAAAAATATTGAGGTTATAATCTCGACGCAGTTAAGACATTTCTGCGAATATGTGAATGTAACTAGCCTTTTTCGTCCCCGGGCATTTTAGGAGTGTAGATATTGAGGCAGAGGCAGTCCTCGCTGCCGATTATTCTGTACGGGTTGCGTGGGTCGACTTGGGGACACGGGCTGCAGTACTGCTGCGCTGTCATCTCTCCGGCCAGCAGACGCCGGACCGGCCTTTGGAATCTCCGTTCGCCGACAGGGGGCTCTGCATATCTGAAGAATATAAGCACTCGTTTGAAAGATAGAGGAATAGAGGACCTCCTCCTTTTTGTGATGTCATACGAAAATCTTTAGGACTTATAGGAGTCGGGATGGGAGTTACAGGATCACTCAAATTATTTTAAATGCACGCACTTTCTGTTTGTGGATGATCTAAACAGGAACGGAAGTTTTTATCAAACATCCGTCCAAATCAAGTTCATAAATTCATATTTGGGATGGTTTGCCAAAGTGTGATGCCAGTAATATCACCATGCTGATAGCATGTTCTGGGACTGAGGACGAGAAAAGGTCTCTTCCTCAGTCTTAGGTAACCTAACTGATATCATTAGTAATTATGAAGTTCCCTGGGAATGCTAAGGTCTTACCTTACTAACTGCGCTCACCAATCTGACAAGTAAAATACACCCCCAGGGTGGTCGATGTCTATTACAGCCAGTACAGGTCTTTTGTGACTGATTGTTACAGGAAGATAAGTAAGGTAGGTAGTTTAGATTTAATTATTAACCAATCATTTGGGCATACCTACTCTTCTATCTGTTCTTTGTAGAAGTTATCAAGCTCAGCAATGACAGCACTGGAAATAATGTGTCGCGCCAATTAATACTCAAAAGCCACAAAAGTTCACTGCTGGGCATGGGCCTCCCCTTATCTGGGGGTAGGTATTGCCATGCTCACCACGCTTGGGAGGCGGATTAGCGAGCGCAGTGTAAGATGTTACATTTACAGGGAACAATGCTGGCCATTCCCCGGATAATTATCCCTTAGTCGCTTTCTACGACACCTACGGGTACAATTGGAGTGATGCTATTCTAAGCCGGCATCACACGGCAAATACGACAAGCAATACTTTAACCATAACATTAATATCTAACCTTATCCCAAAAAAGCTGTAATATCCTAGTCTGTCGTCCTTTAGACCTTCAACTCGGGCGCTAAGGCCATGCTTCTGTACGAAGACCACGGCGGAGTCAGGTTCAGGAGGCGCTGCAGGCTGGCCTCCGACCACGGCAGCGGCCGGCGCCGGGAACACAGCCAGGCTGGTTAGGGAAACTACCACACACAACCTACACCACATCGTGCCTTCAAAGTACTACGCGCCCAACCAGACTGGCCCGGAAATCAACTCCCACATATTCTGATTCTGGTGCTTAATCGCAAATCGGGTTACATGTTCGCTATTAAATTATGAATTCGCAAGTCTGTAGATAAGTACCTACCTACTACTATATTTAGAGAGAATATAAAAAATCGATAAGCCCTATAGCCAAGTTAGTATAGGGGTAAATTCGGGTAAACCCAACTTATTGTGGTAGTAGTTAGTTGCCCGGAGTTTCACGTAAAGCCCTTGGATTCCGAACTAGCATTAAACACTTCCTTCTTTTACATGTAGGTATACATCACGCCTAGGTACATACATGCCTTACAGGGTGGACATGGCGGGCTTAAAACGGTTGTTATATTCCCGTCCGACAAAATGCAGTCAGTGCCACGCCACTGAAACTACCTACGACGCAGAAGGTTCCGGGTTCAATTACGTGTGGGGTCACTCACAAAGTGATATGATAAGTTGATATTTATCAATTTATCATCATCTTCTGCAACATGTTTTGTATGAACACAAAGTTGATATTTATCACTTTGTGAATTTGTTCCCAGTCTGCTCAGGGCTCTGCAGGCTGAACCACCTGATTGTCTGAAAAGCAAGGTGGTTCCGTGCTTCGGAGAGCACGCTAAAGGTTCTATTCCGAACAAACCAGGCGACAGCCGACAGCACATGCTGCAACCGCCGCAGCTATCGGCAGTTGCAGCACATGCTGTTGGCAGTTGCAGCAGATGCGATTCCGAAGGCACCGGTCGACAGCCGACAGCCGACAGCACATGCTGCAACGGCTGCAGCTATCGGCAGTTGCAGCACATGCTGTTGGCAGTTGCAGCAGATGCGATTCCGAAGGCACCGGCCGACAGCCGACAGCCGACGGCACATGCCGTGACTGCCGAATTGCCGATAGTTGCATGTACACTTAGGTAGATATTATAGGTACCTACAGGTAATAGGTACCTACATACATACATAAATCACGCCCTAAACCCTTGCGGGGTAGGCAGATGAAGAACCTCAACGCTGATAGGGCACTTATTTGACGCAAAGTTGCAGAGCCTCGAACACCGTAGCAAGGTAGCTTGCTTGTCGGTATTCTACAGGATACTTTTCGGGAAAATTAATAATATCAGGCGTTACTTTGCGGAAGTCCATCTTGATGAAAATTATAGAAATATATTTAGCTTCTTCCGCACCTATGATGGAAAGGTTATGCTGCTGATGCTGCTAATAGGATGCCAGAACCATGCATGCATACTATTTCGATATCCAGTACGGGACTCGCGCTGTTTTGCTGCCATGGAATGACATCCGAGATTTGGCGGCTGTATATGGCTTAGATACATTGCCGGCCATCGTATGGGCTTCACTACAACAAACGCAATAGAATCAGCAATGTATGCCTTATCACTCTTATCAGGTGGCAGGTGGGTGCCACAGGGGAGGGTGAAAGTGAAATAGGCCTTTTTAGGGTTTCGTAGTCTACTAGAAACCCTTATCATTTCGGTAAGTCTGTCTGTCTGTCTGTATGCCGCGCCCTCATAACTTCGTCAGTTTTGGAGATATCGACATCAAATTTAGTGTGAAGATAGATAGTGTTGACCCAAATTTAGAAATGTTGCGAAAAAAATATTTTAATTGTCATTTGGGCCCCCTTCCCATACATATGAAAGGGAAGCAAAGACTTTTTTTTTCTCCTGTAATATTGAGTAGGGTATCGTTGACACCCTGTATACAGGGTTATTTTTTAGTCAGTGCGCAAACTTTGCAGGATGTTTCTACTCGTGATTCTGAAAAACTTTTACTATGGGGCCACCTGAAAATCTAAAAAAAATTTTTGTGTGTTTCATACATTTTTGCCGAGTAGGTACATCGAGTAGGTATGAATTTTTCTATGGAACATCCAAATATTTTTTTGCGAATTCGCCGGTGGTCCCATAGTAAAAGTTGATCATAATCACCAGTAGAAACAACCTGCAAAGTTTGCGCACTGACTTGGAAATTGAAAAATAACCCAGTATTTTCTCGTGGACTTTTTACGCACGCACCGCATGCACCCGCCAATAGTGATGGGCAAATGTGAATGATTTATTCGAATGATCATTCGAATAGAGAGGCATTCGAATTATTCGCTTGTTTAAAAGGACTATTCGAATTATTCGAATGAAAAACAATCATTCGAATCTTCTTCTTCTTCTATCGTGTCGATGACAATTTTTCAAATATGCCCAGACCAGTGTATAGCCACGCGGACAGCCTCATTGGTGGCATCCCAAAGGTCTTCAAGTGAGCAAGTGCTGGGGCAGGCCGGGCAGGCCAGCAGGTGGGCCATATCTTGCGGTGTGGCACCACAGGCACAGGATGGGCTAATGGAATAGACCCACCGCACGAGATTTTCCTTACAGCGGCCAACCTGTGATCGGAGTCGATTTAAGGATCTCCACACTGGCCACTGTAAGTTTTGACCCGGAGGAAGGTGTTCGACCTGAGGGATGTGTGGATCTACCGGAAAGGATTCTCGCCATCGCCGGTTTTTAAAAGTGGCTGGGTCTTCTTTAAGAGGAGCAACAGTACTTAAGAAGCTTTTTCTGCTTATTAGCCTACGTGTTGCTGGACTGCAGCCATACAAGGGGTGCCGTGGGTCTGTTTCCTGCTTGGCTTTTTCGGCAGAGCTAGCCATCTCCCTACGAACACTGGGTGGAGCAACACCTGCCAGTGAATATAGCATACTCGTAGGAGTTGGTTTCAGACAACCGGTAATAATCCTACATGTTTCGTTAAGTGCTACATCCACTTGCTTAGTGTGCGCAGACCGACACCAGACTGGGCTAGCGAATTCGCCAGCAGAGTAGGATAGCGCGAGTCCAGTTGTTCGCAGGACTTCTGGCGAAGCTCCCCACTTTGTCGCGATTAGTTTGCGTAGGAGGTTGTTGCGAGTGCCTACTTTGCGCCTGATGTTGTCGCAGTTTGGCCTGAATGTTAAAGCCCTGTCAAGTATTACCCCTAAATATTTAGGTTGACTGCTATGTGCGATAGGGATGCCTTGCCAGGAGATGTTTAGAGAGCGGCGTGCTTGTTTATTTCGGAGATGAAACACGCAGGACTGAGTCTTGGAGGGGTTGGGCTTAAGGGAATTATCCTTATAGTAGGTAGTTAGATCCTCTAAAGCTCCTGAGATTGTGTGTTCGACCGCCTCAAAAGAATCACCCTGCGATGCTAGTGCGAGGTCATCGGCATAGATGAAACGAGATGTACCAGGGCTAAGCGGCTGATCATTCGTGTAGATGTTGAATAAGGTAGGAGCTAAGTAAGACGCTACCTTGAGGCAGACCGTTCTTTTGGTTTCTCCATCTACTTTTGTCCGAATGAAGGTGGACTTGAAAGCGGCGATTAGAAAGAAGTTCGCCTAAGACCCTCACAAACTGCTGATCACCTGTAATAATCCCTACCTTCCACAACAGCCTTCGTAGGTTAACCGTGTCGTATGCGGCAGATAGGTCCACAAACACTACACCAGTTAGCTTGTTGACCTCAAACCCATCCTCAATAAATTGTGTGAGCTTCAGAGTTTGATTGCTACATGACATGACTTACCAGGCCGGAAACCTGCTTGCTCGGGTATGAGTTCGGGGTCAACAATCTTAACTAGACGGTCTAGAAGCAGCCTCTCAAATAGCTTATAGGTGTGGAGAGGAGTGCAAGACCCAATTCCGAAATACAATTATTCGATTAATGCTTATTCGACTGAACAATAGTTCGAACCGATTTTTTACCGACAGCACTCTACAGCGAAACAGAAGTTTATCGAAAGACTTATTACTCGACTAGCACCAAATCGACTGAACGATATATCGAAATGTTTAATTTCGATGAACTTTGAAGCGACAATTACCAAATCGACTGAACGGTATATCGAAATGTTTAATTTCGATTAACTTTAAAGCGACAACTGCCAAATCGACTGAACGATATACCGAAAAAGTATGAAGTATGGTGCTGACGGCCTTCTGACACTGGTTCAGTGTAGTAAAATGATAGAAAACAGAAGTGCTTATATTTAAAAAAAAGGCTAGGATATGTAGGTTAACTACGTCCATTATGTTTATAAGCTAACATTTAAATAGGATCATGCTTTATTAATGAAAAATAATAAAAAATACCTGAATAGGATTTAATTATAATTACTAGCGGCCCGTTAGCGATTACACCCGCTGCAAGTCGTTTTCCCGCAATAAAAAGGCATTTTACCGGCATGTTTTATAGAATACAAGCCTGCTTCTTGAATCATTCTATCTATTACAAAAAATCGCATCAAAATCCGTTGCGTGGATTAAGAGGAGGTTAGCGAATTCCAGGACAGAGAAATCCAAAAAGCAACTTCATTTTATACTATCTCTCTCTCTTCGTGTGAGACACCGAATCGTTTAACGACCCGATGAACCCTGGTGTCAGTTTTTCAACCGCCTACTACAAGTAGCAGGCCTCTGTGTAACGACCGCCGTCTAAATATCATAGACACTAATAGACAGCAACCGGGATCGACGGCTTAACGTGCCCTCCGAAGCTCGGAACTATCTTGCTTTTCGGACAATCAAGTGGTTCAGCCTGCAATGTCCTAAACAGATTGGGAATAAATTCACAAAGTGATAAATATCAACTTTATGAGGAACCCCACCGGGAATTGAACCCGGAACCTTCTGCGTGGCAGGCAGTCATACACTAAACACTGCGCCCCATCGGCTGTCACTATATATATATTGTATTGTATTTTATACTATGTATTGATTAAATTTTAACATTGTTATGTACGAGCTATACGGAAGTCCCTAATCTCGCAGACGCTGTCGACTTGAACCTTTTTGGACGTGATCATTCTACCTACGTGCAAACGTGTTCATGTATGGTAGATTACGGCTCGAGACACTGGAATGCAGGCGGAAGAACGTGCCCAAGAAGAGATGAATCTGCCGATTCCATCCACGTGCAGATTCAAGCTGACCACGGATGGCCATCACACGAAGTGCTGAGTCTACAGTTCGACCCCTCCAAGACTACAGCTGAAGACCAGTATAAAGCCGGGCTTCAGCATCAAACCAGCACTTCTGTCCTCTACACATAGAGGGCAGGGGTCGCCTAGACTAGTTCTTAGTTATAATGTTAGACTAAGTTTTAAATTGTAACATAGCTTTCACACATCGAAACTATGTTACGTTTAATAAATTATTATAGTTTAACTTCATCCTGAATTTTCTTCAAAGTCCTTCCCGCTGCGGTTCCATCATTACATAATAAACACATTTGTTTTTGTTTTTATAGCACAAGTACCTACTTAAGTTTTACAGTAACAAATGTATGCCAATCTACTCATTCTTTCTTTAGTTAATTCAGAGCTTTTTTGTTCTTTTTCCACTCAGTGATGGTTTTGAAAATATTCCACTTCTTCCTGCCTAGTAAACCATTCCATCGAGATGATGCCAGGATTCTAGAGAGTTTTGACAAAATTAGGGTGTCAGTTTCTAACCTGTTGTAAAATAGACCATGCCTTTGGCGGAAACGCAGGTGGGACGTATTATAACTGTGTTTTTTAAAGTTTTTGCTGAGTCTGACTGAATGTACAATGAACATACATCTTGGGGAACCAAGACAGACTATCCTCATTTATTTTAGTTCATAAAGTGATAACAATAACAGCCAGAACAGTCCACTGCTGGACATGGGCCTCCACTTAGTGGGGGGTATTGCCATTTATTCACCTCGCTTGGCAGGCGGATTGGCGAGCGCAGTAAAAGATATTGCATTTACAGGTAACTCTGCTGCCCATTCCCTGGATGATTATCTCTTAGTCGCTTTATACTACACCCACGGGTAGAATTGGAGCGATGCTATTCTAAGCCGGCATCACACGGCATAAAGCAAGCATATAGTGATAATTATATCGCAATGGAATCTTTGTTGTGAATAACGAACGGTAAATTATAATATATGTTCAAAATATAAAAACTCTTTGCTAATGTTCTTAGAATATTGCAATATTTTTTCAAATTGAAGGCATTCGAATGTCATGCTTCTTCTGTTTTCTCTTCCCGATCAATAAATTTTCAAACTAGAAACTAGCTTTGCTGTGAAAATATTCATTTTAATGTCAACTGAAAACGTATCGATTTCATTTTAAAAATGAACGAGTTACAGTTTATCAAATCAAAAAAAGGCAAAGATTTGTTATTATTGGAGGGATATACGTACAGCGTCAATAAAAAGTTGGGCGAAAAATATTACTGGGCGTGTACAGAGAAAACTACGTCCAAGTGCAGTGTTGTTGTTCGAACAGTGCTGGATCAAAATTCCAAGCATGTACTAAAAAGTGAAATGGTATCACTTGAACATCTTCATCCTCCACGCCCTGAAGAGAATGTTGCCAGGAACGTGAGATCTTCTTTAAAACGAAAAGCGGCAAATTCAATGGAAAGCCCGGCCCAAATTATACAGGCATGCAAACAGGACATACCAAAACATGCAGCCCCCTACGTACCTAATAATGACGCCATGCGCATGATTATAAATAGAGAGCGACTAAAAAATTTTCCTAAAATTCCGAACCATATGAGTGAAATGAATATATCTGACATATACAAAGTCATGGATGACAAAAACTTTTGATTGGTCATTATATAGAAGCAGACAAAAGCGTTATCGCTTTTAGCAATGAAGAAAATCTGCGCTTGCTTAACGATTCTTCGTATTGGCTTTTGGATGGGACATTCATGAGTTGCCCTGATCCTTATACACAAATCTACAGTATACATGGTTTTATAGGAGATAAAGAGGGCGCATTCAAGTTTATTCCGCTGGCGTTTGGATTGTTAAGCCACAAATCAGAACATTGCTACTCTATTTTTCTAGAGTTAGTGGCAAGTTACGCCTTAAATAACTGTGGTATTGTTCTAAGTCCTGAGAAAGTAGTCACAGATTTCGAAATCGCTGCTACAGTTGCTATCAAGAAAATATTTCCAAATTGCGAACAAAAATTTTGTTTCTTCCATTTGCGCCAGACAATATGGCGACACATACAGCAAGAACCTGCCTTAGCAAAAAAATATGGAGAAGATGTGGATTTCGCCCACAAGATGCGTCATATCCCCGCACTAGCTTACTTAGAACCAGATGAGATTAGGCAGATGTTTACCTTCTTCAAAAAGAAAGTATTGCCTAAAGAAGCAAGTGCTGTCATTTCTTGGTTCTCTAAGATGTACGTTCATGGTACATTCAGACGCATCAAAAACACAAAAAATTCCACAGTTATAATCCGAAAAGTCCCACCTGCGTTTCCGCCAGAGACATGGTCAATTTACGACAGATTAGAAACGGACACACCAAGTTCTCAAAACTCTGTGGAATCCTGGCACCATCGGTGGAATGGTCTACTAGGCAGGAAGAAGTGGAATATTTTTAAAACCATCATTGAGTTGGAAAAAGAACAAAAAAGCTCTGAATTAACTATAGAAAGAATAAAAGCGCAAGATGCAAGCGTTTCTCCAACCAAGAAGAACAAACAAATAAGTAAGTTGGATAAATTGCAAAAACTTTTAAAACGGAAGAAGAAGAACAAAATTTCCAAACGGGATTTAATGAGTGGATTGGCATACATTTGTTACTTTAAAATTTAAGTACTGCGTTATAAAATTGCGATTATTAGTTTAGAAATATAATAAAATGCTATTAATGTTTTAATTTTTTATTTTATTTTATGCCCTTTCGAACTTTTTTATCATAAACCCGGATCATCGACATTAGGACAAACAATAGGTTAGGATAATAGTATACAGGGTGTAATTTAAATCCACAAAAACATTTACTTGTAAAAGAACCAAGTCTCGCCTCTCAGTTCATCTACTGTAAAGTTGTGAGATCCATGTGATGCCAAGTCGGTTATTGATTTATTCAAGGACTACTTGGGAACTTTCATTTTAAGCTATTGCGTAATTAGGTAACAGACATCATCTTACAGTAACCATATCGATATTTAAATCTTTTATATTTACTATAACTAGAATGACTTGGCAATCGCATACTATTTGCTTGTGAGATACGATGGTCTAGTGCGATGGCCGGGTCATTCTAGTTAATGTAAATATAAAAGTTTTTAAATATCGATATACCTAGTTACTGTTAGATGATGTCTGTTACCTAATTACGCAATAGCTTAAAATGAAAGTTCCCTGAAGTAGTCCTTGAATAAATCAATAACCGACTTGGCATCACATGGATCTCAAAACTTTTTACAGTAGATGAACTGAGAGGCGAGACTTGGTTCTTTTTACAAGTAAATGTTTTGTGGATCTCATTTCTTTTTGTAGATAGTCTTCCTCTTTCTCTTATCTGGAACTACTTCTTGAGCCTCAGCTACAGATTTCCTCAAAGCCCATCCGCAAAGTTAACTTTGTAATCCTATACGTTTGTATGGAAATACAAAATTAGTTATGCGGTTGCAACCGAATTTGCAGAATGTTATAGTTTTCCCTTTATTCATACACTAAATACAAGGTGTATTCTAAGTTTCAAGCTCCTCAGTCTGCTAGAAGTACCTTAGAATTTTGATGATCGGTCAGTCACTCAGACAGAAAATTAAGAAACTTTGACTAACTATAACTTCTAAACTACTGGTCCAAATTAAATGAAATTTGAAATGTATCGTGTCTATGCAGTGCTTAATAAGATATTTTAAAACGAGGGTTCTAAACTTATCGACAAGGGAGTTATGGGGGGGTCAAAATGGCCTGAACTGGTTCGAGAAAAGGATGGTACGGCCGTGCCGCTTTCAGCTCGACTTGGTGGGGGCACTGTCGTGCCCCCAGATGTATTTCGTAGTTTCAGGATGGATAGTATCGATAAAAGATCTGCCTTAGTGTTGCCGTAAATAATATTGAAAAAACCTAGTAATATTTTTTTCTCAACGTTGCCATTGGAACTATAAATGAGGCTATAAAACTAATTGTGACTATGAAACATGATACGCAAAAAAATTACCTCTCCCACACAAAATCATGATCATTGACTGCTTTTACTATGGGAAGCAAACATTCTATTAGGTATGTCCTCCGAAACAATTTCACATCCTCCGAAATATTTTTTCAGCGAAGTTGTTAAGTTTGAGCGTAAAAAGTTGATTACTCCGTTCTAGTAGAAGTGACTCGTCATGATCATGTGCCATTAAAACGGCCCGTCATGCTGAACAACTTTAACTTTGAAGCCATTACCGTATCTCTTATACCTAGTTTAGCTGTGCTCCTGGTGGTTTGCATCAGGTACTCCAGATCCTCGATGACGATGTGCCAGCAGAAGCAGCCCATCATGCTGTTTTTTTTTCTATCTTTTCCGCCATTTTCGTATCTTATTTAGTTAAGTACATTTGGAGGAACAAAGGTATATTTTGTTTTGCAACGAGAATGAATTGAGGTACGTTTTAATACCATCCTTTAAAATCTAGCTTATAAACAGAACCTCCTTATCCTAGCCTTTTTTTTAAATATAAGCACTTCTGTTTTCTGTCATTTTACTACACTGAACCAGTGTCAGAAGGCCGTCAGCACCATACTTCATACTTTTTCGGTATATCGTTCAGTCGATTTGGCAATTGTCGCTTTAAAGTTAATCGAAACTGAACATTTCGATATACCGTTCAGTCGATTTGGTAATTGTCGCTTCAAAGTTCATCGAAATTAAACATTTCGATATATCGTTCAGTCGATTTGGTGCTAGTCGAGTAATAAGTCTTTCGATAAACTTCTGTTTCGCTGTAGAGTGCTGTCGGTAAAAAATCGGTTCGAACTATTGTTCAATCGAATAAGCATTAATCGAATAATTGTATTTCGGAATTGGGTCTTGCACTCGTGGCAGAGAAGGGATATTGGTCGGTAGCTTTTCGGATCATTTGTGGACTTGCCTGGTTTTAGTATCATTCGAATGAATTCGACTCATTCGAATGAATTTGGACGATTTGTATTTAAATCGCATTGAGAATAATCGTAATGAAATGAAAATACTATAAATAAAACTACATAAATATGTTAAAAATCAATAAATTTTAATGAGATCTTGTATTAAATGTTATTCTAATGAATTTAATCGATCGAAAACCATCCGAATAGTGAATGATCATTCGAATTAATAATTTTCATTCGAATGACAAATGATCATTCGAATACCATTTACATATTCATTCGAATAATTCGATTGTCCGTTTTTAGAACAATCGCGCATCACTACCCGCCAATGACCCGCCGTCTTCCCACCACAATTTTTTGCCAATTTTCCGCCACAAATTTTCGCCAATTTCCCGCCATAGTTGCCCAAAAAATTTCCAAACGCGGCAAGGCTAGCAACACTATTACTCCATCTCACATCGATAAGTAAATACAAAAACACACCTTATTGCATTGGCATACGGTTCAATTTAAAGCGATATAAAAACTTCGGGCAAAAGTATGTCTATCTTTTTCTAACTGTGGAGGAATAAGATCACAGATGTATTTTTTAACATTTATGCTTGAAATTCGGTGATGTCGAATGAAACTCGAAACTAGAGCTCGTAATGGTATTCCGAATCACCGTTCACCGACCGTAAGCTTCATCGAAAGCATCTTTCGGCGATGGTCGCTTGTACGATGAAATTTTTCGCCGATAGAACGGTTCGCCAAAAGCCCTGTACGTAAATAGAACTTAAGGGTCAGCAATAGGCAATCGAGGGTCGGGACTGTAAAAAATATATACAGAAAACGATGCTTCATAGTCTTGAAAAAAATCACTCAACTAGCCAATGAAAGGTACATGCCGATGAAACATTCGAATTTAAGTTAAAGCTTATGGATAACCGAAAAAAAAAATCGGAATATCACTAAAAACGTGTAAATTGCACTCCCGTACTGTAAAAACTGAGACGTTATTAACAAGAATTATTAAATGAATTTTATTATATAATAAAGTTAAATCTATAAGGAAGCCGATACAATTTCCGAGCCGAGTCATTTTTTAATAAATACACACCAGTTTTACGTAAAAAACTCACAAACTAACTAATTTTTTTCGCTCAAAATCTTCATACAAATTACTATGGAGCGGTGCGCTTCCTTCAAATACGAGTGCGTGCGCTCGCGCCCTTCAGTAAGCCACGCACTTCTAGGGTGAGAGCACGTCGCTTTACGCCGCATCCAGAGATCGCGATCGAACCGTATACTTACACAAAATCAATGCACAGTGGTTACGTTCTTCAGTTGAGTAAGTAAGTATAATTAATTAATCTAAGTAAGCAAGTATTATTAATCTGGGGGTAGTATCGAACGCACTTTACTCATATCAACTTTAGAAAAAAACACGCCTGTTTCCCTTACGGGGTAGGTAAATAGATAAGGGCTAACCTACAACCCTTTTCCGATATCTTTTCGCGCTGAATCTTATTCTTCATAAGGTACTTATATCAACTTTAGAAAAATCACGCCTGTACCCCTTAGTTAGGGGGTAGGCAAATGGACAAGGGCTAACTTACAACCCTTTTCCGATATCTTTTCGCGCTGAATCTTATTCTTCATACGGTACTTATATCAATTTAAGAAAAATCACGCCTGTACCCCTTAGTTAGGGGGTAGGCAAATGGACAAGGGCTAACTTACAACCCTTTTCTGATATCTTTTCGCGCTTTATCTTATTTTTCATACGGCACTTACATCAACTTGAGAAAATATCACGCCTGTACTCCTTAGGGGGTAGGCAAGTGGACAAGGACATATTTACAACCGTTTGCAGATATGTTTTGGCGCTAAATTTCATGGGCTGGGTTTACCCCTTGAAATCCTTTGGGCGCAGTATGACCACAATTTAAAAATGTTAACTGTATCAAATTGACCACAGTATCAAAATACCAACTTTGATAAGTCCACTGTACCTATCAGAATGGTCACCGTATCAGAATGACTACTGTATCAAAATGACTACTTTATGAAATTGGCTAAATGTCAAAGCAAACAAATACTACACTAAACGGGAAATGTCTCAGATGCAAAAAAAAAAACAGAATTGCTAAATTTTAAAGCTGCAAAATGTCAAAGTTGCAAAATGCAAAATTATTGACGCAAGCTTCGAGAAAATCGATACTTTGATGCTGATAGTACCTACATGAATCAATACGACTTCGAGTCCAAGTCCGGGCCCGGGTCCTTCCAACTTAGCTGTAGCTTCCAACGGCCCCTTTCAAAACTGAACAACTTTTAAAACTAAACAACTTACAAAACTGAACAACTTTTAAACCTGAACAACTTTCAAAACTGAACAACTCTTAAAACCGATCAATTTTTAAAACTGAATATTTTTCATAACTGAACAACTTTTAAAACCTAACAACTTTCAAAACTGAACAACTTTTAAATATGAACAACTTTTAAATATGAACAACTTTTAAAACTGAACAACTTTTAAAACTGAAGAGCTTTCAAAACTGAACATGTTTTAAAGCTGAACAGCTTTCAAAAAAGATCAAATTTTAAAACTAAATAACTTTCTTACATGAACCTCTGAAAAAATTTTTACTTGGAAATCTGTACTATTAAAACTGAACAACTTTACTTATTTGCGAAATTGCGACCTGAGCGTAACTTGACCTCCCTCTTAGACTGGTCACTATACAAAGGAAAATTTGATGTACGAAAAAAATTGTGCTCATTTTAATGGACTATCTATTTAGTTAGATTTTTTTGATTAGGTATTAGATAGATAAAATTTTGGTACATTTATTTGGCATATCTTACTTCCGATAATATCGAAGCATTCGTGAGATATGAGTGTGGCCGCGCTGGAAAGTAAGCACCTAAAACAAGTAGATGTGTTAAGAGACAAAAACCCGACTGCGGTAATTTTAAAGTAGTGTTTTACTGTAAAAATCCGCCATCTTGAATCTATAATTTTTATATATAGCCAGTGTCACTCGCGCTGCTGAGTCAAAATCCAACTATCCGTTTGGGCTGTAGCCCGTGAAAAAGAATTTTCTTGTCCACATACATTACATACATACTCTCGAAAAACATAACCCTCCTTCTGAGGCAGTCGATTGAATAAGTCAATTAAATTGAGAGGTAATTTTTTTTCTCTTTTGGCACTAAATTGAACAATGTAGGTACAATATATTCTACAAAATTTGAATCCGATACGCGACCGTGACCGCGCCCCATATTACGAGGTGAACCCAACCTGCCCAGCTAAGCGAGAAAAATGACGAAACTGAAAATTGACGCAGCCGCCGCAATATCATACCTATGAGGCCGCAGCATGCACGAAATGGCAACGCAGCGCGGGCTAAAGTCGCGTTGTCCTTGCAAAACCTTTATGATAACGGTTTAGGTACCGTAAAAAATAACGGTACCGTTATAAATGCGGTAGAGAAAAATTTCGCTACCGGTATGACGTCATACCTTTAACCGTTTTAACCGGAAATATTTCGGTAATACAATCCCTGGTCTACAATATAAGGGTGGAATCCCAACCGGCGTCTCGTGCACCGGAGATGGAATGGTGACGGAGGTATCAGGTCATGGAGAGACTGCGCACACTCCCCGAAATGTATCCTGTAGAATACCGACAAGCAAGCTACTTTGCGACGGTGTTCGAGGCTCTGTAACTTTGCGTCAATTAGTGCCCTATCAGCGATGAGTTTCTTGGCGCGCTTCTCAATCGAGTCCAGTGCTGCCAGCTGGTATTTGGCAGACCCGTCCCACAGGTGACAGCAATACTCCATGCAGGAACGGACTTGAGCTTGGTATAGTTGTAAAAGCTGTACTGGTGTGAAGTATCGCCTGACCTTCGAGAGAATTCCGAGTCTTTTTGCTGCAATCGTGGCCAAAGACTCAATATAATGTCCAAAGTTCAGGTAAAAGATCTTGGCGGTATACTGGTTCTGTTCGATTATGTTTTTTCTTTCAGGTTCAGATTTGCTAAGTTTGATAAGTGAAGAAGAACTGTCGTTGGCTTGAAGAGTTTAGGTGTTGCGCTGATATCTCCAATTTGTTTTAGTTCAATCTCAGCATGAGTGGAACTAGTGAATGCGCAACACCCAACCTAGGACAGTTCTAGATACGAGTATTGCGAGTTAATTTGGTTCGTCTTAAAGCAGCGGTGGCGGTGATCAGCTTCAATGAGGAGCTAGGGTTATGTTAACTTGTGACACAGTTTGTTTGGCTTCGAGTTGTTTACTTGTTTTATCACGGTCTTTTTCTTGCATCGAGATATATTGTTTCGTTCTTGCCATAATCTCGTGGATTAGTTAAGCACCTGGTGCCCGGCTCCTGAGGCGCACGTGTCAGAAATAACCTTCTGCGATGACTAACCACAACCAAGTGGGGTGCATCAGGAGTCTAACTCTCTTGGCTGGCGAGTACGCGAGTCCAGTATGGGCACGGTAAGCACACGCCAGTCAGGCTGACGATGCTCTAAATGAGTCGTTCCGCATTATTACCGGTACACTCAAGCCGGTGACGCCACTTTCCCACCTGTACTCGCTAGCCGAAATAGCCCCCCCCCCCCCCCCCAAGTAGTCGCCAGCACGCTGCCTGCTCAATGGAAATGGCAAAGCAACTAAACGACGACGGCAGACATCCGTTACAGACTCGAAATAGCTTGATGAGGCAAAAGTATTCAGAAGATGAAGCCACACAAATACGACTTGAGCATTGGGAAACGTTGTTCCCACCTGATGCGTCCCATCTGCCACCTGCCGAGAAGCTTCGCCCTGGTGGTGTCCTTCCCTGGGCAGTCTGGAAGTCACTCAATAGACTCCGGGCTGGTGAAGGAAGGTGCCACGATAACAGAGTCAAGTGGAGTTTGTCGGTGGATGACAGTTGCGACTGTGGAGCTGGCCAGACTATGGGACATTTACTCGTCTGCCCCAATTGCCCAAACTCATGCACGCTTCAAGACCTGCCAGAAGCAAATACTAAAGGCGTTTTAGTTGCCAAGCACTGGTCAAAAGTTATTTAAATTATTATTATCGACTCGATGAAGAAGAAGATTACAGTCGCCATAACAACGCCGTTTTGATACTAGTTATATTTTGTTTTTTTTTCTGTTCCCTAGCATTTTGCGTCATTCTCAGTTTAATCCCATTTTACAACCTGTGACATAAAGTTTTACTTTTATGGCATTTTGGCGTTTTGCAACTTATTTTCTTTAAATATTTTGCGTACGTGACATATTACGCATCAATTTTGATTTTTAAAAATAGTGGACATTTTGATACAGTGGACAATTTGATACTGTAATCATTTAAGCATAGTAGGCATATCGCAGAATCATGAAGTATCTCCGGCACTAGTAATCCGGCAGTAGTTTTTGGTGTTGTTACAAAACAACCAATAAATGTCCCATACAAATTGAGTTAATTTTGTATGGGACGTCCAATTTCTTTTTCATATTTCGACCATGTTCCATGGAGAAAGTGGTTCAGTTCAATTTTACTAGTGCCTTGACCTCCTTAAAGCTTTATTGGTTGTTTTGCAACACCAAGTATAATTTTCCTTTAGATCTCCTAATTTTATTTCATAATACCTAATTATTCAATTTTATTTAAATAATAAAATGTTAAAGTTACCTCAGAAGTTTTATTCAATATTTTATTATTATTTAGTACCTAATAAATTTAGCAGACAATAATTTTATATGGTAACGAAATCCAAAGTTACAGTTTAGTTGGCGAGTCAAAGTACGCTGATCTAAACCACTGTGCATCCATACATGTGTGCGTGTGCGGCGCGCGAGGTTCGATCGTTGTGTGAGTAGCGCTAAAAACCTAAACTTCGCGCGGCGCGTCTCCGAAGCCGCCCCTTAAACCATAGTTTCGTTCGACATCACCGAATTTCGAATATGGGAAGTGCGACACCATGAAATTCTTCTTCTTCAACCCGTAGCCACCCAATGCTGAATGTAGGTCTCCTCCAACGATAACCGTCTTCGGAAAACGGTTGCGGATTCATCTCCACACATCGATAAAATACTACAAGCAAAAAATAATGAACTTTTTAGAAAAATATCCTAATGTAAATGAGGTTTGAATGCATTGAAATTTCAAAATGTATTAGGAAGTTTTAGTAATGTTACATTTTAAACACCTTATAGCTATAAGAACATTTAAATGCATTTACCTTAGGCGCAAACTCCACCAAAAAGACGAAGGGCATAGGACGTAAGAATGACAGTTGACAGACAAGTGATCGTCAAATATTCTTCTTAGTTTTTGACGCTACCTGTCATAGATGCGACACTTTGGCGACGCTTGTATGTGCCTTTGTCAATACTTTTTCGTATATTTTGGAAACGTATGGAAACGTCGCGATGTAAAACGTCAAGCGTCATGCCCTACGTCCTATGTCCTCTCCTTGTCCTCCTTGTGGAGTTTGGGGCTTAGGATTGAAGTCTCTAAAAACGTACAATAAAAATTAAAATTACATTTTTTAACGCTCATTTACTCCAAAAGTATCACTTACGACACTTGCAATTGACATAATAATAATTGTATACTTTAAATTTTTACGCTTACGTATCTTAATTTTATTTGACATTCTATTTTGTTAACGTATATTGATTTTATTTATACTATTCCTTAATTCTTGACATGTATTTTTTACATTTACTGTAAATCGACTTTTTATTTTTTACTATGACATTTTGGTGCCCATATGTTTAAAGAATATTATTATTTTAAAGACGAAACATAATTATCTACTGTAATTTTTATTTTTATTTTGTTGAGCCCTTTTTGGCTATTACTATTAATTTATTTTCTAACTTAGCTAGGGTAGCATAGGGCCTAAAAATATTGTGAATTTTAGAATAGGTGCACTTCTGGGCAGGTTTTTGGGGGGTTTTCCTGTCCAGGGGGGTCTGACTAACTATACACATGTAACATCTTTTCCTTTTTTTTTTTAAATATTGACAGAATGTATTTCCATTTACTTGTCATTCATTGAGGCATAAAGATACATGCTGTGTGGTTAGCCTGGCCAGCCCCGAGGCAGTGCCCTTATATTTATTATTTTTTATCCCGCCTGAGCCGCGTTTAGAGTAGGAACACAAATTGTTATAAAAAAGAGAAAATTGTGCACTACAAACTTTCCCTTTTTTAAGTTTGAATTAGAATGTGACTTTCTTAAAGTGAATTCTAATGCTTCTTCGACTGAACAATGGTTCGAAACGATTTACGGGACTTTTTCATGGACTCGTTGATATGGTGTCGTGATCCAATATCGCTCTCGATACAAAGTATGTATTTTGCATTCAGATTATCTTATGGGTGCCCTGAGTTATAACATAAGAACAAAATGAAGCTATGTTCTTGGCCAGTGACTGTTACCGTGGCAACAGTGTTGTCGGAACTTGGTTTTAACTTCGTCGTAATAGCGTAGTCGAAGTTCAGTTTCTTTTGTCAACATAGCGTCACTGAGCAGTTATGTCAAAATAACTTAAATAAAATAATTATTGATTTTTTTATAACATCGACATTTCATCATGTCGTGCTTCTACATTGTTACCGTAATTTTTTTTAGAGGACCTACTTATTCAGTCAATAGCCATTAATTCTAAAGTAAGATATTTTTATTTTATGTGCAACTATATTATTAGTGAAACAATTAATTTTATATAAATAAAATAATTATATTTTAGTTGTAAATTAATTTATAAGAATTTTGGGCAAACATGCTTACGTATGGTATCATTGTGACGCCACAGACCGCGTCGGCCTTGCGTCATCATACCGTGAACAGAGCTCAAACAGGGAGAACGTGCTATGAAATTGTGTGCTCTTTAGAAACATTTTATTATTTTTTCTCAAATGTTTCTAAAATCGGAATCGTAAAGTACAAAGTTATAGTATAGGTAAGTTTAATTAATTATAACAACTGGTTATTTTATTTAGTCCTGCTACCATTTGTTTTTCGTTTGTACGTAGTTTTGGTTGATTTCTAATTATATTGTTTTATTTCAGGTCCTACGAGGAATCGTCGCCATTATGGCGTCGGACGAACAATTTTCATTATGCTGGAACAATTTCCACGCAAATATGTCAGCAGGCTTTCATGGCCTGCTGTCGCGTGGGGATTTAGTGGATGTAACATTGGCTGCTGAAGGCAGATTGTTACAAGCACACAAACTAGTTTTATCAGTATGTTCTCCCTATTTCCAAGAAATGTTCAAAATGAACCCAACTCAACATCCAATAGGTAAGTTTCTCAGATTCTTGTGATCTTGAATTCATGTGTGGATTTAATGCGGTTGTTAATATTTTAGTGCTTTTGTACTAATTAATATTTCTTTTTGTTTCAGTATTTTTAAAAGACGTTAGTCATTCAGCGTTAAGAGACTTGTTACAATTTATGTACCAAGGGGAAGTTAATGTTAAGCAAGAAGAATTAGCGTCATTTATTAGCACAGCGGAACAACTTCAAGTGAAAGGTCTAACCGGAAATCAAAATGAAGAAAGTTCCACGCCATCCAAACCAAAGCCGACTTCAAGGCCAGGCCCGAGGTCGTCACAACAAAGGCAATCTGTAATGACTAAGATAGAGACTGATTTAGATTCTAAGCCCTCCTCAACTCCAGTAGCAGTTAAGCGACCAAATAGGCCATCAATAGCATCTAATAACTCGTCATCTTCACAAAGTGGACCTGCGAAACGGAAATGTGTTGACCCATTAGAAGCCGGACCGTCTGGATCAGCGAAAGAGGAATTTGTGACGATACCAGATGAGGACGAAAACAATGCCGTGGCACCGAAAATGGAACCAGAATTCGTAAATGAAAGTATGTGGGATGATGACGAAGATGGCACGAACAATGATGAAACGAATTTTGGCGAAGATGACTCGAATATGGACATGACTGGTAAGTTTATTGGTCGTATTTATTTTTCATTGTGTATTTTGTTTGCAGCTGCAACATTTTCTGATACCTTTTTTTATATTGCAGGTTTTGATGGTTCCGCAACTGGAGATGGTAATATAACTGGAGGAGGAGAAGGTGGCGCTGTAGGGGATGCACAAGGTAGGTTCGCAACTTCCTTCTCTTGAACGGCTTTTGCTACGGCAAGAGTCGTTCCAACGTTCACGATCAGCCATCTATTTTCCATAGTTGCTGATCCTGGACGTTGCTTAGAATGTAAAATGAAATTTGTAAGTTTAGATGTAAGTAGTTACTGTAGATGTAATTTAGCTTAGTTATTTTAGTAGTTACCTATTTTTAATTACAGGATACGTGCAAAGGCAATGCTTCATTTGAAACATCGTGAAGCATTGTCTTCGGTTCGGTAATTGGTATCAAAATTGGTATGGTAAATGGTATAAAAGGTAACAACAGGTAAAAAGGGAATGCTTCATTTGAAATTTCATGAAGCATTGTCTTTGGTAATATAAAAAATGGTATGGTAAATGGTAACGGGTAAAATGGTCAACGAGTTTGAGTAGGTATCGGTAAAGGTCTACAGGTCTTTGGATGTAAAATATGGTACCTAAACGGCTGTCAAGCAAATGTGGTATTAGTATGCCACCACATTTGCAACGCAAAGGTAAGGAGGTGAGTACTTTTTACATGTGGTATGGTATTCGACGAATTCTCAGGGGGGTGATTCCCATTGGCCAATAGAAAGTATTATTTCGGCTGGCTTTGACCATCGGAAAAATTATATGTAGGTGGTATTTCTGTGTGCGTAATCCCAGCAAGAAAGTATCTCCTACAGATAATTGAGTATGAGTAGCAATTAGTGGTGTGTATCTATCTAGCGGGGTCCCCAGAGGTATAATGATGAAATATATAAAAATGAACAGGCATTTCAATGTACTTTACGACTTTGATAATGAAATCCAATGTACCTCATTCCTTTTTGGAAAAAAGCCAAAAACTACGTGATCTGGCTAGCGGGTACTTTTTCATTTCAAAACAAATATAAATTATAATTATACAGTTTGATTCGCCTTCCAATGTACCCCCCAAAACAGGTTTTAAATCTTAAAAAAGTTTGTTATTTTATGCGAAATACCACAACAAAAGAATTCTCTATCCAGCGGGCTACTTTTTATATTTACCACGTACAGACTTGAGAAATATACCATTTGGTTGCATTTTCAATGTACCCCTCAGTTTTGCTAAGTTTTATTTATAAAAGCATTGAATAATTGTAAAATATCTAAAAACAGATCTGTAAGATCAGCAAAAAACATTCAATGTTTATTTATTCATTTATTATTTTATAATATCGACTTTTACCCATCTTGGGTAATTCTGCCAGTGTCAGTAATCAACGTATTACAGAACAACCAATGAATGTCTCATACAAAATGGAGTTAATTTTGTATGGGAGGTCCAATTTTTTTTTCATATTTCGACCCATATTCCATGGGGAAAGTTGTTCAGTTTACGAGTACCTTGACCTACTTTAAGCTTTATTGGTTGTTTTGTGTGTGATGCCGGCTTAGAATAGCATCACCCCAATTCTACCCGTGGGTGTCGTAAAAGCGACTAGGGATAATTATCCAGGAATGGGTAGCAGCGTTCCCTGTGAATTAAACAACTTGCACTGCGCTCGCCTATCCGCCTGCCAAGCGTGGTGAGTATGGCAATACCCCCCTATACGGGGGAGGCCCATGTCCAGCAGTGGACTGTTGTGGCTGTTAAGGTAAGGTAAGGTTGTTTTGTAACACGCAGTATAAGATTCCAGTGCTGCTGCGCCGGGCGAGTGATGGCTCCAGCAGGGAGATAATAGTGTCTTCTGCAGGCGCTAGGAACATCCTCTTGATTTATCCGGAAATGTCTTGTTAACTCTTTAATTGAAATTCTTAATTCAATGTTTACACTTAGAGTCCAGCAAAAAAAAGTAGAAATTACATAAAATGGAACTACACAATTTTCATACTAAATATTGTTACCATTCATAGCCAATGTTGCCATTTAATTTTTAAATTTCATACATAGTGGCGCCTCATTTTGTCTACTCTTTTTTGCTGCACTGTAGGGTAGGTACTTCACTGCTTTTAATACAATTTAAGTTAATCATTGAATATCCGAGTAAAAATAAAATAAACAATTTGATTTGAAAATACGTCTGCCATTGACGGATAAAAGAAAATGTTTATGAGAAGTAAAAGAAAAATACCAGTGCAATGGTTAGGGTTGCCACTTTTTTTTTCATGGTGGTCCATTCAGGACAGGCGACGATGAAAGACTATACTGCCTTGCCTAGCTTTACAAAAACTTTTGTTAAACATAAAACGGAAGAAATTATAAAAAACTGTAAAAGATGAAGGAAGTCTAGGTCAAAGCGCAGAGATTAGACTTAAATCTGAAACTGAGCATCGACATAGATGTTAGCATTAAAGTTAGGGATAAAATCAGAAAATAGTTAAGTGTTATTAAAAAAATACTAGCTTTTTACCCATGGCTTCACCCGCGTGCTCGTAGGGGATTAACAAAGTATTTTGTTTGAGCAGCAATTGTACCAGCTGCATTGTGATGTATTTCTCTCTCCCTCTACCTACGTCTTATTCCGACGTTATCCCAAGGCGTCCAACGACTCCAGAGTATACGACGCTATCCCGCTCCCTCAAGGTCATCCGTTACCTCCAGGGCGTACGACGCTACACTAGGGCATCCACCTAGTCCCCCCTGCCCCACCTAGCTTTTTTGTTAACTATGTCAGCTCATTTATTTATTCGGTTAGTTAGTAGTAGTAGCAGTTTTAGGGTCAACCGACCTAATAATATTTTCGTTTGAACCCTTGTAACCTCTAACTTGGACATTGGCAAAATTGTCCTTTCCTGACAGAGGCCACTTTTAACAACAACACTGCAACTTTTTTGCAAGCCATACCGACATGCCTCAGAGTTTTTTAGTACAGGGGGTTACATCTACAAGCATGATAAAAATATTGTAAATCAGGTAGTAAATCAGTTAGGTGATCATTGATATGGTAAATTTGTGTGAAAGTCAACTATGTTTCTGTGTGTATCTATCTAGCGGGGTCCCCTGAGGTATAACGATGAAATATATGAAAATGAATAGGCTTTTCAATGTACTTCACGACTTTGATAATGAAATCCAATGTACCTCATTCATTTTTGGAAAAAAGCCAAAAAACTACGTAATCTGGCTAGCGGGCTACTTTTTCATTTCAAAACAAAAATGAATTATAATTATACAGTTCGATTCGCCTTCCAATGTACTCACCAAAACAGGTATTAAATCTTTAAAAAGTTTGTTATTTTACGCGAAATACCACAACAAAAGATTTCTCTATCCAGCGGGCTACTTTTTATATTTACCACGTACAGACTTGAGAAATATACCATTTGGTTGCATTTTCAATGTACCCTTCAGTTTTGCTAAGTTTTATTTATAAAAGCATTGAATAATTGTAAAATATCTAAAAACAGATCTGTAAGATCAGCAAAAAAACATTCAATGTTTATTTATTCATTTATTATTTTTAATATCGACTTTTACCCATCTTGGGTAATTCTGTCAGTGTCAGTAATACAACGTATTACAGAACAACCAATGAATGTCTCATACAAATTGAGATAATTTTGTATGGGAGGTTATTTTTTTTTCATATTTCGACCCATATTCCATGGGGAAAGTTGTTCAGTTTTTGACCTACTTTAAGCATTATTGGTTGTTTTGTAACACGCAGTACAAGATTCCAGCGCTGCTGCGCCGGATGAGTGATGGCTCCAGCAGGGAGATAATACTGTCTTCTGCAGGTCCTAGGAACATCCTCTTGATCTACCCCGAAATGTCTTGTTAACTCTTCAATTGAAATTCTTAATTCAATGTTTACACTTGCAGTCCAGAAAAAAAGAGTAGAAATTACATAAAATGGAACTACAAAATTTTCATTCTAAATTGATGCCATTCATAGCCAATGTTGCCATTCAATTTTTAAATTTCATACATAGTGGCGCCCTCATTTTTTGTCTACTCTTTTTTGCTGCACTATAGGGTACTTCACAATTTAAGTTAATCATTGAATTACCGAGTAAAAGTAAAATAAATAATTTGATTTGAAATACGGGGGCCCATGTCCAGCAGTGGACTGTTGTGGCTGTAAAGTAAGTAAGATTTGAAAATACATCTGCCATTGACGGATAAATAGTTATTTGTTCAACAAGAAAGCAAAGTTGATTTTTGCTGCGAGTGCTAATTTTGAAACCCGAGGTAGCGAAGGATACTAAAATTGAATCACAAGCGTAGCGAGTGATTCAAAAGTAGTATCCTGAGCTCAATGAGGGATTCAAAAGCACGAGTTGTAAATGTGTTTGCTTTCGTGTGGTACACACAACTTTTCACCTCTACCAGTAAGAAAATTATGTTTTTTTAGGTTTTGTTCTTTATGGCTAGGCGAAGGGTGTGACTATACCGCCAAGAATTTAATCTATAAATATTCCCTCCAAACAATTTAACAAATATGCGTTCAGAAATTTTACAAAATGTCAATATTTAGAAGTTTTCGTTCTGAAATCGCCGCCTTTATTACGACTAGTTTTTCAAAACTTTAGTGTTAAATTAGATGTTCGAAATTCAAATTACTTTTCTCCACTACTTTTCTCAACTTGTTATTTGAATTTCGAACGATGGATAAAGACGACCTTTGCCCACTAAATTTACGCAGTAAAATAGTCTTTTTCAAGCTGGTGAGGTGAAAACAAAATGTTTATGAGAAGTAAAAGAAAAATACCAGTGCAATGGTTAGAGTTGCCACTTTTTTTTTCATGGTGGTCCATTCAGGACAGGCGAAGATGAAAGACTATACTGCCTAGCTTTACAAAAACTTTTGTTGAACATAAAACGGAAGAAATTATAAAAAAAAACTGTAAAAGATGAAGGAAAGCGCAGAGATTAGACTCAGAAATCTGAAACTGAGCATCGACATAGATGTTAGCATCAGAAAATAGTTAAGTGTAATAAAAATACTAGCTTTTTACCCATGGTTTCACCCGCGTGCTCGTACGTATAATTAAGATTCTAGCGTTGCTGCGCCGGACGGTAAGTGGCTCCAGCAAGGAGAACATAATGTTTTCTACACAGGCGCCAGAAACATCCTCTTGAACCATCCGGAAATGTCTTGTAATCTCTTGAATTGAAATTCACCATTCAATGTCTACAGTTTTAGAGTACTTCACTGCTTATAATACTATCGAAATACTCATTCGGCCCGGGACCGTATGATACACCACACACCGCGCTACGCGCGTGATTACGTGCACGCGTACTCAGGCTGTGTGCGGCCCCTCCTACAATCCCATATCTACATTGCAACCGGTACGCGCGTGATCACGCGCACGCATACATCCTGCACACTGAGGCAGTGTGTGGCGAGGTTGAAGGGCAGAACACACCACCTCCGTATGCAGAACGAACAAATGCGTGCTGCGTACCGATTTAAATGTACGCAATTGCATGAGAGGCGGCACATTGACTGACGGCGTCATCACATGTCGCCGTCAGTTGATCACGTGCCGTGTCTCGTACGATCCCATGCATTACAACATCATAGTTACGCGCGTGATGACGTGCACGTCACGACCGACCTAATTTTATTTTCGTTTGAACCCTTTTTATAAGCTTGTAACCTCTAACTGGACATTGGCAAAATTGACTATTCTTGACAGAGGCCACTTTTAACAACAACACTGCAACATTTTTGCAAACCATACCTACATGCCTCAGAGTTTTTTACTACAGGGGGTTACACCTACAAGCATGATAAAAAATATTGTAAATTTGGTAGTAAATCAGTTAGGTGATCATTGATATGATAAATTCGTGTGAACGTCAACTATGTTCCTTACTTTCATTTCTAATTCCTTGCTAAAAATGGTTGACATTTGAACACACACATAACCATAATGGAGTTTTACGTTTGTACAGCATCCTGTATATAGGCATTATCGTTTTTTCAAAATATTTTTGCATCAGGATATTATCTCACATCAAACTTAGCAAAACTGAGGGGTACATTGAAAATGCAACCAAATGGTATATTTCTCAAGTCTGTACGTGGTAAATATAAAAAGTAGCCCGCTGGATAGAGAAATCTTTTGTTGTGGTATTTCGCTTAAAATAACAAACTTTTTAAAGATTTAATACCTGTTTTGGTGAGTACATTGGAAGGCGAATCGAACTGTATAATTATAATTCATTTTTGTTTTGAAATGAAAAAGTATCCCGCTAGCCAGATCACGTAGTTTTTTGGCTTTTTTCCAAAAATGAATGAGGTACATTGGATTTCATTATCAAAGTCGTGAAGTACATTGAAAAGCCTATTCATTTTCATATATTTCATCGTTATACCTCAGGGGACCCCGCTAGATAGATACACACCTGCACATTTGATGGTTTCCGAGATACGAGTTTCTTCAAAACGTTACCCCAGCAGGAAATCAAATATCTCTAAAACCGTAAGAGGCACAAATTTGATTATTGGCGCACAAATATGCACAAATATAAGCTATCTGGTGATATACAAAACTTCTCTCTCCAGGCTTTAGTTTAGAATCTTCCTGCTGGAAAAACGTTACCCCAGCAGGATCAGTTTTTTCCGTTTTTCTCAAAAAGTACAACACGCACTAATTTTTTATTTCACGCACATTTACAGAAGACTATGCACTAATTGGTGTGTATCTATCTAGCGGGGTCCCCTGAGGTATAACTATGAAATATATGAAAATGAATAGGCTTTTCAATGTACTTCACGACTTTGATAATGAAATCCAATGTACCTCATTCATTTTTGGAAAAAAGCCAAAAAACTACGTGATCTGGCTAGCGGGATACTTTTTCATTTCAAAACAAAAATGAATTATAATTATACAGTTCGATTCGCCTTCCAATGTACTCACCAAAACAGGTATTAAATCTTTAAAAAGTTTGTTATTTTACGCGAAATACCACAACAAAAGATTTCTCTATCCAGCGGGCTACTTTTTATATTTACCACGTACAGACTTGAGAAATATACCATTTGGTTGCATTTTCAATGTACCCCTCAGTTTTGCTAAGTTTTATTTATAAAAGCATTGAATAATTGTAAAATATCTAAAAACAGATCTGTAAGATCAGCAAAAAAACATTCAATGTTTATTTATTGGAAGTGTCTAGAGAGGGGCGCCCCGCTAGATAGTTATTTAGTCTAAGGAGCAGGGCGCCCCGCTCGATAGCCGTCTGTCACTGATCTAGCTAGCTATTTGCCAGAGCAACCTTACATTTTGAATTTGACAAGTGATTTGAAGAAGTTTCGAAGTTTGTTTTGGTTATGTTTTGTTCATTTGGCGGAATTTTGGCTTGTGGTCGTGAATAAATTGTGATTTTGGTTGTGTTATGTTGTTGTGACAATGGAAGACGATGAGAAAGTAGAAGACCCTTTAGACGAAGATGACTATTCTCATCACTTCCTCACCCATGCTCAACACTTCCTCACCCATACTCGCCCATCCTCATCACTTCCTCACACATCCTCATCACTTTCTCACCAATCCTCACCCATTCTCACCCATCCTCATCACATCCTCACCCATCCCCAACACTTCTTTACCCAACCTCATCCATACTCATCACTTCCTCACCCATCCCTATCACATCCTCACCCATCCTCATCACTTCCTCACCCGTCCTCATCACTTCCTCATCACATCCTCATGATCCTCTCCTTACCCTTCATCACCACTTCCTCACCCATCCTCATCACTTCCTCATCACATCCTCACCCATCCTCACCCATTCTCATCACTTCCTCCCTCACCCATCCTCATCACATCCTCATCACATCCTCACCCATCCTCATCACTTCCTCACCCATCCTCATCACTTTTCTCGGAATTTTTGAAATTGCGATATTCAAGCTAAAATTGCAAATTGTAAGTTAGACAGTAGGTATATGACAGAGGTCAAACAAACATAGATTTAGTAAGTGGGTACACTTGCCCTGTACTTATGCCTACTATGATACCTACATACGAGTCGAAATAACGGCGGAGCGGCGCCCCGGTCAGTAGCCAAACCCTTTTGCCCTCTGGCTTTCATAGTGCTTTTCTTAAAACAGCGCAAGGAAGTAAAATAATGTACCAAGTAATTTATAACACTGTTTAAACTTAAAATAAACATAATATTACGTAAAAACAAAATAAACATCACTCAATATGTATAGATTTTGGCAATGAGTTTCCGCCAATTTTACGAGTATACTTTTAAATAAGTCCGCCGGTAAAAAGGCAAAGAAATTTTTTATATGCAGCCATTGATAAAAAATATGTTGCATGCATACAAAATTACGTTCCGTTTCTACTATGTGATTCATCGAAATATTATTTTTAAATCAGTGAAATGGGTTTAGCGTATATACGAATTTGCTTGAATGAACTCCAGCAAAGGAATTCTGCAAAATTTTGCTTGCTAGTGTTGTCACACTATCGATAGTTTTTAGTATCCAATGATTTTCATTATCGATACTATCGATATACTATCGGCATCCCACTATCGATAGTAGGTAGGTATATATATACTATCAATAGTTCGAAACGAAGCAATACTATCGACAAAGTGCAATATTCTGAATAGTATCGTGGCTCATGATTTGAAAACAATGGATAATATCGATAGTACTGGTTTCCTACAGAACAAAACAATCGATAATATAGTATCTACCATATAGTTTGGAACAATCGATGGTAATATTATGTTATAGTAGGTATCGGTTGAAATTTCTTATAAATGAGGAATATAACCAAAATGCTTGAGTTTGCCGTGTAATGCCGGCTTAGAATAGCATCACCCCAATTCTACCCGTGGGTGTCGTAAAAAGCGGCTAAGGGATAATTATCCAGGGAACGGGCAGCAGCGTTCCCTGTGAATTAAACATCTTGCACTACGCTCGCCAATCCGCCTGCCAAGCGTGGTGAGTATGGCAATACCCCCAAATACGGGGGAGGCCCATGTCCAGCAGTGGACTGTTGTGGCTGTTAAGGTTAAGGTTGAGTTTGAGTCCAGTTTTAAATGAAACTTGTAGGAACATTACAGGCTGCCTTAAGCCGACCCTAGTGAAACTGTTTTACCCTCTAGCAGGTATAGTCCCTCCAAAAGTTCGAAGAGAGATCGCTTGTTTGGTGGAGAAAAATGAACAGAAATCTGACCCAAGGCACCCACTCTTCAACGCCAGTGAGAGTGGACAAAGATTGAAGAGCCGAAAAAGTTTCCTCAAATCGGCTAAGCCTACGGCAGACAACCCCGACACGGCCCGGGACCATATGATACACCACACACCGCGCTACGCGCGTGATTACGTGCACGCGTACTCAGGCTGTGTGCGGCCCCTCCTACAATCCCATATCTACATTCCAACCGGTACGCGCGTGATCACGCGCACGCATACATCCTGCACACTGAGGCAGTGTGTGGCGAGGTTGAAGGGCAGAACACACCACCTCCGTATGCAGAACGAACAAATGCGTGGTGCGTACCGATTTAAATGTACGCAATTGCATGAGAGGCGGCACATTGACTGACGGCGTCATCACATGTCGCCGTCAGTTGATCACGTGCCGTGTCTCGTACGATCCCATGCATTACAACATCATAGTTACGCGCGTGATGACGTGCACGTCACGACCGACCTTATTTTATTTTCGTTTGAACCCTTTTTATAAGCTTGTAACCTCTAACTGGACATTGGCAAAATTGACCATTCTTGACAGAGGCCACTTTTAACAACAACACTGCAACATTTTTGCAAACCATACCTACATGCCTCAAGAGTTTTTTACTACAGGGGGTTACACCTACAAGCATGATAAAAAATATTGTAAATTTGGTAGTAAATCAGTTAGGTGATCATTGATATGGTAAATTCGTGTGAACGTCAACTATGTTCCTTACTTTCATTTCTAATTCCTTGCTAAAAATGGTTGACATTTGAACACACACATAACCATAATGGAGTTTTACGTTTGTACAGCATCCTGTATATAGGCATTATCGTTTTTTCAAAATATTTTTGCATCAGGATATTATCTCACATCAAACTTAGCAAAACTGAGGGGTACATTGAAAATGCAACCAAATGGTATATTTCTCAAGTCTGTACGTGGTAAATATAAAAAGTAGCCCGCTGGATAGAGAAATCTTTTGTTGTGGTATTTCGCGTAAAATAACAAACTTTTTAAAGATTTAATACCTGTTTTGGTGAGTACATTGGAAGGCGAATCGAACTGTATAATTATAATTTATTTTTGTTTTGAAATGAAAAAGTAGCCCGCTAGCCAGATCACGTAGTTTTTTGGCTTTTTTCCGAAAATGAATGAGGTACATTGGATTTCATTATCAAAGTCGTGAAGTACATTGAAAAGCCTATTCATTTTCATATATTTCATCGTTATACCTCAGGGGACCCCGCTAGATAGATACACACAATGTGCAGCTGTGGGATAAACATATTTGAATAGCTCTTAATTTGTGCGAATTTGTGAAAAAATAATATTACCAAAAATATGTACCGCTTTGAAGTAATCGTGCATTATTGATATATAAAAGAAATCCTTATAATTAAACTAGAAAGCGTTAATGCTCACTAAAAACGGTGTAAGGCGTTTCTTCTTATTCATATCAAGTATTATAAAAAGTTTCAAGAATGTACATGTACGCGTTTTTGAAAAATCAGACTTGGTTTAAACCTTAAACTTTAATCTAAAAATGTCATAACTTTGAATTCAAATTACAAGAAACCAAGTCAAGCTAGGATTTGTGGGAATAAATTAATAATTAGTGCCTGTTCAGACATATATGTCCTGAAAATTTCAGCTCCAAATGCCTTGTATTGTAAAAGATACAAATAAAACACTAAACCTAGGGCTACATAACCGGTTACCCGACCAAATTAGAATGGTCACAAAAAAGCGACGGTTTCATACAAAGGCATGACCTTCTTAACTCGACTTATAAACAAGTATAGGTTTATTGCGTCTAAGTACACTGAAGTACAAAAGTGGTTAGTAGAATTGTTGAGTAAAATATTATTTTCAAATAAATTAATGTAATTTAATTAAAAAGATTGATAAGTAAATTTAGCAAGGTTTCTCTTGTCTCTGCCTGTTTTCTCGCACAGCTTTGTCTCGCGCACAGAGTGAGACAGATAGTGTTCGCACGGCAGTAGTGTGACAGGAATAGAGACGAGGGTATGTTTAGTTCGGTTATCGCCGTTACCGCTATGAAAATAAAACAGTTGCATTAGTTCCAGTTCACTTTTTTGCCGCGCGACAGTCGGGAATCCCTTTCACTCTCTTCGGATAGAGAGAGATGTCCGATTATCGCCCGGCCAGATAGCGCGCGACATAAAAAGTCACATGTGTGATCGGGCGGGACCTTACAAGTGGCGGGAGTCACGGTTGTCGCTTTTTGATAGAAGTAGTCGCGACGATTTGTCTGGCCTAGTAGTGGCTGATGATTACTGCGGTCTATTTGGCCAGATGGGTGGAAGATTGCCGGTTCTGTTTTTGGTTGGCTTGTCTGATTGGAATTATAATTACATGTAAAATAAACTAAGTTGTTTTGTTTGTTTAAATTTACACTCCATAATGACATGCCGTGTAGTGCCGGCAGAGTATGTCGTGTGGTGCCGGCAGAGTATGCCGTGTGGTGCCGGCAGAGTATGCCGTGTGGTGCCGGCAGAGTAGAATAGCACCACCCTCTCTTCCCATGGGGATCGTAAAAGGCTACCGAGGGATAAACCCGACCCAAACAGCCAGGGCCAACCGTATGGTGGCGGTTAATCCACCACAAAAGCATTCCCAAGGAGGGTTGACGTCTGGTAGGCGGCCGGTCGTAAATTTCAGCAAAATCCTTTTGCAACTCGATTTCGTGTTCAACGAAACGTGTTGCGCCGACCCCAAGTAATTGGGATAAGGGCAGGAAGATGATGAATGACAAAGCACATTCTAGAATAAACAAACAATCCCACGAAACATTTTAGTTTTTTTACGCATACTTCACAACACAACCAACTTTTTTATTAGTTTGAAAAATCCAACCTACATCTACGCACAAGATGCAAACAAGATGATATGTCGCATCAACAAGCGTTAATCTATGAATTTGCCCTTTTTTATCTCTGTTACACTTAGAGCGGTTTCGCACTACGTCCGACCCGAACCCGTGAAATATGTCCGTCTCTGTCCATCCGATATCGGTTGGCGGAGACAGACATATTTCACGGGTTTCTCGGATTCATTGTGGTAGCTGCCTACACCTGTCTCGGTTGCATTGCACCGCATCGCAGATAAAGGTTTCCCAACATAGAATCATGTGTCAGGCGTGCGATGTTCCGGAGATATAGCTATAGTTTGTTGAGGATTACAGATCGAGGCTCAATCTGTAATCCTCACCTCTCGTGTGAGTAAACGGTAATGAATTTTCAGTTGGTTTACATTCCAAAAAATAGTGACTAATTAGTGACTAACACAGACGAAAGGAGAGAGATATTCGCTTTGTAGTTCCGAAGTTATGAGTGCATCTTGGTGAGGATTATACCTAAAGCAGTTTTGCTATAATCCTCACCTCATTTTCTGCTGAACGCTTTGGTATTTTAATTCAAATATAGTATCAAAAAATAGTGCTGAAATAGTGTTCTCAAAATGCATTGTTATTTATTTAATTAAAATAGTAAAAGCCATTTAAAACCCGTAATAACTTTTTCATACAAAATGTTCAGGTACAGTCGCGAACACTACTCAGTATAATGGAGCCACGGAGATAATGTTTTGTATGTAATAAAACCTTCAGACTCCATGTCTGCCGCATGGATAGGGATGATGATGGGCAAAAATAACAACAGAGTGGGTGTCACAAGATGGTCGCCGTCATCGAGGCCGGTCTCGCCGAAGATGGAGAGATGACTTGGAAGTTTTTCTCCTCTCCAAAACTGGCAACTGGAGGCCCAATATCAAGACGGCTGACGCGAGAAAGGGGGAGGCCTTTGCCTTGCAGTGGGACATTGAACAGGCTACGTAAAAAAAAACCTTCAGGAAGTGGTTTATTGGGATTTTTAATGCACTCACGGTGCTATTCACTAGCAATACATTGATTTAAGCGAAAAACTTCATCATATGGTTTGAATTCCTACTGTAGTAAGTGGACTAACCAAAGTATTTAGTTGTAAAAACTACTACTAGATGTCGCTTAATTGTCGCAGCGAGACAAGCATCGAGAAATTCACCACGGCCCGCTAGGCGCCCGCAGCTCAGTTGGCAGAGCGGGTTCAAGTCCCGGCCGTCGCTAGTAAATTTAGTAATTAATCGCTAGTAATTAGTCGCGCGAAAAAACTACGCGATCGGTCGCGTGGGGTCTTTGTGAACCCCAAAGTTTAGATGTCATCAAATTATAAAATTTGACAAATTGTTTGTTATTTTATAGTACTAAATATAGTATAACAGAATAACCAATAATTGACGAGAAAAACATAACATATTTTTTTAGGAAAATATTACAAATTTGACGGTTAGTAGATATTAATCGTGATTTAAAGCCCAAATTTAAAAATACCCTGAATATTTTTATTTACTAGCAATAAAAATATTTCTGTTTTTGTTTTCTGCTTTTCACAAATGAAACTAACGAAAAATAATATGAACGGATATTGATGAAATATAATTTTATGCCAAGCTACATGCTATTCAGGAAGGTACACAAAGTTTCAAACTACTCAGATAATCCGTTATATAAAAAAAGGCATTTGTCTATTCGAAGGGCTTTTAAAGACCCCACGCGACCAATCTAGGGTTAATATATGTATAATAAAAATTAAAAATACATTCCAATAACACAAGTAATTTTTCTGCTAAACTAGTCTTATTCATTTCATGAAATACCTAAATGTTGCTAGGGACATATAAGACACTTTTGTACTTCAGTGTACTTAGACGCATTAAACCTATACTTGTTTATAAGTCAAGTTAAGAAGGTCATGCCTTTGTATGAAACCGCCGCTTTTTTGTGTCCATTCTAATTTGGTCGGGTAACCGGTTATGTAGCCCTAGGTTTAGTGTTTTATTTGTATCTTTTACAATACTAGGCATTTGGAGCTGAAATTTTCAGGACACATATGTCTAAACAGGCACTAATTATTAATTTATTCCCACAAATCCTAGCTTGACTTGGTTTCTTGTAATTTGAATTCAAAGTTATGACATTGTTAGATTAAAGTTTATGGTAGTTTAAGTCTGATTTTTCAAAAACGCGTGCATGCACATTCTTGAAACTTTTTATAATACTTGATATGAATAAGAAGAAAAGCCTTACACCGTCTTTAGTGAGCATTAACGCTTTCTAGTTTAATTATAAAGGATTTCTTTTATATATCAATAATGCACGATTACTTCAAAACGGTACATATTTTTGGTAATATTATATTTTCACAAATTCGCACAAATTAAGAGCTATTCAAATATGTTTATCCCACAGCTGCACATTTGATGGTTTCCGAGATACCAGTTTCTTCAAAACGTTACCCCAGCAGGAAAACAAATATCTCTAAAACCGTAAGAGGCACAAATTTGATTATTGGCGCACAAATATGTACAAATTTAATCTATCTGGTCATATACAAAACTTTTCTCTCCAGGCTTTAGTTTAGAATCTTCCTGCTGGAAGAACGTTACCCCAGCAGGATCAGTTTTTTCCGTTTTTCTCAAAAACTACAACACGCACAAATTTTTTATTTCACGCACATTTACAGAAGACTATGCACTAATTGCTACTCATACTCAATTATCTGTAGATACTTTCCTGCTGGGATTACGTACACCAAATATAAGCTATCTGGTCATATACAAAACTTGTGTGTATCTATCTAGCGGGGTCCCCTGAGGTATAACGATGAAATATATGAAAATGAATAGGCTTTTCAATGTACTTCACGACTTTGATAATGAAATCCAATGTACCTCATTCATTTTTGGAAAAAAGCCAAAAAACTACGTTATCTGGCTAGCGGGCTACTTTTTCATTTCAAAACAAAAATAAATTATAATTATACAGTTCGATTTGCCTTCCAATGTACTCACCAAAACAGGTATTAAATCTTTAAAAAGTTTGTTATTTTACGCGAAATACCACAATAAAAGATTTCTCTATCCAGCGGGCTACTTTTTATATTTACCACGTACAGACTTGAGAAATATACCATTTGGTTGCATTTTCAATGTACCCCTCAGTTTTGCTAAGTTTGATGTGAGATAATATCCAGATGCAAAAATATTTTGAAAAAACGATAATGCCTATATCGTCACCCGGCAGTGAAAACCACGTAAAGGCAAATACCACAATTTTAGAGGAGGCAGTAAAAACTGTCAGGTGAAAAAAAATGTATGAAGAGTAGATCCAAGTTTTGTTGTTTTATTACCAGTAAATGAGTATATTTTAAACGGTAGAAGAAATACACGACCTCTAGCAGTAAAAATAGATTAAAATAGAGTTACGAGGTTTTCCTACTGATAAGAGTGTGGCTAGGGTGTAGCCTCGTACAAAATACAGGGTTTTCTAATTTAAAGTAAGCAACTACAGCTGCCTTTGTTACCGCACCATCTTTGCCGATGCTGGATTTTTTTTTTATTGCTACCGAAACCCATCGTAAGCCGTTCAAGCAGCAAGACCTCGCTACCCAATAACGCGCGGTCTTTGCCACGAAGCCCTGGATGTCTGCAGGGAGACGAAAACCAATTTACCTCACCGACAACACCTTCGCTGAGAATGTACCCGGTTTCGGAGGTCATAGCACACCCAATAGGAGCTGTTGGACCTAGGACCGGCTTCAAGGAACACCACCCCTGACTCTAGTGAGCTACCTCGCTGGCAGTTTGAGATTTGATTTGATGACTGAGTGGACATAACACCTGAGCGAGCTTCGGATACTGCTGTTGTTATCCCTAAATAAAGAAAATAAAATAAAAAATAAAATAAAATTTGTGCGTGTTGTAGTTTTTGAGAAAAACGGAAAAAACTGATCCTGCTGGGGTAACGTTCTTCCAGCAGGAAGATTCTAAACTAAAGCCTGGAGAGAAAAGTTTTGTATATGACCAGATAGATTAAATTTGTACATATTTGTGCGCCAATAATCAAATTTGTGCCTCTTACGGTTTTAGAGATATTTGTTTTCCTGCTGGGGTAACGTTTTGAAGAAACTGGTATCTCGGAAACCATCAAATGTGCAGCTGTGGGATAAACATATTTGAATAGCTCTTAATTTGTGCGAATTTGTGAAAATATAATATTACCAAAAATATGTACCGTTTTGAAGTAATCGTGCATTATTGATATATAAAAGAAATCCTTTATAATTAAACTAGAAAGCGTTAATGCTCACTAAAGACGGTGTAAGGCTTTTCTTCTTATTCATATCAAGTATTATAAAAAGTTTCAAGAATGTGCATGCACGCGTTTTTGAAAAATCAGACTTAAACTACCATAAACTTTAATCTAACAATGTCATAACTTTGAATTCAAATTACAAGAAACCAAGTCAAGCTAGGATTTGTGGGAATAAATTAATAATTAGTGCCTGTTTAGACATATGTGTCCTGAAAATTTCAGCTCCAAATGCCTAGTATTGTAAAAGATACAAATAAAACACTAAACCTAGGGCTACATAACCGGTTACCCGACCAAATTAGAATGGACACAAAAAAGCGGCGGTTTCATACAAAGGCATGACCTTCTTAACTTGACTTATAAACAAGTATAGGTTTAATGCGTCTAAGTACACTGAAGTACAAAAGTGTCTTATATGTCCCTAGCAACATTTAGGTATTTCATGAAATGAATAAGACTAGTTTAGCAGAAAAATTACTTGTGTTATTGGAATGTATTTTTAATTTTTATTATACATATATTAACCCTAGATTGGTCGCGTGGGGTCTTTAAAAGCCCTTCGAATAGACAAATGCCTTTTTTTATATAACGGATTATCTGAGTAGTTTGAAACTTTGTGTACCTTCCTGAATAGCATGTAGCTTGGCATAAAATTATATTTCATCAATATCCGTTCATATTATTTTTCGTTAGTTTCATTTGTGAAAAGCAGAAAACAAAAACAGAAATATTTTTATTGCTAGTAAATAAAAATATTCAGGGTATTTTTAAATTTGGGCTTTAAATCACGATTAATATCTACTAACCGTCAAATTTGTAATATTTTCCTAAAAAATATGTTATGTTTTTCTCGTCAATTATTGGTTATTCTGTTATACTATATTTAGTACTATAAAATAACAAACAATTTGTCAAATTTTATAATTTGATGACATCTAAACTTTGGGGTTCACAAAGACCCCACGCGACCGATCGCGTAGTTTTTTCGCGCGACTAATTACTAGCGATTAATTACTAAATTTACTAGCGACGGCCGGGACTTGAACCCGCTCTGCCAACTGAGCTGCGGGCGCCTAGCGGGCCGTGGTGAATTTCTCGATGCTTGTCTCGCTGCGACAATTAAGCGACATCTAGTAGTAGTTTTTACAACTAAATACTTTGGTTAGTCCACTTACTACAGTAGGAATTCAAACCATATGATGAAGTTTTTCGCTTAAATCAATGTATTGCTAGTGAATAGCACCGTGAGTGCATTAAAAATCCCAATAAACCACTTCCTGAAGGTTTTTTTTTACGTAGCCTGTTCAATGTCCCACTGCAAGGCAAAGGCCTCCCCTTTCTCGCGTCAGCCGTCTTGATATTGGGCCTCCAGTTGCCAGTTTTGGAGAGGAGAAAAACTTCCAAGTCATCTCTCCATCTTCGGCGAGACCGGCCTCGATGACGGCGACCATCTTGTGACACCCACTCTGTTGTTATTTTTGCCCATCATCATCCCTATCCATGCGGCAGACATGGAGTCTGAAGGTTTTATTACATACAAAACATTATCTCCGTGGCTCCATTATACTGAGTAGTGTTCGCGACTGTACCTGAACATTTTGTATGAAAAAGTTATTACGGGTTTTAAATGGCTTTTACTATTTTAATTAAATAAATAACAATGCATTTTGAGAACACTATTTCAGCACTATTTTTTGATACTATATTTGAATTAAAATACCAAAGCGTTCAGCAGAAAATGAGGTGAGGATTATAGCAAAACTGCTTTAGGTATAATCCTCACCAAGATGCACTCATAACTTCGGAACTACAAAGCGAATATCTCTCTCCTTTCGTCTGTGTTAGTCACTAATTAGTCACTATTTTTTGGAATGTAAACCAACTGAAAATTCATTACCGTTTACTCACACGAGAGGTGAGGATTACAGATTGAGCCTCGATCTGTAATCCTCAACAAACTATAGCTATATCTCCGGAACCATAAAGTCACTAATTATTTTAGTTTGGTTATTTATGGTTAGTTTTCAAAAGTGAGGATTACAGCTTGAGGGACACGACTTTATAGATACGGAGGTGTCCCTCACAAGCTGTAATCCTCACTTTTGAAAACTTGACAAAAAGTTATTTTTGTGCGGCCAAAAAATAGTGCTGAAATAGTGATAATTAGTGACCCATGCGAAATAATTAGTGACTTTATGGTTCCGGAGATATAGCTATAGTTTGGTGAGGATTACAGATCGAGGCTCAATCTGTAATCCTCACCTCTCGTGTGAGCAAACGGTGGGGTATTTTCACTTGGTTTACATTCCAAAAAAGGTACATTGGATTTTATTATCAAAGTCGTGAAGTACATTGAAAAGCCTGTTCATTTTCATATATTTCATCAATATACCTCAGGGGACCCCGCCACAAAGTAAGTATTGGCTAGAGAGTCGGCTTCGAGCAAACGCGGCTAAACTCACTCAGACATCCACACGCGTCGCGTCGTTTACGCGCTCTGTGGAACCGTGTCGAACCGGCAATGGTTGAGTGTTAACGGCGCGTTCGGTGCGGGCGGACGGAAAGGCGAGTAAAGAAAAATATTTTTGTGATGTGTTTGGGTGTAATAACACCACACAAATAATGAAAAATAGGCAGGAACTGTTTTATTTGATAAATAAATAGATACCTACTTCAAAACACTAGACATGGAGGGATTTCTATTTAAAAATCTTATTTTTCGTTCGTAATATGTGCTTTAGCGTTTTAGGTACGTACGTAGCAGTAGGTAGGTTGCACTTTAGTTTGATTTGGTAGGTTAAATGGGTTTAGGTCCTTTGTTCCCATTGGCCACTACTTGAATCGCCACTAGTGGCGAATGGGTAGAAAAATTCCCAGTCGCCACTAGTGATGAATGGGAACTAATTGCCACCACATGACTTCGCTTTGCATTGCTCGTGTCATCGTTTTGGAAAATATTTGCCTTCGTCTAGTTATTACACAAGAGCAGACGGAAGCGCAGCAAATTTGTTGCGGACGCACGGCAGATTTAAACGTTTTGGTAAATATCGCCGGTATCCGCTGCGCGTCCACAACACATTCGCTGTGCATGCATCCACCTCCGCTCCTCGTCCACTCCTCCAATACCGCTTGTGTACCTGAATAAAAGCCTAAGCTACAGTCAGGTCTAGACAAGATAATCTAATGTCTAGATGACAGCTGTCAAACTTAAACATGGTTTTTCTCGGTAAACATGCAAGCTAGCTAAATTACAAGTTTCATGGAAATAGACGAGATGATCATTTTCAATGACAGCTGTCAAACTTTAAACGTGTTTTTCTCAGAAACTATGCATGCCAGACCAGATAACTAGTTTCTTAGGGAAAGTTGTTGGTCTTGAACAAATCTACATTTCAGTTGACAGCTGCCAAACTTGAAACACGTTTTTCTCGGAAATTATGCTTGCCAGACAGTTTGTTTCTTAGAGAAAGTTGTTGGCCTTGACGAAATCTACATTTCAGGTGACAGCTGTCAAACTTGAAACGCGTTTTTCTCGGAAACTGTGCATGGCAGACAATTTGTTTCTTAGAGAATGTTGTTGGACTGGACGATATCTACATTTCAGGTGACAGCTGTCATTTAATAGATCAACTAATAGTCTAGCACGCATAGTTTCCAATATAAATGACTTTTTAGTATGACAGCCGACACCTGTCATGTAGATCTCGTTAAGGCCTACAACATTCTCAAAGAAACCAATAGTCTGGCACGCATAGTTTCCGATATAAACGACTTTTTAGTATGACAGCTGACATCTGTAATGTAGATCTCGTTGAGGCCTACAACTTTCCCAAAGAAACCAATAGTCTAGCACGCATAGTTTCCGATATAAACGACTTTTTAGCATGACAGCTGACACCTGTCATGTAGATCTCGTTAAGGCTTACAACTTTCCCAAAGAAACCAATAGTCTAGCTTGCATAGTTTTCGATATAAACGACTTTTTAGTATGACAGCTGACACCTGTCATGTAGATCTCGTTGAGGCTTACAACTTTCCCAAAGAAACCAATAGTCTCGCATGCATAGTTTCCGATATAAACGACTTTTTAGTATGACAACTGACACCTGTCATGTAGATCTCGTTGAGGCCTACAACTTTCCCAAAGAAACCAATAGTCTAGCACGCATAGTTTCCGATATAAACGACTTTTTAGCATTACAGCTGACACCTATCATGTAGATCTCGTTAAGGCCTACAACTTTCCCAAAGAAACCAATAGTCTAGCACGTATGTTTTCCGATATAAACGACTTTTTAGTATGACAGCTGACACCTGTCATGTAGATCTCGTTAAGGCCTACAACTTTCCCAAAGAAACCCATAGTCTAGCACGCATAGTTTCCGATATAAACGACTTTTTAGTATGACAGCCGACACCTGTCATGTAGATCTCGTTAAGGCCTACAACTTTCCCAAAAAAACCAATAGTCTAGCACGCATAGTTTCCGATATAAACGACTTTTTAGCATGACAGCTGACACCTGTCATGTAGATCTCGTTAAGGCCTACAACTTTCCCAAAGAAACCAATAGTCTAGCTTGCAAAGTTTTCGATATAAACGACTTTTTAGTATGACAGCTGACACCTGTCATGTAGATCTCGTTGAGGCTTACAACTTTCCCAAAGAAACCAATAGTCTCGCATGCATAGTTTCCGATATAAACGACTTTTTAGTATGACAACTGACACCTGTCATGTAGATCTCGTTGAGGCCTACAACTTTCCCAAAGAAACCAATAGTCTAGCACGCATAGTTTCCGATATAAACGACTTTTTAGTATGACAGCTGACACCTGACAAGCGGTATTGGTAGTGAATGCGAAAAGGAGGCGGATTCGTAGCAAATATATTGTGGTCGCGCCGCGCGACGATATTTGCAACAAAACGTTGCAAATTCGCCGCGCGTCATTATCGAAATTGCTTCAGTTCCGTCTCCGCTCCGCATCCTCTCCCAAACCGCTTGTGTGATAAGAGCCTAGACGGAGGTAAATATTTTCCAAAACGATGAAACGAGAAATGCAAAGCGAACTCATGTGGTGGCAACTAGTTCCCATTCATCACTAGTGGCGACTGGGAATTTTTCGTCCCATTCGCCACTAGTGGCGATTCAAGTAGTGGCCAATGGGAACAAAGGGTTTAGGTAGGTACCTACCCACAGTAGATAGATACCTACCTAGTCAGCATTTGAGGTGAAGCGATGAGTACCCAAATACCGATAGCAAAAGGTCAAGGTTATGTCTTCTTCATTTCCGATCACCAGGTAGGTACCTACCTACCTATGGTAGTCCAAATGGACTATTACAATCCTGGATATTTTTTCATTTTTTCGTCACGGCAGCTGGTGACATTCGAAACTACCTATAGTAGGTCAGTAGGTATACTTCGAAATTAAGGTACCTACCTACCTACCTACCAACTTACAGCTACAGATACAGCTTCCATGCCCGACTTTTTTCCGGTCGCGTCCCCGCGTTTGTCATGTCGTCAAGTTCATGTCATGATAGGTACCTACTTACCAACCTACCTACTTACCGTTCCCAGCGCGTATCGCCCGCCCGCCGTACATTGGTAGGTAGGTAATCTGTTTGCGACTGACTAGTGACGGTACGTTTGACTTTCGTGAGGAACCCTTTGTAGTGTCGGTCATCGCCACCGGCCGGTTCTCTACCTACCTATTACGTACTTGCCTACCTGCCTACCTATGGGTCGCTTCGCTTACCACCTAGTCTCGTGACCCAAAACCATTGCTTTGCCATTGCCTATCTACCGATTTTGGTGGGGACTCACGGCGGGCACCTACTTATTTCCTATTAGAAATATGACTATCTACTCAGGTACCTACTTCCATATGGTAAAAAATATTTCATATCGGCCAGGTAATTTAGGAGTTTATCAATTGCATATACCTACCTAATTCATACTTACAATCGATAGGTAACTTCATTAAAAAACAGGATGTAAAAGTAGCAACCCTAAAGAGTAGGCATAAGTGATCGAAAGAAGGGGCGAGCTGGCCTTCTGTAAATTCTCTATTTTGTGACCCCGCTAGATATACACACCGCTAGATAGATACACACAAATTGCCTTTAGGTGCATAATGTCCATTTTGCAAAATGTCCAGTGGTGAAAAAATGTCCAGTTTGCATACTGTCCAGTTTGCAAAATGTCCAGTTTGCAAAATGTCCAATTGCATAAAGTCCAGTTTGCAAAATGTCCAGTTTGCAATAAGTCCAGTTTACATGAAATACTGGGTCACTGATCAATGTGTTTTGGGGAAAGTTGATCGCTTTCATGGTCTGAACTCACACCTTAAATTTCGCTAATTGTACTTTTGCAAACTGGTAATTTTCAAGTCTGATAATCTTCATTCTGGACATTTTGCAATTGGACATTTTGCGAACTGGACATTTTGCAAATAGGACATTTTGCAAACTGGACATTATGCAAACTGGACATTTTTTCACCACTGGACATTTTGCAAAATGGACATTATGCACCTAAAGGAATTGTTCCCGTCGTCCCCGGTAAGGGCCGCCACACACAGGCGGCCGTTTTACTTTAACAGAGAAATCGGAAAATGAACCGTACGCAAAGAAGCAAAGGGCGACGGCCTTACCTCGGTTACGTACGGTTCATTTTTCGATTTCTCTGTTAAAGTCGCGTGGCGGCGCGCGAAAAAACGGCCGTCTGTGTGCGGCGGCCTTAACGGGGACAACGGGAAGTAAATGTGATATTGTTTCAAAAATTCGTTTCCAGACGAATATTCCGTTGCGAGTGCCTTGTTCGTCGGCCCTCATTGAAGACAAATGACAACAGATTTCAAAGTGTCTCGACTCTAGACGAATTGAGAGATTGGGCTATTCCCATTAGCCAACAAGAGTGTAGAAATACCACCTACATATAATTTTTCCGATGGTCAAAGCCAGCCGAAATAATACTTTCTATTGGCCAATGGGAATCACCCCCCTGAGAATTCGCCGAATACCATACCACATGTAAAAAGTACTCACCTCCTTACCTTTGCGTTGCAAATGTGGTGGCATACTAATACCACATTTGCTTGACAGCCGTTTAGGTACCATATTTTACATCCAAAGACCTGTAGACCTTTACCGATACCTACTCAAACTCGTTGACCATTTTACCCGTTACCATTTACCATACCATTTTTTATATTACCAAAGACAATGCTTCATGAAATTTCAAATGAAGCATTCCCTTTTTACCTGTTGTTACCTTTTATACCATTTACCATACCAATTTTGATACCAATTACCGAACCGAAGACAATGCTTCACGATGTTTCAAATGAAGCATTGCCTTTGCACGTATCCTGTAATTAAAAATAGGTAACTACTAAAATAACTAAGCTAAATTACATCTACAGTAACTACTTACATCTAAACTTACAAATTTCATTTTACATTCTAAGCAACGTCCAGGATCAGCAACTATGGAAAATAGATGGCTGATCGTGAACGTTGGAACGACTCTTGCCGTAGCAAAAGCCGTTCAAGAGAAGGAAGTTGCGAACCTACCTTGTGCATCCCCTACAGCGCCACCTTCTCCTCCTCCAGTTATATTACCATCTCCAGTTGCGGAACCATCAAAACCTGCAATATAAAAAAAGGTATCAGAAAATGTTGCAGCTGCAAACAAAATACACAATGAAAAATAAATACGACCAATAAACTTACCAGTCATGTCCATATTCGAGTCATCTTCGCCAAAATTCGTTTCATCATTGTTCGTGCCATCTTCGTCATCATCCCACATACTTTCATTTACGAATTCTGGTTCCATTTTCGGTGCCACGGCATTGTTTTCGTCCTCATCTGGTATCGTCACAAATTCCTCTTTCGCTGATCCAGACGGTCCGGCTTCTAATGGGTCAACACATTTCCGTTTCGCAGGTCCACTTTGTGAAGATGACGAGTTATTAGATGCTATTGATGGCCTATTTGGTCGCTTAACTGCTACTGGAGTTGAGGAGGGCTTAGAATCTAAATCAGTCTCTATCTTAGTCATTACAGATTGCCTTTGTTGTGACGACCTCGGGCCTGGCCTTGAAGTCGGCTTTGGTTTGGATGGCGTGGAACTTTCTTCATTTTGATTTCCGGTTAGACCTTTCACTTGAAGTTGTTCCGCTGTGCTAATAAATGACGCTAATTCTTCTTGCTTAACATTAACTTCCCCTTGGTACATAAATTGTAACAAGTCTCTTAACGCTGAATGACTAACGTCTTTTAAAAATACTGAAACAAAAAGAAATATTAATTAGTACAAAAGCACTAAAATATTAACAACCGCATTAAATCCACACATGAATTCAAGATCACAAGAATCTGAGAAACTTACCTATTGGATGTTGAGTTGGGTTCATTTTGAACATTTCTTGGAAATAGGGAGAACATACTGATAAAACTAGTTTGTGTGCTTGTAACAATCTGCCTTCAGCAGCCAATGTTACATCCACTAAATCCCCACGCGACAGCAGGCCATGAAAGCCTGCTGACATATTTGCGTGGAAATTGTTCCAGCATAATGAAAATTGTTCGTCCGACGCCATAATGGCGACGATTCCTCGTAGGACCTGAAATAAAACAATATAATTAGAAATCAACCAAAACTACGTACAAACGAAAAACAAATGGTAGCAGGACTAAATAAAATAACCAGTTGTTATAATTAATTAAACTTACCTATACTATAACTTTGTACTTTACGATTCCGATTTTAGAAACATTTGAGAAAAAATAATAAAATGTTTCTAAAGAGCACACAATTTCATAGCACGTTCTCCCTGTTTGAGCTCTGTTCACGGTATGATGACGCAAGGCCGACGCGGTCTGTGGCGTCACAATGATACCATACGTAAGCATGTTTGCCCAAAATTCTTATAAATTAATTTACAACTAAAATATAATTATTTTATTTATATAAAATTAAATGTAAAATATATAAATTTGCACCTCTACAGCTAGGTATACACAGGAATACGTTCAAGGTGTCATCTTTCGTAGCTTTTTCGTCGCTGTTTTATACTATGACGTCGCTTACGGCTGAAGTACCTACCTTTCGACTTTCGAATGACGAAAAGAGGAACAAACAACTGACAGCTAACTATTTTAAAAGTTCTTTTGATATAGCTTAGTTAGTTTGATAGAGCTTTGAAATAATACACCTTGAACGTACCCCAAGATTTTTACATCGTCATCTATACAAGATGGTGTCTATTTGGCAATAAAGAACATATTGTCTTGAAACCATTTGTTTTATTTATTTCTAATAAATTCCCTTTGTATAAAAGTAAGAACTTCATGTAATAAAAAATAAGTACCTAGGTACATTTCATTACTACTGTAGGTACGGATAGGGGCGGTAAGTACCTATTGTACCTACTACCTACCTAATCAAATCACCTGATGTTTTTAGAGCAGGGTTATACCCGATATCATTATATATAATAAAACTAAGTTGATAAAATGTACGTGCCGATAAAACTTAAAAAGGATTTTCGGGACGATAAAGGGACTTATATTGTGCAATAGCCCTTTATCTCCCCTCGAACAAGAAAGGGCGTATTTTTAAAGATATAAGGGCTTTTGCAATCCGTGTACCGTGTGGTGCCGGCAGAGTAGAATAACACCACCCCCTCTCTTCCTGTGAGGGTCGTAAGAGGCGATCGAGGGATAAACCCGACCCAAACAGCCAGGGCTAACCGTATGGTTTTCGGTTAATCCATCACAAAAGCATTGCCAAGGAAGGTTGACGTTTGGTAGGCGGCCGGTCGGAAAATGAAGCCAAATCCTTTGCAACACGATTTTGTGTTCAACAAAACGTGTTGCGCCGACCCCAAGTAATTGGAATAAGGGCAGGAAGATGATGAAGGGCTTTTACAATCCCTCAAGTAGTGACGCCATCTGTTATCGAGTGAGTAGTCGAAATCCACCTCCAGTTCGTGATCTTTGATGCTATCTGTTTTAATTTTTTTTGGATTTTAAATGCAATGTATTTAAAACTTTTTTAGTTTAGTTTAGTTTAGTTTAGTAAACCAAACAGATAAATACCGCGAGTGAAACCGCGGGCGGAAGGCTATTTATAATAAATATCAAAATATCCGATATATAAGGTCCTATTAAATTCACTGCAAATATTTTAAGGGCATGCGTAAATATGTATATAAAAAACATTAAAGTAAAGGCATTTTAAAAAAAATCTACACGCTAGTTTTTATTTTTCATTTTCAAACAAACTTTTTATTTTAATTAATTATGTGAACATCCTTTGACTGACCCGACTGACGTTCCGCCACGTAGACAGGATTCACCAACCAATCACAGCAACTTTTTTTGGCGCGTAATTTAAATTCATCGTAATTCAATTTCTAGGACAAACAGGGTGCACTTTTTTCGTTTTGTGTTTTTTTAGGATTTCGTAGTAAACTAGAAACCCTTATAGTTTCGTCATGTCTGTCTGTCTGTCTGTCTGTCTGTCTGTCTGTCTGTCTGTCTGTCTGTCTGTCTGTCTGTCTGTCTGTCTGTCTGTCTGTCTGTCTGTCTGTCTGTCTGTCTGTCTGTCTGTCTGTCTGTCTGTCTGTCTGTCTGTCTGTCTGTCTGTCTGTCTGTCTGTCTGTCTGTCTGTCTGTCTGTCTGTCTGTCTGTCTGTCTGTCTGTCTGTCTGTCTGTCTGTCTGTCTGTCTGTCTGTCTGTCTGTCTGTCTGTCTGTCTGTCTGTCTGTCTGTCTGTCTGTCTGTCTGTCTGTCTGTCTGTCTGTCTGTCTGTCTGTCTGTCTGTCTGTCTGTCTGTCTGTCTGTCTGTCTGTCGTCTGTCTGTCTGTCTGTCTGTCTGTCTGTCTGTCTGTCTGTCTGTCTGTCTGTCTGTCTGTCTGTCTGTCTGTCTGTCTGTCTGTCTGTCTGTCTGTCTGTCTGTCTGTCTGTCTGTCTGTCTGTCTGTCTGTCTGTCTGTCTGTCTGTCTGTCTGTCTGTCTGTCTCTGTCGTCTGTCTGTCTGTCTGTCTGTCTGTCTGTCTGTCTGTCTGTCTGTCTGTCTGTCTGTCTGTCTGTCTGTCTGTCTGTCTGTCTGTCTGTCTGTCTGTCTGTCTGTCTGTCTGTCTGTCTGTCTGTCTGTCTGTCTGTCTGTCTGTCTGTCTGTCTGTCTGTCTGTCTGTCTCTGTCTGTCTGTCTGTCTGTCTGTCTGTCTGTCTGTCTGTCTGTCTGTCTGTCTGTCTGTCTGTCTGTCTGTCTGTCTGTCTGTCTGTCTGTCTGTCTGTCTGTCTGTCTGTCTGTCTGTCTGTCTGTCTGTCTGTCTGTCTGTCTGTCTGTCTGTCTGTCTGTCTGTCTGTCTGTCTGTCTGTCTGTCTGTCTGTCTGTCTGTCTGTCTGTCTGTCTGTCTGTCTGTCTGTCTGTCTGTCTGTCTGTCTGTCTGTCTGTCTGTCTGTCTGTCTGTCTGTCTGTCTGTCTGTCTGTCTGTCTGTCTGTCTGTCTGTCTGTCTGTCTGTCTGTCTGTATGCCGCGCCCTCATATCTTCGTCAGTTTTAGAGCTATCGACATGAAATTTGGTGAGAAGATAGATCGTGTTGACCCAAATATAGAAATGTTCAGAAAAAAATATTTTAAATGTTTTTTGGACCCCCTCCCATACAAGTGAAAGGGGGGCAAAAATTTTTTATTTCTTCTGTAATATTGAGTAGGGTATCGTTGAATAGGTCTTTTAAAACTAAAGTGAGGTTTCTTTGAAACAAAGTCACTAAAATGTTTCTGTCACGAGATATTTGCTTTTAAAAAGGGCGTTTTTGACCCATAATTTGTTCCAGCTGTAACTTCTAAAGTATAAACGCTAAAAATTTGAAATAAATATGGAATATAGCTCACAATCTGAAATTACAACGAAAACTATAACGGATATTGTACCCTTAAAGGTTTCAGAAAAAATTGAGTTTTTCTATTTGCGGTTGGTCATCATACTGCTGCTAACAAACCAGCAACAAAATTAAGTTTGTAATGCTGAAAAACCTGATATTTAAACGTTGACTACGAAACCCTATTTGTGAGCGTGTCAGACAAGCTCTTGGCCGGTTTTTAGTTAAATGCAATTGTCTCGAAAACTAGCGTGAAGATTTCTTTAAAAATTTGCATAGTACATTCTTATATTTTATTTCATCTGCCCCTAAAATATTTGCAGTGAATTTAATAGGACCTTATATAGGGTGTAATTTTATTAGTGGCGGATCCGTTCAGGGTGTGTTCTGTCAATGAAACTGAACAACTTTCCCCAAGGAACATAGGTAGAAATATGAAAAAATAATTGGCCCTCCCATACAAATTGACCCGGCCGGCCAACACACAAGTATGGGAAACCCAAATTATGTTTTCGTATTTCGACCTATGTTCCTTGGGAAAAGTTGTTCAGTTTCATTGACAGAACACACCCTTAACGGATCCGCCACTAATAAAATTGCACCCTATATATCCAATAAATCGGATATATAATTTTGTTATTTATCGGATTTATACAACCTGTTACATAACTAACCAAAAAAAAGAATATTTTTCATTATCATCAGTCGATGAAATAATCACATCACTAGTCTAGGTCAGGTGCTACACTACCTGGCGAACAAAGTCCCCGTCGGCATACATTGCTGGTTGACTTTGTTTTTTGCATTGATGTCATACATGTAATAGCCAGCAATGTAGGCCGAACTGCGTTTCGCCGCGTCAGTAACTTCATTTGAACTTTGAGCTGTCAAAATTAGTGATGCGATGCCACGATTAAAAATAAGTGTAATTTAATAAAAAAATATTTTTTTCGTAGTTTTTAAAAACGATACTACGGCTCTAATTTTTTGTTAATTGACTCTTTGCCACGGACCTTTCCTTCCCCTTTCAGCTTTATTGGTTGTTTTGTAACACGTTGTATATCAATCAGTCTAAAATCTTTCAAACTAAGTATGTATTAATTTTAACGCAAAACACAAAAGTAAATTAATCTCACAAGTGTAAATAAGAAATAGAAAAAATGTCATACATCGACCGGGAATCGAACCCGGGCCGCATGGGTAAACGCCCCACCGCTCTGCCACTGAGCTATCGATGCACCGGTTGATGAATGCCAAATTTTCTATCTCTTGATGCTCGTCTCAAGTCAGTGGCAGAGCGGTGGGGCGTTTACCCATGCGGCCCGGGTTCGATTCCCGGTCGATGTATGACATTTTTTCTATTTCTTATTTTCACTTGTGAGAATAATATAGCACTGTGAGTGAGTGCATTACAATCCCAATAAATTAATCTGTAACACTTAATTTCATTATGGCATATTTTTAAATGAAAGTGGTATAGAAAATACTGTATGTATTTGCCAGTGAAGCAAACACATAAAGTGGAGAACAATAGTGTGCAATGTGCATAAGTACCTAAATTTTATAGTTAAAATTTGGCCCTCCCATACAAATTGACCCGGCCGGCAAACACACTTGGTATGGGAAGACCAAAATTATTTTTCGTATTTCGACCTATGTTCCTTGGGGAAAGTTGTTCAGTTTCATTGGCAGGACACACCCTTAACGGATCCGCCACTAATAAAAATACACCCTATATACCCAAAAAATAAATATCATAACATCACGCGATATATATCCTTGATATATATCACTTGATATAATATTAAGGAGTAAATATCGTGATATTTAACCGATAATTATCAATGATATATATCTTCGAACCCTGATTTAGATTGTACCTGTCTACCTATTTTTTATATGAATTATAAAATCTCTAAATTTTCGTTTGATAGTAGATACTTTAGGTACACATTCAATTCAATGCATTAAGTATAAGGGGTCATCCACAAATTACGTTACGCAAAAAATTCAACATTTTGTCCAACAGGCGAAAACCTGCTTTACATTAAATAACAAATTTTCTAACGATTCAGTCACGGTATCCCAGATGGAAGAGGCATCGTCAGTAGATATAGATACCTAGTAATTTCGATAGTTGTACGCTCATGTTATGCTGCTATTTTGCAATTTGACACTATACAGGGTGTTAATTTAAATGCGTGCCATAGCTTCAGGGTAGGTAGGTTAAGTATCGATTAAGGATGCTGTAAAAAATATTGAAAAAAATGCCAGTAAATAATCTTTTTTTTTCGGATTTTGTCAAAACTTTTTTTTGTTTTTTTTTGATACTGTTGTTGTTTAGAGAGTGCCCAAGTACTTTCGTCTAAACAACTTTAAGATTGAACGAATCTCGGCTGAGATATAGGCATTTGAATCAAATGTCAGACAAGAAAAGAAATAATTTTGTGACTGACATATTTTTCAATATTTTTTACGGAATCCTTAACACGTTCCCGGACAGAACGGTCATAGCATTCGCTTTTGCACTTGGTCTAGTGACAGAACTGTTATAGCCTACCAAATTGACGGTCAGTTTTAAGCCAGAGCTGCCCAGACATGCGCTCGATTCATACAAAAATAAGAAGAGCATTTTTTAGTGTCAATGTGCAACTTTTTCCAATATTGTCAGTGTCAATTAGAGCAGTTTTTACATCTGTTCAAAGTTTCGTGTTACCTGTCTCCCCCCTCCCCCCCAGAAAATGACAGAGCGGCTATACCATTCCCGGATGTATGAAATTTTCTTCAGTCGGCCGGCGTGTGTCATTTTTAGCAGACGTGTCCATGTGACCGTTTTCGCGCCAAATTTTAAGGATTTCTAATCGATGCCAGTAGCCTGTTTTTAGCTTTATAATGATGTAATAACATTAGATTTGAAGTGTAAACTCAAATACTCTATCCTCAATTCAATTTTTATAACCTAAACACTTCAAATAGGTATGGATCACAGTAAGAAAATAATCAATTTTGTGGTTTGTTTGTATGTATGTTATCGATAATTCCCGTAAATACAGATCAATTTCAATAATTCTTTGACTAGTAGAAAACTAAACTAACGCTGATTATTATGATTTACTTATTCACTCTGTAAAATATCTTCTTTCTATAACAGAAATTTGCTGAGCATCCACTGAGCATCCCACTTGTACTAACCGAGTAATATTTTAAGGGTTTGAGTATGTGTTCTTGTTACTTATTTAAATTCTGCTGCATGCTGCATGCCAGCTTGGATAAAAACTGGTAGATTATAAATACGTAGCTTTTTACCTTAGAAAATTTGCTAACTTCTACGTACTTGTAAATCCACCCTACAGCTTTATAAGATAACAAATTTCATAATTACTCTGATGAAAAAAATACTTTATAATGAAACCAAGAGGGATATAGAAACATCAACGTTGATCCACGATCCTCAAATCGATATTGTGCGATGCATATCTTCCCAAGATCCTGCCAAATCAATGATTTATTGGAACCACCTAAAGCCTTGTCTAAAGGAATCTCCTGATCAGCAGCAAGACTTGTCTGATCAAAACAAGATATAAGTTGAAACATGAATGCTTACCCATGATCCGCACATCAATATTCGGAGACGCATATCTTTCCAAAATCCTGGTGGTAGTAATCAGGTCAGCTGTCATAACTGTTCTGTCACGATTTATAGCAACATCTGACTGTAGCAGGTGACAGAACTGCATTAACATTCGCTGCTATAGCCGTTCTGCCGCACTTAACAGTGTCTACTCACTATTGCATACGACAGAGCTGCGGTAACAGTCGAAGGCTTTAGCAGTTAGTGTCACAATTTAATTACGCGTATTGCAACATATGTGACAGAACTGCTATAGCTTTTCATACAAAAAAGTAGTGTCAAAGTGGTGTGACTTAGTGTCCGGGAACGTGTTAATCGGTACTTAACCTACCCTGAAGCTATGGCACGCATTTAAATTAACACCCTGAATAATGCGTTTAGTAGACCCTGAATTAGAAAGACCTGAAAAAGACTGGAAAAATGTAAAAAAAAGCGTTACGTAACATTTGACTCTTACCCTATCCCCCTTAGTAACGGGACCGTAACGCCCAGTCAGAAATCCTAATTCCAACACATGACTGTTATGTTACTACCTTGTGCTTCACATTTTCGCAGTACCTCGTAACGTGAAGCGACCTATCCAGAATGACAACGAGCGAGGTATTTCAGGTCAGAGGATGTTGAAGTAGTGCCTGCTTCGTCTTTTTTTCTCTGTCTGTCATCATGTCGTGGAATTGGCTAACTACTCCTAAATTACCTATGGCACGCACTGGATTTTGATGCGCTTTTTGTAATAGATAGAGTGATGAGGAAGGTTTATATTATACTAATAAAAACATGCCGGGAAAGTGGATTTTTCCAGTGTGAAAATGAGTTGAAGCGGGTAAATCGCTAACGGGCGGCTAGATAGTGTACAGGTATATTTTTTATAATTTTATAATAGGTCTATTATAAAAAAAATCCTTCATGCGGATAATCTTTAGGTATCGTCTGTCTACATTGTTTTAATGTTTTGGCAAGGAATGTTAAAATGTACCTACCCATCTATTGAATTCCACATACCGATTCGAATAGAAAACCTAAGATTGATAGGTAGGTAGGTATGTACTTAAAATTACAGCCAAGAACATCTGGTGATTACCTACTTTTGCCGCGATTAGGTACCTACTTTTGCCCCACCTGTGTACGTTCCCTGAGGTAAATTTTGAGTTTCCCAGTTTGTTCGTCTTACGAAACGTAGTAGGTACCTACCTAGTTACGTACCTATCTACTTTTTCTGATACCCTGTATTATAAAGACGCTATACGGTAAGGACAGATCTCCGAATAACGCACCCTGCATTTAGACCATAAAAAAAATGAACAAATTAATAAGAAAATAGGTATTACAGGAAACGATAAAAAAATAACTTCCCATAGTAGGTTCCTATAACCCTATAACATAGCAGGATAAGTGTCCGAATCGTCGGATAATTTATAAATTCAAAATTAAAACAACTTGGGTAAAAAGTAGGTAGGTAGGTGTTGGACAACTTGGTGTGCCACTCGAGAAAGAAGAAGTACCACCATGTAAGACCCACTACCAGCCGATAGTTAACTTCAACATTCAGAACAAATCCACACATTCTATTACTCGTACATATGATATCTAGGTAGCTATTAGCTAGCTGTTTAATAGTAAATTCGAATTTCTTCGATTTTTATGTAGATTTTTATTTTCATAGCATAATAGAATAGACTGACACAATATGAAAGCTAGGACCAAGCCAAACAAGTCCAACCCCCAAATAAATTTAAAGTTAATTTAAGCAAGGGGTTCCAATTCCAGGGGTTTAGTGAGTTTTAAAAACCTTACCCACGCGTGCTCTGCAAATAGTGGTTCCAAAAATCTCTCATAGATGGCGCTATGTCTGCGATTTTAAGCTGCGCTGAAGCTGAATGAAACCTACCCTACCACCTTGAGGGATAAAGTAGGTATGAGAATAAATATTGTTAATTGTTGATTTGCATATATTTAATGCTAATAAAATAAGATAGTAAATTATAAAGTACATAGAAAGCAGCCTACGTAGGTGAAATATAGTACCTACGCGTAGTAGTATAGTAGGTACGAGTAGGTACCTACTTCCTTGGTTATCAACAAATTTCTTTTAATTTATAAATTTTTGAAATGGTAAAAACCGTAAATATGAAACAAACATGAGCTGTGAAATTCAGCGCGGTCCTGAAAAAACAGTGATAGGCGCCAGCCATAGTTTATTAAATAAAAAAGTTGTAAAAAAGCAAGAAGATAAAAAGTTATTCATTAACTAAATACCACCTAAATACCTATTTAGGTACCTTCTACTTACAATAACTTTGATTTTTGATTTGATATAAAAACTTGATAAAATGAATTAACTATGTTGATAACCATCGTTCTGCGTATATGGGAACGTCGTTCCGTTATTTGTGGTTCGCTCTTGACTCTATCTTCTCTATGCCTACATATCGCTACGCGGTCGGATCTATGGTCGTAATTTGTGTCAGTCGAGGATTGTTTACTATTTTCGTGATTATTAAAAAATCTTCCTTGTTATTTATAAATGAGGCCTCTATTTTATTATCAGACTATTAACAGTGAAGTGTAATGTGCAAAAAAATGTGGTTTGAAGCCAAACATCACGTGTATTAGTGTTTTTGATATCTAGGTGTTTACGTCTAGTGTTCTAAGCCTTTGCTGTGTTTGCGAACATAAATCAGCGAATATGTGATAAAAGTGTTATTGTGCAGTGCATTTTCAAATGGAATATTGAGTTTTTGTTGCAGACGTCGGAGAAAGTAAGTACCACGACAGACATAACATACGAGTGCTAGTGGAGGAATCAGGCACTGCGTTTATTTCTAGATTCACAATATTAACAATATTTTCAGGTTCTTTACATTTCTCTAGTATTATAATGACGCTGCAACTCAAATACTTTTTAAACATTGTGTTTTGCGCGTAATTTCTGCTAGTTTGTAAACATAACCTATAAAACGACGATGGGTGTTATTCGTGTGTTATTGTGATAATCACCGCATTGTTGCCCTTCATACTCACTGTATTGTTGTTCTAGGATTTATCGCAATTAAGTTTTGTGTGGAAAACGTCTCCATGAATTTTCCTAAATACATCATAGGTACTTGCTTCAGGAAGTTGCAAAAAAACTTGTATGCATAGGTACTATATTATTGCTTTCCAGTGATTAGGTATATACAACTTCGATGACATGACTAAATTTGTGCCTATAGAACTACCTATTTTGATTGCATGCTATTGATATCCACCCTGAATTTTGATCCATGACTATTCATCATTAGAACATAATATTTTTACTCTGTAAGTAGGGACTCTCTTGCACTAATTTATTAAAATAACATATAATTTTGAGTACAAAATAACAACAACCTGCAAATTGGCAGCTATCCAAGAAATTGTAAGTCTTAATATTCTGGGCTTTCCAGATACATTCATACAAAAAGCCTTGGAATTGTATTCCCTAATTCTAGCCTAGTAAATATAATTACAACCAGATATTTAAGACCACCCTTTTCTTTTGATTAATATGAACAGTGTTATTTACCCTTTACTATGTTGCTATTTTATGCCATAAGTAAAGTTATTTCGAATTAAATCTTACCCGGGCCAATATTTATCTGTGTCATATCATATTTAGTACTGAATTTTTTCAAAAATGTTTATTTGAAATATATTAATGTCAAAATACATTAAAAACAACATAATGAATAACTTAAAACTAAGTTTAAATTAGAGGAGTGAGTGCTGGTCAATAATTCTTGCAACACACAAACAGGTGGTGGCTAAATACTGCCAAGAATTTGTTAAAAGACCATATTTATGAAATTTACTTTTTTGTAGTTTTTTGTCATATTGTTGTTGGGTATAAGAACAATTTTTATACTATGCCACTTTACTTGTGGTGATGCAACTAAAATAAGTATTATTGACCTATTTAGATTTATAAAGCAGGTAAGTAAAAGGGGTCCATATTCAAATGCATAACATTATCTGTCCTAACATACTTTTGCATACCTGTTTTTGGCATACTTATCTTTTCGGATAGTCTTAATCAAGCATAACTTTTTTGCCATACATTTCTTTGGCACACGATCAATACGCATAACGAAGTCAACGCATAAAAACCAGTAGGAATAAAAGTACAATCGCAATATAACATCATTTTTTATCTGATAAAATCTGTAAAAAATGGTTAAACTACGCTGTAATTGCCGCGCCATGCCGCACAATGCGGTTTCACCTTAATTGTAACAAAAATAGCAATCTTCATATGGTAGGTAAGTATTAGATTGTGTATTTGACACAATTGGCAAGAGGATTGACGAGTGCAGTGCAAGATGTTGCATTTACAGGGAAAACCGCTGCCCATCCATCTTAAATTTAATCTTTAACTTGCTTTTTGCGACACCCACGGCTAGTATTGGGGTGATGCTTTTCTAAAATGGCATAACACGGCAAATAAATACTATAAAAAAACTAAAGTTTGAAAAAAAAAGCGTTATTATTTGCATGTTTATTATACCCAAATTTATTTTTTTGTCAATACTCCACTGAGGAATATGGCAAAGTACCTACCTACATTGTGCCATTCGTGCCCAAGTGTATTTTCTGAATAAGTTTTTACTAATTATCCATCTTCTTCTTTTCGTGTGGGACACCGAGTCGTTCAACAACCCGATGAACCCTATTGTCAGAACCGCCTACTGCAAATAGCAGGCCTCTGACATGGTTCTTCCAGTTCTATGATTCTTATGAGGTTTTAAGTTTATGACTATAATCGTTATGGTAAACAAAATTATAGATATTTATTGTTAAGCCAATATATCCATTATGCATTTAAAAAATTATGACAATTTACAATTATGCGAAATGACGACTATGCCGAAAGTGTTATGCGTAATGCAAATAGGAGTAAAAACTTTATGCGTTCGAAGGGGCACCCAAGTAAAAGTGCTAAGAATATCAGTCACTTTATACACATTGTTCTGGAGGAAGTAAATTCAATCAGAGATGTTAAGACCATCATTCTGAATATTTTTCATTATGGGACAAAGTTCTAAAAACCCTTCATTTCTGAATCTTCTAAACAATTTTTGCCTCAGGAAGGTTATGGTTTTTAAGACTATGTGTGTATGTATCCAGAAATTCATTTTCACGGGCTACAGCCAAAATGGTAGGGCAGATAACATCTAAGGTGTTGTTCATTTCGTCTTAGAAGCTTGAGTGACACTGGCTATATTAAAAATTCATAAGTTGAAGAAGGAAGGTTTTTATCACAAAATATAACATTAAAATTACCACAGTCGGGTATTTGTTTTTTAATACATCTGCTTGTAACCAAAGGGTTTGGAATCCATAATGGTAGGGTTTAGCATGATAACCTACACAACATTTCCAATTTAATGTACTTCCCCTGGAGCTGGAAAGCTCGAATACCCAAGGACAAATATATGAAGAAAATATTACTGTTGCATATAGGTACACAGGTGTGCTTTGTTTTCTTAATTTAGTCTTTCTTTTTTATTTATTACAAAAAGAATTATGTGGAATGTAGAAATTGTAGCACTGCAGTATTATGACTATTTATGTTCAACAAGCTATTATAGTGCTTCTGGTTAATTACTTATCAGGTGTGATTTACTTGATTTTGTTGTAATTACCAGTATTAAAAAAACAGTGTAAATATGAGAAAATACTGTCTGAATGACTGGCTTAAAGCATCTAATTGTAATGCTGTTGAATATGGAGTGTTAATAAAAAAAGAAATAAAATATGAATTATCATTAATTACTCATTCATATGACTCTCTCCCATATATTTTCCTAATAAAAAAAAAATAGTAATTTTTGTTCCTTGGGTACAGGAAAGAAGTTTTTCATTACTAACAACATAATTATAATTCAGTTTTAGGGGCAGTTAGCAGTAATATTAAGGGTGAACTGCATTTTATTCAAACAAAAAGTGGTCACCTACAACTGATTTATGAGCCTTACATCTTTGTGACGGATAGTGTAAGAAGTGGGCGAACATTCTGGAGATGCATGGAGTACGGAAAACGTTGCAGAGCCAGGATTACATCCAAAAATAATGTATTGAAAGTAACAAACCCTGTCCATAATCATGAAGAAAACCATATGGCTAAGATTACCCGAAAGTATGAAGAAGGGGAGGTAGTCACCTGTCCTACTGTATGAACTTGTCATTATAATGCATGCATTACATTTCAATACTTTCTAAAATTGTGTCATCATGAAGTGTGTGATTGTTATTTTTACTACTTAGATAATTTAGTTACATAATAGATTTAAGTATAACATAACAGACTCAGAAAGTTTTTATGTATTAGTATATTTTAATGCTTTCATAACCCGAGATCAACAATACTGCTTAAGTTATTAGGAAGAAATTAATTAAAATTTTGCAGATGTTGCTCAAAGCTACAATAAATGGAAAATAGAATAAAAATGGGTACATGTCTACATTACAGACAATAGTATCAGAAAAATATTTATTTTCATAATTAGCTGCAATATATTGCCCATGTAAGATGATTTTAGTACCTAAATATATCAGAATTTTCTACAACAACATTTATTTCATGTTAATCTCATTAACTTGTACCATAGCATTGAATTGATCACATCTATGAGTGAAATAGATTTTGAATCGGCTTAGATATGATGGTCTCAACAAATAATAGTATCTGATTTTGATTCTTTAAATATCATATTTCAGTGCTCTAGCACAGGGTTAGTCTGTCTGTACATTGTACGTCCTTAAGGGCAGAGCACACCGCCTCCGTATGCGTGTCACGTGCACGCGTCACTATGACTTTGTAATGTATGGGATTGTATGAGACGCGGAACACTATGGTACGCGCGTGATGACATGCACGCATACGCAGGCGGTGTGCTCTGCGCTTTTTTACATAGTTAGTAGTAAAGTTAAATAATAAAAAAAAAATTATAGCATAGTAAGTTTGAAAAACATGTGATTTTCTATACATAGGTTCTTTTTCGCTGAAATAAATGAAATACATTTGAAGTGATGTTTTATTTTTGTGGTGAATGTAAAGCATAGTGCAGGTTGATGGTGTGGTGCGGCAGGTGCGGTGCGGTACTCGGTGACGCGCCGCGGCGCGCCGGCGCTGCTGCTGGGCGGGTTCGAGTTCGTGGCGCGCAAGAGACGCGGCGCGCGCGTGTACTGGTCGTGCCGGCAGCGCGCGCAGGGCTGCGGCGCGCGCGCTCTCACCGCCGACGGGCGGCTGCTCGCGCGCTCGGACGCCGCCGCCCACAACCACGCGCCGCACGCACCCGCCGCGCTCGACCACGCGCGCATAGAGAGTCTCATCGAGACCATATCCGCCGCGGAGTAGCGTGACAAACCGAGATCGTGTTGGCTCGATTGGAATCGATGTAAAGAGAAAATAAAAAATGTTGCGTATTAATCATCAATGTCTTTTAACATAATCGTGTACATTTCTACGTCTTTATCCGCTGCATGAGAAACGCATCTGTGACTAACTCTGACTAACAAAACTAACTATGTGCATGGATGGATGGTAACGGGTCGGTGTTTTGCAGTCGAGTTCGTGATTTCGAATCGGGGCAGGAGGCACATGCGGCTCGGAGGGTTCTCGTTTTACGCAGAGAAAGTGTTTCCTGAGAAGAGTAAGGTGCGGTGGCGGTGCACGCGGCGCACGTGTCGCGCGTACGCGCACACGCTGCACGACAGGATCTTCGCGCTGAGCAACGTGCACTCGCACGACCCTCCGGCGGCCGCTGCTGCCGCCGCCGCGTCCGCCAGCGCCGCCAGCGCCGCCAACATGGCCGCGGCGCACCGAGCCTTCACGCACGCCGCGCTCGCCGCGCAGGCGAAGGCGATGCTCGATGAATAAGCTTGCTGCTTTGCTTGCCCATTAACATTAATATCATAACATCTGACACCCGGAGGACTAACCTAGGTGATGGTGATATTGAGTATGTTCAATGTAAAGTTTATTTTTTTAGGTAGTTAATGCTATTCTAGTCAAATCATCAAGATTTTCCGTGAAGTAATGGACGAATAAGTATGTAGCGGTAGAGTCCTATTGGCAAACGGCGCTCAACCAAACTATCGAAAGTATTGAACCCTATCCTTTCTAAGAATGATATGATACCTTAAAACCATGGAGACTAATGTGAATATATCACATTTCACATGCTTTCAAGCAGCTAATTCATTCTTTCCCTTTCTTGACCGATAACGAAAAACCGTGCTAGTTAGCTAGACTCATACCGCGTCTGTTCACTCTGATCCAAGTCTCCCTTGGCAACGCCCTACCCGAAATGCAGGCCCCTAGCACTAGGCTCGGCTAAATATACTTTCTGGATTTAAGCGTCTTAGTCCCCAATTTGTAGGGCGAGTCGGATATAATGCGTATAGATGTATTTTTGAAACAGCAGAAATTCGATTTCGTTTACGCCAGTTTGGATAGAATGAGTTTCTGTCTCACACTTTTCTTACTCTGATTCATGATCATAAATTATTACTTTGCTAATCAACCAATTGTTACTCTCGCTTGAATGGATACGAGTTTGTGATGCGTGATAGAAGTGGTTCGACTTCTCGCTGCAGGTTGGCGTTTCGGTTCTAAAAATACGTCATCAGCTGTCTCTACTAAACTGATGGAAAACATACCATAATGAACTACGCACCTAATGTTCAATTAGCTTTATACGAAGTTAAATCATTTTTTAAGAGCAGCCCGCCCAGCAGTTTCTCCTGCTGCTATTGCAAAGGTTTTATATATCGTACTAGCTGCCTGTCAGCGTTTCACCCGCTGCAACCCATCTTTTACCTCTTTAGGGGTCAAAAATCGAAAATCCCTGAAACATGTGTTTAATTATTTTAGCTCTTAGATCTAATCACAAATTTTAAAACAGATCGCATTTAAAAATAATGATTTTCCATACAAACTTTTAACCTCTTTTTTACCCCTTTGGGGGTTAAAATTTGAGGTAAAGAATATTTTAAAACCTGCCCCTTAACTTACTCTATATACTAAAAAAAACCGCATCAAAATCCGTTGAGGGATTTTAAAGATAAAAGGAAACATACATACAGACACGGGAAGGGACTTTACTTTATACTATGTATTGATTATGTATGAACGAAATTCATATCAATGTGGTACTAGCCGCTAGCCGTCTATATTGTTATCGCTACGAGAGAGACCAGTTAAAGTTTAACTGTCAAACGAATCTAACAATTCGTTTGTGTTATCAGTTCACAGCATTAGTTAGTTCCGAGGCTATTTGTTATACCTAAACTACTTGTTTTTAATAGCTAAAAAAACAAACTAATTGTAACCGGAATTTGTATTGCGGATGTCCAACATCCATCTCGTACGTAAAACATCACTTGGGGGTTTGTCATTGGGCGGCTCATCAACTTTATAAGAATTACGAGTTAAGAGGCTAGTAAAAGGGGCTTGTGAAGGGTAATCTCATGTAAAGTAGGTAGCAGTGATAGTAGGGCAGGTGTATGACATTGTCGGTGCAATTTAGGGCGGGCGGGCGCCGGCCGGTGCTCTTCACTAATTCGTTTTCATTCCATCATTTCCATACGAACTGTATTAGGTATTCGTTGTCATAGGTTGTGTGCAAGTTGTAATTATACTCTATTTTAGAATGTTGATTAACAAATTAGTTATTGTGTACCTACCGACGAGTTCGTGCCTAGTCTTAGTATGCACAAATGAAGCCACGTTCGATAATGTCCCTGAACATTCATGTTTTTATTATTTATTTGCGTCATACCACATACATCACGAAAGTTTATTTGTACATAAAGTAGATTATAGTAATAACACACTAACTCATTGTTTGTATAAACGGAAATTTCGATTTCTGATATTATAGATGAAAATTATGGTATTCTTGTGATAGATAGTTTGTTAAAATTTTAGCGACTTGGCAATAACTCTTTTCGATATTAAAATGTTGTTCTAACTAAAGATAAAGCCGAAAGAGCTTAATAGCGATATTATGAATTTCTAGTCATTGTCTAGTTATTAACTAAATGTGTGTTTAATAAATAATATGTACTTAGGTAATTAAATTAATTATTGTGTGACACGCGGTAACTCAAAATTTAAAATATTTGAGTTCGACTAACTAAATTGATTGTTGGTGTAATACTCGTAGATGTTTATTTTTTTGACAACTAAATTAACGTTTGATATTTAACCGCATGAAAAATAATGTACATTTGTGTGTATTTTAAATTGTAACCGATAAACTAATATAGCATTATAATTTGTTTGATAACAAAATGAATGCCCCACTACACTGACAAAACAGGGTTTGGAACTAATCAGTCGACTCACACTTTGCATGTGGCTTTATAAATACCATTGGGTTTGTGGTTGGTGTCGGTGAACGCTTGACAGATAATACGTGCGATTGTTGCATGCAGAGAAGTACGTGCGGCTGTGCGTGGGTCCGGGCGGGCGGCCGCGGCTGTGGGTGCGCGGGCGCAGCTTCTACGCGGCGCACACGATGCGGTCGGGCGTGGTGCGCTGGCGCTGCACGATGGGCGGGTGCGGCTGCAAGGCGTACACGCAGAAGGGCACGCTGCACAAGCTGGTGGGCGAGCACAACCACTCGGGGCGCAACGGCCGGCGCGCGCCCGCCAAGCCGCCCGCTCACGCCGCGCCCGCGCCCGCGCCCGCCGCGTCCTCGCCGCCGACGCCGCTGCTGCTGCCGCGCATGCCTCGCTTCGACTTCGACAGTTTCGATCCTAACGCTTGGGTCGTCAAATATTAGAAAATTTAATATTTTTTGATCCTTTTACACAGTTTCATCGTACAGTTCTTGTTTTTGTATATAAATTTTAACCTTTACCGGGTTTTTGCATGGAACTGTGTTGGAAATATCAACTTAATCTTATTCATAGTGAAACAATCTAGTCTATTTTTACAGAATTTAAACTTATCAGTAATTTTATCAATTACCAATGTTTTGTGCCAAAAGAACTAGTTACCTATGATTCCAATGAAAATGATCTCATTATTTAAATTAAGTAAATTTAGTGCCAAATTATTAGGTTAAGTTATTGTACCTGACATATATTTTTTAAAGATTAGGTAAACGCATTTGTTAGTCATAATTCATAATCATAATGGTCTTCCCTGTTTTTCTATTCTAAGCTGTGATTTCATATATGAAGTTAATTTACATCGACTCCAATCCAAAGTAAGCATTTGAAGAGGTTATCATAGAAGTACCTATTCGATCGATTTCTAATATGTTGATGGTTAAGCTAATAGACCGATTTGTATGATATATTCCTATTTATTCTATTTGAAATTCAAAACTGTTCAACCCAGTGAAAAGTTTTTATGATTATTAGTTACGAAATATTCAAACTGTAAGATACTTATATTAGGTATATGTTTCTTCTTTCCAATGCTCTTATAGCGTACTTTTTCTGTTTATATGATTTCTATCTTGTAATAGTTTATATTCGCAACTTGCTCAGTGCCAAGCATCTCAAAAGTAAAAGATTTTTCGTGCCAAATGTTTCCTGCTCAGTTAGTGTGTCTCATAGAGAATGCAAGTAGGTTTTCATAGATGAAGTGTTTGTGGTGTGGCATAGCTTGTACGTATGTTGTAAAGGTGGAAATAAAGTGAGGGTGGGTTTGGTGTTTTATTTAGTAGTACCTACTTGAATCCTGATTAAAATAAAATGAATGAAAAGTATATTTTTTCTTTTTATTTCTTCTTATTATCACCTATGAAACTACTTAAAATTAATCTGATGTAGTTAATAATTGCATGTTTTAGCATATACTACTTATAAAAGAACCTTTTTTCGTTGAGAACGAATTTTACATGTAACGATGATGTTTTAGCACGCTTCATCCGCGCGGGCAAGGGTCGGCTGCTGCTGCACCGCGGGTACACGTTCCGGCTGAAGAACAACCTGGCGCACGGGCGCAAGCAGTGGTACTGCTCGTCGCGCCTCACCTCGCGCTGCCTCGCCGACGTGAACACCGAGGGCCCCGAGGGCCACGAGCGCATCGTGCGCTCCCGCTACTCGCACAACCACGCGCCGCCCAACGTGCGCCGCTTCGCCGACGGCCGCTACGTGGTGCGCACGCCGCACCAGAGCGGGCACCGCGCGCCCGCGCCGCTCGACCCGCACCACCAGCTGCTGCAGCTGCAGCACGCGCTCGCGCTGTACGCCGCCACCGCGCACGCCACCGCCACCGCCAACGCCAGCGCCGCCAACTCCATCAGCGCGACGGGCGGCTCCGGCGCGCAGCCCTCGCCCAACGCGCTGCCGCCGTCCGCGCAGCACGGGCCCACCGCCAAGCCGCTGCTGGTCGACACTCCGTGCACCGAAGAGGACTAAGATTGGCTCTACCCTGGCGCGAAAAATTTGCTACCGCGATTATCTTTCAGAATTTAGATGAATTCGACATGTAACGCGTTAGGATCAATATTACGAGGGAGACTTTTTTCGACCAGGATATAATTTCAGAGAGCCTTTTGGCAAACGAAAAGTAGCATAATTTATTATTATTATAGATTAATTAAATGTTAAGATAAATATTAATGGGGATAAGGTGTCGTTTAGTTAGGATTCATCGATGGCTATTGTTGGGTTTTGTATATTGGTAATGTGAGTGTGTTACACCCTATTGGATCAAGATTAGGTGTTGTGGTGTGTTGCATGTTACGGCGACCAGTGGAAGGAACGAACAACCAGTAAACGGAGACGAACACGTCGCGACGTAAGTAGGTTAAGCGGTCTTATCGAGATCTATAAAGTTATCCAATCTAGGTGTGGGTTATTTATCGAATTGAATAAGGATTAAATGTGTAAGAGTAAGAACTATCTGAATGTTTATGGTGTCAGCTCGTAAGGATGTCAAGTTTAGAGGGGTGGTTAATATCCGGAACACGACAGGTTTTACCGTTTGATTTACTTGACCGGTGCGAAAAGTATGATCCGAACTAGCGTTAGGCGGATAGAGGGTAGGCCGGTGAGCTGGTCGGCAGGCGGCACACGAGCAGGATGACAGGGCGGCGCATGCCCCGGCCAGAGGCGCTCCGCAAGTCGCATGCACAGGAAAGGTTCGGCGGCCGTCGCGGCCGCTGACTACGCGTAGGTGACTGAAACGAAAACTGTAGGATCAAAGCAATACGGTATCCCATGACTGTACTTAGAAATACTTAATTTATTTTGAGAATAAAACTTTACATGTTTCAGATTTTGCTACTTAGACAATTAGACGTCCGCCTCCTTAATCTATAAGAATTATACTGTAGTTATTGAATATATCGAATCTTAATGAGTACTTTCGGTAGAATCGTTCGATTACGCTCGGCACGAGTCGAGCTCGCAGGTTGCATACAATACACGGTTGTTGTGCTCTTTAGGATTGATTTAAGTACTTAAGCTCAATCGACTACCTCTTCACTTTTTATACGGGTTTTACAGATTAGTTTAATTATACAATTTTATATACACGATTTTAATACTCACAAGCTTTACTTGAGTAAGGTGTGTAGGTTAGGTAGGCTAAGGTAGCGTAGGCGCGAGCCGGGCGGCTTGCCGCGAAGGGTCCGGCGCGCATTATACATTAATTATAATTACCTCTTTATGGAAACTCAACTACCTCTTTGCTTAGTTTTAACTTGTACTCGATCGTTCGTTGTTAACGACTTTAATATATGAATAATCCCTAAGCATGTTGTCTGAATATATTTTATGGATTGTTTTCTGTGACTTATTTGTTGCTTAACGAATTTAATTATTCAACGAAAGGACCGGCTTTTATCTATGACTATGATTTTAAGTACAAATTTTTACTAATTTTAATTGTTATTTAGATTACTTAGTTTTATGTTCTATTTTATTAGTGCGTGGATTATTATAACGAGACATGATTTCTAGGTGAACTGAAGACCGCGACAAAAGTTTTAAGATTAGGTTTACATGTACATTTCAGCTGTATTGAGTAAGATATTATATTAAACATGGAGGCTATACATTACACGCTTGATATGTACAATGTGGATCTATAATAAATACCCTAACCCCATAGAATAAACGTGCATTTAATTCGCATAATAATAGTCATAAGATCGTATGTTTGTCGCTCTCTTCGTTTCACCTGTATCATGTCAGGCCAAATATTATACAATATTGATTTTGCGTTGCGACTTGCATTACCTAGTCGTGGAGGATCCGTGGCGATAGCTTTTATATTAGATGTACTTACTTAATCATTATACTTTTATCATGATAGTTAAGACTTATTGTAATTAAGTACCATTTCGTAATATTAATATCTATTAATAAGAGCAAGTGACAATATACGTCAATTATTATTTATGGATCACTCTTTAATCTTTATCAAGCAATCAATTTACGCTCACTGTAAATACTTATAAAATGTAATTTTTACGAATCTACCTCGCTTAGTGTTCGTACTGAGACTCTGATCGTGTTTGTTTTGATGAATTTTGTTTTGGTTAAATAAGTGTTCTACTGTACCGATTTGCTCATTGTTAAATAATTGTGAATCTCTTAGTGATAGGAATGGATGTGTTGTATGTATGGGTGCGCTATCGCTACGGTTCCTTGTCGGCGCCGCACGCGCATAGTGTAATCACTTCGACTCAATGAAATAGACTGCAACCTGTGCGTACAGAATTGCAATATACGTGTAGCAACTGAGAATTAAACAAACACCCTGATTAGCTTTTGACGAGAAATAATAAGTACTACACTAGAACCAAGCTTGGTACAGCTAGGATGCAGGTATTTCTTTGCTAAAGGCTAATCAGAGTGTCATAGTCATTATCATAACATAACATAATTTTGGAGTGATTTGGTAAACTTAAACTTTACCTGTTGAATCTGTAGCCTTTTGTGTTGAATCTGTACCTTTGGTGTTGAGTCTGTAACATGCATTTAGTAGTTCTATGATGTCGCATGGATATCGTTCTGCAGAGTCGGAGTCGATTACGCTGCCCCGCGCGGTGACCGCCACTATGACTTTGCGCCGCGCACGCACCGTTTTATAAGTCTTATGATGAAACTATCTACCTCATTTTGCTGTTAACTACTCGTATACAAGTCTTAACTTAATCGTGTAATTTTATACTTACCATTAATTCAGATAAGATTTTCGGTTCTTGTACGGGGTATCCACGTTTTGTGAAAGCATATTAAATTGTACTTATAATTATCGCGAGTTTTATTTGATATCCGGTTGCCTATCCTTTTTTACTAAACAATGTAATGTAATAATGACATATCTTTCCCTGCAGTTCTTTCTTTGACGTGTGTATGCTTTATCCGCAGGTATCAAATTTCTGAAATCGCGACGGGGTAAGGTGATAATGATGGTGAATACGTTTCCGTTCTGCGAGGAGTCGAAGTTGCGCGACAAGGTGATCTGGCGATGCACGTCGAAGAAGACGAACTGCAAGGCGCGGATCCACATGCTGGGCTCGAGCGTGGTGGCGGTGAAGGGCATGCACAACCACCCGCCGCGTGCGTGCGGCATGCCACAGCCGCGACGCGCCAACGCGCGCAAACACGCAGACTCCCTCATCACACCCTCCACGCTCACAGGACACATGGCCGCTTCAGGAATTGATGCGATGGCACTCGTTTCCTCAGAATTGGAGTAATTCGTACCGTGTTTGGTATATTTTTCACATATCTCATTTTATATAATAGGAATAGAATTCACAGAATATAGACAATAATGTTATGTTAGTGAAGTATCGTTTAAGTATTGTGATAAGACGTAAGTATATTATTTAAGGTCAAACGCAGTGCTACGCGTATATTTCGCGCGGACTAATAGCGATGGCAATAAGATTTTTTCTCAGATTTATCTAATTTTAGATGAAATTGAAAACAGTTCCATTCCATATTTTTGACGTATCTGCAACACTGTATGGTGCTTCCGAATTCAAATGTTAACATTGTCATTTATGTAAAATACCTACTGCATTTCCCAGAAAACTAGAATAAATTACCTAGGTATAGCTAGATCTGTTACGGATATTACTCTCATCGCAATCGGCTTTAATAGTTATTAATTGAAAAGTATGAATTTCGATATGTTTGTTAAAAAGAATTGGTGGAGCGATATTTCGTAACAGCGAAATGAAATGCACAGGAATTAAAATGCCAATTTATGTGATAAGTTCGTATATAGGTAGATAGGTTTTTTACGGATGTATTTTATTATAATGTACTTATAATAGGTATTAACTTTTACTGGATAATCGATATTTATTCCATGTTGATATTTGTCAAAATTAAGTGATATGAAACAAGTGCCTTCTAAGGTAATACGGAGGGACCAATATCAATTACAATAATTGATGTACTGAACATTCCTAATTACCTGGTCTTTACAATTTTTATATTCTTATTAAGTACCTGTATGGGTTAAAAAGACATTGATTGTTACATTAATCAAGAGTATTATACTTTAAGATTTACCTAAGGAAACTATTATATTCATATTGAAAACTGTGTCCTTTTTTTTATTGATATTGCCGACATTAGTTGTATAGTTTCTACAGAAAGTAGATATTTTAGTTCTGTACGTGCCTCAACTTTATTTCCGGGTAGATGAATGACTTTCTTTCCGAGCAGGTCGCACGCGCGATGTACAGGTAGACATAATTCTAAATCGAAGAACCTAGGTAGGTATAATTTTACGACATTTTGCTGTATTCTGTTGATACAAAATGAAACAAACAAAACACAGTGTTTTTGAATAAGTGGAAATTTGCTTTCGTATTCATCACTGCGGCGAGTGATCGGACGTATCACATGTTTGAAGTCGGATTTCTACTGATTCAGAAATACGCCTCCAGGACCTCGTTTCTAGGGCGGATTGCATCCAGGCGAGGTGATTCGCCATCGCATCTTACGTTTGTCGCCACGATACCATGACCATGAGTTATTTCACAGAGGGTTTGCACCAGCAGGTATAGCCGCGGCATATATCCCGACGAGTCGCGGCAAGAAGCACCTAGTGCTGCACGGTTACGCGTTCACAGAGAACGTGCCCACCTTCTGGATCTGCTCCCGATACAAGAAGGGCTGCAGGGCTCAGGCGCGCACCAACAAACGCGGCGAGATCGTGTCCTACAGCGGGGACCACAACCACGACAAACCAAGCTTCCTAGAGACCACCACTAAGAAGCTGGTAAAACTCTGATTTCGACAACTGCTGGTAAAACTCTGATTCGCGAAACTCATAATTCAAGTCTTCCAAAATCAAGTTTCCAGCATTATCTTTCCCCAATTTTTTACAGGGCTTTTAAAATAGAGAGAAGGTTTTAGATATGATTAACTTTAGGCGGGTTAGACTCAAAATTTTTGAAGAAAAATATAAACTTTGTAGGTTTTTAAAGGTTTGATGAGGTATCGACTTGAATTCGAATAAATTTGAGTCAAAATTATAGTACGCTTTGATTTGATAATTCTTCAACTTTTTTGTTACTGTGATGTAACTCGTGATTCTCAACGTCATTGTTTTGTATTTCATGGGTATCATTTCACTATTAAAATATTTTAAGAATCGATGTCTGATGTTTTATTAACCTACCTCAATTCGAGATTGTTTTTCGTAGTTAAGAATGTTCTTGGGTGTTAAAGGTAAAAGGTAGGCATTAAGTATAGCAACAGCGTGATACTAAACAAGTAGTTGTTTTCAGCGTTCTTCCTGCCGTCGCGCGCGGGCAAGTCGGTGCTGATATTCCAGCTGAACAAGTTCTGGGTGAACAACCAGTACCGCGGCAAGCTGAACTGGGCGTGCCGCGACAAGGACGTGCGCAGCTGCACGTGCCGCGTGCAGACCACGCTCGAGGGCCGCTTCATCCGCATCAAGGGCGCGCACAACCACCCGCCCAACTTCACGCCAGAGAACTTCGCCGCGCCCTTCACCGACAAGAGAGACACGAAAGACTGGCACAGACAGGTCAAGGTAGAGCGTACGGCTGCTGTCAAAATGTAAACTGTAAGACTACAGGGAAGTTGCCTTAACTAATTTAGTACACTACAGTGGCATGTGTGGCTGTGAGACATGACAAACAAAATAGTATTCGTTCGGTTATTAGTATGTTTAGTTTGCTCATTACATTTCCAATGGACAAAGCATTCCCTTTCTTTCTGCATTTTAAATGATACTTACTTAGATAATTTTTAGATTAGATCATTAGAGACTTAACTAAGTATTTTAGTTTCCTTAAACTATTAATTTTTTTCACTTTAAGCTTGTGTTAGCTTTAATTGGTTATAATATTAGGATTAAAAAAAAGTGTGCATGCCAGATGACTGTGAATTTCACTAAACTATAAGAAATTGTTCGCAAATGAAATAGTTATATTTATCTTAACCTTCTATTTTCATACAAAAATCTATTTGACAAAAATTATGGAGTATTTTGATCGATCTACAACTATTCACTGTGTTTGTAAGCAAGTGATACTCAAGAGTATTAAAAATAATGTAATATTTTAAATATACTAGCTTAGTTAAATGTATTTTTCTTTCTTTTATTTTGTCAACCTCTACGAAATTACACCTCTCCTTCATTGTACCTAGTTATTTCTGTATTGTTACATCGATCATATTTTGCTTGATTGTAGGTACGGACGCGTCTTAAATATTCCTATAGTATAGTAGTAGAAATAAAGTTGCTACCATTCCGCAAGTAGGCAGGTAGGTAGGGTATATAATGGTAATTGCCGAAAGTGGATTAGTTTTTGTTTTTCAGTGCGTTGGGTTAAATCCCGTTGGGGCAACCCCGTCCTGGAGATCGAAGGCCAACGCTTCCGGAGAGTTCCCAAAAAGATGTGCAAAGGAAGCAGAACCGTCGGCAAGGACACCTGGCTCTGCATCAAGTCTGACACCGGCTGCAAGTGCTACGCAGTCACGCAGTTCGGCCAAATCGTGGCAATGGGGTACCACCACACGCATAATATTAAGAAACGAAAGAGGCAGATACGCAACCGCAGGGTAGTCGTCACGAAGACGTCGCCAAAAAGTGTAGGGAGAGCTAAAATGGCGGTGAAAAAGAAGCCACGTCAGAAGCTACTAGGCCATACATTTGTGAATGGCAGTGATACGCTTAGCGGCGAGCTGGAGAGACTCGCTGCGTACTTCAATCAGTAGAGCTATGGGAATGGGAAATGATATTATGAACCATTTCTACGTAGGTTAGGTAGGTAGAGATTTTTTCATCGCACGAGCCTACATGATTCCAATTTTCCTGACAGATTATTTTCGTTGATCATGAATAGATTTTTTGTTAGGTTTCTATAAAATTTACCTTCTTACATGCTTGCTTAAATTACCAGAACACCGTTGATACAGGTTATTTACTTTTTAAAGTATTTTTGTAGGAAGTATTATGTTCCTTATCGTTTCTACGTCATGGAAAAATAAACTATTTTGTAATTAGGTAGCATGGATTTTATGAATGGATTCTTACCGAGATTTTGAAGTAAGCATTCTTTGTTTTAATAATGTAGTTCACAAGGTGGTATGCGTACATAGGTACAGCGTACATTGTACCTACTCAACGGTATTTACATTATAGTTATTATTTTGAAAACTTTTTGGCTGTTATTGTATTAAATGTTGCAGATAAATTGTTGTTTGAAATTAAAAACTATGTGAGACATAAAATTATTGTGATATTTTATCAAAATTAAATATATTTTTGAAGGTAAATTATCGGTAGCAATATACCTAGTCTCCTATCTTTTTAATCGTAAAAAATAAATGTTTTTCTAAACTAAGTTGGTTTTTCTTATTTACGCTATCGTTGGTCGCTCTCAACGGATGGACACTGATATCCCTCCACCTCCCATGGTTCTTCTGGCCTCTTGGTCATCAGGACCGCGTCAGACAAACAACAGGATACTCATACTAACGAATATTGTTTAGTTTCAGGTGCGGTGGTTCCCGCCGAGCCGACTCCGACGTTGGGGTTGCCCTTCCCGTTCCCCTGTTTCCCTGGCCAGTTCCGCTACTGCCTGAGCAAGCGCGGCAAGCCGGCCATCGAGGTGGGCGCGCACAGGTTCTGCTTCAACGGGCGCGCCGCCAGCGGCAAGGTGTGGTGGCGCTGCTCGCGCAACCCGCGCTGCCGCGCCGCCGTGCACACGTTCGGCCTGCGCGTCGTGCAGATGAACAGCGCGCACACGTGCGGCGTGCGCGCCACGCCGCTCCGCCCCATGTTCTAGAACCGAGCTCTCTAATCGACGGCCATCAGATCTTCCAACTTAGGAACTAATCTCGTCGAGTCAATTTTATTATCATCGACATGATTCTACCGGCGCGCAAATCGAGAATGGGCTTGGCACAGATCATGATCTCAATGCGACTGCTTTATTATTGTAGGGTAATTAAAATGATGAGAGGCAGCGATGTGTGGAGTTTACTGTGTGCTGCACGCACACGAACGGAATGTCAAAATTTGCTCTTGTGCCTTCCGCCGGTAGTATGCTAACAATACTCCAACATCCATACGCTTTTTACTGATTATACCTAGGTTTGTAGCAAGTTTACAAACTATCTTGTATTATTCTCCAAAGAGATTATGACATGATCTTATAATTTTAACATTTTATTGATTAAAATATACCTACGGTAGATATTTGCGCTGTGTAAAGTATACGAAACTTTTACAATTTATTGATAAGCTAATTTATATTACCTAGTTGGACCGTTGCGCTAAAGCAAAACGAGACTTTCTTATCTATAGCAAGGCAAGTAGGCAAATAATACAAATAAATGTTACCATTATATGTGCAATAAGTTCCCGATAAAAATACGTTTTTAAACAGATAAATATACAAATACAAAGGATCAACTTATTTACTTGTAAATGTTCATGTTTACAAACTTGGTTTGGAGCCCGAGCGATAGTTTTTCTCCACATAGGTACACATTACCGGTGGTTTGTAAAGTTTTATGTAAAGCTATGAATTATATTTTTGTACGTAAATAGGAACAGGGAACCAAGCTCGTCTTTTGGATTTTTTCGTTGATTTGGACATGACAACGAGTTGAATATGCTATTCCAACACACGGTTATCCGACATGATGCTACTCCATCAATAAGAGTTTCAGCAGAATACGCACAGTATTTGATAAGTAGTACGAATACCATCGAGCTGGTGAACATGGACAATTACAACGCCGCGTGCCCTTGCCTTGCCGTGATGCGATAGATGCGATGTCTCAGATCTGATCTTCCTCCCGCAGCGGTCATAGTTGTAGACGATGTACAAAGTGATATAGTTCTCTTATGATACCCTAAGTATTTTTATACATTATTTTTACATTATTTTTTTACAATTTTATTCGTGTATGTACATAGGGTAAAAGATTGTTGAGCGGAGCGTTCGCTCCTCGGACGTTGGTTTCGGTTGAGCTACTAGAATGATGGTTCTGTTGTTTATCGGAGAATGTTTAGACGAAGTCAAGTCATGTATACGATATTAGGAAAGTAATGTAACAACATGTTAAAGTAGGAAATTGCATTTATTGAACAATTTGACTTAATCATAATACTCATTGTATACGTTGTAGTCGTAAGATTTTGTTTAGTGAGATCTTTTTTATTATGATTTTAATTAAGATGTTTATTTTTATACACTGCTTTTGAGTACTTAATCTCAATGTATACGATTAGTTTATAGTTTTTTCTACACTACGGTTGTACTTACCTGCATATTCAAAGAATAATCACAAAATGTGAGACACGTTTACCATGTGAGTACCAGTGGTCGTACCATATCAGAGGTATACGATTTTATGTTAACCTTGTAGTATTATTGTCAAGTATTATTTTGTGTATGTGATAAGATATTTTATTATTATTTAGATGCAAAAGTATTATGGAATAGCGGTAGCTGTAAGCGGCAGAAGGAGAATGTTACGCTGAGTAGTAAGATACGGTAGTTGGAGACTCGCTCTCGTGTATAGGTACAAAGAAATGATTATATTGCGCTGATGTATCACATGAATCTTTTATTGAACCTTTTCCACATCATTGCAAACAGGTATTAGGCCTATATCTATCCAACTGTCGAAAATATCCAACTAATATGATCTGTTTTTAGTAGGTACTTTAATCATCCGGAAGTAATGCATATAGGGGAACAATCTATAATGAGAAATGAAATCCTTCATTGAGACTGAACTACTTCCACTTTGACATATTAGAAATTTTTTGTTTTATGATTAGAAAGTTAGTCATGATTTTCTTACACCCTGTATAAGAGTTCTATAAATGCATCAAGACGTTTTTATTTGAAGCCATCTAGAAGTTGTTTTCTTATCTAGAAGCGAGGCCATCTGGATTGAAATAAAAGAATGACTCAAGTTTGCTAGAAAAATGAAGTCACGCTTAACTTACTGTAAAAAATTCAAGATATCAACCGTGATCTATTTGATGTAAGTTCTTCTTCAGTTCTTCTGTGCTTTTGATGTTTTATTTGCAATTTAAATATAGAGCAACTTCCTGTAGAAATATCATAAACATAGTCGTCTACTAGTAAAGTAAGTGAAGCTTTGTAGCATATGTGTCTGACGTGTGGTTGTTGCAGGCTGGTTCTACATCCGGTCGGCGCGCGGCGGGCTGCACCTGGTGGCCGACGGGCACATCTTCTACGAGGACGGCGGGTCGCACCCGCGCCGCGTCACCTGGCGCTGCGCCCGCTCCTACCAGAAGGCCGAGCGCTGCCAGGTCGCGCTCTGCCTGCGCGACGGACGCCTCGTCTACTTCCGCGGCTCGCACAACCACCCCGCCACCTACAACCCGGCCAAGCACGAGTCGAGGAGGTTTCAAGTGGACCCCATGGGCAAGTACAAGATCGTGGCTCACGCGCCGCGCGCCGCGAGCGTGGTGAGCGCCGGTGCGCGCGCGCCGCTGCCGCTGGTGCCGCCGGCGCCGGCGCCGCACGCCGCGCTGCTGCTGTAGGCCTGGCGCGACCTCCTCGTGCGCGGCCTGCTTGACGGCAGGCAGTGACCGCGCATCCGGAGTGTCGCTAATTGTGATCCCATGGACATTGATTTATAGTTGAGTTTTTTCAGACAATTCATCAGTCATAGACTTTTTAGAGCTCTGTCTAATTCGAGCCCTGGTTTATTATCTGCCTAACACCGTCACACGTTACGAAGACAGGCTACTAAGTTACGATCTGCATAATCTAATTAAGTTTTAAATAGGTACCTACCTATTTATTTGATTGAACCCTTGGTTAGATTGTAGGCAGATAATCAAAACTTGCTAGTGTTTCTACGAGCTCTTATCTCACACATACATTCACAGATACATTATTATCATCATTTGATAGTTTTTAAATTATTTATTTCGGAAACGTGATGTTTATTTATTGTTTATTATTATACTTATTACGTGGACTATACTTCCCCATGAACTAAGTTTACGCCAAGTTTTGTATGTTTTATAGTACGTAGTTGTTCAATTATCTTGAATAGATATATTGATATGAAATCTTCCAAAGTAATGTTTAGCGTGGAGTAACGGGAATCTCGCGTAGATGCGCGTCTGACTACCGAGCGTGATGTTAATGTAGTTGATACAATACTATACTGTGAGAACGAAACAGTTAACTACTTGAAGACTGCGTTGAAGCTGCGCTTTGAATGACAATTTAAATTGATGAGTAGGCCTGGCCATAGATATGTACGTTACGTAAGTACTAGCTGTGTTATTGGCCAGTAACGTAGGTATAAATGAACTTCGGAGCACATCAATAGATATGCTAGTGACGGCAATACTATTTTTTAATTGATAATGTTATCAGTACTCTGTAGGTCATTGCCAATTATGAAACTAGCAAATAAAATAGTAAGGAATAATTGTCTAATTCCTACCTACTTCCTATTATTGTAATAACAATGAATTATTTCATTATTAGTGCCTGTGCATAAGCTTATAACAGCTGTTACGTTTCAACGAGTGCATTGACCTTGAGCTTAGTGAGATGAAATCAAAGTGCAGCTTGAACGTAAGTTCGTTTGTTCGCGCTGCGCGAGGTTGGTTAGCTGGAGGAAATCTCTTCAGAGATGGTGGCCCTAGAAGACGCTTTAAAGTCGCCTTGTACCAATGCCTTAGCGGCTATTATACATAAGATAACACAATGATTATGAATATTATACTCATTGTAATATGTGAATGTGCAATATTCTCTTACCAAAGTATTTAGAAATTATGTATACAAACTGTATAGCTTTAACTATAGTGTAGCCGTCTTGTTGATGCTTTTTTATAAAATTCTATTTATTGACCGCTGCGTAGTTGCGGACTGACTGATAGACGATGTTACGAAATACTCCAATATTTATGATTTGTATCTAGCCGTAGCGTAGTATACTGTAGAATATGTATAACAGCTTATGAACAGAGTGTTTCGAGCGATAGTTTTTATATTAGAGACTTATACGATATGATAATTAATAAATTATGTAGAGATCTACCACGTGTATAGTAGAGAACCAAAATATAGTAGGGGTTGTAACCGATAGCCTTCGCCTGTACTGTAACTGAAGTGTATACCAAGTACCGTGTATACAAGGTGTTGCATAATTCCCTCGTGTTGAAAACAGATTAAAATAATAAAAATGTGTAATCAAATCTGGGTAGCAGGTTTTAATTTCGTAGTCCAATTTGTTCATTTGATAAAGATACAACCCTTTAAATCAAATTTATTTCTGGTTTTGTAACACCTTGTATACGGGATTGCATTAGGTTAGTATCGTTCTGAAACTTTTTATATCAAGAACCGATTCGTTATATATTATTAATTATTATAATACTCATTATCAGGTACATTATATCTTTTGAAAGACTTTAATATTTTAAGGACTTCCTGTAGGCACCAAAACGATTGGTAGCTGTGTTTTGCTATTTTAATTTCCTTATTTGTAAGGTTGATATTGTAATCTATCTCATTATTATGGAATTTATTTACTTGCGTATTATTTAAGTATATTGTATCAGTATTAATTTATGATCATATTATGAATATTCATAAAAAAAGTTAAACGATTTCATTGTTCTTAATTTCTGACCCCGGTGGTGGTTTCATCCTATTCTTCTTTGGTTGCTACAGTTCATCATTCTACCATTTCCCTTTCTTCGTTTGTCTGGGTGAACTACTGTATTTAGCGTATTCTTCTAGACAGTATGGTAAGAGAAATAACGAATTTATTCCAGTCAAAGAAAAATAGGGGATGGAGGCTTCTTAGGATCAATACCTTTAGCTGTGACGATCGTTTGTAAGTGTTCCATTTGTGCTCTATTTGATTAAGGTTGTGTTTATAAGATTGATGTACGTGTTGTTTGCGTGTAGCGGGATGCAGTCCCGAGCGGCCATCTTCTGTGGGCGGTCCGCTGCTGCGCATGGGCGCGCACTGGTACCGGCTGGACGCGTGCTACCTGCGCAAGCGTCGCTGGCTGTGCGCGCGCGGCTGCGGCGCCCGCATCCACACCGCGGGCAAGCACCTCGTCTTCACCGAGCTGAGGCACCGCTGCCGAACCACCGATATCGTCAACCACACGGTGTGACAGCCCGCCGTAGATCGGTCTTCTGATCTAAAACAATGCTTGAGATTCGTTTTGCGTTAGAGCCTGCAAGTAGCCCTAATTGGACACCGAGTAGCCCTTGTACAATCTGATGAGATAACCCACCATTTTTTATTATTATACTCACTATTCTTAGGTATATTTTTATTTTGTTAATATTGGAAACGAAGCATTATTGTGCGCGCAACTTAACGTTGAACAATTTACGTTTATAGTTTGTAAGAACTGTACAAATATAATTGAAGTAACTTTTATTTATAAAGGTTACTTGATGAAATAAGTAACTATATTTTGTAAAAAGTTTTCATGAACTTTGTTTCATAAATATTATGTAAACTGTTTACAATTTCTTGACGTTTTAATTTTACTTTCATAGCAATTATACAACTACCAGTATTAGGTAAATATTCAACTTCTTATCATTATGTAAGTGTAGGTAGCTGTGAAACTAACAAGCCTTCGACTTTGCAGTGGAAGTGCTATACAGTTCGAAAGGGTACCCGAAGTTGGCGATGAACGGGTACTACTACCGACCTCACAATGCGTACCGGAACCAGTCCAAGGTGCTGTGGTACTGCTCGGGGCGCTCCAAGTACCAGTGCACCGCCAAGCTGCGGACCTTCAACCGCGAGGTGGTGGCCATAGGCGGCACGCACAACCACGAGCGCTGACCGGCCGCCCCGCCCGCGCGCGCGCCGCCGCCCCTGCCAGCCCTGCAGCGCATGCGCGACGTGATGCACCTGCACCGCCTGCTGCAGCTGTACGGCGAACAGCTCGCCATGAGAACTGCTGCCCTCACCAATGCTCACTCCTAGAGTAGCTCTAGTAGGTATGCCATAACAGGCGCAAAGTAAATTCAGCCTGACAAAAGGTTGCGCCTGGGCAAGGAGGCAATACCATCTCAAGTGCTAAAAGCTGTTAGTTCTGTCATAAGAATAAATAATAACACTACCGTGGTTCTGTGGTGACCATGCCGGATCATTCCATTCGTTTCTTTGACTCAATTTAATAAAAGAGCCAGGTTTTTCAGAGACACTGGAAATGTGCATAATGTAAATTTATAGTAGAATAGAATTAATGTTTTGTACATTTAGCTATGCTAATTTGATTCATAATAAAATTATGATTAGTAGGTAGATGATTAAATCAGTTCTTACAAGAAAACATGCTTAATTTATGTTATGTGGTCATTTATAGGTCTAACCTAGCATAATAATTAGGCGTTATAATAAGGACCTGTTCTTGTGGGTATATTCTATCCAACACAAGTAGGCATTTTAATACTACTTCATTTTAATTTTACTTTTCTCATAATTCGAGGTCACAACAAAGACAAATTCGCAGTAAATATGGTTCACAAAGATGGTAGATGGTTAAGTTTGGTTTTTGCTTTTACGGATAATTTATCTGAATACCTATTACCTACTTTTTAATTTTTGTGCCAATAGGAATAATAATTATTAAATTAACTAGATTTATAATTTCGTTGTTTTACTTCGTATCATAGGTAGCTAAAAATTATATTGTAGTGTAGGCAGAGATGTAAAAAAGTTGGTAAAGTAAGTAGGCCTAACTTAGAAAGCTGCTGGTATAGTGCAGTGCAGTCATAAAACTAGTTATTATTAGTATGATGGTAGCTTGGCTATTCGGTGGTGGTAAGCTCGTATGGCGTAGTGAGTTGGTATTCTTGGTATAGTAGCATCGGTACAGTGTCGTCGCTCGAATAAGCCATATTTGACAGCTAACAGCTTCAAGTTAATGCTATATTTAAAAAGCTCATAACACACAAGCGTTTTGCGAGCGGATGCGGGGCGAACTCGCCGCGGACGCGCTGCGTTTCCGCGATGAATTCGCTGTACATTCGCCTCCGCTCGCAAAACGCTTGTGTGATATGAACCTTGAGGATTTTTCTTTGATGGCATATTTTCTACTAAGTATGAATTTGACAGCTGTAAAGTATGGCTTATTCCCGGGGCGACACTGTGGTGTCAGGTGTTTGACGCGTGTGGGTTGTGTGGGCAGTGGCGGCGGTGTACGTGCCGTCGCGCACCGGCAAGTCGCTGCTGCTGCACGACGGCTACACCTACTACCTGAAGAACCTGCAGGCGCACGGGCGCAAGCAGTGGTACTGCTCGTCGCGCGACATGGCGGGCTGCCGCGCGGACGTGATCACGGCGCCCGCGCGTCGCCCCGCCGACGGGGACGTGTTGTTCCTGGTGCGCGGGAGACACATCCACGCGCCCCCCTCCTACTACTTCACGCCGGACGGCAAGTACGTCCGCCGTAAGGACGTCTACCATCGGTACAGGTAGCTTTTAACACTCGTTTTGTTTTCGCATTCATACACGCTTTTTTTATTGTGAATTGTCAATCAGAATCTTAGCATTTTTTAATCAATTTTCTTTACTTTTTTTATGCTAACTTTTATTTTTATTTTGTTTAATATGTTTTACGATTTTTTTTCATTTGTTTTGATTATAGGTTATTTTTAATTAACCTTATAATGTTTTTTTTTAATCATGACTTGCATATTTATGTACTTTTGTTTTGCTTTGTGATTTTGTGTGCTCGGTCATAATAACTACAATTTAAATCAACTGACATACCTAGGTGTTGCACCATTTTCCTGGGTGCATGTAAAGCGTTGATGCATTTCATTGGTAATTTTGACATATTTAACCAACAACTATCGTCTAGACTAGACAGAGAAGTAAGAACATGTACATCATCATTATCTTTTCCCTATTAAGTATGGCCAAGTAAATTAGATCCCTATTTTTTAAAACTGTTTGTGTAGTACTAACCATGATAATGAAAACATCTCGCCCGGTGTTAAATGACCGTAAGACCTCCTGTTGAACTGTAATAGAGTCAGTATTATAATGAATTTACAATACCTTAATGAAATTAAATTAATTAAAATTATATTGATATAGGTACTAGTTCCTATTTACAATTTGACGAAAATACGTGCCAGTAGTGATACTACAAATAAAGAGTTGTTAGAATATTTATGTACTTATCTACCTGACCTGAAGGTGATATAATTTGTTAATGAATACAAATACTTAATTTATGAGTTGGGCCGTACCGAAAAAAAGTAAAGAACGCGTGTCTAGCGTTTTTTGTATGAAGTTTTATTTAAAACACGCGTTCAACAATTTGTCTAACTTTTTATTTTGATGTAAAGTTTCTAAAATTGGTGTTTTCGAGAAAATAATAAATGGCTCTCTATATTTTTATTTTATAAAAGGCTGTATAGCTGTAGAAATATTTTAGTTATATATTACAATATGAAATTATATGGACAATACAAGAGTCCTTATGAAGAAAGTTAAGAATAAATTGTCAATTTGCGAAAGTGCATTGAAAATTGTTGTTATTTTAAGTTGAAACGATACTCTGTAATAGGCTAGTGGAAGTTTTATTAAAGGGCATGAGCGATGTCTGTGGGGTGTTTTCCTCAAACTCTCATATTTTAGCGATGAAACGCAGAAGGCGGTGGGTGGCCCCCTTTGCCTACTACGCTCGATTTTGCAACCAAACCCGCGAATTTCTACCCCCCGCCTTCTAGGACGTACTCGTGCAAAAAATGTTGCGTAGTAACGCTTCATTCAGTAGATTTCGCAATTCGATTATTTATAAGGTTTTTTGTAAATTTCGGTAGGTAAGTGATGTGTTCCCTTGAACTATTTAGGTTGAGTTCTTTAGCTAATTTACATACCTGATTAGGTACTTACTAATTACTTAATTAATTAAGCAGTCCTGAAGGTACTTACAGTATTTTGCAAATGCGACTTAGTTTTTTTAAAATTTATTGTAGTTACTTAAAACTTGTCAAAGTTTTGCTGCGGCACATGTCGAGCAAAATGTTTACAATACTCATGTTTCCAGTAGGTATACAGTATTATAGGTCTCAGTACGAGGGAAGTTTTTAATACAATTTATTGAATGCGTTGCAATGAAGCGTATCCGCGGAGGACATGAATTGCGCAGTTGTGACGGATCAATACGACCTACGAAGTTATGAAAGAAGAAAGTTCGGCAGGGCACGCCCATACGCGCGGCGGCGTGCCCTGCGATCTCCGCACAGCCTAGTTTCCCCTGTATGCCCTAATTTTGGCGCACTCTCCCTTTGTCGGGTCGCGGCCGCCGCGCTGGTGTGCGTGCGCCCTTACTCCCTACGCCCTAAGCTACGCGCTGTAGGTACTCCCTGCGTGACGTAGACTGACGTAGTTTGTTGTTGTTACGTTTTGAAGGATCCGGAAATGGGGAATCGTTTCATGTTTATTTCGTGTAGGCGTAGATATTGTGACGCAGTAGATTTATTGAAACGAAAATGAATATACTGATATTCCAGGAACTCAACTCGTCGGGCCCTATTCACTTCTTACAATGTTTTTCAGAAAATGATCTGCCTAGGTATTTTACAATATCTTTCATGTTTTTTTTTATCTATTTACCTAGCTAGGTACTAAGGTTGTGATCGATATACGTACAACAATGTCATAGGCCTGCCAGCAGGAAGTTACTTATTAGTAGCGGCTAAAACTTCTAATGGGAAGGTCCATCGGGTCGTTCAACGATCGACCTGTTGTCCTGAAAGCTTATCAAGAATGCATGCAACTGGATTTTGATCTTAGGTTTCTGTGTAGTTTACCTAGGCTAGGTCTAGAAAACCTAGGACATGTGGCCGTGAAGATAAATAACACCCGCAGGACCACGTAATATGCAACTATTTTGTGTACTGTCTGTCGTAAAATAAATCATACAAGCCGTTCCTGGCTTTCATAAAATGAGATTTATATCAAAACAGTAGGGTAAACAAAACGGCGTGCGTCCCATGTGTTTCTGTGTAGCGCTCTGTGGAGGACTTAGGTCGCCGGGCGGCAGGCGGCAGGAGGCAGGCGGCAGGCGCCTGGGGGGCTGTCGCGGCGGTGGTGGCAGCGGCGGCCGACCCGGCGTGCGGGGCCCGGGCTGCGGGGCTGCGGCCCCCAGCACGCGAGCGCCGAGCAGCCCCAGCGCCCCACGGGCTAGACGCGGCGCGCGGCAGCGGCAGTAGGCACGCGGCGGGACATGCGCGCCTAGCGGCCGGCGCGCCCGCGAGCTCCCGCTGATGGTGTTCCCAATCGATAATGCCCCAGAATCTCACTCCGGGAACCCCTCTCACTTCATTCCTCTCCCGATGCCCTAGCTCACCATAAACGTCAAAATATAACATCCCATTGCAATAATAAGGTTGTTTTTACTTTACAGCATCCGTAGATGTGTTTCCGTTATACTTTAATGGCAGTTGTAAAGGAACTTTTGGTACTATAGAAATTGTTTCTTTGTATTTCATTCCTTTTAGGTTTTCGTCGACAGGCGTTGCACGCTCGTGAATTATTCAGCGCGTTATATTTAAAATGCCTTTGATGATTATTTTCACTCATTTTACAATTGTTTACTCTTGGAATTGCGTAATAATTTATGAATGAATGAAATGAGGCGTAGAGCGGCCCGAATTTCGCTGTAAGACGGCTCTTTGACATTTAGATGTAATTTAGCGAGGGTTGTGATGCGATCAGTAGTGGACCGTTGTTGGTTGTATTGTAGCTGGCGGGAGCGGGACGTCACCGGGCCGGGTGCGGATGTCATGGGTGCAGGCGGGCTGGTCGCGCTCGCGCCGGCTGGAGCTGCGCGCGCGCTCCTGCACCGCCGTGCACGCGCCCGCCTGCCGCGTCACCGTGCGCGCCACACATCTCTGCAACTGCCTACTTCGACCAACATTACCTCAGCTTTAGCTGTAGAAATAGCCGTAGCTTTATAATCCATCCACTATACACATTCACTTAGATGAGCTAAGTACGATTTAAACACAAGTTAAACTTGGTTTAATTGGTAACTAAGTATGCCAATTATGAATGAGTAGGTTAGAAAGAAGTTCAGAACATGGTTTATAAAAGAGTATAGAAAGTAGTACAAAGTGAGATTAGTCGAAGTTTAGGTGTTATTTACGCAATGCATTGGTCGTTAATTATAATTATGACTTGTTCAGTTATTTTAAGCTAGCTAAACCGGTACCAAAAGGGCCGATTGTCGGACAGAGGCATTCGTCCGTTCACACGTAGCTTTGGGAACTAGATACGAGTTACTTTACCCATTAAAATATTCGATGGTTAGATCCTATGAACGCATTGAGGTCGTCTTTCTTCCATTGAGCTTTTAAAGACCAAATAGTTTTCAGCGTGGGCGATTAAAATCGCGCGACAAAATTAACGTTTCCACTATGATTCATTGATGATTCATAATGAAATTGTAATGAATGATACCTAACAGACCATCGCATATTAATAAAAACTGTAACTGTAACTTATAAAGAAACGTTTCAAGTTTAATTGTTATCTACATCATAGGAATAATAGTGCCTTTATATAATTTATTTTGATCGCTGCCGTCCATATCTTAACGAAATTAAAAATACTCTACACTAGATTTCCTGCTTATTTTTGGTCCCTCCTATAGAAGTACGTATAGAGGTACCTACGCATGTAAGTATCAATGCTTTAAATTATGGTATGTATTATATGGTACCTATGTTGAGTTTCCTATGGGATGTGGTGTGGGACTCAACCGGTGGTGGTTTTTCTGTAGATTGTCGCGCTCAGTACCTGTCGACCGCGCGCGGGGGGCGGCTGCTCTTCTTCCAAGGCAACACGTTCTTCATCAACTCGCGGCGGCGCCAGGACCGCGCGCGGCTGCTCTGGTACTGCTCCTCGAGGAAGTCCAGGAACTGCCCCGCCTCGCTGCTGACCTTGCACGACCAGGTCCTGGGCCAGCCCCCCATACACACGCACCCGCCCAAAGTGTCCAGCACGCACTGCACGGGCGTCTGATCGCGCGGTAAGGGCGGCAGGTGGACTAATTGTTTGCCAAATGTTACTTGCTGCTACGATTCATGATATCTCTACATATCATGCTTGCTAAATAGTCAGATATAAAAAACAGTTGAGGTGTGAGCATATTAGTCGTAATTAACGAATTTATTATTCAGAATGATGATGAAACACATGTGCCAAAGTGTGCCAAAAAACAAGATATCTAGAAGGAGCTACCAGCACTTCAAAGTTCTCTTTTTGGAGGATCAAATAGGTAATCTAGATCTCTGAAAAGGAGATTGCTAGTAATTAATGTAAGAAATAGGTAAGTATTTAAGTTTATTGTTTATTTAGTTTTAACTTTATTTATATAATCATGAAAATGTAGTATTCTACCTATAAAATTGTTTTCTGTATTTACATAGTAAGTACCTACTTAGGTTGGTTATGATGTAATTTGCCAAAGAATGTATTTCGTAAATATGTGTCGTTATTATCATTCTAGATATACAAATCTGTAGGTATGTATGTAGGTACCTATTTTTGAATAATTTTTACTCCTTGTTGTTCATATTAATTTAGTTTTTTAAATTACATTAGACAGTAATTTAATAGACCTAAGTCATGACCTAGGTATTGCAAAATCTAAAGTACCTAATATTAAAGTACAAAGTTCAATGTATGAAGTACAAGTTTGAATGTATACTCGTAAATAGATTGCATAGATATACCTAAGTAGAGTAGGGTAACTTGATGTGATTTTGTTGACTCTGAGGGAGTAGTCTTAATTGTTTACTAACTATTGATTGTTTAATGTTTTGATTGTAGGTAAATTTCTGTGTGCCAAATAAATGTGCCAAAGTTTGAGAAATATGTTCTTGTTAATAAAAGTACTTCTGTTTGTACATCATTCGTTTGAATGTTTTTTCTAGTAAAAGGTCTGATCGAACACCCTTACAGTACAGATTTCTACCTGCGAGTTCTGAGAACTAAAAAAAAGAACGTCTAGACGTCCTGCCCTTTTTTCAACTCAAAAAGGTTTTTATGAGATAGATGCTTTCATATTCTAGGGCCAGGTGCAGGTAGGCGAAAGCCCTTTCAAACTTCAAATCCTACTCTATGTCTTGCTCCTAAAATATATTTTTATTTGTTGTCCACGACGCTTCTAGTCTGTTGAGATAGATACGTTTAATTTTTTTTGGGAATCTAGCCCTTCTTTTTTGTGAAGTGTAGCTAGCTGCATATCTACTTATTTGTGATGAATAAATCCGGTGTCATTGTTATTATTGAATGGATGTTCTTTTTAAAGTACCTAAGCAAATTTGAATCGTATTATTTCTTTTGTAGGATAGTCTCTTTAAATCTACCATGTTTCTCTCGAATATCAGCAATTGTATTGAATTGTGAAGTAACCATTTCGAATCACGAGCACTTGTTTGTTTACGGACAATTGTATAAAAATAAAGATGCCTCGGCAAGTGTAGGAAGATGGTAGAGACTGGGTCCCTTAGCATCGAGTCGGTGTAGGTTTCGTAATGCCCCACACCAAGGACAGAATAATTTTCGACAGATGTACTGTAGGGCTCCGCTCGTTCCAGCACTGACGCAGGGCGCAGGCCGTCTCGCTCGGCTCACGCGAGTTAGAACGGGCTAGACTAGTTGATCAAGAATTTATTTTCCCAGCAGCACGTGGTCGGCGTAGCTAGCTAGATACTCGTAACCAGGCTGCGTGCGAACGAGATGCCGCGAATTACATATTTATTGAACAAGGACGGCTTATAGAGGTAAACGTACGCCTACAATTCGTAAACATCGTAGATATCTACCTAAATGTTCAGCACGTGTAGGTTACAAATGGAAATAAGGAACCCGAACCCGGACCTGACCTTTGCCCAGCTTACCTAAAACTAAAACCCTTGCTTCAAAGCTTACCTATGTTGTTAAAGCACCTAGAATTAGTACATAGAATTTGTACCTAAGGGTTCAGTAAGAAGGTAGGTACTATTTGGGTTGGTTAGTTGATAAGCACTTTGCTTTACTGGCGGTACTAAATAATTATCTACGCACGGCTTACGCAAGCCAAGCGTCCCTTCCCCACTCGTTCCGAATTCTTTATTTCCATTAAACTGTAGGAACTTTTAAATATGCCTAGAAAGAGGCAATCGTTTCGTCATGGCCCTATTGCGTGAACTCAAACTTGTAAACACCTGGTACTAAGGTATTCTGCGTACCGTTACGGTGAACAAACTGGCTATAGGAAAGCTAGTAGTTAAGTTCAGTAACACTGCTATACCTACTGACGTGATTGCCTTTTTTGTATACATTTAGACTTTGAGAATAGCTTCCTACTATTACTATTTACTACTAAAATGTAACTTCCTAGGTATGCAGGAAGGCAAGTAGATAGGTAGGTAGGTAGGTACCTACATGTGTTTACGAACAACTTTACGAACAATATTGAAGGCAGGAAGTATCTGTCTTAAACCATGACCTAATTAAGTAGGTAATTAAATTAGGTCAGTATTTAATTATTACATGATTGTTAGCTTCAACTGAATTGTGATGTGATGTTTCTCTACTATTCTGTTTTCATTGACCTACCACCTTGTTTGCTACTATTTTACTGGATGTAATTAATTAGGTGTTTCTTTAATCGAAAATTTGCATATGGTTAGTCAATGAACTGTACATGTACAGGGGTATAGATAGATTGTGAGAAAAAGCCTTAAATTCAAAAGGCGAGAGCTGACTGAGTAAGTAATTTTCATTTGAGTGCTAATTTTTTTCCTATATCGACCTACTTACCTATGTTCGCCATGGGAAAATTTGTAAGTACCTCTACTCTACACCTTAAATCAAATGTTAGGAAAAATTTCATACAAGATATTTACAGCGACGACGGGTGGAAGTAGCCCTTACTAAGCTGATCAGAAAGAACAAAATGAGTACAAACTTACACATAGGTAGGTAGGTACTTAATTAAACCAAAGATTTCAACTTTTTTAGCTACTGCCCTACCTACCTACTTCTTGCAGCCTACGGCGGCGGTGGTGTTATGGTTTGTATGTAAGACTTGATGGTAAGTTACAAACAACCGCTTCGAACTATAAACGTAGCAATAAACCCTGCTGACTACAATTTCCGATTTCTTTGTAGGGAGACGCAGCCGAGAGTTACCTAACTGCATTTGTTTGTATGCGGCTGTTCTAGATGATTGCAATATTCAGTGCATCGACTCAATTGCCGTCTGGAGATAGCTCTGCCGTGACATTCCTAAGTTTCTTTTCTGTTTTATTCATTAGCCTCCTAGACTTGCTAGTAATCATGAGATTGTACGGATGCTATGGAAACCGAGAGTAAGTATGTTATCACTGACTTTCTACTTATGCGTTTGATGTATCTACGTATTCAGTGGGATGCTGGGTGGGTGTACACTGTACACGTGTGTGTAGTAAGTAGCGCACGCACGCAGGCCTATGCCGGAGCTAGGCAGTAGGCAGGCAAGGCACTCCCTCTCGCGGGAAGTTATTGATGTTTTGCTAGGGTCGGAAAAAACACACGAGCGATTAGAGACAGTTTCACGTAGGTTCTGTAGCTGTGCGTAAACATGTAGGTCCTACTATTTATGTAGATTCTACTACGTAGCTACGCAATATTAGGCATAAACGCGCTGAAGCTGATAGATCAAAGGTTGGTATGTAGGTAAGGTAACTTAAGGTAGGTAGGAATAACGTTTAGAATTCAGCCAAAGATAAAAATAAAATATTCTTTGTTGCGCAAAAAATACAGAAAACAGCCGGAAATTAGAATAAATTGTACAATGGGCGGCCTTATAGCTAAACCTGTGAACCAAAATGTATCATTGAACATGTCAACATTTAAATTATACTTGCAAATTATATACCTAAGCAGGAAGGTACTTAATTATTGAATAGGTAAGGTAGGTCTAGAAACGTTACAAATTTTGAGAACGTTTAAGTAAAAGATTTCCTACATGGAAGTTCTTAGCTAAACTTATCCCATGTGAGCCGGCAAATAATTATGACTGTTGTAAGCATAGGTACCTACCTACCTGTCTGTACGAAGTTTTAAGATTATGGCCAAGTTAGGTTGACCGATGCAGTCTCGTGGCGCGGACCCCTAACGAATGTAAATGGTAAAGACGTGTGTACCGTTCCGTGAGAATGCAGCCGAGTTATTGTAGCCATGTAGCGCGTTCACCAAGAGATCTCTCAGTTATTGTTCTCAATTCCTAGCCTTACTAAGTAGGTAGGTACCACTTCCAACTAGGCATTCATAATCGTAGGAAACGGATTATACCTACTACCTATTATTAAGTTCCGTTATTGGTAGGTAGGTAGGTATATTTTTTGGTAAACAAGTGACGAGTCAACGGCCTAACTCTAGGATGTTTTTCGATGCGGACCTAATAATAGATATCAAAAAACGTAATAAAAATGTTGATAAAGTAGATGTAATAAATAATAATTGTCAGGTCGCGGGCTTGCCTAGGTAAACGATAGGTACCGACAGGATAGATTTTTTGTATTTTTGTAAGCTGTCAAATTTTTTTGGTATATAAAGTAGGTTCATACTTCTTAAATAGCATAGTTTGTGTAGGTAGTTTTTCTTTGTTTGGTTAGTTAGGGCATTGCAGGCTATCTACCTGTCCGATCGCATGAAAGAAAGATAGCCGAATCTGTGTATCGGAGGGCACGTCGTTTTTTTCATGATTAGGTACCTACCAACTATCTACTTAAACAGCGGTTGTTACACAACCATGTCAGAGGCCTATTTAGCTATTAATAGCAGTAGAACACAGTTGAAAAACTCGGACACCAGGGTGCATCGGGTCGCTAGTCGTCTGTGTGTCCCACACGAAAGAGGAAGACCTAATAGCTTTTATAATATAAGCTACTATATTATAGTTAGTACTAATAATCTGATAGTGTCTTAGATAATGGCGATACCTAATAGCGCGCTGATCTGTGGTTTGGACAAAGCTGTAGGTAGGTATGATCTTAGCATAGTAGGTAGGTACCTATGACTTGTTTACTAGATCAGTCCTACACGTGTCGGCTTTTGGAACGCATAAAACAGGGTTATTAACATCTAGATAGTGTTAGTCATCAAGGTTCTTTAACTTGATGGCTATCTCATGTCAATCATTCTTTAGCCTATCATTTATGTTTAAAATTCTGAAATGCTTGAGAAGTTCCTATCCAGATTCTATTTTAGGATAAGTATGGACTTGCCTACTACCCTGATTCTATTTTAGGCTAATACATATAAAGAATGGATCCCGAATTGGCAACATTATTGTTGACATCTAGCTCATAATCCATACTCTTATTAATTAAGTCATTACCATTCGGGATCCATTCTTTATCTGCGTAAAACATAGGTAGGTATCTACTTAACTATGTGCACTACATATTTAGGTATGTAGTAGTTAACTATAAATTGGTAATAAGCTTTTTTTATAAAACCTGGTAAAGGTATAGGTAGCAATAAGTCTCGTAACCTACCTACTTAAATGGGTTCGATTCCCATAATAAATCTACATTATTACTAGGTATGAACTTACAAATCGGATCAACTTCAATCATTAATAATCTAACTAGCTAAAGCATTTCGTACTACATACCTTTATACATTACCTACCCGTACCCTACTTACGTGAAGTACCTAGGTAAATCTATTACCTACATCATCGTGTAGAAAATAATAAACACCGTATCGAAAAATTAAACTCCAATATTAAACTTGCAGTTGTAGGTAAGTACCTACCTATGTAGCTACCAGATACAGCCTGCGAGGTAGGTACCTATGTAGCGACTTCTACAATTCTATGGAAACGATATCATGGAAATCAATAATAGGCGCGCTAGGCACAGGTGGTAGGTATGAAAGAATGTCAGAACGGAGTGTTGCAATAAAACTCTAATATTAGTCTACAAAACAGACGAACGAATATCTAAATAAATATGTAGTGTTTCGTAAAAGCTCTAAATAAATTAGTTGGGCTACATCTTGTTTGTTTATGTATTTTTAGATCCACGTGGAATGTGGTAAAACACGGCAATATAATTACTGGTGGTGCCATCTAGCGCGGTTCACTTGCAGCGACTCGCTGTGAAGCTACGACTCGCTGTGTAGCTCCGTTGGTACGGGGAAGCGTCTACGTGCGTGCGACACTTCATAACCGCCCCTATTTCTCATTAGATGGAGCTACTAGTACCTATATGAATGGAAATGGGCGTTCTTGGAAGGTAAAGAAAATATCTAAGCACATAGCTGAGAACACTTACGTTAGAATTAAACGCGTAATAACAAAACAAAAGATTATACGGAGACGATAATATATTAATTAATAAAATAAATGGATAACATTAATGACTACTCGATTCGTTAGACATGGTTCCATTTATAGTAATATCAAGCGATAATAGATGGCGCTAAGGAGACCTTTTTCGTTCCGATGGTATGTTGTTTTATACTATTTGAACCAGGCAAATATATTAAAAACATCTTTGTGGAGATAGCTATCCATTCTTTTGTGATTTTTAACATTTTACGAGATAAGATACAGTTATTTAATATTTTTTGATAACGGGAAATCGAATGCTAAAGCGTCGTAGATATCAACCTAATTATAAGAAGTGTATTAGGTAAGTACTTATGCGGTGCGGGGTGTACTCAAATCATCAAACTGAACAACTTTCTCCATGGAAGCTATGGTGGTAAACGAATATTTTTTCGGCTGATCATGAATTCATGAAATCCGTACGGGAGGTCGAACTTTTTATGTTGTTTACCACCATATGTTCCATGGGAAAAGTTGTTCAGTTTCATGGTCTGACAACGCCTGCAAAGTTTTCGTTATACTGTCGTCCCTTACATAAGTATATCGAATTTCATCCACGAATTTCTAAGCCACAGGTACCTAGGTTACACCTACCTACTACCTACGAGTTTCATCTTGTTTTTTTATATACTTATATTGTGACTCAGACCTACTTCGTGCAACGCATCTTCCGTACCGTCCAGCGTTCCTCCAATGTTACCTAAATAATGGTTGAAACTCGATAGGTTTATAATTTCGCTTTTCTTTTCCAATAATCAGTTAGGCAGTAAATATATCAACGACGCGACGACGTGCCAACGAATTTCAGCGGGTGTCTGTGTGTGATGTAGGCATTTTGCCGCACCTAGTTGGAATTTGAGTAACTTGATTGAATCCTCTGAGATTTACATTCTTAGCTGAATCATGATACCAACAGCTTTCATTTATGTAATTTCAGGAATGTGCAACGGCGTGGCGAAGCGTGAGAGGTTGTACTCGTTCTACGATTTGGAAATAGCTTTACACCAAAGCTCAAACGACTAGTATCAGTTGCCTTAGACAAGGTTCCAACTTTAGTTACCAAGTGCGATCATAGATGGCGCTAAGGAGACCTTTTTGTGCCATTAGGTGTACTAAAGTGCTCGTTTATGATGATAGAATTCAGATTAACATCTGATGCAGTTTAAAGCTAGTAGTTTCAAGATTTTAAATATGTATTGGTAATTATTTTAAGATAGGCTGTTCGTTATTATAACAATTTATTCCTACCTACGTACGTAGTACTTGTCGAAGTGTTGAATAAATCGAAACCAAATAGAAATCGAGACCTCATTAGACAAATTTAATTTAATTAATGAATCCTACTCCTACTAATATTATAAAGGCGGATGTTTGTGTGTGTGTTTGTTACGACATCACGCTAAAACGGCTAATCAGATTGACATCAAATTTTGCACAAATATAGAAGAGTATCTAGAATAACACATAGGCTACGTTTTACCACGGGAAAATGTCTTATTCCTACGGGATCACGCATATTCCAATATTTTTGCAAAGGTGGCGTGACTGAGCCGATTCGCGTTTTAAACGTTTTCGCCGAAAACTAACAGCTACATCTCTTGGTGAGTAATGCTTTTTTCCCGCGGAATAAGAGGTTGCAGCGGGTGAAACCGCTGACGGGCAGCTAGTAACACATAAAATAAGATGGACACCAAGTAGAGGAACCTTTTTCGGTATTTGCAACATATCTAATAAAGCTAATTTTAAGCAATAAGTACTTCAATAAGCACCTTATTTGTGTGCTGCCTGCCATGGTATTGTATTACTAAAGTTTTCTAATCCAAAGCTCAAACGACTAGCATCAGTTGCCTTAGACAAGGTTCCAACTTTAGTTACCGCGTGCGATCATAGATGGCGTTAAGGAGACCTTTTTGTGCTATTAGGTATACTAAAGTGCTCGTTTATGGTGATAGAATTCAGATTAACACCTGATGCAGTTTAAAGCTAGTAGTTTCAAGATTAAAAATATGTATTGGTAATTATTTTAAGATAGCCTGTTCGTAATTATAACGATTTATTCCTACCTACGTACCTAGTACTTGTCGATGTGTTGAATAAATCGAAAGTCGAAACCAAATAGAAATCGAGACCTCATTACATTAGACAAATTTATTTTTAGTTAATGAATAACGTAAGATAAGATGGACACCAAGTAGAGGAACCTTTTTCGGTATTTGCAACATATCTAATAAAGCTAATTTTAAGCAATAAGTACTTCAATAAGCACCTTCTTTGTGTGCTGCCTGCCATGGTATTGTATTACTAAAGTTTTCTAATCCAAAGCTCAAACGACTAGCATCAGTTGCCTTAGACAAGGTTCCAACTTTAGTTACTACGTGAGATCATAGATGGCGTTAAGGAGACCTTTTTGTGGGGTGCCCCTTCGAACGCATAACATTCTTACTCCTATTTGCATTACGCATAACACTTTCGGCATAGTTGTCATTTCGCATAATTGTAAATTGGCATAGTTTTTTAAATGCATAATGGATATATTGGCATAACAATAAATATCCATAATTTGGTTTACCATAACGATTATAACCATAAACTTAAAACCTCATAAGAATCATGGAATGGATAATTAGTAAATACTTATTTAGAAAATACACTGGGCATGAATGGCACAATGTAGGTAGGTACTTTGCCGCATTCCTTAATAGAGTATTGACAAAAAAATACATTTAGATATAATAAACATGCAAATAATAACGCTTTTTTTTCTTTCTCTTTCAATCTTTTGTTTTTTTTATAGCCATCTTAGAAAAGAATCCCCCCAATACTAGCCGTGGGTGTCGCAAAAAGCAAGTTTATAATTAAACTAGCGGCCCGCCCAGCGGTTTCACTCGCTGCTACTTACCTGTTTTCCCGTAGAAATGGGATCTTCGCCCGTAGTAAAAAGTCCATTAATCCATTATAGCAGAAGTTACTCATCATGACCATGTGCCAGCAGAGGCGGCCTGTCATGGCGAATAACTTTAATTTTGAAGCCATTACCGTATCTCTTATAGTTTTGATGGGATGCTGGTGGTCTACATCAGGCACTCCAGACCCTCGTGACCATGTGCTAGTAGAAGCGGCCCGTCATACTGAATAACTTTAACTTTGAAGCCATTACCGAGTCTAATAAAGTTTAGATGGGGTGCTGGTGGTCTACATCAGGTACTCCAGACCCTCGTGACCATGTGCAAGCAGAAGCGGCCCGTCATGCTGAATAACTTTAACTTTGAAGCCATTACCGAATCTTTTATAGTTTAGATGAGATGCTGGTTGTCTACATCAGGTACTCCAGACCCTCGTGACCATGTGCCAGCAGAAGCAGCCTGTCGTGCTGAATAACTTTTACTTTGAAACCATTACCCTATCTCTTATAGTTTAGATGGGATGCTTGTGGTCTACATCAGGTACTCCAGATCCTCGATGACCATGTACCAGCAGAAGCGGCCCGTCATGGTGAACAACTTTTTCTATGAAGCCATGACCGTATCTCTTATAGTTTATATGGGATGCTGGTGGTCTTCATCAGGTACTCCAGATCCTCGAGGGCTGACCATGTCCGTCTTTTATATGATAGTAATATCAGTGCCAAAATTCGCGAGGATCGGTAAAGCGGTTTGGCTAATTTGGGTAATATCTGCTTTATTTCCCCGTTTTCCTGCTGCTAACCGTTTTCCCGTAGGAATGAGGAATTTTCCCGTGGTAAAAAGTAGCCTATGTTACTCAGGGATGTTGTAGCTTTCTAATAGTGAAAGAATTTTGGAAATCGGTCCAGTAGTTTCGGAGTTTATCGATTACATACAAACAAACAAAAAAACAAAAAAACAAAGTTTTCCTCTTTATTATATTAGTGTAGATGTAGATTGCGCGGGAATTGCAGCGTAGTTTAACTATTTTTTGCAGATTTTATCAGATAAAAAATTGTGTCATATTGCGATTGCACTTTTATTCCTACTGCCTTTTATGCGTTTACTTCGTTATGCGTATCGATCGTATGCCAAAGAAATGTATGGCAAAAAAGTTATTATTGATTAAGATTATGCGAAAAGATGAGTATGCCAAACACAGGTATGCAAAAGTACTTTAGGACATAAAATTTTATGCATTCGAATATGGACCCCTTTTTGTGCCATTACGTATACTAAAGTGCTCGTTTATGATGATAGAATTCAGATTAACACCTGATGCAGTTTAAAGCTAGTAGTTTCAAGATTTAAAATATGTATTGGTAATTATTTTAAGATAGCCTGTTCGTTATTATAACAATGTGTTCCTACCTACGTACCTAGTACTTGTCGATTTGTTGAATAAATCGAAAGTCGAAACCAAAATAGAAATCAAGACCTCATAAGACAAACTATTTTGTATAGTTTAATTATTGAATAACATAAAATAAGGTGGACACAAAGTAGAAGAACCCTTTTCGGTATTTGCAACATATCTAATAAAGCAAATTTTAAGCAATAAGTACTTTAATAAGCACTTTATTTGTGTGCTGCCTGCCATGGTATTGTATTACTAAAGTTTTCTAATCCAAAGCTCAAACGACTAGCATCAGTTGCCGTAGACAAGGTTCCAACTTTAGTTACCAAGTGCGATCATAGATGGCGTTAAGGAGGCCTTTTTGTGCCATTAGGTGTACTAAAGTGCTCTTTTATGATGATAGAATTCAGATTAACTCCAGTTTCAAGATTTAAAATATGTATTGGTAATTATTTTAAGATAGCCTGTTCGTTATTATAACAATTAGATAGTTCCTACCTACGTACCTAGCACTTGTCGATGTGTTGAATAAATCGAAAGTCGAAACCAAATAGAAATTGAGACCTCATAAGACAAACTATTTTGTATAGTTTAATTATTGAATAACATAAAATGAGGTGGACTGGACACCTAGTAGAAGAACCCTTTTCGGTATTTGCAACATATCTAATAAAGCAAATTTTAAGCAATAAGTACTTCAATGGGCACCTTATTTGTGTGCTGCCTGCAATGTATTGTATTACTAAAGTTTTCTAATCCAAAGCATTTTTGTAGAATTGTTTAACTTTATAGCCTAAATTTAAGATCGTTAGATTTTGAACCTAATGCTCAACCAACATACCTACACATTAAGCATGGTTGTATTTAGGACAATAATAAAGTATAAAATACTAGAGGCCCGCCTAGTGCTATCAGCCGCTGCTACCGATAAGTACCTATTTAAAAAGAGGCTTAGTGTGATAAGATAACCGTAAAGCCTGAGGCTAATGCAGAAAAGAATTTAGTGAATGTAAGATTTATAAAAAAGTAGGCTTGGATTTTAATAACAACTCTGCCTGCCCCTCAAGGGATATAGGCTTGATATATGTATGTATAACAATGTGGATGTAGAGTAGATGATTTACAACTGTGGAACTTTGTATAAGATTATCCATAGGTACTATGCATGGCATATTAACGACAATAAAATGTGTCTTTATCTGGCAACAGTGCTTCCAAATTTGCTTGTAAAAATAGATGTAAAATGTGAGTAATTAGTGTAGGTACGGTATTGTCGCACTCGAGAAAAAGACTATCAAAATCCAAATAGGTATCTACTTGCTTCCTATTTTTCAGGACTATTAGTCATTCATTTAATGTTCTTGGGCCTATATCAATTATACTCCTCAACAAAAAAATCGAGACACTTTCGTTTTCGTAGTCAAACAAAATATGAAATTAAAAGTTGAATGTTGAAAATCGACATTAGGATTTTAAAACCTCCGAAATAAACATATGTCTCAGATAATGTGATTCCCACAAAACGTAAACTTTCTGACTGTTTCGATTTTTGTGAAGAGAAGTGTATTATGTGACAAAAGTAGAAATTTTGTCTCTATACTTATTAGGTACCTATCTAGTCCGTGTGTGTGTTCCTAACAATTAACCAACTTGCCATAAATAACATTCAATAAAGTAAAATATTTAGTTTGCTCTCACGTGTTTCTCATTTGTATAGTGTCAGTTGAACCTTTATTTTGTACCTCCTTCCATTGGTTGAAAAAATGTGTGAGTGAAATATACCCTTCGCATACGTCTACAGTACACACACAGCTTATGAAACTGAACAACTATCACCACTTAAAAAAACCTAATAAGGTTTTGCGTTAGATATTTGTCTTAATTCTACGTGTAATTTAACCGTTTTTAAGTTGTGGTACAAAAATATCTAATTTCGATTTGACAGAAAGTAATATCGTGCTTATGATTCCGACGCGCAGCGGCAAGAAGTCTCTGCTGATGCTGAATGGGTACACGTATTCGCAATTGAACCACAGCGAGCGCTGGGCGTGCTCGCAGGCGCGCTCACACGGCTGCGCGGCGCGCCTGCGCAGGTCCAAGGAGGGCAAGATCACGCCAGTCCACACGACGCACACGCACCCCCGGCCCCAGCAGCTGCGCAGGTGAAGCAGCGAACGCTTGGCTTCGGGCCTAGCCAGGTAGCCAGGGCTAAGTATGCCGAAATTGTGACAACGCCACACGGCGCATAAACATAGCTCAAAAAATACATTGCCACCGACATTTGTACAATGTGTAGGTAGGTGCGAATAATAATTTTAGAAGGTTAGATTGAAAGACAATAATAAACCTTGAAATTAATTTCAATCATCTTGTTTTTTTATATCCACGTGACGCATTTCCTTTTCCAACTTGACTTGACCACCTTGTAGGTAGAACCTTCCTTAGGCATTCTGGACGTCGTCGCTCATCTAACTTCGGACTGGTCTTGGAAAGTGCTACGTAAACATGGCGAACTAGGGCATTTATGGATGGCGATGAGTAGGATAACGACTCTATTCAAACTATGGATCACTTGCTGTCCATTGCAAGGACAGGACTCCAGAACTTGCAAGTGGCAAACTCCAGGGGATATTAGTTGAAAAATACTAAATAGTAAAACAAAATTAACTGTTTAAAATTGACTCGACGACAGTACCTATACATAAGTAAATAAAAAAATATTCTTGAAATGCCTATTTTTATAACGCAGTAGAGAAGATCGTACTTTTTTGGCAACAATGTCTCCTCAGGTACCTACCTACCTCTAATTTTCCCTGAAATTACAGCCAATATTACGAATGCAAAGATAAGTATTGGGTGGAAACTAGTGTCCGATTCTGAGGAAACGGTAATCAATTAAATAAATTAATCAAGAAATTTAATTGCAAAACGCGGTTTGCGGGTTGTCTGTGCAACAATTTTATTAATTTCTGATCAACAGCGGAAAGCAATGTTACTATGATCCCGACGCGCAGCGGGAAGAAGTGTCTGCTAATGCTGAACGGGTACACGTACTCGCAGTTGAACTACACCCGGCACTGGGTGTGCTCCGGCAAGAAGAGGAAGAACTGCCCTGCGAGGCTGAGGAGATATGAGAACGGCGGTATTGTGCAAGTCAACACGGAGCACATCCATCCGCCGCCGAAATACCATTACAAAGGCGGACAGTATGTTAAGCTAAAATAATACCTTCTATTGTTACAGTTATTTTGAGGCAAAGAAAAATTAATTATACCCATGTTTTAAACCTATATAGTTTTTAGTCGACATATGTATGAACTTATCTAATTTAATTAAACTGGGACTTGAGGAAGCGATTGCAATTACCTAAGCGCGGGACTAATTTACGTTTGTCTTTACAGACGTGCAATTTATTCCAACGGAGAAGGGGAAATATATCCTAGTATTACGCGGCTACACGTACTCGCAAGTGGGCGGCAGGTTCTTCTACTGCTCGTCGAAGCACATGGGGTGCCGCGCGCGCGTGCGCCTGGCGTCCGGCAAGCTGGTGGCGTCGGGCGAGGCGCACAACCACGCGCCGCCCTCGCACGCGCGCTGCGGCAACGGCGCCTTCGTGCAGCTCCGCCCTAGGAACACCTCCGTTTCCTCCACCCTCCCCTCTTCCAGTATACTCTCATCCCTCATGACGTCCACCTCCGATAGCTCCTCTAGCCTGTCATCCACTATGACGACTACCTCCGTACACCAAAATTCCTCTGCCCTCCCCTCTCCCATAATTTCACCGAGCGTTGCGGCTTTAGCACTTCATGCCTTGAACTTCCCTAGAATATTTCCCAAAACTGATTTATGGTTGCGACCTCCTAACCCTGAAGATAAGAAAGAGTAGGTAGATTTTCTTAAAAGTCGGTATACGTAAACGAACAGGAATATGAGCAATAATTTTTATTATAAGTTTTTGTCAATTTTATTGTAATTTAATTATGGGTCTATGGTTATTTATAGAAGACACCTAATTTTAAAGATCTGCTTTCTTTTCTACCAAGCTTAGCTGCACTGCAAAATCAAAAATAAAAAAGTATTGAATTATTGCCTGCCTTGTATCTCTAAGTGACTAAGGCTTATGGTCATTAAAGACTAAAAAAATCGGGTCTCCCTTTTAGGTAGCTTAACTTTGATCTCCAAGATATCCTGTAAATAAGATGTATATTTCGAAATTTTAGATTGTTATTATTAAGGTTCCTAAAGCTTCGCTTTCGGTGATATCTCGACACGATACGTAAAATTGGTGATATGATAATTATGTTTTTAGAGTAATTGCGAATTTGTTATTTTTTACTTCTTATTAAGAAAATATTATTTAAGAATAGTGCGAGTAAAGTTTCATCTTTGAAATTATTATAATAAAGCGCTTCTTTACTTAAATTTATTAGGCTTTTATTTAACATATACCTACCTAAATTCGTCTTTCCGTAAAATTGTAAAATATATGACGGAGTGTCATAAATTGTTTTATTTTTTCTGATGAGAAGTGTACTACTTCAAACCTTGACACTTTTGTTTGCATTATCAAAGTAAACACGAAACCTTTGAAAGTTTAATGTGAATTTGAAATATTAATGCAATGATTTAAAAACCTGTTACTACAAATTTTTATATTATTATAACAGAAATGTACTCGTAAATTATCTATCACATATTTCTGATCATTTGATTCTAACAAAACCTAAACTTTCAAAGCGTCTCGTTTTTTTAATGAGGAGTATACTTATAAATATTGTCTTTGTATGGTATCACCTTTAAAGCCATGAGTAGTAAATTATTAAATAATGCGTTTATTTTGTTCACAGAATTCCAACCAATGTACATCAAAAATTCTAAAGGTAAGATCCAAAGTTATATTATTTACCTAGCCTAAATATTCTGTATTTGTATTTGTTGGTTTTATTACGAAATGGAAGATAGATATTTTGCCATAGACTGTGGTAATTTTTCTTTATAGGTAATATTACAATATTTCAATACAAATCAGATCAAAGTAAAAAATAACTTCTTAAGAAGTTTTAACTGGGTAGGTGCCAAACTGTTTAATAAATCGCTCTCAACCATGAGATCGATCTTGGGAGCGATTTTGAGATGCAGTTTGTACACTCTCAAGTTCAATCTCAGAGTTGAGTGCGATTTATAAATACCGGCCTAAAACGTACCTACTTACCTACTGTCATCATTTTTCTGCCCTTATCCTAAATCAGTGGGTCGGCGCAACAGGTTTTGTTTGAGCACAAATCATATACCTAGCAAAAGGATTTGGCAATGTTTTATGACCGGCCGCCTGCCTGAAGTCAACCCTCTTTGAAAATACTAGTATTGTAGGTGGCAGGCATCACCGCCACCATGCGGTTGACCATAGTTATTTAGCCGAGGTCAAAAACTACGAAACACTCGGAGTAGCCAAGTCATTTTCAGACAATCTTATAATTATACAGGGTGGTCCATAGAGTGACGTCATTTCTTTTTTCAAATTCTTCCCATTCTATGCTATTCGAAAATACCCCATGTAGGTATTTTCGCGATTTTTTGAAGTTCTCGAGAATAAAGGCCGATTTCAGCAAAAATAGACAATAAAGTAAATCTGAACGCTTACATTCTTGTGCATGTTTTAAAATCAATTAGAAATCGTTGCGTATACAATTTACATTTTTTTATTAATTTAAGAAGTGTCAAGTTATGCTTGCTGCTAAGTATTTTTGTTTACCTTTTGACTGAAAATTTAACATGTTCTAATGATACCAGATTACTGATAATTTTATGATAAAAAGTAAACATTATAGAAATTGAGCTGCAAAAAAAAAACACTTAGCTCAATTATAGGCTTCAAAAACTAAGAAAACAAAGTCAATAGAATTTTTCCGAAATAATATTTTAAATATTCATAGGTATCTCGAAAACTACAAAATATCGCGGAACATAAGTACATGGGATATTTTCAGATTACCCAGGGTGTGAAGAATTTAAAAATATCTTGACATCACTCTATGGACCATCCTGTATTTTACTTTAATTTTTACTTGTTTCTTTTTCTCTTTCACAGATGAAACAGACGAAATCGAATTTTACTACACGAAGAGCAAATATGGGAACAAAATGTTAGTGGTCAACGGGTTCCGCTTCAAGCTCAACAAGGACTTGGGCGACAAGAAGCGGTGGATCTGCATCAACACGGCCGACAAGTGCCGCGCGTTCGCCGTCACCGTCGGCGACGTGATCGAGAGGCTCGACGACTTCCACAACCACACCTGGACCATCGGCAAGTCGGCCAGGACCAGGAAACTTGCTATCACTGATGAAAGCGGCAACCCTATCAAGCCATACTACATCCCTATTGATCCAAAATAACGGACGTTGAATGCAAATTAGAATAGATGGCACGATCCTGCCTACACCTACAAATTATAAAAATCCCTACCTATTGATTCAATGAGGAAACTATGCAATCTTAACATCACCAAGGTGGCCGAAAACAAAAACAGTGACCCAGATTAAAATCATTAAAGGACTATACTGCATTCCAGATATTTAGTAAACGTCAATAATAAGTTAATTTTTAATAGATAACGTCGCAGGTAACGTCGGAATGAAGATAATCGTCGATCGACCACATTCTTAGATTTACCGATACACGCACCACCAATAAGGGGATTGGTATAAAGTTGCCAAGAAGGATACAGGAGTGCTGTACAACGTATATATCTGAGTGTTGTGCTAATGCTTAGAGCTACCACAGAAGATGACGAGCAAGACAGCGGTAGAGGAATCGATACAGAAGGAGGAGCCCGAATACTAATGATCCGTCATTCGTCACTGATGCTGACAGTGCAACGTCAAACCAATAAATGCATGCGTATCATTCCTATGTATTTGGCTTTTATCCCAGAAAAACTGATTCAAATGCCTGGGTAACAGATGAAGAAAGTTAAACAAATGTTGTGGAGTTGTGTAGTGGTTGCTCTAGTGGTGTAACCCCACAACTTTTAGAAAAATCTGATTATCTTCTTCTGACTTTCCGATAATTGTTGGATTACTATATTTGCAGTGCTCTTCTGCCCACGAGTGCCAAGTAAATTAATACCTGACTTTAGCTATTAGTTTCCGACGCCTCCTCTAACCACTGTACCTACTGATGATATAAGCGTTAACATTCAATTGCATAATTTCGCCAAAGGCAGATCAGCCGCGGTAGCAAAGTGATTCGCGGCGTCAATAATAAGTAGGTAGGTATTTATTAGCCCTTCCACAGACTATAAGTCTACAAGTCTTATATAAGTATATAGTATAAGAGTTACAGCTTCACATACAATATGGTTCAGATCGGGATTTTTGCGCGATGAATATTTTGTGTACCTCGATATTTCGAATCGGTTTCACGCTCCATGACATGACTACGAGTAGACCCGGTCTGAACCATAATTTAAGAGTTGTGAACAACCGCGAATATCTAAAAATATGTACACTTCATCAGAAAAATCGAGACACAACGTAAACTTGCTAAAGTATCACATTTAATCTGAGAAAGAAGTATGTTTATTTAATAGTGCGTATTACGAGATTTCTAAATCCTTATTTCAGTGTTCTTTTAACTTCACAAATTTCATGTTTTTGTTTAAGTATGAAAACGAAAGTGTCTTGATTTTTTGATGAGAAGTACAACGTGTTACAAAACAACCCATAAAAACTCCCATACAAATGGAGTTCATTTTGTATGGGAGGACCAAATTTTTTTTTCATATTTCGACCTATGTTCCATAGGGAAAGTTGTTCAGTTTTACAAGTACCTTGACCTCCTTTCAGCTTTATTGGTTATTTTGTAACACCCAGTATAGTTGTAGCTTCATCACTACATACCTACCACAAAATGCATGTTTTCTAAACTATAATTTTTCAAGAAAGTTATTGCTAAAAATGTATTGCTGTTAATGTGTAAAAAGTCTAAGTATTATTAAGTATTGCTGAAAATGTGTAACAAGTATTTTACATAGATGAAATGGCAAGAGTATAATTAAATGCGATAGAGAAATTAATGTACAAATAGAACTTTAACTAATAGAGGTTCGAAAGTAAAATTGTAATTTATGCAAACAATGTTAACAAATTTTATCTACACTCGATTCATAATAGTCGTATCACAAATTCGAAAGCAGTGACAGTCATATTCTGTCTCTATCTTTTTTTTAATTTACTTTTCAATGTTCATTTTTTTTATACTATCAGTAATCAGTTTTGTAGAAATGAAACGAATTACACAAGTAGATAATACCTAGGTGCCAAATTCGTTTCATTAAAACATTGACGCCATTGACGCCGGAGACCTGACTTGAAATTATTGTTTTTTACTAAGTAATGAATTACGAAGCTGGACGGTTTGATGTTATAAAATATGTTCATACATGATAAAATATATTTTAATGGTTGCATGAAATTGAAATCGTACTTATTTATTGTGTGTAGAGTGTAGATAAAATGATATGTTAATACATGTGTAATGTACACTGGGCTTTTAGTTAACTGTAACTTACTACAATTTCTGTTTGTTCTCTACAAGGTTGACATTTAGATATCTAGTCCGAAACTTGCTTGTTTATTATCTATCACTTCAACTCAGCAGCAACTAGCATTACCATCTGTCTCAAAAATAGAGTAGTTTTCATTCATTTATCAGAATGTAATATTAGAGTTTACATGTTATGGTATTTCATGTTTGTTTAATTAATATGAGTTAAGTAGTTTTTATTGCTTTAGTAACAATAGATTATGTATCTAATGCTATTATTTTAATATCTTACTTATTAACTTCTATTACTTATTGTTTAATACCTACGTATAAGAGAAGTATAACTTCCAGATGTTGATAATTGTATCAAAAAACTGATTTAATCTTCATATTTTTATATGTTTGTATATCCTGTACATAAACGTTAATAAACTTTTGAAATCATTTTAGACTTTGCAGTATCATTTATTTTAAACCCATTTTATTTAGGTATGCGATTACGATTACAAATGACTGCTGGCTGTCAAACGCGAGTATAGTGCGTTTCATTTTATAGTTCCTCTGGCGTCATGTTGGCAGCATTGGAAATTTGTATGTAATATTATTGCCGCCTTAATATTTACATACAAATTTCCAATGCTGCCAACATGACGCCAGAGGAACTAAAAGATGAAACGCACTATATATAAGATGACAAAATCAACTTCAGTATAAAATAGGCATTTTAAATTCTATTTTAATATCATTTAAATGAATATCATAGTAAGTGAAGTTGTGAACTTTCGCGTTGGAATCATAATCGCATGTCACTTTACTCTTCTAGTGATCAAACTTGTCTCAGTCAAACTAGAAATAAATACACATTGCACAAAACGAAGTTATTTGAGATGAATAAAAAAAAATACACTTTTCTTCAGCAGAATCGAAACTTTCGTTCTTCATGCAAAACATAATATGAAATTACGACAACTATCAAAAGTAAATTCGAAAAACACATTCTCTTGAAGATAAAAAAGGATCACTAAGTAATATCATTATTGAAGTATTCGATTTGTTTGATGAAAAGTATATTTACCTATTTTTTTTACTCAATCAGTTAAAAAAAAGACACATATGGTATATAGATAGGCACACATAAAATAAACGATTTTTACTTATTGGCATGACCATCAGTGGCCAATGCAATGAAACTACAGGCTAAACTTCTACAGGTGAAATTCGATGTACGATCGCGTTCAAAAGTGGAGACCACAGCCTTCATTTAAGGTTTGATATAACTTTTTATCCAGAAATAGGATCATATTAAAAATCTATAATTTAATAGAGTTTACTGAACTTTATCGGAATAAAGACTTTTTTTGGATAAAAAGTTATATCAAACCTTTAATGAAGGCCATGGTCTCCACTTTTGAACGCGACTACATTGCGTAGTCGATAAGCCATTATTACTAATCCCATTATTAAACCGGCGAATACGCAATGTGCAACCAATTTCGCCTGTAGAATTGTAGCCTGTAGTTTTGTAAAATCATGCACTGTACGGCGGAAAGATTTACTGTCGTGGAGGAAAAAAAAAACTCACTCTGGAATAACCACGCTAGAAGAAGGTTGCCCAGGCAACTTCCTTATATCATCGGCTACCTTCTCGGAATAGAGGATACGCAATCAATGCATAAATATAGGGTGAAGAACAAGGATCATCGTCCATAAAAAAATACGCCACGTTGGGCATTGACGAGAAGTACCTCAAAACATTGCTAAAAAGACTACTAAAATATGGCACATGTCCGTATTCCATCCTTACTTGGAAACATATCAAAAATTGCTATGAAAGTTTGTTCAGGGGCTCTATGAAAATTCGTACTTACTTAATTTTGCTGTCTAGACTTCTATTTTCAGTTTTAGTCTGTCATTTGTTCAGTTTTACAACAAATGCTAAGTTTTTGGTTGTTCTGTTCAAGTTGTTCAATATAATTGCTATGCAAGTAGGTAGCTACAGGGTTGCATACATACAATAGGTTCTTTATCTAAGAAAAAACTAGTAGTGTGGAAATAATTAAAAATAAATCAAGTATTAAAATTTGGATAACCAAAATCTGAACAACTTAAAATTATTACATAAATCCTATTCTTCATTGGTATGTACCCACATGCAACTAATTATATCTTTAGGAATAATAAACTGAACAACTTAAACTGAACAACAAAAATACTTAGCATTTGATGACATTTGGTGTAAAACTGAACAAATGACAAACTAAAGCTGAAAATAGAAGTCTAGACAGCTAAATCCTTCACTTTTGAGTACCCGAACCTCCGGACGGGCTGGTAATAAGTACCTATAATAACTTTTCCCGAGATGCATAGATCCAAATATGAAAAAAAATTACCTGCCATACAGTAAAGGAGGTTAAATTTTGCTAATATTTCGAGGCTCCTCGGCAAAAGTTGTTCCTATTGTTACTAGCCCATCGTCGGGTGTTTACAGTATCAGTCATTAGTAAATTTTCACCAAATTTTAAACAAGAAAAATAAAATATCGTGACATCATGCCATGACTTTATTGATATCGCTAAGAAACTACTGTCGCTTCTGCTGATAAGACTATTAGCACTATAATAGGTAAGGATTATGAAGACAATGGGAAATTCCTACAAAACAATAAATTTATTTTAGAGCCGATGTTCAGTCTGTCCCAGCGCGGGAACCTAGTGGTGCAGATCGGGTCCTGGCGGTTCAGCAAGCACGCCTGCTGGGGCTCCAAGGTTCGCTGGGCGTGCATCAAGAAGAAGACCGGCTGCACCGCCTCCATCACCACCGTCGACAACGTCATCGTCAAGACGCTCGGCAGCCACAACCACTACTCTTAAGGGACAAAACATTAGACAAGCCAACACGTTAATAAACGTCTCTCAAACCTGAGATCGAACTTAAGAGCGGTTTTGAGATATCATTAGTACAATAGTCGATATTACGCTAAAGATCTATTCCAAAGTAGAGAGCAATTTTTAAATACGCTTTAAATACACAACGACACTACTTATTGTCTTTACTACCATCAGAAGCAGTATATTCTGATGAAATAGTGGCTCTAAGCTACGCTCCTTTTGTAATAATAAAGCAGTTACAAAAACATGTTTTCTGGATAACGGAATCTGGTCAGGATGAAAAACTAAAAACGATTAGGCAACTAACTACATACATGTGCTTACCTCGACTAACCGTCTAGTAAAATAGATCCTATAGACATATCTACTCTGTAAAAATATTCATATAACGCTTCTCTAGTAGGTACCTACTTTTATTTACAAGTCTTATCTTAATTTAAGGGACTAAACAAATCAACATAAATGTCAAGGAATTTCTATGTGAGATGATACCAGACTCATTTATAATTCATTTTGGTCACAGAAGTAGGTATTTTTTTAAATAATTGACTCCATGTAAATTTTTTTACAGCGTGTTACTGGCAAGCGGGCATTATTCAAACTGGTGAAGCTAGGCATCTACAAGGTGTTCCAATGTAAATACATTAAATTGGAGGCGTGGTGTAGGCCATCATACCGAATAATTTTCATTATAGGGCCAAGTCAAGAAAACCCCTCGTTTAGAAGTAAGTAATAAATAAGCAATTTAAATTTGTTAAATTTAATTGAGTGTCACATTATGAAAAGCCCTTTATTGATGAAGACCTTTATTTATGTCATGTTGCCTTCTTGTAAAAACTTTAAAATTACTTACTAATAATCCTACTAATATTATAAAGGCGGATGTTTGTGTGTGTGTTTGTTACGACATCACGCTAAAACGGCTGATTAGATGGACATGAAATTTTGCACAAATATAGAAGAGTATCTAGAATAACACATAGGCTACTTTTTACCACGGGAAAATATCTTATTCCTACGGGATCGCGCATATTCCAATATTTTTGCAAAGGTGGCGTGACCGAGCCGATTCGCGTTTTAAACGTTATCGCCGAAAACTAACAGCGACATCTCTTGGCGAGTAATGCTTTCTTCCCGCGGAATAATAGTTTGTAGCGGGTGAAACCGCTGACGGGCAGCTAGTATAATATGTCGAAGAATCATCAGGAGGGAGGGGCACGAGCAGGAAGAAGGGCAGAAGAAGAAGCTCATAACAAAACAAAACATAAAATCTTACGCGCGTCAGGAATGTCAGGATATGAAACCAACAGCACGTCGTGGGCGTATACTCGTCGAGTACCTGGTAGATACTTGATGGATACTGCATGGTCAACTGCCGACTCCTGTCAGGATACTGCATCGTCACATGCTACCTCGAACCACTGCCACTATAATGATAAACCACAGTATACTCACTATCACGTAGTCAGCTTTCCGTCCTGGCTGTTTCGGGCTTGCAGCCCTCATCAGGTATGGTGTAACCATACGACAGCATTTACACCACACCTAGAGGAACAATCTCGGAACCTTAGACTCACGCTAATCCACGTCAGCGCTTCTTCGCCAGTCGTCAGATCCCGTTAATCACCAATCTTCAACGCCAGACACCGTTGAAGTCCTCTGCCTGCAGCCCTGCATGCCTACAAGGATAGACCACCAGTTATTATCACCATTCTCGTATGATTTCTGCACTTCACTAACGTTTCGCATACCAGTAACCTTCCGAGGGTAAAACGATAACAAACACTTCATGATACTCTAAAATATTCCACTAGCCTTACAAAGCTAGGGCTCCACTATAGCCTGGAGGCCCAGGTTCCTCTAAATACACCAGGATCACCATGATTCTATCGGATTACGAGCGTAACTTCGAAAAGACACAAACAAAACCATACCTTAGCTGGATCTGTCACAATCTCCACAAATATTCCGTAGCCCATACGAATCTAGGACTCCGCCATCACCTGAAGACCACAGCTCCTCGAAATTCTCCAAGATTACCAAGATTTCGCCGGATTGAAATCTAACCTCAAAAGACAAGTTAACGGCAGCGCGGCCAAACCGAGAATGAATCAATCGCATTCGGCACTCGAGTTCATCAATTCGTCATTCGTCAATCCCACTCGAATGAGTTCATTCGTTCAGTCACTCAATCTTCCATTTTCACTACACAACCGCGATTGTAACCCAAACTGGAACTGTCAAAGTTGTTTACTTAGTTCGCCGCCTGAGTTCCGTTTCTTTATTACGAAAGCAGCCATCAATGAACTGTGAGAACGAGCTACACCGCCTCTAAAGTCAATCCAGTCTATCTTGCTCTCTTTAGCCTACGGTATGCAAATAAAGCGCACCGTCTATGTCGAGTGTTGCCAGCGCTATGCGTTTCGTTTCTGCAAGATTCAACTAGCAATGGAATGGAAAGACAAATTATCAAAACGCGAACTATCAACTGTCAAATAATTTCGCTAAATACCCCAAAAATACCCGCAGAGTCTGATCATTCTCCGACAAATATAATAGACTTGTAATTTAGTTGCCAAGGTAACAGTTGTGTCGTAGATCAAGGTCAAATGTCATGTTCGTCAAAAACTGACACAACTGACACTACAGACTCTACTGGGTTCTCTAATTGGCCATTTCTCTTTGCGTCTCTATGGGTGCTCTAAGTCAAAAGAAGTTTTTAGTTTGAGGCGGCAATAAAATAAAATTGACATCAACAAAGAGATCTTTTATCCTAAGTTTTCGTTTAAATTTAAAACATAGACAACTATGTTTCAAACTTTTCCGAAGATTCTTAAAATTGCAAGGTTGCAATCTTGGATAAGGGGTAATGCATAATGGTTGTCGTAAATGTAGGCATTTAGTTTGTCTGAAAATTTCAACTTCTTAATCGTTAAGAATTCAAACTTGGTGCCATAATGGAAAATGTTCAGCTTGATGGCCTACACAATGTCTCCAATTTAATGTATTTCCTTTGGAACACCTTGTATACGAACGTCTTTTAGTATAGGGTGAAAACACATCTGTGACAACACGAAAAAAAACATCTCTTCCAAAGAAAAGCCTAATACCAGGCAAAATGTATGGAACAGCTGATATTCTTTTTCGTGATTTTAGAGATTGCCCCATACTAAAAGATATTCGTATAGATACCTAGATTCAGCAGTTTGAATAAATTCGCGTTTGCTGGTATCACACTGTATAAAATTGGTAATTCTAAAGTTTCATGTCTTTAGCTGTTCACAAATCTAAAGTAACTTCAAAATCTTTCGGACAAAGTCACAAAGAAGATGATGGTGAAAGAAAGACTAGCGGACATTATAATTTGGCAATTTTTCGGTAGTTACTCTAAAAATCTGTGATAGAATAAATGAAAACGAAACACAAAATGAAATCACCCTCTTCTTTTCACACTAAGGTGCCAAAATATTTTGTACGGAGGTTAATAAATAGTAGATATCTATTATGTAATAGCAGGTACTTCCACGATCTGGTAACTATTAAAACTTCTTAATATAATGTAGAGTAGAGATAATAGTAAGATATTAATGTCATGGAGAAAAAGATGACTTGAATAATCTAAGATTAAGCAGACGAGGAAAATGTTGAATATGCATTCCTGAATACTCGTTCATTAAATTTTTATGTTTATATTGAAATACTTTCCCATGTTTTTACTACCCTTTGGCAAGTTATGCATGTCTTCTTTTAGATTGCTACTCGTTTATATTGTTTACCTGTCCATGGGATCATTTATTGTACCAAAACTAGTGGTACAAATTTAGGCACCTACTAACATTTTTTTTTTGCGTTGGCAATGAATAGGTACAAAGATACTTTAATAATCTAAAGATCCGAGTAAAGTTTTGAATAGTTTCACGCTTGTAAGAGACGGTAAACGAAATTACTATGAAACTGAAATTCTTTCTCCAAAAAATAGAATGACATGTTAAAAAATGTATTTTATTCAAAATTATTGAAACTTATGGGTTTGCCCTGAGGTGTACAATAGGTACGAGAAGGTATGGGTATTGGCGCTGTTCCTACAGAATTTTACTACCTTGATAATTTATTTTTACCTACAGAAGAAACAGCTCTGTGGACAACATCACGTTTTGGAAAACCAGTTCTACAAATTGGAAAACACAGATTTAACAAAATGGCTGCATATAAAGGTGAAAATGCCAGGTGGTACTGTACTAGAAAAAATGCTGGATGTAGAGCGAGTGTAAAGACTGAAGGCTTCGATGTAGTGACTATGTTTAATGAGCACAATCATAAATAATTGATACATTTGGATACACGTAGAGAAAAACATACAGAGCAATCTCTATTTCCGACGTAGTACTACTCGACGTAAGAACGGAACGTAACTGAAAACCTAAACAGCAGGATTGCCTTGGACGCCGTGGAGGGTAGGGGGTAGCTTCAGACATCCTGAAGTGCTGGATGTAGTGCTACGCTACCCCCTGCCCTCCAGGGCGTCCTACGCTACCTCCCGACCTCCAGACCGTCCAGTGGCACATCCTGCTCTTTTGGTGTCTGACGCCCTCCTCGCCCTACCCTCCAGGGCATCATCCGAGGCAATCCTGCTGTTCAGGCTGCCTGACGGTACCCCACCCTTCAGGGTGTCCATCGCCTCAGGGTAGCTTCAGACATCCTGAAGTGCAGGATGTCGTGCTACGCTACCCTCTGCCCTCCAGGGCGTCCCACGCTACCTCCCGACCTCCAGAGCGTCCAGTGGCACATCCGAGGCAATCCTGCTGTTCAGGCTGCCTGACGCTACCCCACCCTTCAGGTTATCCAACGCCTCAGGGTGTCCAACTCTACCCTTTTCAGATCAGAAGGAGGTGCTTAACGTACCTCTCCACTCTTCGTTCCCCAGAAATGCAAAAAAAGCCATAATACTAAAATCCTAGGGATTTGGCCAAAAACCTGGATCGGTTTAGGACGATGGCCGAAGGAAGTCTACGATTTTGCTATATGCCGGCTTTTGGCAAAAAACCTTGGATTTTGGCCAAAAACCTAATTCTGCCATCGTACTGCGACAATAATATTTTCGTAATACATTTTTTAGATGGAGATATGCTTGACTAGATTTACCTACAAGTAACATATTATTTCTTTTACATAACGGTTTTCGAGAAACTTGCATGTTTATAAAGACAACTTTTGCAAAGGTGATATTAAAGGGGTTTATCAATTTCATCTGACATAAAAAGTATATCATTTTAAAGCTTAGTTAAAATGTTACTAAAGTAAATATTTAATTTTTTTTAAAAGACCTCCATTTTTAATATTAAATAAAAACAAATTGTCGAACAAAAAATGTAAAAAAAAAAATGAAACGAACATGCATTTTTGTTGCATTGCCATCGAAATCATATGGAACCTTCTCAGATGACGGCATAGTATCTCTATAAAACCTTCATGAATTATGGCAGAAGGATCAATGTTAAAAAGTAAACTGTCATTCATATCTGTCATTAAACCAAAACAAACACAAACATTGTATTTCATTCTTTATAAATAGGTATATTTTAATGCCCTAGAACATTTTACACTTATCTATGCATCGAATTTTATTTAATACCTAAATTGTATTCAAATAGGACTTCATTCGCACATTTTGTATACTGGATTGTACTGATTTAGAGGCAAAAACACAAGAAATCATGTTATTCGTTAAAAAGCACAATAATGGTAGGCTTAAAAACCAAGCGACAGCGACAACGACGCGCGTCGTTATCGCTGTCAAATGACTGGATTGTATGGGTTTGTGTGGGGAACCAGAAAAACCGAGCGTCGGCGTCGTTGCGGCGCGCCACGACGCCGTCACGTTGACAGCGCGCTGAGAAGCTTAAGAGTTTGTATGGGATGCGGTAGCGTTTTTCTACAAGACCGCAGCGACAACGACGCCGTCAAAATTTGACGGCGTCGTTGACGCGCGTCGTTGTCGCGACGCTTGGAAAATAAGGGTACCATTAATCACTAAAAACCTACTGATGTAATTATTATTGACGATCCCCTGATCTGCAGGTAACGGTAAAATATGTAATAAACAATAAAAATCATTATCAAAGCTCAAAGTAAACAAATCAATTGTCAAACATCTTGACAACCGAGGGATATTTTTATGCATCTAAAGAGTTTTTTAATGAAGTTGCATGTGTAGAGTAGGTAGAAAAAGTAAAGGCTCTCGCAGACAGGACGCGTCGCCTTGTGTCGCGTCACGTCGCGTAGCGTGTATTTCTACGCAGGCGCGCAGACCCTGCCACACCGGCAAGCATACGCAGCGCATGCCCTTACTTCAAGCAGTGCAGGTCCTCGCATTGATAGTCCCAGTGACGTAGCGCACGCCCTTAAAGCTAACACAGACCGAACGTAGCACGCGTGCTTGCGTGCAGTAATGGAATGGAGATGACAGATGTACGAACGCAACGCAACACCTGGGCCCCAAGTCTGCTAATTTTTAGCCATTGTAATGCCAGCGACACACAACTGTCATTCTATTGCCACTGTGATTTTCCATTAAAAACTGTTAGCAGACTACGAAATGACCAAAACCATGCAACTGACAAGCCATCGACTCTCATTTAGTCTGCTAAATGTGTCCTGTCCTGCCCTGTCATCTCTATACTATTTACTGCACGAAAGCACCTGCGCTGCGCTCCGTCTGCGTTAAGGCTCCCGCATACCGGATACGGCACGCAATGCAATTAAAATAAGAAGTCCAGAAAATGACGCGTATATGCGCACTTCATACAGCTCCATACATTACATTGCGTCTGCGTCTACTCGACGTAGCATTGGTCTGCTGGAGCCTTAATGAAAGGGTTTCTGGCTCGGATACGAGCTCTTTTAGTGGTGCCAAACTGAGAGTTTACCATAGTGTTGCCAGCATTATCATTATGATTACCACTTCACTTATTTAAAACTTATTTTAATAAAAAACGGCTATGATTTTTTTAAATATAACTTAGGAGTTTTGCTTTATTAATTATGTACTTTAAACCTGTATAACTCTCACTTCAGTCGAAATTCTCCGCCCGCGTTTCATACATTTTCCGGATGTCTCTTTTGCTGGAAAAAGTTGAATGCCCTCTACGGCAGATGAAACGGACGTTACGTTTGATCCTACCGCCAGTTCACACTACAGATAGAATTAATTCTTTGCTCCGCCTCACATAAGGTGAGGTGGGGTCTGCTCTCTAAATTTTTCTACGCCATGGTCTTGTCTGGGGTTGTCGAGTATACGCAATCGGATCAACAATACAATTAGTAAAATTTCAATTTTATGACCGAATTAAAATAAACAGAAAGTAATTACTTACTGCATTAGATAACCAAAAAAAATAATGGTTAATTTATTTTGTTTAAATAAGAAAAAATAGCTTAAGTACTCACTAACACTTTGCGAAATATGAATGAAAAAAAAAACTGAAAATGAAACTAAATGTGTACTTCGTATTTCTGACACTTAGCGAAATATGAATCACAAAAGAAAACAATATGAAAATTTAACTAAATGCGTGCTTCGTATTTGCACATTGTAAAGTAAGTATTTGCACCTACGTCTACGCCTGTGTGCTGCAAATGTGCTCTTTTACTTCTTCTTCGTCGAATCGATTCTACTTCATATAGTTTTGGACCAATGTGCCCAAAAACAAACAATTTAATAATAATAATAAATAATTGTGTCGTGTGATGCCTGTATAGAATAGCATCACCCCAATGCTTCTCGTGGGTGTCGTAAAAAGCAACTATCTAAAGGATTGTGTAGTACCTACGTCTCACGCCCATGTGGTGCAAATGTGCTCTTCTACCTAAAACAAACGTTTTAATAATAATAAATTATTGTGTCGTGTGTGTGATGCCTGCATAAAATAGCATCACACCAATTCTACCTGTGGGTGTCCTAAAAAACAACTAAAAATAAATGCAACATCTTGAACTGCGCTCGCCAATCCACCTGCCAATTGTGGTGAGTATGGCAATACCTTCCGATAGGGGGTGGCCCATGTCCAGCGGTGGACTGTTGTGGCTGTTATGGTTATGGCAAGTAATCATAAACTGTGTGATGCTTATTAGTATCACCCCCAATTCTATTCAGATTGTCGTAAAAGCGGATGCTGGAGCCATCAACCGTCCGCAGAAATAATAATAGGCAATGAATGTCAAAACTGATGTCTTTACGATTTGTCAAAATCAAACAAAAACAATAAAGGGCGCTACACACCGGGCGCGTATGCATCACGTGCACGCGTCACTACAGCGTAGTCACGGCGTGATCACGGCCGTAGACGCCTTCACACTGGGTTACGCGCGTGGTTACGCGCGTACCTACGGATGCGTACTGCGAACGCAACGCAAGAGGTCTGTTGCGTAGACTGCGTAGTTGCATGCACAGCTCTGGTTTTTTACTTTTCTGATATTCACGATTCTCTGAATTTTCACGAGATAAGTTTTCAATCTTTTGCACGAAGTTTGAAGACGATTTTGACGGTGAACCATACAGTTCTTCTGATGAAGTAGAGGCAGTGTTACTGTTGTTGTGCCTCAATACTCCAGTTCGAGCTAAACGGTTAGGGAGTTGGAGTATAGCCTTCGGGGCCCTATAGAACTGAGTTCGGACTTAGGAATTTTTTTACGTTTTTTTTTTTCGAATTTCATGTCTTTTTCATTTTCATTATGCAGAGGGGCCTACATCAAACACTTTTTGCCCTAAGCAATTTTGGGCTTGGACCTACCTAGGCCGAGATATAGGTCCTCAAAGTTCTTTCCCTTACAAAAGTGTTTTTCCTTACATTTGTACTGAGAGTTAAGAATTTTGACACTTTGCCACTGACAAAGCGACTGTCAAAGTCACTGTCAAAGTCACTGTCAAAGCCACTGTCAAAGCCACTGTCAAAGTCACTGTCTAATTTACGTTCAAAGTCACTGTAAAAGCTACTGTCAAAGTCACTGTCAAATTCACTGTCAAAGTCACTGTAAAAGCTACTGCCAAAGTCACTGTCATGACACTGTCAAAGACACTGTCAAATTCACTGTCAAAGCCCCTGTCAAAGTCACTGTCAAGGTAACTGTTGAAGTCACTGTCAAATTCACTGTCAAAGCCACTGTCAAGGTAACTGTCAAAGTCACTGTCAATGTCACAAAGACACTGTTGAAGTCACTGTCAGTGTCACAAAGTCATTGTAAAAGTTACTGTCAAAATCACTGTCAAAGTCACTTTCAAGGTAACTGTCAGAGTCACTGTCAATAACACAAAGTCACTGTGAAAGTGACTGTCAAAGTGACTGTCAAAGTCACTGTCAAAGTCACGGTCAATGACACTGTCAAAGTCACTGTCAAGGTAACTGGCAAAGACACTGTCAATGTCACTTAGTCACTGTTAAAGTTACTGTCAAAGTCACTGTCAAATTAGCCACTGTCAAAGTCACTGTCAAGGTAACAGTCAAATTCACTGTCAATGTCACAAAGTCACAGTTAAAGTCACTGTCAAAGTCACTGTGAAAGCCACTGTCAATGTTACTGTCAAGTTAACTGTCTAAGTCACTGTCAATGACACAAAGTCACTGTCAAAGTCACCGTCAAAGTCACTGTCAAGGTAACTGTCAAAGACACTGTCAAAGTCACTGACAAAGCCACTGTCAAAGTCACTTTCAAGGTAACTGTCAAAGTCACTGTCAATTACATAAAGTCACTTTTAAAGCCACTGTCAAAATCACTGCCAAATTAACTGTCAATGGCATTGTCAAAGTCACTGTCAAATCGTCCGTATTGATAAGGTCTGGCAATGCTGCAACTGTTCGGTGTGAAGTTCAATAGGGAATCTCATAGGATATAACGTCATCTCATCACCGCGTGCAGCTCTGCGTAGAGTACGCAACCCGTTTGTCTCCTGGTGTGAGCTGTGCGTAACCCTACGCATTACGCGTACGTGCACGTCTACGCAACGCAAGCAGTGTGAAGTCTCTCATACAATCCCATACGATACAACGTCATCTCTACGCGCGTGATGACGTGCACGTGATGCAAACGCGCCCGGTGTGTACCTTAAATAATGGAGATTTCAAGAAGAGGTTTCTACTTTTTGACAGCCAATCGACAAGGGTAGATGATGGTCATAGTATGTTTTAACCGTATTTCACGTAGAAATAAGCGCTTTTCCCGCGGTAAAAAGTATCCTAGGTGTTGACCAGGGTTAGTAGCTACACACCACAAACAGTTTCATGTACACACGTACTATATTTTCGAAGATTATACACACGTTCTATATGTACAAACGAAAATGGGTAAAGAATAAAATTATAGGTGTCGCTGTAGGTTTTCTAAAACGCGGTAAAGAGATGTTTTTTGAAATCTATAAATGGTTCCTGTACCCCTACCAGTTACGATTTTATTATATGTATATGTTACAGGCAAAACCCTTAACCAGTCAATAACGTTAATAACTGGCAAAGCAAAGCCAGTCAATAACGTTATTGCATAAGGGACTCAGTCAAAACCCTTATTGACTGATTTTATCTATTGACTGACGTGCCCAGTCAAAACCCTTAATAGTTACGTCCGCCCTGGCGGCAGCAACCTAGACCTGGCTAGCAGGTCTGAGATCACCATCAAGACCACCAACAAGATGGTCGCAGTCAGAGTGGAAGTCTACTGCCTCGCTTGCCGGTTGTCAGCAGGTACGTGGCTTCACCTCCCAGATGTCATAGACCTCACGGCGGTGGCTAATAAGCTCTGGCCCAGTGCAGTCGGCAAGTGAGGCAGTAGGCTTTCCATCATAGGCGACCACCTAACGATACTGATGGTTATCTTAGACCAGTCAGCCAGTACAGATCTCCCGGTAGGTAAGTAAAAGAGTAGACTTCCACTCTGACTGCCTCCATCTTCTATATTTTATAAGATGCATTTCGGTGAGTGTGCTCAATCGTAGTCTCGTCACTCGTCTCAACACCAACTGCGACGCGTAGCATCAGCGAATGGTTCTCTACGGCGTAGCATATGCTGCTACACCCACTACGACGGATTGGATCAGGGAATGGCTATCACGGCGTAGCAAATGCTACAACTCGCTCTACAACGAATCAGCGAATGGTCATCTACGACGTAGTAAATGCTACAACACCCACTACGACGCGTTTGATCAGCGAATGGTTCTCACAGCGTAGCAAATGCTACAACTCTCTCTACGACGCGTAGTATGAACGAAAGGTTCTCACGGCGTAGCCAATGCTACAACTCCCACTACGACGCGTAGGATCAGAGAATGATCCTCTACGAAAGTAGCAAATGCTACAACTCCCACTACGCTCCCACAACTGGCGAGCGAGACAGTAGACTTCCACTCTGGCTGCGACCATCTAACGGACGGTGATCTTAGACCTGCCAGCTAGGTCTAGGTTCTGCCGCCAGGGCTGACGTACCTATTAAGGGTTTTGACTAGGCACGTCCCCGGGGTGGTGCGTGTCAAACCAAAATCATCGAACTCGAGCGTGCACAAAGATCACTCATCAAAGTGATGTACTTTAAGAGGTATAGGTTTCCAACGGACACCCTGTATATAACCAGTGATCTGTTGTCTGTCAGGCGACTTTATGTTCTCAATGTTATTTTAACATATCATAAATCAATAGCCTATAATAAAGCTACTCTGCAAGGTAGGAGACGGCGAGACATTGTGGCAAAAGCAAACCCTGTCCGCACAGCTTTCGCTGAAAGGCAATGCGCCTGCCAATCTCCCTTCTTATACAATAAAATAAACGCAAAAATAAATATTTATCCTTTGACATTATATAATTGCAAAAAAGATTTAACTAAGTGGCTTAAAACACTATCGTATGAGGACACGGAGACACTTCTAAAAAGAATTACATAACTCACTAACTAAATAAACTCACACACTATAAACAATTACAAATATTGATTACCTACTCCCACTGTTATCACATTTGTATTTATTTATTTATTTAATTAAAGAACACTCAGGCTGTTGGTCGTCCATTCTTCATCCTTTAATTTTTAATATCAATTATCATTTATCATAAGTTCTTACTATTTTTGTCCATTGTACTTATAACTAAAAGGTATCCGTTATGGGATTAGCGAGATATTCCCTACACAAGTGTCATATGACTACTTACTGGGAAATCTCAACGTAATATTATGTTAAGACCTTTTTTAATAAAAACCTTTTACCTTTTTACCTTTTACTTTTTTTACGTCAGTCGATATCGTTATTGACTAGTCAATAAGGGTTTTGACTAGTCAGTAAGGGTTTTGACTGATGCTCTTAGGCAATATCGTTATTGACTGTTTTTTTCAGTCAATAACGTTAATGACTGGTTAAGGGTTTTGCCTGTAACATATAAATAGATATAGATATAAAAATTTAATAAAAGCTTTTTATCCACATACACATTACCTAAAGAACTTTGATGTGATCGACCAACTTGATACGGTTGCAGGTAGCCTTCAATCTGATAGGTTACTGTTTCTAGATCCTAGGCTTGATCCCAATGTTCGGAAAATCACGTTGCGGCATGCCAACGATCACTTTAACAAGCACCTCTCATAGGTGTTACTGACAGTTCTCTGTGCAGAGCCAGAAGAAGAAGAAACAGCTGCCCACGTGGTGCTACACTGCAAAGAGATGGCAACATACCGGGCAAAGCACCTCGGAAATCCATGGTCAATTCCTGAGGCACTCAGTGATTTGGTAGGGTTGCTGAGCTTCCTCCCTTCACGCAAAATAAGCGCATGTAGACGTCGAGTTGCGGTAAACAACTCGTTTAACCATTATAAGTCTAAAATGGCGTAGAATTTGTTTGTTACTATTTTACTTCTGAATTTGAATTTCAAGAGTGATGTGGTTTTGTAGCGCGTGCTTGGTACTCGTCGTCGTCGCGCGGGAACCCAGTGCTGCACGTGGGCCGGTACCGCTACCACCGGCAGCGCGTGTCGCGGCACCGCAGGCGGGTGAAGGAGGTGCAGTGGCTGTGCGAGCGCTGGACCGGCACCGGCGGCTGCCGCGCCTCCGCCATCACCTGCGATGAGATGGTCGTCGCACTCAAGAACACCCACAACCACTAGAGGCATCGCACTTTTGGGAGAAATGGCGTCTAGTGATGAACCGTGACACCAATAACAACCACGACCACTCTGTCAAGCAATCGTCGACATACATGAAAAAGATCAGTAGTTGAGATCGTCTTCCGATCGACGGAAGATGTTTGCTTGTAGAATTATAGTTGGGTCCCTAAGACTTTTTTGTCTAGTCTAAATCATATTTGTGAAACTAAGTAGACCACGAAATTATACCAAATATTTATTATCATACGAGCATCTAAGTAATGATAAGCAGTAGATTTATTTACTAGTCCAAGTTCGAACAATGTGTTGAGTTTTTTTTTATTTATAGTCTAGTATGCATACATTATGATATCGTCTAAAATAAAAGTTTATAAATTTTGTCCGAGTGAACTAAAGGTAAATTCCTTAGATTTCATTATTTTAGCATGCACTATAAGTAGATATGGAAAATTAGGATGTATGTCACATAATGCATACAATGATAATTCAATTTATTGTTTTATTGCAGGAATATTGGCGAAACTTCTGGGACATACAATACCGAAATCAATTTCAGTAACCAAGGAACCGCTAACGGAACGTTCTGGGACTCAAGCTCAAGAAGTTAGATCGCTCGCCGAAAGCACAACTGCCAACACAGGAAATGGGACTAAGGATTCGCAGAATTTTTCGCCTTACGCACCTGGAATTCATCTTCCTCCAGGACTATCAGTGGTGCCGGCCCCTTCTAGCTCTCAAATGATAACAGTAAAGCCAGACATCCCTTTTTTTAACCAAGACATGCATCCAATGCCAGATATGGAATTGCCTATAATGCCAGATATAGCATCAGCGCAAGACCCTGGGTTCCATTTCCTTTCGGGGTTCTCGGTGATTCCTGGGTCTCTACTGAAACAAGAGCTATCTGTGGCAGGAGAAATGCCACCTCCCCAAGTGTTTGGTGACGGGCAAACTCTCTCAGACCTGACGGAGCTGTCAGGGCCCAAGTTCACGACGTCGCAGCGAGGGCACGTGGTGATCCACTGGGGCAACTACCGGTACAACCGCCACTCCAAGTACAAGAAGTCCAAGGTGCTGTGGCGCTGCAACCGGTGGACCGCCGGCTGCCGCGCCTCGCTCTACTCATTCAACGACAAGATTATTACAAAGAAGAATGAACATAACCACGTTTAGAAGATCTTTCTTAGCCTACCCTAAGTTTTAACGTGACGCGTGTGTAGCACTCCTGTCACACTCCCTTTTCGTATTACTTATAAATATACTTACTCATTGTAGTTTTATGCATTTTGCACATTTTACTGTTAAAATACTTAAGTAGATTTATATTGTACCTATGGTATAGTGTAGGTAATCACGGTGTTGTCTTTAATGTTATGTGTATCTTTGTCAGGTCAAGAAGACCTAACTTCATTCAATATAATTAAATATTCGTAGCAGATAGTACCTAGTAGTTTTTTTTTACATAAGTACATTATTTTCAATTGAAACAATTGACAGCCAATGTGGCTCAGTGGTTAGTATCAATCACTACCTGCCACGCAGAAGGTTCCGGGTTCAATTCCCGGTGGGGTCACTCACAAAGTTGATATTTATCACTTTGTGAATTTGTTTCCAGTCTGGTAAGGACTTTGCAGGCTGAACTACCTGATTGTCCGAAAAGTAAGACGGTTCCGTGCTTCGGATGGGCACGTTGCCGTCGGGCCCGGTTGCTGCTATGATGGCGGTCGTTACACACACAACCATGTCAGAGGCCTGCTACTTGTAGTAGGCGGTTGAAAAACTCTGACACTAGGGTTCATCGGGTAGTTGAACGACTCGGTGTCCCACACGAAGAGAGAGAGAATTGAAACAGTAAGTAAAAGTAATATATTTTCCTTTAGGACCAAAATATTTTACTCTGTTTACTATTAATCAATTACTACGGCGTAGCACTCGTAGCCATTACGTTGCTACGAGCCAACGAGCACAGGCTACAAAATAAGTTTTCTTATGAGAAAAAAATGTAAGACGTACCTACTCTTGTTGAGTAATACATTATTTGCTTCTCCAGGTCCTAAATTCACGAAGAGTAGACAAGGGCGGCGGGCAGCCACCGGTTCAACATGCACAGTCGGTGTCGAGGGCCCAGGGTGCAGTGGCTGTGCGTCAAGTGGTGCTCCGGCTGCCGCGCCTCGCTCTTCACATACGAGGGACGCATCTACAGCGCTAGGAACGAACACACGCATCTATAACACGACAGACAATCACTATCACTAAACATTCACAACCAAAGATCTATCGAAGGGCCCACGTCTTGGGCTGGAAATCTTTGAATATCTACCTTAAGAACGATCCGACAAGAAGAATAAGATTAACAAGACCAAACATTAATTGAACTAGATGGAAGCATTTTGACTCGTGTTTGGGATACGATGGTGTAGGGTATACCGTTTTTGTTGGGTGTAGTACCTCTAATAATGTGATAATATAATATTTAATCTTACTTGCTGAAAGTTTGTATTTTTATTTTACTTCTTCGGGGTTGTTAATTTTGAATAGTCCGATAGTAACGGAGGGCTTTCACTTGATTCCCAGTAGCAGAGTTTACCGAGAGCAGGCGGGGTCGGCCGATGCTGGTGCTCGGCCGGTACAGGTACAACCAGTACTACGTGAACACGGGCCCGGCCACCAGGTGGCTCTGCACGCGCTACTCCAGGAAGTGTCGCGCAGCCGTCTACACCTTAGGAACTGAAATTATCCATATATATTATATTAATTATAGGAAAAACTATAAAGAATATGAGCTACTGGATTGAATTCCATGAGTTTTATTAAATAAACGTCGAGTTTTTCAAACTTCTGTGCGCAAGTAAATATTTTAGTATGGAGATATTTAGTAAATGTTAAATGGATGATTGTATTGGTTGCTTATTCCTAAATTTCAGAGGTTTTATTCATCAAGAGTGACCGAGGGCGAACAGCATTACAAATCGGCAACTATCGATATAACCTTCAGAGGAGCGGCAAACATGACAGTCCAAAGTTGTTTTGGCGCTGCGTGAAACGAAACGCGGGTTGCCGGGCCAGCGTGTTCACTCTACTCAATGAAATCGTCAGCATGAAGAACCATCATAATCATTTCTAAATTAAAGTCCCAGGTTGTTTTGGCGCTGCGTGAAACGGAACGCGGGGCCGGGCCAGCGTGTTCACTCTACTCAATGAAATAGTCAGCATGAAAAACCAACATAATTATTTCTAAATGATAGTCCCAAGTTGTTCTGGAGCTGCGTAAAACGCGGCACCCCGCGTGTGTGCCAGCGTGTTCACTCCACGCAATATAATCGCCAGTTTATCTAAATAAAAACCAACATCATCATACATTGTACTCACTACCTACCGCCATTATGATTAGTCCTACTACCAAGGATTTGTAAAGAGATTCAATGCCAAACCCAGAAACATCATGTTAAAAAGTATTTAAAACTGTTAGACCTATATAGGGAACTTAGATAAATGGTTGCCTCGCTGCGCTTGCTAGATCCAGCACTATCCAAAGGCACCGTGAATAAAAATGAAGCCAAATATTTTATAATCAGCATAAATTGCAATATAAGTCTTCAAGGTACATTTTTAGAATAATTGAGTAACTGTCAGATTTATGAAGATGGGACTATTCCAGCTTATGTTTGATTGATTGCTTCATTTTACAAGAACGGTAAACTCATCTAATTTTGAGACTTGTCTGCTACTACTACCTACTATAACTAAAGTCCACTGCTGAAAATGGGCCTCCCCCTAGTAGGGGGGTATTTGCCATAATCACCACGCTTGGCAGGCGGGTTGTCGAGCGCAATGCAAGAAGTTGCAATGCGATTGCGAAATTCATCCAGGATTGAACCCTTAGATGAATTTATCCCTTAGTCGCTTCTTACGACACCCACGGTAAAGATATGGGGTGATGACATTCTAAGCCAGCATCACACGGCAACTTAAGACTTGCCTTATTCCGTGCTATTTAGTTTGACCGCTCTATAGGGCCGTGCGAATGAAATCAATCACTAGAAATACAACCTTACGCCATTGTAATTTTTAAATTTTCCTGCGAAGTTTGGGTACGCTCGAGTTAGCGAGATTTCTTAGTTCGCGCGCAAATCTCGCAGGTTTCGCCCGTGTTCGTGGATGGGAGGCAAACTTTGCTGTGTTCATGAGTATTATATATTTAAACAATTTCTTAGCATATTTCTAATGAAATGTCATCTTGTCATATTTCCTTGATTTGAAAGTGAAAATATCGTTGGAATCGTTTAAGTGTGACAGCTTATTTTGTTTGCAGAAAATATTAGCATATTCATGGGTTTTCGGCTTTTCCGCTATTACAGCATTATGGTAGGAATAAACATTGATTAGTATATTTATCCAGGGAATGGGCAGCAGCGTTCCCTGTCAATGCAACATCATGCACTGCGCTCGCCAATCCGCCTGCCAAGCGTGGTGAGTATGGCAATACCCGATAGGGGAGGCCCATGTCCAGCAGTGGACTGTTGTGGCTGTTATGGTAGTATATTTTACTGAAAATATGGACATATTTTAAGTTCAGCGGACAAATTTGATGTTATTTAAGTGGTTTGATAATATGTTCTTTGCTAAAGTGAAGACTATGAGCCTGTATTTTATATAGTCGTATCACGGAATTTAGTGAGTCACAAATATCTTTACGTCTGTTTGATGTACCTGAATGCTAGCCGCAAAATTTATGAACCCCTAAGATTAAGCAGGTAAGTAGGTACCATTCGTTGTATGAACATATTCTTTATTCGAACTGTGACCTTAGAATGACCGTACAAAATGTCTTAAATTCACATTTACATTTTTATCATAAAATTTTCATTTTTAATTTATTATTTTTGAGATAAGTAACATAATTCCGTTATATCAGAATTAAAGCAGAACCGCAACTATCACGGACTTGAAGAGGTCACCACGGAATTTGAAAAGTTGACATGCCTTATTATTATTACTGTTGGGATACATGCGTGATTGATGACATTGTTTTAAAAAAATATATTATTAACAATTGTAATTTAATAATTTTAGACATTTTAGTTGCTTTATGTTATGATCTATTTTTATTGTGATATATTTTAATCAATCAAATTTTCTATACAATGTAAATTGTTTTGAAATAAACAAACTTGAACTTGAACTTGATTTATTATGCCTATAAGTTCATGCAAATTCTGATTTAAATACCTTAATCATTTCATAGTGTTCTGTTACTCTAAAGTCTATGTCACGAAATTAGATGAGTTTACCCTACGCCGACACAATTTACCGAGCGCAGCGAGAAAATCATTTTATCTTAGCTATATAAATAAATTATCTTACTAGTGACCTACAGATAAATACAGTTGATCTCTAATCAAATCAATCATACTACGTACTATACGTCTTCGTTTTATGAGTAAACTACGATCGAAACTGATTCTACCTAGTTATAGAATGTAGAATCCTACTTATTATTTCTAACTCTTTGACAAATAGAAAAGATAATGTGCAGATAGGGAAAATGAATAGGAAAATAAAAATGTATACAACTTTAATTCATTTGTATTGATTGAAATTGGTAAGTGGAAATAAACATGGACCGATGTATGAATAAAAAAAATATAATATATGCTCACAAATAACATGCACCGTGTTTATATTTCAGGTCTCGTTCCAATATTCGCTGAGAGCAGGCGCGGCGCCCCTGTGATATATCTCGGTCAGCACCGGTTCAACAAGAGGAAGCAAGGCCCCAACAGCAGAGTGGCGCACACGCAGTGGCGCTGCGTCAAGTGGTCGTCGGGCTGCCGCGCCTCCATCCTCACGCTCGACGGCTCCATCATCAAGACCATGAACCAGCACCGACACCATGATTAGTCGCACTGGTAGAAACGAACTTACTACACGATTCATGGGCATTTCTTACAGTAGACTATATATAGAGGTTATTAATATTCATTCATGAATTTATTTATCTTAAACGCAGGCAAGTAGGTACCGACTTTAAACTACCTACTGGATAAGTACAGATATGTAACAAAACTATCTTATAAAAGTAACTACTAGCATAATCATAATCAGTTGTAAAGTAACCTATAACGCCTTAGTTGAAGCAAAGGTGGCGTTTTTTCTTATTTTAGGTTAAAATTTATATTATTTTTAAGACTGGATTCCCCTAATCCCATTTATAATAATGATTGTATTCACATATTTACAAATAAATGTAAGAGTTGAGCTATTTTTCTTGCTTAGTGCTAATAAATTATATGCTTAGAACGAGATGCATAAAAAGTACATAGTAAATTACCTGTGTTATTGATACAGATCTACAAATGCCGTTCCTGCTGGCGGTAGAGTCCCTGAACGCTGCGTACCTCAAGGACCTGCCTGAGTTCCTGCAGACGCGTCGCGGTAACCCAGTGATAGTGTTCCGCGGGTTCCGCTACAACCTGAGCCCGGCGTACAGGACCAAGCTGAGGAAGCTGTGGACCTGCTCGCGCCCGACCTCCGGCTGCCGCGCCAAGCTCTACACCGTACAGGGCAACGTCGTCGAGCAGAAGGGCGACCACGCACACACCATCGAACGAAAAAACCGTAACCCTAACGAACCGGTTTACAAGTTTTATAATAACTCAGTTTGAATGATTTTATTTTTTTATGTTATATTACATTTACAAATATCTAGTCATAATAAAATTGATTAATCTTGTCATAGGATATACTTAGAATAAAACATTAGACTTAAGCCAACCACACACAATTGCGACTTGCAGTGAGATGGATGAGAGACGTTCCTGCATGTGACATGCTTCTTTTTGAAGATCGTGTGTTGAAATAATCATGGAGAATTTTACTAGAAATCTGCGATGTCAGTTAGAAATTTTAATTAAAATAGTATATGTGAAAAAAATACATGTCGTATTATTATTAAGTAGTAGTAAGCAGAAATACACTGTTAATTGAAGCTTCATGAAATTCTTGAGGAGAAGTCAAAAATCTACGTCGCTTTTTACGAAACACGCTGAGTGCACTGGGAGTGGCAGCATTTTTAGCCGCTTCCACACGGCCAATATTACTGCAATGTTGCATTTTATTATTTATATTTCGTTGAATTATGAAACACGACATAACTAACTGATTTATTTCGTTTGTTAGTTATGTTCGGGTTGACGAGCACCATAGAGGGGCACCGGTTCTACAAGAACAACCGGAGCAAGGGTCACGTCTCCACGTGGTTCTGCAGCCGCTCCTCCGACTTCGGTTGCAAGGCTTCCGTCAGGATCGCAGACGACCAGATTGTAGCCTTCAAAAATGAGCATAATCATCAGATATCGTGGTTAGGGACGGTTTTGAGTTCGTTTTAAATTGTGGAGTATGTAATGCTTATTTTATGTACTGCACTGTTATCTTTTCTTGTATTCCTCTACTCTTAGATTGCCTGGAAGAGCGAGCGAGCTCTTAACGGTAAGACCGTCTTTGCGCTCCTTTCGATAAAGTTTTTCTTTGTTCTATAATTTGATTGTGTGCAATAAAGAGTTTTTAGTACCTATCCAAGTCTCATTAAAATATTACCTACCTATAGGTGGTTTATGTCCACTGCTGGACATAAGCGTCCTCCTGTTGGGGGCTGTTTGTCACACCCGCCATGTTGGGTAGGTAGGTAGACGACTGCAGGGCAAAGTGCATTCACAGGGAATGCTGCTGCCCTTTCTTTAGATACATTAACGGGGTGAGCATAGCATCAAATCACCTTGTCATTTACTTTTAAGCTGTCAGAACTTCGAACGGCATTGCAGGTTGGCAAATATCGTTACAATTTTCAAAGACTTGGCAACTTAGAGTTAATTACCTTATATTAGACAACAGTTTTATTTATACAAAATAATACTTTATAATTGTTTACCTACTTACAAGTGAAATGGTGATATTGCCCGCAGTGCGTGCACGGTTTGCTCCCTGCTTCAATGGTCAACCCCATTTTTCCATGACGGCCGGTGGCCGCGAGGTGGCAACCTTCGACGGCTATCGGTTCTACAGGAACAACAGGAGCAAGGGTGCTGTCGCCACGTGGTTCTGCAGCCGATCGATGGGGTCCGGCTGCAGGGCATCCGTCAGAATCGCCGACAATCAAATACTTTTCTACAAGAACGAACACAACCACGATCGTCCCTTGACTTAAGATCAATTATACGTTGGATTTGTTGCAAGGGATTGATTGATGCTTGCTAATAAAATAGCTGCGAACACGCAAATACGACAATCTTACAGTTTTATGAATATTAAATAATACTCTACGTAAACAATCCTTTAGATTTTCTTACCTTCTTACAAGTAAAATGCTAATGTTGCCCACAGGGCCATATTTTTCCGCGACGCCCGGCGGCCGGGAGGTGGCGATCTTGGACGGCTACAAGTACTACAAGAACTACAGAAGCAAAGGAGCGGTCGCCACGTGGTTCTGCAGTCGATCCATGAGCCGATTCGGCTGCAAAGCATCTCTCAGGATTGCCAACAGTCAAATAATTGCTTACAAGAACGAACACAACCATGCATGATCGCTTCTTAGCTTATAAGGCTTTTTAAATAATAAATTAATCTTTAAGTTCTTATAAATTTTATGATTTCATAGGAACGAATAGACACGAGAATCAGCACTTGATTTTAAGGTTCTGTGGTTATCATCACTAAATTACTTATTATTAAAAGAACTGTTAGTAAGAGCCAGACACTACCTGTAATACTTTTACGGGAAGCGATGTTTTCGTTTTATTATATTATGTAAGTGATATGAGATTCCTATTAACTACCTATCCACAAGTCAAATGCAGATAGTCGCTTCCTGCATGTATGTTGAAGCTGCATGCAGTTCGAAGTGACGCGCGACGGTCAGGAGATGGCTATTATTGAAAGATGGCAACAGTACTTACTATTAGAGTCTCAAGAATAAGGGAACAGCGGCCGTCACGTGGCTCTGCACTCGAGCGAGCTGCACGGCATCTGTCATTACAGCCGGTCTTAAAATACTGTTCTACAGGAAAGAACATAACCACGGCCGTGTCGTAGCTTAAATTGAAAATCCGTTTACTGTTAACCGATAAGTTCTCAATAATACCTATATTGTCTTATCACGGAATTAAGTGATACTTCTTTTATCTTGTCACGTAATTAAGTGAGTCGTATTTAACCATATTTTATTACATAATGTTTGTTTGATGAATGCAAGTTGCAAAATTAGATAGCTGTTACACAAATATTTTAGATTAATAAATATTAATTGTATGAATCTCCTTTTTTGTTTTCAGATATCATGGATAAACCACGTAAAAAAAGCAGACATTATTCGGAGTGCGACCTAAGACTCGCTGAAGAAAATGTCTTAAGTTCATCAATGTCAATTTACAAGGCATCAAAAAGTTTTAAAATCCCATGGTCGACATTGAAAGAGAACGTGAAGAAGTATAAAGCTCTACGAGAGAACAATCAACATGCACAAATAGTAATGTCGAAGATAGGAAGACCATTTGCGTTACCTGTTGAAATAGAACATAAATTAGTGGCCTACATTGATGAGATGCAAGAACGTGGTTATGGTCTGTCAGTAACCAAAATAAAGCAATATGCATCGTCATTAGCAAAAGCTGCCAATATAGACTGCCCATTCAATGAAGAAAAGGGATGTGCAGGATGGAATTGGTGGGTGAAATTTAAAGACCGCTACGGGTTGTCTTTGCGAACACCGGAAAATCGGTCAGCTGGTAGATCGAGATGCTCAAACCCGGTCGTATTGGATGATTTTTATAAAATACTAGAAGAACAAGTAATTGAACATGTCATTCCCTCACGCGTCGCGGGAGGCCGGCCATCGCAATGGGGCGGTAACGCTTCAGGGGCAACAACTGAAGCGCCGTCTCCGCTGACTGCCGCGCCTCGCTCGCCACCCGGCACGATGCATCGTCAGCGAGATGAGTCACTACAGTCTCCGATTGACCTCCTACAAGACCTTAAAGCTGACACTGCGGGCACATGTAGCCAGCTGTAGGCCAGCTTTAGGAAGCAATTACTTTTTCAATAGTGGTTGTGATTGTATTTATTGTGTTCTTATTTCATCAATTCACTTTAAGTTCATCAGATAACGTCGAGAATTCTTGAATATTTTTGGAACCGGTTATTATATTCTTTCAGATTCAAAAAAGCCTACTCTTGTATCGACGATACCCACCAAAATAGTTACAGCTAGTAGTGCAGGCAGATCAGGTTCTAAACTACCAGGTAAATATTGCGTTAAATCAGGTTTATAAATAACTGCATAGCTAGAAAATTTAATCCCAATATGAATGTAGTTCCATTGCTGACGACGTCGCGGTTCGGTCGGCCGGTGATCGTGCTGGGCTCGTACCGGTTCAACCAAAACAACAGGAGCAAGGGCGCGAAGGCGTACTGGTTCTGCAGCAAGAGCTCGGCCGGCTGCCGCGCGTTCCTCACCACCGTGCATGACGTCATCACCAGGGTCAACGGACCTCACAACCACCAGCCCCGGCCCTCTCCCCCAAACAGAGCCACCACCAAAGTCATCAACTACAGCGATCTGGTCTACGCGCACGATCACCCATGACCACAAACAAAATTATGTTTGTTATTTACTATTACTATAATACTACGTAGGAATTCATATTTAATTTTCAAAATTATTGATTTCATTTGATGTTTTTTTTTTGTTTCTATTTGGTTCCCATTTTCTAAAATACGATCGTACATAAATGTGGGTACCTATTTAATGTCTTATTTAATTATTTAACGTCAACTCAATCAACGTACATCTAATCTTACCTAAACTGAGGTATGGACTTAACTGTGCAAGCGGCTTTTTACAGAAATAGTTAACTTTTAGGATGCGTCGATAATACAGCGAAACCCATAGTGTTGCAAACGAGGAAGGGCAAGCCGTTGCTGGTGATAAACGAGTTGAGGTTCAACTGCAAACGCGTCATAGGGCCGAAGACGTACTGGGTGTGCAACCGCGCGCCCAAGGGGTGCCGCGTCTCCATCGTCACATACGAAGACGTCATCGTCAAGGTCAACCATGAGCATAATCATATATAAAAAATCCTACCGCTGTCTGTTAAGGTGGATCGTTACGCCATACAAACGAAAAACTGCACTTCAGTGGGGTTATACATGAGTCGCAGAGCAAATTTTTGAAAAAACTTCATGTGAAATGATGAAGGCACACGTAAAAATGTCGCAAAACTACTTATGGTTTAAAGATAATAAGTATTTTCTGCGCAATAAAATTAAACGTATTTATTGCAGCATCTGTTTTGTAACAACACCCTGCCTACGATTTTTTTTTTTTTATCCTATCTCGCCTAACTAGTGAACGCGATCTACCTAAATGATAAAGTGACCTAACTGTAAATGATAAAGTGACCTAACTGTAAATGATAAAGCGACCTAACTGTAAATGATAAAGCGACCTAACTGTAAACTGAAACCGAGTAAAGAAATCCTAAGCTAAACTAGAAGTTGGTTACCGGAGTTGGGTTCACGAAGGTTCATAGATAAGGCCATGTGTGAACGTCATAGTGTGTCCTACGTTGTGAACCGTGTGTAGTATCCCAAGGTTGTTTTATGATACGGAATGGTATTTAACTAATCTAGCCCTATACAAAAAGTTATTATCCCAAAATAATAAATTCCCTAGCAACTAAGTGAACTATGCGCGAAGAAGTAATAAACTGTCAAAACTAAAGTTATAGTTAAATAAAACAATCAAAAGAATTGAACCTAATAAGAACCGCGTATAAAATTTAAGTACTGTTTGTAAACTCAATAATGATAAGGAAATAAAGTAATGAATCCCCCAAATAGTAAATTTCATTCCTACGTAGTCAAGTATGCTAAAACTATCAATATAGTTAAGAGTGCGCAGCTAAGTCCAAACCATAATAATCGAATAAGGGTAAGATTGCGCAGTATGTATTCGAGAGCAACCGGGAAGACAACTTAAATTGAAGTAAACGATTCATAATAGTGTTTGATTGGCAATTTAATAAGTTAGTGAATAATAGTAAGACTGTTTCATGGTTTAGCTTTGAAGATATAAAGTTATCGGAAGTTTACTGCCTATGTGAGAGACATGACTACCTATTACCGCATCCCTAAAGGGATGCGGGATTCAGCCATCTCCTCCGCTCCTGAATCACCATTCCTCACCAGGAATTTACTAATGAGAAGCCAAAAGTGCATAATTTATGCATAATAGGAATTTTGAATTTGGAAAAAGATTTATAATTAACTACTGAGTCATCATTTCTCACAACAGCAGTTTATCAATATTATTTAAGCAAAATAGGTATTTATTTACAACCTTCCAGTTTCAATACAACTGTATAATAACTAGGTAATTCTTTAACCATATTAATTTAATAAGGTAATGGTGACTTTAACCAACTTGGTGATAGTATCCCATTCCATCTTAGTATAGGGTATAGCTATCGAGGCACTGACCTGCTTGGCCTAAGTATGATTAACTCCAACATTACATTCAAGTAAGTAATTGTCTTTGAATTAACTTACAAGAATCGGAATAGATAATACGTCTTTAGTATTATTTGAATTTAACTTTATAATATCCTCATTGTATTACTAGAAGGCTGATAATAAACAACCATTGTTATTTAAGATAAACTTATTTAAAAACCATCAAAATTTATGCAAACCGAAATTTAGTATTTTATTTTAAAATTATAAACTCAACCATGAAACAAATTCCGTTCAATTTTATTTAAAGAAATGTTTTTATATAAAGTATTACTCAATGTGATATTGAATTAATAAAAGTTGACTTCTATTAAAGTTGGGTAAGAATACGCAAGTGTATATGACAATGAAAGCGCTCCGCACTAACTATTTTCAAAAGTAAATAAATTAAAATATATCAAAATTCCAAAAGTAATTTAATTTAAAAGCAGAAATAAACGTCTCAAAATAAACGATATCTAAATAAATATTTCAATATAAAGTATCATTTTATTTGACATTGAAGTTATAAAAGCTGACTTCTATTAAGGTTGGGTAAGAATACGCAATAAAAGTTGACTCCAAAGTTGGGTAAAAATACGCAATCAAAGTTGATTCCATAGTTGGGTAAGAATGCGCAAGTGTAAATGGTAATGAAATTTTAAAGTAAATTAAAAATATAAACGTATTTAAATTAGAAAGCAGCATTAAACACCCCAACCTAAACGCAACCTAAGTGAAATATTATTAAGTCCCAAAAAGGATAAAGAAATGAATATTTTAAAATCCCAAAATATTTTAAAGTTTCTAAATTATTTTTAATTACGAAGCATCCCTAAATGATCCAATCCAAAAGGCATCTAAATAAAATATTAATAATTCCAAATAAAATTATAAAATGTTTAAAATTCTAAAATATTTGTGATTGATAACAAGTGTGCAAGAACCGCAAGTACTAAGTTAATTTAATTACCTATTAATATATGAAAGTTAACTTCAGTTTAATGAAATTAAAGTTAACTTCAGTTTCACGACGGGTAAAAGTACGCAACTGCATAATACAGGATTACCGGCAACTATAACCTGGTTCTGGTAAATTGCCGTAAGAATAGCCGTACACAACTATGGCACCACTACGGCCAAAGGGTTAATCATCTGTGCACAATCGAAATATGCAAAAATTCGGAATCCTTGAAAGTAAGAGAGTAAATAAATGAACCTAAATATAAATGTCTAAATGAATGAAAGAATGAAACTAAATAATAAATATCTGGTACCCAAAATTGAGTTCAGAAATAAAATCAAAAATGCGAAAGTACCTAGACACCTTATAAAAATGCACCACAATCTTTAAAATAAATTGATACATTATAAAACTTGCGAAACGCTGTCTTTCTATCAATACCATAATGTGTGGGACACCGAGTCGACGAATGCCCCTACTAACCCCAACATACTTAGGTACAGTATGCACTTATAACCTACCAATACCCACTAATTCCAGGAGCATAAAATCTACCTACGACTATCTCGAAACTACCAACGCAACCGTACAAGATTACCTAAGAGCGGCAGACAAAACGTGCCCTTCGACACACCGATCTGCTACCTATAACCTAAACCAATCTCACAATAAGAAATAAGTCAAACCAATTCAAACCATACATAAAACATAATTTATTACGGTACCTACTGCAGATAGTTCCCTCCTACTACCTATCGCCAGCAGCTCCATAACCTCGTAAGGACCAACCTAAATCGGTCATACCTAGTAACCGTATAGGAAACCAATTTAGATAGACCTGCCAAATACAAAAGTTCAACCTACACCGGTCGGTCGTAGAAAATGTATAGAAAACCATTTTAGTCAGACCTCCTAAATACAAAGGATCTACCTATACTGGTCGATCTTAGTAACTGTATGGAAACCCAGGTTAGATAGACCTCCCAAACACAAAGGATCAAACTACATCGGACGGACCTAGCAACTGTATGAAAACCCAACATTTAAAGACCTCCCAAATACGACGGATCAATCTACAACGGCCGCAACTAGTAACAGTATGGAAAACCAAGATGTAAAGACCTCCCGAATACAACGGATCAACCTACGTCGGTCGGACATAGTAACTGTATGGAAAACCAACATTTAAAGACCCCTCAAATACAATGGATCTAACTAATCTGGTTATACCTAACGACTGTATGGAAAACCAATATATGTAGACCTACCAAGTACAAGGAATCTAACTAAACTGGTCGTTCTTAGAGACTGTGTGGGAACCTAGGTTAGATAGACCTCACAACTTCTAGCGACCAATTTAGACTGGTTTTTCCTAACAAACGTATGAGAAGCCAGCATAGGAAAACCTACCAAATCCAATGGATCAAACTAAAATGGTTATACCTAACAATCTATATGAGAAACCATCGTAGGTAAGCCTATCGAATCCAAGGACCAGACTAAACTGGTTATACTTAGCAACTGTATGAAGAACCAATCTAGGTAGACCTACCAAATACAAGGGACCAAACTAAACGAACTATACCTATCAACTACATGACAAACCCCGCATAGATCTACCCCTCCCCCGCACACCGCAGGCCGCACTATCTACTTACAACCAACTGGGAGGATTCGAAATTTCTTTACGACTCGACGCGTTGAAACAATAATACCCACCTATCCAAATAATACGCGCGCGGAATCGAACTGCTTTTGCTTGAATCATTGAATGCGCGTATGGGTATTAACTAACACACCATTAGCAATGATATTATGCGAAGTTATTTAGAGAACCAGCGAGATTATGTAAAGTATGATGTAAAATAGTAAAATAGAAACATGTAAGTTTAAGAAAAGCGCATTTAAGGAAAGAAAACATATTTTAAAGGGAAAGAAGTAAATAAAGTAGATAAGTAAAAGAAATGATTTCAACAGCGGACCTAAAGGGAGAAATGCAAAATAAAATCACAAATGAAAATAGTCAAAACGAGTAACGCAAAATAAAACCCAAAAACATCTACAAATGTAGATGGAATATAAAAATATTATAATAAACTGCCAAAAAGGGCAGGGCCGTAAATAAAAATAAAAGGAATGCCAAAAATGGCTAGTCAGTATCACCAAAAACACAGCCGTAATTCAAGGAAAAATGTCCCGAATAAAACCGCAACAAATCAAAAGAATGGATAAAACACAAAATAAAACAAGTGTAAAAGAAAAATGCCGCGATCAAATAATGCAAATAAAATGTTAAATGAAAGCGTACGCAAATAAATGTAGAAAGAAAATAACGCAACACAAAAGCATTAGTAAATAATCAATCAAAAATAAATTAATGCCGCAAATAAAATTCAAAAAGCAAGTCAAAAGATAGCACAAAATAAAAAAGCATGGGGGAAAAATCAAATACGAGAAACGAGGGTAGTCACACAGAATTAAAATAATGCAACAAAATAATATTCAAATGGACGCAAAAGAAAGAATATGCCGCACAACGTAATAAATAAATCACGAAATTGAAAACACCGCCAAGTAAAATAAATGCTGCAAACACGTCATGATAAAAAAACAGGGAAAATTTCAAATAAACAGAAGGGTACACAACAAATAAAACCACAAAATATAAATGGCGAAACTGTCGTAAAACAATCCTGTAAAATAATAAAAACCTAATTGGAAAACCACCCTATAAACCTAATTGGAAAACCACCCTATAAACCTAATATTCAATCAGCCAACCTAATAAGTAAATTCGAATAGCACGTGGTCTATTATAACGCTGCGAAATTATTGCATAAAAAAATTAAAACCCGACTACACTTTTCAATAAAAACCTACGAGCGGAACCCAAGAAATTACCACGCGGTCACACTAAACCCACACGTGATCTTATTAAACACTGAACTACAAAATATAACGTGAAATCATTAATCACTATGAATTTCCACTTAATTCAAAGCATTTACTAGAAAGCAATCTATAAATTGACCACGCCCAATAAAAAATAATCAAGAGAACACAACCCCTCTTTTACAAAACCACGTGTATCGGTTAAAAGCTACCTCGTGGAGTACCTGCATGAAATAAAACTGTAAATCGACCACGCCTGATAAAGTAAATCAAAAGAACACAACCCCTTTTCTTTTAAAAGCCCGAGATTCAGTAAAACTACCACATGGAATCTACCCGCACAGAAGTGAAAGTATGAATCGACCACGCCCCGTAAAATAAAAGAACGCGATCCCTTTTAGCACTTGATAAGAGAAACACAGGAAAATAAGCACCGTCAAACATTAGAGCGACCATGTTCAAAAACTCACGCGGCACCTGCCCGCCGATCGCCTGCTCAGCATCCGTCCTGCAGCTCCCTGAACGCACCGCCTCAGCTTCCTCCTCCGGACAGCCACGCAGCTTCGGGGTCCTGGAACAGCATGGCACCTGCAGCCGCTCGCCTCCCTCTTCGCAGCCAACCGCTTCTGATCTTCAGGCCTCGCCATCCGCTTCTGGTCTGCCGGGCAGCTCCGGTGTCTTCATGTCTTCTCCTCAGGTGTCCCGTTCAAACTAAGAGAATGATTCTAGCCGACAACGGTTTAAGTAGCACTGAATTCCTTTGTCCTGCAGCTAGTTCCGTAGTAAATTACGAACTGATCAGTGATTGATCCATTCGAACTGACTCACTCCTTAACTACACTGATGGCGTACTATCGAAATCTACTTGAAGACTCAACTCAATCCTACACAAAACGAACGATGAGTCAATTGATCAACCCATTAAACTACCTAAGCAATCTTGACATCACTACCGATCTCAATCCTATTGTTTTCCAAAGTACCATAGTTGAAATACCTCTTTCCACAAATCCAGATATTTACTCCCACAAATATAATGCAAAATACATTGCAACTTAAATATTTACGACCCTCATTATCTGAAATTCAAAATGCATAATTCGGAGAAAAAGTATGATAAAAATTGCGTAGTTTAAAATTACTTCCGTTTTCGTTTAGATTTCATTCAAAATCTTACAGAAGTACCAACATAACACAGGCGACAGGAAAGACGCTTACGGTCGCGAAATAAAATCCTGCAAACTTCATCGCGATACTAGATAATAGCTGCATCCAAAGGAAGGTAGGCTTACCAATTTGGCCGGATTACACCGCTTTATACTACCAATATGATCAAATACGAACGTCTGTATTGCTGTCACCCACCCGTGCGAGTACTACTACATTTTGATAGATGACGCTACCATCCATACAATCTTCGGCTCAAATCCCATGGACTATCTGACCATGTTATACCTAAGCAAATCTAAAATCTCTAAACGAAGGCCTAATGAATTTCTTTGTATCTAACAGGAATTGAGAGTATAATATTTGAGAATAGAATTCATTCAAAGCATGAAATATTACGTTGTACCGGAATTATTCGTCTACCAATATGAAAAAGGTTCAGCCAGGGTTTGAGGCTAAACTGACTCTAAACATCAAACAATCAACCCAATCCAAATCACAATGAACAATACTTGTTTTTTAAACAATAAGAGTAAACGCTAAGCCTTAATTCAGCTCAAATAATAATTATCTCAAAGTTTTCGCAGTTTGAACGCCTTGTGATTTAGTTGAAGCAATAGTTACGTTTTTGATGGCGCAAATTTACAGGCGCTTTTACTAGTTAGTAGAAAAGTCGGTCTGCATTTTGAACAATTATGGAAATGATGGCTTTATTTCCATTTAAAATATTGAACCAAACAAAAGTGTTGTTAGTAAAGTTATAAATAAATAAATAAGAATTATATTTGTGACGTACGTTGATCGCAGCAGCGGATCATACGTTACAGTTTACGTAAAGTGGCGACTCGGTTTTTACGGGGAAATCTGATGGTTTAAAAATTCTTTTTCGTGTTTTGCGAAAATTTTATATACCCACGGGACTCCCCGTCAGGTTTTTTAATCAGACTTGTGTCTCCTTTACAGACATAACTCCATTGAACTTTTGTATGGAAAGCGGAACGCCTTAAATGTAATTTCCTACGGAAGCCAGTTAATTCTGCAGGTGACGGAACCAAGATTTGTTGGTAGAACGCAACAAGCTATACCTAAATAAAATAGTAACTGTATTGCCTGCCACATCTGACGAATATTTGATGGTCATTTCTGAAAAAAGTGTATCAAAGTAGAGATGTGACCAGTAGTCAGCCCCTCGCCTGCAAAAAATATTGTAACTAGACACGATACCATCGAGGTCCTTTTTGACACGCTCGATATGGATTTCTAGTACCTATTCTAGTCATTATCATAGATCTTAGAACTTTTTCTATTCGTTATTTTATTTTATTAGGTTATACTTATTATATTAAACATAGTTTTGATGTTACTTACATACCTATTTGAATTAAATAAATGTGAGTGTGTTGTGTGTCATTTTCTTGGTTTTAAAAATTCTTTGCCAGTCACCATCACGATACCTCTGTGAGAACAAACTCAGAAAATTTTGTATCTTCGTTGTTCTTAACACGTTCCCTGCCAACAACGAGAATTTTCGTAGTGATATTAAAATTTTACGAGTATACTAGTCTGGCAGGGAACGGTTTAAATAGAGTAGTTGTTATTCGTTGCAGTGGCAGTGCAGGAGGTCGGTAACCGGTTGTACTTGTGGTACAAGGGGTTCCGGTACTCGCGGAACCACGAGCACTTCCCGAAGACCTGGTGGGTGTGCAGCAAGCGCGCCTCCATGCAGTGCCGCGCCTCGCTCGTCACGCTCTACAACAAAGTCATCAAAGGCAACCACACGCATACACACTCGCAATGAAATCTTATAGATCTGAAGATAATCTAGCACTAGCTTGATGGTAAACGTGACCGTGAAAAAATAAATAAAGAAAAATATCAGATTTTAAAATATAGAACTGTTCATTTTTAATTACCACTTGGTACCAGTCTGCATCACCTCTTGAAAACTGTACTGAACTGGTTTCAAACTTGAATTTGCAACTGAATCGTCCTCTCTGTTTGACAGTGCAATGGCTGCTTAGTTCTCAAGGCAAGCCTGTGGCGTTGCTTGGCGGGTACAGGTTCTACTGCGCCCAGCAGCGCGTCCACACCGACCGGTGGCAGTGCACCAGCAACAACCACACGCGGTGCCGCGCCGCCTTCACCAGCACCAAGACCGAGCCAAGACTCATCGTACACAGGAACTTCGAACATAACCACCCGCCGACCAAAAACTTTTACGTAAGGAACGGGGTTTGCTTCAAAACTTAATGTAACTGTAACAAATAGAGGTACATTCGTAGATGAATTCACGAAGAGAACAGGGAAGCATTCTCGGTCTCCTGCTTTTTATTGTACATTTATAGTACATAAGTTGCACTATTTTCATATTATATGGAGTTAATTAATCAAATGTAGGGTGACCTCATCTATTTATGTGACTCGCCTAATTCCGTGGTATTCAGTTTGAACGCTGCTGTAGAATGTACGAATAAAATCAATTACAACCTATCGCCTTTGCAATTAAGTTCAAATTCGTCTGCAAAGTTTGAGGACACTTGAGTGAACGAGATAGCAACAATCATGGTATAATAAGATACTCCGCCTGGTATTTCTTTCCGAGACTCGTGAACCACGTGACCAACACAAGACTACGTCATCATGCTTGTGGGTTACCAGAACTACCCACTCTTATGATGTTTTTTGTAAATCATTTATGATACTGTTAACTAATAAATACAATTGAAGTGTTGTTGTAAAGTTCAAGTTAATACACACGTAAATCTAAATTATAAAATTATTAAGACATATTTTAGGTCACTTTTCTGAGATTGAATTTACCCCATCACGTATTTTATTGAAATAAAATGGCAATACTAAGTGACGTTGTCTTGTGTTTCTCTGGGAAGGAAAGACCATGTTTTATTAGACTATGGCAACAATTAACGAATTTCTCAGTTCGCGCGCGAATCTCGCTGGTTTCGGCCGTGTTCGTGGATGAGTGGTGAACTTTGCTGTGTTTATGTATTTGAACAATTTCTTAGCTCATTTCTAATAAAATGTGACCTATGTGATATACCCTTGATGTGGCAGTGAGAATACCGCTGTAATTTTGCTGCCCAATCTGACTTAACTTCTAAACTTATTTTTTTTATTTGTATATTTGTCGATTGTCTCGTTAAAACAATTATATACCACATCACTATTAGGGGATTTTTGTGCGACGACTATTAACGGCAATAATGTGTAAGCAAGCGACAATTCGAAGATGAGCCATTTTCAGTCCTTTTTTTTATTCAATCTCATACACTCCGAATGTATCTATTTTCTTTTGGCGACGGATATGTGTATTTTGAAAAGACGGTTGCGGCAACACTTTAGGGTGAATGTACTCTGTTCCGAACCGTACGCACAGTACCGTAAGTGGCATAGAATTTCATACAAAAAATCAAAATATGACGCGTATGACGCGTACAGAACGGTTAAATGAGCTATCACCTCAAATGGCAAACTCGCTCAAAAATTACATGCTTGTTTTGTATCTCGAGTTTTGTATGAAATATTGACAAAAGACGTGTCTACTAGCGCTGCGCGAAAAAGGTTTCATTTGTCTATGGTGTTTTGTTACTCAAAAGTCTATGTCACGAAATTAGAAGAGTAAGTTTACCCTAATTGAAAGTATATCTATACATATAATAAAACAGTAACGAAACTAAGTCTGTACATGAAATAGATTTAAAAAAGAGTACTTGTAGTAAATAGTGTTCAAGATGTAGATCTCGAAACAACAAGTAATAAAATTTTTGTCTGTTTGTCTGTCTGTATGTCTGTCTGTCTGTCTGTCTGTCTGTTTGTCTGTTATTCTTTCACGCAAAAACTGCTGAACGGATTTGCACCAAATTTTGCATAGTGATTGCTTATTACCCGGGTCAACATCTAGGATACATTTTACTTCGGGAAAATGTCTTAATCCTACGGGAAAACCCATTAACTGGTTCGGCAAAGCTCAACCACCCAGAATCATTTTTTACAAATTTACTGGTATAGAAATGAGGGTATACGTTGATACAATTTATTTTCTGCAATATAAAGTCTCTTCCTCATGGAAAATTATGAAAAAAAAGTTTAAAAAGTTGTTCGAGAAGAAAATTAGTACAAAAATAATTTCGTAGATGTCGCTGATAGTTTTGTAAAACGCGGTATCAGAATGTTTTTCTTCAAGGATTATAAAGAGCTATGTCAAACTGTCACAATTTCGTGCCCCTAAATTGTTTTTTTTATTGTACCTTTCTTTACTACTTTAATTATTGCAAACTATAATTCGGTACAATTTAAAGGCTAAATAACGCTAAGAATAAGCCTAACCTAAAAGTTCATGCCTGTTCGTACCTGATCCGAAAGTACCCATTACGCTTGCTGCATTGACGCGCTGAATGGCTATGGAAATCTATTGGACCAGGTACGAGCTGGCATGAGGATCGCGGCCACAGGCCCTCAGGCGCTGGCCTATCTCTCGGACGAATGCTCTTGCCGCAGCGCACCACACACCCGAGGTCTCTACCGCGAATGGCACAAAGTCGTAGGACTGGCACAGATCCGCGTAGGTACTTTTCAGTTTTCTGCTTTGCAAGAAATTCGGCCGTCAGCCCAGCGGTTTGCGTGGTCCGCGGCAAGTGAGTAGCCGCAGGTGGCGTCCCATGGGATAAGAGTGAGGCCGTCTGGTCTTTTTCCGTCTGTGCGAGACAGACCTGGTGGCTCGAGCACGCACGGTACGTCTATAGACATAAGGGCCCGGCGTATCAAGTCGTTGAGGGCGTGGTGTCTTGGATGTCTGCCTGCGCACATCCTAAAGCATAGACCATGGCGACCTCTGTCGTCCACCATTGCCCCGCACCTGCATATATGTGGCTCGCACACTTTGCAATCGAGTCTCAGTGCCACGGCTATTTTTAGTGGATTGTTGTCTAGATAAGTGCCTAGGTGGGGTGAAGTTAGGGCGTTTAGCCAGGCCCCTGACTCGTGGCAGCTGGCCGCCTTGAGACGAGCTAGGTCTGCACCAGAGGATATCGCTATTCGTTTTTGGAAGACATCTTTTGCGCAGATTATCCATTCATCAGAAATCAGCATCCATCATACATTACAAATTTTTGTGGACAGTAACCATATACTACGGTTCGCAAAAGAAAGGGACCCGAAATGGCAACGTTATTGTTTACGTCTTTTTCATATTACATGACATTTCAGCAATATGTGAATGTTGCCATTTCGGGTCTTCTTCTATGAACCAGGTAGTATTAGAGTTCAAAAAACATCTCGCTAGCGCGTTTTAGAAAACCTGCAGCGACATTTATTTTAGAGCTTTTGCGATGTTTGTACGCGATAATCTCCGAAAATATAGCATGAAGATGCGTGAATCCTTTTGGGGTGTGTAGATAGCACGTCAATATCTAAGATATTTTTTATCACAGGAAACTTGCTTATTCCTTGATAATTATTCCTTGCTTATTCTCTTGGTTTGTGTCAAACGGCATCGCACAACGCTGCGTTGGCTGTCAAATCGTTTGACATAAACCGTATTCGTATAAAAATAACGTGGAAAATCGAACAAACGACGCACAAACCGACGTTGCGTGTGTTCCTCGCCTTAGCGAAGCGCAAACGCATGCGTCTGTCAGATGCACAAGTATGCAAAATCCTCATACAGAAAACCGACGATGAAGTAACGTGACGCAAGTATCGCGCTGCGTTGTTTTAACGCAAGTTTTTATCAGGCGTTTTTAGATGCATACATTATTTAAAAATTTCCCATACCGACGTTAGACGTTAGCGGTTCGCTAACCTTAAATCTACGGGCGGACTTTAATTACGTGTGGGCCCAAACTTAGTTTGATTGTGCATGCATCACTCCAAAACTAAGTATGGAGGTAAAGAAAGGTCCTAATCAACTTCTAGCACCTTCTAGGTACGATAGAGAAGTGATAGTGACAATTTTCATCAGTATTGAAGGGCCTGTCTGCCTACGTACCTGACGTCATACACAAAGAGCGCGGGTAAACTATGAAAATGGTTCTATTAGAAAAGTTGTTAGCATGACGTGTCGTTTTTATAGGCAACTCTATGCATAGGCGAGACGAAGTTCGCGGGCACCAGCTAGTGTGAAATAAATAATTAAAAAAGCGGCCAAGAGCGTGTCAGACACGCTCACAAATAGGGTTTCGTAGTCAACGTTTAAATATAGGGTGTATTTTTATTAGTGGCGGATCCGTTAAGGGTGTGTTCTGTCAATGAAACTGAACAACTTTCCCCAAGGAACATAGGTCGAAATACGAAAAAAAATTTTGGTCTTCCCATACTAATTGTGTTGGCCAGCCGGGTCAATTTGTATGGCGAGGCCAAATTTTTTTTCATATTTCGACCTATGTTCCTTGGGGAAAGTTGTTCAGTTTCATTGACAGAACACACCCTTAACGGATCCGCCACTAATAAAAATACACCCTATATAAGGACTTTCAGCGTTACAAAGTTAATTTTGTTGCTGGTTTGTATGCAGCTGTATGGTTACCAACCGCAAATTGAAAATCGTATATTTCTCTTTAAACTTTAGTGATGCAGTATCCGTAATAGTTTTCATGGTAACTTTAGATTGAGAAATATATACCATATATTTTTTTCAAACTTTTAGCGTTTATACTTTAGGAGTTACAGCTGGAACAAATTATGACGCAAAAACGCCCCTTTTAAAAGCAAATATCTCGAGACAGAAACATTTTAGTGACTTTCTTCCAACGAAACATCCCCTTAGTTTTAAAAGAGCTATTCAAAGATACCCTACTCAATATTACAGGAGGAAAAATAATAATTGCCCCCCTTTCACTTGTATGGGAGGAGGTCCAAAAAACATTTAAAATATTTTTTCTCAACATTTCTAAATTTGGGTCAACACGATCTATCTTCACACCAAATTTCATGTCGATAGCTCCAAAATTGACGGAGTTGTGAGGGCGCGGCATACAGACAGACAGACAGACAGACAGACCGAAACTATAAGGGTTTCTAGTAGACTACGAAACCCTAAAAAGGGGCCGTAGCTGCACTGTTTCTTTTACCCATTCCAAAAAGTCCAGCAGCGGGTGTACCAGGTTAGGTATTGTAAAATAAAGGAAGTTATTTACAATACTTACTAGTCTTTATTCGAATTTATACGATAAATGAAGAAAAGACCTTCCATCACAAGAGGATTTTAAATGTAAGTACTCAGTGTTATAATTTTGAAACATGAAATGCAAAGAGAACTTTTACAGTGACTTGGGCAAAAAACGCGGCTGGAAAAAAGCTGGCGATTGTGGATGGGTATTCGTTCTACATGGAGCGCAGTTTCACGCACACGCAGCGGTGGCGCTGCACCTTCTACCAGTGCAGAGTAGCCTTCAAGCTCGCGCTCGCTGATGGCTGCATTAGTTACTGCAATAACACTACACATATACATTCAGCAACACAATTTGTTATTAAGGATGGTGTTTTAGAAACTTCGTGATTTTGTCATACCTAATACATTTGATTATGCTATAAAAAAATTGGTTTATATTATGTGGCGTTTATTTAAGTTACGAATAACAAAAATTCTATGTGCTACGCTTCGTAGCAAGTACATTAACTGCTATGTTGCTAACGAAAGACATAAACGCAAACCTGCTCATAATAAATCTAAATGATCAAACAAATAAAAGTTGTGTAAAAAATACCTTAGTTTTCCAGAATCGTGTCCTTTATGTTGTAAGCATTGTATAAATTAATTAGGGTAAAATATTTATTGTTTTTAAATAGTATGATGTTATTTAGATACCCGTTCAACTGACGCTCTTTCCTTTAACTTCAGTTATGTTCGTACAGAACAAGGCTGGTAAGCCGCTAGCTCTGTACGGCGGGTACTCGTTCTTCCTGGAGGCCTCGCACACCGCCACCAGGAACTGGGCTTGCACGAGACGAGGCCGCAACGTGCGCTGCAAGGCACGACTCATCACCGCCACCGATGGATCCATCTTCCGCGCAAACCCTGTGCACGTACAATGTACATCCACCTTCCAACTATGTCATACAGGATGGTGTGTACTACAAAATATAATCAACCAAATAAGTGGACTCGTGGAAAAAGTACCGCAATGAGAATCATTTAAAAAGGGTTACACGAATGTTGGAATCAAGTGCAATGATATACACGTAGCAGCACTAAGTGTTAGTGTATTTTATTTAACTATTAATAATAATATTGTTATCGGTGTCTATATTAAACTTTAAAATAAAACACGTCTGTTGACATTAATTTTTTAAAAAAGTCCTGTTTGCGGTAGATAGATATTTTTGCTAAAATATTAATGAATTAATCACGAGTGTAGTGCAGCTAAGTTATGAAATTTTATGTCTTCTTTTCAGTCACTTTAGTAAAAAGTACCACAGGCAAGCCTCTAGCATTGTTCGAGGGCTACAATTTGTTTTTGGATAAAAATCGCAAGTCGACGTGCAATTGGGCGTGTACACGCAACGGCAGTAGCAAATGTAAAGCGCGCTTGGTCACCACACTTGACGGCCACTTCATTCGGAAGGGCGCAGATCATAACCATCCACCGCAAAAATATGTGATTCGTGACGGTATTTACATTAGACTGTAAAATAAAACCGGTTATTAAAATGTTTTTTTTTGTGCGTTACTTTCTTGCCTAAATATAAACACATTTAGGTATATTTGTATTAACAATAATACCAATATCTAGTGTTTGATCAAAACACGAAGTATTCGAAATTACTATCTTTTGGAAAATTTCTACAAGATAGTAAAACATTCACAAATCGGAAAAAGCTCCATCTCTCGTCAACTTGTACATACGTAATGTTGTCAGTTGAGTGACTGTACCTATAGTTCTACTAAATAGTCATAGATGGTGCTAAAGCTACTCGAAAGTAGTCAAGTAATAAAAAATATATATGAACGAAGCAAGGGGTTCACAATTTCGCCACCTCGGGTAGAAGCCAACGTGGTGTAGTGGCTAGCACGTCTGACCCGGCTTGTCAGAAGACGTGGGTTCAAATCCCGCCGGTGGCGTGAATTTTTTCCACTTGTTTCGTTTGTATTAACAATAATACATTTAGGTATGTAATAGTTAGGTTATGTAATTTTTTGTCCTTTTTTCAGTTACAATTGTAAAAAATGGCCTTGGGAAGCCAATGGCGATATTTGAGGACTACAATTTGAAGTTGGACTCTAAAAGCAAGAGCACGTGCAACTGGGCGTGCACGCGGAGTGGGAAGTGTGGGGCACGCGTCTCCACTACACACGATGGTCGCGTCATTCGCAGGATTGGTGAACACAATCATTTGCCACAAAAATATAGGATTGTGAAAGGATTTTATGTAAAAATGTAACTTTGTCATTGAATGACGTGTTTTTGTATCCTCAGTGTTATTCAGTAAATAATTCTATGTATAGTGAAATTAGGAAATTATATCATTTATGTAGTGAACACGCATTGGCATTTTAAGTTAAGAGATAAAGTGTTTAGTTTTTTAGCGCTTTCAAATAGAAGCTTGTTTAAAAACGTTTTCATCCCCTCTATTCAAAAAACTACACTTTAGTCGCACTTAAGTGGGATTAAAATAGGTCATTTAATCCCAAGGGATTAAAATTCATTTGAATTTAGAACAAAATATTTGCAGCCAATCAATCGAAAATTTACTACAGATAGGTTTTTTCTCTGCAACACTACCTGTTATCTGTTATTTTATTGAGTATTTTACACCTAGTATGTTGCTCATAAAAGACCTAATTCCTAGAAAAATTTGAAATTAAAAAGTTATGTGTCAAATTTTATTTTTCTTTTGGCGCGATAACTGGCCGGCAATGGGTAACAACAAGATTATAACCTCACAATTATAATGCAATAATATGAAATGAAATTAATGTTTGATAATGGTTTTGTAAATATTGGATGTTTATAACGCAATTTATAGGATGTATTGTAAAATAATGGATAATAGCAAGCAATATTTAAAGAACTTCGTAGATTAAGTAAGTATTTATTGTGTTTCTCATAGAGGGGGATGAAAAGTAGTATGTATCACTCGGGTATAAAGTTATTTATTCTCGGGCGACTTACATTGAATCCCTCGCTTCACTCACGATTCTACTTTAAAATCCCTCGCTACGCTCGGAATTTTACTCAAGAATCCCTCGTTCCGCTCATGATTCAAAATAGCGCCCTCGCCCTAAATATATCACTTTATTCCCTTGTTATAAAAACTACTATTTTTTACTTCTAATTTATTTTAAAACTGAGTCTTTAAATTCCGAAACTTGCATTCAGCGATCAGTGGGACGACGCGTCAATTTTTTAGGAAATCCTGAACGTTAACTTTAACAAAATTATTGACATTTCCAGAAACCGCCAAGAAGCCCCTTTCGAAGGAGTTAGATTTCCGCCTGAACTCGCCCGTCCCACATAAGTTAGATACTGGAGTCAGCGAGCGCGTGTACTCAGACTCTGAAGAAGAACGTGAATTCCAGGCGAGGAAACGGTTCTACAGAGAACTGATGCAAAAAAAGGTTCTCGAAAAGCGGAGACATAATAATCACAGTGAAATACACACGGAAGGAAAACATTTACGAGAATCTTCTAGCAGAAATGATAAAATCCTAGTTGATCTTGTATCCTCTGATTCTGAAGAGGAGCGTGGGTATCAGGCAAGAAGAATGTGGCACCGCGGAGAAAACTCTACATTGCGTCAGAAGGAGGATTTCGAGAAACAGAAGACTCGTAAAAATTGTAAAACTGAGCAGCATGGAATTCCTTCTGACGGTAGTGGGAACAAATCGGAAGATCCCGTGTACTCTGACTATGAAGTGGAACGTGAATATCCACGCAGCAGGAGTTGGTATCGTGATGACGAAACCGAACTTGAAGGTAGAGCTGGGAAATATCAGGACTCAGACCAAGGGGAAAACGGAGAGCATTCTAACGAGGGAACGAAAACGTACAACAAGCATAAGTACTCTGATTCTAAAGATGAGCGTGTTGAGAACTTAGGGAGGAGGAGGTCTATTTAGGATAAAGTAGATAGACATTATCATAGGGTTTCTTTTAAGGTTACAAAGTAAGTTGTTTTGGTTATACATACGAAGGTTTGAAAACCTTTAACTATATCTGACTTCGAATACAGTGGGTATGCCGAATAGGTGTACATGTATAATCGACTTATTTTTAAGTTACAATCAAGTTTAAAATAAATATACGCCACAATACACCAATTGTTTCTAAACAATATGATGCGTTTACTATCCTTAATAGCGGCTAAGTAATAAATAATAATTTATCTTAAAACGATAAATAAATCATTTGAATGAAATACCAACGGTTTAAATAACTATTGTATGATATAATATCCTGTGATATAATTTTGAAATAAAAAAATACCATACGCTATCCGATCCATACAGGACGTTGTATTTTGACGACGTAGTTGCCTCCATGTGTTGGAATGGAACCACGTAAAGCCCGCGAATGTCTGAACCTGCTCTGAAGAACTGGGCTTCTTTTCAATAAGCCCAGTTCTTCAGACGTTCAATTATTATGTAATAAAACAATTTCTTTCGTGACCTGTATTAAAACTAGTAAATACTTTTACAGGCATTCAATTCGTGCAGAACAGATTTGGAAGACCGTTGGTTATTTACAAGGAGCATTGCTTCTACTTGCACATGCAGAACAAGAGCACGCGGCGCTGGTGCTGCACCTCCAGGACGCACTCCAAGTGCAAGGCGAGCCTCATCTCCACCCCGGACGGCACCCTCACCTACGTCAAAGCGGAGCACAACCATACACCGCCTAACTTCATCATCCATCACGGAGTCTATATCAAAGCTAAAGTCTAAATACTCCCTAGTCAGTAGGTATCAACACTAGAAATAATAATTTATACGTACTAATTAAGTACCTACCTATATTTACCAAATGTATTACATAGGCTGTTTGTAACTGAGTTTAGAAAGTGAGTGTTATGTGGGTAGATAGAGGGAAGGTAAATGAAACACGTATGTTCGTAAACGCAATTGTAAAGGCGGTGCCTCGACACCAAGGAAATATTCACCAACATTGCCATACTCACCAACCTGCCGGCCTGCTAAGCGTGGTGAGTATAGCAAATACCCTCCTACTAGGGGTAGGCCCATGTTCAGCAGTAGACTTTATTGTGGCTGTTATAGTAGTAGCAGTAGATATAATATTATCAAAAATCAATGTATGTATAATTGTCCTAGCTTGTCTCGAAATACCCAAAGGTTACGTCTTGCTGGTTTAGATATTGACTCTCATATGCGTTGCATTCGATTTCGTCAAAATCGGTGCAGTAGTTTTTAAGATACAGACAAGTAATAAAGGTTGCTCCTCTGTGACGATTTTTGCTATATTAGATACATTTAGAAAAACAGTAGAGAAGTGTTTACGTTTTGCCAGTGAACAGTGATCTTAGAATAAGGCGTGATGATCTCCTATTAAATTCACTGCAAATATTTTAAGGGCATGCGTAAATATGTATAAGAAAAACATCTAAGGCATTTAAAAAAAAAGCTACACGCTAGATTTTTTTTTTCATTTTCATACAAACTTTTTAATTAATTATGTGAACATCCTTTGACTGACCCGACTGACGTTCCGCCACCTAGACAGGATTCACTTACACGGCACGCACACAAACAACCAACTAATCACAGCATCTTTTTTTGCCGCGTAATTTAAATTCATCGAAGTGTGTGTTTCTAGGACAAACAGGGTGCACTTTTTTCGTTTAGTTTTTTTTTTAGTGAAATGCAATTTTCTCGGAAACTAGCGTGTAGATTTCTTTAAAAATTTCCCTAGTACTTGCTTATATTTTATTTGATCTGCTCCTAAAATATTTGCATTGAATTTAATGGGACCTTATATTGTAATTTCTTAAGACTTTTTTATCTGCCTGGTGGATTTATCATTCAATAATCAAACTAGAAAGGTACTTACTTATTTAATTTACCTAAAATAATTTATCCTGACTTGCTAACAGTTTCAATCTTTTAGTGATTTACAAAATTGTGTTTTTCAGAAATGACCTGGGTGCGTAACACTTCAGGGAAACAGCTTGCTATCTACAAAGGGAACAGTTTCTTCCAGAAATCTAAGAGCATGACAATAAAGACATGGTACTGTACCAGAACAAGTAGCAACTGCAAAGCTCGTTTCACCACCACCATCGATGGCTTTCTGGTCCAAGTCAGCAGTAACCAGCACAACCATGCCCCTCCAAGATATGTTATTCGCGATGGAGTTTATTTTAAAATTTAACAAGATTTAGTTTTGCATTAAGTTGTTGTTTTTAATTTTTCCCTTTTGTTGGCTATCAGTAACATAGCTAAAATATGCACTTGAAAGACTGAAATGAGCTTGATGAGCTACCTGGTTACCTACATGTCCGTCAGTCTATAAATCGGTGTAGCAGTGTACCGAAACCCATGCAGAATGAACAGTTCAGGAAACTAATCAACGGAAGTAAGGAACATTATTGCATTGGTATAGGTATTGGTAATAATATGATCAGCTGTTTCCATTCAGTCCTGTTTTTGGCTTTTCTGTGACCTGGGTCTTAATTTTCAGTTACTTATGTGCTGAACAGAGCTGGGAAGACGACAGCGGTGTACCGGGGCAACTCATTTTATTTGCATAAGGTGCTGCAGTCGACGAAGCGCTGGCCGTGCACGCGTATGAAGTGCCGCGCGTGCCTCACCACCACCACCGACGGTGTCCTGCTGCGAGCCAATGATGACCACAACCACGAACCACCGAGATTCGTTATTCATAATGGCATATATACCAAAATTTAAAAAGACAGTAATAAGCTGTTGTAGCGTTTCTTAAATATACTTAGGTTAGTTATCAGTTATTGGGTTTTACCTGTAGAAAGATCTCAATCTCATTTTTACAACAAAGCAGCAGCAAGCAGACAATTTGAATACAGATTCTCAAATAAATGCTTGTTTTATTTTATGACTTTTATATTTTTTATGCCTGTAACATTTTTATGTATAGGTACAATTTATTTTGATGACGAATTTATAAAATGTCGCTTGTGGACGTTGTTTCCCTTGAATTTATATAGATACTAGCTGCCCGTCAGCGGTTTCACCCGCTGAAACCTATTATTCCGCGGGAAGAAAGCATTATTCGCCAAGAGATGTCGCTGTTAGTTTTCGGCAAAAACGTTTAAAACGCGAATCAGCTCAGTCACGCCACCTATTTCAAAAATATTGGAAAATGCGTGATCCCGTGGGAATGAGACATTTTTCCGTGGTAAAAAGTATCTTATGTGTTATTCCAGATGCCCATTTATATTTCTGCAAAGTTTCATGTCAATCTAATCAGCCGTTTTTGCGTGATGTCGTAACAAACACACACACAAACATCCACCTTTATAATATTAGTAGGATAGGATAGGATAGGATACTTCATTTCTTTAGGCTTTTACTCTCAATTGTATACAGGATGTAAAAAAATCAACTGCAAATATTTTAAGGGGTGAACCAGCCCATGAAACTGAACAACTTTCCCTAAGGAACATAGGTCGAAATCCGAAAAAAAAATTTAGACCTCCCATACAAAAAGCACCAGTCGACCGAATGAATTTGTATGGGAGGCCCAAAATTTTTTTTCATATTTCGACCTATGTTCCTTAGGGAAAGTTGTTCAGTTTCACGGGCCGATTCACCCCTTAAAATATTTGCAGTGAATTTTTTTACATCCTGTAGACAAAATAATAGTTAAATATTTTTGTGTTTAATTTTACCGGCTATTATTTTATATTGCCTTATGTTCTAATAAAAAATCATAAATCTATTATTCTATCTATAATACAAAACTGTTTCATTATTTTTAGTCCAATGGGTGCACAACAGATGTGGCAAAGAACTTCTCGTATTTGGTGGATATTCGTTCTATCAGCAGCAGCGAAACAGAAAGACCGACAGATGGGCTTGCACCTCTCTCGGCGGGCTCAGGAACTGCCGAGCTCGCATCATGGTCACCAAGGACAGGAAGATCGTTAATTCACTCGACGCGCATAATCATGCGCCACCAAAATATTTTTCTCAAACATGCTAGGAAATATGACAATTTCTTTCAAGAAAACAATCCAGAAAGTTTGACATTGTCTGTGATTTTGTAATTTCTGAACGATTTCTTTTTTACACACCAGCAATGGATTCCAATACAACTTTTCTGGCGCGATATCGAAATAGTTTAGAAATTACAAAATAAAAAAAGAATAACTCCATATGAATAACTCCTAATCCACATCTTGACTTAGTAATCAGTAAAACAACTTTTTATATCAAATGACTATAAAATAAATTAAAATCTTTATAATTTCCTAGCATTTTTTTGAGAAAAGCACTATGTAAGCCTCGGGGAAAATGACTTTGCCAGACTCGTATTTTTAAAGTCCTCGCCTGCGGCTCGGACTCAAACTCTACTCGTCAGTCAAAGTCTTATTTCCCGTCCTCGTCAACAACCTACTATGATAGAGAATGGAATTTTCGTTAGGTTTTAGATTGTTGTTTCAATTCATTCATGAACCAAGAGAAAAACAAAGGATTTTTTAACATGGATGATGTGCGTGACTGTTTTCAGTAAAAAAATATGTTCTAAGCAGGTGAAGTATAAATGCCTAATACCTACAAGGCTTGTGCTTTGAGGTATTGTGTTTTTGATCTGATAGATGTGAGCAGCGACATAATAATTAAATGACTGAAAGTTTTAGAGAAATTGTACATTTCCTTACCGTGGGGCCTTCATGTATTGGGTATGCAATGGTTCGACATAATTAGGTATTGAATCAAGAATAATACTTATTTATGCATTGTAGTATGCACCTAAAATTAATGTATGATTTCAGTAACCTGGGCTCGTAGCACATCTGGCAAGGACATATTATTGTTGGACGGGTTTTCCTACTACATGCAGTCTCAAGCAAAAACCACTGACCGCTGGGTGTGCACGTCCAACAGCGGCGTGAGGAAGTGCAGGGCTCGCGTCCTCTTGACCAAGGACAGACAAGTCGCAAGTTTACCATCCGCACCCCACAGCCATCCGCCGCCTAACATTGTTATACACAATGGAATTTGCTTTAAAGTTTAGGTCTTGGATCCACATTAGCGTAATTCCACAATATTTTCCGTATTTACTCCAGCTTGATGTATTTTTTAAGCACATACTCGTAATCAAATCACATATTGAATGCTTTTATATTTTTTACAAACGTGTTTGATTTCCTGGTAAAAATGTATTGTTATTTGGCGGTTATACCTTCTAACTAAGACAGTACACTGCGGTGGTGTTGCACGAGTAGCAGGAAGTGTAAAGCTCGTATCATTTCATAATGATACGAGCTTTACAATTCTATTATATTGAACTTTCTTTCTGTCTGCAACAGCGAAAAAAGCACAGGGATCGCTGGGTTTGCACTTCGAATAGTGGGATCAGGAAATGTAAAGCTCCGACTTTATAAACAAATAGACAGACAGATAACAAACTTGTCGCCCGAAAGCCATAACCACCCGCCACCTTAATATGTTATACGGAATGGTATTTTCATTTAACTACAATAACCTGCAAAAATAACGAACATAGTCTGGAAGTGTAGCAAGTTGAAGTGCCAAGATCTATGTTCCTTGGGGAAAGTTGTTCCTTATCACCAGCTAGTTCTGAGTTTTCGCTATCGGTTCCCAGTAAAATTTCACCATATAGATCAAACATACAGGAAACATCATAAAACAATCATCAGAACCCCATACTCACCCGCCGACTGAATTAATTATACATAATTGAATTTTAATAAAAACTTAAACTGCTTATGTAGAGCATACATAATCATAAGAAAGATACTTTTTTAAAATTTCAAATCGTATAATAAATAAGTTTAAAAAAAATGAAGGTATTAGTTTTCCGTATCAGTGGATTTCCCAGGTACTAAATTGACACCGTCAGATCGAGGTAGCTAATATAATAAAGAAATTGGTGTTTCGTTTCAGTGACCTGGGCTCACAATACATCTGGCAAAGAGGTTCTGTTGTATAATGGCTTCTCGTTTTGTCTGCTCGTGCGACAGAAGTATACGGACCGCTGGATCTGCACTTCTAATAGCGGAGTCAGGAGATGCAGAGCTCGCGTCTTTATGAACAAAGACAGACAGATAGCAACCTTATCTCCCGAAATCCATAACCACCCACCACCTAAATATGTTATACGAAATGGAATTTTCATTAAACTTTGAAAATATTTAGGTGTAAGTTAATAAGTTATTTAAACCTATTGTAAGTACGTTAAAAAGTTGATTCATTAGAAAATAAAAGATTATTCACCTTCCATTTCGCAAATAGCTTTTCATAAATATGGTTGTAATAGTACCATAACGCAGACAAATAATTTAAAGTTAGTACATATTACATGTATATACTTAATCAAGTGCTGGTGTCTGTTTCAGTAACTTGGGCGCGCAATTCATCTGGCAAGGAGGTTCTGTTGTATGGCGGTTTTTCATTCTGTCTGCAACTGCATCAGAAGCAAACAGACCGTTGGGTGTGCACTTCCAGTGGCGGGCTCAGGAAATGCAAAGCTCGCATCTTCATGAACAAAGACAGACAGATAACAAGTATTCCATGCGATCATCATAACCACCCGCCACCTAAATACGTTTTACGTAATGGGATTTTTATTAAATTATGATTTTAAGTAGTGTGTGAAAATTGAAAATAAAATAATATCTTTCTTCCCTTATATGTTTGTGGTAATATACGTATTAGTAAAATTTTAGTCTTGGTGTTGGATTTCAGTAACGTGGGTTCACAATTTGTCTGGCAGAGAGGTTTTGTTGTTCGAGAACTTTCTTTCTGTCTGCAACAGCGAAAAAAGCACAGGGATCGCTGGGTTTGCACTTCGAATAGTGGGATCAGGAAATGTAAAGCTCCGACTTTATAAACAAAGTAGACAGACAGATAACAAACTTGTCGCCCGAAAGCCATAACCACCCGCCACCTTAATATGTTATACGGAATGGTATTATCATTTAACTACAATAACCTGCAAAAATAACTAACATAGTCTGGAAGTGTAGCAAGTTGAAGTGCCAAGATCTATGTTCCTTGGGGAAAGTTGTTCCTTATCACCAGCTAGTTCTGAGTTTTCGCTATCGGTTCCCAGTAAAATTTCACCCTATAGATCGTGTTCCGAGAGATACCTATGCATTAGGTAAATTAGACACGTTGTTTAGGGCATCGTACTAAACAACTTATTCTATGAAACAAATTGTAAAACGATTTTTTTTATCCACCTTTTAAAATTCACCATCAGCTGACTGAATGAGTATGGCAGGTTGAAATTTCTCGTTTTTCAGCATTGGCCCCATAAATTATTCAGTACGATGCCCAAACAACGTGTCCAATTTAATGCATTTCCCTCCCAACACAGTGTATTAACGATCTTACCACATTGTCAAGTGAAAATGATGTCTTCGCAGTCACGAGCATTACAGTAGTCTTCTTCTTTGAGTAGGACAACAGATGAACCCTTGCGGTAGTGTTTGTCGCTTTATGTAGTGAACTCTAGAGCTTGAACCTAGAGCTGGGACCATCCGCGCTTGCGCCCCTACTACAGGCGAAAAGAGGATAAATCCGCGTGTCCACCCGGTGAGCTACAGTCGGTAATTTTGAATTCATTCCAAAATTGTCACTAGCACATTATATCACACTTTTTTTTAACTCCTAGTTTTGATTTTTTTTAAGGCTCCTCGCGCGAGTGTGATATTTCTGCTCACTGGTTATTACTAAATCAGTGTACCGTACGTAATGAAGTGTGTATTTATGACTAATTTCTAGCATTAAAATAAACGTTTGCTACTCATTTCGACACCTTTCTTCCACACCTTTTTACCACACCTTAACTATTTATACACCGCACATACTTATGAGAATCAACATACAAGCGTTTGATTGCAGTGATCAGGGTACGCAACACATCCGGCAAAGAAGTTCTTTTACTCGGCGGGTTCTCCTTCTACCTACAGGTGCAATGTAAAACGACATCCCGATGGGCGTGCACGTCCAATGCGCGGAGGAAATGCAAAGCCCGCGTCATCATGGATGCAGACGGAGTTATCAAAAGTTCACCAATCCAGTCCCACACTCATCCGCCACCTCAACATATTGTGCGGGATGGAGTTTACATTTAATCATTGACAACTTATATAAAACTAACTTTAAAATAAGAGCTGATTTTCATTATTAAAAATATCTAAGTATTGACAATAAATGAATGAAATAAAATAAAAAATACAGCTGCAAATTACATTTAATTATTTCTAAAAATAACTTTAGATAGATAGCATCTAGGGGAAAATTCCATCGGGTAGGTGTGGACTGCGTGCATCATATTATCACGTCACGTACCTTTCTTAGTACCAGCTACTATCTTCCTTAGTACTAGCGGTCTCCATAGGACTTTAATAACAACACCTCGTCATCATCATCTGCCTGCACTTATCCCAATTTGTTTGGGATCGGCGCAACATGTCTTCCTACTCCATTCATATCTATCAGCCGTAAAATCTTTGTGTACACATTGTTGATTCATATCATCTGTTATACAACACATCTAAAACTGTTTTAGGCCTTCCTCTCCTTCTACGTTGCGCCGTGCCTTAAAAAATATTGGTAAAATAAGTCATATAGGAAGTGCCGCAGGTATTGTTTGTTTTTTTTTTTAAATAAATGATTACACCGCTAGATTGCACCACGATACAAATAATAAGGTGCTGGTTGGTAATGTCTCTATCTCGTACATGATATTATAGGCTAAGCTTGCCTGTGTCTTGAGGCATTGGCTCCACGTATGCCTCACAGGATCGGGTTCCCATGGGCCGAGAATCGAAAGCATACTGACTTAAGAAAACAAAGTTGTCCCTAAAAGCAGCTATTATGTTTTTAGACAACACTGTGAGATGGCTAAAGACTCGCACCGGCAAGCAGATAGCGTTGATCAACGGCTACTCGTTCTACTGCGGCATAGAGACGGCCACCACGTATACCTGGCGCTGCAGCCGCTGGTCCAAGTGCAAGGCGCGCTTCATCCTCGGCAAGAACATGAAGATGCTCCGAGCCAACATCGAGCACAACCACCAGCCATCCGCCTTCATCATCAGAGACGGGATCTATTTAAAAGTGCGTTAGCAAGAATTAATGAGGATGTGATATGCTGAACATAAATTTTGGCGATGTATAGATAATGTATATTAGCAAAAACTGTTATTTAAAATCCAATTAGGTACGGAATGTCGGAAATTCTGCTTCCGTCCACAATGCTCTTTCAGTATAAGTTTCAAATGTAACCATGCATTCATTGGCAAATAATATACGGATACTAGAGCCAAGATTCTGAATCAAAACCCCCCTGATTCTACTAACCGTAATTCTACAAACTCCTACTAAGTTATTAATTAGTTTTTTGTTATTAATTAGCTACTTACTTGTTTTTTGTGTTTTTTTGTGCTTAAAGTGTAGTCATGGAACCGAATTAATCTGAGCAAGGTTGAATTTTTTACATTTTTCCAGGAAAACTAGCTGTGAGTCTGTCCGTAATACCACCGTACGAGTTCACGGAGTCGAGAAGAGGTAACTGCGTGATCCAGATGCAAGGATACCGCTACACCATAAAGAAACACCATGTGAAGACCGACCGGTACACGTGGCGCTGCGCTACTAACCACAGTAAGGGGTGCAAGGCTGCCATATTCTCCATCGGAGACAAGGTGGTGCGCCGGTCCAAAACACACAACCATCGACCACCGTCGAAAACGAAATTAAAAAAGGAAGACTCATATTGATGTTGGTTAATACTCGTAGTAAGTGATTGACATCACACATCGTTGCCTCTGTTTGTACAGTCGATTCAGGAAAATCAGTACAAATCCTATCTTAGAGGTTTTATGTGTTAGTTTCTGCCATCATATGTTAATCCTGAAAGCTTGAATGAAGCATACAGCATAAGTATCCATCGTCTTTTTGTTGCCGATGGCAAAAAATAACAACCTTTAGAGTATGAGTTTCTGCATTGTTTTCAGCGTCACAGGTGCGTTTCGAGACGACAGTCCGTGGAAACCCCGTCATCGTGACGGGAAAGTACCGGTTTAATAAGTGGAGCGGCTGCAAGGGGTCTCGCATCCGCTGGATCTGTACCAGAAGGCGAAACGGATGCACAGCTACCCTCATCACTTATGACAACATCATTTTCAAAATAAATAATACGCACAACCATTAACTTGGAGAAAATCCATAGAAATCGCATCAGTTGGCCTTGGGTGGAGTCGGCTGCATATCGATGCGTAATATAGTTGCCAGCTGTAAATATATCAAAGAATTTTCATGTTAATATTTATTTGTTGTAGTCTAACTTATAAGATTCTGTCCTTATCTTGAACACCTTGTGGGTCAGCCTAAGCAAGTATTTATTTCAGTATCCCGTGATATGTTTGGAATAAGTTTACTCATAGTTCTTTGTTCTCAGTTTTTGCAAAAAGAATTATTTTTATTGATTTTATTTATCGTCATTTAGGTTGCCTGCAACATCAGTATAAGTTGACGACATCTCGCTGCGGAAACCCATTGATCCTCATGGGAAAGTATCGGTTCAACAAAGATATGAGAAGCAAAGGACCTCGAGCGCGCTGGGCTTGCACTTTCAGGAATTATGGATGTAAAGCCAACGTGATTACATTACACGATAAGATTATTAAATATAATATTGAACATTTTCATTAGCATTACCATGAGTGATTTTTTAAATTATTGTATTAACATCAAAAGGAGTAAGTTATTCTAAGAAGTTATTATTTCGTGAGGCATCTGGTGATACTAGGGCTGTTATTGAGTTATTTTAACTCTGCTACACGGATTGGAGGGGATTTCGTATTTATCAGTTTCGTTTTTAAGTTGACTTTTGCATACTATGTATTTTTTATGAATAGACAAAGATTTTTGTTTCAGAGATCCATTTCATTAATTTGAGTTTTATTGAATATACCTACCCGTAAAGACACTGATATTTTAATACTGCAATATGGTAATATTAAAATATCAGCGTGTTTAATTTGTTCCATATGATTAACACAAGATTAACAACACAACGTCACGATTTTTTTTTAGGAAATAATATGTATGGTGACTATGATCCGGTATTCACGACGAGCCGTTTCGGCAAGCCGGCGATCCAGATGGGCCCGTACCGGTTCAACAGGTGGTCCGGCAGCCGCGGCCCGCGCGCGCGCTGGGTCTGCTGCAAGGTGCACGGCGGGTGCAAGGCCACCATCATCACGCTTGAAGAAGAAATCATCAAGTTCGTGCATCAACATAATCATTGAATGAAATAAATAATGGTTGGATTGATCTTGACGAGAATAAAAGAAAAGTAAGAATCAAAAGACTCGACTAAAGACATGACTGAACGCACTCTAGAATGGAACTCGGTCTTATCCAGCCTTAAATTTCTTACATTTTCATTTTATTGAAATTTTAATAACCCTGATGAGTAGAAAAAAATAAAATTAGTAAAAGCAAAAAAAGACTTTGTTATTGTTGGTTTCATTCGAACTATAGAGGCAGACAAAACTCAAGATTACTGCCTACAAACCTAGCGTAACTCCAAGAACGAGTCTTGCTAAGGTATGATAAAGTTTTAGTTTCCACAAGGGCATGTAGCTATAGCTAATATTATTTAAAGATGAACATTTTCAATCGAAAAACTCGAAAGCAAGGGTTGAAAAAAATTGAAGCTCCCATATAAAATTTTATATTGTGATCTATCTATCTATCTATCGATATCAGCCTACATCTACCCACTGCTGAGTATAGGCCTGTTCTCTTTTATGCCAGCTCCTCCGGTCCTGTGCCTCCGGCAGCCACTGTTTGCCGGCAATGGCCACTATATTGTCCGTTGTCCATCTAGCTGGTGGCCTGCCAATTGGACGTTGTTCTTGGTTGCCACTCTGTTACCGCCTTGGGCCACCGTCCGTCTTCCCGACGAGCCAAGTGTCCTGCCCACCCCCATTTCAGTCTCGTGATTCGTTTTCCGACATCGACGACTTTAGTTCGGCGTCTTATCTCAGTATTACGAACCCGATCCTAAAGCTTGATGCCTATTAAAATTCACGACTTATGTTATGTTTCTTTAGGCACCAGTGGAATACCGAGACAAGGATTGTATAACGATAACCACCGCTCTCTGCAAAAGAGTTCCTAAACAAATGTATCATAAAGTATTGAAATGTTGTTTAGGATTGGAGCCAGTGTACGCGTTGTCCCAGCGCGGCAAGCCGGTGATCCAGCTGGGCGGGTACCGGTTCAACAACTGCCGCGCCAAGATCACCACCTTCGAGGGCGTCATCGTCAAATTTTACAATGTTCACAATCATTAGGTCTAATCTTACTGATGGAAAATTGGTCTTACTACAAATGTATTTTTTAGTTTACAAATATTTTTATAATTAGGTATATTGTATTTAAATTTTAATTGAAGACGTAATCAATTTATTATATTTAAAATTTATAAAACCGTATTGTATTTTAATTTACATACTCCTAAGTCTATTTGTTTTGACCTTAGTTACACACGTAAATATGAATAAAAAAAGACGATTGTTAAAAAAAATTGTGTTGTTTTAGAAAATGAAGTAATATTCTCGACCTCTCGGTTCGGCAAGCCTCTACTGCTGGTGGGGCAGTACCGGTTCAACCCGAGCCCGCGGTACCACGGCGCCAGGAGGCGGTGGCGGTGCTCCAAGTACCCAGCGTGCAAGGCTGATGTGCTCACTGTTGATCAGATGATACTGCAGACAAGGAACAACCACAGCCATTGATTTGTTTGATAAGCCTCTACTGCTGGGTCAACCAGAGCCCGGGGCACAACGACGCTAGGAGGCGGTATATAGTCGATCAGATGATACCGCAGATAAGGTACAGTCACAGACAGACATTGATCTCGACCTCTCGGTTTAGCATTACTGGTTTAACGAGTTCGGGGCATGACGGCGCCAGGAGGCGGTGGCGTTACTCCAAGAAGACTGACTTGTTCAGTAAGGATCAGGTGATAGATACTGCAACAATGACCACAGCCTCAGTGGCTTCCTGTTGAATACATTAATTATTGTTATGCTGACTAATGTTTCTGTACAATCGTATGAATCATTTTGTTAAATGAATATACCCAAGTTTTTAATCTGAATCGCGTTATCAACAATAACTGAACTAATTTTTAATTTTGTCTAACCTGCTTGCTTGGCTGTATGTGATTCAAAATCTGTCACTAAAGTTTACTCGATATTCCGTCCACACGGTTTACCTCGACAGTGTTGTTGTACCTATTATTGTATAGTTTTCACATTCTTCTGCTACAGATTGGAATTCCATGGCTTACTTCTCGACAACTCGAAAAGGGAAGCCCGTCATGATAATCGGTGATCATCGTTATAATCGGTACAGCGTGAACAAATGGTATTGCAACAAAATCAACTCAAAAGGATGCAAGGCGTCTGTCACCATGGCAGGAGACGTGATCGTCCACGTATCTGATGAACACAATCATTGAACCGTCATGATAGAAATTATACTTGAAATTAACAACAAAAAGTGAATTTCTCTTCAGGGAACCATTGAATTTTCCAGTCATAGTCCTACTGAATAAGCAGGTGCTTGCAGGAGACAAAACACAAGCAGTTCAGCTCGCGGGTCTCCAAGAAGTGCAAAGCTAAACCCTTCACTGTTGACAATGTCATAGTCAGCTGCTTCAACGAACATTACCACGATTGATTTCACCCTTTTAATCTAAATGAATGCTAATTTATTTATATTTATTATTGTAGTTAATTCTTGGGTACTTATGGATTCATTTGTCTTAAACGAATATTGATCCTGTTAAGAATTGTAAAAAATCTGTATTCAACGGTTCATTTATAATACAAACTTACCTGTCCCTCATTACTATAACCCTTTTCTTAACTCCGGAACATGAATCTTGGTTGTTTTTTATTTACTAGAAAAAAGGTTACCGTTCACGAAAAATCTTGCAGATTTCAACGAAGAGGATTTCGAATACGTAACATCTAAGAGAGGCAATCCCATGATACAATTTGGAAAATTTCACTTCAGCCTGCACAACAAAAGCAAGCAGAAGAACAGTGCAAGGAAGCGGTGGGTGTGCGGGAAGACGGCCAGCTCGGGCTGCAGGGCCTCCATCGTCACTGTGGATGACACCATCGCCAAATGCAACAATATACATAATCACTGAAACAATTGAAAATAAGAAATACATTCTTAACAACAGAACAAGGTTTCTTTACAATTAGCCATGGTGGGTGAAATCCCACGCAAAACTGAATGACAGCAGGTGAAATAACTACTTATGTGAATAGCTAGCAGGAGGCATACATAAATTATGTGGTGGTGTGTGGTAGGGAAACGTCTACCAGTGTCTGCAAGTGGTTTATTTATTTAGCTAAGGCTCAACTTCGTGAAAAACCCTTACTAGGGTCGAGTAAACTCTCTTTTTTTGTGGTTAAAGTTCAAAAACTTTCAGAATTTTTCACTAAAAGGTTTTCTATATTATACGATTATTATGAATTGGAAAATAATTGGTAAGCATTTAGCAGCGGATGGAATTTTACGACCGCGTGTCCAACAATTGATTAAACTAAATGACAGACCAACACAATCTTGCAGACTCAGCAGAGCTGACATACATAACATCAAAGCGAGGGAATCCGATGATACAATTCGGGAAGTATCACTTCAGTCTGCACAACAGAAGCAAGCAGAAGAACGACGCGAAGAAGTTTTGGGTGTGCGGCAGGTGGGCCAGCTCGGGCTGCAGGGCTTCCATCGTCACTTTGGATGATACTATAGTCAAATGTAGCATTGAACATAATCACTGACATTGTAAAATGGGAGACTGGGGTCAGTCTCGTATTAAATATAAGAATCAAATAATGCATTAAAAGTTTAATGCACTAAAATGCTATTATTCACAGGAAGTATTAAAACAAGAAATTAAGAAAAGCTTAAGCATAATTAAGGTTTTATTTTCTACTGTTACGTGGACTAACTATCGAAGTAAATGTAAACAAATTCTATAAAATGTTGCTAAATCGTCAAGAGATTGAAAATTTGGAAAGGACCGGTTCAGGCACCGCACTGCTCTGCCACTTAGCCGTCGCTATTTTTTTTTCTTTTTTTCATTTATGAGTAAGTAAATTTCTTGTTTTCATTTGTGAGTATCAAAGAAGACAAATTACTAAACCGAAAAAATTAAGATGCTTATATGCAAAATACTTACCTACCATAAATTTTAAAAACTGTATGTATAACCAACACGGGTTTTTGTTGTCTTTTTGCCAGAAACTGTACAGTTTGTAACCTCACACCGAGGATTCCCTATGCTGGTGATCGGCCAGCACCGCTTCGGTCTCAAGAAGGGCGGCTGCAGGTACCCCAGGAGGAGATGGGTCTGCTCGCAGTGGTTCAGGGGCTGCCGCGCTGCTGTCACTACTAATAACGAACAGATCGTGTTCACTACTAATGAACATAAACATACCTAAGTAACATATAGGTACTTAGAATAGGGGAGGTCTTCTTAAATTGGAAACTTCGGGCAAATGGTGCCACCTTCTGGCAAAAACCCACTTAATCAGGACAATGCGAAGTTTTATGTATGTACCTATTTGTTTAGGGCTAGCTGGCGCTGTGTACATTGTCTAGAATATTTAATTAATTTATGAAAACTAGATTTTCAGTAAATGTGTATAAACTGTCCTAGAAAGTAGTTGAATACTAGACGTCTTTACAACCTCACTCTTATTGCCTTCATCCAAGAATCAAGCATTCGTCAATACCCTGTTCAAACGTTTATGTTTCGCAGGTGACAACTCCCCAGTATTCATAACGAGCGCTAAGGGGTATCGCACGATTCAAATCGGTCCGTACCTGTTCGGGTTGCACACCGCCAGCAAGAAGGCCGATGGTCCGAAGAAGCGCTGGGTGTGCCGCAAGTGGTCGAAGGGGTGCCGAGCCACCGTCATCACCGTCGATGACGTCATCGTCAGGTGCAACAACGAACACAATCATTGACGTTCGCAATACAGTTTTTAAAATTCAATGGAAATTCAGTTACCTAATTTAATTGGTAACAGTATTTAACAACCAATCGCGATCAGTGAAGTTCGTTAACACTAATTATCCCATTATTTATTTATTGTACTACCTATTAAGGTAAGGTTTGTTTAAATAGGAAACAGAATTAGAAGGTTGTTTTTGTGTTAAAAGGCGGTAAACAATAAACCATTTCAGTATTATGTAAGTATTAGCTTTAAAAACTTTATGGTTATTCGAGTAGGTCTTATGCACTTGAGGTGGATCTAAATAAATTGATTAGCAACAGTTTTGATTTTTATTTTTATACGGTCTTGTGTCTGCAGAGAATACTTAATATAGCTACACTATTTAATAAAGTCTCCAAAATGTGTTTTTTTATTAATTTTTAGTATTTTTAAAGAATTTGTATTGATCAAATACGATTTGAATGCTGAGTTATATTTACCAGAATAAGTTTCAAATAAAGCTTTTTTTACTCAACTAAGTATTAAATTATTTCCAGGTTGTACTCGTTTCGTGTGGAGCACTACAAGAACAGGCAAGCCTTGTTTGACCATGGCTGGTTTCCGGTACTTTCTGAAGACAGGGACGACGGGACCGAAGGCTTTCTATAGATGCAGCAAGTGGTATGCGGGCTGCCGCTCGAGCGTCGTGCTCTTAGAAGATGACATCATATCCATCAAGAATGAACACTCGTGTCTACTGCTAAATCGTCGTCACCCATCTTCTCCATAGACCGCAAATTTGGTCCGACTGCGTTTAACAATGGACCGTCTGCAACCCTTGTATGGGTGGAGGTCGGTCCACCTGTTTAGGAACGTCTCACTCAATGCTTGTGTGAAATAAAAAATATAATGCTTTTCAATCAAATATGTATGTCTTGTATGTTTCTTTTAGAATAAAGCGGAACACACATAACGTTCGTTGCGTTGATGTGTGTGTCAAATCGTTTCACAAAAACCATACCGTTTAACAAAAAAATCCATCAACGCACCGTTGGGCATGCGTCGTCGTATCAAGGTGGAAATTCGCATTTTCCTAACACTGCGATAGCACAGCGCAAAAATAACGTCGAAACGGACGTTATGTGTGTAAAGCGCCTAACGTCTAGTTGGGTTAACAGGAATCCTATTTATCTCCGTGGTATCGGTCTCTTGATGGATGTGTTTAACGAGGTTTAACGCAAAGGTTTAACGACAGCCAACTAGAATGGATTTCGTTGTCTGCAATGTACTCTAACGTACCGTAATATAGGTGGTACCTACCTACCTTAAGAAATTATCTACCTGCCAGGATCGTAAGCAATATTGATAGAGTGTTTTGTGTTGTTATGAAATGGCAGGCAAATATAAGAATAAAACATGGTGCAGTAGGTACTTATTCGCATACTCTAACACATTTAAAAAGAATACTTATTTACAAATAAATATTCATTTTTCAGAAAATCATCGTGCACTTTTCCACATACTAGAGAAAAGTGAAAAGAGAAGAAATTGTGCGGGATGCTACGAAAGGTTGAGATTAACTGTAAACAGCAGACAAGCGCATCGAAGAGTAAAGAAAATTAAAACTGTTTGCTTACAGTGTAAACAGTCTTTGTGCGCTGCTTGTTTTAAAATAAGACATTTGAAATATTTAGAGTCATAACGATAATGAAGTAGCAAAGACAGAAGAAGAATCCTATCCTACTAGTCCTACTATCCTACTTCCTACTAATATTATAAAGGCGGATGTTTGTGTGTGTGTTTGTTACGACATCACGCTAAAACGGCTGATTAGATTGACATGAAATTTTGCACAAATATAGAAGAGTATCTAGAATAACACATAGGCTACTTTTTACCACGGGAAAATGTCTTATTCCTATGGGATCACGCATATTCCAATATTTTTGCAAAGGTGGCGTGACTGAGCCGATTCGCGTTTTAAATGTTTTCGCCGAAAACTAACAGCGACATCTCTTGGCGAGTAATGCTTCTTTCCCGCGGAATAATAGGTTGCAGCGGGTGAAACCGCTGACGGGCAGCTAGTTAAAAATAAAATTATAGTGGTACCCTAATGGGGAAGAAAACTTAAAGCTTATCGCAGATGGCAGCAGGTACAAGTGTTCCTAAATGACGTTACGACAACCTGTAAGATGTAATTAAACTTTGACATTGACACAGGTTCAACCAATCACAGAAAAGAGGCACACTTGGGAGTGGAGCCGTTAGTTCTCTCCAGTTTCCTACTTCATTGGTACTTACATTGTTAGCAATAGGTAGGTACTCAATCTATTGTTTTAGTAACAATAGTAGGCATCCTGATACGCAAGTAGCCATAGTAGTAGTACCGCCGTGATTGGTAAAGGCCATTATCCCGATATAATGTGTTTCTGTAAATAATAAATTTATTTCTATTATCGATATTCACCGCATTAAAATAATTAAAAACGTGGTGCTGGCTGACCATTTTAAACTCGTATTTTATATCCTTATCTAGTCTTTATTGACTTGTCCGTTGTAACGATACATTGACACTCTTGTGGCAATGTTCATTACGTCACAAATAATTTGAGTAAAAGAAAGACAGGAAACTATTTATTATGTCTACATCATCAAAAATAGAAGGATGAATAAGAGGGTTATCTTTGGTCAAATAGAAAAAGTTAAATCACCCTTGACATTGGCAAAACTTTGAAAAAAATCAAATGCCAAAATAAATTAAGAGAAAATTATAACAGATGGGAACCGTGGGATTTGCATGAAAATATGATCTATATTACTATGTGCATAATGCTCAAAATTGCTTAGCAGTTTTGTAGAGCATTCCAAGGTCATTTAAGTGCACATGTACCGAGACAATCTCAAGGGCGTTTGATACAAATATTTTGAAGGGCGATTCAAGGTCAAGCTATTATAGAATTTCTCAAGGCCATCTAAGTGCACGTGTACCGAGACATTTTCAAGGACGTTTAGTTACACCGTGACGCGTCTACGTAGTGCCACTGCTGTTATTATAAGATGATGTTGTACTACCATTTCCGTTTAGTAGAAGGTGCTCCTTCGTTCACGCAGTCCCGGCGCGGCTGCTTGCTGATGGTGTACCGCGGGCACCGCTTCAACATCACCACGGAAGCTCGTGGTGTCAGCGGCAAGCGACGCTGGCGGTGCAGCAAGTGGTACGCGGGCTAGCATCACCACCCTCCATGATCAGATAGTCAAGGTCGTCAACATACACGACCACTTTTAAGGAGTGTGATACATATTCGAATACTAAAATGCAACTTTGTTATACATATTTTGTACTCCTGTGTCAAATACTCTTGACTACATAAACGTTTGGTAAAAAATATGCAGGAGTACAGTAGGTTCTTTAAAATTCTACGCCAGTTAGTAATAACGTGGATGAATCAGGTTCAGCATCAGGGCCTGTGTACGCGGTGTCGAAGTACGGTCGGCCGGTGATCCTGCTGGGCGCGGGCCGGTACAACCACCACAGCACCACCGGACCCAAGACCGTCTGGCGCTGCGTCAAGTGGAGCGACGGCTGCCGGTCCTGCCTCACCACTGTTGATAGCGTGCTCGTCAAAGTCGCCGATACACACACACATTATACTAGGTAAAAGACGATCTAGGTCATAAATTTTCGATTGAGAGAAATGTACAGAATCTTGTTATTTTAGCAATCAGGACACTTTTTTCATAAATGGGTAATTAAATGATTAATTTAATTAGTCAGTATGTAGGTAATTGGTAATTATGCAGCCATTATCCTTTCGTATTAAAGGGCGCCACATACCAGGCCCGTATGCGTGACGTGCACGTAGTCACGCCATCATTACGCGCGTAGAGATGACGTTGTATCGTATTGGATTGTATAAGACATCGCACACCGGCAACGCGCGTGATCACGAGCACGCATACGCAGGCAGTGTGCGGCCTCTCACACAATCCCATACGATATAACGTTATCGCAACGCGTGTAATGACATCGTGACTACGTGCACCTCCCGCATACGAGCCCGGTGTGTGGCGCCCTTAAATCGAATTAAGTATGACACGTGTTAATTTGCTTTACAGGTGAAGAGCTTGGCCCCGTTTACACAACTAGTCGAAAAGGTTGGCCAATAATACAAATAGGAAAGTATCGATTTAAGAAACGAAGTTACACAACTTCAGGGCCGAGATTACAGTGACTCTGTAACCGATGGTCTAAAGGATGTCGCGCGTCGCTTTTCACTGTCTTTAATGAAATAATTTGCGATAGGAATGAGCACAACCAGTGATAGTGATAGTGATAGTAAACGACAGTGATAGTGATTGCCAAAATTTGATGTTGTTTTTTGGAATTTTGTTGTATTACATGAATTCTCTAACAGAATAAATGACTATTACCGAACGAATGGCGTCAACATTTTAGCTCGTCCACCTCCTTTTGTAAATAATCGCTCTTGATTAAAATGACTGTTGTGTCCGTATAAACATACTTACGTGCCAAAATGCTGGGCTTTTCAAATGTAGTGTTAAGCGTTGTTATTTCAGATCTAGATCCATTCTATACGCAGACGATGCGCGGTCGGCCGCTGATCCAGATCGGGAAGTACCGCTACATCCAGAAGTGGGGTCGGCAGAGCTCGGAGCGCGTGCGCTGGGAGTGCCACCGGTGGCGGGACGGCAAGTGCCGCGCACTCGTCCTCACCTGCAACGGGGAGATCATCCACCACCACAACGTGCATAACCACTAGTCACTTCATAGTGCAGCACTGCAATACCCACTAGTCGCCAACACGCGCAATACTTTGCATGCCTTTTCTACTTTGTGGTTGTGTTCTGGGGGGCACCCAATGTGGATTAAGAGAAAATTATAGTGAGATTATTCTTTCGCGTGAGACACCGAGGCAGCTTATCTACGACCCAATGGACCCTGGTATCAAAGTTTCTCTAATTTGTGATTAAACTTTGATTTAGAAATGAATTCATTCCATTCGATTTAAATAGAAGTTTTATGGGTTTTACGTTGACATATTTTCTTTATCTAATTTGGTATTCATTGTCAAAAATTTACTCTTTTGATGTGTATTGGTTCGAATCACTTCTAATTTTTCTAATAAAATCTAATTAAAATTAAATTTAATTAAAATAAAAATAAATTAAATTAATTAAATAAAAATAAAATGTTATTTTTAAATTTTAAATTAAATTATCGATTTTATTTATTTAACCTTAAACATTAAAAATGTATAAGAATAGTTATCGATAGGTACCAACATCGAATTATAAAAATCGAAGTTTATAGAACTATCATAAATAAATCCAGGTGCAACATTTCACCACAAGTTGGAGTGGTTCTCAGGTCCTGCTGATAGGGCTGAATCGCTACTACAGGAACAACAGGAGTAAAGGAACCACGGCCACCTGGTTCTGCAACCGGCCCGGCTGCCGCGCCTCCGTGCGGGTCCTCGACCAAATTATCGTCTCCTACAAGAATCAGCACACACATTAAAAGTATAGGTTGAACGAGTTTTTTTTTTGAAATATGGAATTATAAGGGATCAGTGGAGAGAGCTCGTTTCGGAGGCCAAGATCCTCTTTGGGTCGTTAAGTCAGCCGAGTTAGTTAGTTATAATAGTTATTTCGGTTAGTAAAAATTTCTTCCAAAACTATTGAGACAAAATCTAAGACCTACATATCCAGCCACTTGTACCATTCCAGAACCAGTATTAACGACAAGTAGAACCGGTCCATCAAGCGCAGCGGCGTGCAGAGGGGGGGGGGGGAGGGGCCAAGGCGCAGTGGACCTGCAACAAGTGGCCTGCAGGGTGCCGCGCCTCCGTCTCCACCCTCAACAACGAAATCATCACCATGAAGAACCTGCACAATCATTAGATAATTCTGAATAACTGTATTTCTAAAATAAACGTGAGGTAAACAGGTTTTCAAAACTAATGATAACGACTTAGCTTACTTCATCATCTCAACGCTGCTGCGGTCTTTACATTTGCTGCGTCCATTCTGCGCGCGTAGACTCGATATAAACATAATAGGTATGCGAAACAAGTAATTTGTGAATTAATCGAATCAGGTACTCTAAAATATGCTCTTGTCTATATTAAAGAGGTACGTAACTAGATGATCCCTGATTGTAGAGCTAGCTGGACTTCTGTTACAGTATGGCCAACGTTCACAACATCACAACAAGGCAAGCCGGTGATAGAGATCGGCAAGTACCGCTTCAACAAGTACGCGCGCAACAAGGGGCCGAAGACACTGTGGGTGTGCAACAAGTGGACCTCCCGGCAGTGCCGAGCCTCCATCACCACTTTCGACAACCAGATCATCAAACATACCAACTCACACTCACATTGAAATAAAGCAAGCAAAAGGAATTCTTTCTAGACAAGAAGGTGCTACCGGCAGACTTCGGTCACATCGAAGTGACACCAGGACTAGAGTTTGCGGATCAAAAAGAGTCCGGCAATAAAAATGTACTTTTCTTATTTGAACCTACCTTGTGGTATGTAAAGTGGTGGCAGAGTGTTAAATATTGTGAATCAGCGCGTAACAGATCTCTTTGAATGATAACGCCAGTGGTCGTTTATAGTAGAGAGTTATGTGATAAGTAGGTACTTACAAAATTTCCATCTTTCGGCAGTTACCCTAGTACTATTATATATTCTGTGCTTTCGGTCTGCAGTGTGTTGCGATGGAATTGAGTTTCTTTCAATTTGTTGATACTTACTCAATGTTCCCAGAGTAATATTAAACTTCCTATATGGAAACACAACTTTTTTCTGTTTAATTTATACACAGTGCGAAAAGTGCATTCATGATTGCATTACTGAATTGAAATACTTATCAAATTAGAGGCTAAGTACATGGAATAATCAGTACGAATTTTATGTTCCAGCAGGGGGGTTTCACTCCGCGGATTAGGTATTACCCGCCCGGGTGCCCCTTGAAGGGGCTAATCTCAGCGGGCTGCCGCGCGCGAGATTCACCGCGCGTTTGTTCGTATTCGGATTAGGTAGGTATTTCAAAATTTTCGGAAGTGTTGTTTTGTGTTTCGAAAGTGGATTAAAAACTAAAAAATTGCTAGCTATGGACCTCGCAAATACTGCAATGTAGATATGTGTAAGGACAATAACCCGGAAATAAGTTTTTTCGTTAGTTATTCCAAAGGAGAAGTTTTTTCTAAAATTGTATTTTGGTAATTTTCACCTACTTGGTGCTATTTATAAAATTTGGTCAGAGTATAGGTACCTTCTATTTAAACAAACAACGTAGATGACATGATGATGTACCTACATTCTTAATAGGTACCTACCTACTTACTTAAGCACTGTTTACAAAACTTCAGTAAGTAAGAAACACTACTCTAGTACTGTTATTTTATTATTCTGTGCCTACACCAAGGTAAATACCATAACCATAACAGCCACAACAGTCCACTGCTAGACATGGGCATCCCCCTATCGGGGGGTATTGCCATACTCACCACGCTTGGCAGGCGGATTGGCGAGCGCAGTGCATTGAGTTGCATTGACAGGGAACGCTGCTGCCCATTCCCTGGATAAGTATCCCTTAGTCGCTTTTTACGACACCCACTCACCCACGGGTAGAATTGGGGTGATGCTATTCTAAGCCGGCATCACACGGTAAATACATTACAGTCGAAATACGCATATCGCGGTGTCTCATTCTAACCCTTGATGCTGCGCTCACGTGCGAGTGCGATGGAAATAAGCAGCGCGCTCGCGCTCGCGCATCGCCCCGCGCCCGCCGCCGCCGCGCCCCCGCATTGCGAGTTGGTTGTGTGTGTCTAAGTAGGTAGGTAGGTAATTGTACTATAGACAACAACTGGGAGCGGCAGCTTAACGTGCCTTCCAAAGTACGGAACCATTTTGCTTCAGGTCGTTCGAGTCCTAACCTAACCAGACTTTGAACAAAATTTAATGATGATTAGGTAGGTTGATACCTACCGATGTAGGTATTAAGTTTGTGTGAGCTTCACTTTCTATCGTCTCATAAAATAAGTAGGTAGGTAGCTACTTACTATTGTTAATGTTACGCTAGCTTATTTCAAATTAGATTTAAAAACACTTGCAATACTTATCTTATAGTTACTTAGAATACCTATGTACTGAATAGATAAATTAAATACCTACTCGATTATTGTGACAACCCTTTGAGAGCGCGCGCGGCCGGGTCATTGTCCGGCGGCGTCCAGTGGAGATTGAGCCGTTCGGCGCAGTAATAAGTTTCAATTTCGCTCGCGGGCGGTCGGCTAAGCCGAGAGTAGGTATTTTTTTATACCTAACCATGGCTTTTGTTAGGGAGTGAATTTTCTGTACCCTAGTACTATTATATATTCTGTGGTTCCAGTACCAATATTTACCACGTCCCGATATGGCAAGCCAGTGATTCAGATCGGCCACCACCGGTACAACAGGTACCATCGCAGCAAGGGTCCGAAGGGGAAGTGGGTCTGCAGCAAACAATGCATGGGCTGTCGAGCCACCATCACCACTATTGATGACACCATCATCTACTGTACCCAGCATAACCACAGTTAAATCGGGAGTAAACTGATAATAAATAACTTTCGAAAAAGCGTGCCTTCGTAGGTTCTTTATTTTACCTACTTTTAAATCTTGAAAATATTTCCATTGAATTTATTTTAACTTGAAGACCGAGAGCATAATATGTCTAGATTTTTGGTGATCCTTTATTTTCAGTTGAAGTTGTAAGAAATACAAAAGGTAAGCAGTTGGTGGTCTTCGAAGGCTTCACTTACTACTTGAGAAGGACGTACAAGACGACCCTGGAGTGGGTGTGCACGAGGCGGTCCTGCCGCGCGCGTCTCGGCACCACCCCTGACTGCATGCTGCTGCGCGCGAACACACACCACAACCACCAGCCGCAGACTCACGTTATACGCAATGGAGTCTATATCAAAATATAAAGACTATATCAATTGTTATTATGAACAATTAAAAGTATATCAAAAACATTATCATTTTTTATGAAATGCATCATAAACCTATTTTAAAATAGAAATTCCTTTTTACAACCTGGCATAGTCGGAAATCTTGTTCCCCCTAATCCGAAACTGGCTATCAGAATTTTCGCTTCCACAATATATCTCGCTTCTTTATTGTTCTTCTTTCTTCGCTTTTTTGTTAAAGAAAATTTTAATTTGATAATTGTGATTGCAGTAAAAAAAGAGAAGGAGGAGCCGCCGGCGTGTCTGCCGCGCGAGTACTCTCGGATCGTGCTGGAAGGCGACGTGTATTACCGGAACAAGACGTGGAACTCCGGCCGCACGGTGCTGTGGAACTGCGCCAAGAAGAACCGCGGCTGCAGGGTCTCCGTGCGCACCACCGACCACAAGCTCGTCAAGGTCAACGGAGTGCATACGCACCATTAGTCGCCGTTAGAACCTAAACGAGGCCGTAGTTTAGGCACAGAATATATAATAGTACTAGGGTACAGAAAATTCACTCCCTAACAAAAGCCATGGTTAGGTATAAAAAGATAACTACTCTCGGCTTAGCCGACCGCCCGCGAGCAAAATTGAAACTTATTACTGCGCGCGAACGGCTCAATCTCCACTGGACGCCGCCGGACAATGACCCGGCCGCGCGCGCTCTCAAAGGGTTGTCACAATAATCGAGTAGGTATTTAATTTATCTGTTCAATACATAGGTAACTATAAGACAAGTATTGCAAGTGTTTTTAAATCGAATTTGAAATAAGCTAGCGTAACATTAACAATAGTAAGTAGCTGCCTACCCACCTACTTATCTTATGAGACGATAGAAAGTGAAGCTCACACAAACTTGATACCTACAGGTAGGTATCAACCTACCTATTTCTCATCGTTATATTTTGTTCAAAGTCTGGTTAGGTTAGGACTCGAACGACCTGAAGCAAAATGGTTCCGTACTTTGGAAGGAACGCTAAGCTGTCGCTCCCAGTTATGTAATGTGTCTATAGTAAAATTACCTACCTACCATACCACACACATCCAACTCGCAATGCGGCGGCGCGGCGGCGGCGTATGTGGGTAATACCTAATCCGCGGAGTGAAACCCCCCTGGTTTAGGTTCTATTAGATGGAACAAGGCAAGGATCACGAGCGCATGGTGCTGAGGTACTACGCCAAGAAGAACTGCAGGGTCAACGGCATACATACGCATCATTGGTTGCCGAGATAGAAGAAGGTTTTATGAAACATGTAAGAAAAAGATTCTCGAGCGTCGTGACTGTAGTGTAGGGTTCCAACAACAGGCTGTTGCTCAAGTTCCACGGCGTGACTTACGCATTACGTTACTAACAATAACTTGTAATTTCAACATTTGGTTTTGTAAACAGATGAATGTTAAGTTATAATATTGCAATTGATAAACTACTAAATTAATTTGTGTATATAGATGTACACAATAGTTATAAACGTTTGCATGTATATTGTTGTAGAATACATCCGATCGTTGCTGAAAGCGCGCTTCACGGAGTCGAGCAGCATGTTCGTGGGCGCGCACAAGTACTTCCGGCACTCGCGCTCGCTGCTCGGCAACCGCGTGCGCTGGACGTGCTCTCAGAAGCACAAGCACAAGTGCCGCGCGTCCGCCGTCACCGTCGACGGGGTGCTGGTCGCCACCAAGGGACTACACTCGCACCCCTAGGGTGTACCGACGACTAAAGACAAGGTGCTGGGTATCAAATATCTGGGTGTTTTAAATTATTATGTTATGTTTATGTGTGTTCTTAAACAATGAATTAGGTATGGTTTTTGTTATGTTATTTACACTGTTAACACAAAGAATATAAGATTTGCAAAGTATTGCTGGTTTTATTTACCGTAACTTTTCCATCAGTGTTGCGGCATGCTTTAGGTACGTATATCAAGCAGAACTTTTAGTGAATAATGTTAATGTTTATTGTAGGTGAAATGATCTCTATAGGTAGAGCTAAAAGCAACAAGACGATGTTGTTGAGCTCGTACACGTACAACAGAGGTCGGGATATGGGCGGCAACTTGCGCTGGTACTGCTGCAACAACCACCGCGGGTGCAGGGCGGCGGCCGTTACCACCGATGCGCTGCGACTGATAGAGATCTGCGGACAACATGACCATCCGCCGCCTAAATTACTCAAGACATCTTCTGGACTTTATTTTAAAGTATAAAATACTCCCGTGGATCGATGGATCGATATTGACGCTATTTATAAATAATTCGAGAAGTAATTACTTCTTGCTCACTTACCTACCAACGTAATTTACAATTTAATAAAAATAATAGTTTGTAAATCAGGTGATATCTCATTAGTTTTTTATTGTTCTTCTGTTTTTGGTTACTTTTACAGTAGATTAAATAACCGGCCTGTATATTGATCTGATTTTGAACGTCAATTATTCTTCCAGTGACATTTCTGCCAACCCGAAAAGGCAGCGAGGTGGCGCTGATCGACGGCTACTCGTACTCCCTGAACTGGAACAGGAAGAGGTCGCAGCGATGGAAGTGTATCAACAAGACGGGCATGGGCTGTCCGGCATTCTTCACCTACAACATCATTAACAAAATAATCAAACGCATCAACAAGTATCACACGCATGAACCACAGATTTTTGAGATTTACGAGGGAAAATACTACGGAAAATATCATAATTGAAACGTTATTACTTGTGCTTAAACAGTGAAAGTGCCATAATTTTCTCATATCGTATTACTAAAGTATATTTAGGAGATAATATTCTAAACTTATTTTTCAAATGTGGCCAAAGCAGGTTAGGTACATTTCATAATTATTTTTACGGTAGGTATAGTAAAAGCAATTATTAGGATAGATAGGTTGATATATATTTAGTAATAATGAGAATGATGTATTTACTATCATAAGTAGATCCGTTTGCTCACGGGTTTGCAACTCCGGTGCAAGCATTATTGATGTTCCTATGACTTTTTTTGTTCATCATCATCATCATCATATCAGCCATAGGACGTCCACTGCTGAACATAGGCCTCCCCCAAATATTTCCACCTTGTCCGATTTGAAGCGGCCTGCATCCAGCATTTCCCCGCGGACTTGACCAGATCGTCTGTCCATCTCGCGGGGGCCGTCCTACGCTGCGCCTGCCGGTACGTGGTCTCCACTCGAGAACTCTCCTGCTCCACCGATTATCCGTCCTTCGAGCAATGTGGCCTGCCCATTGCCACTTCAGCTTACTGACTCTCTTAGCTGATCTTGTATTCGAACTGACATTGTGGCGTTTCTATATAAACACTTCAACACTTCAATATATCTGTAGTCAATGTGGCACCGCTGTAGAGCCTGCAGCACTGCCCACGTCTCGATAGAATCAAAGGCCTTCTCATAGTCCACAAACGCTAAGCATAGTGGCAAATTGTACTCCTTGGTCTTCTGTACAATCTGCCGCAGCGTAAAAATGTGATCTATGGTACTGTACCCTTTTCGGAAGCCGGCTTGTTCGGGAGGCTGGAAGTCATCAAACCTGCGAGCCAGACGATTCGTAATAACCCTCGAAAACAGCTTGTAAACATGACTCAGAAGCGAGATGGGCCTATAATTCTTAAGGAGAGTCTTATCACCCTTCTTAAAGAAAAGCACCACCACGCTTCTGTTCCATGCTTCTGGCGTCACACCTTCGAACAAGACTGAATTAAAGAGCTTCTGAAGGACTTTAAGTACTGGTGTTCCACCCGCTTTCAGTAGCTCTGATGTGATTCCGTCCTCGCCCGGCGCCTTGTTGTTTTTGAGCTGTTTAAGGGCCATCCTAATCTCATACAAGCTGATGTCCGGGATATCTTCGGTATAGTGTCGGGTAAGTTTTGCTCTAGGGTCTGTTGAGCTATTAACAGGTTTTGCAACTGAAGTGTACAGCTGTCCATAGAACCGTTCGATCTCCCTCAGTACCTCTGGCCTCGTGGACGCTACCCTGCCGTCCTCCGTCTTCAGCTTTGTCAGCTGGCTCTGCCCAATAGACTGGTCCCTGGCGAAAACTTTGATGCCCTTGTTTCGCTCAATCGTTTCTTTAATATTTTTAGTATTAAAGTCTCGAATATCGCTCCGCAGGGACTGGCATATCTGTCTGTTGAGCCGCCGATATGACTCCGTGTCATCAGAGGATTGCAGCGTCATAGAACGCCTTTCAGCCATGAGGTTCAGAGTTCGATCGGTTAGTTTTGAGGTCTATTTTTACGACAGGGCTTAAAGAACTTGGAGCCGACTGTGTGGACAGTTTCCACCAAACTGTTATTTATACCGTCCACGGTATCGCAATCTAGGCAAGCAAAGCGATTTGTAAGTTCCAGTTGGAAGCTTTCCGGGTTTTGAATATGGGTCGCAGATGGTCGGAGCGTAGACTTCACTAGGCAAGACCGTTCTAGTTTGACGTTTATGTTCAATGTGCCTCTGACCATTCGGTGATCGCTTCCGGTTTTAACCCTGTTGATCACGGAGACATCATTGAAAATTTGTCTCTTTGTGGCCATAATGAAGTCTATCTCATTTCTGGTAGAACCGTCGGGGCTCAACCAGGTCCATTTCCTATGAAGCGGCTTTCTGAAGAACGAGTTCATCATGTAGAGTTCCTCCTTCTCCAGGAAATCGGCCAGCCTCTGGCCCCTCGGATTCCGATCTCCATACCCAAATGGCCCCACCCCCAACTCATCACCGCTTCTCTCGCCCAACTTTGCGTTGAAGTCCCCCATTACAACACTGTAGTGCGACTTTGAAGCATGTATGGCTTGTGAGATGTCCTCATACAAAACTTCTACTTCATCGTCAGGGTGTTTCGAGGTCGGTGCGTAAACCTGTATGACCTTCAGCGAATATCTTTTAGATATTCTGAGTATCAGGTACGCCACCCTGCTTGATATGCTTGTAATAGAGATGATATTGTTGACGAGGGACTTGTGCACGATAAACCCGACACCACCTTGGGACTGTTGATCGCCCTCCCGGTAATAGAACAGGTGACCGGATTTGAGGGTTATCGTGTCCTCCCCCTCTCTTCGGACTTCAGATAACCCTATGATATCCCAGTTCAGCCTGCCTATCTCTTCTTCCAGCTCGGCGAGCTTCTCGTCGGTCCTTAAAGTGCGCGTGTTGTATGTCATCAGTGATAATCTACGTCGGTTGTCCGTGGGTGCGTTTGCTTTGGTCGTTTGACGGAGGAGCGCCGCCCGGGGATTCTTAGCACCCCTGGTTCCAGTGCTTGGCCGGCGCCCGTCAACGCCAGTTCTGCAACTGGAGCCGCCGGGAACTTGGGGCCATGGTTTGACTTGTACTGCCATGTTTATTTAGGGGGGTTGGATCGTCACCCGCCACGCTGATCCAATGCGGGTTGGCGGGTCGCCATTGCCTCGTCCGTTGACCAGCAGGGTGCACCACGGGCAAGTAAGGTTGGCTTGGGCCCCGAAGGTGTTGGTAGGGCCCCTTACACCCCTTGGGACTTTTTTTGTTAGAGTCGATTATTAATATGTTTCGGTAGCTACTAGATAGTAAGACAAACACAATTGTTTCCAACTTCGTGTTTAGTTTATGCTTGATTACTATCTATGGATATATATGTCGTCTAGAAGGGGGTTGTGGTGGTGTGTGTTGTGTGTGTTCTGGTGTGTCTTCTTGGTTTCTGGTGTGGCAGGAGTGCTCTCCTGCGGTTTCATGGTTGTGTTGTGGGCTCGTAGTGGGTCCTCAGGCAAATCCAAGTAGGAAATGGTAACGAACTCAGATTTATTCAGCTTCTCAAGGAATGCAGTTTACAGGATAAGTATGCACCAAAGTGCATCTAGCAAGTGCAATGAACGTGACCGGTCCGACGTGTGCACCGTTCCACGGTCTGGAGTGAGAATGCACCAGCCGACCCGATCCACATGGGCGGAACTGATTTTAGCGCCACCACACGGACGCTCAATGCACTTTTACAATCAACCAATCGTAGAGCTTCAAATCCCACTACAGTTATTCCGAGTTGCCGGTACTACGATATCGAAACGACACGTCGCTGTCGCTTTAATTGTCGCTCGCTACGACATATATATGGATCGTAGCAAGTGGAAGGACGTAGTCTTTGCCTACCCCTCCGGGAAAGAGGCGTGATGTATGTATGTATGTATGTATGTTGATTACTATTTTAAGTGGCAAGATTATAATTAATTCAAATTTTGCGGATATTTTTCAGTGCCATATCTAAGTTATTTTACTAGTGACTATGTATTTTTAGTCATTTTCCCGCGAGAAAATGGTATTTTCGGACGTGTGTTGTGGCTCTTGAATCTCTATATCTATGACACAAAAAAAACGCATGATTTAGGCATATCGATTGCGTGGTTTAGAGGAACTAGTGAATTCCAAGACAGACAGAAAACGCAAAAAGCGACTTAATTTTATACTATGTATTGATTTTAGACTAATATTATTATTGTGTGACTTGCGAGTGCTTATGTGTGTTTTACATAATATTTGTGTCTTTTCACTCTCTTTTATATTTTCTTAGAAGTTCAGTATAACAAAGTGTTTTACCTACTTCCTTTGTTTTATTCGCTTGGACATTTATAACGATTTGATTTTCTAAAAAGAGGGAAGTGATGGATCATGGAGTATAAAACATTAAATTTGAACCTCAAGATACTTAATTTGGCTCACTCATACTAAATTTCCTAAGGAAATTATGGAGAGTTATGGAATAATCTCTAACACACGTTGTTGTAGATGCAAGGATTTTTATTAGAGTGATGTTATCAAATTGACATTGTCATTTGTATACTTATTTACATACTGCCAGGGTGTTCATAGTGGTAGATATAAAACCTCCGTTTTAACACCCCCCCGCAATGTGAACATCCTGTAGATATACACTGTACACTAACACAAACTTAAAGTAACACTTTCAATATTTACACACACTGTAACTAAAAATATTAATATCAAAATAAACATCAACCTGTATATAGACACACCTATCACTAACTTAACAATACATAAATACCTACAAGAAAAATGACAATCGAAAATACTAACCTATGCTAAGCCTAGGGCTTGCACACATTTTGTTGTGCTTGATTTTGAGCAATGGTTTTGTGAGTATGTCGGCGATCATATCTTGTGTGGGTATGTATGAGATTTTCAGATTGTGTTGTGAGAGTGAGTCGCGAATGAAGTGGTGTTTGATGTCTATATGTTTAGTGCGTGCATGAAAGGTGTTGTTATGTGCTAGTTTTATGGAGCTCTGGTTGTCTGCATGAATGACGATGGGACGTGGAGTAACGCTGAAGACTTGTGTTATGAGTGTTTTTAGGTATATAGATTCCTTGCAAGCTTCCGCCAGAGCCATGTACTCGGCTTCGGTGGTCGAGAGTGCAACCGTTCTCTGCTTGCGAGCCTCCCATGATATGGGGGCTCCACTCATAATAAATACGAAGCCAGTATATGAGCGTCGGTCTAACAAGTTGTTCCCATAGTCAGCATCGACATAACACTCCGGGTAGAACACGTCTGTCGGCTTAAAGTGAAGGCGGAGATCCTTGGTACATTTTAGGTAACGAAGGACTCGCTTAGCGGCCCTCCAGTGCACCCCCCCGTAATGTGCATTGAATTGTGAGAGGTACGACACTGTATGAGCAATGTCGGGTCTCGTACATATGGCTATGTACATTAAAGAGCCGATAAGCTCCTGGTAAGGAACTTCTACTTCTTCTTCTCCTTGTGGGAGAGTCAATTTTAGGCCTGGTTCTATTGGGGTAGTGACAGATATAGCATCCGTCATGTTGAACTTATTGATCAACTTTTCAATATAGTTCGTTTGATCGAGGGTTATTTCCTCTGCGTTTTGAGTGACTCTCATCCCTAGACAGTCTTTAAGAATGCCGAGGTCCTTCACAGTAAATAGCTTCATAAGCTTATTTTTGAAGTCGTTTTTTAATGCTTCATTTGTGGATACGACGAAGAAGTCGTCTACGAAGACTGCTAGAACAAGAAGTTCATTTCTTTCTTGTTTAAAGTAAATGCAGTGTTCGTTTGAGGCTTGTTGCAAGCCAAGTTTTTTCATAGCTTCACAAACTTTTAAATTCCACTGTCGTGGAGCTTGCTTGATGCCATATAAAGCCTTTTTAAGTAAGCATACTTTGCTTTTCGGGTCTGTGGAAAAGCCGTCTGGTTGCTCCATATAAATTTCCTCATCGAGGTCCCCATTAAGGAATGCGGTTTCCACGTCAAGGTGGTCAACTTGCAGTCCACGGTGAGCCGCAAAAGCCAGTAGTAGTCTCACTGAAGACAGTCTAGCGACTGGTGAGAAAGTTTCACTGTAGTCAATGCCTGCCACTTGGGTGAAACCTTTCGCTACTAGTCGGGCTTTGTATTTAGTGATTTGTCCACTAGTGTCCTTTTTGAGTTTAAAGACCCATTTGCAATTGAGTTTAAAGACCCATTTGCACGTGATCCATTACTTCTCTAAAGGATTCTGGTTCCAGATCTGAGGTGAGATAACCGAAGCGTTCAGGAGGATTCCTTTCACGGACAGGGTATCTTCGTTCAGGTTCGGTAGGAACTTTAGGAGTAAGGGGTTCATCTGGTTCGGAGGTTGCAGATAGATACTCCGGTGATGCCGGTTCTGCTGACGCAGGTGTATCTAGCTGTGGTAGATGCTGTGGCTGTGGTTCATTGGTGCATCTAGGTGGCACATCTTCGGCAGGTAAGGTGACTTGTGGACTAGATGGCGGATGGGGTTCATGGATAGATGACGAATGATTCTCAGTATGAATGTTTTCTATAATTTCATACTGGATTATATTGTCGTTATTGCTAGCGGATGAAACATGGCCATTGAAAATTTTTTCTTCAATAAAGACGACATCCCTAGCGACAATGAGTGTTCGAGGGTTTTGGGGATCTATCAGACGGTAGCCTTTGCTTTCCGTGCAATATCCTACGAAGATGCAGGTTTGCGTTTTCGCGTCGAGCTTGCTGCGCTTTTCTTTTGGAATAAGGACGTGCGCTTCGCAACCGAAAACCCGTAGGTGCGACAGGTTAGGACGTCTGCCGTACCATACTTCGTCTGGTATTTTGTTATTTAACGCTTGAGTAGGCGTTAAGTTTTTAAGATAGATGGCTGTATTAACAGCTTCGCCCCAATAAGCTTTAGGCAGCTTTGAGTCATGTAGCATGGCTCTTGCCTTCTCGATAACCGTTCGGTTCACTCGTTCGGCAACTCCGTTTTGTTGCGGGTTGTACGGTATACTGGTCTGATGCAGAATACCGTTTTCCTTCAAAAAGGTAGACATGCGTTGATTCACGTATTCACGTCCGTTGTCGGAGCGTAGAATTTTTATTCGTTCGCCAGTTTGGTTCTCCACTAAGTGTTTGAACTCTACAAACTTGTTAAAAACTTCGGCTTTTGATTTTAAAAGATATCCAAAAGTTTTGCGACTAAAGTCGTCTGTAAACGTTAGTAGATAAAGGGCTCCGCCCCACGAGTGCGTACTCATAGGTCCGCATAAGTCAGAGTGTATTAATTCTAAGACTTTTCTCGATCTACTATCGGATTTTGGAAAGGGCTTTTCGGAAAGTTTGCCTTGTAGGCAGGGAACACATTTGTCAGTGTACTTTCCATTAAAATCTACGCCGAGGTTTTTATTTTTTAATACTTGCATACTCCTTGCATTTGGATGACCAAGCCGTCTATGCCACAACATAGCAGTCTCCTCGGTTGGAGTAAACATAGCATGCGAACTACTTTGTACGTCTAATTTGTACATGCCTTTATGGTTGGAAGTTGGTTGGAAGCAGTGGCAATGACGTCAGTTGTCACTTGACAGCCGCCACTTCTAAATATTAGTGCTCCCTTCGATGTAAACAAAACATCGAAACCTTTGGAAACTAATTTAGAAACGGAAAGAAGATTTGTGGCTAACCCAGGAATAAATATTACGTTACTAATATCTTGGACCTTGTCAGAAATATCTAGTTTTACTGTACCTATACCACGGCTGAGTAGTTGCTCTTTATTGGCAACTGTGATGGGCGTTATGTATGGGGACATACTATGAAACCAATCACGCCGATTACTCATGTGGGAGCTTGCACCAGAATCTATATACCAGTCGCGTGAACTTGTAGATGGAGTGGTAGTGAAACAATGTGATGATAATGTAAATTCCGAAATGTTATTTTTAGATATAGACTTTGCCGAAATATGTTTGTTTTTGTTTCTACACTCACTTACTACATGACCTACTATTTTACAATGCAAACAAAACTTCTTTCTGGGCTTCTTGTTCTTCTGCTGTTCTGGATGTACAGCGGTAGGAGTCGCGACAGGGTTCTCTGGCTTGTTGCAGGCTAGGGTCTGGTGATGACACTTGTTCTTCTGCTGTTCTGGCTGTACAGTGGTAGGAATCGCGACAGGGTTCTCTGGATTGCTGCAGGCTGGGGTCTGGTGGTGACTTTGACAGGGAATTTTCGCTGTCAGTGCTGTCTCCTTCATTGCCCGATGCTGCGCCGCTGCTGTCTGCTGGCGCTGCTGCTGCTCACGCTTCTTTTCATTGTGCGTCTTCTGCTCACGCTGCTGCTGGCACTGTTTATTACCAGCGGCTGCTGCAGGATGTGATGCCGGCAGTGACATGTCACATGCCGATGAAGGTTTTTTCTCGATCTTCATAGCACTTTTTGACTCTGCATCTGTAACTAGAGGTTAGAGGGGCATTCTGGGCCCATAACCTACTAAATTTCCTAAGGAAATTATGGGCAGTTATGGAATAATCTCTAACACACGTTGTTGTAGATGCAAGGATTTTTATTAGAGTGATGTTATCAAATTGACATTGTCATTTGTATACTTATTTACATACTGCCAGGGTGTTCATAGTGGTAGATATAAAACCTCCGATTTAACAACTCAGATACACAATTTGCCAATACATCATCCACATACACAAAATGTGTTTTTTTGTCGCTTAAAACTTATTCTTAATTCGTACTTCTTTTTTAGTTACGTTCGTACATAATACAGCTGGTAAGCTGCTGTGCATGTACAGAGGCTATACGTTCTACCTTGTGAGCAGAAAGTCCGCAACCTCGCAGTCTCAGTACTGGCGGTGTGTCCGCAAGAGCATCAACTGCAAGGCCACCATCTACACCACCCCCCGCGGGGAGCTGATCCGCACCCACGAGGAACATGACCACAACCCACCCAACTTTGTTATTCGCAATGGAATGTATATTAAAATTTGAGGTTTATATTAGAAATTGTCATTTATTACCTATCGATTTAGCGTTAGGTCAGAAGTTTTAAAATACTCCTATTCTTTTAGTAACGTTTGGGACGGGCCTGGACGGCAGGCGATTGGTTTTCTACAAAGGCTACAATTTCTTCCTGTGTCGTCAGAACAAGACCTCCACGAACTGGGTGTGCTGTTTGCGCAGCAAGGGCTGCAAGGCTCGCTTCGTCATCAACGCGCTCGGCGAGGTGGTGCGCGCGCACGACCACCACTCCCACCGACAACCACAATACGTTCTACGAAATGGCATTTACATTAAATTGACATAAATTTATTTGTACTTAGTATTTATCTTCCATGTCTGGGGATAATTATTTTGCTCCTAACTCTAGTCAAATTGAATAGGTACGCAAAACGCACCACGCGTTCTATTATTTCATAAATAAATAAATTATGATTTTTTTTCGTTTCAGCCTTTGATTTTGTTATATTTTATTTCTAACTACTAATATTTTTGACAATTTACAGAAAAGAAAGCAATTTTTGTCAGAAACATCAAAGGCACCCGCTTAGCTGTGTTGCGGGGCTATACCTTTAGTGCAAACAACACAAGCAAGCGAAATACGGGGTGTTAGGGACGGTGTAACGAAAACTTTGCAGGTGTGCTCAGACCATCAAACTGAACAACTTTTACTATGGAGCCAATGGTGGGAAACGAAAAAAATTTTCCGGCCTCCCATACAAAGTCAGTCAGCTGATCGTGAATTTTGTATGGGAGGTCGGAAAATTTTTTTCGTTTCCCACCATTGGCTCCATAGTAAAAGTTGTTCAGTTTGATGGTCTGAGCACGCCTGCAAAGTTTTCGTTACACCGTCCCTAACACCCTGTATACATTGGAGTTGTTCACAAAGTAAAACGAGGCCATGGTATTGCAAGGTGCGCATCACCACCACCAAAGACGGTCACCTGGTCCGCATGGTGGACGAGCACCAGCATCCTCCGCCGCAAGTACTCGTGCGTAGTGGGGCTCTTGTAATGAAGAGGCCGTCCAGCCCTATGAGCCCTATATTAAATGTGGGAGGCACGCCTCTCATTGTGCATAAGGTACAGGCACATTACTAAGAGATTGATTTAAGTACTAAAGAGCGAAATAAATCATAGCTCAAGAACCAAAAGCATTCGTACTCATTTCATTCCGTATATTGTCAAGAATTTCATAATTAGGTGGTATCACTGTAGCTTTTCTATATAAAGGTAGTACTATTTTACTTATCACTCGAGGTGTACGTTTTATGTATCAGGAATCGCTCATACGTTGTTGTTAACAATGCATATCTTTTATTATATTGTAAAATTGTAGTAAAATATCGTGTTATTAAATTGAGTATACTCAAAAAGATGTCATATTTGCTTCACTGAATGTTATCTATCATTAGCACTTTGAATATTTACCTTTCCTGTCTCGATTTACTACTCGTCAATGGCACTCGCATATTCAACAGTGTATAATTTTGCAGTACATTGGGTGCAGAATACAGCTGGTAAAGAGCTGGCTCTAATCTCCGGCCACGCGTTCTACAAGAACAGCAGGAACTCGTGGCGCTGCACCAGAGCCAAGTCTTGCAAAGCTCGCTTCCTAGTCGACAAGCAGCAGAACATTAAAAAAGCAAACTTGGTACACAACCACGACTCAAATAATTATTGCATCAAGAATGGCATTTACATGAAACTAACGTAAATATAAATACACTTATAATAAGCCATTTTTACTCGAAGAAGAGCATGGATCTAAAATAAGTCGTATGCTTTTGTAGAAGAGCATAGATCTAGAATAAATCAGACTCACTTGTAGAAGAGCATAGAACTAGAATAAGGCATACCCACTTGTAGAAGAGCGTAGAGCTAGAATAAATCAGACTCAATTGAAAAGAGCAAAGATCTAGAATAAGACAAACTCACTTGTAGAAATCATAGAACTAGAATAAGTCATACTCACTTTTAGCAGAGCGTAGAACTGGAATTAGTCCTCAATTGTAGAAGAGCATTGAACTGAAAGTCGTACAAAGAATGCGAGGGAAGAACTGGTTTGCTTCAGGTCAAACAATTATTAGGAAGGAAAGTGAACCGAAGATAATGTCGTTAGTAGTGTGTAACAGATATCCTAAAGTCGTTTAGTGTGCGTTTAGGGAAATAGTCAATAAAGCTTATCGGAAAAGTATACCTATGTCTATGTCATACATATCTAATTCTATCAGGGAAGTATAAAACCTCATTATTATTGTTATTATTCCAGTGAAGTGGGTGCGGAATGTATCCGGGAGACCAGTGGCTCTGGTCAATGGCTTTCCATTCAACTCTCGCCACAGTTCTAAACTGTACTGGTGGTGCACCAAGCGGCGCACCTGCAGGGCGCACTTCACGGTGGACCAGCACTGGAACATCGTCAGATCCAACTTCAGCCACGACCATATCCCTCAACCATTTATCATTTAAGATGGCGTTTATATAAAACTCTGAACGGTTTTGCAACCAGGTTTACCAATTTGTAATAATATATAATTGTTTTATGCTGTTTATGTTTTGTGTGAATTTAAAGAATATTTTTATGTTATGACATTTTTATGGTATGAATCTTAACCGATAATTAAGTACCTACTTCATAGTTTTCTGGAAATGTAAACCATTTTGTTTTCCGATGGTTCTAGACTGATAGTAATTTGTACTCTTGGAGAAAATTACAAAATTGATTTTTATTTGTATTTCCTCAGTGGAATGGGTGAAGAATACATCTGGAAAACCACTGGCTCTGCTACACGGGTTCAGCTTCTACCAGGACAGCAACTCGTGGCGCTGCACCAAGGGCCGGTGCTGCAAGGCGCGCTTCAGAGTGAACAGCCAGCTGGCCATCATCAGCGCCAACCTGGAGCACTCTCACCCTGCACCTAATTATATTATCAGAAATGGAATCTACATTAAAATTTAATGTATCAGTCATTGTATTGGATTAACGCAAATATTCTTCGCTTTGTCTACATTCAATCTGTAAAGAATGTTTCAATCGAAACTCTGGTAATTTGTTACACAACTGTCTCGGTAATAGTGCAAGTGTATTTTGGACAAGATACACTGCCGCTGCTGTTGTCCCGGTGGAAGAGGCGACGCCAGTACTAGTGGCGAAAGTAATAGGTTTACTAGTTGGCGAAAGTTTAAAATAGATGATAATATGAAATGAAAGATTTAGAAAAAATATCTCGATCATAAAAGCGCTCTGTTCTACTCTGCAAGAAGACAAGTTGTTTTACAGTCATTCTCTTTATTTTCAGTTGATTCTTATAGTTACACTACATCCATCCGAGGCAAAAGGCTACTGAAGGTCGGGCCATACATTCGGTTTTCAGAGGGAGTATGGAATTAAGACTCGATGGATCTGCTCCACCCACCATAGTAAATACTGTAGAGCCGCCATTCATACGATAGATAATGAAATTGTTAAAATAAATAACGTACATGACCACCGTAAAAAACCTTTGTAGTAGTTTGTTGTGCTTACATACCTATGATAGAACCTGAATGGATAATCGCGCAAGTTAAGCACTTGTTATTATACTTAGTTATACGTTTTAGTTATTGCTTTAATTTGATTGTAGAGTTCTGGTAGAGTTCGTATAAAATAAATTCATATAAGAAAATGTAGCCGACTGGTGTAGCTGTTATGTTTATGGTATGGTAGACACGTGTGTAGTGGTAATAGTACGTTAATTCATCATTGTATTTTATTTAACTATTAGTTTAGATTAGGTAAAAATGTATCAATCTACATTAATTTATTATGGACTTGATTTCTACAATCAAAAGTACCCCATTAATTAACTTGTCATATAATTGTTCAACAGTCGAAGTACAGTGGGTTAAGAACTGTTTAGGCAGACAAATAGCTTTAATTGACGGATACTCGTTCAGTTTGAACTGGAACAGGACTTGGCGCTGCTCTCGGCATAACCTTCCTTGCAGAGCGTACTTCCGGGTCGATGAAGACGGCTCCATCACCAAACACAACCTCAGCCATAATCATTATGCACGAAAATATATGATAAAGAACGGAGTCATTTTTAGCTTATAAGTTTTTTATTGTGTGGTGATATCATCAATAAATACTTAATACTTAAAACTTTATGTCGATCTTCACTTTGTACATACATCTTAATCATCGTCATATCAGCCTACAGCGAGTCCTCTGCTGTATGGCAGTAGGTCAGGCACGAAGTACCGTTTTCACCATCCATTTACCTAGAATCAGCTGCGCCGTTGTTAAGTAATCGGTCCATAGTGATAGTTGTTAGTAAATGTATCCTGACTTATATTAAGCAACGTGAGTGAATTTCATGAATATTTTCTGAATTTTTTCAACGGAGTTAACAAAATATTTGTCATTATTTTCAGATAATACATATTATTCTTTTATCACATCTAGAAGAGGGAAAGTATTGCTGAAGGTCGGTCCTTATTGTGTAGGTTGGCCTATTTGGAGAGTAATGAAACAACCAAGTGCTGAATTAATACTAAATGTTTATTGGTAATGTAGGCATTGATATTGCAACACAGTTTAGGTGGCGAAAAGTAAATATGCTTATGCGCTATAATACCTACACTACACCTCCCCTGGAGGGTGAAAATAAAATAAATTGTACAATTTTATTTTATTTCTATCAAATTACTACAATAAACTTTTAAAATCCGAGAAAAGCTAAAATATAATTAAGAATAAAATTTGCTTCTCAACTAGGCATTACTATAATTATTATACATGAAAAAGTTTGGTGCGGTTTTTATGCACAATATCGGTTTTTCCATTTTTCAAAATCTTAACATTACATCCTAAGTCTTCTAATACTAAATATGGACCTAAATAAACCTTATCTAATTTATTTCCTACCTCGTTCTTAACGAGTAAATAGTCATCTTGCTTATACACTATAGGATTTATCTGAACATCATAATTAGTTTTCCGTTTTTCCTTGCTCATCTTCAAGTTGTTCTGTGCATCTTTATGAGCTAATTGAAGTCTGTACTTCAACTCCAATGGGTAACTGTCATAGTTATACAAAGGATCTACAAAATCACTACACAGATTATAAGGGAGTAAGCAGGTCTTACCGAATACAAGCTCATGCGGCGTGTATCGTGTTTCGCTGTGCACGGTGTTGTTGTACGCAAACGACCAATATGGAAGCCAACTGCTCCAGTTGTTTGACTGATTTTGACAATTTATCCTTAGATACGCACCCATGGTTTTGTGGCTGTTTTCCAAAGCTCCGATAGATTCATGATGATAGGCAGTAGAAGATAGATGGTTTATCTTAAGTAACTCACATACCTGTTTCATAGTACTAGAGATGAACTCCGTTCCTCGATCGGTAGCAATTTCACGAGGAATGCCATACCTCAAAACGAAGTTATCCACAAATGAGCGAGCTACACTTACCGTATCTTTCGAATGCAATGGATATGCCTCTACAAATTTTGATAATTCACACTGTAAGGTGAGAATGTAGTTGTAGTTGTTATCATCGGTAGGCAAACAACCAACTATGTCTAAATAAACTTTTTCGAAAGCATAACTGGCAGTAGTTGTTATTTCCATTGGCTGTTTTATATGCTTTGAATATTTTTGTTTTTGGCAATGGTCACATTTGGAAACGAAATTCTTTACATCATTTTCCATACTTGGCCAAAAATAAAACTTTTTTATATTATTTAACATTCGCCTGATACCTGCGTGGCCACTGGTAGGTAAAAGGTGAAAGTCATTGATAATTACTTTTCTGTCGTCTTCGTTATTTATTCTCTGTACATTCCTAAGTACACATATTCGGGGTCCGGACCAATCTTTATATTTATTTATCTCTCTGACAATATCTGCTATAAAATCTTTATTATTTTCATTTCTTATTATGCATATTTCATCTAACTTCAACTTCTGACAAAATATAGACAAATCTCTCACCAACACGTCTCGCGTAGTTGACGATCGAGATATGCTATCTAAATAAATGCAGAATTTACTTGGTACATAACTATAACTTGTATATCTTTCTATCACACAACCTTCCTTTTCCAATCGATTTAATGCCTTTCTTTCATCAATCAGTATCAACTCTACTAAATCCTTCGGTTTTTTAATAATGTCCACAACTCGAGGTTGATCAGGCCTTGAATTTTTGTGAATATTATTATCAACCGCAGAATTTGTACGAGTGCTATCACTCTGATTGCAAGCTTGCATTTTTCGCGCTTGCGCTCGCGTCATTACGTTCACTACTTGTTCATTCATTTGTCTAAAGTCCTCTGACGTCATGCGAATACGAGACAGTGCGTCGGCTGCCGAGTTCGCGCTGCCTTTTAAATATTCAATTTCGAAGTTGTATTCTTCTAATAGCAATCTGAATTTTAATAACCTGCTAGATGGATCGCGCATTCCAAATAAATATACCAATGGTCTATGATCTGTTTGAATTTTGAATTTTCTACCGTATAAATAAGGACGAAAATATTTAACACCCCAAACTATTGCTAAGAGTTCCTTTTCAATAGTTGGATAGTTCATTTCGGCCTTATTTAAACCTCGACTCGCGTATGCGACTGGTAGCCCGTTGCTATTGCATAAAACGCAACCGAGGGAAATTGCTGACGCGTCGGTCTGAAGTATAAAAATATTATTTTCTGCAAAACATGGATATTGCAAAACTGGTGGATTTATTAAGGCTAATTTTAATTGTTGAAATGCGTTTTCGCAATCCTCGGTCCAAACAAATGATGCATTTTTACAACAAAGTCTATTCAGCGGATATGCCTTTTCTGCAAAGTTAGATACAAACTTGCGATAATAATTGGCGAATGCTACGAATCGTTTCACGTCATCAGTATTTTGTGGTCTTGGGTATTTTTCCAATACCACAGTTTTTTGTGGGTCTGGCAAAATTCCTTTTTCCGAAACAACATGTCCAAGATATAAAATTTCCTTCTGCAAGAAATTACATTTAGCGGGGTTTAGCTTTAAGTTTACCTGGCGTAGTCTAGAGAAAATGTCCATTAAATTTTGATTGTGGGATAGTAAATTTCGACCAAAGCAAACCAAGTCGTCTTGATAAACTAAACATTGCTCATAATTTAGACCTGACATTGCAACTGTAATCATCCTAGAAAATGCATTTGGACTAGTTTTTAGTCCCATTGGCAGTCTTGTCATCTGGTACTGATTTTTACTAGTCGTGAAAGCTGTATAAGGTCTACTGTCTTTATGTAAATTAATTTGATAAAATCCCTGGTACAAGTCTAAATGTGAAAAATAGACTGCTCCCGAAAGTGAGTCTAAAATATCTGCAATATTAGGTAAAGGAAATTTATCGTCCTGTATATGTTCATTCAACTTTCTGTAGTCGATTACGATTCGCCATTTCTTATCACCTGAGTTATCTAACTTTTTTGGAACCAACAAAAGTGGGCTAGACCATGCGCTCCTAGCTTCCTCTATGATACCGTCATCTAACATTTTTTCTATCTGCCTATCTATCTCTGCTTTTTGCGTATGCGGCAATCTGTAGGGTTTAACGTAAACTGAACTGCTATGCGGTTTTAACTCGATTGACTGTTCATAGAGTGACGTAGTACCTAGCTTATCTCCTGGTAGATGGAAGACGTCAGGGAACTTAGCACAAATACTTTCAATTGACTTGCGTTCCTCCTCACTCAAAGTATCCAATTTCAATAATCCTAACAACTTTTTCACTCTTTCCGCGTTCATATAGGGTCTTTCAAAATCACATACATCGTACTCGTCTAACTTGGTTATATTTAAAGGGAAGTAATTCAAAGTAACATCCTTATCTCGCGTATTCATTATCTTGACCGGTATTTTGCCATCTTTTGGGCTAGCTATTACACTAGCTACGTAGATGCCTTCACACAACTCCTGTGTGTTAATTACGCAGTCATAGTTAATGTGTGTTTGAAAATAATGAATAATTTCGCTACGAGCAGGTACAGTTAAATAAGAACTATTTTTAGTAAAATAATCAAAATTTAACGTTAAGAAATCTCCGGTTTTTGTAATCAAATTCAATGTATTTATCTCAAAATCTAACTTAGCTCGATATTTTCTGAAAAAGTCACGTCCTAAAATACCGTCTGTTTTACAAGGTAACTCATTGAATACGTAAAACTTATGTTCAAATTCTTCTCCTTCATAGTTTAAAGTTAAATAAACAAATCCTTCTGTAAGAACTTTACCACCTAATCCGTTAACAACGAGATTATATTTTTGAATTTGTGATTGAAAATTTTGTATGCTCTCAAGTTTTACAGCCGAAATTGAAGCTCCTGAGTCTAATAGCCAATCGTGTTTTTGAGTTCCTATGTTAAGTGTTACCTTATTCAATGAATTACATGCTAAAATGTAGTTAGGCTCGAAAAAAATGTGACAAGTCCGGTGTATCGTCCTGCTCCTGCGCAGCATCATGCTCTGCTTCGGACGACATGTAGTTCACGTTCCTGTTATTGGGAAATTTACGAGGAAACTGTCCATACTTACCTCTCGTTGAGTGTCCACGGGATGACATCTGAGGCTGGCGAGGGTTGCCTCTTTGCTGAAAATTACGATTAAACATCGGTACCTGTGGATTGCGGTTGTAGTAGCTCCGCCCACGCGTATTGTTGTAATTCCCGCGATGACCTCGATACTGGGTGTGAGGGCTAGAAAATCCTCTAAAGGGTCTATTAGGAAATGTACGATTTTGCTGTCGGTACATTCCCATTACGTCAGCTGATCCCGATGTTGACGCACCGTCCTCCTCCTTGGCTGCTTGGATAGCGTCCTTCAGCGTGGAAAAATCTCGAGCTGTAATGATAGTACTGAGCCTACGATTTCGCAACCCGTCCGCAAAACGCTTTATGGCAGTTTTCTCATTTAGAGGTCTTAATATTTTGTATGCGCTTGCGTCGCCGTCCGCTTGCGAGATCGTAAGATCTACAAACATCTCTGAGAGTTCTTTGCCAAATTCTTCTACCGACTTTTCATTTTGCCGTAAGCTGTGCATTTTGGCTTGGATGGCGGTAGCAGACTTCTGTGGCAAAAGGTGCTTTCGCATATCCTTTGTTAAATCTTTGACAGTCCCATATGTATTTTCTAGCTTTAGCTTCGCTGACTGAGACAAACGGGTCTTCAAAACAAAAGAAATCAAATTTGGTTGAGTTGCATCATCTAAAGTTGAACTATAGTATTCTATGGCGTCAATTAAGGTTTTTGTATTCTCCTCTGAATCAGTCATCGAAGGCAACAAGCCCAGAGCAACTTTAAGATCAAATTTATCCATATTTGAAATTATATTTTCCTCTTCCTGTATAACTTTCTCTACCCTACTATAATCCTTACTACAAATTTCTTTTATTTCATGAAACTTTTTCTCTACTTTTTCACTTATTTCATTTATTTCTTTTATAACAGGTTCACTTAACTCTCTTTTTAATATTTGATCCTCTAAAATTGCTATTACGCTATTATATTGTATGATTATTTTTTCTGATTCATTTAAAAAATATTTAAGTTTATCTGGAGTTCTTCTATCATAGTTTAATCTAACTAAATCAGCTCTAAGTGCCTTTAATTTCTCATAAACATGACGCAATTCTAAGGCCATTACCTACTAACTTACTATATCTGTCTGTATTAATTATATCCATACCGAGGAATAGGTATGCACTATGCTATCATTATTATACTAGATTTACTTAATTATTAAAAATAAAATTTAGTCCAAGTTGCATTCTAATTAGAAGCATTTACCTACGCTCCGGCTGGATTGCGTAAACCGTAACACGATACGACACTCGCGAGTCGCGGCAACACATATTACTCAAAGGTCAACGGCACTCATGTCTCTGTATAAAAGTACACCGTACTCGCAGTTTTCCGAATTTCACCTTTCACACTCATTATTCCTTGGCCGAATGTCCTGTTCCTTGACGTAGCATGTCCTTACTGGTCCTTGGATTTGTCTTCTTTGGTGGTCATCTTCTCCTAGTTCGCTTGGATACCCACGGGCGCTCCTTGAGCGGTACCTGAAACTTCAGGCACGACGTTCGACTGCCTGCACCTGGATACGAAACGCAACACTCCACTGGGAAATCGGGATTACGCCGATCACTTAGCACTTAGCAGACACTTTGTAGAACACCCCCTGTAGAAACCGTATACGTCCGAGTTGACTACTAGCACGCAGCTGGGTGGGACACCATCTCGTCATTGGGTAATTTTGTTCCCAAAGCGTTTTGTGCGGTGAACACGTCCTTAGAGGCTTGCTGGCACGTGTAAGCTGGTTGGTAGATATGTCATCGTGGCGCAAATATGCAGGAACTACTTATTACGGTTACATTACTTTTAGAAAAATAAAATTATACTATTTAAAAATATTTAAACTGTCCCCATAGGTTATCCACAGCATGGCATGGGTCGCCATGTGTAGGTTGGCCTATTTGGAGAGTAATGAAACAACCAAGTGCTGAATTAATACTAAATGTTTATTGGTAATGTAGGCATTGATATTGCAACACAGTTTAGGTGGCGAAAAGTAAATATGCTTATGCGCTATAATACCTACACTACATTATAGATACTGCTTTACGTCTACAACTGGAATAAAAACCCGATGGGTTTGCTCCACCCACAACCACAGAGGATGCCGAGCTAACATACACACCATCGATCGAGAAATCATTAGGATTAACAATGACCATAATCATCCCTAATAAAATAAAGGTAGTTATGCCAGAAGAATTCGTTGAATTAAGAAAAAGACTACAATTAGGTCAACAGCATTTCTAGGTACCTACTCTTTGCTTCCACTGCCCTTGAATATTTATTAAACTGTAAATTAAAGATCTGTTAATACTTTATTTTCAACTAGTAAGCAATTATTTTGTACTGTTATGTGAGTAGTTGTAATTTTATCACCAAGGCAATAAAAATAGCTTGTCTTATATTTTTACCAGATTTTTCAAGCATAGTACAGTGGGTGAAAAGTTCAGCTGGTAAACTGGTGGCTGTTGTCCACGGATACACGTTCAATTTAAACGCAAAGGGCAGGAGGCTGTGGCGGTGCTCCCGCCACGGCTCCTGCAAGGCCAGCTTTAGCGTCGACTCCAACTGGACGGTCACCAGGTGCAACCTCAACCATGACCACGTCCCGCCCAAGTATATCATTAGGGACGGAGTTATAATTAAATTATGATGAATTCTTGTTTCTCTTAAGCCCAATCTTCTTGTTTGTGGAACTAAAGATGATAAAATAAATTATTATTTCGTTAATAAATATCAACAAATGTCTTTCTGCCAATTAGCATTTACCCGTGTGGTAGCATCTAAGAATACTGCTACCCCTAATCTACTTAGGGAGTTTCGTAAAAAGCGACGTATCTACAGTTTTAACCTCGGCTGAATAAACTGTCGGTTATAGTCAACCGCATGATGACGGCGATACCACCTACAATTACATTCCCAAAGAGAGTTGACGTGATGACAGGCATTCAAATAATTTTAATTTTAGTATTAGAAAATAAAATTATATCAATATGTTAATAATAATCAAATAAAGTATATGGAGCATAATGCATAGTTGGTTAAATGAACAAACGATATTCACGTTCTTGTAGAATGTAATATTCGTCTTATTTGTGATCACCAGAATTCATCAACAAAATTCAGTGGGTTAAAAATATCCGAGGTAAAGAAATGGCTCTTATCAATGGGTATGCCTTCGCGCTGAACAAGAAGGATGGCAACTTCTGGCGCTGCACCCGGCACGGCTCCTGCAAGGCGGGCTTCTACATCGACACCAACTGGACCATCACTAGATGTCACTTCATACATGACCACAATCCACCCAATTTTATTTTACGGAATGGAGTGTATATCAAGATTTGAAATTGTTGTATTTTCAGTTGGTGTGAATAATATTCTTACGTAAAATCTTAATCTGATAACTGATTTTTATTATTATATTTTCTGCTGTGCTGTAGATAACTTAGAAAAAGTGCCTACTGGTCAAATACGCCAAGATGATGACTCGCTAAAAAGATGAAGTATCAAGTATTTACCTAACTTATATCCTATGTCCGTTGTTATTGCCAAAACACGGGTTAAACGTAACGAATATCTTTTCTTTCCGTTTTTTGTTTCTTTTCTTTAGATAACATTATATTTTCTTCGTTGGCCAACACTGCGAGACTTATATTTGTCTAATCAGAGTCCTTTTCTACTGAGTGAAGTTAGATGTAGAAGGAGTCTGAATCACAGCGTGTCTCTATGCAGCAGGTATCACAGTGCAATGGGTAAAAAACTCCGCTGGAAAACCAATAGCTGTGGTAAACGGATACACGTTTAACCTGAACGTGGCGGGCGGGAAGTACTGGCGCTGCTCGCGGACCGGAGGCGGAGGGTCCTGCAAAGCCAACTTCAGCGTCGACGGCAACTGGACCATCACCAGGCACAACCTCGTCCACGACCATCAGCCCTCCAAGTATATTATAAGAAATGGCGTTTATATTAAGTTATGGGTTTAACGATTAAGATGCTACATACTTACTTATTATGCCACCACTTACACCTGATTTAAAAGCGTGATACATTATATTATTAACTAGACCTAGAAAGAGTCTCAACCACATTCAGAATACGTTAGAATATAAGTTTGTTAAATTTTCCTTGATCAGATAACACAGTGCAATGGGTGAAGAACGCCGCTGGAAGACTGATAGCTGTGATAAACGGGTACTCGTTTAACCTGAATGCGTTGGGCGGAAGATACTGGCGCTGCTCGCGGCAAGGAACGTGCAAAGCCAACTTCAGCGTTGACAGCAACTGGACCATCACCAGGCATAACCTCGTCCACGACCATCAGCCGGCCAAGTATATCAAAAAGAATGGGATGTACATCAAGATACAAAAATGAAATTGTTATAAATAAAGTAACAGTTCATGCCAATATTCACAAGAATAAAAAATCAGTATTAATAATAATAAGTTTATCTTTTCTAAGTCCTGTTCTAACCCGCATTTAATTTATATCTGAACTTCTAAAATCGTGGCAGTTATCTTTGATAGAATAAAAGCACAGTTTGTGAGGGTCTCTTATGTATCTTTTCTGAAGATGTTTTAAGTATATATCATGTTTGTTCAATTTCTCTCCAGCAGGTTACACAGTGCAATGGGTAAAGAACGCCGCTGGAAAACCAATAGCTGTGGTAAATGGGTACACGTTTAACCTGAACGCGACTGGCGGAAGGTACTGGCGCTGCTCGCGGGCAGGGTCCTGCAAAGCCAACTTCAGCGTCGACGGCAACTGGACCATCACCAGGCACAACCTCGTTCACGACCATCAGCCCTCCAAGTATATCATAATGAATGGAGTTTATATTAGGATCTAAATTAAACCATTAAGCAAATTGTTCATAGCTACCTACTTATACATTGTCTTTATTTTATACCCCGCTCCCGAAAGGCTCCCAAGCTTACGCACATAAAATATTCGTTCACTTTTATTTTAATCACAAATCTATTATTGTTTTCAGTTACGACGCTGAATTTCCTGCAAGACAAAAAACAGATGAAGATGAGGAACCAAAGTTACTTTATCCGCACGAAAAGAGGGGTGAAGGTGGTGTGGCGGTGTGGCTTCCTGCCTCGCAGCGGCTGCCGTGCCTTCGACGTTACGATACACGAAAAAATTGTCAACAAATTAGACAGGCATAATCATTAGTAGGTATTCAAATAGGTGTAAGTTGTGTTGTATTGTATTGTAAGTTTTTTTAGTATTGATTTTCGTCAATATAGATTGCATCTTATAAATGTGTTAACTTTGTAACCAAAAAGTTAATTTAATAATCTTATAAATTGATACTCTTTCAACAAATTGTTTGAAATACGATTTAATGGATAAGCTTTATACCTAATAAAAATTTACACTAACTTATTTTAGCATTAGATAAACGAAATGTCTCCTTAATTTACCAGTTTTATTTTTTCTTGATCGTCGACTGATCGTTTTATTCAAATTAATTAATTGTCGTTTTATCCCGTGTTTGTTGATAAACTTTCTAAACTATATACCTAATATGTTTTTTTCTGACATCATTCCAGATATGCGCAGTAAGGCCCACCACCTAGGCATCAATCTTCCCTGTAAACATTATTCCAAAACATATAGATGTTCATCATTGAGCAAAAAAGACATTACTGAATTTCAAGCAGCCTTCTACAAAACCAACTCAAAAATCGACCAAGATAATTTTATCCTCAAATACGCGAAGGCTCGAAACGTACAAAGGCATCGACCGAGAACTCAAAGGCAGATAAATGTCGTATACCATTGTCTAAGAAGGAACGTCATGATTCCTGTTTGCCAGCAATCTTTTCTACATATTTTAGGGCTGAAACAAACCAGAGTCCTAGGCGTAATAAACCGCCATTTCAAAAGTGGTCTACCTGCTAGTGAGGGTAGAGGAGGAGACCGTAAAAGTAAAAAATTTAAGGCCGAAAAGCAATCTTTAATCTGTCTAAAAGAAGCTTATGAAAACATAGGTATATAAAAAAGTTATCCTTCGGTAGTGTAGTCTGCGTGTGTTTAAAACACGCGCAGATGTATGCTTCTTTAGTAGTGGATTTTATCTCTGTAGTAGTGGATTGTTGTAGTGGCCAGACACAAACTCGTATATATCGTATATATATACAGTTTGAAAATACCACATGGAACGCTGCAGACAGTATCCAATAGAGATTGTGTTGCATATGATCGGGCAATAGTTTTAGAAAGCAAATTGAGTGTTTCGAACGCTGTGAAGGAGTTTTAAAGAACATGCCGCGGCTGTATTTATTGTTTTAAATAGATTTAAAAACTAATCTTTGAACTGTTTTTTATTGTTTACATGATAATGATGAATTTTGAAATATCGGAATTCTCCACGGTCTTTCTTTTATGGTTAGTAGGTAATTCTGCCAGATTTTGCTCTGTGAACACGCGGGTAACTTACCGTTCTTTAGACGGAAGCTGTGTGTGGTAATGATACCTCATATAAGTATTGCGTTATGAACGGGAAATTGTGTTTCAGATAACATAGTTCCAGAGTTTATCATAAGTGCCAAAGGATTACCTGTTCTCCAGATAGGTCGATACAAATTTTCCGTGAAAGATCAATTTTACAAAGACAAGCTGAAGAAACGCTGGAGTTGTAATATGAGGCGATGGCATCGCTGCAGGGCCTTCGTTGTCACCCTTGATGACGAGATCGTCAGTTACCAAAATGATCATAACCACTGAAGAACAATTGAATATTCGTGTCAGCTATATCGTCAGCTATATGCGACTCTATGTCGAAAGATGTTTTATTAATATTACTTAGATATTGTTATTAAGTTATTGTGCTCTAGTAGTGCTACACTTACCTACTGTTACCGATTTCACATGCATGAAAATAAGTGAGCGAAATGTTCTGCTTCGGTAGGGGAGTAGTAACCCGGGACAAAAGAATATCAAATCAACCAAAGCTGTACCCAGGACTGTGACTAATTTCTACAGTATTATAGAACTGCATTTTGTTAGTAACATTGGGAAATACAAACAGATGACATTTATTTTGTGATAATGATATGCTTAAGATTTAAAATAGATACCTAAACTGACAAAGATATCCATGGTTTCTACCTATGTCACATACTTTTTGTATTATTATTTTTCCCCGTATTACAAAAAAATACCTTATTGTCTAAATTCGTTTTTAGTTGAGGTGACACCCCAATTTACAACCAGTGCAAGAGGGTTTCCCACTATAAAAATTGGGAGATTCAACTTCTGCGATCATTCTTTGAATAAGATCAGAAGAGGGGTGAAGAAGCGGTGGATATGCAGCCACACCGGCAGGGGGTGCAGGGCCTTCCTCGTCACGGTTGAAGACGAGATCATCAGCTGCAGGAACGTACATAATCATTAGAATTGTCGTAAAAGAATCGTTTAATAGAAGAAGACAGAGTTAAAGGAAATTAAACAAGTAGAATAATTACATGCTTGTTCTCAAATTCCAAACTAGTATATTTCCTCATTCCCTGAACTTACATACGCTGCAAGAAGAACTTATCGCCGGTGATCTGTTGTTGAAGCAGCATGCAGCGTCCATTGCGGCACCCACCAGAGTTCATTGAGTCATTCCTTCTTGTCTTTCAGGTAAGACAGTGCCCGAGATAGCCACAAGTGCTTAAGGTCTGCCTACTATTCGGCTGATAAACATAACAACCGCCCTTTGAACAGGAAAGATAGCTGTGTTTGATAATGATGATGACGCATAGATAAGTATTACAATATAAATGGAAATTTGTGTTTCAGATGACATAGTTCCTGAGTTTACCATAAGTGCTAAAGGAATACCTGTTATCCAGATAGGTCCCAAGCGAATCAGGGTCCTGGAGAAGTAAAACTCCACACACAAACCCGGAACGGGGTCTCCGTCAGGCGCGAGTGACTGGTAATATATCGTGCAGCAGACTCCTGCAGCCGACCTGGCTCCGCACGTATCGACCCGTCGTTCCTGTGGAGTCAGCCAGGAAGGCCCAGAGGGTGGCGCAGGACCTAGGCAGCCCTGCGTTTCGATAATTGCGCCCCAGGCAACGCAGTGTTTGTGAAGAGGAAACTTCACCCGCGTCACGCGCGCGGATAAAAACCTTGCCTCAGACACTGTATAAATCGTCTGTTACAGACGTATGAGGCCAATGATGAGATAGGTCGATACAAATTTTCCGTACAAGATCCACATTACAAAGACAAGGAGAAGAAACGCTGGTGTTGTAATGCAAAGCGGCGGCGGCGCTGCCGAGCCTTTCTTTTCACCCTTGATGACGACAACATAGTCAGCTACCACAACGAACATAACCATTAGAGAAAAGCAAATCGTGACGCTGATGTACATAGTTGTTGTTTTTATTTAGTCGGTCTGTCTCTGTTACAGGTACCTACATGTTTATGAAAAACTTGTTTTGGTAACAAAAATACATTAAACAAATTTGTGTTATATTTAGTGAAGCCTCTACCAAAGCTGCGTCCTAAAAATACTTACTTTTCATAAATAAATGGAGATAACTTGCAAGTTTAGGTATGTTTCGCACGGATCACATTCACAGAGAATAAAATGCGTGATTGAGTTTAACAAATCCGTATGTAATCCGAAGTATAATTTAATTTAATAGTTAATGTGTGCTAACAAAATTACAAACAAATACACCTTTTTTACAAGAATAACTTTTATTTTTCTGATGATGAGCTTCGTGGAATATTCATATTTCAGATCAAATTCATTTTGTGATAATTATGATAAACTTATGGTCTAAAATATTCGTAAGTACCCTGTGATATTGTTTTTCCTTCTCTTTCTCTGATAAAATAATATTGTCACATTTTTGTTTTATTTTAGTTGAGATGATGCCTACGTTTTCAATAAGCGCAAGAGGTTTTCCCATAATAAAAATTGGCAGATTCAACTTTGGTGAACATTCTCTTAATAAGATCAGGAAAGGGCCGAAGAAGCGGTGGATATGCAGCCAGACGCGGCAAGGATGCAGGGCCTTCCTCGTCACGGTTGAAGGCGAGATCATCAGCTATAGGAACGAACATAATCATTAAGTAATTCTTGAACCCACATGATTTACTTACACGTGTATAAAGAGTCACTTTTCTAAGTACATAATTAGGAATAGTTAGTGTTAAGTGTTTACACAAAATGTGATTTATAGTCAAAGTTTGGGATGCTGCTTGTGTTTGCATTGTTGTTGCCTGCCATCTTGCCGGTACCCAATGGTGTGCCGTTGCAGCTGCAGAGGCAGCGACCCAATGCAAGTGTGAAAAGTATTCTGCTTTGGAGTCGGCGTATGACTTTGTGCCTTTTGCCGTCGAAACCTCTGGTCCGTGGGGCTCAGACGCAAAAATCTCATCGCCGACATAGGTCAGAGACAGGGGGGGATCCGCGCTCGGTCTACTTTCTGATGCAACGAATTTCGCTGGTTATCCAAAGAGCCGCATTGGCTAGCATCATAGGCACGATCGGTCAGGGTTCATTGTGTGGGGGGCTTTTCGACTAGGCTATTGCTTATAAGCTCATACATGTGTTTCGTTTCGTTTAGTTTTAAGTTGACTATTTGTCATTTTTCATTAATTTATTGTATTGACATGAAATGTGATCAATATTAAACATGTTAAGAACTTAAACTTAAGACTCCTCTCATAACTTTTTTGTTCAGTTGGACGACTCTGTTTTCAACACCAAGCGTACTGTAAAAAAGTTGACATTATTTTTTTATTTAGGTGCAGCTATGCCCGAGTTTTCAACGAGCGCAAGAGGGAAACCCATAATAAAAATTGGCAGATTTAACTTCGGTGAACATTCTTTAAATAACATTAGGAAAGGGCCGAAGAAGCGGTGGGTATGCAGCCAGACGGGGCAAGGATGCAGGGCCTTCCTAGTCACGTTTGAAGGCGAAATTGTAAACTGTAGGAACGAACATAACCACTAGACAATTCTTGAAATCACAATGACATGCTTTATGCAATTTAGGACTTTTGTTGACCTCTCTTTTATAATATGCGTTACAGAATATGAAGCAGCAAGTTGCAGTAGGTGAGGCTGCGCACTATTTAACGTTACGAAGACGCCGGAATATTTTTTATATGAATGCTATCATGTGATCTGATCCGTATCCAGCCAGCACACAACCATCACACTCCCCAGTGCGTCATCGGGTCCAGATTATAACATCGAAGGTCGTTACATGGAATGTCGCAACATCGACAACGCTGCATCGAAAGGTCGCCACATCGAATGGTCGCCACATCGAATGGTCGCCATATCGAAAGGTCGCCACATCGAAAGGCGGCCACATCGAATGTACGCCACATCGAAAGTCCGCCGCATCGAATGGTCGCCATATCGAATGGTCGCCACATAGAAAGACTGCCACATCGAATGTGCATTACATTGAAGGTCGCCATGTCGAATGTTTCTGTATCGAATAATGCTGTATTGAATGTTCCCTCGTCAGGTGAATGGTTCATCGGGTCTTAAGGGTTCATCGGGTCGTAAGGGTTCATCGGGTCGAAAGGGTTCATCGGGTCGTAAGGGTTCATCGGGTCGAAAGGGTTTATCGGGTCGTAAGGGTTCATCGGGTTGTAACTTTAACTTTGATAGTGACTGTCATAGTAACTTTGATAGTGGCTTTGACAGTGGCTTTGGCAGTGGCTTTGACAGTGACTTTGACAGGGACTTTGACAGTGACATTGACAGTGACTTTGACATTTACTTTGAAAGTCCTAAGTCGCAAGTCGCAAGTTTAGATTCAAAGTCAAAGTCACTGTCAAAGTCCCTGTCAAAGTCACTGTCAAAGCCACTGTCAAAGTCACTGTCAGAGTAACTGTCAAAGCCACAATCTACGCCACTGTCAAAGTCACTGTCAAAGTCGCTGTCAAAGTCACTGTCATAGCCACTGTCGAAGTCACTGTCAAAGCCACTGTCAAAGCCACTGTCAAAATCACTGTCAGAGTTACTGTCAAAGCCACAATCTAAGCCACTGTCAAAGTCACTGTCAAAGTTAATGTCAAAGTCACTGTCATAGTCTCTGTCAAAATCACTGTCTAAGTCCCTGTCAAAGTCGCTGTCAAAGTCACTGTCATAGCCACTGTCATAGTCACTGTCAAAGCCACTGTCAAAGCCCCTGTCAAAGCCGCTATCAAAGTTACTATCAAAGTCAAAGTTACAACCCGATGAACCTTTTCGACCCGATGAACCCTTACGAGCCGATGAACTTTTATGACTCGATGAACCCTTATGACCCGATGAAACATTCACCAGACGAGGGAACATTGAATACAGAAACATTCGACATGGCGACCTTCAATGTAATGCACATTCGATGTGGCAGTCTTTCTATGTGGCGACCATTCGATATGGCGACCATTCGATGCGGCGGACTTTCGATGTGGCGTACATTCGATGTGGCCGCCTTTCGATGTGGCGACCTTTCGATATGGCGACCATTCGATGTGGCGACCATTCGATGTGGCGACCTTTCGATGCAGCGTTGTCGATGTTGCGACATTCCATGTAACGACCTTCGATGTTATAATATAATCTGGACCCATACGCAACAGCGTTGTAGTAGGTACGTTTAACGTCAGAGTAACGTCATTTTATCATGTTATGTGTGTGTGTGTCATGTGTACTTTATTTAAAACGCGTCTGAGTGCTGGCCTTATGTACTTAGACCTATTATATGCGATTTATTTATACTATCAAAATTACCAGCGCTCGCGGCTGGTACCTGACCTGGTGTATATAGGTAGGCTTGAAAAATTAAGCGTGTAATTTTTCTAAAACATATTCATAGAGCCGGCATGAAGGTGTAAAACAGTTATTTACGACCGTTCTCCGCCGGCTTGTTTCGTATGAAAATCCATTCCGCAGGCCTTTTGTTCCAGTTTCGTCCCAAGCCCTGACGAGATGTCAAATAGAGTTTGACAAGATAATTTCTATAGAAATCATGTAACGTCGTAATCGGATTTTTTGTTCCTTTCTACGATTATTTTGACACTTTTGTCTATGCTGGATCGAGCTATGACAACCGTGTGTTCGACTCTGTTCCGACAAAGAGCAGTCTCAACTCAACCATCGGCGCCCTGTTTACTATCGCCTTACTGACTCTACCTATGCAAAAACAAAAGTTGGAATGATAATCTCATTTTTATATCTTTATGTATGATTAAATATCATTTATCTTTATGTATGATGAAGTAACATTTAAGAACCTTACCGATTAACGATAGAATAACGATTAATTAAAAAAACTTATTTTTCATTCATGGCTCTTGTCTTGATGTTACTTATCACTATTCATATTTCAATATACATAAAATTACCCGTATTTTTTTATATAAATATTTGTATAAGTATATTTACATTGAGTTTTAGTTCGTGTCTATGTTCACTAATTTATTTTCTTACAGTCCAAGTTGTTCAGAGCCGTGCAGGGAAGATGTTGGCTATCTACGACGGGTACACTTATAGCCATCAAAGGACTTCGAAGTTGACCATGCAGTGGCCGTGCCAGCAGATGTCTGCCAAGTGCCGCGCGCGCCTCACCACCGACATGCTGGGCAGGACGTTATCTTGTATTTTATAATTTTGAACCTAATATGTTTTGGTAAGCTCGGATTATAACGGAACCACCTGATTGTCCGCAAGTAAGATGGTTCCGTGCTTCGGATGGGCACGTTAAGCCGTCGGTCCCGGTTGCTGTCTATGATGGCGGTCGTTACACAACCATGTCAGAGGCCTGCTACTTGCAGTAGGCGGTTGAAAAACTCTGACACCAGGGTTCATCGGGTCGTTGAACGACTCGGTGTCCCACACGAAAAAAAAAAAAACGGAATGTAGACATCGAGACAAACCCAAATAGGGATTAACGGTGTCTTTATATTGTGTAAGATTTGTTTATGTATATTTGATGAAATAAATAAAAAAAAAGGCTGATTCACGGCAAAATGGAGCACAATCACCCCAAGCCCAACTTTCTCATTCGCGATGGCGTTTACTTCAAATTACCAATGAAACATTAATTTAGGAATTGGGTTGCGTTTTTAATCTGTGTGAGTTTTTGGAATGTAGGTAGCTATGATTTTATAAATTTTTGATATTGTGTTCCTAGTCTAGTCATTCTTTGTAATCTTACACGTATTATATCTTATTTGTTACGTCGATGTAGGTGGGTTATTAATTATGATATAATAGTATAGGTCTTGTTATGCTGTTATACTCGTTATGTTGTATTAATTGATTGTTACATAAAAATATAAAATCAAAAATCTTTCCTTGTTGCCTGTTAGGCTATAAAAAACAAAACACGATCCGAGGATGTTAAGAACCAGTACCCCGTTAAAACAGTCGCTATCGTCACTTTTTTCAAATATCGAAGGTTAGATATTTCAGAAAAACTGAAAACATTTTTTTTTCTATTCCAGTAAAATATGTGAAAAACCATTCCGGAAAGATGTTGGCTGTTTGTGACGGTTACACTTTCTACCACCAACAGACTTCTAAGACGACCATGCGGTGGTCGTGCTTGAGACAGCCGTGCAAGTGCAGCGCGAGTCTCACCACCGACAAGGAGGGCGCACTGATTAGGGTCAACGTGGATCACAACCATCCACCACCCAAATTCACTATTCACAACGGTGTTTACGTTAAACTGTGATTCCGAACAAGCTATAACAATTTCATAACATATGATAAAAAAAATTATTTACTTGAAGGTTTTGAATGTTTCCGACAGTCTTCTTTACTGAAGTCGTCAGTTGCGACTTTATTCCCGAACCTCCGTCTTCAAGATGTTGTAGCTGGTATGCATCTTGATTAGCAGATAACGTTAAGCAGCCAAGCAGTGTGCATGGTTGTACATACCTATCTACTTTATTTTGTGAATGCTTTGACTTTCGACCGTTTGTGCATTGGTTCCGAGATCTCGATCAACAATGTATTTTTATTGCAGTTTACTTCGCAACGTCAAAACGCGGAAACCCGTCGATCAGCGTGGACGGGTTCACGTTCCGCAAACACCAGAGCAGCGGCGTGAAGAGTCGGTGGCTGTGCTCCACGCACAACAACCGCGGCTGCAAGGCACTGCTGCACACCATCGACGGCATCATCGTCAAGATTAGGAACGAACACCATCACGAACCGCCAGCTTCTAAATTAAAGAAAACTTAGTGATGCAGCAACATAAATAAAGATTATTCATTTTAATTAATACTGGAACAAAAATACCATCTATAAACTTTACTAAAGCCATTCCACGTCTATAGAAGAGCAGCAATATTTTTATACTACTTTATTAAACTTAATTACACAGAAAGAACAAAGGGCGGGCCTAATGTCATTTTCGCCTTCGAGTAGCGGAAAATCATTATTCACAGTACTCAAACTCTATTTTTCTCTATTTGTACTTCTACAGTCTAGGTACTAGTCTGCAATAACGTTATTATGAAAAGGGGGGAAGTTGATGGAAGTGCAGTATGGGGGTGACAAGAAATAGAATTTGAGGGAAAAGGACCGAACCTGGGTATCAGTCGATGGAGACGTGGTAACGCTATGGAGGTAATCTTAGTTTGTCTGCATTGTCCCACTGCTGGGCAAAGACATCCCTCTTCTCTTTCCATCCTGTTCTATTTTGGGCCTCCAGGTGCCAATCTTTACTAAATGCATCCAGCTCGTTGCGCCACCTAAGAAGGGGTCTTCCGTGGCGTCGTCTCGATGTGGGTGGTTTCCACAGGGTTGTTGTTTTAGCCCACAGATCGTATGGCATACGACAAACGTGACCGGCCTATTAATAAGTAGCTATAAATGCAGGTAATACCTACATATAAAATTGTTAATTGATCATTTTTCAATTGCTACAGTATTCTTCGGGACATCTAAGCACGGAACTAGATTACTAATATTGGATGGTTATACTTACACCCATCGTAAACCTACTGGACCAACGATCAGGTGGAGATGTTCAACACACAAGAATTGCCGCGCTAAGGTCATCATGCTCGATTCCCAGATCATGAGCTGCATGACTCAACACAATCATTGATTATTTATCAAAGATCACTAATGTAATTAAAGATTCTCGATAATTTTGCTGTCTGTATGACCTCGTTTATTTTATTGATCCGACTAATTATTTGTTTCACATTTTACTCGACTGATTAATATACATATTTTGGCAATACTGATATTTTGTATGGTCTGAATACATGCAATAAATCATTTTTCTTTTCTTTTACAGATTTGTCACAACCTCGTAACAACGAAGTTCTTTCTTTCTCTACATTTGCATTGATGTGTAATATGGGTTTATTGCAGTTCAATATGAGTACATGGCTCCACCGCGATGCAGGAGCAAACCCGGTGCTCGCAACTACGCGAACTATTCCGCAGAAATCCTGAAAATGGCTACCGATCTTGTAAAGAATAAAGTGATGTCGTCTCGTGAAGCTGAGAAGCGATTTGGAATCCCGCGTCGGACTATTCAGAACAAAGTGAAAAACCTTCACAACAAACCTATCGGGAGACCAAAACAAGACTTTCTGTACCTGAAGCTTCAATAATGATGTCAGCAATAATTAAAGTAGACGTTGTTACCTACTTGCAGGGTTAAAAAGGCATTTGCCAGTTGGGCTTAGTTTGTAATGTATAAATACATTTGTTATGTACGAAATCGTAAAATGAGCGTGCTCCACTATCAGATAAGTAGGCTGTTTTAATATATTTTTGTTGTTTATTTTGGTTGGATATTATCTTTTCTTACCTATAAGATCTTGAAACATGTATTTACCGACTTGCTCTACGTGTAATTCTGGTTGTCCTCACCGTTCCAGACTTGCGGCCAGTATTCAGCGTGTCCCTGCGCGGGAACCCGGTGATCATGATCGGGCAGCACCGCTTCAACCGCGTGAAGCGGCGCGGCGACCGCTCCCGCTGGGTGTGCGTGAAGGCCAAGGCGGGCTGCAGGGCGGCGCTCACCACCATGCACAACGCCATCGTGCGCGTCACCCGCATGCATGACCCCGCGGCGCACACCACCCCCAAATGGTGCAGGAATACCTACATCACCGCAACAGGCACTCCATGAACTATGAAGAAACGTTTTTTTTATTATCTTTATTATTTTACTTTAACTTGTAATTTATTTTAAAAAATTGTACCCTATACAAATTTCAAATATGCCATTCTACAAGATTTTCTTTTATACATTTACTTAAAAAAATAATTGCGTAAATACTTAACATAACGCTTTATGTTGCTGGTCAGACTTGGCCGAGTTCACGACGTCGTTGCGCGGCAGACCAGTGATCGTGTTGGGGAAGTACCGGTTCAACAAGTGCTCCTTTGGAACCTACAAGAGCACCAAACCGAGAGCCCGATGGATCTGCGGCGGCAAGGACAAAGGCTGCAAAGCCAGGATCCTCACAGTCAATGACAAAATCATAAAGATCAATAATAAACATAATCACTACGTTGTACTTTTATTTTATTAGTTATCCTAATTCTTCCATCGTACTGCGACATATACCTATACTCGATTAGGTTCATGCTTATTTGTGCAAATAATAAATGCAAATTTAATTCTTAATTAAGCGCTGAGAGATCTGTAAGTACCAAATTAAGGAAAGATTTACAGATTATCATATACATATTTACAGGCAAAATTGGACCCTGCGTTGCTCGTGTCTTAACTAAATCCAGTGAGCTAAACTCAGCGCAAGGAAGCGCTCCTGCATCTATTAGAGTCAAACCGGCAGATAAACTGCTGCCCATCGCTCCCAAGGATCCTACCGCTCCCCCGCCCGGTAAAACAAACAAAGTGCCCATACAACCCATTCCAGCAGTAAAAAAACGGCAAAAGATTAAAATAATACGAGATAGAGAGGGCAAAATCGCCGCTGTGCGCGGATTGTGGCCTGGTCAGCAGCTGTTCCTGATGCCGAATGGGAAACTTCACATGTTCGACGCCCAGTCAGCGCCACCAACGGACGGGAAACTTATTGCGATGGGGCGCCCCGACCATCTCTAGAAGTAATTTCTGTAATACCTCGAAAATACAATTGTTTTTAAGTACGTATGCTGTTATCGTGTAACAAACTTATATACCTACCTAGCATGCATAGCTGTTGGTAACAGCAAGCTATTGTATTTTTTAACGATCGGCTATCTTTGCAGCTGAGCTATCTTGGCATATGTATTAGATAAATTAGTGTAATTAAATTTTTTGTGCCAATTACTTATATAAGTGTGTTGAAGATTAGTTACTATCTTATGGGTATTCCCAGTATCTCATGAAATACCATATGAAATTTACATTCACCTTAGCAATAACATTTACCTTAGCAATAAATCGAATGTGCTTGTATTTCATCTTTTATTAGAATATAAATTAAATACACCCATTCATCAAAGAGTCACGAACAAGGCAAATATTATTTTACTTACCTGTACCATTATAGATAATTCTGTTTTTTTTTTAAGCCAGGGACAAAAAAGCCTGACACTATTAAAGATCTTCAATTCTTCAGTACTTCAGTACCCACCTACTTACTTAATATTGCAGGTCCGTTATTTATGAAAACTAAGACTGGCAAGCCATTGTTGCTGGTGGATGGATGCCGCTACTACCCTTACAGCCAGCACGCAGTTAAGGAGGGCTCCAAGGTGACGTGGTACTGCCGCCGCACTTCCAAGGGCAAGTCCGCCTGCCGCGCCGCCATCGTCACTATGGATGATGTCATCGTAGCCGTCAATCACGAGCATAACCACTAAATAGTGTTGTTATAGTGTACTTATGCCGCTACTACCCTTACAGCTACCATACGACCGAAGAAGGCTCCAAGGTGATTTGTTAGCCGTAAATCATGAGCACAACCACTAAATAGCAAGTTGTTTTAGAAATACTCAGATGTTTAATCAATGTGTTTCAGTATAGAGATATTTTTAAGCGTCGCTTTTTCGACATACCTATCTGATTTCTAAGTGTGTGATAGTTTAGTAAGTAGTTCAATTTGCCTACAAAGTATTTTAATATCTTTATAGTAGATAGTTTAGTTACGTAATAATATGTACCTGCTGTGAGTTTTTTTTGTAGGTAACTTCTAGTCAAAAATATTTTTGTACCTGGATTTTAGTATTCTTTAGTGGAGTGTTTAATTTGAACTTTTAATGAAATAATGAAAATATGAAGTTTTAGTAACGTAAAACGCTTTTTTTTTCATATTTACTTCCATATTTTTATTTTATTTCGACCTGTGTCCCTTGACGAATGCTGTCCCTTATCACCAGCCCGTCCTGAATTTTCACTATCATGTCTAGTAAAATTTCATCCTATATAGGTATCTGAAGTTTTATGAGGTAACTAGCTGCCCGTCAGCGGTTTCACCCGCTGCAACCTATTATTCCGCGGGAAAAAAGCATTATTCGCCAAGAGATGTCGCTGTTAGTTTTCGGCGAAAACGTTTAAAACGCGAATCGGCTCAGTCACGCCACCTATTTCAAAAATATTGAAAAATGCGTGATCCCGTGGGAATGAGACATTTTCCGTGGTAAAAAGTATCCTATGTGTTATTCCAGATGCCCTTTTATGTTTTTGCAAAGTTTCATGTCAATCTAATCAGCCGTTTTTGCGTGATGTCGTAACAAACACACACACAAACATCCGCCTTTATAATATTAGTAGGAAGTAGGATATCTGAAGTTCTATTTTATCGCTGTGACACTTTCTGCTGCAGTAACGCTGGTCAAGACTACGGCTGGAAAGCAACTGGCAGTAATCGAAGGCCATACCTATTACGTGTCTAAGAAGTCGAAAAGCTCGCTGAACTGGTTGTGCACAAGACACAGCCGCGGATGTAAGGCGTCGCTCAGCACTACCCCTGGGGGGGAACTCCGGCGCTTCAAGCCGGACCACAACCATCTGCCTAGTCCCTATGTCATTCGAAATGGAGTTTATTATAGGTAGCTTATAGGTATCCAACAGTGTTCATAATTCCGTTTTTGGGATTTCCGGACACATTTTGTGTCAGTCAGCGATATTTTTCCATTTTGACGGCACAATCTTACAAAAATACGATAAAGCTTGCGTCGAACCGTGTTCGTCCTTATTTTTTGTGGGTACGGTACGGAGTAGCGGGCGTGTTGTTCTTTAGTGGGTACCGCTACTACAGGAACGCAAAAATTGGCGATTTCAGGGTGACTTGGTTATGTCCCCGACCCTCTCAAATGAACCTGCCACGTCTCAGTAACCACCCACCAACATATCTTAAGTAAATTATGAATTTGCATAACATCTTACCTTTTATTTTTTAAACGTGTCGCGGCATCCGTTTAAAGACAGTCTTGATACGCTTTTTATACATCTGTAAGGAATTAATTTTTTACAGTGACTTACGTAACAAGTACGGCTGGCAAACAGCAAGCTATGTATCAGGGCTACTGCTTCTACTTGTTTAGAAGGTTTCACACTACGCTCGAATGGAGATGCACCAGACGCAGTAGCGGGTGTAGAGCGCAACTCCTCACTTCTCCTGGCGGGGAACTGCTCCGCGTGAACACTGAACACAACCATCAGCCACAAAACTACCTCGTCAGGGATGGAGTTAGCATCAGATGTTAATAAACTTTGTTGATAAGTTAAACCAAATTATATTTTACTTTTGTCACTACCTACAAACTTCACTCAATTCTACCCTGCCCTTTACCTATTGTTGATATTGGAATCCGAGGGGTTAACAAACCCACGAATCTGAACTTTTCCCAAGGAATAGGACCATCCGATAAGCAAATGTTAATTTGGACTACCCGTACAAAATAGTTTGATTTACGTTGAGTAAACACTCTTAAATTGATGATCAATCTATTAACAGGCTTTGCGCCTTTATTTTTAACTAGCTGCCCGTCAGCGGTTTCACCCGCTGCAACCTATTATTCCGCGGGAAAAAATCATTACTCGCCAAGAGATGTCGCTGTTAGTTTACGGCGAAAACATTTAAAACGCGAATCAGCTCAGTCACGCCACCTTTGCAAAAATATTGGAATATGCGTGATCCCATAGGAAAAAGACATTTTCCCGTGATAAAAAGTAGCCTATGTGTTATTCTAGATACTCTTCTATATTTGTGCAAAATATCATGTCAATCTAATCAGCCGTTTTAGCGTGATGTCGAAACAAACACACACACAAACATCCGCCTTTATAATATTAGTAATAAGTAAGATACTAATACGTGTGTGTTTACCAATAAGTATGTGTTTTCTTACCTACCTTATTTTTTAAATTTCCTTATTATTTGTACTTACAGTGACTTTTGTGAAGAATATGGCTGGTAAAGTGTTGGCAGTTTATAATGGCTATACTTTCTACGTGAACAACAAAGGAAGGAGTACATCGTACTGGTTTTGTTCAAGACACAGCAGCAAGTGCAGAGCAAACCTCACCATCACCAACGAGGGGCAACTAGTCCGCAGCAACCCCCACCACAACCACCAGCCTAACCGCTTCATCATTCGCAATGGAATTTACATTAAAATATGACTGTCATAAATAATAAAGCTTTTGGGATAAATTAAAAAGAGAACTATATAATTTTTTACTTACATTTTTAATTGGGCAGAAAGAGAAGAGGGAGGCCTTTGCCCAACAGTGGGACGATACGGGTTAATTAAGATAAGAAGATTTTCATTTACCCGTCTCCTACTTAATTAAACTGCTATTATAAACAAAATATCATCAGTGTTATTTAGCTACGGTTTTGCTGATTTATACAATTATTGTATGTCATTTAGATTCGGTGCGAGTGGAATCAGTCAGACTAATCCGTTTGAGATACCTAACTACCTATGAAAGGTAGTTGGTACTAGTATTGATTGTTGTAAATGTAGGTTACTTCTTTGTTTTATATATTTTATTTTTTATTGTCTGTACCTACTTGCAGTGTCCTTCGTGAGGAATACGGCTGGAAAACTCTTGGCAATTCACCATGGCTATTCTTTTTACGTAGACAGCAATGGAAGGAGAAGTTCATACTGGAAGTGCACTCGACACAGCGGCAGATGTAGAGCAAGTATCACAACCACCACTGAGGGAGCTCTCCTCCGCTCCAACCCGGAACACAACCACCAACCTAATCGCTTCATCATTCGGAATGGAATTTGACAACCGATGTGGCGCAGTGGTTAGCATGCCTGCCTGCCACGCAAAGGTTCCGGGTTCAATTCCCGGTGGGGTCACTCACAAAGTTGATATTTATCACTTTGTGAATTTGTTCCCAGTCTGGTTAGGACATTGCAGGCTGAACCACCTGATTGTCCGCAAGTAAGATGGTTCCGTGCTTCGGATGGGCACGTTAAGCCGTCGGTCCCGGTTGCTGTCTATGATGGCGGTCGTTACACAGCCATGTCAGAGGCCTGCTACTGCAGTAGGCGGTTGAAAAACTCTGACACTAGGGTTAATCGGGTTGTTGAACGACTCGGTGTCCCACACGAAAAAGAAAAAGAAGATTCGGAATGGAATTTATATTAAAATATATATGTCGTCAATAAATCTGTTGTTTCTTCCTTAGGAGTTTAAATCCACACAAAGAATGTACTCGTAGATTAAATAGTTAGGCATTTTCAAAATCTACCATTAAGTTTTTAAGGATATGGGTTACACGATTAAAATGTCTTATGCTGCCATTCTCGTTTGAAGACTCATATTCTCTTGTTCCAGTAACATTCGTGAAAAATAAGAGTGACAAAATGATAGCTGTTTACAGAGGATATCCGTTTTACTTAAAAAAGAAAGGAAAACGGTCAATAATCTGGCTCTGTACTAAATGTAGGAGCCAAAACTGCAAAGCGTCCATCACAACTACAACTGAGGGAGAGCTGCTCCGCGTAAACCCCGACCACAACCATCAGCTCAGCCGTTTCGTCATTCGAAATGGAATTTACATAAGGATATAATAATGTATAGAATATAATTGTTGCTTATCATACTAACCACTGTAGTCATACTAACCACTGCGCCACATCGGCTGTCAAGTACGGCCAGTAAGGTGATCAAACTTTTATGTTAAATGGTTGTGGAAAAATAAACAAAATTTAAAATAGACGATTTGAGAAGAAGACCTGCGGTGCTTGATCGGGATATTTTTTTAACTTGTAATTTTAGACTTATAGTTTAGTAGCTAGGTATACTGTAGGTATTTGGTGCAAAGTAGACTATAAATACTTTAGTCATTTCCCTATTTAACCCTTAAATGCACGAATTTTCCTTTATGTACCAAATTTTGGTATTTTATAGTAAAAAGTTTATAAAACACGAGATATTTAAAAAAATATTTTTTGAATTATTTTGATTATTTTTCTACTTTTTCTCTAAACTGACGATTTTTATTTTATTTTATAATTAAGAACATAATTTTCATTAAAAACTTATTCAAAATTTATATTATAGTTTGTTTCATTAGTGAAATTTTCTTTTTTATTTCGACCTTCTATCTAATATGGTAATTTTTTTACGATTTTTTCAAATATGGTCAAATTTGAAAACGCAGAGCGTATTTGAGCTAGTTTTGACAATGATAGGGTAGAATGTAAAAATAAAAACTAAAATATGTACCTATATATAATAATTTTTTGACCTTTACTTTTTTTATTCGTTTGTTAAATATTTCTGACTTAGTAAAACAAAAAATATTGTTTTAAGTAATTATAAAAAAAAAAGTGACTGATGCAGATCTGCATCAGTATGCATTTAAGGGTTAAGTCTGACTAATTATGATCGCAAAACTTATGTTAGTTGTTATCTTTATGTTTAGTTTTTTTTTTAATAATTCTTTAAATGCAAGGTGCTGGATTAAGAAAATGTATTGTTTGAAATTATGATCAATTTTCATTTGTTATATTTTTTACTGTTTTACTCTGTTCATCGAGCTAGTACCAAATTATTATTTCTCTCTTCTATAATTTACTCACCTGCAAAAACGCATTTGAGGTGGCGCTCTACTACCTCGTTAATTATTGTAAAAAAGAGAATAGTTATAATTATAAAACATATCTCTTGCCTTGCGTAGCGTAGACTAGATACATGCTAGACAACTATCCGTTGCTTGCATAGTGAAAACACCAAATATATACTATCAAAGAATACTAAATATTATAGCTACTTGCTATACTATAGATTGCAACAATACAACAGCGAAAAACGCGTTTCATTTGTTGTTTTCCATAGTTCTACAGACGGTGCGGAACTCGTTTGGCAAGCTGCTGGCAGTGGTCGACAACTACTCGTATTGTGTCGGGTACAGGAGCAAGAGCACCGTGCACTGGGTGTGCACCTCTTCAGGGAGCGGGCGCGGGTGCAAGGCACGCATCGTCACCACCAAGCAACATGCCGTACTGCGGACGCAACTCGCACACAACCATCCACCGCCGTCTTTTGTCATGAAAAACGGTGTTTTCGTAAGACTTTGAATTCACAGTTTTACTAACATTATACAAATATCAGGCAATAGGGGTCTCGCAAACAAAAGGCAAAAACGACATCTATACATGCATAAGCCAGTCTCCAATTCCACCTTCTTTTGTAGAGCGTGCGGAAAGTCATACCGCTCCCGTATCGGCTTATACAGCCATGAAAAATCTTGCCTCAGACACTGAATAAATCGTCTGTCAAAGACGTATGAGGCCAATGATACAAATATGCAAATTAAAATAAAATAAACATTGATAATTGAAAATCAAAATATAAAAAAATCAGAATAGATTACAAACCACTTGGAATACGAAGTATCAATTCATTAAAGTCTTTACTCACTGATGTAGTTCATGATGTTCACTTATTATTAGGCAGCAGTAATTATAAATTGTACTCGACAATACATAGTTTTAAGTTTAACAATACGGGGTGTAAGGGACAGCCCTCCGAATACTGAAAGGGACCATGAAACTGAACAACTTCCCATAGAAATAAATTTCAGGAAACGAAAAAAATTTTTCGACTTCCCATCTGGCCTTTCTTTAAAACGTCCCCGATTTGATCTAGGTGTACGTCCATCTAGGTCTTCCTCTTCCAACGTTCCCATCCACACTCGCCATATAAACTTGTTTCGTTAATCTTCTTTCATTCATCCTCTCAACGTGGCCAAACCATCTAAGCAATCCTTTTTCTATATATGTCACTACGTCTTCTTTTATACCACAACGTTTATACCTCAGAAAACGGCTTGTTAAAAATTATATCAGTGAAAACAAAATAGAAAGTGGGGGGAGGGTACTCTTCTATTTTATTTGCTACATTTTATACACAATGCTATCACGATGGTATGGAGTCCGACTCGCACTTGGCCATTTTATTTTAAGTTTACGAAAGAAGATAAAGTAATTACACAAAATAAAACATTAATAAGTGTTGCGTTTTTATCAGTGTAACAATGTTTACGAGCTCGTGCTGAGTTTTTATCGCCAACGATACAGATTTTCGTATTTTGGGAATTTGGGAACAGTTGATAAATGTTCTAGTAAGTATTTAAGAATATTCCCATTACTTACCGACTGTTTTATTACAGATTTTTCTCTGACAATATCGAAGAGGGGCAAACCGTTACTACAAATCGGCAAATACACGTACTTCAAAAAAACCACAAGCAGTGGACTCAAGACTAGATGGGTTTGCTCCACGCATTACCCGAGGGGCTGCAAGGCGTTCATCGTCATGATTGAAGAAGAAATTGTTACAAAACACGAAAGTCATAACCATTGACTAAGAAAAGAGTCAAAGTCTTTGACTCAAAGACGCCAACTTTTTAGTTTCGTTTTAAGTAAGTTTTTTATTCAATAGACTTAAATTACAAATAGGTAAGTACACTTATATAAATAGTTATAAGGCTTGACTATCTTCTAAACTAAGAATCACAATTCCTGTATAGTTTTATACAATTCCTGTAGTATGTTTTTAATGAAATCTTCTATTCTATGCAAACTGATGCCATACGGTGCAAGTTTAGAATAACATCAGCCCATTTGTACCCTATGGGTGTTGTAACGTAAGAGGTACTCGAGATTTGTATTGCAATTTTCGCCGACTGGCTGACAACCTATCGCTTAGTGATGCACAATATTTTTTAAATGGCCCTCAAATATTCTTTAGATGTGGCGATAGCGTCTGTATTGTATCGGCCGATCATGCTCGCAGGGACAGGACTATGGCGTGACGTATGTGTTTGTGTGTGTGTAAAATCTAAATATTACAATAAAAGCCCTATATATTTTTATGGTAGGTTTTATTTACGTCCTAAGTAGATAAGCACAAGTAACTGATAGGTAGCTCTATTTTACTTGATTTGAATCCAACAAAAACAAACTTTTGTATCATCCATCCCAGTCAGATTGTATATTGAAAATATTCTATTTCGTTGGCGGCATGTTGGCGGTGTCAGGTGTGTGTACGTTGCGCTCTACAGTTAACTTTGTAGCCAACCGCTACTAATGTTGTAGCCATTCGCTACGATCTCCATGCTCTAGGTTTGCAACATCCGTAGCGGTCGGCTACAAAGCTGACCTCTACAAGCTCTCACTGCGAACTTGGTATTCAGACAATTCGGGAAAATAACTTATTTGTCCACATATTTATATACACAGATTTTTCAATGATGACATCACAGAAGGGTAAACCACTACTGCAGATCGGGAAATATACATACTACAAAAAGAAAAGTATGGGACTGAAGAGTACATGGATTTGTTCCACCCATCACTCAAAGGGTTGCAAGGCTTCTATCACCATGATTGAGGACAAGGTTGTCAAAATAAAAGACAACCATAGTCACTGATACTACCACAAATTAGGAAAACGGCGCACCACGGGGTGATACAACTATCGTAGTAGTATGGCGGGACTGTTTATTGTAAGTCTGTAATTTGTAATATACCAATAAATAAATCAAAAATAAAAAACGTACATGTAAAATTAATCCCTTCAGACTTGCAGTCGAGCCAGTTTTCCTAACTTAAATAATACCTTAATAATTATAAATTCTTTCAAGCTCTTATTTTAAAATTTCCTGACTACAAACGTGTGGATTTTGAATGCAAAATATAAATAGAAATTGAGGCAGTTGGGTTTTTGTTTTTTTGATCGTTATGATTTGTTTCCTTTAATTAAAATAAATGAAAAATAGTGATATAACTGGAAACACAATGTGTTTCCTTTCCCCAAGTTATATTCCTTAGAAACCAGTGTGATAATCTATTTCTGAAGCACTTGGCGCCCACGCTGCGTGTGCACGCGACGAGCGGCGCCGGTGGAGGAGTCGCAAGCCTGGTGCCGGGTCATGCTCACCACCGACTGCAGCCAACTAGTGTCCGCCAACAACCAACACAACCACCAGCCAACGCCGCACGGATCTGAAACTATCTTTGATTTTTTGAAGTAGGGAATAAGTAAAACTATAAGACATTATAACGGGTTTTAACTCACGGTAGGGATATATCGAGCACCCAATATTTTTTCCGTGAGTTAAAACCCGTTATAATGCCTTATAGTTTTAGTGATAATAACCACGGAACCTTAAAATCTAGGGAATAAGTATCGTTAGGTGCTATTAAGAAACATCTGCCTCTTCTTATCCCAAATCTCTTGGGGTCCGCGTAAGGTGCAAGGTGCTATCAAACAGGTATACCCCCAATTCTACTTTAATAATACTGTAAATAACGTTACGTAACTGGTAAAAAGGGTTATTCCTCTGTCGTATTAAATTGCATTTTTGACATTATACTTATGTTTTAGGTCATTCTGACTCCCACCTGAAAAACCTAAAATGAGATAAGTCGTAAACGAGAACAAAAGAAGCTGTTCATGCGAAGATTTCGGGAAAAACTTAAGTCAGATCCGGAAGCATTAGAGGAGAAACGCAGAAAAGATCGAGAACGCTACTATAGGAGAAAAGAGCAAGGTCTAATCAAAACTGTCCAAGATTTACCTCTTGCTGACAAAAGAAAACTTAGAAATAAATGGAGAGAATATTATGCCAAACATCGCCGCGTACAGCACAAACGAATGAAAAACTCTCCCGTCTGTGACTGAAGCGAGTCAGTGTGATATGTGTAGTGAAATTAAAATATTGTAAATTTTGACGAAGAATAGCCGCAGCAGTTGTTGCACAGTTGAGTGCTTGGAACACTTTTTAAATACCTAACTATTACATTTAATAACTTCAGAACTTATGTCATCAATATCATCATTAAATTATATTCAGCAATATGTAGACTCTAAAATTATATAACTAGTTTTGTTTGATGCGTAGCTGCAAGTGGTGAGGCAAGCAATGGCCAATGATCCATAACAGTGGGCAATTTCTTTGTAACTATGGAGGAACTAATGTCTTTATGATTATCTTCTATGCTCATTTAGAAAATTCATGTTATATAATTAGCTTTCTTTCATACTGTGCTTACTGATAATGTAATTTTTTCTGTAATACAACCGATAGTTTAATAAATATACTTATAAACTTTTAATCCCTGATATCAATGTTATAGGTACGTAATTTTGTTTAGTACAAGTGCGCATCATTTAAATCTTTCGTATTTATTACAGGAAATTCTGGCTCACACCTGATGAAAATAAAAGCAGACAAGAAAAATCGTAAAAGGGAACAAAACAAATTGTTCATGCGCAGACTTCGGGAAAAACTTAAGTCAAATCCACAGGCGTTAGAGGAGAAGCGGAAAAAAGCTAGAGAATACTACTATAGGAAAAAAGAACAGGGTCTGATTAAAACAACAACTATCAAAGATTTACCTCCTGAAGATAAAAGAAAACTTAGAAATAAATGGAAAGAATATGCGAAACAACGACGCGTACAAAACAAATGAATAGATATAGAGGAGGCTGTGTTCCTCGCCCACAGCATACCAGAATTTGAGTTCAGTAAAAATTGGCGCAATATAATCAAATTGAATGACAACCCTACCCATATGGCACAATCATTTCGTGAAGTAGTAATATTCTTTGATCTAATTCTTTTTTGTAAAGTTCATGGAACATATGAAAATAAATTTCTTTATTTTATAACTTTTCGTGTTATTTAGTCCTATAACACCAACAATAGTAGTTTACAGGCTATTTAGCAATGATACCTTTATGATGCCTGTTTATTACAGCACCAGTGTATATAAGAAGTGTCCTGGGTAACCCAATGATACGTATGGGCCAATATAACTTCAGTCTGCATAAGAGTCACAGCAAGCAGTGCAATGGTCGCAAGAAACGCTGGGTTTGCAGTTTGTGCTCCCGCGGTTGCCGAGCCTTCATCATTACCTTTAACGATGATATCATTCGTAGTATAAACAAACATAATCACTAAATATAACTTTCATTTAGAATAAATAAAATGTGAAACAATTTGGATAAATTGATCTTAATAAAATACATTATAGTGTTAGTATTAGGTTGGTATCAAAGTATTAACATCATCAATGTTCACAAATTCAGAGTCAGGTACAGTGGGAATTCGTTGATACTGATATGCAAGAACGAGATGACCATACCAGGTACCATCTCATTGCAGTCTGTGGGTATAATATAAAAATCAACAGGTATCAATCCGGCAGAGAACACCGATGAAGTGAAAATATAGCTTACTAGTTAGTTAAGGATGTCGTATTGTATGTGTGTTGTTATGAAATTGTTACTTACGTTTTCTAGGTACAGTGACGTTCGTGAAGAACACGCGTGGCAAAATGTTGGCCATACACCAAGGATACTCTTTCAATACAGCCAATAAACATAAAACTACCTACAACTGGGTTTGTACCAAACGAAGCAGTATCAAATGTAGAGCGTCACTCACCACGACTACTGAGGCAGAGCTGCTGCGCGTGAATCCGGAACACAACCACCCGCCCGGGCGCTTCATCATACGAAATGGATTATATGTAAAACTTTAGGATGTGTGAGGGTTTTCTGCCTGCCTCTTCGGCCCGTAATACGTCAAAATAATCCAACAAGGTGTGATTGTGTTTGTTTGTGTCTCAGGTGTGTGAGTGTTAAACTTTTGTTTCTTTGTTGAATTGGTTTTCATTATTTTCAATTATCTTACATCCAGATATTGGAACTGGATGTGAATTAGACATTGTAGGAAGTGTAGAGCATCATTCCAACTTGGCCAACTTCTTCGGGTCAACACGGAACACAACCACCAGCCTAGTCGCTTTATCGTTGAAAATGGAATTATAATAGTAGTATGGATAATTTATTTTACACACTTGAAACAAGAATTTATTCAAGTTTTGCTGATTAATTATTTGTGGACAAATTTTCATACACTTGACTCGCTATGATGCGGGTGAAACCGCGGGACGGAAAGCTAGTTTACCATAAAAAATTACAGAATCAGCTTTTCCATAGGGCCCCACACTAGGCTATGCCTGTATCGCGGCTGCCCACTCGACCTTACCAATAGAGCTTAATATTATTATAACAAAATAGTATTATGAAACTAACATAAAACTAACAATGGTACCTTATACTAATTCATATAAAATTTTTAACAAAAAGAAGAACAAAACTTATACCAAAGAAATTTATACCAAACTCTCAAATTTAACGTATAGTATACCTACTGACCTTATTAAAGACCATCATTCGGTCTGTTTTATAATTTCCATTGATTTCCTGTGTAGATGTGGCTTAGTACGGTAGGATAATAGAAAGTAGATTATACCTTTAAAAAGCTCTTTTTTTCTCTTTTCAACGAGTCCTGATGTCGGAGTCTTTTAACCACCTTACAGCTGTAAACCATTGTTTGATTTCAGCTCATTTTGTGACGTCTCCAAGAGGGTTTCCGATGCTGCAGATCGGGAGCTACCGCTACGGGCTCAAGACGGGGTACAAGGGCCTCAAGAAGAGATGGGTGTGCGCGCGCTGGCACTGCGGCTGCCGCGCCGCCGTCGTCACCCTGGAAGACACTATCGTCTCCTCCAAAAATGAACACAATCATTGACGATACAATTTAAAAAAACTGGGCAATATTATTCTTCTGTAGAAGTAGTATTTACTTCTTTTTAGCTTCTTCCTCATTTCCGCACTTCATTCTTCTTAACTTTGTACCGGCTACCAACTTAGCCTTAACTATTTTGCTATATTTTAGTGGAATATGTGAGCTCAAAGCGTGGTGGTGTGGTGATGAAACTGAATGGTTACTCCTACTCTGTAGACAAGAAACATGATCGCCGAATCAGATGGAGATGCTCAAAACAAAATGGATGCCGGGCTTCGGTTACCACATTTGATGGAGAAATTGTTAAGATTGTTAATGAACACAATCATTAATACTACGACTAAAAATATAATACGGCTCATTCATAATATACGACTCTATTTCTATGTTAAATTACTAGTAGAAAGCAAGATTTTTTATTCAATAGAAGAGTTTAGTAATATTTATTTTTAACTATTTCTAATTATACCTATTTTATCTCTGTATAATATTGCTTATGAATAAAAATATATGGACTACACACCTATGTTTGTATAGTTTCTATGTAGGTGGAGGTGGAGGTGCGAAGAGGTCATCACACCGAATCTGATCGCAGAGGTCAGCCAAAGATAACAACAGTTATGATCTTTGCATCGGGATCTTTTGTAGGTCGGGTTATTTCCATTGACGAGATGCACTTTATTATAGATTTGTTTTACATTTGTATTCTATTTTATTGTTCAAATTTCCAGTTCAGTACATCAGGTCCCGTTTTGGCAAACCTCTCCTCCAGTTCGGCGAGTACACGTTTTGTGTGCACCGGAGTGCGGGCAACAGGTCGAGATGGATCTGCTCGTCCCACCACGGCAGGAAGTGCCGCGCGGCCGTCTACACCTACGATAGCGAAATCATCAAAGTTAATAACTGCCATGATCACCCACCTTCGATAAGAAAATAATTTTCTGTTGGACCTTAGGTGGTAACCTCTTGTAGGTAGGCCCCACTGCAGCACAAAAGCTATTTCGAATAATTAAAATAAAAAATAACAAACTTAGTAATTTCCATACCCAGATTCCCCTACTACGACCGAACTATAAGGTGAAATCATTCACAGGTGGGTATTCTTGTGATAATTTTTCTGGCAGGAAATTATTACTAAGTTACTACCAAGATATTCAAATGAATTATTCATCTGATGGTGAGTAATTTTTATTTCTAGTGCAATACGTGACGTCCAAGTTTGGGAAAACACTTATATCTGTGGACGGGTTCACATTCAGTGCCCAGAGTAGCACTAGATGGCGCTGTTCGACTCATCACAGCAAGCAGTGTCGCGCAACTATTCACATGCCCGCGGACCGCAATGAGATCATCAGCATCAACAACGTGCACAATCATCACCGGCAATGAAGGGCCTCAAAACAAACTTTTGCTAAGCCATACCCTAATGTTCTTTCCGAGATTAGAACGGTTTACGAACCACCGATATCATACTAACCTATCTTTATCTTTATTCTACTATTATAATGATTTTGTAATACCTGTAATTCTCTAGTCATTGTAATAATGTTTTATACATATGCTTGTGTAGATCTTTGTAAAAACAAACGTCGAAAATATGTATTCTTATCTGCCTTAGCATTATCAAAAATATTCATGTCATTTTAATGTGACTGTAAAAATTCCTACGTCAGTTGTCTCCGCTTCATGTTTTGAATTACATAGAATAATCGCATTTAATATGCGCACTTAAGTTTTTCTAATTATGTTTTATTCCTCATTGCATATTGTTTTGTAAATAGTCCAGAACATTTTGTTTTAGTCGCTGAAAGTGCTCCGTAAACGCCAGAAGCGGAAAACTTTCCTAAATTGTCCACAATTGGCTGTATGTAGCCGGCCGGATATGGTGAGGAAGGACTACCATTTATAAGCAGTACTGATAAATTAGAAAGAATGTTTTGCCAGACATACTTAATTACGTGACCTTCCATCACTTGCTCCAATCTTTTAAGTCAAATACTATCTTTACTTGTTTTTCATTTTAGGTGTACACCGTGCTTTGACTAAGCAAACCAGAGAAGAAAAGTTATTAAAAAAAAGATTAGCAGAAAGATTACGGAGGCAAAAGATAATAAATGACCCAGAACCTAGAGAAGAACTTCGTCTCAAAGATAGAGAAAGATATTTAAGAAATAAAAGAGCTGGCAAAATTGTACCCGTTAGTGAGCTGACGCCCAAGCAGCGTAAAATAGCAAGATTGAAAAGCAGGAAAAGTTCATATAAACATAACCTGAAGAAAAAAATGGCTAGTTTGAGCTTCGATGTCGATTCTTAAGTAAGTAGTAAATTAATTACTTCTCCTGTGCATTTCAGTGCAGAAGGTAAGAAAATTCGTTTAACAGTAAATAGTACTGTAAAAATAAAAATATTAATTACTATTTAGTCCTCTATTAACAACACGAAGGCAGAACAGTTATACAAGCCTGATATTGATTGCTTGATTTTATAATACATACTTAAAGGCATTATAATTTTGGAAAGTGGTTGGTATAATTTATTATGAAGAGTTTGTGGATAAATAGCTTTTTTTAATACGTCCTTTTGTTTAACTCAATCTTCCTCTGTTCGATTAACAGCAAATTCAAAACAAACAATTATAACGATTTTATTTCTAGCTAGTACCAAGTCCGTTTGGGTGAAAAATTAACATAGCTGTGTTTGAAAGTGGACTACTCAATATAACTACCTTAAGATGGAGAAAGAGAAGATGGAGAAACACCTCCTTTCTTATTTATTATAATATTACAAAACACTTACAAGAGCCACAAAAAATCAATTTATGTTTACTATTTTTGTTGACAGTGTTCCAGCCGATGTACATCAAAACGATCAAAACCTCTTCAGGTAAGAAAAATTGCTTTAACTTAGCAGTTAGCATATTTGAAATTTGTTATAATTGCGCTTCCTTAACTCATATCTTTAGTTAGCATATCTAATAAATAATACAATCAACAATAAAATTAATTCCAGATAAATCAGAAGAAATTGAGTTTTACTACACGAAGAGCAAGTACGAAAACAAAATGTTGGTCGTGAATGGTCACCGGTTCAAGTATCATCAGGACCTGGGGAAGAAAGGGAAACGTTGGCTCTGCATCAACACGAGGAGCAGGTGCCACGCGTCCGCCTTCACTATCGACGACGTGCTGGACAGAGTCAGAGACACGCACAATCATCCCTTGATCATCGGGAAGGCTGCCAACACCAGGAAAGTTGCCATCGCTGAAGGCAGTGGCGACACAGAAAAACCATATTACGTTCCCATTCTAGAACATAATTAAGCATCACCTTTATAAATAGTGTCGACATTACTATCTTTTCTCTTATAAGTAGGTATTAAGCAAATATAAAATAGGTAAATAATAAGGATTAGCCCGTACAAAGACAAAATTTTAATCTTTTATACTGAGGGTAGAAGGAAATCGGAAACTAGTACAAAAACTGCGGTACTTATAGGGATGATTCGGATACCCCTCCGCATAAGGCATTCAATATCATAAGTGGTCGTGGGACGACTCGGTGTCCTACATGAAGAAAAAGAAAGTGTTAAAAACCCTAACCAAATCCATTAAATACTTTCTTAAATCTAGACACACGGCAGTGTGTCCGCCAAGTTCGAGCAAAAAAAGCGACACACCGGCCGTGGGTTATATTACACGAACCATTTCGGGCCAAGTTTGACCCACCTATAACTCAAAATCTATTTTATCTACGCATATGAAATTTCTAGTATCTGTCGAGATCTACTTACTTATCTAAAATACAAAATTTCATTAATGTACCTATTGTAGGTCTTGAGATATTGACGTCAGAAAATCGCTATTTTTACTATACACTCACTGACTCACTCACTCACTCACTCACTCATCAAAACCTAGACCACTTCCAATGGTCGTATTGACTTGAAATTTGGCATGGAGGTAGGTCTTTAGGTCAAGGTAAAGGAAAAAATCTGAAAATGGCCAAGTGTGAGTCGGTTTTAAAAATAATGAAGGTGTAAATTCATACCCCTAAGGAACTAAAACAAAAAAATTATCTATATCTTCCAATCGTCGTACCGACCTAAAATTCGTTACAAAGGTTTGTATTTAGTCAAAGTAAAGTTTAAATGAGATATTTCCTTACCTAACTTAATCATAAGAAAAAAAGAAAATAAACCTTACAAAAATAAATGAAATCCACCAAAACATAAATGTGAAAGGCTGCCAAGTTCGATAATATTGGAATGCTTGCCTATAAAAGAAGTGAGATCTAAATAAGTACCAAGTTCCATACACAGACCTCAGTTAAAAATAGTTACAGGAATGCACACTTGATTTTCCGCAGTTTGGAAAGTAGATTCTTGTTTCCAAACTGCGAAAAATCAAGTGTGCATTCCTGTAACTATTTTTAACTGAGGTCTGTGTATGGAACTTGGTACTTATTTAGATCTCACTTCTTTTATAGGCGAAGCATTCCAATATTATCGAACTTGGCAGCCTTTCACATTTATGTTTTGGGTGGGATTAAATATACTTGTAGGTTAATTATAATAAAAAATATTTAACCATATAATTTTAGCCCTTACGTCCTTACTATGAATAACAAAGAACCGTAAATAGAATAATACAAAAAAGTTAAAAATGCTTTTGACTAAGATTTGCGTTAGTGGTTTCTTTTTTAGGTTTTATTTTAGTTGTTATAAAGTATTTAGAGTTGTGCGGTAAATAGTAGATACCAATGTGAGTAGTTTGCTTGTGTAATTTTATTTAATATATATATTTTTTTAATTAATTTGTACGTATTTTTAGAATCATCATCCATTGCTTCTGAGTTTGGGCAGCCAGCTGATCCTGTAACAAAATCTTGCCAGTCAGACCAGCGTGATGATCCTGCAACTCAAAGTTCTGTGACGGCAATAGTAGCAGAACCCATTGCTGGATGTTCCAAGCCGACCGAGCAAGACGAACCAGTGGTGGTATTTTCTGAGACAGCAAACCGAGAAATGCTATATTACAAGGGATACAAATATTCTCTGAAATGTAGATACAGCGGTACAGCAACGTGGTGGTGTGATACACACAGACGCAGGGGATGTAAGGGTAAGGTGTATTCCCTCAGTGACGATACAAAGCGCTGCGGAGAATTAGTTTATTCGCCCTCTAAACACAACCACAAACCTCTCTCAAGGGAAGTTTTGAAGCGCTATCTAGGCGATGAAATATTGAGGGATGAATATTATTGCAACAATAAAAAGATTAAGTATACTCTACACTAATATAATAAAGAAGACAGACTTTTGTTGGTATGTCGATAAACTCCAAAATTACTAGACCGATTTCTTAAGAAATAAAGGCTACTTTTTATCACATAAAATTCCTCATTCTCTCGGGAAAACGGTTAGCAGCAGGAAAAGCGGGAAATATATCGGATATGAGCCCAAATTAACCAAACCGATTATGCAATCTTTGCGAAATTTTGCACTCATATTATTGCTGGCATATTAAAGACGGACATGGACTTCTTTAGGCCAACTTAAGGATCTGGAATACCTGATGGAGGGCACCAGGAGCACAGCTAATCTATATGAGATACGAAAATGGCTTAATAACATAACATGGTCATCAAGGATCTGGAGTACCTGATGCAGACCACCAGCAGCCCATCTAAACGACAAGAGATACGGTATCGGCATCAAAGTAACAGTTGTTCAGCATGACGAGCCGCTTTTGCTGGCACATAGTTTTGATGAGTCGCTTCTGCTGGAACGGAGTAGTTGACTTTTTACTACGGGCAGAGATCCAGTTTCTACGGGAAAACAGGTAAGTAGCAGCGGGTGAAACCGCTGGGCGGGCCGCTAGTCTTTGTTAAAAAACATTAAGACAGAACAGTCACAGTCAGTAATCTTGCTTGATTATAATTTTTAAATGTCTAATGATTCCTAATTAGTTTGGCACATCTCGTAATTATAACTGATGGTTAAAGGGAGATTAAAGGAGACTTTATTTAAAAAAATGTGTTGTAGAAAGCATCTTAGTAATTATTTTTGGTTTCGTTCTTTTTTGCCTTCCTTACCGACGTGGTATAATGATTTTCAGATACAATGATAGGTACAATTTTTTTTTCTCTAGTCTGCAACATGGCAATCTGTTTAAAAACAATGAGCCACTTGTTTGGCCGAATCTTATTCTTTCTGTGTTGTTGTTTCATTCTTAGAGACGATCCAGTGATCTATCTCATAAACTGTTGTCAAATCTATGGGACAGGTTCGATATACTGTGTCTTCTTAGTCTGGAGAAGCATATACTGCCTGTGCCTTCCAGTTTCGTGGCTAGTTCATTTACATGTTGAAATAGTCTGTTCTGATATTTTGTGCTGTACAGTGCTATTTCTTGCTTAAGGCGTTCCGTTTTCCATACAAAAGTTCAATGGAGTTATGTATGTAAAGGAGACAAGAGTCGGTTTAAAAAACTTGATGGGGAGTCCCGTGGGCATATAAGATTGTCGCAAAACACTAAAAAGAATTTTTAAATCATCAGATTTCCCCGTAAAAAGCGAGTCGCCACTTTACGAAAATAGATGGAGCTACTGCTGCAATAAATACGTTTAATTTTATTGTGCAGAAAATACTGACTATCTTTTAACTATAAGTAGTTTTGCGACAAATTTACGTGTGCCTTCATCATTCAGAATAAAGTTTCTTTAAAAAGAAACTCTACAGCTCAGGTGTAACCCGACTGAAGTGCAGTTTTTCGTTTGTATGACGTAACGAACCACCTTAACAGTCTTTACGCCTAGGTCCATTTGAATGTATTTGTTGCTGATGTATGGTGGTATGTTAAATATTATTCTTAATATTTTGTTTTGGAATCTTTCTAGGATTTCTAGGTTGCTGTTGCTCGCTGTACCCCACAGTTGGATACCGTAGGTCCAAATTGACTTTAGGATAGCTTTGTATATTAATAATTTGCTGTTTTGGTTTAATTTTGAGTTTCTTCCTATAAGCCAGAGCATAGTTCTCAATTTGGTGTCAAGCTGTTTTCGTTTTGTCCATATATGTTTCGGCCACGTTAGTCGTCGATCTAGGTGCATACCAAGGTACTTGGCGTTATCACTTTGGGGTATGTCTTCATGGTTTAGCTTCACTGGTGGGCATGTTTCACGTCTTAATGTAAATGTTACATGTGTTGATTTGCTTTGATTAGCTTTTATTCTTCAGAGATGAAGCCATTGCTCTATATCTTGCAAGTGGTTCTGCAGGTTTTCAGAGGCTGTGACTGGGTTTACGTTTGACGATAGTATAGCTGTGTCATCGGCATAGGTTGCTGTTGTAGTGTTTTCGCTTGTTGGCAGGTCAGCAGTGTAAATGAGGTAGAGGATTGGCCCCAGTATACTTCCCTGTGGCACTCCTGATTTGCACTCGTTTAGGTCTGAGTTTACTTCATTGTATCTCACTTCAAAACATCGTTTGTCAAGGTACGATTTTATTATGGGAAAGAATGAGTGAGGCAATGTGTATTTTACCTTGTAGAGTAAACCATCATGCCATACTTTGTCGAAGGCCTGTGCGATGTCTAAAAAGACTGCTGAACAGTATTGCTTATTTTCAAAGGCTCTGTTGATATCGTCTACTAGGCGATGAACTTGCTCGACGGTTCCGTGTTTCTCTCTAAAACCAAATTGATGTTTTGGTATGACATTTTGCAGGTGAGGTTTCAATCTGTTTAGAAGTATTTTTTCGAACAGTTTGCCCAGTACTGGTAGTAGACTTATGGGTCTGTAGGAAGATGTTTCAGTGGGAGGCTTGCCAGGTTTTTGTATCATGACTATCTGAGCAATTTTCCACTGGTTTGGGAAGTGTTCCAGTCTAATACAGGCATTGAATATGGCAATTATTAACATAATTCCTTTTCTGGGCATTTTTTTTAATATAGTTGCATCTATCAAGTCGTATCCTGGCGATTTACCTTCTTGAAGCTGTTTTATTTGTTTCACTAATAGGTACAATGATTTTAAGATAAAACTAATTATACCTATAACCTATAGTCTAGTTTGAAAGTTGTGTTTAATTTCTTCATAATTGATTTTATGTTATCCGTATTATACGTTGGCTTTGTAATTTCAAATAAACAATTTCATTTATTTTTATTTATTTTTTGTAACACTGCCCCTCAATAGATTTCCGACAGAGAAATTAAATGACAACCACTCAAATATCAGACCTGCACTATTAGAGAAAAAATCCATATTAAACTACCGACATTGATTAAATATTTTATGTCGTGTTGACAGAGTTCCGGCCGATGTACAGTCGCGATCAAAAGTGGAGTGCATAGCCTTAATTTAAAGTTTAAAAATAACATTTATAATTTCCATACGATCATTGGTTACGATAAATAGAGCTTAGTAAACATCATATTTCTGACTATAAAGTTAATATACTTATCAAATCTTAAATAAAGGTCGTGGTCTCTACTTTTGAACGCGACTGAACATCGACAACTCTTCAGGTAAGAAACAAAATCTTTTATTTGATGACCGAGCAATAAAGGCTTACAAATTAGCTGTATACTTTTCATTCTTTACCTAAATATGCGTACTACAATCGCAGAATAAATGACTGCTACAATTTTGAGTACCTAGGTTATAGGTATACACATTGAATATACAAAAGAGTGACTATTTTAACAGTAACATTAATTCCAGATAAACCAGAAGAAGAAGAAGAACTGGAGTTTTACTACACCAAGAGCAAATTCGGAAATAAAATGTTGGTCGTGAACGGTTACCGGTTCAAGTTTCATCAGGACTTGAAGCATGGAGAGAAGCGGTGGCTCTGCATCAACACGAAGGGGTGCCGCGCCTTCGCCATCACCGCCGACGACGTGCTGGCGAGGGTCAATGACTCGCACAACCACCCCTTGGTGGTCGGGAAGGCCGCCAAGACCAGGAAAGTTGCTATCGCTGATGGGGATGACGATACCAAGAAACTATATTTTTTGCCAGTTGATGATTAATCGATTTAAAAATGTACTATAGAAATCGTGTCCACAATAAATGAAATACCTGTCTACAGTAAAAAACTGAGAGACTGAGTCTGAGTATTTTTGTACATTTTTTGTTTTCATTGTTAAGAGATGGTCGACGATTCAATAAAAAATAAATATTCCTTCATTGGGAACAAATTCGGCGTACGCAAGTCACCTAGAGCGATGTGATCGTAGGTTATATGAAATTTAAAGTAGGGGTGGTGTAGGTATTCTCATTAAGAATCAAAAGATTCATTAGATTCTGTCATCACTGGACATAGCAGAGTGTAATCCCGGTGGGTGTCTTATTTTTTATTCTGTCCACATACAGGTAATAGTAGTTTATGCAACTGCCTAATAATGAGAGGCTTTAGGATGAGAGTGTCTGTTTATCATACGAGGGGCAGCCGAGTGTGATAATAGTTTGACACGAGCATTCTAAAGCCTAATTATTTGCAGTTGCATACACTATTTTATCTACACTCTACAAGAAAAACTATTAAAAATAATTCAAACCTCCGCACTGCACTATGGCGATTGCAAGCCTATCTACTGAACCACCAACTGAACGACTTTTGTACATAAGTAACTTTTTAACTATACGTTAAAATGGAGGCTCATAAAAACTGAACAACTTTTAAAATTAAATAGCATTTATCGGGGAATTTTGATTCGAAAAATTATTTGAAGCAAAGATTTAATAATAAATAAGTCCTCATAATTTCAAATGTCGTCCCGCCGCTGGTGACACTTGTTTTTTTTTTTTTCATTCGACTTACTGTTGGCCAGTGTCAAAAGTCAATTCGTTAAATTTTTTTTCAAATACTAGAAATCGAGCTACTTTATGTAGCTGCCAGTAGTATGAAAGTTTTTTTTTAAAGGCTGTATACCTATTTGTAATGCAGTTCATTACGTTCGTACTTTCAATTCTGTAAAACGAATATTACGAAATGAGTGTAGATAAAATGATGTTCCTCTGCAACAAGATATTCAGGATATTATAATACTTTAATTTATTGTCAGTGTAGCTGATCACGTCGCAGAAGGGCAAGCCGATGCTGCGGGTGGGCCGGTACCGCTTCAGCCGACACAACTACAAGGAGGGTCAGCCGCGCTGCGTGTGGGTGTGCAACAAGTGGTCCGCGGGCTGCCGAGCCTCCATCACCACCTTCGACGGCGATGTGCTCAAAGCCAACCCGCATCATAACCACTAGTATAGAGGAGGGAACATCTGTGAGGCGAATGCTTCTGCAGACACAACTGCAAAGAAAGGTCAACCACGCTGCGTGTGGGTGCAACAAGTGGACCTTCGACGGCGGTGTGCTCAAAGCTAACCAGAATCATTGTCACTAATAATAGAGACGCGAAGTTTATGTTGACAACTGTAAATAATTGAAATCACTTTATGATGAAGATATTAAAAGATGTAGTTAATATCAAACAAGCTATAAATTTCCTAAAACCGTGATAATCTACGTTAATCGGTTTTAATAAAAATCATGTGACTGCTAGTTAGATAATTAGGCAATACCAAATTCAACGAAATCCGTTGAGTAGTTTTGAAAAACAATTGCCATCTTTGTGCACTTGCTCTTAAGTAAGTTTACAATAAATAACACAAATGATTACCACCACGTACCACAAATTAGGGAGACAACGCACAGAGCGCCTCTAAGTACCTACTACCGAAATAGTTAGTACTAGCGGCCCGCCCAGCGGTTTCACTCGCTGCTACTTACCTGTTTTCCCGTAGAAATGGGATCTTTGCCCGTAGTAAAAAGTCCATTAATCCATTCTAGCAGAAGTTACTCATCATGACCATGTGCCAGCAGAGGCGGCCTGTCATGGCGAATAACTTTAAATTTGAAGCCATTACCGTATCTCTTATAGTTTTGATGGGATGCTGGTGGTCTACATCAGGTACTCCAGACCCTCGTGACCATGTGCGAGCAGAAGCGGCCCGTCATGCTGAATAACTTTAACCTTGAAGCCATTACCGAATCTTTTATAGTTTAGATGGGATGCTTGTGGTCTACATCAGGTACTCCAGATCCTCGAGGGCTGACCATGTCCGTCTTTTATATGATAGTAATATCAGTGCCAAAATTCGCGAGGATCGGTAAAGCGGTCTGGCTTATTTGGGTAATATCCGCTGTATTTTCCGCTTTTCCTGCTGCTTACCGTTTTCCCGTGGAAATGAGGAATTTTCCCGTGGTAAAAAGTAGCCTATGTTACTCAGAAATGTTGTAGCTTTCTAATGGTGAAAGAATTTTCGAAATCGGTCCAGTAGTTTCGGAGTTTATCGATTACATACATACAAAAAAACAAACAAAGTTTTCCTCTTTATTATATTAGTGTAGACTAGCGGCCCGCCCAGCGGTTTCACTCGCTGCTACTTACCTGTTTTCCCGTAGAAATGGGATCTTTGCCCGTAGTAAAAAGTCCATTAATCCATTCTAGCAGAAGTTACTCATCATGACCATGTGCCAGCAGAGGCGGCCTGTCATGGCGAATAACTTTAACTTTGAAGCCATTACCGTATCTCTTATAGTTTTTATGGGATGCTGGTGGTCTACATCAGGCACTCCAGACCCTCGTGACCATGTGCCAGTAGAAGCGGCCCTTCATGCTGAATAACTTTAATTTTGAAGCCATTACCGAGTCTAATAAAGTTTAGATGGGGTGCTGGTGGTCTACATCAGGTACTCCAGACCCTCGTGACTATGTGCGAGCAGAAGCGGCCCGTCATGCTGAATAACTTTAATTTTGAAGCCATTACCGAATCTTTTATAGTTTAGATGAGATGCTGGTTGTCTACATCAGGTACTCCAGACCCTCGTGACCATGTGCCAGCAGAAGCAGCCTGTCGTGCTGAATAACTTTTGCTTTGAAACCATTACCCTATCTCTTATAGTTTAGATGGGATGTTTGTGGTCTACATCAGGTACTCCAGATCCTCGATGACCATGTGCCAGCAGAAGCGGCCCGTCATGGTGAACAACTTTTTCTATGAAGCCATGACCGTATCTCTTATAGTTTATATGGGATGCTGGTGGTCTTCATCAGGTACTCCAGATCCTCGAGGGCTGACCATGTCCGTCTTTTATATGATAGTAATATCAGTGCCAAAATTCGCGAGGATCGGTTAAGCGGTTTGGCAAATTTGGGTAATATCTGCTTTATTTCCCCGTTTTCCTGCTGCTAACCGTTTTCCCGTAGGAATGAAGAATTAGCCTATGTTACTCAGGGATGTTGTAGCTTTCTAATAGTGAAAGAATTTTGGAAATCGGTCCAGTAGTTTCGGAGTTTATCGATTACATACAAACAAACAAACAAACAAAAAAACAAACAAAGTTTTCCTCTTTATTATATTAGTGTAGATTAGTGTAGATGTAGATTAGGATGCAAACTTGAATTTTATTTATTCGGAATATTTCCATTTATGACTTGTGTCAAATTGTTGAAGATCGGGCATGGTAATCTGCGTCCTCACGTGGGATAACCCAGTGCTGCACGTGGGCCGGTACCGCTACCACCGGCAGCGCGTGTCGCGGCACCGCAGGCGGGTGAAGGAGGTGCAGTGGCTGTGCGAGCGCTGGACCGGCACCGGCGGCTGCCGCGCCTCCGCCATCACCTGCGACCAGATGGTCGTCGCGCTCAAGAACACCTACAACCATTAGAAAGTCCGACACGTAAAATGTGGCAGCAGCAGTATAATATGTTGATCACTTGCTGGTTGAGCGAGATCTATCGTCGAACGCATTTAGCCATTGTAAATTGGTTGAATTAAACAATAATCTAGTCATATAAATTTTGTCGAGTCGTGGCAATTCGTGCAACTAGTCTATACTATAGTATACGAGAAATACAGTAGTAGGTACGAAGTTTTGTTTTTGTTTGTCCATTATCTAGAATCATTTATTGTTTGAAAGGATTTATTCATCTTTAGTACCTAAGCATTTACGTGTAAAAGTCCTGTAAGAATATTTCTATCACTTATAACATAAATGATAGAAATATTCTTACAGGACTTTTAGTATAATAACTTTAAAGTAAAGACTCTCAGTTAATATACCTGTTTATTAGGTACTTATTTAATGCAAGGCAATAAATAATGCATGGTAGGTAGCAAAAGCACAATAACACGTAGTTTGGAAGTTAATTTTCTATTTTTCATTTGCAGGAATACTTTCGAGACTTCTGGGACATACCAGTACAACACCTCAAGACCTTCTGAAACATACCAGTACAACACCTAAAGAGCTTCTGAAACATACCAGTACAACGCCTCAAGACCTTCTGAAACATACCAGTACAACACCTAAAGAGCTTCTGAAACATACCAGTACAACACTTCAAGACCTTCTGAAACATACCAGTACAACATCTCAAGAGCTTCTGAAACATACTAGTACAACCCTTCAAGGGCTTCTGGGATATACCAGTACAACACCTCAAGAGCGTTCATGGACTCAGACTGCGCCGTCGGGTCCAGCAATTATTCAAAATTTCATGGGGTCGTATTATGAAACCCAAACTCAAAACGACAGAGATGTGACTAAATTATCTCAAGATTTTTTAGCTCACGTACCGCCCGGAATTTATCTTCCTCCAGGACTTTCAGTGATTCCGGCTCCTTCTAGCTCTCAATCAACACCAGAAAATCAAGAAAAGCCGATGTCCAACCAAAACCTTTCTCCAATGCAGTGTACGAGGCCTTCATCGGCGCTAGTGCCTGCATCACCAGGGATCAATTTTCTGTCGGGCTATTCAATATTGCCAGACTCCTTTGAAACACAATCGCATCCAGTCAAAGAAGAGAATTCGGCATTCAAGCAAGAGCTACCTACGGCGGAAGACGTGCCAGCTCCTAAAGCGTCTGGTGACGGGCCATGTCTCCCGGAGCTCGTGGAGATGTCAGGGCCCAAGTTCACGACGTCGCAGCGAGGGCACGTGGTGATCCACTGGGGCAACTACCGGTACAACCGCCACTCCAAGTACAAGAAGTCCAAGGTGCTGTGGCGCTGCTGCCGGTGGACCGCCGGCTGCCGCGCCTCGCTCTACTCCTACAACGACAAGATTATTGACAAAAAGAACGAACATAACCATGTTTAATAAAAATATTTGGCATTTCCTATTTCCTACTGTTAGCTTACTAATAAATTAGGTAGGTATGTAGTGTTCGGCTTTGATCGAAAGGCAGGTCTCATTTTGCATTTCAATCACCAAATAAGTATTAAACTTATTTTATACTTATGTACAAAAATATCGAAATTTAATTTGGTAATGTGTTTGTTTATCTATGTACCTAGTGGATGTTGTAAAACTTTTGGAATAATACTAAACTACGTGATGTACTTACTTTTTGGCTTCGTAAGTTTAATATATTCTGTGGCTTAAAATTGTGATTGATACACAGATACAGTGGTGATTTAAAATGACGTATTCTACCTACTAAGTATAAAGTTTTTAAAATAAGTACTCTTATTGTATTGAATGTACCTAGATGTTTTATAACGTAGACATTGCTACACGTGTGATAACGCTACGATTAGCGTAGAGTGTTGAAGTATTTTTAAAATTCCACTCATAGGTAAATCTTATAGTTGTGATAAGCTTGTTCATCTCAACTCGCCAACAAGAAGAAGCTAGGATCAGAATAATGGCCGGAAGTTTTAAAATCCGTTACTTTTGGTGCCAGTTTTAACGCATTTAGCACTATAATATGAACATTAAATAGTAGGTATAATACTTTATTATTTAGAAAGCACTAGGTGGGCAGTTCATGGATATCATGGACTTATAGGTAAATCAGTCATTTATTGTGTTTACGCTTTGTGTGACGTTTATTGAAATTTATTATTAAATTTTAATGTATAAATATTACTTTTATTTGAGTTAGTTTTTGAATTCTTCGAAAACTTATGCTAGCTTGAGCTTGACATTTTTTATACACCCAATTTCTTTCAGCTGTCGTATTCACTATGAGCAACAAGGGCCATCAGAAGGCTTTACGTATTGGGCGGTATCGTTACAACTGGCAGAAGCAGGGTGGCCCGAGCAATCCTAAAGTGTGCTGGCGTTGCGTCAAACGCAACTCGGGGTGTCGCGCGAGCGTGTTCACTGTCGGTAATGATATCATCGACATGAGGAACGAGCATAATCATTAAAAAAATCTACTAGGTACTTATAAAGCGTAACTAGCTTGTTCGTAACTTTGGTGAGGTCTGAAAGTATCTTCCTATATGATATCTAGAAATACTTGTCCAAGGAAGAACGTTTATTTATACCTACCTACATTTAAAAATAAATATTCCAAATTATAGTACCTGAACTGTTGTAATCCTCTTTATCTTAGTATAATCGATTTTATAAACAATACATTTTCATGGTTATATTTACCACCCTGCACTCCGATCCGGTTATTTAATAATTACAAGGCGCAACTGAGTTATACAATGTACTTTAACGTATTTTTCTATTTTTATTTAGGTACTACAGTGAAATTCGTGAAGAACATGCGCGGCACTAATCTGGCTCTCTATAAAGAATTCTCCTTCTTTTTGAACAACAAGAGCCGGGCAAACAAGCATTCCTGGTCCTGGCGCTGCTGCAGACACCCCAACTGCAAAGCGTCTCTCACAACCACCGCCGAGGGGAGGATCCTGCGCGCGCGCCTGGACCACAACCATAAGCCTAGTCACTTTGTTATTCGGGATGGAGTTTATATCAAAGTTTAATAGCTATAGGTACCTACCTTAGAGCAAGAACATTTTTATAGGAATCCCAGAAAAAAATTGATGTAATTAGCTTGGGTGGCCTAACCTAACCTAACCAACCTTGGAGCAAGAATATTGTTATAAAGATCCCAGAAAAAACTAGATGTAAATAGCCTGGGTGGCCTGGCCTAACCTAACTTAACCTACCTTGGAGCAAGACTATTTTCATAGGGATCCCTACGAACATCCTGAAAAAAGTAGTTGCAATGAGTGGTGGCCCAAGCGCTTGAACATCGTCCATAACTATCCGCCTACCAACAACTTTATCATTAAGAACGGAATTTTCATTACAATTAAATAGCTTAATATACTTAGTTGATGCTTCATACTTTGACTATATGTTTATGTTCCTTGGTCGTTTCGTGGGCTCATTTAATCTTTGAAATTACTAGTCTACCGATCTGGGTACTGATACTCAAAATGCCTAGATCTTTTTGCATGCTTGTTTAGTACTTACTAATGATAGTGGTTCATAGAATAGTTTGGATACCTAGCTTCACCTACATTTTATACCTATTGGTAATTCGACTAATGGTCATGTGTTCTACCATTTTTGAACGATCGAGTGGTTCAGCTTGCAATGAGCTAACCAAACGGCTAACAAAAATAATTAAATAATATCACTCTTCGAAGTGTCTCCCGGGAGTCGAACGCGGTACCTTTGCATTGCAATTGCAGCACATCGGTCGTTCAGGTTGGGCTCCAACACTGTGTGATGATGATGATAACAATTAAGGTATTTTAACCCACGTTCGCCTTTTATTTTATTTTCAGTCAAATTGGTGCAATCTCCAGCTGGGAAGCCTGTATTAATTTTTGAGGACTATAACTTGTACCTGCACAAACAATTTAAGAGTACGTACAACTGGGCATGCACGCGAGTCAGAAGCAACGTTTGCAAAGCGCGCGTCGTCACCTCACTCGACGGCCAGGTCATTCAGACGAGCGGTAAACACAGCCACCCTCCACAAAAATATCTTATTAAGGACGGTGTTTATCATAGAATTTAAAATATAACATGTTGGCAAATATAACAGTATTTTTATTACTAATATATCCACCAAACGATAAATTGGTCAATAGATAGCTTAGATAGGTAGCAAGTACTTGCCACTGTCAACCATTAGGTTTTGTTAACTTAAACACACGTACATTTCAGATAAATTTAAACTACAACATTCTAAAGAGCAAGAATTCCGCCTGGACTCACCTACGCCACTCAAGTCATCAGCAGGGGTCAGTGGCCGCGTTTATTCAGACTCTGAAGAGGAACGTGAATTCCAGGCGAGGAGACGGTACTACAGAGAACTGGTACAAAAGAAAGTTCTTGAAAAACAGAAGAAAAGCAACGACACTATACTACAGACGGTACGAAAACACTCGAAGGAACCTACCAGCGGAAACGAGAAAACATTCAATAATCGCGTATACTCTGACTCTGAAGAGGAATATCAGCAAAGAAGAAAGTGGTTCGATAAAGAAGAAGTAGAATTGCGGCGAAAGGAAACTTTTGAGAAACAGAAGACCAGTGAGGATTCTGAAATTGAGCATCATGATATACTTTCTGACGGTAATGAGAAGATTGCAGACGATCCAGTCTACTCTGATTCTGATGAAGAGCGTGAATATCGAAGAAAAAGAAGAGTGGACCGTGATGAGGAAATAGAATTTGAACGGAACAAGATTCTTGAGGAACGAAGGAAGTATAAGGACTCTGACGAACCACTTCGTGAAGACTTTTCAGACGAGAATGAGAAAACTTTCAACAAGCGCAAGTATTCTGATTCTGAAGAAGAGCGTGTATACATGTATGGAAGGAGATCTGTTTGAAAACAGAATACAATCAACATCGACATTCTACACTTTGGGTAAATTGTAGTGGAACAGTAATATTGGTTACGTAAAGTGTATCGTGTTTACTACTTTTAGATTTTCTTTATTTACTAGCTTGATATTTCTAAGTTTACTTGCTTGTGATGTCTGCAATTTGATCATATTTTTTAATTAAAATTTGTTAGATATACAATGTGTGTCTGTTCGAAGCTTTGAAGCTCTTCTAGATGAAAAACTGAACGTTTTATCGTAACGTTTTTAAAGTTGTCACTCCAGTAAAAGTAATCGAGCTGCAACAAAATTTGGATGAGAAATGTTAGCTATGTCTTTCATCGCGATAAAAAATACTAAGAAATTTTATTTAACGTCTATAATATGCCTAACAATTTTGTACAGTCGTCGACCGAAATCGTAGTCATAGAGCAGCTGAAATGATAAAACTAATATCCGCGTTAGTTATCGAAGTAACTAAAATGCTTTTGTTCGACGCCATTCTTCTCTCACGCCTGCTCTTCCGGTGCACTCGTGAACTTTGCTGTTGGCTGCAGCCCTAATCTGATCTCATCGGCGTTCTTCCGCGTGCTCTAGTGCCCCCAACCTTCCCCTGTAGGTACCACTCCACGTTTGAAGTTCTCATTGTTACGCTGGAACAGCTATGTTTCGTCATATTATAATAATCAATGCCTACGGTCTGCTCGGTAGGCTTAATTTTTTTAGGACCAGTTAATGTTGATTTAAACTTTACGTTTAGAAAGTAACTTATTTATAACTGTTGTCATTATTTTTGGTGTATCAGTTTCTGCAAAGGCTTATATTGGTTCGAAAAATCCATAATTTTTCTAGTAGTTACACCTGTCTAGCTAGGAACTTTGCCACTAGTCCGAAGTATTGTGGACAATAAGTCATCAAATCAATAAAAAGGATTTTGAAATACAATTCAGTTTTTAATTTTCAGCTATCACATTTGTGCAAAATGGTGCAGGCAAGCCGCTGGCTCTGTACCAGGGACATTGTTTCTACAAGCACATGGAGACCATGTCGACCTGGATGTGGTACTGCAGCAAGTACGGCAGCACCAAGTGCAAGGCTCGCTTCACCACCACTCACGACGGCACCCTGGTCTACGTCATCCTCGACCAACACAACCATCCTGCAACGAAATTTGTCGTTCGAGATGGAGTTTATGTTAAAATTTAAAAACTTTTCCTGACTTGCAGCTAATAGTTACCGCTACTAAGGACTAGGGTACCTATTGTGATTGTAAAGGTGGTTGTATCTGCTACTTTTGTTATAGAGATGTTTAATTAGTCGACTTCAATCAATTGACTATTTAAAAAATACCCCATGAATAGGTAATTCTTGTATTTTTACCGACTTCAAAGAAGGAGACTCAGTTCGTCCCGTGTATTTGTTGGTTTGTTGCCACATTCTCTACAGGTTATTGTTTTATTGTAGAGCCAGCATCGCTCTACGATTTGACTACATAATATGTCTTTCAATCTTTGGGTCAGTTAATAAAAAATTAAACTTCCTAGTTGCTAAAGGTTGTTTGGTATCAACGCAAATCTCTTCCGCCAGATATTTCAATAATGTTGTATCTTTTTCAGTTCGTTTTTTGCTGAATTCAAATGACAAGGAAATAGCTGTTCTCAATAATTACACGTTTTATAACCAATCGAAGTCAAAATCAACATTGGGTTGGTGTTGCACTTTGAATAAAAGCAAAAGGTGTAATGCTCGGTTCGTCACAACGATCGACAAGAGGCTAATCCTAAGAATGAAATGTGATCATACTCACCAACCGCCCAATGTTAGGATCAGGAAAGATATTCTGTACAAATTATAATACGATGAAAAATACATAATAGCTTTTTATTTCAGATTTTTTAAGTCCGCCTTCACAATGAAAGTCGCTCACAATGAACGTAACTAATTGTGCAAAATCAAGAAAATTAATTACATAAATGCTTTTGATTTAATCTATCTGAAAATAGTAACACTTTGCGCATATTATTCATCATATCAGCCATAGGACGTCCACTGCTGAACATAGGCCTCCCCCAAATATTTCCACCTTGTCCGATTTGAAGCGGCCTGCATCCAGCATTTCCCCGCGGACTTGACCAGATCGTCTGTCCATCTCGCGGGGGGCCGTCCTACGCTGCGCCTGCCGGTACGTGGTCTCCACTCGAGAACTCTCCTGCTCCACCGATTATCCGTCCTTCGAGCAATGTGGCCTGCCCATTGCCACTTCAGCTTACTGACTCTCTTAGCTATGTCGGTTACCTTGGTTCGTTTACGGATCTCCTCGTTTCTGATTCGATCACGTAAGGAAACACCGAGCATAGCTCTCTCCATAGCTCGCTGAGTGACTCCTAGTCTATTTAGGAGGCCGACAGTTAGAGACCACGTCTCGGCACCGTAGGTCATCACTGGCATGACACACTGTTCAAACACTTTCGTCTTGAGACACTGAGGAATTTTGGACGTGAAGACGCTGCGTAACTTCCCGAATGCTGCCCAGCCGAGCTGGATTCGCCGAGTGACCTCCTTCTCAAAGTTGGATCTTCCTAGTTGGTCTGTTTGTCCTAGATAGACGTATTTGTCCACCACTTCGAGTATCGAGTTCCCTACCGATATTGGGGTGGGCGCTACATGAGAGTTGGCCATGACTTTCGTCTTGTCCATATTCATCTTGAGTCCCACTTGTTGGGAAACCCGATTGAGGTCCTGTAGCATTTTACTGAGGTCTTCGAATGACTCTGCCATGACCACGATATCGTCAGCAAACCTGATGGTGAGTGATGTATTCGCCATTGATATTGATGCCAAGTTCTTCCCATTCCAGGAGCTTGAAGGCATCTTCCATTGCATTGGTGAAGAGCTTCGGAGATAATACATCTCCTTGTCTTACACCCCTCTGCAATGGAATAGCCGCCGTGGTCTGATCTTGTATTCGAACTGACATTGTGGCGTTTCTATATAAACACTTCAACACTTCAATATACCTGTAGTCAATGTGGCACCGCTGTAGGGCCTGCAGCACTGCCCACGTCTCGATAGAATCAAAGGCCTTCTCATAGTCCACAAACGCTAAGCATAGTGGCAAATTGTACTCCTCGGTCTTCTGTACAATCTGCCGCAGCGTAAAAATGTGATCTATGGTACTGTACCCTTTTCGGAAGCCGGCTTGTTCGGGAGGCTGGAAGTCATCAAACCTGCGAGCCAGACGATTCGTAATAACCCTCGAAAACAGCTTGTAAACATGACTCAGAAGCGAGATGGGCCTATAATTCTTAAGGAGAGTCTTATCACCCTTCTTAAAGAAAAGCACCACCACGCTTCTGTTCCATGCTTCTGGCGTCACACCTTCGAACAAGACTGAATTAAAGAGCTTCTGAAGGATTTTAAGTACTGGTGTTCCACCCGCTTTCAGTAGCTCTGATGTGATTCCGTCCTCGCCCGGCGCCTTGTTGTTTTTGAGCTGTTTAAGGGCCATCCTAATCTCATACAAGCTGATGTCCGGGATATCTTCGGTATAGTGTCGGGTAAGTTTTGCTCTAGGGTCTGTTGAGCTATTAACAGGTTTTGCAACTGAAATGTACAGCTGTCCATAGAACCGTTCGATCTCCCTCAGTACCTCTGGCCTCGTGGACGCTACCCTGCCGTCCTCCGTCTTCAGCTTTGTCAGCTGGCTCTGCCCAATAGACTGGTCCCTGGCGAAAACTTTGATGTCCTTGTTTCGCTCAATCGTTTCTTTAATATTTTTAGTATTAAAGTCTCGAATATCGCTCCGCAGGGACTGGCATATCTGTCTGTTGAGCCGCCGATATGACTCCGTGTCATCAGAGGATTGCAGCGTCATAGAACGCCTTTCAGCCATGAGGTTCAGAGTTCGATCGGTTAGTTTTTGAGGTCTATTTTTACGACAGGGCTTAAAGAACTTGGAGCCGACTGTGTGGACAGTTTCCACCAAACTGTTATTTATACCGTCCACAGTATCGCAATCTAGGCAAGCAAAGCGATTTGTAAGTTCCAGTTGGAAGCTTTCCGGTTTTGAATATGGGTCGCAGATGGTCGGAGCGTAGACTTCACTAGGCGAGACCGTTCTAGTTTGACGTTTATGTTCAATGTGCCTCTGACCATTCGGTGATCGCTTCCGGTTTTAACCCTGTTGATCACGGAGACATCATTGAAAATTTGTCTCTTTGTGGCCATAATGAAGTCTATCTCATTTCTGGTAGAACCGTCGGGGCTCAACCAGGTCCATTTCCTATGAAGCGGCTTTCTGAAGAACGAGTTCATCATGTAGAGTTCCTCCTTCTCCAGGAAATCGGCCAGCCTCTGGCCCTCGGATTCCGATCTCCATATCCAAATGGCCCCACCCCCAACTCATCACCGCTTCTCTCGCCCAACTTTGCGTTGAAGTCCCCCATTACAACACTGTAGTGCGACTTTGAAGCATGTATGGCTTGTGAGATGTCCTCATACAAAACTTCTACTTCATCGTCAGGGTGTTTCGAGGTCGGTGCGTAAACCTGTATGACCTTCAGCGAATATCTTTTAGATATTCTGAGTATCAGGTACGCCACCCTGCTTGATATGCTTGTAATAGAGATGATATTGTTGACGAGGGACTTGTGCACGATAAACCCGACACCACCTTGGGACTGTTGATCGCCCTCCCGGTAATAGAACAGGTGACCGGATTTGAGGGTTATCGTGTCCTCCCCCTCTCTTCGGACTTCAGATAACCCTATGATATCCCAGTTCAGCCTGCCTATCTCTTCTTCCAGCTCGGCGAGCTTCTCGTCGGTCCTTAAAGTGCGCGTGTTGTATGTCATCAGTGATAATCTACGTCGGTTGTCCGTGGGTGCGTTTGCTTTGGTCGTTTGACGGAGGAGCGCCGCCCGGGGATTCTTAGCACCCCTGGTTCCAGTGCTTGGCCGGCGCCCGTCAACGCCAGTTCTGCAACTGGAGCCGCCGGGAACTTGGGGCCATGGTTTGACTTGTACTGCCATGTTTATTTAGGGGGGTTGGATCGTCACCCGCCACGCTGATCCAATGCGGGTTGGCGGGTCATATTATTAATCGTGTACAATATTAACTGTCTAACTTTTTTTCTTTTCAGTGAGCTGGATCCGTAGTCGTTCCGGCAAAGAGCTGCTGCTGTGTGGTGGCTTTACTTACTATTTGCAGCTGAAACAAAAGAAGCGTGACCGGTGGGCTTGCACGTCTCTCGGCGGGTTGAGGCACTGCAAAGCGCGCATCATGATGACCAAGGACAGAATGATAGCAAGCTTACCTTCCGAGCCGCATACACATTCTCCTCCTCAACTTGTTACACGGAATGGAGTTTGCTACAAAATTTAAATTCTGTCTCAATGATGTAATTACAACTTTACACGATTATGTCTTACTGGTGAGGTGACGATGCTGACCGTCAGGCAATTATTAATATGCATTATTTTTGTATTTAAGGTTTAAGTTTGTAAATTATGAACTAGTGGCTAGAAACTGGAGCCACACCACTTTGTTTTGACATGAATATAATTATGTATGTACTTGCAAAGATTTATTAGATTTAGATGTATGCCTTAAAAATGTCCGCGACGAAATATTTGAGTAAAATAAAATTTTGCTCTACATTTATTTCTTGTTTTTCAGTGAGCTGGATTCGCAGTAATTCCGGCAAAGAGCTGCTGCTCTATGATGGCTTTACTTACTATCTACATACGAAACAGAAGAGCCTAGATCGGTGGACTTGCACGTCTTTTGGGGGGTTGAGGCATTGCAAAGCTCGCATCATGGTGACCAAAGACAGAAACATAGCATGTTTACCATCCGAGCCCCATACACATCCGCCTCCTCGTCTTGTTACACGGAATGGACTTTGCTACAGAATTTGAATTGTTTCTATGTATTTCTTGTTATTACATTACTATGATATTTTTAATAAATGGTTATGATTTCTTAATTTTTTGAGTAGAATTTATGTAGGTAAACAAAATTTAAACTAAACTGCTATTCTCTCATGTTTCATTCATATTTGTTACTTTCTTATATGGTATTTCATTTTTAGTGTCTTCAGTCCGCAACCAGTCTGGGAAGGAACTTTTGTTGCTCAGCGGTTTCTCTTACTACCTGCAGTCTCAAGGAAAGAACTCTGACCGTTGGGTGTGCACGTCTAGCAGCGGTCTGAGGAACTGCAGAGCTCGCATCATCATGACCAAGGATCGGAAAATTGCTTCTCAACCGTGTGAGCACCACAGTCATCCACCACCAAAATTTATTATTAAGAATGGAGTTTATTTCAAACTATAACTTTGTCTTCGTACATAATTTTTGATGTGGGGATGAGGCCATTCCTAAAGTAACCAATGTTAACTTTTTTTCTTCGTAAATATTGAATTGAGGTATGTATAGAGGTAGGTAGTTACTTTTCCCACTTAGTGGTACACTCCAGTAAGGCCCTAGCATCTAATTTTAGTGACTTTGGTACGCGAAAAATCTGGAAAGAAACTATTATTGTTAGGTGGCTTTTCTTACTACCTGGATTGCCCGAAACTCTGATACTTGGCTGTGCACAACCGACATTGGCGTGGGGAGATGCAGATCCCCTTAGTCGTCTGATCACCAAAGCCATCCGCTACCAAACATTTCAACTGTAGTAGGAATATAAAGCAGATGAGTAAAAGGGCTTTATAGTGATAGTTTTATTACTGTTGATCTATTTGCAAAATTTACCTGTTATGAAATGCAATCTAGATTACTTCTTTTCATGTTTTTTTTTTATTTTATGTTATTGATTTAGTAAGTAAGTATATGACGGTTCCGTCGGTCATATGACGGTTCGGTTGGACAATATGACGGTTCCGTCGGTCGAGCTCGCTGGTTTCGATATGATTCGTTTAAACATATTGAAAAATATCACATCGTATGCTTCTGGCGCATTTTGTGATATTTTAGTGTAGAACACCAAACGGTAGCGGCTAAGAAGAATTCGACCACCCTATTCTACACAGGGTGTTTGGTAATAGGCGACGTAGAGTTTTTGGCTACAATATCTGCCGACCATCGTCAACCGTATGGTGATGGTAATACCACCTGCAGTAGCATTTTCAAAGAGAGTTTACCTCAGGCAGGCGGCCGGTCGAAAATTCTTTTGTAACATGATTTTGTGTTCAAGCAAAACATGTAATTAGTATAAGGGCAGGAAGATGATATGATGATGGATGATGATGATGAGTTAGTAAGTAGAATTTACTTAGTTTATTGAACTGTGGTAATTATTTTCAGTAAATTTAGTCCGCAACAAATCAGGCAATTTCAAGGGAAGAACTCTGATCGTTGGGTCTGCACCTCTAGCGGCGGCTCGAGGAATTGTAAAGCTCGCCTCTTCATGACCAAAGATGGAAAAATCGCATCTCGCCTCTTGCCGTGCGAAGACCACTGTCATACACCACCGAAATTTGTTGTACGGAATGGAGTTTATATTAAAATTTAATTAAAAAGAAATAATTTGTAAATTCTTAAAGTACAGTCATGCGCAAAATGTAATAAAATTTTAGATAATAACATACTACATGTTTTTTTTGGTTTGTCTGGGTTTTTTTATATACTTAAGAAAAACAAAAATATTGCATCACATCTGCTACATATGTTTTTTTTTACAAACAGCTGTGCATGAACGTTTGCAAGTGCACTTTTAAACGTTCACCATGGTGACGGAATAATACAAAAGTGTTTTTTTTTCTATTTTAGTAAGTTGGGTGTCCAATAAGTCCGGCAAGGAGATGGCGGTGCTGCAGGGCTACTCGTTCTACTGCCGCTACCGCAGCAACTCGACGCGCACCTGGGTGTGCACCAGCAACCACTGCTGCAGCTCGCGCTTCGTCACCACCGTGGACCGCCAGCTCATCCGCGCCGACATACACCACACGCACAACCCCCCACTCTTCGTCATCAGCGATGGAATCTACCTTAAAAGCAACGCAAAGTTGACTGCTTCGGATAAAAAAAGATTAAAATTAGAATCATGTTGATTCTTTCTACCTACTGCCGCTACCGCAGAAACTCGACGCGCACCTGTGCTGCCGCTGCTGCTAACCGCGCTTCTTTACCAACGTGGACCGTAAGCTGATCATAATCGTAATCTGATAATCGCGCACCCACCCCCACTCTTCGTCGTCAAAGATAGATCTACATTAAAGGTAACTCAAAGATAAAAAGAACTTGACATTGGAATCATGTTGTTTTTTTAAAATTTTACATCCGGATCCATTGACTATTATGGTTTATCAATAGCTTACTGTGGGAGAATTTTCATTTAAGTTATTCCCGACATCTAGATCTACAATTCAGCAATTGTTTTTTCAGACAACACTGTGCGATGGCTAAAGACTCACACTGGGAAGCAAATAGCGTTGATGAACAGCTACTCGTTCTACTGCGGCATAGAGACCACTACCACATTCGCTTGGCGCTGCAGTCGCTGGCCCAAGTGCAAGGCGCGCTTCATCATCAGCAAGGCCATGAAGGTGCTCCGAGCCAACATCCAGCACAACCATGAACCATCTGCTTTCATGATTAAAGACGGAATTTACATTAAAGTGTAAAAAAAGCACTTAAATAAAAATCTGTCATCCTTTAAATCCTTGACGTTCTTCATGTACCTATCTGCCTAGTGTTTTCACGACATCTACGTGATGTGTTGGTGTAATTATGACCTGATTCAATAAAGAAAAGGAATTTAAATGGCGAAGGTCATGTTTTCTCACCAAGGCTCTCGCATACAAGTGTTCATACTTTCCCCCTCCCACTTAAGAAACTTGCGTTCCCATTTGCGTCTTTGATGAACCTTGTTATCGTGTAGTTTCAAGTCACAATGAACAGTTTTTAGCCTCCCGTCGACAAATGTCACAGTAGCGAAATGTCCCGGTGTCGTTAAAAGTCCCTGTAGCTAAAATTTTGACATTTATAACCTTCCGGAACAAATTTCTTATTCCCAAACGTTCGTGAACAAAAATCAATTTATTTAAAACATAGAATAATTTAACGTTCGTTGAATCTTAAAATTTTGAACGTTCTAAGTACCAAATAATACTGACGCGTTACTTACACGACTCATTCAACATCCACTTTGCTAACTCCAGCACATTCATTCATTCTACTACGAACAAAGGAATCATTATAATGTCCATAAAACGTTTCAAAAATCGTTTTATAAGTAGATACTAATTGTTGTCCTTGGCTTTTTTTAAATTATAAAATAATTATGTCATGTTATGTTCGATTTTCTTTCAGAAACTACTTACTTTGTTCAGATTCGTCCATCCTTCATCCCACTAAATCTTATCAAATACCTCAAAATGAGTTTTTGAGTCAGCATCCGGGAGTGTCTGCTAGTATGGGGCATAAACTAAATTAACACATTGCATAATTTTCCAACGGCAGATAAGCCGCGGTACCGCAATCCATAGAGGAGGCGCTAGAACTGTTAGCGAAAGAAGCAGGTTCGAACCCTGCTTGGGTAGAATTTTGCAAGTTCTCTTCGGACAAATACCTAATTATTGGTGGATACCAATTCGGAATGAACAAGGACAAGGACTAGGAAAAGAAAACTTCAGATGAAAATAGCGATGAACCTGTACTAATCGCAAGTATATTTGTTTTAGTGGCCGTAATACAGACGAAGAAAGGGAAGCTGAACATCCAAGTGGGAGAGCACACGTTCTACCTGAAGCCCGGCAGCAACAGGTCGCACAGGATGCGGTGGTGCTGCACGCAGAACAAGTACTGCAGAGCGTGTCTGCACGTCGTCGACAACAAGATCGTCGCCATTTACAATGTACACAATCACGAAAAGAAATAATTTATCCTAAGCTCATCATCATCAGCCATTTGTTGTCCATTCATGAACATTGATCTCTTCTAGCTCCTTATATGCATGGCAATCTTGTGCCCTTCGCGATCTTGTGCCCATCCAATCATGTCCACTGTGTCGTCTTATCTAATTCCTCGAGACCTGTTTTTCATACGGAGTCACCATTACCTTCTTGTCCATATGTTTCTGCTCATGCGTGCTATGTGATGTGACCTGACCATCTCCAGATTTTGTTTGGCGATAACGGAGGTTACATCTTTAATTTTCGTCTTCTTCCTGACCCATTAATTAGTTTTACGGTCACCATCAATATGACTATCGCCTAATATTTACTTTGACTTTGATGATGGAATACTCTACCTCGATTCTAAAGGATAAGCTGGTCTTTATTGCAAAGCTTCCACTTTTAGAACATGTAGAGCAAAATTATAGAAAAGCATGTTAACCATCAACTTGTCTGTGCTAAAGTATAGCTACGAAAAATATAGTTTTATTGCCTTGCCTCCTTTTAAGATAATTTAGATTTGAGCATAAATTTTAAACATAACTAAAACATGAGTTTTTCATATCTTACAGGTCAAGCTATTTTTCTGACAAGTGCAAAAGGTGTAAGAAACGTTATAATAGGCGGGTTCAAATTCACACTTAACAAGGAAAAGCGGTGGACGAATAGGAGCCTGAAGCAGCGCTGGAATTGCAGCTAGCGCGCCATCACCGGGTGCCGCGCCAGGGTGCACACCCAGGCGGACCGGGTCATTGCCTACGACAATGTGCACAACCACCCACCGCCGCCACCAGACGAGATGGGGCTACCAGGATCAACTAAATCGAAATTAGATGAAAAGGAGTGGACCTCCGTGTCTGTTGGATTAAAATTTCCTGCTTCATTAACACCAGTTGATCTGTTTCCTTGGACACCAGACACTTCAGGAACGAATTCGAATGCTAAAACTGTACAAACTCAGGAGCCGCCAGCAGCTACACCAGGTAGCTCAGTATCGAACTTGACTTCTATGACTGTACAAACCCTGGAGCCGTTGGCGTCTCTGAGTAGTATTTTAGTTGAAAAACTGTTTGCTGAACCTGCTAAGCAGCCATGAAAATTATATATTGTAGAACAAAAAATGGTTCTTAGGTAATCGGTCATGATATAAGGGATAGTGAACCGAAATTGACCATAAAACGGAATAACTTTTTCATACCCAAGGGCTACTGTTCCTCCGGTAAAAAACGATCCAACACAAAAAAAGTTTCTTAGAGACAATTTTTAAGTTTCATGGACTTGTCGGTGCACTGTCCCTTACATACCGTATACATAATCAACTATTGAATCACGATCATTACTTACTGGAGAATTGCATCTGTGTCTGATAGATTTAGATAGACTGGAAAATTAATGAATTGCTAAGTAGGTATAAACTATATCATAATTAACTGCTCGTTATTACTCAGATTCGTTGCGTTAGTGGTTAAAATACTTCTAAGGTAGAAAGAATAAGTATTTTCACTGATAGGTTAATATTATATTTTTGTTAAGTAAAAAGCACTTACCTTTAGATTTAAAAGTTTTATTTTACCTTCTGTAAGCTGTAGGTAGATGTTAAATATGTAATACTCCTGTATACTAAAATAAATATATAAACATGAAATATTTTATATCACTTCCCCTTCCCATGTAGTTTGTATTCAGTATAACATCACCCCATATTCATCCAGGGTGTGGCCAGTAGCGTTATCTGTGAACGCAACTTCTTAAAAATGCAACCGTTCCTAGTTTTTGCACTGTACAGCCTGGAGTAAAAAAAAATATTTTTCTGGTAATAGTACCTACCACCATAAAAGTTCATAGAGCCCACCAGGAGCATCATGGTCTTACTGACCACTCATATATATAAGAGTGCTGTTATGCTATAGGTATCAAATAGAAACAAGTAGTAGTTAACCTACAGATTCTATTTCAGTGATACCACCTTATGAGTTCGTCGAGTCGAGATACGGCAACGCTCTGATCCTGATGCGAGGGTACCGTTACTCCGTGCACAAGCACAACGTCAAATCCGACCGGTACAAGTGGAGCTGCGCCACTCACCGGAAGAAGGGCTGCAAGGCCACCATGTTCTCCATCGGGGACAAAGTCATCCGTAGAGCCGACATTCCACACAACCATGCGCCGCCGCAACAATTGCCGAAGAGTGACTATAAGTATACTGCCGTCGTTTATCGGGTTGATTGTTGATTTGATGAAGTTTTAAAAATGTTAGAAGCGTCATATATGTATTTTTGAACACAAAATCGTGTTGCAAAGGATTTGGCTTTATCAATTCAATGTAGTACAAAATAAAATCTCTTATTGAGTTTCTCTGTCTGTCTATTTTTTATGGTCGCCGTTAAATTCTCTTTCAATAGAGTGATTCGAGAGGAAGGTTTGTATGTGTAATACCTGCTGGGAAAACTGAAATAGATTGTTATTTCCAGAGTTGAGTGCAGTATTCGCGAAATCGCAGCGCGGCAACCCGGTGATCATGATCGGCCAGTACCGCTTCAACCGCGTGAACAAGCATGGCGTGCGCACGCGCTGGGTGTGCGTCATGGCGAAGGCTGGCTGCCGCGCCTCGCTGCACACCATCGACAACGCCATCGTGCGCGTCTGGGGCATGCACGACCCCATGGCGCACACCACTTCTAACCGGGTCTAAGGCAATCTACCTACTTACTTAGCTATTCTAGTGCCTGAAAATCGTCTAAAACTTTTGAAGCAGTTTACGGACTTGGCTATGAAATATTTACATATTTTTTTTATCGTAATACCTAGCTTAGTTACTTAGGTAAACATTTTTACAACAATTTGTTTTTGTGAAGTAGTTACTATGTATAAGGTTATTTTATAGTGTAAGTGCATTCCAATTATTGTAATAAGTGTGATTCAGGTGAGGGTTTAATTGATCATTTTTCCAGCTGGATTTTTAATGCTCAGTATTTTGAGATTACATTATACGTGTAATTATGTTGAATTTAGATTACGTTTTATTCCGTCTTCTTTCCACATTCAAATAATTTGTCCTATATAAGCTCCATTATCTACTAACTTTTAGCCTTTGCTTTTAGCTAGGTAAATGAGAAGAAACAGAAAGGTAAAATTTAGTAAAGTTCTGTCAAAGTTTAAAGAATTATATTAATTTAAGTTATTGCATGGAAGTATCAATGATTTCTGATCTAATAGGGACAAGGATAATAACATCCTTTATTACGTTGGTGTTGAAGAAGACGAAAAAGCTGCACGAAGAATTGAGTGAGGACGTGTAAAACCCTTTCTTAGGAAGTTGTGCTTGGAGAGCTATGTCTAGTTTCTCAATCTTTCAGTTGTTTTCAGTCAATGAACCAATATTCTCGACCTCGCGATATGGGAAGCCTTTACTGCTGGTGGGAGAGTACCGGTTCAACCCCAGCCCAGGGTACAAAGGCGCCAGGGGCCGGTGGCGTTGTTCTAAGTATCCGAAGTGCAAGGCTGCCGTCATCCATCACTGTCGGGAACATCATGTTTGCAAAACAAAATGAGCATAACCATTGAGGAGGATTTTAACTACATCGTTAGGACGTGTTACCAGTTGATTAAACGTGATTATTTTTTTCAACGGGATCTCATTTTGAATTCAAATTATTCTACTAGGATACCTTGAGTCAGATTCTCGGAATACCATGGATTTGCCATTGCTATAACTTCTCACCAGTTGATTAAAATTTATTATTTTTTTCAACGGGATCTCATTTTGAATTCAAATTATTCTACTAGGATACCTTGAGTCAGATTATCGGAATACCATGGATTTGCCATTGCTATAACTTATCGTGTGTGATTGATGGCAGTTGTCAAATCAGTATTAACCATATGTTCCAAATCGGACATGTGGTCTTGAATGTCCGTCATTAACACTTTTGTAAAAATAATAGGTAGTTTACTTCTCGTGTACTTTTAGATTGCAAATCCATGGCTTACTACGCGACGTCTCGCAACGGTAAACCCGTCATAGTGATCGGCGAGCATCGATTCAATCGGTACAGCGTTAACAGGTGACGCTGCACCAAGATCCATTCAAAAGGATGCAAGGCTTCAGTCACCACAGCACTAGACGATATCATCTATGTGGATAATCAAAACAATCATTGAATTGTTTCCATTGGAATAAAACATCCTAAAATCTGAAACTTACAGTATACGTTTTTCTCTTTTGGTGTTCTTTGACTTCCCATTTTTGTCTTTTACACGTCTCCCTATGAGTAAGTGATTAATTACATTTTCAGGTGTGTTGACGAAATCACGTTTCGGCATGCCGGTGTTGGTGTTCGGCAAACATCGATTCAATAAGGTGAATAAGTGCACAGGCAGCTCAGCGCGCTGGTACTGCTCGCGGGTCTCCAGGAAGTGCAAAGCTAAGCTCTTCACTGTTGACAATGTCATAGTCAGATGCTTCAACGAGCATAACCACGAATAGGTGGTCATCCATGTACGAGAAGCCCAAGGTCAGCTGCTATGATTACCTATTATGATTTCTAATAATGGTAAGTATTGGTAAAGTTTTAACAATTTATTCATATGTACTGGATCCATTTAAGTGTAAGAAATCGATATCTTGTTTAATAAAAAGTGTTTATTTTTTAATTTTATACATATTTTACGAATGTCCTTCAAAAATACAACTTCATAGCGCATTTGTGCAAACCTGTTCAACTCAAAAATATTATTTACAATCAAAGCGAGGCAATCCAATGCTTCAGCTTGGGGAATACCACTACAGTCCTTAGACCAGCAGCAGGAAGAGCAACGCTGCGAAGAAGCTGTGGGTGTGCGGGAGACACGCCAGCGCGCGCTGCAGGGCTCCTTTATCACTCTACACGATGACATCGTCAAGTGGAACAATGCGCATAATCACTGAAATATTTCTTTCTAGCCAAATCAGAATTTTATTAGTACCTAAATTATATAAAAAGAGATGAAGTAAAGTAGCAAGCAACTTAAAACAATATTGATAGGCAAGCTTGAAGTCAGGTAAAAACGTTTGATTCAGTACAGTACGCGCATGAGTTCTTGGCCATCGGGGAATGAGGAGGCGCGCGGGGGTGGCGCGCCCCGCGGTTACCCAACTACCCGCATTCGCCCGCAGTCGAGTGATGGGAAAAAAGTGTGTCACAAAGTTGTCGATATTTTGTCGTTGTGTTGTGTTTTGTGTAGAAACCATAAAATACTTTTTTAATATTATTCACAAACAGTGAAGTTACACTTCGAACAAACTATGGCTAAAAAGGCCCCTTTAATAAGCAAATGTCTCGAGACATATAAGGTGTAAAAAAATCAACTGCAAATATTTTAAGGGGTGAACCAGCCCGTGAAACTGAACAACTTTCCCCAAGGAACATAGGTCAAAACATGAAAAAAAAAATTTGGACCTCTAATACAAAATGTACAACCGGCCGAGTCAATTTGTATGGGAGGTCCAAAAATTTTTTTCATTTTTCGGCCTATGTTCCTTGGGGAAAGTTGTTCAGTTTCATGGGCTGATTCACCCCTTAAAATATTTGCAGTTGATTTTTTTACATCCGTATACATTTTAGTTACTTTGTTTTAAAGAAACCTGCCCTTAGTTTATAAAGACCTATTCAACGATACCCTACCTACTCAATATTGTAGGAAAAACAACCCATTAACTAATAACTATGAGTAGTCTGAACTGAACTGTTCGGCAACAATTCTCGATATCGACATCAACATGAATTAGTCACAGCACTACCGCATTCCTCAACATGGTCATGAACTCATGCGCGTACTGTAGGTACCTGCCCATTTAAAGATCTACTTTGCACTTCGGATGAAGGTAAGGTAAATTTTTGTTTTTATACATAACGGGTGTCATATACTATAAGGAAGTTTAACTTTAGTTTCGATATTTCAGAGCTTGTGCCAACGCTGACTACATCACGCTGGGGCAAGCCTGTGCTGGTGGTCGGCAAGCACAGATTCAACAAAGCCACAAGTAGTACCGCATCCAAAGCTCGCTGGTACTGCTCCCGAGTCTCCGCGGGGTGCAAAGCTAAGGTTGTCACTGTAGGCGAGGAAATACTGAGCTGCTTAAACGAGCATAATCATGTGTAGGATGTACTTTACCTACCTACCCAGATCTTCCTTTGTTTTAATGGATTTCTTTTTGTTTGTTTGTATTGTAAGTATGATTTTTCAATTAACAAATAAATAAATTTGTATTTTGAATGTGTTGAATGTTTAGATGTTGTCTTATTCTGAATTTGAAACACTACCTACTGAATTTAGATATCTATAATTTTTTCTGAAGTTTCATTAATATTTTGGCATTTGTTTTATCCTTACAGATCTTGGAATAGTCTTCGCTATGAACTCTAAAGGGTTTCCAGTCATCATGTTGGACGGGTATAAATTCGAAAAACATTCTAATAATAGACGGAACCCTAATTCCATGCTAAAGCGCTGGATCTGCAACAAAAAAGGTTGCCACGCCTTCATCGTCACCTTCGAGGCCTCCGTCGTCAAGATTCGAAACCAACACAACCATGGCTTCCTGCAGTATTTTAAAAACGAAATATATTAGCCGCTGCACATTATCTATTTTCATTAATTATTGTCATGCTTATTACATATATTCGATTTCGTTACTAAACCTGTTTCTATTTCAGCAGGTTATCAACTAATCCAGTTTTATTTTAACTCAGTTCTAGATTCTACGGTCCTTCTATTGGAGAGACCAATGCCCGTATTTTCAACTTCAGACAGAGGAGGCACAGTGATTCAACTCGGAGGATACAAATATGTTAAACATAGCGAAAGTGCTAGTAAGACCTATTGGGTGTGCAACAAGAAGAGGCGTCACAAGTGTCGCGCTAAACTCTCCACTGTGGGCAACTTAATAATAGAACAAAATACACATCACAACCACGATCCAGTACTAAAAGCCTCGCAGCATCCTCAGCTCTGATATTTACTTGTGTTTTTTGAAATGTATAAAATTTTAATGACAATTTGTTTTCTTATAACTTTTACATTATTTTTTCGTTATTATATTACTGTGCTAAATAAATGGTGTGAGTTTATTTATTAGATAGTACTATTCCAGCACCAATACTGACGACAAGTGTCAATGGCTGGCCTGTCATACAAATCGGCGCGTATCGATTTGTCAAGCGCAGCGGAGAGCAGCCGGGCGCCAAAGTGGAGTGGATGTGCAACAACTGGCCTGCAGGATGCCGCGCCTCCATCTTTACCATCAACAACCAAATCATCACTACGAAAAACCCTCATAGTCATTAAAATAAACCTACTTCGTTTCTATTTTTAGTTAAGTTTAGTTAGAGTGAATTATTATTTTTGACCCTGAGATTGGATTTTGTGATTTGTAGTTTTTCTTTTGCAAACATCCCAAATATGAAAAACAATTGAGTTTGTAAGCAGAGTGGCCAGTATTTACAACATCTCGCCAATTCTAACCGGTTATAGAGATTGGAAAGTACCGCTTCAACAAGCATTCGAAGAGCACTGGGCCGGAGAAGCTGTAGGTGTGCAACAAGACGTGGAGCTCTAAGTAGTGCCGCGCCTCCATCACCACTCTTCAGCATAGTCACGCCCATACTTATACATTGAATGTTCCATTTATCTAGAGTAAAGAGAGAAGGAAGAGAGCCTATGAAAGCAATTTCTCTAAATCTACCAGTTGCAAAACTATCCCGGTAGATGGAGCCCATCCACGCGATAGTGGACAAGATATACTTCCTTAATTTCGCAGGCTTAATTAGAACCGCGGTAGCCCAGTTGGTTAGGGCGTCGGCAGTACTGATGCCGAAGGTCGCAGGTTCAAATCCTGCCTGCGGTGAAATTTTGGAAGTTTTCCAAAAATTGTTTACCTAACACGAGAAGTGTTTTAAAATTTGTTAAAATTTGGTATTCAATATATTTATTTTGTTATTTATAGTGCCACGGATAATCATGTCCCGTTGTGGTAACCCGGTGATGGTCATGGGCGTTTACCGGTACAACCTGAAAAACAAGAGCAAAGGCATGAAGAAGAGCTGGTACTGTTCCAATACCAAGGTTAAATGTCGGGCATGCGTGGTCACCATCGATGACGTCATAGTCAAATTCAACGATACCCATAACCACTAAGTAGTTATATTTCACGTTTTGGGGCGTGGATTGTATCACGTTAGGTATATAAATTCTAAGACTAGTTTATAGCTTTAGTTATAATAAGTGTTTTCATTTAAAAAGGGAGAAAACAGCATTTTTAGCAATATTTGTAAATTAATAATAAAATATTGACCTAGGAGAAGAGACGGAATTACAGTTTTCTTCAAGTCTCGTCTTCTCGTGCACAATGATGTCATCCTCCCTATCTGTCCATTCTACTTATCTTAGTACTTACGCTGCTACTTGCAGTAGGCGGTTGAAAAACTCTGATATCAATTCAGGGTTCCTCGGGTCGTTGAACGACTCGGTGTACCACACGAAGAGAGAGAGTAGGTATTCTTACGCTGTTTTTTTTCTGTTTTAGTACCAATTTTCACCACTTCACGATGCGGAAAGCCCGTCATTGAAATCGGCCAGTACCGGTACAACAAAAAGGAAGGTCGCAGTAAGGGTCCTAAAGCGATCTGGGTCTGCAATAAACAGAGGACTGCTGAATGTCGCGCTACCATCACCACCATAGATAACCATATCTTTAAGAGCACCCCTGAACATAGCCACGCTTAAGTTTGTAAAGTATACATATTTTCATGTAAACGTGTCTGACACGCTCTTGGCCGGTTTTTTTTTCTTTATAGCATTAGATGAACAATGTATTACCCTTTAAAAACGAAAAGTCCACTTTCCTAAAATATTTATTTTCCAAAATGACTACTTTTACCTACCAGTCGAGTAAAGAATGAAGTATCAGGCTGTTTTAAGTTCCTAGTAACAGATTTAAGTTTTAACTTGTGGTTATGTTTGATTGCAGTCACCATTGCTCGCAAACTGTCTGGAAAATCTGTGGCCATATTCAGAGGATATATTTTCACTCTGTGGAGGAAGAGCAAGTGTACTGATCACTGGAGGTGCACATCATATGGGCCCAAGTTCCGGTGTAAGGCACGCATCCAATTGGTCAGAAACAGTTCGAAAATGATTTGCTTGACATCCGAACATAATCACAAGCAACCAAGCTTTGTTGTCCGGAATGGAATTTTTCAGCGCTTTCGGGATACAACTTGATGATATCTACTGTAAAATTAAATTCAATAACATTGAAGTTATTTTTATATTTATTTACCGGCAGTCACATCGGCAGTATTATTAAGTACACACAATCTGAATATTCCTTTAATATTTGTAATAGGTATATTCTATCGTGCTCTTGCATTTACAGTGCAGTGGGTGAAAAAACCATCGGGAAAAAAAGAAGACCAAAAACTAAAACCCGACTACTGAGAGATCGCTTTCTAAAAAGTAAGAAACAAGAATTTTTAAATATTAACTACACACAATTTAATGCCTCTATCGTCTACAAAAGTGATACAAAGCTAACACCTATAATAATTTATTTTTGCGGAAATTTAACATAAATTCATAGTGGTTTTGAGGTGATAGCTGTGGTCGTGTGCCACGTATTCCAGTTCTTCTTATGTTATAAAAAAATATAGGCAAAGTGGCACACGACCACAGCTAGCATCTCAAAACCACTATGAATTTATGTTAAATTACCGCAAAAATAAATAATTATAGGTGTTAGCTTTGTATCACTTTTGTAGACGATAGAGGCATTAAATTGTGTGTAGTTAATATTTAAAAATTCTTGTTTCTTACTTTTTAGAAAGCGATCTCTCAGTAGTCGGGTTTTAGTTTTTGGTCTTCTTTTTATTTTAAATATTTTGGGGTTATATAAAATAAGTTCCAAACATGCCTGTTATACCAAAAAACACTCAATATAGCTACTCTCGTAATACTGTAGCATATGTGGAAAGTGTACATACTCCAAAACGTAAATAAAAGCTGTTTCGCTAAAGAAAAATACAAGCTGACTGAAAGAATGAGACCAAAGGATTATTACATAGAACTGTTAATGTTAAAACGAGAAAATTTTGATGATGATGCTCGTTTTTCTTCAAATCACCCTAAAAAGATTTATGCTTGTCACATCTCCAAAACCTCGAATTTCAAATACTTATAGTGTTAAAAAGTCGCTATATTTTCTACCTCACAGAGGTAGAAGAGACAGAGACAGAAAAAAAAGACTGCGTCTGCGACATTAAGCAAGTGTACCTTAGTCAATAACGCAAAACCAACCTAAAACCCTGAAGTGACACTTTTGTCGAGAAGACCAATCGCTGCATTCATCGCCTTATAGTCTTTTTTTCCCACTTGGTGGTAAACTCAAGTGCGAAAGGGAGCGCCATACGGCCGTAACTGCAGCGATCCCCCTAGGAGATGGTTGGCCCAAGGATTACTTTTAAAGGGATGTTCACGTTTTACTTTTCTGTGAGCAAGACCCCCTCAACCCCCGAGTCGATGGTTGGTGGGAGTTTCACTTCTCAAGTAGATGTATACGTTACTATTTTATATGAGGGGGCGAGCCCCCCTCACCCCCCGAGCCGATGGTTGGTGCGAGTTTCACTTCTCAAGTAGATTTCACATATCTTTTTTCTGTGAGGGGGGCAAGCCCCCCTCAACCCCCCGAGTCGATGGTTGGTGCGAGTTTCTCTTCTTAAGTAGATGTTCACGTTTCGTTTTTCTGTGAGGGGGGCAAGCCCCCCTCAACCCCCCCGAGCCGATGGTTGGTGCGAGTTTCACTTCTCAAGTAGATGTACACGTTTCGTTTGAGAGGCAAGCCCCTTAACCCCCCGAGTCGATGGTTGGTGCGAGTTTCACTTCTCAAGTAGATGTCCACGTTTTGTTTTTCTGTGAGGGGGGGGCAAGCCCCCCTCAACCCCCCAAGTCGATGGTTGGTGCGAGTTTCACTTCTCAAGTAGATGTACACGTTTCGATTTTCTGTGAGGGGGGCAAGCCGCCCTTAACCCCCCGACTCGATGGTTGGTGCGAGTTTCACTTCTTAAGTAGATGTTCACGTTTCGTTTTTCTGTGAGGGGGGCAAGCCCCCCTCAACCCCCCGAGTCGATGGTTGGCGCGAGTTTCACTTTTTAAGAAGATTTTCAGGTTTTTTTTCTGTGGGGGCACTGTTTAATTGTGAATCTCACTATTCGCAACCAACTACTCGTATTAGGTATATAGTAACTGATTTGATTAGCAACAGGTAGTACTATAGATACATAAAAGATCTTTTACATTAACATGTTCGTTGCGTATACGTACTTAGCTATGTTTTATACGCGCGGGTTTGCTATATAGATATTTTATGTATCTATGCTTACATGTCAAATAAATTTTATTATCAACAATATGACAAGTCCGAGTCAAATGAGCTCGATTATAAAATGTTTACCAGTAGTGGTGGTGCGATATCGTACCGTATTTTTAATCCGACTCTATTATCTGAGAATGTCTACGTTTTCGAGATAAAATATATATATTTCTGGATTGTGCTAATGAAGCCCTTTCGTTTGATACCCAACACGATACCAGTACAAGAAAATAAAAAAAATATTCGTTACTTCACACTCTGTAGAGGGCGCCACATTGAATTTATTTTGACATTTTATAGCCTATAACCACCAGACTGTTCAGACGCTTCTATTGATACCTCATTTGTCAAATTTGGATAAGTAGTCAGGGAGTATGAGGGAACAGACGAAATTTATGCCACATACATACAAACATACATACATACATACATACATACAGGTCAAACTCATAACCCTCCTTTTTGCTTTGCTGTAGTCGGGTAAAAAAGCTGGCTTTACTGTTCGGCTATACATACTCCCAGGATGGTAAAAACTCCTGGCGCTGCACCAAGGGCGGAAGCTGCAAGGCTCGCATTGTTCTGGACAAGAACTTACCACCAAACATAGTTAAAGCCAACATAAGGCACAATCACGTACCAAGCAACTTTGTTATCAAAAATGACATTTATATGCGACTGTAATGTAGGTGTAATATACATTGCGGGGAAAGCTTAGAGAACGGCTATAATTATATATTTTTCGAAATCCTTAGGTGTATTTTTTGTCATACTTGAGTACTTTTAAAATTTGGGCACTCAGATCTCGGGAAATGCCTAGGTACTAAAATAAAATTTCACATATTTACAGTTAAATGGATTAAAAATCCAGCTGGAAAACAATTGGCGATAGTGAACGGGTATACCTTCAACAGTGAGCGGATCGGAGGGTACGCGTGGCGCTGCACCACGCGGTCCCGCAGCTGCCGCGCGCGCTTCATAGTCGACGACCACCGGACTGTCAAAACCTCCAACTTCACCCACGATCACCCACCTTCCAGTTACGTCATCAACAACGGAATATTTTATAAGCTTTCAGTTCCCAAAGGAAAACAGAAACGCAAATCATAAAATATAAATATCATATTATGCTTTATTTTGTTGAGTGCTTATTTTGTAATTCTATGTATTTCTGTATTCCTTTAATTAAACTACGATATTAGGTATTTATTATCCCATATTACCTCGGTACATACCAGAGTTGTTAATTCTACCAATGGAACAGATTGTAACAGATATAATATATACTAGCTGGTGCCCGCGAACTTCGTCTCGCCAAGCGATGTTTTCCTGTGTTTCGTGTTTATGTTATATTTATTTCGTATTTATAGTTTAGCCATGCTCCTTGTGTCCCTCGTCAGGTAGGTAGACAGGCCATCCAGTGCTGATAAAAGTTATCATCACTTATCTATCATCATAAACGTTGATGAACACCGTAATCAAAACATTTGTCAGCCACCATTTCAAACATCAAAATGGATGCATGCACAATCTATGGCGGCGCCCACAGCGCAGCGCTAACGCATGCATCTGTAAGATGCATACCAATTTCAAATGGTTGGTTGGTTGGTTGTCGGGTATCCGGGTTCTATTCCCGGTAGGACACTCAAAAAGATGATATTTTCGCTTAGTGTTTTTTATTTCCTAGTCGCAGTCTGTTTAGGACATTGCATTCTGAACTATCTGATTGTCAGAAAACCAAGATGGTTCCGTGTTTCGGTCTTATGTTTAAAAAGACTGCTGTTTATGACTAAAAAGACGGTGGTCGTTACACAGCCATGTCAGAGGCCTGCTATTTGGAGTAGGCAGTTGAAAAACTCTGACACCTGGGTTCATCGGGTCGCTGAACGACTTGGTGTCCCACACGAAAAGAAGTTTCCCTCCAATTATTTTTCAGGGTTTATTACCTAAAGGGTACCCAGTTACTGATACTTCACTGTCTGTTTGTTCATCCATCTATCACCAGTGGCTCATGCAACGAAACTATAGGCTACAATTCTACAGGTGAAATTCGATGTACATTGCGTAGCCGATTAGCAATTATGATTTCATTAATAAACCGGCTACGCAATGTACATCGAATTTTGCCTGTAGAATAGTAGCCTGTAGTTTAGAAAAATCGGGTACAGGAGGCTGTATCTCATAAACCGTGATAGTTAGAGTTGAAATTTTCTCAAATGTCATATTTCTGCTGCCGCTATAATAACAATTAATACTTAACACAGAAATAAAATAAAATTTAAAGGGGGCTGCCATACAAATATTTATTTAATATCGTATTTTTTGGGGGAATGAGCAACTTTCTCGCGGAAAAAATCCTAGATGTTGACCAATGCTAGAAGCTACATATTACAAAAAGGTTCATCAATATATTTTACTTCTTGTCGGAGATTATCGCTTACAAACAAACATCGCGAGAATTCAAATATGAAGTCGCTATAGGTTTGTATTTTCAAAGTAAGTATAAAGGGTTGCGTAGCACTAAACTTTTACAGTTTTATTAAATAGACCTTTCTTTCACTGTTGACATTAAATGTGTCGATATAGATAACAAAAAAAGGAATAGTTTTAGGCAAAAATCATAGTTACTGATCTTGAGGTCCACATCTACTTGGTACCCAGACCATTCATTTCAGTATGCAAATGAGTGATTTTCCGGCAGTAATAAGTAGTTTATACTTTGACCTTGTGTGCTTAATAAGTTAATAACTATAAGTAGGTACACGACAAAAAAACTATATTGAAATCCACCTGGTTAAAGATTAAATGTTTTGAAAGAATTTAAAGATTCTTCTTGTAATCGTATTTCCCATAAAAATGAACGATTTTTTCGCAATAAAAGTGTCCTAGATGTTGAGCAGAATTTACACGACAAAATGTTTCATTCAAGTCCAACCGGTCAAAGAGTCCATTTTACGTTTAATCGTATTTCCCGTAGGAAAGTGCGATTTTCCTGCAGTAAAATGTGGCTTAGATGTTGACCAGGTTTAGTAGCTACACAAAACAAAAAGTTTCGATCAAATCCGTCCAGCAGTTTCAGAGATTAGCGGTTAACTTATCTTAAAAATGTAAAGATTTTACGCTTTATCCTTTTTCCCGTAGGAAAGAGCGATTTTCCCGCAGTAAAAAGTAGCTAAGATGTTGACCAGGTTTAGTAGCTACACAATACAAAAAGTTTCGATCAAATCCGTCCAGCAGTTTCAGAGATTAGCGGTTAACTTATCTTAAAAATGTAAAGATTTTACGCTTTATCCTTTTTCCCGTAGGAAAGAGCGATTTTCCCGCAGTAAAAAGTGGCTAAGATGTTGACCAGGTTTAGTAGCTACACAATACAAAAAGTTTCATTCAAATCCGTCCAGTAGTTTCGGAGATTAGCGGTAACAAACAGACAAACAGACAAACAGACAAACGGACAAACAGACAAACAGACAAAAATTTAGATAATTACTGAAATGTGTTCTAATGCTATTTTTACATCACCCCCAATTAGTTTTTCGTATTTTTATTCAATGTACAGACACACGGGTTTTACTGTTTTATTATATGTATAGATATATAATATTATTCGTTCATCAGTTTCAGATTCAGGCGAAGAAGGAGAGGAAGATTCTGATTCAGATGAAAAAGAAGATTCTGATAAGGAAATAAACATAGATTCCAATTCAGAAAAACAAGATGATTCTAATATAGAAAATAAAGAAGATTCTGGTTCAGGAAACAAAGAGGATTCTGGTTCAGAAAAAAAAGAAGGTTCAGAATCAGAAAAAAAAGAAGTTTCTGAATCTCATCATTCAGTACTTTATCCGGCAATAGACGAAACTGCGTCAGAAGTTCCTCTGACAACAATTCAATGGGTGAAGAGTGAAAACGGGAAAACATTGGCGTTCGTCAACGGGTACACGTTCAGCAGAAACAGCCGCTTCTCCTGGTACTGCACGAGCCGGAACGCGCGAGGAGGATGCAAGGCGCGCCTCGTTGTCAGTCCGAAGGAAGCGAAAGTACTAACCAACCTGCAACACAGTCATCGACCTACCTTCGCTTATGAAATCAGAAATGGCATTCTTATGAGGAAATCTTATAAATGTAAAGTTCCGTTAAAAACAAAGAAAAAAGGAAGCAAGCTCATATTAACATTGAATTCACGTTCCTAATAAATCATCATGTTATCATCATCAATCATTATAAAAAAACCGGCCAAGAGCGTGTCAGACACGCCCATAAATAGGGTTTCGTAGTCAACGTTTAAATATCAGGTTATCAGCGTTACAAAGTTAATTTTGTTGCTGGTTTGTTTGCAGCTGTATGATTACCAACCGCAAATAGAAAAACTTTTTTTATTCTGAAATCTTTTGTGGTGCAGTATCCGTTATAGTTTTCATGGTAACTTCAGATTGACAAGTATGTTCCATATTATTTTCTTATTTTTAGCGTTTATACTTTAGGAGTTATAGCTGGAACAAATTATGGTTCAAAAACGCCCCTTTTAAAGACAAATATCTCGAGACAGAAACATTTTAGTTACTTTGTTTCAAAGAAACCTCCCCTTAGTTTTAAAAGACCTATTCAACAATACCCTACTCAATATTACAGGAGAAAAAAAAATATTGTCCCCCTTTCACTTGTATAGGAAAATAATTAAAATAATTTTTTCTCAACATTTCTAAATTTGGGTCAAGACGATCTATCTTCACACCAAATTTGATGTTGATGAGGGCGCGGCATACAGACAGACAGACAGACAGACAGACAGACTTGACGAAACTATAAGGGTTTCTAGTAGACTACGAAACCCTAAAAATATTCGAATTTAAAAATATAATTCAAAACTTTTATTTAATTTGTTTAATCCTCAACACACCACGTTGTACAAAGTCTGTACAGTCCATTGCCACTCAGATAACTTTGGACCGTTCCTTCGCTGCGCGCAATAAGGTCACAACGGTGCAACTGAAGCTGTATCAATGTGACCGTAACGAAGTGCTGTGTCGCGCTCAGACCTAAGGTTGCACATTTTAATAAAAAGGTTTTGTAAATTATGTTTTATATTATATTTTTTTTTATTATTATTTTAAACATGGCCAAGATACTTTGTTATACCTACAGAACTCTTGGTTAAAAGGAAAGTACTACTTTTCCTAACACCCTGTATATTTAATCATAGCTACTTTTATTTTGACTGAATGACTTGTTATTTACTTAGTTATTGTCATACCTAAATAATTCAATCATTTAAGTGATTGTCTGCTGATGTAAATTGTGGAGCTAGGAGATCCATAGCAAAGGTTCACCTGGTTTAGAGTACTATCATTAGATTAGTCTTTTCCATTTATTAATACTTAGTTTCATTTACCTATTAAGTCTAATCTAATAAATAGGGTTACATTTTAATTAAATACAGAAAGTGATCGAATCGAATATGAAAATAATTTGGACCTTCCTACAAAAATGTTGAATAAGTGTGTCACCTAGGTATGGGAGGTCCAATTTTTTTTCATAATTCCAAGAAATATTTCTATTAAGAGTAGTTCAGTTTCGTGAGTAGAACACATTCTTGAGAGATTTGTGCTTAATTTAATGTAATTTAATTAGGATGCTTCAAAAATACAACTTTTTTTTGTGGGGCTCACTACGATTCGCTTTTAATATGAAAATAAAATTTAAGTAACTTTTTAAATTTAAGTAACATTTAGAGGTCACTGCTGGTCATCAAAGTTTTGAAAAATACCTATAATCTATTTTATGCAATATGATACTCTGATCTAAAAATTTCACTACATGTTATCTAAGCACACCGCAAGCATATTCATGTCCATCAAATAATTTTGACAGTTTAGTGATTGTCTACTGATGTCAGAATGGTGAAGTACGGAGCCCTTTCAATTAAATAACCATTTTAATACAAACATTATAAAAAAACGTTTGAAACTTAATAAGCGGAAAAAAATATTTTTTTTTGTGATTCTATCATTAACTTTCGGACCCACGTCTTCTCGTAAGCCGGGACAGACGTGTTAACCGTTACACCTAGGTAGGCTCTACTAGGGGTGGCGAGATTGTGAACTACTTGCTTCGTTCGCTTTTATAATATAATAGCTAAGTTTATAATTTAAGAGAATCTTATAATCTACAGATAAGCTTGTGTAAAGTGTGTAAGGCGTCAGAAGATGACCATTTAATAATTTTTGTAAAATGTTCATTTAATAAAAAAAATTTCTCGTCAAACAAGACTTTTTATTCAATAAGATTCGGGTTTTGTTTAGGAAATTATTACTTGGATAAATTGTGATTGAAACAGCCTACCTAATAATCAGGATCTGAAATGTCCATGACCAATATTATGAAACATACCATTTGATTTTTAATGCCTTTTAATATAATGTTATGACATTAAATACAGGGTGTTAGGGACGGTGTACCGAAAACTTTGCTGGCATGATCAGACCATCAAACTGAACAACTTTTACTATGGAGCCAATGGTAGGAAACCAAAAAAATTTTCCGACCTCCCATACAAATTTCACGATCGGCTGACTGACTTTGTATGGGAGGTCGGAATTTTTTTTTTCGTTTCCCACCATTGGCTCCATAGTAAATTTGTTCAGTTTCATGGTCTGATCACGCCTGCAAAGTTTTCGTTACACCGTCCCTAACACCCCGTATATCTAGATGTAGGTAGATTTGAATAAGACGGTAATTACTTTCAGTGCAGTGGGTGATGAACTCTGCAGGAAAGCAACTAGCGCTGGTCAATGGGTATTCCTATTATCACAAAAGGAAAGCATCTTCCACCACCTCCTTCTGGAGCTGCACGAGCGGTCGGAATTGTAAAGCGCGCTTCATTCTGGACAACAACCAGACCATGCTCACATGGAACCAAGAGCACAATCATAGCCCTCCGAAATATATTATCAAACATGGCTTATACATAAAAATGTAAATCTCTTTTGTGTTAGTTTTATTTCGCATGTGGAGACTGACGGAAAAGATTATAATTTATTTGGAAATCGTTTTAATCATAATAAAATATTGATTTTCTATTAATTTTAATTTAGTAATATTTGTTTCTAAATTCGGACCTACAGATACAAGTACGGAATCCAGTACGAGCACGTTCGCAGTCCCTCTGCACAGCATTGAGTGGGTGAAGAGCGAGAACGGGAGGAAGCTGGCGCTGGTCGACGGGTACACGTTCAGCAGCAATGGCGCCCACAGCCTCAACTCCTGGCACTGCACGCGGCGCGGCGGCTGCAAGGCGCGCTTCGTGCTCCACAAGGACGGCCACACCATGGTCAAGTTCAATTTGGAGCACAATCATGCCACAAGCAACAAGTACCTGTATCAAAATATGCGTTTATGTTAATTTTGTTTCTTCAAAAGAATTATGGCTTTTTTTGTTATATTGTGGGTATATGAAGTAAGAATCAATTTTTGTTGACAAAATGTCTTATTTTGTGTTTAGTTTTATGGTCATTACAATACGCGTATATCCTTTTTTCCGCAATGTTGTTTCGTTGCGTTGGTCAACGCTTATCTTATTATTCACCTCAGTATCTCTACGCGGTAAAGGTTATTGAATTCTGAAGATTTTTTATATATTGCAGTGATACTTCTGGCCAAGTCTCGTTACACGGGCAAGCACATCATCATGTACAACGACTACACGTACTACTGCAAGAAACAATGCAAGAAGAGCAAACTGTTCGACTGGTACTGCTCCACTCACAACTACAAGGGATGCAACGCTAAACTGAAACTCAGCGAGAACTTCGCGGTCATGGGAGAGACGAGCGAGCACACACACCCGCCTGCCAAGTATTGTATTCACGATGGCCAGTACATTAAGATTTAGTGTTATGTTTTAGTTCCCACTTTCTTTTGTCTTTTTTCCTATTTTATCATTGTTTTAAGCAATGTCATCTGACTACTGTTCAGTGATTTCATGTGTTCTAGATCTTACTGTTATACTTATTACTTAACGTTTTTTTAGACTTCGAGTTGGTGCCCCTCTCCACAGGCAAGTATCTGTTGCGTGTCGGTGACAACACGTTCAGCACTAATGACAAGGACCTTTCCGGAAAAAGCACGTGGTACTGCTCGAAGAGGATCAGACGCAAGTGTCGCGCTAGCATCAAAATGCTCGGACAAGATATCGTCCATATCAGCGGAGAACATTCGCATTAGCCCAGTTTGTTTAGTGGATACTTAAATGGGGAAGCATCATACAGCTCTTCCCGCATAGCTACCTTCTTAATAAATTACTATTTAATACGTATTCAATATCATATGGTCGTATGTAGAATTCCAGTTTGGAATAAAGTTTTATCTATCATCAGGAGACTGTATCTTATAAGCCGTGATAGATAAAGAGTTGAAATTTTTACATATGTCGTATTTCTGTTGCCACTATAACAACAAATACCAAAAATTCAAATAAAAAAATATAAGGGGCTAAGTATTTCTTTTGGAAATTAATGAGCGACTTTCCCGCGGCAAAAACTACCCTTGATGTTGACCAGGGCTTAACTACATAATATCACAAAAAGGTTCATCAATATCTTTTACTTTTTTTCTTCTTAACCAAACAAACATCGTCAGAATTCGACAATAAATGTCGCTGCAAGTTTTCTGAAACGCGCTATCGTTTTGTTTTTTTGCAAACTATTAAGGGTTGCTATAAACTGACCTTTTAGGTACATTTTATTTATTGTGTACTAGCTGGTGCCCGCGAACTTCGTCTCGCCTATGCATAGAGTTACCTAGGTAGGTATGTGCCTACAAAACCGACACGTCATGCTAACAACTTTTCTAATAGAACCATTTTCATAGTTTACACGCGCTTTTGGTGTACGACGACGTCAGGTAGGTAGGCAGACAGGCCCTTCAGTGTTGATGAAAATTGTCACTATCACTTCTCTATCGTAGATGTAGATTAGGACCTTTCTCTACCAAAGTTTTTGAGTGACGCATGCACAATCTAGCTAAGGTTGGGCCCACAAGTAACTTCCGTCCGTAGCTACTTTATTTAGTTTAGCGAACCGCAAACGTCTCACGTCGGTTTTAATGACGGGAAATTTAGAAATATATCTGCATCTAAAAACGCCTGCGCAAAATCTTGCGTTAAAACAACGTAACTTTATCGTTGGTTTTTTGTATGAGGATTTTGCATATGCATCTGACAAACGCATGCGTTTGCGTTTCGCTAAAACAAAGCACTAACGGACATTACGTGTGGTTTGGTTTGTGGTGCTTTGCATCTCCTCACCCCACCGGGAATTGAAACCGGAACCTTTGCGTGGCAGGCAGGCATACTAACCACTGTGCCACATCGGCTGTCACAATTCCCGGTAGGGTCACTCATAAAGTTGATATTTATCACTTTGTGAACTTGTTCCCAGTCTGGTTAGGACATTGCAGGCTGAACCACCTGATTGTCCGAAAAGTAAGATGGTTCCGTGCTTCGGATGGGCACGTTAAGCCGTCGGTCCGGGTTGCTGTCTATTATGGTGATCGTTACACAATCATGTCAGAGGCCTGCTACTTGCAGTAGGCGGTTGAAAAAGTCTGACACCAGGGATCATCGGATCGTTGAGCAACTCGATGTCCCACACGAAGAGAAAAAGAGTGCTATATTTTCGGAGATTATCGCGTACAAACATCGCAAAACTCTCAAATAAAATGTTACTGCAGGTTTTCTAAAACGCGCTAGCGAAAATTGATATTTAAATACCTAGTTCACAGAAGAAGGGCAACATATTGCTCAAATGTCATGTAATATGAAAAAGATGCAAACTATAATGTTGCTATTTCGGCCCCCCTTTCTTTTGCGAACCGTAGTAAACGGTTAGGGCCGCCGCCGACAGAGTGGACACTTTTCCGCGCGCCGTCGCGCGACTCTAACAGAGAAATCGGAAAATGAACCGTACGCAACTGACGTAACGGCGATAATGGCCGGCGGCGGAAAAAGTCCGAGCGCCATTTGTTCGCGCGGCGCCGCGCGAATTCGGCGCCGCGGCGGTGTTGCCATCACAATAGAAATAAAAAAGATAATGTTTCTCAAAGAAAAGTGTCGATTACTAAAATAAATCAAAATAAAAAATATCTAAACATTGTTTTGAATAAATATTTATAATATAAGTACCTACAACCTTGGTGTTTATTGGGTCGTTAGGGTTTATTTCGTGGGTCGTTGGTGTTTGTTGGGTCGTAAGGGTTATTTATGTGGGTCGTTGGTGTTTGTTGGGTCGTAATGGTTATTACGTGGGTCGTTGGTGTTTAATGGGGCGTAAGAGTTTAATACGTGGGTCGTTGGTGTTTGTTGGGTCGTAAGGGTTTATTACGTGGGTCGTTGATGTTTGATGGGTCGTGAGGGCTTATTACGTGGGTCGTTGTTGTTTGTTGGGTCGTAAGGGTTTATTACGTGGGTCGTTGATGTTTGATGGGTCGTTAGGGTACCGTACGTGGGTCGTTGATGTTTGTTGGGTCGTAAGGGTTTCTTACGTGGGTCGTTGGTGTTTGATGGGTCGTATGAGTTTATTTTGTGGGTCGTTGATGTTTATTGGGTTGTTAGGGGTTATTACGTGGGGCGTTGGTGTATTTTCGGTTGTAAGGGTTTATAACGTGGGTCGTTGGTGTTTGATGGGTCGTAAGGGCTTATTACGTGGGTCGTTGATGTTTGATGGGTCGTAAGGGCTTATTACGTGGGTCGTTAATGTTTGATGGGTCGTAAGGGTTTATTACGTGGGTCGTTGGTGTATTTGGGGTCTTAAGGGTTTATAACGTGGGTCGTTGGTGTTTGATGGGTCGTATGGGTTTATTACGTGGGTCGTTGATGTTTGATGGGTCGTGTTCCGTAGTTTAAGTAATGCGTATCTAGCACAATACAACTAGCACCAACTGTCCAAATTCTTTTTGTTTAATATTTGAAGAAAGTGAATTTCTCTATAAATCCTAATGCCGCGTGCATCAAAACGCGCGCGCCGCCATCTTGTGACCTGTCAATTGGTCATAAAATCAGTCGCCCTCAAGTCTTCCAACCGACCGGAAGCAAAATCGCAAAATATACAATTCGCGAGTGCCAAACCAAAGGAACCCCCGCATAAGTGTTCAAACTAATCCAAAAAGCCGTTGAGCGGCGATCAGCGTACATTTGGGAGTTGAAACCTGGCCAGGGAAGAGCTACTTCAAGGCGGGCATCAGGTGAGTGAAATTCACTATAAACTCTCAAACATTTGGCCCTTTCGAACCGGATTTAGGTTCGAACAGTTTGTGCTGGTTCTTTGTGCTATTTCTAACTATTTTCGATAGTTTTCATTGCTACCAAACGCGGTACCTACCGCCACTTTCATAACTTGCATCCAAGTTTTTAGGCAATTTGCGTTATTATTTTCGATAATACCATTGCGTACAGTGATTTTCTAACCTAAACTAACGATATCCATCGAAATTTCCACGGATTTATTCGTATTTCAAGTTTTCATTTCATAAATTTTATTTTTCAAACCACGCGTCCACGCGCCATTCTTTCGGTCGGTTAAGGCGAGGTGCGCTCAAATCGTGATCGGTGTCCATGTACTGAGTGGGTACATGACATTGCTTTGTTTAAATTTGTATTTCGTACTAGTGATCCCTTTAGTATTTCGTATTAAGGGGAGGTCGGTTTTGTATTTCGTATGAAACCCGACTTATGCAATTTGTATTTCGTACAAATTTCAGTTTCAGTGAATCTGTTGTTAGTTCAATTCTAATTTGCGGTTTGTATTTCGTACGACCCATATTATTATCAGAATTTGTATTTCGTACCTACAATTCTCATTTTGCGGTTTGTATTTCGTACTAAACCCATATTCGGCATTCTGTATTTCGTACAAAATTGCCTTTCATTTTCCCTTGCGATCCTCATATTACGTATAGGATCCCCTTAAGAGGTTTGTATTACGTACAAAACTCAATCTAACCAATTTTGCAATTCGTATAAAAATCACCTTACTCGCGGTTGCGGCATAACATGCGTGCATCGCCTTAAGTGATTTGCATAACGTATAAATTTAATCTAAACCCTTTTGCATTTCGTGTAAAATTAACATCATTTAGTAGCTGCTGCACTGCGTGCATGCATCGCCTTAAGTAGTTTCATTGCAAACATAAAACTCGGTTTTTTACTTTCGCATTTTCGTGCATACATACCTACCTTCTTCATTTTGATTAACTAATTTCAAGCGGAGTCGCAATATCAATCGCCTTAACAGTTGGCAGTTATTCCATTTCATACATTGCAAACATTTAGCAATGCAAGTACCTATTTAGTACCTATGGGCACAAAGTAGGTATTGACTGGCGCGTCAAGATTTTCTGTGGGTTCTCTATTTTGTGTTTGGGTATCCATACCTAAACCCGTATATACCTACATTCCGTGGGTTCTCTATTCGTGCTTGGGTATCCATACCTACATTCCGGGTTTACCTAACCCAATTCAAATCAGATAGTAGTTACTCCCGTAACCCTTTAACCTACCTTGTAACTACTATCTTTTAATTCAAATTAAATTTATTGCATGTCATTGCCTATCGGTATTTAACATAAATATTTTATTAACATAACTAAAAACATACATTTTAAAATAACTGACCTACACAAATAAATTGTTTACAGTTTGCAAGCAACATACCAAATTAATTAGGTTTTACAGTTTATACCAAATTAATTAAGTTTTAAAGTTTATTCCTTGACAATGGAACTTGAACAGTTAAATTTTGAAAGAGATTTAGCCATAAATAGCTTGAAGCGTATGGTAGATTGTATAAAAAATGAATCGGAATTCCGCGTACGGACAAAGGAATTGGCATCAGTAAAGAAAACATTTTTTCAAGTACAGTTAAAAATAGAAAAATCTTTAGCTAAAGAATCAAAGTTCAATAAAGAAGAACAGCTCGAAATTAGAAACTCTTTCGATACCTTATACTATCAAGTTCAAGTGGCCTTGGATTCCTTGAAAGAAAATCAACGCAAGTTGAGCGCGACAACTATTAATCTATCGCAGCACTGTAGCGGTCACGGATCCCTCGATGGGAACGGAACCGGTTCACATATTCGTTTACCTAAAATTACATTACAAACATTTGACGGTAAATTAACCGAATGGCATGCGTATTACGACTTATTTAAATCAATTGTTCACAACAATAAATCATTGTCGAACGTTGAACGTTTTCGTTATTTGTTGTCGTCATTAAAAGGAGAACCTTTCAACTTAGTAAAACAATTCCTATTACAGATGATAATTATAATGATGCCTTGCAATTCTTAATATCTCGCTATCAGAATGAGCGTATCATTGCGACCAAACACTTAGACAAAGTTTTGGATCTGGAACCAATGAACGATAAAAACATTGAACATAGCTTACGTAACATTTTGAATGTATACACGGAGAATATTAGCGCTTTGAGTGCTTTAGGCATTAAAGTGCAGCACTGGGGTTTTATTCTTTTGAACATTTTGCTACGCAAACTTACACCAAGTATTCGTAAACGTTTTGAATTATCATTAAATTCATCTAGTGAAATTCCGGAACTTTCCGAATTACTCGACTTTTGGAAAAGAGTTGACAGCCATTGAAATCATGTCTTCAACACGACCTACCGTGGGTTCCGGCGCTTCTGCGAGCAAACCTGCCGGTGTTAATACAAACCCAGGCACTAGCTTTCCGTCTCGTCAAGCACAATTTTCGCGTCAAGCGTTAATGCGTTCACAATCGGATGCTCAGTATAGCCGTCAGTATGAGCCATCAGCTCCGCGATTTCCTCGTACTATGAGCGTTCATGCTGCCACTGCAGCTGGCTTCTATAAACAAGTTAAATGCGTTTTTTGCAAAAATAATACACATCCATTGAACAAATGTGAAAACTTTTCTAAATTGACCATACCTGAGCGTAAACGGTTTGTGTCTGAAAATGGCATTTGCATGAACTGTCTTCAAGGTCATAACACTTCTTCGTGCAAATCGCGTCACAACTGTCGAACGTGCTCTCAGAGGCACCATACTTCTTTACATGAAAATGTGACCGTTCATAATGTTACGTTAGCGTCACCTAATTCTTTCTCAGAATCACAAATCTCTTCCCCTGAGTCTCTCTCAGAAGCGGAAAACCGTCTCTTACGACACTTGGCATTTCCAAAAATATTAAGAAAAAGGACTGCACAGTTCTTTTATGCACTGCCTTAGTAAATGTACGACCTACTCAGTTAGGACCCTACGTTCCGCGTTTGATACGCACTCTCGTGGACCCAGGCTCTCAGGCTACACTCATTTCTGAATCCTGTGTTCAGCGTCTTGGCTTATCCCGTTTTCATAATGACAAAACTGATAGCATTACTATCACTGGTCTCGGTGATAAAAATGAAAAACCTAACGGATATACAATTTGTGAGGTTACACCTACAACAAACCGGAACCTAAAATTCTTGTAGAGGCTCTCATTATGCCGAAAATATCAAATTATTTGCCGAACATTCCTGACTCTTACCGGGATGTCTCGCATCTTAAGAATCTTCCTCTAGCGGACCCAGAATTGCGTTCTGCACGTCCCGTGGAACTTCTTTTAGGATCAGACTACACTGATTCAATTTTCAACACTAACATTATTAAAGGCCCCCAGGGTACCCCTGTGGCAATCGATAGCGTCTTTGGCTACCTACTCAATGGTAAAATTGAAGGTAATCTTACATCACGAGTATGCATGAAGATTAGTACAAGCCAATTGGACAAAAATATTCAGAGATTTTGGGATATTGAAAACGCACCCGAAGATGAGAGAACCTTGACTAAAGATGAAGCTCTTTGTGAATCCATTTTCGTGGAAACTCATAAACGTGCTGACAATGGAAAATACGTCGTATCTCTTCCTTTCAAAAAAGATGCACCTCCTTTAGGTGATTCTCGGAATATTGCTCTTTCACGTTTATACAAACTGGAGAAAAGACTTGCACGTGATCCTGCTTTACAAGCAGAGTATAGCAAATGTCTCCAAGAGTATTTAGACTTGGGACATATGGAGCCTGTTCCCATAGCGGACAGTGATAATCCTTCTTATTACGCGCCTCATCATTGTGTGGTGAGAAAACAAGCCGTTACTACTAAAGTTAGGATGGTAGGCGATTTCTCATGTAAGACTACGTCGGGTCGTTCTCTCAACGATAACCTTCTTACGGGTCAGAAGTTACATCAAGATATCACAGAAGTGCTTTTGAAGTTTCGACTACATAAGATCGTTTTTACTTCTGACATAAAAATGATGTATCGTTTTATAGATCTCTGTCAAGAACATCGTGATTTTCAAAGAATCCTATGGAGATTCTCTCCTCTCGATCCTGTTCAAGAGTATCGTTTCACCACCGTTAGTTTCGGTGTTGCTTCTGCGCCATTTCTGGCCTTACGAACACTTCGTCAGTTGGCGATTGACGAAGCAGCTTCTTCCCACTTGCTTCGCAAGTGCTTCTCAATGATGTCTTCGTTGATGACATTGTCACTGGAACTAATTCCATCGAAAATGCTCTTATCCTTCAAAAGGAACTTACAGAGATCTGCAAGGCTGGTACTTTTGAACTACGTAAATGGACAAGTAACAGTCCAGAATTTTTATCTTCTTTAAACAATGACGATTCCAATCACGATGATGCTCACATCCTATCAGCGCTCGATAATGATACTTCAGTCAAAGTTCTCGGCTTGAAGTGGAATCCAAAAACAGATACTTTTACTTACCAAACAGAGACACCTGGCAATGAATGCACAAAACGCATCATGCTGTCAGAAATTTCTAAGATTTACGATCCTCTGGGATTTCTAAGCCCTATCACTTTGTTTGTCAAGCACTTAATCCAACTTCTATGGGTTTCTGGTACCGACTGGGATGCTAGTCCACCAGTAGGTATTCGTGATCTCTGGCTGAGATTTGCAGAGGAACTTTCTCAGCTGGAAAGTATAAAATTACCTCGTCACGTGCTTCCTTCTACTCACGATGCACAATTGCATGGTTTTTCCGACGCATCTGAAAAGGCTTACTCTGCCTGCGTCTATATTCGCGTAATAAACTCAGAAGGTGTCATTTCTACTCAACTTTTACTCGCAAAACCAAGGTAGCACCATTGAAACGTCTTAGTTTACCTAGGCTAGAGCTTTGTGGGGCATTACTCCTCTCTAAGTTGATTCAAAAAATCTTAAATGCTTACGGCACAGTTATGTCACTTGACAACGTATTCGCATGGTGTGACTCTTCAGTCACTCTTGCGTGGCTACGATCACCTCCTCATGAGTGGCGTACGTACGTCTCTAATCGCATTACAGAGACCACAAACCGTGTACCTGCCTCAAAATGGCATCACGTGCGTTCTGCGGACAACCCCGCGGACGTCGCGTCCCGCGGTGTTCTGCCGTCTGAACTAAATCAGGAGCAGTGGTTTGGTGGGCCACAATGGCTTCGTCAACCTCAAAATGAATGGCCAGTATCAAGCATAGATAATGACGTCGTTCACACTGATGAGGAGCGTCGTAAACATGTTCTAAAGATAGAACAGAATTCATCGGACGATCAACTTTTCCAACGTTTTTCGTCGTTACCAAAAATGCTTCGCATTATTTCATTAATATTCCGATTTTATAATAAATGTCGGAAATCAAAGACATATGATTCCCAAATATTACAGTCCACGAAACAAAATTTGCTCTCAATCGAGTTATTACAATCATTCAACAAGATCATTTTGCTGAAGATATAGCACGCATCAAGATGAATGATCTTTGTACCAAACGTTTAAGAAAGCTCAAGCCCTTCCTTGACGACGCCGGGCTTCTCAGGGTCGGCGGCAGAATAAATCGTGCTCACGTGCCGTACGATGCAAAGCATCAGATTCTTCTACCTAAAAAACATCATTTCACTAACATCTTAATAGACTTCTATCACAAGACAAATTTGCATGTCGGTCCTCAGACATTGCAATTTATAATTTCACAGACGTACTGGATTCTCAGTGCTCGTGACGCAATTCGAATGCGCACTCGTCGCTGCATTCGTTGCTTTCGGGCGCGTCCCATCGCTCCACAGCCTCAAATGGCTGATCTCCCGGCATTCAGAGTACAAGCTCTTTCTCCCTTTCTTCACGTCGGTGTTGATTTTGCAGGACACTTTTTCCTCAAATCAAGCAGATTTCGTAATTCGAAGATTTTCAAATCTTACGTGTGTGTCTTCGTTTGCATGTCCACGAAAGCCACGCACTTGGAATTAGTCCCAGACTTGTCCACTGAATCATTTTTGAACGCCTTTCGTCGATTTACTTACCGCCGTGGTAGATGTTCGGATATTTACTCTGACAACGGTCGAAACTTTGTCGGATGCGACAACTATCTTTCCGAACTTTTCGATTTTTTACGTAATAAGGACAATCAAAAAATTATCTCGGACGAATTGCTGAAAAACGAGATGACTTGGCATTTTAACCCCCCCTATGCCTCACATTTCGGCGGGATTTTTGAGGCAGCGGTTAAAAGCATGAAAACGCACCTCAAACGCGTTATTGGTCAGCTTATCCTAACTTACGACGAATTTAACACACTTTGTGTCAAATTGAAGCAGTTCTCAACTCGAGACCGCTTTTTTCGCAAAGCAATGATCCTTCAGACCCATTACCTATCACTCCCGGACATTTTCTAATCGGGCGACCATTGACTTCTTTACCAGAGTACGATTTCTCTGAAGACAATCCTAAACGCCTTGTTCGTTGGCAATTATTGCAACAAGTTGTTCAGCACTTTTGGAAAAGGTGGAGCATTGAATATCTTCATCAGCTTCAACAAAGAAGTAAATGGCTTCGTGACGATTCTCCTACACCACCGAGAGGATCTGTAGTAGTGCTAGTGGACAATTCTCTACCCCCACTGCAATGGCGCCTGGCTCGAGTGCAACAGTTGCATCCTGGTGCCGATGGTATTACTCGTGTAGTTACTGTACGCATTGGTAATACTTTAAGTAGACGACCTGTTGTTAAGGTCTGTCCCTTGCCTATTGAATAGGTATATTTTTTCTTTCTTAGTCCGTAAGTTAGGGTAGTCATTTTATTTTTTCAATTAAAATAGTTACATATTTTAAGGTCGGCGGCATGTTCCGTAGTTTAAGTAATGCGTATCTAGCACAATACAACTAGCACCAACTGTCCAAATTCTTTTTGTTTAATATTTGAAGAAAGTGAATTTCTCTATAAATCCTAATGCCGCGTGCATCAAAACGCGCGCGCGCCGCCATCTTGTGACCTGTCAATTGGTCATAAAATCAGTCGCCCTCAAGTCTTCCAACCGACCGGAAGCAAAATCGCAAAATATACAATTCGCGAGTGCCAAACCAAAGGAACCCCCGCATAAGTGTTCAAACTAATCCAAAAAGCCGTTGAGCGGCGATCAGCGTACATTTGGGAGTTGAAACCTGGCCAGGGAAGAGCTACTTCAAGGCGGGCATCAGGTGAGTGAAATTCACTATAAACTCTCAAACAGGTCGTAAGGGTATCTTACGTGGGTCGTTGATGTTTAATGGGTCGTAAGGATATCTTACGTGGGTCGTTGATGTTTGATGGGTCGTAAGCGCTTATTACGTGGGTCGTTGGTGTATTTTGGGTTGTAAGGGTTTATAACGTGGGTCGTTGGTGTTTGATGGGTCGTAAGGGCTTATTACGTAGGTCGTTGATGTTTGATGGGTCGTAAGGGCTTATTACGTGGGTCGTTAATGTTTGATGGGTCGTAAGGATTTATTACGTGGGTCGTTAGTGTATTTTGGGTCTTAAGGGTTTATAACGTGGGTCGTTGGTGTTTGATGGGTCGTATGGGTTTATTACGTGGGTCGTTGATGTTTGATGGGTCGTAAGGGTATCTTACGTGGGTCGTTGATGTTTAATGGGTCGTAAGGATATCTTACGTGGGTCGTTGATGTTTGATGGGTCATAAGGGCTTATTACGTGGGTCGTTGATGTTTGACGGGTCGTAAGGGTTTATTACGTGGGTCGTTGATGTTTGTTGGGTCGTAAGGGTTTCATACGTGGGTCGTTGGTGTTTGATGGGTCGTAAGGGTATCTTACGTAGATCGTTGGTGTTTGTTGGGTCGTAAGGGTTTATTACGTGGGTCGTTGATGTTTGATGGGTCGTATGAGTTTATTTTGTGGGTCGTTGATGTTTATTGGGTTGTAAGGGTTTATTACGTGGGTCGTTGGTTTTTGATGGGTCGTAAGGGTCTATTACGTGGGTCGTTGCTGTTTGATGGGTCGTAAGGGTTTATAACGTGGGTCGTTGATGTTTGATGGGTCGTAAGGGTTTCTTACGTGGGTCGTTATTTAATAAACCCTAACGACCCATCAAACACCAACGACCCACGTAATTAACCCTTACGACCCATCAAACATCAACGACCCACATAAGAAGCCCTTATGACCCATCAAACACCAACGACCCACGTAAGTAACCCTTACGACCTATCAAACATCAACGACCCACGTAATAAACCCTTACGACCCATCAAACACCAACGACCCACGTAAGTAACCCTTACGACCTATCAAACATCAACGACCCACGTAATAAACCCTTACGACCCATCAAACATCAACGACCCACGTAATAAACCCTTACGACCCATCAAACACCAGCGACCCACGTAATGAACCCTTACGACCCATCAAACATTAACGACCCACATAAGAAACCCTTACGACCCATCAAACATCAACGACCCACGTAATAAACTCTTACGACCCATCAAACATCAACGACCCACGTAATAAGCTCTTACGACCCAACAAATACCAACGACCCAACACTAAAATTATTGTTTAAAACAGGATTATTACCGTGATAATATTTTTGTTGATCCCGATATTTCGGGGCGGTTGCACGCCCCATGGTCACGAGTAGACTGTCTACTACTGTAATAATTTTAGTGTTGTGAACAACCGTGAAAACCTAAAAACTTATACCAACGACCCACGTAATAAACCCTTACGACCCATCAAACATCAATGACCCACGTAAGAAACCCTTACGACCTATTAAATACCAACGATCCACTTAATTAACCCTTACGACCCATCAAACATCAACGACCCACGTAATAAACCCTTACGACCCATCTAACATCAACGACCCACGTAATAAGCCCTTACGACCCAACAAATACCAACGACCCACGTAATAAACCCTTACGACCCATCAAACACCAACGACCCACGTAAGTAACCCTTACGACCTATCAAACATCAACGACCCACGTAATAAACCCTTACGACCCATCAAACCCACGTAATAAGCCTGTTTAGTTTCGCATCATGTACGCGCGTGAATGCGAGTTGAGTTTCGCGCCATCTTGCTTTTCGGTGTGCGGACCCCGCGAACCACGCGGCCAGCCGGCGATATAACCTATTCATTTTACTCATTCTCGGTTCCCGTGTGCCCGCGGCCGGCGTCGGGCCATTGTAAATGTAATTTTTGGTGTTCCTTTATCATTTCGTGTGTGCAATTTCCACCAGGGAAGAATTCCCTGTTCGATAGGGATCCTTTGTTATTCGCGTATTGTGCAGTAAACGTTTTAGTGCTGTCGCGAACTGAACAATAGTGGTTGTGAAAATCTTCGGTTGAATATTGGAGTGACGGATTGCGATCCCGAGCTGGTATCCAGAGGCAGTGAGTCTTAGTGTTTTAAGTTTCCCCTCCTATGTGCTCCAAAATTCCCTGATACCTCTTCCCGTCACACTTTGACTCATAAGGGAACGGCGGCGACATACTTGCCAAACGGTAAGCAATTCGCTGTTAGTTTTTGTATAAGTACGTTATTTGTAGTGATTTAGCAACATTACGTGGAGGTCACCACCTTGATGACCTTTAGTACAACCGGAACTTGGTACATATACTTTAGATATGAGCTGCGATAGTGCGGTAAAATATTAGTCATCTTGTAGGAGATTAAGGGCCGTCGCAGACATCGGAAACAAAAATTTCACAACAGAAAATTTTCTCATTAAATTTATTTTATTTAGTTATAGTAAAGAGCACTACGAATCGTAGTCAAATGTTGTTCCGAGGCTGATCGACCATTTAGTTTTAGATTTTAAGATAACTTTAATTTGCTTCCACTGCGCTACGATCAGCTTCGGAATCAAACAAAGCCCTTACGACCCAACAAATACCAACGACCCACGTAATAAACCCTTACGACCCATCAAACATCAATGACCCACGTAAGAAACCCTTACGACCTATTAAACACTAACGATCCACTTAATTAACCCTTACGACCCATCAAACATCAACGACCCACGTAATAAACCCTTACGACCCATCTAACATCAACGACCCACGTAATAAGCCCTTACGACCCAACAAATACCAACGACCCACGTAATAAACCCTTACGACCCATCAAACATCAACGACCTACGTAATAAACCCTTACGACCCATCAAACACCAACGACCCACGTAATAAACCCTTACGACCCATCAAACATCAACGACCCACGTAATAAACCCTTACGACCCATCAAACACCAGCGACCCACGTAATTAACCCTTACGACCCATCAAACATCAACGACCCACATAAGAAACCCTTACGACCCATCAAACATCAACGACCCACGTAATAAACTCTTACGACCCATCAATCATCAACGACCCACGTAATAAGCCCTTACGACCCAACAAATACTAACGACCCACGTAATAAACCCTTACGACCCATCAAACATCAACGACCCACGTAATAAACCCTTACGACCCAACAAATACCAACGACCCACGTAATAAACCCTTACGACCCATCAAACATCAACGACCTACGTAATAAACCCTTACGACCCATCAAACACCAACGACCCACGTAATTAACCCTTACGACCCATCAAACATCAACGAACCACGTAATAAACCCTTACGACCCATCAAACACCAGCGACCCACGTAATTAACCCTTACGACCCATCAAACATCAACGACCCACATAAGAAACCCTTACGACCCATCAAACATCAACGACCCACGTAATAAACTCTTACGACCCATCAATCATCAACGACCCACGTAATAAGCCCTTACGACCCAACAAATACTAACGACCCACGTAATAAACCCTTACGACCCATCAAACATCAACGACCCATCAAACATCAACGACCCACGTAATAAACCCTTAGGACCCAACAAATACCAACGACCCACGTAATAAACCCTTACGACCCATCAAACATCAACGACCTACGTAATAAAACCTTACGACCCATCAAACACCAACGACCCACGTAATTAACCCTTACGACCCATCAAACATCAACGAACCACGTAATAAACCCTTACAACCCATCAAACATCAACGACCCACGTAATAAACCCTTACGACCCATCAAACACCAGCGACCCACGTAATTAACCCTTACGACCCATCAAACATCAACGACCCACATAAGAAACCCTTACGACCCATCAAACATCAACGACCCACGTAATAAACTCTTACGACCCATCAATCATCAACGACCCACGTAATAAGCCCTTACGACCCAACAAATACTAACGACCCACGTAATAAACCCTTACGACCCATCAAACATCAACGACCCACGTAATAAACCCTTACGACCCAACAAATACCAACGACCCACGTAATAAACCCTTACGACCCATCAAACACCAACGACCCACGTAATTAACCCTTACGACCCATCAAACATCAACGAACCACGTAATAAACCCTTACAACCCATCAAACATCAACGACCCACGTAATAAACCCTTACGACCCATCAAACACCAGCGACCCACGTAATTAACCCTTACGACCCATCAAACATCAACGACCCACATAAGAAACCCTTACGACCCATCAAACATCAACGACCCACGTAATAAACTCTTACGACCCATCAATCATCAACGACCCACGTAATAAGCCCTTATGACCCAACAAATACCAACGACCCACGTAATAAACCCTTACGACCCATCAAACACCAGCGACCCACGTAATTAACCCTTACGACCCATCAAACATTAACGACCCACATAAGAAACCCTTACGACCCATCAAACATCAACTACCTACGTAATAAACCCTTACGACCCATCAAATATCAACGACCCGCGTAATAAACCCTTACGACCCATCAAATATCAACGACCCGCGTAATAAACCCTTACGACCCAACAAATACCAACGACCCACGTAATAAACCCTTACGACCCATCAAACATCAACGACCCACGTAATAAACCCTTACGACCCATCAAACACCAACGACCCACGTAATTAACCTTACGACCCATCAAACATCAACGACCCAAACAAATACCCTTACGACCCATCAAACATCAGCGACCCACGTAAGATACCCTTACGATCCAACAAACACCAAAAACCCACGTAATTAACCTTTACGACCCAACAAACACCAACGACCCATAAGAAACTCTAACGACCCAACAAACACCAACGACCCACGTAATAAACCCTTACGATCCAACAAACACCAACAACCCACGTAATTAACCTTTACGACCCAACAAACACCAACGACCCATGTAAGAAACTCTAACGACCCAACAAACACCAACGACCCACGTAATAAACCCTTACGACCCATCAAACATCAACGACCCACGTAATAAACCCTTACGACCTAACAAATACCAACGACCCACGTAATAAACCCTTACGACCCATCAAACATCAACGACCTACGTAATAAACCCTTACGACCCATCAAACACCAACGACCCACGTAATAAACCCTTACGACCCATCAAACATCAACGACCCACGTAATAAACCCTTACGACCCATCAAACACCAGCGACCCACGTAATTAACCCTTACGACCCATCAAACATCAACGACCCACATAAGAAACCCTTACGACCCATCAAACATCAACGACCCACGTAATAAACTCTTACGACCCATCAATCATCAACGACCCACGTAATAAGCCCTTACGACCCAACAAATACTAACGACCCACGTAATAAACCCTTACGACCCATCAAACATCAACGACCCACGTAATAAACCCTTACGACCCAACAAATACCAACGACCCACGTAATAAACCCTTACGACCCATCAAACATCAACGACCTACGTAATAAACCCTTACGACCCATCAAACACCAACGACCCACGTAATTAACCCTTACGACCCATCAAACATCAACGAACCACGTAATAAACCCTTACAACCCATCAAACATCAACGACCCACGTAATAAACCCTTACGACCCATCAAACACCAGCGACCCACGTAATTAACCCTTACGACCCATCAAACATCAACGACCCACATAAGAAACCCTTACGACCCATCAAACATCAACGACCCACGTAATAAACTCTTACGACCCATCAATCATCAACGACCCACGTAATAAGCCCTTATGACCCAACAAATACCAACGACCCACGTAATAAACCCTTACGACCCATCAAACACCAGCGACCCACGTAATTAACCCTTACGACCCATCAAACATTAACGACCCACATAAGAAACCCTTACGACCCATCAAACATCAACTACCTACGTAATAAACCCTTACGACCCATCAAATATCAACGACCCGCGTAATAAACCCTTACGACCCATCAAATATCAACGACCCGCGTAATAAACCCTTACGACCCAACAAATACCAACGACCCACGTAATAAACCCTTACGACCCATCAAACATCAACGACCCACGTAATAAACCCTTACGACCCATCAAACACCAACGACCCACGTAATTAACCCTTACGACCCATCAAACATCAACGACCCAAACAAATACCCTTACGACCCATCAAACATCAGCGACCCACGTAAGATACCCTTACGATCCAACAAACACCAAAAACCCACGTAATTAACCTTTACGACCCAACAAACACCAACGACCCATAAGAAACTCTAACGACCCAACAAACACCAACGACCCACGTAATAAACCCTTACGATCCAACAAACACCAACAACCCACGTAATTAACCTTTACGACCCAACAAACACCAACGACCCATGTAAGAAACTCTAACGACCCAACAAACACCAACGACCCACGTAATAAACCCTTACGACCCATCAAACATCAACGACCCACGTAATAAACCCTTACGACCTAACAAATACCAACGACCTATACAAATAACCCATACGATCCATCAAACACCAACAAGCCACACAAATGACCATTTTTTTTTCAAACGTGGCAAAAATTTGTTCAGTGACAATCGTAACGTTATGTTCTTTAATTTTTAATAGGTTGGATTCATCTGAACCACCCAATTTATTTTTAATAAGATTAGCGGGCAACACTGTCTAGCGAACCGGCGGACGCACGCGCCACGTGGCGACGCCGCGCGGAAGAATGCCGCTTGGTGTGCTCCGCGACCAAGAGGCGTCGCGCGAAAAGTGTCGCCGGCGTCCGGTCTATGTGCGCCGGCCCTTACTGTCCACCAAAATTTGTAATGTATGATGGATGATGATTTTCAATTCCAAACCTGACATGCAACGCCTGTGGGACGACTTCTGCGCAAAAGATGTCCTCCAAAAACTAAAAGCGACATCCTCTGGTGCAGACCTAGCTCGACTCAAGGCGGCCTGCTGCCATGAGTCAAGGGCTTGGCTAAAAGCTCTGCCTTCACCCCACCTAGGCACTTATCTAGACAACAATTCACTAAAAATAGCCGTGGCACTGAGACTCGGTTGCAAAGTGTGCGAGCCGCATAAATGCAGGTGTGGGGCAATGGTGGATGACAGAGGTCGCCATGGTCTAAGCTGCAGGATGTGCGCAGGCAAGACACCACGCTCTCAACGACTTAATACGCCGGGCCCTTATGTCTATAGACGTACCGTGCGTGTTCAAGCCACCAGGTCTGTCCCGCACAGACGGAAAAGTACAGACGGCCTCACTCTTATTCCATATGGGAGAGAGACGCTCTCTTCTGTGGGATGCCACTTGAGGATACACATTTGTTGGACTGGCGGCGGAGTTTCTAGCAAAGCAGAACTGAAAAGTACACGGATCTGTGCCAGTCCTACGACTTTGTGTCATTCGCGGCAGAAACCTCAGGAGTATGGTGCGCTGTGGCAAGAGCATTCGTCCGAGAGATAGGCCAGCGCCTGAGGGCTTGTGGCCGCGACCCTCATGCCAGCTCGTACGTGGTCCAACAGATTTCCATAGCCATTCAGCGTGGCAATGCAGCAAGCGTAATGAGTACTTGAACAGGCATGAACTTATTATAATTTAAGAATGTTAACGATTCAGATATTTTATTCATTAAACTAATAATAAACTTGTTTTGTTCCCAGGCAAAAATGAGTTGGTTAGGCTAAGTTAAATTAGCCTTTAATTTAACCGAAAAATAATTTGGAATAATTTCTTGTTGTAAAAAAGGTACAATTAAAAAACAAATTAGGGGCACGAAATTTTGACAGCTCGACATAGCTCTTTTATATACCTTGAAGAAAAACATTCTGATACCGCGTTTTACAAAACTATCAGCGACATCTATGAAATTATTTTTGCACTAATTTTCTTCTCGAACAACTTCTTAAACTTTTTTTCATCATTTTCCATGAGGTAGAGACTTTATATTGCAGAAAATAAATAGTATCACCGTATGCCCTCGTTTCTATACCAGTAAATTTGTAAAAAAATGTTTCTGGGTGGTTGAGCATTGCCGAACCAGATCATGGGTTTTCCCGTGGGATTGAGACATTTTCCCGAAGTAAAATATATCCTAGATGTTGACCCGTATAATAAGCAATCACTGTACAAAATTTGGTGAAAATCCGTTCAGCAGTTTTTGCGTGAAAGAATAACAGACAAACAGACAGACAGACAGACACACAGACAGACAAACAGACAAAAATTTTTTTACTTGTTGTTTGGAGATCTATATCTTAAACACTATTTATTACAAATACTCTTTTTTAAATCTATTTCATGTGCAGACTTAGTTTAGTTTGTTTGATTCCGAAGCTGATCTTAGCGCAGTGGAAGCAAATTAAAGTTATCTTAAAATCTAAAACTAAATGGTCGATCAGCCTCGGAACAACATTTGACTACGATTCGTAGTGCTCTTTACTATAGCTAAATAAAATAAATTTAATGAGAAAATTTTCGTTCCGGAAAGTTTCCGGCCGAGAAATTCTGGGATCCGTCTGCAACGGCCCTTAATTTCCTACAATATGACTAATATTCTACCGCACTATCGCAGCTCATGTCTAAAGTATATGTACCAAGTTCCGGTTGTACCAAAGGTCATCAGGGCGGTGACCTCCACGTAATGTTGCTAAATCACTGCAATACAGAACCTAACAGCGAATTGCTTACCGTGCGAATTATGACGCCGTTTCTTTGTGAGTCTAGGTATGACAGGAATCAGGTATCAGGATATTTGAGGAGCACAGGAATAGAGAATAACCTAAACTCACTGCACTGGAACATCCGCTTGTTCTCGAAATCCTTTCCTCCAATATTCACTATAGTTCACAGTTCGACATCAAATAATGTTTTTAACACAAAAATAACTAAAAGATTTCTCTCCGAATGAGAAATCGGCCCCGTTGGCCCCCAATCAAGAAAACAATTAAAAATATGTGGCTATCGGCAGCCGCGACGCGAGCGACGACAAGTGAGGTTATATTTTGCCGGCGGCCGCGTGGTATCGAACCGACTGAACGAACAAAGGAAAAAAGATGGCGTCGGCCGACTAGCTGGCGTCAGTCACAGGCCACGGTCTGTCAGACGAAAATGGCGCGAAACAACAAAACGCGCATATGTTACGAAACTAAACATTCACCCGCCCCGGACCGACCCATCGGTCCGCTCTATGCATGGCAGGCGTGATAATGTAGCCACTGCTCGCTTAAGAACTGAATCCCCCACCTGAACTTGTGCAACTCGAGGAGTGCCATCACTACCCGGAAACAGGTTGAGAATGCGCCCCATTGTGAATACGCCACACATTGTGGCTGCCTTCAAGCGGTAACAAGGCAAGCACCTAAACACAACGCTACGTACCGTTCGTCGTCCCGATAAGATCCAGAACTCGCGCTGTAGGATGGCCAATAGCGCATTACAGCCCGCGTGCGAGTTTTTCTCATGACGATCCCTGACTAAGAGCTCAACTAAGGGTCCCCTTTTTGGAAGTAACAGTGGATGCCGAGCCGAAAAGGGTAGGCTAGCGTTCCGAAGTCTGCCTCCAACCCTGAGCATACCTTGCTCATCCAGGAATGGGTTGAGGCGCACAATTCCTCCCTTCAGCTTTCCACGTCCATCCCTGAGCAGCCTGACCTCCTCTTCAAAATGTTCCGCCTGGACGACTCTAACTAATGAGCATAGAGCCGCATTCCGTTCCGCAGGCGAGAGGACAGGTGTAAAGTTCCGTTCTGCTTGAGGCTTCCTGCAGTTGTTCACGAACCGTTTGATCCAACCTGTCACCCCAAGAAGTTTGTCGAGGAGCTATACCGTTCCAGCAAGAAAGCTGGGTTAGGCTTCGGTACGAGTTGCCCCACGTTCACTCGCAAACCTCGATCAGGTGGCCCAAGCGGCGCCCTGCACTCGTTGAATGGCCATTCCTGCGGCGACTCAGTCAGCCATTGAGGTCCCCACCACAGTGGGTGACTCACCAAATCAGGGCCCTGCACCCGCGCGAAGCGCAGTCCGCTGGGTTCCATTCTCCCGGTACGTGCCTCCACACTAACGGAGTTTCCGACCCCGTAATCTGTGACACCCGATTTGCCACGAAAACCTCAAGTGTATGTACCGACGTCTGCAACCAGCACAGAACTATCCGACTGTCAGTCCACGCGTACACCGTTTCATCCAAGTTGATGGTACCACGCAGATTGCAGGTTACATGATTTAGCAAGCGCGCTAGAAGAGCTGCCCCTGCCAATTCCAACTTGGGGATAGTCCATCTAGTTCTGACTGGTGCCACCTTACTTTTGGCCATAACCAGACGCACGTGCACAGTTCCCGTTGAACTTGCTGTCCGAAGGTATACAGCTGCCGCGTACCCTCGCTCCGAGGCGTCACAAAACCCATGTAGGGTAGCCTTACATCCCACCGATGGGACTAACTTGCGGGGTATCGCGATGTGCACAATCCCTGGTAAGGTGGTCACAAACTTGAGCCAATCCTTCAACAACTCTCCGGAGAGTTGGTCGTCCCATCCTAAGCTGGCTAGCCACAATCTTTGTAAAAAGCACTTCGCCATGAACGTAACCGGGGCGATCCATCCGTTAGGATCGAACGTTCTAGCGATTGTCGACAGTACCGACCGCTTAGTCCAAGTTTTTTCCAAAAGGTCGGGCTCAATCTTGTACGTGAATACGTCATGCGTTGGCCTATATTGCACCCCGAGGATGCCCAACGTGTTTGGATTGTCCGGGTTCTCAAAGAGGTGCGGGTCCTGATGGAACTCGCCTGGCAAACCAGCCAGGAGCTCTGGGCAACTGGACAACCATTTCCGCAACTCATAACCTCCTGAACCCATGATCGCGATCAGCTCGTCTCGTAGAATTAGCGCCTGCTCCACGCTATCAGCACCCGTGCAGATATCGTCCACGTAGACGTCGCGATCCAGTACTGCTGCGGCTCGAGGATATCTTACCCTTTCCTGTGCGGCCAACTCTCGCAGCGTACGTACTGCCAAATACGGACTTGGCTTAAGTCCATACGTCACCGTGTTAAGTTCGTATGTGACCATCGGCTCATCTGGGCTCTCACGCCACAAAATCAGCTGATACCGACGGTCATCCGGATGTATCATGGTTTGGCGAAACATCATTTTGACGTCTGCGACGAACGCTACCTGGTGCAAACGAAAGTCTGTGAGAATGTCCACAATGTCCCGGTTCAATTTAGGACCCGCGTGCAAACATTGGTTCACAGACACACCATTCGAGGTAGGAGCAGAACCGTCAAACACCACCCGTATTTTCGCCTCAGGTGACTTCAAGACAGCCAGGTGTGGAATGTAATAATGCTCGACACACCTCCAATCCAGGCTGGACACCGACATGTGGCCCAATTGAATATATTCCCGCATGAATTCTATATACTTCTGCCGAAGTGCTGGGTCTCGCCTCATCTTCCGCTCCATTCCGAGTAGTCTCCGTTCCACGAGCTGTCGCGAACTACCTAAAGCGGGGCGGTTTGGGAGAAAAGGTAGCCTGGTCACGAATCTGCCTGACGGGCATCTCGCAGTGTTGTATTGATAGAACAACTCGCACTCGTCATCCTCTGGCTTCCGTCTGTCCGCCGTGGGCGGGGACCGTATCCCTTCTGGTAGGTCCTGAGGTCTCCAAACTGGGCCGAAAACAACATACCCCTGTGGTATCTACGGCCACCAAACCAGCTTCCTGGAGTACCTTCTTCCTACCGCACCATAATCTCCGAGGACGTCTGACCCGAGAAGTACGTCCACCGTACCAGGAGTATCAAAATCAGGATCAGCTAACTCCAACCCTGTGGTTAACCCTCGTACCGTTGGTGGTAACCTAACCTGAGGGAGTTTCCCAACCACTTCATCCAGCACCACGGCTGAGACTTGATAGCTGACCCCTGTACATGTGCTACCTAATGTGAACTCAAAGTTCGTCTGACCCCGAATGTCAGGCACATTTAGGCCCCCGATGCCTACAGCTTCATCCGCACTTGGCTGTACAGTTAGGCCTAGCCTACTCACCAGCTTACTCGATACAATACATCCCTGAGCCCCTGTATCCAGTAGGGCTCTTACTTGAATGGTCCGGCCACCGTATCCCCATACCCAAATCTTAGCCGTTGGCAAAAGTACCGTGATTGGACGGGGAGCCGAAGCTGATGAGTAGGCGGCGATTACCTAGCGGGAACCTAAACGCGGTAAGGCCGCGTCCCGCGGGGGTATCCCCTCGCTACCCAAACCCGTGTATGGGTCCCACTCCTGCTGGTAGGGAGGTCTGCCCATAAAGGCCATGGCTGGAGCTCTATAGTACCCCAACGGCAAACGTCCGTACCGAGGTTGCGCCTGTAGCCGCGGGTACTCAGGCATAGGCGGAGGCATGCGTGGGTCTTGAGACCCAACCAGGTGGCTCAAGCCCGCAGAATACTGCATGTACCCTGGCGGCTGCCTAGTGCTCTCCTGACACCCGTCCGTTGGATCCCGTACCGTCCCCCCCGGCGCCTCCGGAGCGATTCATGCAGAGCAGCGGATGGTGTGCACCCTGGCAGTACCTACAGTTGGTGCTTGAAGGGCACTCTCGCACCTGATGCGGCCCCAGGCACCGAAAACACCAACGCCTCTGCTGTGCCACACCCCGTCTCCTCTGAACCCGCTGCGCAGCAAACTCCTGACACGCTGTCACCCCGTGGCCTGTCTCCCTGCAGTAGGCACACCCTGATTCCAATGCAGTGTTGTACCGCCTGGGTTGCCTACTGTTGCCTCCTCGCGCCGGTGCACCCGGCCGTTCCGGGTGGCGAGGGGCAGAGGTCTCCTTGCGAGGGGCTTCACCAGCCTGGACGTCCACTCGCCTGCTTTCGGCCTCGAGGAACGACTTCAGATCCTCGTAGGTCGGGAGGTGGTCCGAGGACTTGCCCCCATGGAGCTGCTCGAATCGAGCGACCATTTCGCTCGGCAGGCGGCGAAGCACTGTGTGGACCAAGATGTAACCGTAGCCCGCCACTGGCAAACCCTGTCGCTCCAGTGCGCTGACCGCAACGCTGACTGGGTGGAAGATTTTCTCGCGGAGGTCCGTACCTCGCGTTATGGTTGGTATTGACAGCCACTGGTCTAACAGCCTGTCTACAATCAGGCGCTTGTTCCGATACCGGTCGGTAAGGATCTTCCACGCCACCTCATAATTGCTATCAGAGACCGCCAAATGCGTCAGCAATTCATGAGGCTCTCCTTGTAGCCTGGACATCAGCTGAGCCATCTTGTACGCTGGCATTATGTCCGTCCGTGTGTGGACCACGCTGCTATACAGGTCCTCAAACGCCGGCCAGTCGGCGTAATCGCCTGCAAAGACTGGAACCGTAACAGGCGGAAGAGGCACCTGTAATCCTTGTCCCACTTTACCACGGAATGGCTTTTCCTTTCCGTCACGTCGCCTAGATATGTCCGCAGCTGCCTGCTCAATGTCCTGTGCCAGCTCCAAGCACTGGCTTACATCGCCCTCGACCAGCACCTGATCTTCAGGGTTAGGAGTTTCCTCAAGGAGCATGAGGCACTCTGTGAGGTGTTCCGACACAACCCGAACCCGTTCATCTGCCTGTAGTGCACTTTTCAAGAGCGCGTCCTCCCGGTCCTCGCGGCCGATCATTGCCGCTGTGGTAGTAAACCACCTTAATTCTGTCTTTATAGCAGCCTTATACCTGGCGATCGAGGAGCCATGGTACCAACTTTTACACACTCGACTTAATAAAAACGAAAAACCAATAAACAAATACCACAAAATAAATGTTAGTTGACTGGCCTAGACCTTACCGATAAGGTACCGTTCACTAGGCAAACAATACAGTCACAAAAAAAAAACCGAAACAATATTTTCCAAAATTAATAAAATATGTGGGTAATATAAAAAACACGCTTAATACTAAATTACGGTTAACTATGTTGCAATAAAGCAACCACGCTCTGCTACCAAAAAATGTTTGATTCCGAAGCTGATCTTAGTGCAGTGGAAGCAAATTAAAGTTATCTTAAAATCTAAAACTAAATGGTCGATCAGCCTCGGAACAACATTTGACTACGATTCGTAGTGCTCTTTACTATAGCTAAACAAAAAAAATTTAATGAGAAAATTTTCGTTCCGGAAAGTTTCCGGCCGAGAAATTCTGGGATCCGTCTGCAACGGCCCTTAATTTCCTACAATATGACTAATATTCTACCGCACTATCGCAGCTCATGTCTAAAGTATATGTACCAAGTTCCGGTTGTACCAAAGGTCATCAGGGTGGTGACCTCCACGTAATGTTGCTAAATCACTGCAATACAGAACCTAACAGCGAATTGCTTACCGTGCGAATTATGACGCCGTTTCTTTGTGAGTCTAGGTATGACAGGAATCAGGTATCAGGATATTTGAGGAGCACAGGAATAGAGCATAACCTAAACTCACTGCACTGGAACATCCGCTTGTTCTCGAAATCCTTTCCTCCAATATTCACTATAGTTCACAGTTCGACATCAAATAATGTTTTTAACACAAAAATAACTAAAAGATTTCTCTCCGAATGAGAAATCGGCCCCGTTGGCCCCCAATCAAGAAAACAATTAAAAATATGTGGCTATCGGCAGCCGCGACGCGAGCGACGACAAGTGAGGTTATATTTTGCCGGCGGCCGCGTGGTATCGAACCGACTGAACGAACAAAGGAAAAAAGATGGCGTCGGCCGACTAGCTGGCGTCAGTCACAGGCCACGGTCTGTCAGACGAAAATGGCGCGAAACAACAAAACGCGCATATGTTACGAAACTAAACATAGTTACTGTTTTATTATATGTATAGATAGAGTATAGATTTCTTTATATGTATAGATTGTTTAAATATTTGTTTTTTTTTCAGATGATGCATTTACTTATGTAACATCACAGCGAGGTAAAAGACTGCTGAAGGTTGGTTCATATAAATTCTGCATTCAGTCAACTTCTGGCATAAAGACCCGGTGGATTTGTTCCACTCACAACAACAGAGGATGCCGAGCTGTCATACACACTGTTGGGGATGATATTATTAAAATCAACAATTTTCATAATCACTAGTAGTTTTTCTTAGTAGGTACATGTTTGATAATATAATGTACCTCCCTATGTGTGTAAGAAGTCTAGTTCCTATGTCAGAATCTCTGATATTCATAAAATAGTACTGCCACAACCAGATTAAGTAAGGTCAGTAAACTATATATAGGGAACTGTATACGTAATGCAAAATTAACAAATTGACCCACTTCTCCCCCACGTTGTATGGACGTAACGCTATTTTAGTATGTAAGAAAATAAAATAAAAATAATAATATAACGATTTTTAATTTTATTTAGATAAACCGTGTGGTACCACCTAAGAGTATGTACTGCCACACCTAGTCCACTCAGGGTGTTTCGTGAAAAGGGACGAAAAGGAAAAGTTTTTCCTGTCGATTCAACCTTTGTTCTTGATTGATTTGTTCCACTCACAACCACAGAGCGTGCCGAACTGTTATACACACTTTTGGTGATGAAATTATCAAAATCAACAATATGCATAATCACTAGTTCTGATAAAGCTGCCTTTAATTTTATAACGATTTACACACACGATCATATTAAATAATTTTTTACATATTCAAGTTCCATTTATTATTAGATTTTATTTGCCCTACTTTCCGAGCTCTTTGCTGAAACTTGCAAAAATAAGATACAAAATGTTATAAATATAGAAATTCGAAGAAAAAAAATAGAATAATACAATATATTATAATTTGTTTAATACATTTAGATGAAGGTAAAGACTGCTGAAGGTATAAATATAAGTGTTGAATAAATAAATACTTACTTGTCGCTTTTTTCAGATGATTCGTGTACTTATGTTCCATCGCAGCGAGGTAAAACACTGCTGAAGGTTGGTTCATATACTTTCTGCATAAAGTCAACATCTGGCATAAAAACCCGGTGGATTTGTTCCACCCACAACAACAAAGGATGCCGAGCTGTCGTTCATACTGTTGGGGGAGAAATTATTAAAATCAACAATTTTCATAATCACCATGATAAAACTGCCAAAAAAATTGCTGATAGTACCTAACTGCCTTTTGTTATTTTAAAAATAAGCACTAACTTATTATTATGTCTTTATTTTAACACGACAACAATAAAACTATAATTACGAATTTAAAGTGTATTATATTATTGGGATTTAATGTATTTTGTTGTAGTTAGTCCTTTTAACAATTGTGTGGGAGACGTTCCACCTTAAGTTCCACCGGAATAAAGACACTTGTTCAACCCACAACAACCACAGATGATACCGACAGTCAATAAGACTGTTTATGATTTTTTAAATGTAATTGTTATTGAGTATATTAGTCTAGTCCTACTGCTGACCAAAAGCCTCTCCTGTTTTCGATATAATGTAGGTAATTATTTGATTATAAGAATAAATGACTGTAGTTATGTTATAATTTTGTATAACTATTTGATTGCTGTTCGCAAGCATTCATCGTTATTGTAAATTGTATTGCAGATCCTCAAAGCTCAGTGCAGTGGGTAAAGAACTACTCCGGGAAGCTGATCGCTGTAATCGACGGGTATACGTACCGCGTGAAGGCTCAGGGGAGCAAGGTGTGGCGCTGCTCCAGAAACAATATCTGCAAAGCTAACTTCACTGTCGACGACAACTTCACCATCACCAAACACAAATTTACCCACAACCACGATGCAAAGAAATACATGATAAGGAATGGAGTTTATTTCAAGATCTGATTTAAAATACTTGGAAGCAGAAAAATCATTTTACTCTGAATAACATCTTCTAGATGAAATAATCGATGTATCTTATAGATTAGAACTACAAAGATATTTATCTGCAGTATGTGTATTCTATCTAAGTATTAATTCAACCCAATATTTCAAACGGTTAGATTATAAATGTAATGTTTACGCTCTTTAAGATCATAATCCTAACTTTTTGCTAGACTAGGTGTATAATACGCATTTGTTCATCCTTTTAGGCCTCAGAATGTTATGTATTTAAATTTGTTGTTTGGTTTGGTTCCTATATTTCCCATTTTGTCAAAAAATCTACTGTGTCATTACAAAAAAGTTCGACATGGTTTAAGTCGCTTGAAAACGTCAAATCGTACACCACTTGTTTTTACAACTACAATTTGTTGTTTTTACAATTGCCATGTTTTTATGACAGTTGCGTTATTCCATAGCAAAAAGACATTCTTCCGAGGCAATTTATTTTTAATTTTATTCGAAATCGTAGGCAAAAATTAGTACCTAGTATTAGCAGTAAAGTAAATCAATACTTTTGCTTTGAATTTAATTTATAAGATAATTGTATGTGTTGTTATGTAGATATATTGTTTTGTTGTAACATAAGTGTAGATATAACTCATAAATGTATATCTCATCCAACTCAGTTATACATATAATAAAATATGCACCTTATGCAATTTTATAACTTGTTAAATTAGTGAGACTAGCTGCTGCATATTAAATTAATATTCAATTAAAGAATGTGTTGCTTGGCAGTTGGTAATTAGACGTAAACAACAGTAAAAAAAATATTAAGAATTTCTGCGAAAATATAACTGAAATATATATTAACTGTTTATATCTTTGCAGTAGAGTTTGTAAGATCACGGCGCGGGCGGGTGATGCTCAAGTTGGAAGAGTACACGTACACGTTAGACAGGAGAACGGGAGACAAAACCAGGTGGAGATGCTCTTCAACGAAAGGATGTCGTGGTTCAGTTACTGCTCTCGGTACAGACGTTATAAAAATAAACAGTGAACACAACCACTCACCGCGGCAGCTAAGAGATATACGAACTGATAAAGACTGATTTAAAAATCAAAAATTGATTTGAAAAAATATGAGAGTTGCCATGACCTACCTAATAAAACGACGGTTTTTACCTGTCTAATTATACCAAATAAATATGGAAATACCAACCTACATTTTTGGAAAAAGATTGTCTAAAATTGAACTAGCGGCTCGCCCAGCGGTTGCACCCGCTTCAACTCATTTTCTCACCATGTATTATACTAATAAACCATGTTCTTGAATTCACTCTATTTATTAAAAAACCCGCATCAAAATCCATTTCATGGTTTAGGAGAAGTCAGCGGTGTCCACGATAGAGAAACACAAAATGCGATTCTTTTATACTATATTGATTGCAATAGCGACACTCTTCCATTCGTTACAGTGGAATACGTGATGTCAAAGTTTGGGAATGCATTGCTGAAGGTCGGGGCGTACACGTTCTCCTGTCGGTCGAGGACTGGACTGAAGACCAGGTGGAGATGTCCGCACAACGGTTGCGGCGCGCTAGTCCACACCATTGAAAACGTCATCGTTAAAGTTAATAATGATCACACACACTGAGAAAACATTGGGTACAGTGAATAAACGAAACAATTAAAACAAAAAAATCAATACATTTATTAGTATTTTTTTTATTTACGAAAATACCTAATACAAGAAAAACATTTTATCAGCTTTAAAATAAACTAATGTTCAAACAAATGTTTTTACACCACACCTATCAACCCAATTTAATTATAACATTTTCTCATACAAAAACTATGATAACATTTCCTCGTATTTTTAGATCTTATACCAATATTCGTTGAATCAAATAAAGGAAATAGACTGCTGATGCTAGACGGGCATCGGTACCGGCAGAAGCGAGACTCGCGCATTGTGGGCAAGGACCGCGTGCGGTGGGTCTGCTCCAGGAGCGAGCGGTTCAAGTGCACGGCCAAACTGGTCACCACTGGACAAGACCGCATCGTCTGGCACGACACCGCACACAACCATCCGTTGAAGACAGAACGCAAGAAAAGGAAGAAGAAACAAATGTCGATAGATATCATTTGAATTTATGTTAGTCTTAAGGATATCATTAGAATTATAATCAACTGCATGCAATGGTATATATATTTCTGTATGATCATCTGTAATTTTCAGCGTGTAATCATTGCCTAGTGAGTGGCTCTCTTCCAACGGTTTACTATAAAATAAACTTTATCCACTTTTAGGGCTAAAGTTCGAGTTCATTCAGGAGCGAGAGAATAAGAGGGCAGTCCTGGTGCTGCAGGGTTATACATTCCGGCAGACCACCTCTGACACCCGATACTGGCATTGTGCCCAGAAGCAGAAGAAGCGTTGCAGCGCGAGGCTTCGCTTTGACCTGAGCGGCAACCTGAAGCTCAACCACCACAACCACAACCACCAGCCGGACCGGCAAATGTTGCCGAGACAGTATGGCCCTGCTGGTCCTATTGGTAAGTGTGAAGTCGATGTTAATATTTTTTTTTGTTTTCATTACAATTAATTAAATTATTCATCATTCGGTCATTTTTCAGTGCCTCTGATCGTGGATATTGTTTCATTGTAATGAAGTCCATGTAAATAAGTTACATAATAACATATCTACAATATAAAGGATGGTATTGACTTACGTTTTCTTTCTTTTCAGCTACTCCAAACGATGCATCTTTGACCGTAGATGGATATCACTACACAATATTAACGCAGACAGGCAAAGGCAAAAAACGTAACTCCTTCTGGAGATGCGCTATGGCAGATATTGTCGGGTGCCAGGCAACCGTGGTCACCACGGGGGACAGGATGAAAATAGGCCTCGACCCTCACAACCACACCGCTCTATCAGCCGTCACTGGCTCATGTTAATTTGTGAGTTTAGTTTGTTGCATATGGTTACGAAATCAAGAAGAAGTAAGCATTAGGTGTTTAAGATAAGGAGTATTCAATAATAAACTATTGCTCATGTTCATTAGTCAAGTAGATATAGTGTTGTATAGTAGTACGGTCTGTGACTTTTGGAAATGTATGGAAAGGTGACGATTTTTGTTTAAGTGAAATTTCGATATGGGGCCTTGTAGAAGACCTCAATCTAAGGTTTTTGAGCCCGGTTACCAAACTCCAGCACGTGGTGGGGGGGAGGGGGGGGGCGTTCAAACTTTCACGTTACCGCGCTTCAGTAAAAAAAATATGTGGCGTTGGCTTTACATATAATTTTGATTTTGGTATCAATTTCTTATAAATCGAGGATGTACCTTTCATTTTTTGTATCAAAATACCTATATTTCTTACAAGAAATATGAAAAAAAATGAAATAAATGAAAAAAATCTGCAAAGATTTGTAATTTTTTTCATTTGACAGGCTATATCTTTAAAAATATATATGAATAAGTCATAAATAAAAAATATTATCCGTTAGTCTTATTATTTAAATTTATGAAACCATATACAGTAATGCCAATATTCGAAGAAAAACTCCCAAAAAAAATAAGAACCGTGCCTATTGCAATGTGTACCCGTACGGACCTACTGCTATGTTTACCGCATAACATTTTTCATCTTCCTGAAAAAGCGTTACAGAGTTATTATTTGTAATGTCATTTATTATAATAAATAAAGTAGACGTATCTACACTAATATAATAAAGAGGAAAGATTTGTTTTTTGTATGTACGTATGTAATCGATAAACTCCGGAACTACTGAACTGAATTCAAAAATACTTTCACCATTAGAAAGCTACAATATTTCAGAGTAACATAGGTTACTTTATAGTACGGGAAAATATCTTATTCCCACGGGAAAACGGTTAGCAGCGGGAAAACCGTTAAATTTAGCTGATATTACCCAAATTATCCACAGCACTTGACCGATCTTCGAGAAATTCATCACTGATATTACTAGCATATCAAAAAAGGGCATGGACTACGTTTTGTCAGACCTTGCTAAGCATGATGGTCTGCTTCTGCTGGCACATGGTCATCGAGGGTCTGGAGTACTTGATGTAGATGACCAGCATCACATCCAAAGAATAAGAAATACGGTAAAGGCTTCGAAGTAAAAGTTGTTCAGCACGTCGGGCTGCTTCTGCTGGCACATGGTCATCGAAGGTCTGGAGGATCTGATGAATTTGGTAACGGATACAAAGTAAAAGTTGTTTAGTATGACGGGATGCTTCTGCTGGCACATTGTCATTTAAGGTCTGGAGTACCTGATGTAGACCACCAGCATTCCATCAGAATTATTTGAGTTACGGTATTGACTTCAAAATAAAAGTTGGTAAGCATGGCTATTTTTTGGCACTTTGATATTGATGATGTTAGCGTATATAGTATGGAACACCAGAAGCCTAGCACAACTGAAAGATATATGTGCAAGGCTTCATAGAAAAGGTTTTTAAACATGACATTTCCACGGGAAAACAGGTAAGTAGCAGCGGGTGAAGCCACTGGTCGGGTTGCTAGTCTACACTTATATAATAAAGAGGAAACCTTTGTTTTTTTGTATGTATGTAATCGATAAACTACTGGACCGATTTCAAAAAATCTTTTACCATTAGAAAGCTACAACATTCCTGAGTAACATAGGCTACTTTTTACCACTGGAAAATTCCTCATTCCTACAGGGAAACGGCTAACAGCAGGAAAAGCGGGAAATACAGCAGATATTACCCAAATTAGCCAAAACGCTTTACAGATCTTCGCGAAATTTGTCACTGATGTTACTAGCATATTAAAGACAAACATGGCTAACTTTTTGTCAGCCCTCGAGGATCTGGAGTTTCTTATGAAGACCACCAGCATTCTATCTAAACTATAAGAGATACGGTCATGGCTTGATAGAAAAAGTTGTTCATCATGACGGGCCACTTCTGCTGGTACATGGTCATCGAGGATCTGGAGTACCTGATGAAGACCACCAGCATCCCATCTAAACTATAAGAGATACGGTAATGGCTACAAAGTAAAAGTTATTCAGCATGACGGGCCGCTTCTGCTGGCACATTCACCTTTGCTGGAACGGAGTAATGGACTTTTTACTACGGGCAAAGATCCAATTTCTACGGGAAAACATGTAAGTAGCAGCGGGTGAAGCCGCTGGGCAAGCCGCTAGTTTGTTATAAAAATGATTTTATTATCCTACAATATTTATAGTATTGCCTAATAAATGATGATCTATGCAATGATGAACTTTATTCAAAGTCTCCCTTTCAAGAACAAATAACTTGAGTTAATAACAATAACTAGATAAAAAAATACTTTCTTGCCATTTTTGTATCTCATATAGTATAGCAGTGCTCCTTGTGCCCTCCATCAGGTACTCCAGATCCTTAAGTTCTGACAAAACGTAGTTCATGCCCTTTTTTGATATGCTAGCAATATTAGTGATGAATTTCGCGAAGATCGGTCAAGTGCTTTGGATAATTTGGGTAATATCAGCTAAATTTAACGGTTTTTCCGCTGCTAACCGTTTTTCCGTGGGAATAAGATATTTTCCCGTGGTATAAAGTAGCTTATGTTACTGTGAAATATTGTAGCTTTCTAATAGTGAAAGAATTTTTTAATTTAGTTCAGTAGTTCCGGAGTTTATCGATTACATACATACATACGAAAAACAAATCTTTCCTCTTTATTATATTAGTGTAGATACGTCTACTTTATTTATTATAATAAATGACATTACAAATAATAACTCTGAAACGCTTTTTCAGGAAAATGAAAAATGTTATACGGTAAACATAGCAGTAGGTACGTACGGGTAAACATTGCAGTAGGCACGGTTCTTATTTTTTTTGGGAGTTTTTACTACGAATATTGGCATTACTGTGAGTGATTTCATAAATTTTAATAATAAGACTAACTGATAATATTTTTTATTTATGACTTATTCATATATATTTTTAAAGATACAGCCTGTCAAATGAAAAAAATTACAAATCTTTGCAGATTTTTTTCATTTATTTCAATTTTTTTCATATTTCTCGTAAGAAATATAGGTATTTTGATACAAAAAATGAAAGGTACATCCTCGATTTATAAGAAATTGATACCAAAATCAAAATTGTATGTAAAGCCAACGCCACATATTTTTTTTACTGAAGCGCGGTAACGCGAAAGTTTGAACGCCCCCCTCTCCCCCCCACCACGTGCTGGAGTTTGGTAACCGGGCTCAAAAACCTTAGATTGAGGTCTTCTACAAGGCCCCATATCGAAATTTCACTTAAACAAAAATCGTCACCTTTCCATACATTTCCAAAAGTCACAGACCGTACTATAGTTAAAACAATATAATTTGACAATTACGTACTTGATTGATTATATCAATTTATAAAATGAATAATAATAAAATATGTAGAAATTAAACCTTCTTTTTTATTCCACAAAAATTTGAAATAGCTTCTTTGTCACTACAGATACGTGCTTTAGACAGTTATCTAGACTATGACCTGTAAAAATTTGAATAAGTACTTAATATTATATTTGTTGGATTTTAGGTCAAGTTATGGTGTCAAGTAGAGGCACACGCAAGATTTTTCTGGACGGTTATAGCTACAATCTCCACAGGACGATTGGCGCGAAGACCCGGTGGCGGTGTCGCTCCGGCCACGACTCCTGCAAGGCCGTCGTCTTCACCATCGACGACGACGTCGTCACGCAGAAAGGCGAACACAACCATCCGCCGTTTGATTCGTATTAATTTTAATTTCAGCTTAATTTATGAACTTATTCTTAGTTGTTTTTGTTCCGTTTTCTGGCACCATGATTTAAAGTACTTACAATTTTGGTAAACTATTGATAATGGTGTCGTTTTCTTTCCAGGTACATTGCACTCTAATCTATTTCATCAGTAGGTAGGCCAAAAGGTAGGGGGATTTTAGTCAATCGCTAAAATCTCAACGGAGTAAAATAATTCCAACTTCCGAAACATTTTTAAAAGTCGCATCTGTATGTTTAAAAACAATTTGTTAGGTAATTTTCTTTTCGCTCTCTTCAGTACTTGTTTGGTGATGAAAATGAATGAGAATTTTAAAGGACAGAATAGATTTCCAGAAGCCAACGCATTATATGGCCCTGCACCAGTCATCATCAAATCTCAAGCGTTTGCTGTCACTCAAGATAACATCATACAGCACATCAACGATGAAGAACCATCTGCTTCGCTTATGGCCACCAACTTGTTTACCTGTGCTGGTTATATTCCTAAATAAATTAACTTTCATTTTTTATTATTTATTACCTTCTAAATTAGTATATTATGTATGTTTTAGAGTTGAGTCCAGTATTCGCGAAATCGCAGCGTGGGAACCCTGTGATCCTGATCGGACGGTACCGCTTCAACCGCGTGAAGCTGGTGGGCGGGGGACGGTCGCGCTGGGTGTGCGTGAAGGCCAAGTACGGCTGCAAGGCGGCGCTCACCACCGTCGGCAACGCCATCGTGCGCGTCACAGGGCTGCACCACCCCATCGCACACACTACTGCCAATCGTATCTGAGCAATATGGTTACAACGACGTCATGGTTTCATTAGGGTCTGAATGCAACACTTTCAGACAGCAATCACTGCGCTCCAGGGTCTAACCAACAACCGTAACGATATAATCGTGTTGTGTACCTAATCTTTGAGAGTCTTGCAGTTTTTTTTTATTTTGTTTGTTTATAATTTAATGACAATTTGGTGGTGGATGAAATTCGTTTTACTCAATAAATTATTATAAAATCAACAACTTTTTTTGTAGTACATGCCAAAAATCATGGCAGAATCGTGGGTGCCGATCGGCACCTGCGGGGCTTGACGGTTGTTGGCGCTCGGGTGCCGATCGACACCCAGTGTCACACAGAGGTAGGTAATATTGCAGCATTTTTTTACATTTTGTAGATACATTTTTAGGTTTTTGATTTGGCTTATTTGGATGGTAAATGATACAGAATAAAGTCGATTTACTTAACAAAAGCCTCTCTAGTTTCAGTTGCAATACCTGGACCGATTTTCACTCTATCTCGTCTCGGCAAACCTGTCCTTCTGTTGGGTGAATACAGGTTCAATAAGTACTACAAGTGCAAAGGACCTAAAGTGCGATGGAGCTGTTCCAGACAACCCATCTGCAAAGCGACTGTAGTCACTGTTGACAATGAAATCATACATATAAACAACGATCACTGTCATTGATTGTAATACATTAGCGTTAGCATTATGTTTGTACGATACCGAGATATTATTTACCACCATAAGTTAACGTTTTGGTTTTAAAATCATCATTCATACTTTCCTTCAATATCCCGACCTGTGATATCACTGCAGCTTTGAAATTAACATAAAGTTAACTTGAGCTTGGTATTTTTTGTTTTTACTTATCCAACCATGTGTATACCTACCTACCCAATGTATGTTTGGTAGGTACCCATATTGCATGCATTCGAAGTTAAAATTTTTGAGTTTGGTTCTAGAATATAGCAATGCTAATGACAACGAATTTCTTTTAGGAAGTTCGTCGCCAACGTTTACTACAAGCTCTAGAGGATTGCCTAACATTCGGATCGGCAAATACAACTTCAGTGAACTTAAAAAGAACAAGCCGGGCCCGAAGAAAAGCTGGTGGTGTAACGAGAGAGCGCGGGGATGCCGGGCCCGCATCGTCACCTTAGAGGACCAAATCGTCTCCTACCGCAACGAACATTTACAATTAGTTATAAACATTTACAAACTGTTAATTTTATTATAATTTTCACTGTTTGCACTGGCCACAAACATTTTGTAAAAGTATGGCCAATGAAACGAGATAATTAATGGAAACAACTTTTGTATGACTCGGTGACAGTTATTAGTATTACAATCTGTCCTTATCTGTCATATGGGATAATGTCAGCTGTTTCTTTCAGATTTGTTTACACTTTTTATCTCGTACCTTTACTAAGTATAACTTTCTGAAAGAACATAAAATATATCCAGATACCACACTGCGTTCATACCTTTTATAATAAACTGAACCTAAGGCCATGTGCTGCGTCGCGCGTATCGGTCCGCGTACCTACGAAGTTCACTTTAGGTACTCCATGCGGTGCAGATGAAATGAGCGAATTTTGCACGAGTCCTCGTATTGCGGGTCCACGAAGACAATCCTCGTCACACAGCGCAGGCGCTAAGATCCGACACTATTGTTTTGATGTGAAGAGAAACATTAGCAACTCCAGCTAGCCCCAGACCCCAAACCAAGCAAATCTTACACTCGCATAAAGCGTTAGCAATCGTTATAGCCGAGAAACCCTCTTAAGATTTGTTCATATTTCAGATGCGGCGATGCCTGAGTTCGCAACAAGTTCAAGAGGATACCCGTCTATACGGATTGGTGAATACAACTTCAGAGAGCATTCATCGTACAAGAACAGCAAAGGGCCGAAGAAGCGCTGGAAATGCTCTCGAAATGGCTGCCGGGCCTTCCTCGTCACAATTGGTGACGAAATCGTACATTCAAGAAACGAACATACTCACTGATAGGTCTTGAAATGTTATAAAAGAGACATTTACACAAATAAAACCAACCTTTTCAAAAGTTGTTATTAAAATTAGGTTTTTCACAGCAACTTACATAGATACATACATATATCACGCCTATATCCCTTGCGGGTTAGGTAGAGATTGAACGGCCGTAAAAACGGCAATATGCACCACGTCTAACAAACGTTTGAGAGACGATTCAGAAGATTGTGTATCACCACAATGACTGGGTGTCAGCCTGTCGCCTAAAATTGCAATACACACCAACACTCAATTCACTTAGTCTCTTCTTACGACACGTAGGAAGGAATAATTTATGCTGATAGTAAAATGACGAATCTCTTTTGTGAACCTACTTTACCTGTATGTTACGTTGTATACTAGGAATATTTTGTAATTAAACGATTTGCAATCATCTATTTTGTAATAAAATTATCTTAAAACGATAACGATCCATACAACCTCTGATTGTGATAGTCGGTATAAAAAAATGTATTTTTCACGTACCTATTCTGTTTTGCGGCCCACTGCTATCCTCAATTTTTATATATTCTTTTTATTTTCAGTGAATGTCGTGACCAGCAGTAAAGGCAGAAAACTATTGGTCTATAAAGGTTATTGCTTCTACTTGGACAATAATCTGAAATTCACTCAGAACTGGGCGTGCGCGCGCTACCCGCAGTGCAAGGCGCGCGTCACCACGCTCCAGCAAAAGTCGCTGCGTACCACCGCTGCATACCTAATCACGCGCCGCCCAACTTTGTCATAAGAAACGGGATTTATATCAAACTTTAATTTAGATTCTGTCCCTATCTGCAACAATGTTTGAATATACAATTTTATTTTTATTCCGAAAGCCTTAAATAGTTGAAATAGTAGTAGTAGTACCTATAAGAACATAGACTGAAATCTACTTGTGCCATGAAGAGCAAAAAATAAAATTAACGAATCTCTGAGTCTTTCTTCAATATTTCCAGATAAATCCTTGCGCAAAAAAGTAAACGTTATGCCACTGCATATGCTACGCAAAGATGTTTCTGAAAATAAGGCGGCAGGCGCGCGTAGGCGGTGTGATGACTGCAAAACAGTAAGAAGAGATCGCAAGACTACTCACACATGCCGAAGCTGTCGAAAGTTTATCTGTCCGCAGCATATCATTCCTGTCTGTAGTGAATGTGCGGCGGAAAATAAAATCGTAATCTGATCTTTTTTTATCTATAAATAAATACTTGGGTATTGAATCACAATTTCAATTCGTCATATTAAATTATTACCTAGGTACATTACCACTTACCTAACAAACTCAGGTTTCTGTTTGTTAAAATCGGTACCTATTGATTAATTGAAGTCATCAGACTCATCATTTGCAGCAACTTTTGTGACCAACTCGAAAGGCAGACAGCTAATGATCTAAAAGGGCTACTGCTTCTACCTTGAGAAGACATCAGCTGCATCGCGGAGAAAAACCTGGGCGTGTCTGCGCTACTCGAACGGGTTATGCAGAGCGCGCGTCACCACGTCGGGGGAGCGCGTGCTGCGAGTCACTGCTGCGCATACTGATCATGAGCCACCCAACTTTGCAATCAGGAACGGAATTTATTTTAAATTGTAATTGAACTGCATCTGGAAAACAACTACGACGTTGCGATGACATTAAACACGTATTCTGAATTGATTTCGCAACACATTTCTAGAAGAAGCTTAATAATTAAAAAAGTATTAGAAGCTCTGGCAAAACGAATTATGCGTACTAATTTCTCGAACGATACTTCGTAATTCTTTAGAAATTATGACTTCATTGGTAAGATTCTAGTGTTTACGTTCTAAAATAAGAATAAATGGTGTTTTAAAAATTAAACAAAAATTGGGTTCCAAAAATTACTAGGTATCTTGTGGAATATGTCTACAAAATAGTAAACATAAGAATAAATTATAGCAACTACCTAGAGTGATCGAGGCGATTAGGATTCGCACTACTTAATGCATCAAAAAATTAACGCTTTTTTGGCAGTTTTGTTTTTAGATACAAAGCGTAAGAATGGGAAGCGTATAGCTCTGTACAAGGGGCACAGCTTCTGCATGAGCTTGGCGTATGGGCGCTCGCAGTACTGGACGTGTTCACGCAAGGCGAGCAGCAGCAGCCGGTGCAAGGCTCGCTTCACACTCGCCACGGGCGGACAGCTAGTGCGCGAGAACACCCAACACAACCATCCACCGCCTACATACGTCATACGCGACGGCATTTACATCAAATTATAAATTGTTCTAAGAATACGACTAGATTCACGCTGCTGGTTATACGGGTGTTGATAAACACGTGATATTAAAATTGAGTGTTTAATTTCTTTTACATGAAAGAATTACGAAATATAATCTTTTACCTGATCTAAGACACAAAATTCTGCCTTGTACATGACACGATATTCGAATATCGTGTCTAATTAGGTACTTTGGTGATAAACAAGGCGTGGAAGAAAGTGTTTGTCTCACGGACTAAAATCAAGACTTTGTTATTTTACAGTTACTTTCGTAAAAAATAAATCGGGAAACCGGATGGCAATATACAAAGGATACAGCTTCCATAGCAATGGCGAGTCGAAGTCGACGATGCACTGGCCGTGTGTGAAGGCGTACGCGAAGTGCCGCGCGCGCCTCACCACCGACATGGCGGGCGAGCTGGTCAGAGTCAACGCGGAGCACACGCACGCACCACCCAAATTTATTATTAAAAACGGCATTTACATTAAAATCTAATTTCATGCGATTTCATGAACAACTTCTTACAGAGTGATAGATTTTAACGTTCAAAAACCGATACCTACCAAAATCTTCAAACGGCTCCCATGTAAAGTTTGCATATTTGATGTTCTTCGAATCAGGTGTAAAAAAATAATATAGTCTTTAGTATTCTCATTTATCTTCTTGCACCTACCTAATAATACCTTGTGTTTATAGGGGTCGAAACGGGCGCTTATTACTGAGACTCGAGTGTCTGTCTGCCCATCTGCAATCAAGCTCTCATAGGTACGGAGATAGTTAAATAGTTAAAGTTTTGCTGCCGTATTTCTGTTGCCGCTATAACAAAAACATGCTAGTAAACAAAAAAAAAAGAACTTGAAATTAAAAAAGAAATCAAGGCGGTTTTCTTTCAACCAATGTGATTTTCTGACATTTTGATGCGTAGTAGATAGTTATGGAACCCTTTGTACCGGAATCTGCCTCGCACATGACCGTTTCTTTAGTTTTATTATTACTTTCGTTTTGTTAATTTCAGTTCGTTACATCAAGAACCTGTCTGGAAAGATGTTTGCTATCTATGAGGGCCACACTTTTTACCATCACAGGAGATACAAGACCACCGAGCAATGGCCGTGCCTGAGGACGTCCGCGAGGTGTCGCGCGCGGCTCACCACCGACACGCAGGGCGCGCCGATACGCATCAACGCAGATCACAACCACGCGCCACCCAGATTTATTATACGGAATAATATTTATTTCAAATTTTGAATAGGTAAACGTATTTATGTCAAACGATAACGTATGAATTGATATATTCCTTCCTCCAATATTCGATAAGATTTAAGTAGCTGTAAGTTATAAAAGGATAAGTAGACGAACTACTTTCTTCTTAGTCACCTTACGCTTAGTACTCGTAGGTATGCTCATTGGGTAATATTAAAGTTTTTGAAATAACTTTAAAGGCATAAATCTATCTATCTAGAGGGTCTCTGACCGCTAAGCTTAACGACGCTAAATTGATGTTTTTAACATGTTTTTTTTACTAACACACATTTTACCATGATATTTCAGTAAAATGGACAAAAAATAGCTCTGGGAACACGATAGCAATTTACAAAGGATACTCATTTTACCATCAAAAAACGAAGGGCTCGAACAGCGCGATGCGCTGGCCGTGCTTGAGGATGCAGTCGAAGTGCCGCGCGCGCCTCACCACCACCGCCGCCGGGAGGTTGGTCAGCGTCAACGACCAGCACAACCACCCACCACCCACGTTCATTGTTCGCAACGGCATTTATGTTAAGGTTTAAGTAAGCAAATTCAAATTATGTATTAATGATCTTTAATAATGAATGTACCTACCTACCGAAAAATTTATGTGTTGAAGTGCACGATGTTGCAGTTTATGAATTACAGCCGCACGGTGATGTGGCGTTTTTTACCTTGCTGCGTTTCTATTCCGTCAACAAACGACTCGTCACAATAAAGGTTCATTGCTGAGCTACCTGACTAACTTAACAACGCCATGAAACTACGTGTCTTTCTAAGCACCACCGTAACCGAAAGGCTGAGACATAGTTCTACACTATAATTAGGTACACTACGGGGAAACTATTATAGGACAAATAAGTCTAATAATGATCGGAGAATTAAGCCGAATACTGTTCATTCCAGCACAATTCGTTATGTCTGGTCGCGGTAAAAGGAGGTTGGTACTGGATGGCAATACCTTCTACGCCCAACAGTCTTCAGGCTTTCGAACCAGATGGATGTGCACTTTGCACAGCAGGGGATGTAAAGCAGCCGTGCACACCTACGAGGAGGAGATTATCAAGATAAACAACGATCACAACCATGATAAGCCGTAGCAACTATAAAGTATAATAAATTGTCTTAAATTCCGCAATAAATTGATACTCAATGCGCTACAAAATAATTTTAAATTTTACCTCATGATCATCATCTGCCTGCCCTTATCCCAATTTATTTGGGGTCGGCGCAACATGTTTTTCTCTTCCATTCATCTCTATCAGCCGTCAAATCTTCGTTTACCCCTTTTTGATTCATATCATCTTTTACACAATCCATCCAAACTTTTTTAGGCCTTCCTCTCCTTCTGCGTCCATCCACATTCATATTCATTACCTTTTGCGGCACATGATTTCCATCCCTCCTCATAACATGCCCATACCACGATAAACGGCTAGCTCTCATCTTTTCTGTCACAGGTGCAATTTTTAAACTTCCTCTAATATACTCATTCCTTATTTTATCCATTCTTGTCACACCACACATCCATCTCAACATTCTCATCTCAGATGCATGTAATCGTCTTTCATCTGTCACCTTTGTAGGCCAACACTCAGATCCATACATGACGACAGGTCTGACCACCGTCTTGTAAATCTTGCCCTTCAGTTTGAGGGGCATTCGGGGGTCACACACTGTGCACGTGACCTGTCGCCATTTCATCCATCCTGCATTTATCCTGTGCTTGATAGTCCGGTCTATCTCTCCATGGCCTTGCAGAAGTGAACCAAGGTACTTGAAGTCGGAGCAGACTGGTAAGGTTACGCCATTCAGCGCTACCGGAGCATAGCCGGAGAGACCGCCGAAATCACAAAACATTTGTTCAGTCTTGGTTCTGCTGATTTTCAGGCCAACACTCTCAAGCTCTCAAGGCGAACACCATTACCTCATGTTTTACCTCATGTTGTAAGTACTTAAAATTTTATTCAATTAATAATTATTGATAAATACCTACAGTTTTATTTTTCTTCCCTCGAACACCTATTCTAAAAATACCCTTTTTAGGTACTTACCTGCTCTTTATGTACTACTAGCTGCCCGTCAGCGGTTTCACCCGCTGCAACCTATTATTCCGCGGAATAAAAGCATTATTCGCCGAGAGATGTCGCTGTTAGTTTTCGGCGAAAACGTTTAAAACGCGAATCGGCTCAGTCACGCCACCTATTTCAAAAATATTGGAAAATGCGTGATCCCATGGGAATGAGACATTTTTCCGTGGTAAAAAGTATCCTATGTGTTATTCCAGATGCCCTTTTATATTTTTGCAAAGTTTCATGTCAATCTAATCAGCCGTTTTTGCGTAATGTCTTAACAAACACACACACAAACATCCGCCTTTATAATATTAGTAGGATGGATTCAGCATGTAATTTTGATTGACTTGTTACTTCCAGACTTAAGGCCAGTATTCAGCATGTCCCTGCGCGGGAACCCGGTGATCATAATCGGACAGCACCGCTTCAACCGCGTGAAGCGGCGCGGCGACCGCTCCCGCTGGGTGTGCGTGAAGGCCAAGGCGGGCTGCAGGGCGGCGCTCACCACCATGCACAACGCCATCGTGCGCGTCACCCGCATGCACGACCCCGCGGCGCACACCACCCCCAACCGGTGCAGGAATACCTACATCACCGACATCAACGTGTCTGCAACTGGCACCCCTTAAGCCACATGCCAACACGCGCTCGCGTGCACGCGGCGTAAACGCCCGAATTGAAATCTTACAGTTAGCAAACAAGTATTAGTTGATTGCAATCGTAAAAATAAAATAAACATATAATAGGTATTTTATTTATAAAATTTTATACAAAGAGCACATCACAAGTAGCTTACCCATTTATCTTACTGAAATTGTACTTTATATTTATTTCAGTTTTTGTATGATTTATTTTATTAATATTTTGTTGGATTTTATTGTTATTTTGTAGAATTTTTTTGATAATGAACTAAATATACTACTAATAACATTGAATTTACTTCTCTCATAATCTTTTCGACGCAATCAAATCAAATCAAAAGCATTTATTTCTCAGTAGGAATTACAAGATTCACTTTAAGAAAGTCACATTCTAATTCAAAATTAAAAAAGGGAAAATTTGTAGTGCAAAATTTTCTCTTTTTTATAACAAATTGTGTTCCTATTCCTACTCTAAACGCGGCTCGGGCGGGATAAAAAAAAATAAAGGCACTGCCTCGGGGCTGGCCAGGCTAACCACACAGCATGTATCTTTATGCCTCAATAAATAACAAGTAACGCAAAGCTTTGATCTCGTGGTCGATCGTAACTCACGGAACCAAGGACTTATATCGCTAATTTTATTTTGACCAGAGACATCACAATTTATAACGACGCCTCGAGGGTTCCCCATGCTGCAGATCGGCAAGTACCGCTACGGGCTCAAGACGGGCTACAAGGGACCCAGGAAGAGATGGGTGTGCGGACTGTGGGCTAATGGGTGCCGCGCTGCCGTCGTCACCGTAGAAGATGTTATTGTTACATTTAAAAATTATCATAATCACTAAAGTTTTCATTGAACTTAAAGTAATTTTTACTCGCTAGAGCAATACCCAGTCATACCTTCTCTTATTCTGCCGATGGCAAATTTGGTTTTGTGTGCCCAAAATTCAGCCACTTGGACAGCATTTTCTGTGGCCTTCATGAGGTCATTAAGCGTGCAGGTATACTTACCTCTACTTACCGTATAGAAACCATTATAAAATAAGTTATTATAATTTACGCTTACCTGGAAATTTTCAGCCTCTCGGTTTGGAGTAACTCCTGTATTCACAGTAAACTCTCGAGGGAATCGTATGATCGTGATTGGGTCATACAAGTTCAGTCTACACACAGACAGCAAGAAAAGCGCAGGTCCGAAGAAGCGGTGGGTGTGCAGCAACTGGTCGCGCGGCTGCCGAGCCGTCCTCAACACCCTCGACGATGACATTGTAGCGTATAAGAAGGAACACAATCATAAATCAAAGATCATTAAGCCTTCTAAATGAATAATTTGACCTACTTGATGTAATCAATGTTTTTATTTCATTTTCTTGTTTTTGTGGAGTGCTGACAGTACCAGTTTTTATAAAAGTAAATTTGTCTTTTGCACACAAAGAAATTCATTCAATCATCCACATAAATAATTTTCGGCAATTCTGACAAAATATTAATTACAATAAAATTTGCATGGTTTATAAATAATCTGTGAAACTTTAAATTTAACGATACTGAATAATTATGTTTATAATTTGAGTCTGATTCGTACGTATTTGAATTCAGGACCCTTATTCATGAAGTCTAAGAATGGAAGACCATTGCTGCTGGTGCAGGGACGCCGCTACTACAGCAAACGAATCCCCGATGGCAGTCACCCGAGGGTAAACTGGTACTGCGGTCGTCGAGGTCAAAGGTCCAGGGGTTTGCCTCGCTGCCGCGCCTCTATAGTCACCATTGACGACGTGTTCACAGATGTCAAGAACGCACATAACCACGTTTAATGTTATTACGAATTTATGCAGTTATTTGATTTTGACCAAAGAAAATGTTTTAAGTTAGAGGTAAAAATATAATCTATGTTTCGATTTTACCATAGCGTTTTTTCGACACGTCATGTACCAAGTCCGACAAAAAAATATTCATCATTTCAAAATATTTTTGCAAGATAAACCATTGAAATCGAATTAGCTTCAGCCGACCTTGATTGGTCTCGAAACACGTTGACCTGCACTGTAGCACTGTAGCTTGCATATGTAGAGAGAGTTATCTCGCACGCGAGTAGACTTCAAATGTGTCAAATCGACAAGTAAAGACAAGCAAAGACTTTTGACAAAGGGATGTAGACAAAGTCAAACTCTGATCGTGCCTTTACTAAAGTCATAGACTTATATAGTGACTAAAGTCTTGAGTAAGTGCTTGAGTAGATCAAAAGTCAAAGCAAGGCAAGGGAGCAGTACCACAAATTAGAGAAACGGTGCGCGGGGTGCCGCAGTATACTGTGGCTAGGTAATAGGCTGCGGTAGAGTCATACATAACATAACGCGTCACATTTTTTTATCTCCCTCATCTATGAATTTACAGTTACACCATTACCTTTTTTCTGTTTCAGTTTCATTCGTGAAGAACATGAACGGAAAAATGCTAGCTATCTACAGAGGACATACCTTCCACGTGAACAAAAAAGGCAGGACATTGTACTGGGTGTGCGCCAAGCAACCAACCGGCTGCAAGGCGTCGCTCTCCACCACTCCTGAGGGCGAGCTTATCCGCGTCAATCCGGAACACTACCATCCGCCTAGTCGATTTATTGTACGAAATGGAGTCTACATAAAATTGTAATAAGTCTTAGTTCAAGGACCTTATTCATTGTTTTTCTTTCTTTTAATTTACGAGTCGTGCTCATGACCACCGTGAGGAATAAAATTCTGTCATCATAATATTTTGTTGCCTCTCTGATATATCGTCAACTTAGTAGCGTTCGTCAGCTTGGCAAGTTTTTTTTTCGTGTTCGTTTAGACCCATGTTTTGATATTGTTTTCAGATCCAGTATTCACGATGACTGAAGCTGGTAAGCCGTTGCTATTGTTGGGTGGGTACCGTTACTACAAGAACGCTTGTAGTGGCGACTCCCAAGGCGACCTGGTTCTGCCGCCGCCAGTCAGCGCGAGGGACCTGCCACGCCTCTGTAGTCACCATGGAGGACATCATCGTAGCAGTCAAGCACGAGCATAACCACTGAATTGTTACAAGGTTGTGACTAATATAATAATACTAGCTGCCCGTCAGCGGTTTCACCCGCTGCAACCTATTATTCAAAAAAAACATTATTCGCCAAGAGATGTCGCTGTTAGTTTTCGGCGAAAACGTTTAAAACGCAAATCGGCTCAGTCACGCCACCTATTTCAAAAATATTGGAAAATGCGTGATCCCGTGGGAATGAGACATTTTTCCGTGGTAAAAAGTATCCTATGTGTTATTCCAGATGCCCTTTTATATTTCTGCAAAGTTTCATGTCAATCTAATCAGCCGTTTTTGCGTGATGTCGTAACAAACACACACACAAACATCCGCCTTTATAATATTAGTAGGATAAAGTGTATTTTATTGTGAATGAAATGCATTACCATTTCTAAAAATAAAGACTTTGATTACCTTGTAGATAGATATAGCTTAGTATCTATTTTTAAACACGTTACGAATGACACGTTAATGTCTCTAAATCATTTTCTAAAAATCTTCATTTGTGCAGTGACTTACGTAAGAAATATGGCTGGCAAGCAGCAAGCTCTCTACCAGGGCTACTGCTTCTATACCTGTTCAAGACATTCAAGAGTACCGTCAATTGGAAGTGCACCAGACGCAGCAGCCGGTGCAGAGCGCATCTCGTCACCACTTCGGACGGGGAGCTCCTCCGCGTCAACACTAAGCACAACCATCAGCCACAGAAATACCTTGTACAAGATGGAGTCAACATCAGATTTTAGTACTGCAAAGTGAAATTCACCCTCAATGATACCATCATAGCAGCCAAGCATGAGCATAACTACTGCAGTGTGATTGAAGAGTGATTTCTTTCGTAAATAGAGGAACTGGCCTAAAAACGATGTTGACTGATTTGTTACTTACCTACCTACCAATTTGTAAATCTATGTTTTTCTAAATCTAATCTTTTAAAGTAAATATCTTAATCTTTATAGTTACTTATATCAGAAATATGGCTGGCAGGCAGCAAGCCTCGTATCAGGGGTATTTATTCTACCTTGATAACACATCTAAAGTTATTTCTACTTGGAAGTGCACTAGACGCTGCAGCAGGAAGTGCAAGGCTTGGCTCAAAACTACGCCTGAAGGTGAACTCCTCTGCTTGAACACTGAACACAACCATTCGCCATAAAACTGTGTCATGATGGAGTTAGCATCAGATTTTAATGTACCTACCTACTGATAATATAATTTAGTATTTTCTTGTCAAGTACCTACATATAAAGTACGAAATGATAAAAAATGATTTTTATTGCAATACAAAGCTTTTCAAGTTTCCAACATGTGTCATCCGATGTAAACTGAAAAGAAGGTACTTACGAGTATCGTCATCACACACACCTTACAACAGGAAATTCTGGGTTTGTAATCAGATAATCCGTTGCTGTCAAACCTCTTATCATCCTTCACTATTGAAACTTAGATCATACTAAGTTCACGATTTAAATATCTTCTACCAATTACGTTGATTTTGCTATGTTTTGTAGTGTCACAAGTGCCGCAGATCACAACGACCGCTAGAGGAAACCCTATGATACTGTTGGGAAATTACAAATTTCTGGAACATTCGAGCAACAAGTCGCGAGGCGGTTTGGAGAAGCGCTGGAGTTGCAGCATGATCAACAGATGCCGTTGTCGCGCCTTCCTCATTACCATTGAAAACGAGATCATTCACATAGACTTATATATATAAACTAGCGTTTATAGACCAACTGACAGCTCGATCTCGCGTGACCAATTGGGCATGTAAAGCTTAACTCCAAGACGTAAAATAAGAAATCCATTTGGAGATATTTTGGTCTTTTATAGTATTTTCATGTTTTTAGTTCTAAAAAGTTAAAGATCACTTTTATTTTTGCAAAAATCTAAATAACCTTAATTTGACCTTTGTGATGTGCATACTGTGCAAAAAATTAAATGAAACTCTTTCGAAACGCCTATAACGAACTTCCTCCCCAATAAAAGTTTCCTACTCTTTGCTTCACCCTTGCTTGCTTCTGTCATGTCAGTTGGACGTTTGATGTAGTGTTGCAAAACTATCGATAGTACCTACTACTATCGATAACACTGAATTTGCCAAAGACATTACAAACCTATGGACTGGCTGTACCCTCTGAATGTGCGTGAATACCTAAACAATGTTTGACTCACAAAATGGCGGATTTTTGTAGGGTTGTAATCATTTTGGACCCAAAAATCGATATCGATAGTCGGTAACTGTCTACTGCCTAGTTGGGATAAGGTAGGAAGATGTTGATGGTTTTGACGGGCATTATGCCTACGCTGTTGATATTTTTTGTGTAGGTACCTTACTACTGTATTATGCTTATGTTGTTGTGAATTTTCATAATACTTAACTGCTTTTTGTGTGTAGTAAATGAATTGTTAAAAAGAAAAACAAGTTGTAGGGGTAAAAATTTATAATAATAATAATCAAACAAAAGCCAAAAATAATAATTTATCATAACTATTCATAACAAAATTTCTTGTGCTATTCCAAAAATTTTCCTTTTCCTTCCATTTTGTTCCTGTTGTTGTTCAGTCAAAACAGATCTATCATTTTCCTTAGGTTTTACCAAAAAGGGGTTGGCAAGGCAAGGCTTCTTCACGTTGGCATAACTTATCCAGAGTTCTGTTATAATAACACTCGACACCAAAATACAGGGAGCATGTCAATATTTGTCCATGACGTGGATTTATATTTTCGGTGCCAATAATATCAAGTCATTTCCTTCTTTTAACTTCATTTTTTGGTTATCTGTAAAAAAATATATTTAAATTATTAAACAGATATATACAAAAATAACTTGGTAACTTTGGCACATTACCTATAACTTTCTGAATTGAACTCTCAAGATTCATTATTTCCTTCCATTCTTACGAATTCTGGCAAAATATATCGATACCGTGACTATGTACTACCCCAACCCTAGCCGACGATCAGTTTGTATGAAATCAGTATCGGCAGAAATAAAGAAATTAATGATATATTGGGAAAAAACGTTTATAGTTTGCTGCTTTATAGCGAAAAATAGCTGCTCGTGGCTTTTATTACATATAATCTTATAAAGTTCAAGTAAAATAGCAGATTTGTGTACTTACGTGTGCAAACTAATTTCAGGGCGATTTTTAATAAGACGCACGCCGCACTGTATTAAGGAACAGCCAGCACAGCAGCCAGGCATGATGTCATTTCCTTAATTTAGTCTTTTATCACAAAAATGCACTGCAAAATAATATTTCAAGAAAAACTGATAAATCGCACTTTGTTTACAAGACTTTGACACTTGACGTACCATCAATTGTTGACACTATAAAATGGCGAAACAGTCGCGTTCGAAAATTAAAGGGATTTGACAGACAATATTTTATCTCAATCTCCTTACAGAAAACCGTTTGAGAGAAAAGGAAATAACTGTATTTTTCCGCATTCTACTTTGACAGAACAGATCCAGGAATTTGCAATAAAATTTGCATGGTGGTTGTTCGCAAAGAGTATGTAAATAAAGTTGTTTGTTTCATTAGTTGCCCAGTAATGACGTCATAAATGAAAAACTTTTAAACAATTATAAAAAAATAAGGGATAATCAAATAATCAAAAGAACCAAATTAGTTTCGTAAAATTGCATAAAGTTTTAGAAAAAAATATTAAACCTATACATTTTACATACCCAATTTTGGTTTTGGCGCGCTTACCTCAGCTAGTGATGTACATTATTCAATTTGGGGGGTTATCGATAATTTCAAATAAAAAATGGTATGAAGATTTCAACTATTTATTTGTCCAATTGAAATGTTGACATAATGCTTTCTTTACTACGGCGGGTCATTTCCTTTTTTGCAGTCAGCGTATTTCCTACGTAGGTTTCTTTATAGAATTTTCTGAGAAGGTTGTTCGTAAAAATCCTGGTCAATAGCGCTATCTTCACAAATAAGACGTGCGAAACGAGAAATAGAATGACATCTGTCAGACAAGTGATCGCCGGTGGTCATCGATGCAATGCACGTCTTACATGTATAGACGGCGTCTCTTCTGTTTCATATATTTTATATGGAAACGGTTTCGAACGTTGCGGTCTCTCACATCTCTCTCATCCTTTAATGTTGAGACGTAGATGGGACTATGTTACGGTTTACGTACGATGATGCGAATCTCACGTTAATACGACCCTGAAAATAATAGATATTAATAAGTATTTCATACGAGTCACCGAGTCGATCTCTAATCAATGGATCTAAAGTGTATCTTTTGGAAAAATGTTATTATGTATTTGTAAAAAATTATGTCTGAATTGTTCAAGTAACTATTTAGCGAATCTTTAAAATTTGCCTATTTTTTTTGTTGTTATATCATTCAAAGTATGTAAGGTACCTCTAGGTAACTATCGATAACTTAGTCGATAAATTGCAGTCAATCCCTAGCCTAAATGCGAAATTATTTTATCCCCAAATATTATGAAAATTACTGACTAATACACTTCTACATCTCGAAAATACGAAAGGAAATATAAGGATTTGCGTATTTTATTATTTTACTTACATAAAAAGGCACATTTAAACAAAAAATTCACGTGTAATCCCAGTGACGACTTTCTGAGTATTTACCTGTGAAATGTGCAGTTTTCCGGGTAAGTGTGAAGATTCGCACCAAATTCGCATCCTGAATACACAATCATCGTTGCACACTAGTCAAATTATAAAAATAAATCAGGATTTCTGAAAAAAACACCAAAATAATGTACAGGTAAAAACCAGCGGGTTGAATTGGGACGATCTGTCATATAAAACAGGTCACAGTGACATAAGGTTCGCTATTCTTTTCTATCTTACTGAGTTTCCATAAATCATTTTCTTCTCTTTTGCACACTATGTTCGTCTATCGTTTCTATGTCTATGATCATTCACCATCAAAGTGAACATAATCATTAATTACGTAGGTTATGTTATCTAATTAAATAACTCGAGATGTCTAAACATGGATTTAACTATTATATACTCTGTGGTTTATGTTATTTGGGCTGGTTTATTTTCTAACTAACCTACCCCCCAAAAAAATAGCTATTTATACCCAAAGGCGAGTTTGTCGGTACCATTGTATTTTTTGTTTATAGGTACGTAAAATGTTTACTTACCATTATATTAATTTCATCGTTACAGAAGAACCAGTATTCACGATGAGCTCTCACGGCAACCCGACTATACAAATAGGGAGGTACAAGTTCAGTGCCCAGAGTAAGCAGTCAAGCCATGGCTCCAAGAAGCGCTGGGCTTGCAGCAAGAGGAGCGGCGGCTGCCGAGCCTACCTTGTCACTCTCGACAACGAGATCATCCTCTATCGAAACCAACACAACCACTGAATACTATTATACAAGGTGGGCCAAAAGTAATCACCCTATGTGAATCAGCTCCCATTTTTTTATTAGACATTAAAATCGACTACTGTTTTCGGAAATCAATCTTTCGAAGATGTTAAATTTATGTGAATATGTTTTTAAAAAGACATTAGTCAAATTGCCATCTCTACCGTACGTTTTAACTTTAAACACGCTAATTTCCATACATTCCTGACCATGTTTTTTTTTCGTTTGTGGTGGCTTCAGGGACTTGAAAGTTTTATAAACTGTAATTTGTAATCTTGAGCTTTCAAAAATACCATTGGGTGAATTCTGGCGTTGTCAGATCTGGAGATCTGACCAATGGGTTGAAAAACCAAATTCTGTGGATTGGTTTTCACCAACTTGCATCAAGTCTGGAGTTGGCATTTAACTGCTTTCTTTATTTTTTATTTTACAGCATTAAGTTCACATCTTCGATGGATTATTCAGTGATAACAAAACTTATTTTAACTTAATAAAAAAAAATGAGGGCCGTTCTAACATGAGAAGGGGGGTTTTCAGAGACCATTTTTGATTTGACTCAGAAGGTGGCAATTTGACCAATGTCTTTTTTAAAAACATAATCACATAAATTTTAAATCTTCAAAAGATTGAATTCCGAAAACAGAAGTAAATTTTAATGACTAATAAAAAAATGGGAGGCACATCCTATGGGATGACTTCTTTTGGCCCACCCTGTATTTTAGTATTTTATGTAAATAAAATAAAATTAACCGCAAGATATTACTACCACAACTATCAGCAGCAGTTCATGTTGCTAACTAAGGGCATCAATTATCTATCAGTATGAGTGAGCACGTCATTGGCTGCTGACAGTAGGATCGTAGGTTAAGGATTATAACTTTCATAAAGGTGCAAATACCGTACCTATTTAACGTACACAGTGCATATAAGAATCTAAGGTCTTCTTTTACAGAGCCAGTGTTTTCAAAAAGTCATAAAGGCAACTCAATTATGCAAATAGGCAAATACAAGTTTAGTATTCATTCTAAATAGAAGGGTAAAGGGCCAAGGAAGCGGTGGATATGCAGTTTGACGCATCGTGGCTGTCGAGCAGTCATCGTCACTTTTGACAACCAAATCGTGTGCTGCCGAAACGAACACAACCACTGAAGCTTAGACAATCTTGAACCATGTTGCGTCTGTGTCACAAACTGGATGCATTTGCGAGCAGAACTAGTTTTCCCTAAAAGTACCTATATGCAATAATATGGCGTCGTCGTAGTAGTCTTCTCGTCGGCCGCTTGCGGCCGGCGGGGAAAGCCCTTATAGTCAACGGACTACTGGGGCTTGTGTCGAATCGCTGCCTGTGAAGACAGGCAGGTCCTTGGAGTGGAGCATAGTCCATGGTCAGTCCGGTGTTTTACACAGTCAGCAACTTCACGCCGCGGCGAGGTCGACCAGCCGGGTGATTCCCCATGGGGGGAGGCCCAGCTAGTGTCCATCAGCCAGCGGCGGCTCGTTCCTCCTGCGGGTTAGTCCAGTTTGGCAGGTGCCCACAGTCCTGACTACTCGACGAGGAGCAGTGGACGTGGGCAGCTGTTGGCCACGTCAGGCTGTACTAGACAGCACCACCCTGAGCAGCCTCTTCTTGGGACCTCTCCTCGTTGATGGCGGCCAGCGAGACTTCGCCGAACGCCTCGATCAGCTCGTGGAGGCCCCTGTCGATGGTGCTAGCCGGGCCCGCACCTTTGCGGATCGCGGCTAGGGTATGCGTTAAGATTCTGATCGATTTGATCAGAATCGTTCTGTCCTTTTCGAGGACGGCTGCTCTTTCGCTCTTTTGTCTCGGGGCCCGATGGTGTTTCGACATCTCCCCCTGAGGAGTACCCTGAGGGGCGTCGACCACTTCCATCGGACCCGTGGGTGGCTGTAACTGACGTGGCTGTTCTTGTGTCTGGGGGGGCGGGGACGTGGCTCGTCTCCTCCGCCTCCTCGGCTTCTTCTTTTTCCTTGACGGGCCGGACGGGTCGTTCGCGGCTGCCATCAGAGATCCAGCCGGTGCCGCGTCTTTCCTTTTGGGCTCGACTGGCTTCGTCACGGGTGCAGTGCCCGCATGTTTATTCCGCACTTCGCGCTGGAGTACGGGGCAGGACACGCTGTTGGCTGGGTGCGGGCCACCACAGTTCGCACACGTGGCTGGCTCTTCCCTGGGTCGCTGGCAGTCCTTCGCGGCGTGCTGCTCGCCGCAGCGAACGCAGGCCAGCTTCCGGTGGCAATTGTGCGAGCTGTGTCTAAACAGTTGGCAGCGGTGGCACTGGTGTGCTCTTCTCTTCCCTCGCCATCCCTCTACCTTTACGCCGGGCATACAGAGCAGCTCCGAGATGTTGTAGATGCCCGGGGTGAGGTCTGGCGTGCGGGTAAGTTGCACGAAGAAAATACAACCTGGACGTCCTTGGCGCGCCTTGATTTGGCGCACGAACTCCACTGTGTAGCCCAGGCTGGTAAGTTCGTCGGTGATGCTGTCCGGCGGTGTATCGACGGGCAGGCCTCTGATGGTGACTTTCAGGGGTTTTTCCCCCGGGGGAGCGTAGGCGTACCAGGAGATTCCGGCCTCCGATTCCTCCAGCGCGGTGAAGTAGCGCTGGTAGGACCGGAACTCCTGTTCTGTGGTCGCGAGGAAGCGAAAGCCTGTGCCATAGGGTCGCACATTTGGCGCGTGCCCCAGGGTCTCCTTAAGCGTTTTGAGGTGCCGCTGCCAGTTGGGCAGCTGGTCCACCACAATCGGAGGCCTCTTCTTGCAGCCTGTGCTCTTAGCGTTGGCGGCTGCGGCGGCAGAAGTAGCAGCGGCGGTGGGCGGCGGTGGGGACGCTTTTACTCCAGCGTCAGTTTTCTGTGGCGGAGGCGGCGATAAGGGCGTCGTTAGCGCGGAGGCGTAAGAGGGCGGCAGGTGGGAGGTGCTCGGTATCGGCGGCAAGTCCATGTCAGCCTCTAGTGAGGGCATGGATAGCCCGGGCGGCGTAACCTTCCCTGCCGGAACCGGGCGGGCCCTCGGCGGTGGGGTCGGCCAGCACGGCAGCTGCACTCTCCCTGAGCGCGTCAAGGGCTGCGTGCCGTGCGGCGGCGCGTTGGGCGGCGGCGAAGTCGATCTGCTTCGACTGGCGTTGCAGCAGAGCCGGCATCTGGCCGGGAAGCGGCGGCAGCGGCTTATTTAGCCTGGCCGGGAAGCACTAGCAAAGATTATAGAGCAGAGGTTGCCAAGCATTCTTCATCAGCCTTGGTAAGCTATTAAATCTACAGCTAATCACTTAACCCACCTGTAACTTTGATATATTCAAATTATAATCAACTCATTACTACTATCATGATTAAATCTCACCGACTGTCGTTCTGTTGTCTTGTCCATCAAAATAGTTTTATTGTGATAAAATAATAGTTGTGCAAAATCATGAAATTATAGGTAAGTGTGTTGTTTTCAGTTCTATAAATTGTACCTGCGAAAGTATTATTTTTATTTCTTATTAAAAAGTCTTACCTCATATGTTTACCGACGGGAATTAAGTATGCTATAACGATTGACAATGTTTAGGAGTTGTATGGGTTGTCATCCGATGTCCTGGCAGGTTTTTTTTTACCGTCTCGTAAAACTAATTTATTTGTCCTGAAATTACTTTAATTTCTTCATAGTCATTATTGACGCTATGAGTTAATATTAACCCCTCACTACCAACGGTGCGGGTGATGGAAAGGAAATTATTCGACATTGTGAAGAAGACCGCTACTACTAAACAACCGCACAACATTTGGTGAAAAACTATTTTAAGTATATTTTCAATTTTCCGATAATTCTTGGATTATATCAGGTATAAATTGATTTTTATCTTCAAACAAATTAATGTATTTAATTATCTAAAAAGTTTGTAGTGATAGTAATGACGATTTTAGTAACCGACAGTTCTCTAACCTCCGCTTTCTCATATTTTTATTTATTTATTGCAGATCCAGTATTCACGTCAAGTATCCATGGCAATCCGATCATACGAGTAGGAAACTACAAGTTCGGCCTTGATTCATACAACAAGAAAAAGTGCAAGGAGTTGAAGAAGCGCTGGGTTTGTCAGCAGGCAAAACATGGCTGTAGAGCCGTCATCGTCACCTTTCATGAGCAAATCATCAGCCACCGTAATCAGCACAACCACTAAACAACAAACCTTTATTTTCCTAAAACTTTTTTCCTAATGTAAAGAACATAAGGGCAGAGCACACTGCTTCAGTATCCGTGACGTGCACGTCACCATGCGCGTCACTATGGCTATGCAATGTATGAGATGGTGTGTTGTGTCCTTTGCACTGCATTAAGTTAAGTATTTGTTTGTATCTATGAAGAGTTTTTACTCATTTTCTTTTCTACACGTCATGCTTATAACAAAAACAAGATTATATCTAGGAATTCAAAACATTTGGGTAAATAATGTTAGCTTCAAACGATAAATAGGTATAGGTAGGTACGTATGATCAAAACCAGAATTCCACGAGATGTTGCTAAAGCGTCGCAGTTGTCTCTAGTCAAACAACACTATTCAACCACCTTTAAGCATCAATCAGCCCAAGTTGAAGATATATTTTTCGCAAACGACAAATAAAATCCAGACTTTCGGATAATTAGTAATTTTTCACCGAGTAGATAATCATCTGAAGGTACGTGTTTGCTTATTAGTAAATCATTTTGGGTTCCTACATAAGTAACATAGGAAGTAAGTAAATAAAATTAACAAAAAACGTACCTAGTTAAACTAGATACAAGTGTAACTCAACTATATATTTTTTTATAGAGCCAGTGTTCACAACAAGTATGTATGGCAACCCGACCATACAAATAGGAAAGTACAAGTTCGGCCTTCATTCATGCAACAAGAAGAGCAAGGGTGAAAAAAAAGCGCTGGGTCTGTAACCAAGGCACACGCGGCTGCCGAGCCGTCATCGTCACCCTTCACAGTGAAATACTCAGCTGCAGAAATGAACACAATCACTAGGTTATGTAGCAATTGATTTAGACTTTTGCTGGTTTTTGTCTGTTAAACTGTTTCTTCTATATTGAACTGGAAACGTGAAACAAGAACATACGAGTGAAATTTATGTTCGTGATAGTTGATGGAGTTTCCGATAATGGCAAATAATAAAAAATAGATGCCGAAGGTCGCAGGTTCAAATCCTGCCTGCAGTGGAAAATTTTGCAAGTTCGTTTTGCGCACGGGGTAAATTTTGCGAATGGTACCGTATGCACCGAAAGGTTTTAAAATTTGGTATTCAAAATAAATGCCTATGTATTCAAATTACCATTTGTTTGACGTAGATAATGATGTGTGCTGTAGTTTTCTCTGTGTTTATGATTAAGTAGGTATGTTTGAATGTAAGTCTCTTGTCTATTGCTTGTGTCTCATTAATAAGATTGTTCTCACAGGTTCGGCAGAGCCGCAGTTCACTACGACCGCTAGAGGGAACCCTATGATCGTCATTGGCGAATATAAATACTTGGAGCATTCCAGTTATAAACAGGAGCTGAAGAAACGCTGGAATTGCAGCATGAAGCACCGCCGCTGCCGAGCCTTCCTCGTAACCATTGAAGACGAGATCATAAGATATCATAGCGAACATAACCATTGAGATCATTTTTTATTTAACCAATAGATAATGCTTATTCTATTATTGGTTTTACTTTTACCCTTTTCTAGTTCTTATTTTTTACACTTAGATAAAATGTTGGTATTCGAGTACTTACATTTAAAAATGTTTACGTTACAGAACCAGTGTTCACAACGAGTGTGTATGGCAACCCAATCATACAGATGGGCAAGTACAAGTTTAGCCTTTGTAATGATAAAAGGAGGAAAATGGGTTTAAAAAAGCGGTGGGTGTGCGGTCAGACTTGCCGCGGCTGTCGAGCGTCACTCATCACCATCCACAACGAGGTCGTCAGCTGCCGAAACGAACACAACCACTGAAGAGCAGAGCTCACTATCTGCATCTCCAGCTAGCACACTGCTTGCGTTGCGTAGGGCACGCAAGCAGTCTTGCGCTGCGTAGGGCACGCAAGCAGTCTTGCGTTGCTTAGGGCACACAAGGAGTGTGCCGTCTCTCACACAATATCATACATTTCAATTTAATTCAATTCAATTCATTTCAAAACAATACTACATTATGTGAAAAAGAATCAGATAAAATTAAACATAAACCTTAAAAATTGCAACCGGTACGCGCGTGATGTCGTGCACGCGTACGAGCTGCATACGCAGGCAGTGTGCTGTGCCCTTAAAACATTAAACTTGCCTCATACTTTCGACTGTCGGTGCTTTAGTTCATTTTGAATAAAACACTTGTACCTACTTGTTTCACTATTTGTATTGTGCGGTGTCCCATTTTCTTTTTGTTTATTTTTCAAGTAATAAACCTAAAAAGGTTTAGGCCAGAAGTGATGAACGTCTGAATGTGATGAATGATGTGTTCGTGCTCGCCACATGATTACAGTTTTAATTAAAATTAACAATAATAAAATTGAACCCACAAAACCCTTGTATACCACAAGGATGTTCGACCCCTTTTTGAAGTGGAATATTTCAACAAAAAGAGGTTAGTTGGTGATAATGATAATAGAAACTTACTAACATGGATACATATGACCGGTTTGCTTAGTTTTATGAATAAACAGTGTCTTCCTGTTTTTTATAAACATTACAGTTGTAAATACAATATTTTGTCCTCTTGTACACGAGCCACATTTCAACTTACGACTTTCGGCATCAAAAAGTTTCCCAGAGCGGAAACCGTGGATTTAAATTTCGCGAAATTCTTGTATGAATTATCACAAGTATTGCACATTTACCTAGTACCATTCGCACTACAACAAAATTTATCCCTGTTTGTAACTCGTATATCTACCTACTACAAAACGAAATAATGTATTTATTACTTATAATATTATATAACGTAAATAATGTTCCTTTTCAGTGGAGTTCGTAACAAACCTGAGAGGCAAGATCTTAGCGATTTACAAAGGTTACTCTTTCTACGTAACCAATAAAGGCAAAAGCACACATAACTGGTATTGCACGCGGCTCGGGTCGAGATGTAAAGCATCCCTCACCACCACTACCGCGGGAGAGCTTCTGCGTGTGAACCCGGAACACAACCATCTGCCCAGTCGCTATCACATTAGAGATGGACTTTATATCAAGCTCTGAAATGTACAGTGTTGTAGTTAAGTAAGAAAATGGAACCTTTCTCAATAAAGTATGGAAATATACACCTACAGCTATTTGTTCCAAGTGTTAATTAAAAAAACACAAAATGTTTGACAGACAGCGTACGTATAGCTAACTTTGAGAACATCTTTTTATAACTGAATTTTGTACAAGTGTGTAGTGACATCTGTAGGTGTACAAAAGTGTGTTTTGTGTGAATAAACAATGCCTGCGTTTGTTGGTAGTTTTACTATTTTGATACCTACATGTTTTCGATCTTTTCTTAGTATTTAGTATGGCTAAAAAGTTCAACTGGTTTACCTTTTGCCTTGCATTACAGTGACGTTTGTTCAAAATTCAAAAGGAAAAACATTATGTATTTACAACGGATATCCTTTTCGCATAAACGCGACTCACGCATCGACGCGCAACTGGTCGTGCTCCAGGTACCCGAACTGCAGAGCTTCTCTCACCACCACGCTGGAAGGCATGCTCCGACGCGCCAGCCGGGACCACAACCACCAGCCCAGCCGCTTCCTCATACGTAATGGAATTTATATCAAACTTTAATAAATGCATACCGCAATTTAGATATTTTCTGAAATAACCCTCAACAAATGTCTGTTATTTATTACGTTACGCCTTCCTATGCCTTCTGCCTACTGTCAAATCCAACAAAAATGAATGTGTCTATCTTTATATGCCTAAAATAACCCATACAGCGGGTAGGTATAGGTAAGTATAGTTTTATTTTTTGCTCATAGGTGCGTGTTAAAATTATAGCAATGAACTCTTGGCGTTTTCACTTTTATAGTGCTCAACTCTAATTCTTAACGGCCTGTTTGTCTTTGCCAGGTAGAGTAACTCTTGTGAGAAATACAAGAGGGAAGATCGTAGCTCTCCATGAAGGGTTCCCGTACTTCGTGAAGTACAAGAACGTGAGCAGCTGCAACTGGTTATGCACCAGGTACCCGAGCTGCAGAGCGTCGCTCACCACCGACAGGGAGAGGGGGGGGGGGAGCGGCTCTGTCGCGATAACCCCCGACACAACCATCGTCCCAGTCCCTACCTAGTCCAAAATGGAGTTTATACCAAGCTCTAAAATAATTCTCTTTTCATGCGTAAACGAATATCTCCAATTCGAAAAGATTATGAAATATTCTTATTTAACATTTTTACGTTATTTCTAAAAAAAAAACATATTGTCCAGTAGTAGACTGTAGGTAGTGTCTATATTACTATAGTAGTAGTAGTAGTAGACCAATTAAACTAATATGCTGTAAATATTCTATTTATCGACTACGGAAATATGAATTAGCGTAAGGGACATTTTGGCGATTTTGAGTTATATATATCATTGGATTCAGAATTTTGAGCTCTATCGAATGGTATATATAACTTTTTGATATCTTGAAAAAAAATGTCGCTTACCTTAAACAAAAAGTGAGAAAAAGTTTAAAAATCGGGAGTAAAAAGTACTGTTAAGGACATAAAAAATGATGTATGTCCCATACGTTAAATTTTTATCATATCGGCCAATTGATGTTCCTTACACTATTACAAATAAAAGTTTTTATGTCCGATATGCATCTTACATTAATTTCCAAAATAAACATTGGCCCTTACGCAGGCAAACAAACTTTAATAATGAGGTAGAAAACCAAAATAACATTACACTATTATCTTACACTGCCCGCAAATCAAATTCCTCTCATATTTTTTATTTATGTGACTTCAGAATGTCTGTGTGAGCACTTATTTTGTAAGATATTTACATCGCCCAAGAAAATAGAAATTAATGTAAGGGACAAAGGATTAACATTTTTGGAAAGAAGTTAAAGTAACGTACATGACATCATCAAATGTTTTGAAAAATGTTAATGTAAAGTACATTTTTTAACCAAAAATGAGGTAAAATTGCAGCAACAGACATCGATTTTTCAAAGTTTTGAGGCTATTTCAATAATTAAATAGTCTCAATACTTTGCTTTACTTATATTTTTCAATGAAAATGTACAAAGTCATGCGTCATGTTAATGAAATAAACATAAACAACAAAATGAATGCTTACTAACATAGAAACCATGCTTTCTCATTTTTATTGCTTTCATTCAATCTTCCATACAAAAGCAGTGCAAATTTGAAATTTCTAACCGTTACTAAAATGAACACAAATTAAGTTCTGTCCGCCAGAAGAAAACGCACAAATTTTCATGCCGCTTACAGGCAAACTGCTAACATCTCGAGTAGTATCGGAAGTGTTCGTTTCGGTGACCATTGAAAAATTGCTTTTTGAATACGGTGTCACTATGTTTGGGTTACTAAAACATGTTCATATTGTGATATTAATATTTTTAAATATTAAGGATTGTAATTGAAAAGTATGTTAATAACAATACAATATTGCGCAAAACACAAAAATATAGTTCTTTTTAGAATTTGTCGTTTTATTCGGTAAAATGTTAAATTTTATTACAAACACAGTATAAATTATTAGAATACTTTAAAAATTAATACAGAAATTGATGTGATGAGAAGCTGAAATAGTATACTCGACTCATTATATTATGACACGATCGAGCAAATCGCGGATCACAGCAAGGTACTGAAAAAGAGTCATCTAAATTCTTCAATAATGGTAAAACCGTCACATCAGGTCGAGAGATTATTGCTGTAGTCGAGAACTTCTATGAAAGTCTAATGCGTCGCATGCACCCAGACCTTTATCTGACGTGAGAGACTCCATTGTTCTCTTCCACCACCTTACTCTCAGACAGCTTAAGAATACAAAGGCTTTAGGGAAGAGTGGCCCCTGTGCTGCTTAAGGCTGGTGTCATGAAATGGCTGTTCAACTCAGTAATAACTAGTGGCAAAACTTTAGAGGCGTGGTTAACAAAAATCGAGGTAAACAAAAATCTAATCACGGTAATAATCCCGTTTTAAACAATAATTTAAGTGTTGTGAACAACCGTGAAAACCTAAAAACTTACAAGGCGTGGTTACTCCACTCCACAAAAAGAGACCAAACGTTTCTCAGCAAGAAACGTTCTCCAGAAACTAAAGGTCGATTTTACTTCTGGACCACGTCTATAAGCTGTTCTTGAGAGTAGTCACCAATTGTTGTCATAAAAAATTTACGCCTTCATGTTTTGCGCGTCCAGTAGTACTTAATTTGTTATATAATTCTAATTATTAAAGTCAAAACCTTGTAATGTTTTTTTTAACTTACTATAATTTAGTTTGATTAACAAAAATTACAACGTAGTTTAAATTTTGAAGATTTATTTTACAGTCAAAGATTAAATAAAAAGTTCCTGTTCGGTGTTTTTGCTAATGACGTTATTTTTTATCGGTCAAAAAGTTTTCTAATGCTTTTTATTCAAATATTTCTCACATTAAAGTATTGATTAAGAATTTGAATCACATTAGAAGATGTTTATGTTGTTTGGTATACTACATCATATCAGAGACACATTTCTAAGAGTATTTCCTTTAAAAATTATTGGTTATAATAAAGTTTTGGGGCAAACTAGTCATAAAAACCTATAGACGCGGTGTCCCTCACTGCAAATTTACCTCGTGTTCGATGATGAAATGTACGTTACATTAATTTTTTTCAAAATTTTCGGTGATTTTAACGGAAAAAATTAACGTAAGGGACATGCCAATTCCTAAACTACAGGGATATCTCAGATGATGATAGCTTTAGCATAAAGAACTCAAAATTCTAAGGAATTTTGCCATAGAAGTCATTTGAATCAGACAAGAAACAAAAAAGATATAAACAATTTTAAAAAATTGCAATCGTTTTTTGGCTCTCCTGAAAAATTGCATTTTGTCCCTTACGCTAATTCATATTTCCGTAGTCGTTATTTTGTTTACAGATGGCTATAGTTACGGTATGGTGACGTCACAAAGAGGAAAACCTTTGTTGCAAATTGGTGGCTACAAGTTTTTTAAGAAGAATCATAATTGAAAACAAGGTGGTGTTGTTCCACACATCACAATAAGGGCTGCAAGGCGGTCGTCTACATGGTAGAAGATCACATTTTGAGCATCAACAACATACACAATCATGGATTAAAAGTAGAATACATGAAGTGATAAACTTTTTCCTTGTGGTTTCACTCGCACGTATGGTAGTAGATCGGCAATTCAGTACTTAGCTAGGTAAATAATAACCTATACGATAACTAAATTTTAGGTAATTAGGTTACTAATTTGATACGGTTGTTGCAGCATCGATTAGTTCCATGCAGAAGTTGTCGAGTCTTTGCTCCAAGATGCGGTTGTCCGCGGCCATAGAGATGGTGGTGACGCGGCAGAATGCGGTGGAGTGCCTGCTGTACCTGCACCACCAGCAGAAGCTGCTCGGCGATGGCGAACAGGAGAAGAAGCCCAACAGAGAGAGGCCAAGGGAAAGGAGGGTTCAAGGACCGACGAGAAAGATGTAACTTGTGATTTCGACCCTTCTGGCCTCAATTGGCGTAAATGACATTTTTGGCGAAAATGAGTTAAAAATGCAGTTTTGTTCAGTTTTTTTTTCTCTATCGATCTGTGTATTTGAAATTTCGATATCTCGAAAAAAATGTCTTTAACTACCACGGTTTTTTTGACCCAATTTTAAAAATATTTTAAAATTTTACCGTGAAAGACATTTCATTTACATAAATTTTGATCATGTGTCGTAAAAAACAAATTGCTTGTTAATGAAATGGCGTAAAATACATTTTCGCCCATCAATTATAAAATATGTCATTTACGACCCAAAAAAAATGAAACAAAAATTCAAAAATATTAGTCGTAAATGCCGAATATAGGATTATTTGAAGAATCCATCGTAGAAGACAGGGCGTAAAACGCAATCGTAACCTAAAGATTACAAAACATTGTCGTTTACAACCCAATGAAACTTTAATCATAATCCAAAAAATGTGGTTCTTAAGGCAAAAACTGTTTTTCTGCGTGATATTATAATTCAATGTGAGCATTTCACAATACATCGCCTTTAGGTTTTCATTGCTTGTAACAAAATGCAACACTGATTTCATAGTATGTCTCATAGTCTAAGGCCGTAAAAGATTATTTCATGTGTCTAATTACAAAAATAGTCATTTACTTCTACGTCTTTTCAAGAAAAAATAATTCATTGCGTGACTTTTAAGTCGTAAATGTCAATTTTTATATGTTAAAGTTTTTTTTTATAATCATTGCATTTAGACAGCTGTAAATGACAATCATTATTCATAAATACAAGTTTTTGTGATGTACGTAAATCTCAAAAGTATAAAGCACTTTTTACAAAAGAAGGAAAAAAAAATTAAATGTTAATTGAGATATCTTTTTTATCTTTTTAGCTATAATACTGCTTCTTTTATCAAAATTCTTGCCAGAAATCGCTTCAAAACCTCATTATTATTGCACAAGAGTAGAATACAGATTTAAGAAGTTAGCATGCATATACGCCCTAAAAAATTGTTATTGAATGTCATTTACTACCCAAAAAATTTTGTGAAAATTAACTGTTTATAAATAATTAGGTTGTAAAAGACAAGAAAACAACTAAACAGAGGATAAAATTAGTAGTAATAGCCTATTTAGTTGTACTGAAATGTCTCTTTTTATTCTAGGTTATTAAGATACCTGTGTTTTATTTATATGCACTTTTAATTATTTGCTTGCCAATTTGCCTAAAATAATTGTACTAGTAAATTACTTTTTGTTTGGTGTTCATTAAGTAAAAGGTAATCCATTAAGTAAACAATTCATTGTGTATTGTGTGTGAAATGAAACTATTTTGTAATTTATGAATCAATTATTTAATAATCAAAATGTAGATTTATCTTTCATGCCATGAGCATTGAACAAGTAGGTTGGTACATAGCTTATGCCGGCATACAACAAGAAAGTTACCTGCTAAAACCTTCTAGAATCATTTATTTTAATAGTAACATAACGGGTACGTGGAAGTCTCATTTTCATAACAGGAGTGACTACTTAACTTTGGGACTAATTACATAATCTACCTATTATACCTTAAATTATAAAGAACAAAAGAAAAAGAAAAGATATCGAAGCAAATAATAAAATCACGAATGAAATTATTTTTGTTATTGACTTAGACATTAAATTGAGCCTCAAGTACAGTTCATCATTTTCGACACTTTCCAATAATACATTTGAAACTTCTTTTGATTTTGGATAATTTGGATGTTGTAAATATTCAGTATGATGATGTCTAGCTAGGTATAGCTTGACTGTCACGAAGGTACTTCAAGCTGTGAATTTTGCAACTGCTGCTGAAATGACGGGGATTTACATCCCTTCTTTTATTTCATTACATTTCCATTGTTGTTTTTGGAGCATCTGGTCACAGGGATGATTTAAATTGTGAAGTCTCTAATTTATTTAATTCGAAACTTGCCACAAGTTTTCCTTCGTTTTCATATTTTTAACAGTCTCAGTCGAAAATGTTTTGTTGGCAATTTCATTCAAATTGGAAAATTCTGTATGTTCTATGAACTCCACTGTGTATGGTCAAAGTTTTTTTCGCGATGACTCAAAATATGTCAGCCACTGCGAAGGAGCCCAAACAGTTAGTTCTCTAGTTTAGAGAATATAATTTTTGAGAGAAATTGAGTTAAAAAGATGAAAACGAAGGAAATCCGAGTAGCATCTTTTGAAATAAATAAATTTGATACTGCAACAAATAAATACTCCATGATTCCAGATGCTTCAGAAACAATAATGGAAATGCATATTGATTATAAAGGTAAAGAAAATGGGAAAGGGAAGGGAAAAAGGAAGAAAATAAGGGAATCAAAACCGTCACGTCTGTACTAAAACAGATTACCTACTGATTTCAGTTGCAAACTTCAAGGACTTCAAGCGCCTATAAGGTTTGATTAAACTATACCTAATTGTTATTATAATGAATATTCACAACACCGAAATGAAGCTCAAGTTGTGGATGTATTATTGGAAAGTGACAAAGATGACGAAAGTGATCAGTTTAAGTATTTGAGGTTTAATTTATTGGATAATTCAATTAGTTAGATATATTTTATAATTAAGGTTATTTTCTTGTTCATGCAGGCATAAGCTATGTATATACCTACCTGTTTAATGCTCGTGGTATGAAAAAAGGACAGATACATTTTAAATGATTCATAAATTACAAAATAGTTTTATTTGACACACAATACACAATGAATTATAAAACTTTTATTTAATAACACCTAAACTTATAACTATTTATAAGTGAAATTATTTTAGGCTAATCGGCAAGCAAATTATTGAAAATCTACATAAATAACACACAGCTATCTTAACCTAGAATAAAAATAAAGACGTTAAAGTTCAACTAAATAGTCTTTTACGACTCATTTCATCGTCGGTTTAGTTGTTTTCTTGTCTTTTACTACCTAATTATTTATAAACAGTAAATTTCCACTCATTTTTTGGGTAGTAAATGACATTCAAAAACAATTTTTTGGGGCGTATATGCATGCTAACTTCTTAAATCTGCACTCTACTCCTGTGCAAACGTAATGAGGTTTTGAAGCAACTTCGGGAAAGTATTTTGATAAAAGAAGCATTATTATAGCTCAAAAGACAAAAAAGATATCTCAATTTATATTTTTATTTTTTCGTTTTTTGGCTCCCCTGTAAAAAGTGCTAAATGTAATTTACGCCAATTGAGGCCAAAGGGGTCGATTGTTCATTGACTATGTGTCTAAGTTTACATTGCCAAAGATAACATAATATGCCTAGATAAAGTAGGTGCTCCTATACTTTATGCATTTCGATATTTAGGAGATACCTATAATTAGTATGCTTAGGTACCTACTTATAAGAAGAATAAGCTATAAATAGCTGAAACTTAAATGGATGAAGAAGTCAGCCCATATTTTTCATTTTTCGACCCATGCTCATGTTTCATGCGTTGCTGATTGCAAACAGCTTCGTTTGCGGACGTTATTATAATTATAAGCTCTAGTCGACTTCTACGTACTTACTTATTCAAATAATTGTATCTGTAACTGTAAGTGGTTATCTCGAATATTATGGCTATGCGAAACTTAGCTGCAGTGTATATTTCAAGTCTTTTTCAGGTGTGTATGTAATAGATAAGATGAGACTCCATTATCTACTTTTAAGTTTTGTTGGAATATATATAGGTATTTCAGTTATTAAATAAAATTATACCTACTTAAAAAGAATAAATCTCCTCGTGTCTTTCAGGGCCACCCGTGTATAAACAGTATCGAGGCGCAAAGGTGATATATGTCTTGGCGGGTACCGGTACAACCGTCAAAGAAGCAAAGGTCATAAGGAAAGGTGGTGGTGCGGCAGTCATCGTAAAAGAGGCTGCACCGCAGCGCTCTTCACCATTAATTCTGAGGTTGTGAAATACGTCAAATACCACAATCATCCCCCTACTTATGAAGTATGAAAGTTTACAAGAGGAAAAGTCTGTCTCTGAATCAGTAATAAAATAAGACCTGTATGACATTAAGGTGTATTTAGCGTGACGAGAAAATAATCTTTGAAGTACCTTCCGCATGCCTTTTGCTTTTATACTACCAATTATTTGGGATCGTTGATAAAAATAAATCAAATTTTTTTTTATTTTTTTTTTGTAACGTCTTTTTTCTCAACCTCAAAGAGAAGGGTGTTAAAAGCTGAGAAAAGAAGAAGTACTAGTAGCTCTAGTATTACAGTCACTCCCGCTCACTCATACAAAATCTTGGATTGTTCAAAAGCTGAGAAAAGAAGAAATTCTAGTAGCTCTAGTAGTACAGTCACTCCCGCTCACTCATGAACAATCAAATTTTTTTATACTGTAATATTTTACAGCAATAATTGTTGCTTTTCAAGATGCAGCAACATTTAATGAATCGTACAACATAGTTTCTGTCCGGCTTGTCAGTATAAACCACAAGAAAATCGAAACCTTAAAAATGGAATTGTTCATGAGTTAGCGTGAGAGACTGTACATACCAACTTACCTATTGAGGAAAAAATAAAGACGCAAAATGTTTACCTAAAATCCTTTAAACTCTGTATGTTTTAGATGAGCCAGTGTTCAAGCACAGTGCCCGAGGAGCGAGTGCGGTATTCGTGGGTGGGTACCGGTTTAGCCGTCAGAGTCAGTTGACGGACGGCAAGGTGAGGTGGCACTGCGGCAGCCATCGCAAGAAGGAGTGTCGCTCTGCAATCTGGACCCTAGATTCAGAAGTCGTTAGGTTCATCAATGACCACAACCATCCAGCTCCATCAGAAGAAGAGTCACGAAAGGGTACGGCGGGTAAGGATAGGGTGGGTAAGGGTAGAGTCGCGAAGAAGAAATGAACTAAAATTACCCTAGTTAATTACCTACCTTACAATATATGTAGTTTACGTTTTGACCGATGCTTGTTTGATGTCTGCGCCCCGATTTCGCTGCGCTGACTATGTATTGAACTAGGAAAGTTTAACGAAACTCGAAACTCTGTACGCCGCCCACAGTCCTTGTATTTCCGACCCAGGCTGTCACACGAGGAACACTTTTTATTGGAGTAGGTGCTTCAAGAAAAAATATGTAGGTATGTATGACTCAAGCAGGTGCAGGTGCTTTGCTTGCCCGGTTTGTCTTCTTATGCTCATAGAACTCTTTCTATTAATGGTTTGCAAAGTCTGGGCCAGATGCAATTAATGGAAAAAGTTCTTGTTCGTAGGCGTCCAGTTTCAAATTTCTTGCGGATGATTATGATAAATAACACACATACCTAGTAAAAACAACATCCTAATTATTGCTAGAAAGTATAAATTAACGAATGGTTAACGAATAAAAACGTTTTGATTACTTACTTGAAGTTTTTACTGGCTATTTAACTTACCTATTTTCATCTTCCTTAGGCAAACATACCTACATATATCATAATCCTACAAGTAATTAACTTACTTTTTACTATCTTTTCAGAAATCCTTTCTAAATATTCCAAGTCACCTGAAAAAGATCTTGCAGCTGATTACATGAAATCTGGACCGAAAGAACCGGAAGTATCCAGAAGCCCAGAGCCAAAAGAACCAGATGTTGAATGTTCCCAGGCGCCTTGCTTGGAAGGATCTGGAACCGATTGTTCTGATCCATTACAGCTGGAAAAATCTGCTGCTGAATGTTGTGATTCGCCTCGAAATGAACTAGTTGTAACTCAGTATATCGTGACCGAACCAAAAGAATCTGAAGTTGAAGTTGTCGAAATATCTCAGCCAGAATGTTCCCAGTCGGTTCGCCCGGAAGGACCTACAATTGAGTGCAGAACTTTACCCCAGCTGGAAAAACCTGCTGAAAAATGTCCTCAGATGACTCGCTTGGAAGTACCTCGAACTGATCATACTTATGCATCTCAGCCGCAAGGACCTGCTGCTCAATACTCCCAGTCGACTCATTCGGAAGGACATGTATCGGATCATTCTCATTTATCTCAACTGAAAGTTGTTGATTGTTCCCAGCAGGCTCGCTTAGAAGGACTTGCAATTAAATGTTCTAATTTGAATCAGCCGAAAAAACCTGCAGATAAAAGTCCTGAGTCGACACGTTTTGATGGATTAACATGCCAATATTTTGATTCAGCTCAGCTGAGAGAATTAGAAGCTGAAGTTTCAATAGTATCACAGTCAGAAGAACATGCAGCTGAAAGTGGCAAGTCTGCTTGCCTGGAAGGACCTGGAGTTCAGTGCTCGATTATATCTCGCCCTGATAAACCAGCAGAAATTATTCCCAAGTCGCCTCAAAAATATCTTGAATTTGAAGTTGAATGTATCAAGTCAGAACCGGAAGAAACGTCCTCATCTCAGCCAGAAGTGCCGGTAGCAGTATCTTCCGAGTCTCCCCGTCAATGTTCGATTTCATCTCAGGCTGAAGACCTAACAATTGAATTTTCCAAGACAGTTCAGATTGAACTTGAAGTTGCATGTATCAAGTCAGAACCAGAACAATCGGCTGCATCTCAGCCAGAAAACCCTGTTGCTAAATGCAATAAGCCATTTCGCATAGAAATACTTGAAGATCAAAGTTTTAAGCCATTCCAGCTGGAAAAACCTGTAGAAGCTAAATGCTACAAGCCATTTCACATACAAGTACCTGCAACTCTAAGTTCTAAAGCACCCCGCCCGGAAAACCCTGTAGCTAAACACTATAAGCCATTTCGCATAGAGATACCTGTAGCTCAAAGTTCTCAAGCGCCCCAGACTGAAAATCCTGTAGCTGAATGCCATAAGCCACGTCGAATAGAAGTTCCTGCAGCTCAAAGTTCTAAAGCACCCCAGCTGGAAGAACCTGTAGTTGAATATTCTAAAATAGGACAGTTAGAAGTACCTGTCAGAGTGCACATAAACGAAGATGGGCAAAAAATGTTGTATAACGAGGGATACAAGTACTCGCTTACAAACCAAAACCAAGGCCAGGCCGAATGGTCCTGCGCTACTCACATTCACACAGGATGTAAGGGCATGTTGTACACAGTTAGTGATAATCTTCGAGCACACAGGAGGGATATGATAATTGCTGCAAAAAAATCACAATCACGATCCGCCTAAAGATAAAAGAAAGAATAAAAGCAGAAAAATTATGTTATAAACTAATCAAAAAACAGAATGAATTAATTTATTACTTTATATGAAATTACTTTGTAAATTAATTTATTTAAAAAATGTAAAATATTGTTCTCATGATTCTATGGATTCAGGGAAGCTCTTTCTCTTTTTTAGTGATAAAATAACCAAACATTATAACTATTTTAAAACACAATGTTGTCTTTGTGATTTTAATTTTTTACGGAAGCACTTCCTCTTTTTAGCAGCAAAAATTAACAAATGCAATGCAAGATTTAATCAGATTTATGATTTCATTTACAAAAACGTAATACCTATAAATATGATACGTTTGGTGCAGCTTATGACATAAAATGTAAACCTGTTGTGACAATATTTCATACATGTTATTATTACTAGCAGCACATCAAGCAACTTTTTCTTTAAAGTGGTTTTCAATTTCAATGTATAAAAGACACCTGTAATGAATGTTTGTCTCCCTAAAAGCCCAAACAATGTTTCGTCGTAAAATTTGTGGTCCGGATTTTACAGCAAAAATCATGCATTGCTAAAGGCTGTTCTCTTGAATTGGCAGGTTGATATGCTTCTGTAGCATAATTATTATTCAGTGCGCTGGCGGAGTCTCCCTTTTCAATACCTATCTAAATCATTTTGTGAACAAAGCATTGTGTTATGGTACCTATTGGTAGTAATAAAGGTATACTTTTATACCATTACCTAGTTAGTAATAATAATGATCATTATGGAATTATTATTTCATGTGTATTATTTCATGCAGGTACAGTTTACGATGACCGGCCGAGGTTCTTCACGACGGAGATCGGGGCGCGCGCGATGCAGCTGAGAGGCTACTGCTACACCAGGCACTCGGTGTGCTCCTCGAGGGTGAGGTGGCTCTGCGCCGAGAGCGGCGCCAAGGACTGCCACGCGCTCATCACCACCATCGGCCGCAGCATCGTCGACAAGCTCAACACCCACAATCACCCACCAGCTGGATATTAGATCACTCATTTTATGAATCCATAACTAAATGTTGTATACCTATTGTGTAAAATAGTTGTTACAAACGTATTTTAAAGTATTATTAAATTTACTGCATGTATACAGAGTTTTCAACTGTTGTGAGACATACCTACCTTATCTTAGTCGAAACAGTCTGCCTTCCCAGCATCCATCTAAAAGATACTTCGATCGGCTTGCGCTACAGAAAATATGAAAAGAAGAAAGCACCTGGATGTTTGTTATTCTTACTTTTTTATCTGTATAAGAAGGATCTGTCGCAAAGAACCCATTTATTACTGTCTAAATGGCAATGCGCCCCTAAAACAAAATAGCCCCGCGCGAGGTTTCCCTAATTAATTTGTGCCCCTATGTATGTAGGTACCATCCCTGTTTAAAAAATTCACACTCAGAAAGATTATACTGATAAAACCAAGGAATAAACGTAAACGTTTTAAAGAAACTTTGTTTAGGTAAATGAATGAAAAAGGGTAATACCAAAGACCTGTAGCACCTAAGTACAAGTATATTTTTAAGTAAGAAGGCTGCTCGAACTGTTTAATAACCGATTCAGTGATTAACTTCAATGATTTTACTTACAGAGTCAGAAGAGCAGGAGGTGAAGTACCACTTCTCTCGGAGCAAGTTCGGCAACCGCGTGCTGGTGATCGCGGGCTACCGGTACAAGCTGATGAAGCAGCGCGGCGCCGAGCAGCGCTGGGTGTGCATCAACACGGCGGCGCGCTGCTGCGCCTTCGCCGTCACGCAGGACGACGTGCTCGTGCGCATGAGCGAGACGCACACACATCCCAGGAAGAACGAGGATAAATTGTAATAATTACCCAAATGAAATTGATCTGGAATGTACAACCACCATTTTTACATTTTGTATATTTTTTACAAGAATTCGCATAAATAATGAATCGTGGATGTTTCAATGATAGATAATCTTAAATGCACTAAATATAAGTAAATCATGTTTGAAATGTACGTAAAAATAAATTACCTATAATATATATGTCGTCTAGAAGGGGGTGTGCAGGTGTGTGTCTTGGTGTGTGCGTGTCTTCTTCTTGGTTTCTGGTGTGGCAGGACTGCTCTCCTACGCTCTCATGGTTGTGGGCACGTCGTGGGTACTCAGGCAAATCCAAGTAAAGTCAGGAAATGGTAACGAACTCAGATTTTATTCAGCTTCTCAAGGAATGCAGTTTACAGGATAAGTATGCACCAAAGTGCATCTAGCAAGTGCAATGAACGTGACCGGTCCGACGTGCACCGTTCCACGGTCAGGAATGAGAATGCACCAGCCGACCCGATCCACATGGGTGGAACTGATTTTAGCGCCACCACACGGACGCTCAGTGCACTTTTACAATCAACCAATCAGAGAGCTTCAAATCCCACTACAGTTATTCCAAGTTGCCGGTAGTATGATATCGAAACGATAGTCACTTGTCGCTTAAATTGTCGCTCGCTACGACACGGCCATACTGACGAGTCACACGTCCTCGTGTGTACCTGAAACAACCAAATAAAAGTGTAGAGCAACATGTTACGTTCGGCCTGCTCGGCCAACCTGATTAGCACAAAATTAAGAAAATGTCTGATCAAGCGTTCATTTTTCAATAAAAACAATCGAAATAAATCAAAGGGAAAACAATAGCAGAGCTAAAACCATGATCTTCGCCTAACTAGCGAGTTTCGCGCATAGCTCACTTCGGGCCAAACCAAGTCGGCCAATACCAATAGTCTCATCGAGACCTCGGGCTACTCCAAGTCAGCCTATACTAATAGTCTCATCGAGACTTCGGGCCCCCGCCGTACCGTCAGCCGCGCACCGCTCCCTGAACGACCATAACATGGCCGCAGTTACGACTACGACTAACGCATACAGTGCAGCCAAATAAATCATGATTTTACCTCAGATTTTATAACTACCAAAACAACCAGTTGATAACTAGCAATTTCCTTATCACATCACTCACTGAGTCTAGGTAGGTACTAATGCTTGATCAAAAGGCATCTTCTCAATTATGTCATGGTCATACTGTATGTTCTATTAGCAGTCAATAATTTTGATAAGAATTGAACATTATCAAACAACTACAATAATTTTGATTCAGCTTTGTTTGGTTATTTTCTTTACCAGATTGTCTACCTTAAATCTCACTACCTATGCTGTGCATCTATACGCGGAAAAAGGAAACGATACGACCTGAAATCGCACTACCTATGCTTCTATACGCGACAATGAAAAGTTTACAGAAAGTTCACTCGACCTTATTCAGGATTTTTGCGATTGTCATTTGTTACATAGCCAGAACTGCTACTGTCAATAATAACAAAGAATAAGAATATCGCAACAGTAAAATCTGATACAAAAACGACATTTATGATGCTGAGCCAATTCTAATCTAAGAAACATGACGGTCGTGGCATCCAACTTCCTAGTTACCCTGACTTCCCCTGAGATTCCGGTTATTTCCAGTTACAGTCTGTAAGCGTCAAAATCGTAGCTAGTCCTGAGTGAGCTATCTGTATAGGTGCCCCGTGCGCCGTTCCCCTAATTAGTGAAAAAAAGAACTGATCCGACAAGGTTTGAATTTAGCTCACGGTAAACTACTATCATGCGTTGTGAACTGTCGCGTTGCGCTACGAGTAGAACGGGCTAGAATATGAAGAATTGTTTAGTCAAATTACGTTTGCACTTTGTAACTAATTCCTTTGTTTACTACCTACGCGCTTCCTCGCGTTATCGTTGGCTAAGCTGATAGATAAGGATGACGTTACATTACGAGCTAGCTATTTTAAACGAATTTTCGTCTTACCTGTAGCATAGTCTAATTAAACATGGTCTTTCCTTCCCAGAGAAACACAAGACAACGTCACTTAGTATTGCCACTTTATTTCAATAAAATACGTTATGGGGCATGGACGTATAAAAGGGCGGACAGAGTCGCGCTAATAAAACCTCTGTGTAGCCCCAAGTCAGCCAGTTGGCTGTACGTACAAGAACGCACGCACACATTCACACCAAACCCAGCCATTCCGAACGCAAACGTCAGCCTACCCTACCGATTTTTGCAAAATAAACAAAAATAAAACATCATGTCGTGCGTTGTAAAAATTTGAAAAAACAGCAGAGATCAAAGGAATAAAAGTTCGGGAATCACGTTTCACAGGTAAATTAATAATTTGATTACTCATTTTCATGTTTTAAATTATTTAAATTAGCCTCCAACTGAGGGCTGGTGTTGCCATTATTCACGTTATAAATTTCCCTAAAGTATAGGTAATTATTGGGTGGGTGGGTTCAAAAAATTCGGTTTCACCACATCTTAAAATTAGAAAACGAGACAAGAATTTCTCAAAGCAAAAGAACGTATTATAAAAACTTACTCAACATATGGGATGTAAGTCGTAAATAGAACAATTCAATATAATCGTATTAATAACTGTGTTTTATTGGTAAAAAGAATCCTAACATGGCAACCCTAATTCACTCACACAAGTTTATCCGCCGCCATTACGGTTATTCAGTTTTGACATAACTGGCATTCTGTCCGCCCTTTTATACGTCCATGTTATGGGGTAAATTCAATCTCAGAAAAGTGACCTAAAAAATATTTCTTAATAATTTTATAATTTAGATTTACGTGTGTATTAACTTGAACTTCACAACAACACTTTAATTGTATTTATTAGTTAACAGTATCATAAATGATTTACAAAAAACATCATAAGAGTGGGTAGTTCTGGTAACCCACAAGCATGATGACGTAGACTTGTGTTGGTCACGTGGTCCACGAGTCTCGGAACGGAATACCAGGCGGAGTATCTTATTATACCATGACCTGTAGTTACTCGCGTCTGCACTGTGACACTTGATAAACGTAAACTAAAACTCGCGTAACAAATTGCACATTGCACAAGACTTTTTACACAGGTGGAATTGGGTGGAATATCAGTTTCGATCGCACTCAAAATCCATTTCCATGATAGCGGTAAAAACTGAAAACCGGGTTTGAAACATTACCTACCTAACTGTGCTAAGACAATCCTTTCTTAAAAACGCGAATCAAGCAATAAAGTATTCGAACCGATCACAATCTCGTGTGGCATGAATTTATTTTGTGCGATCACAAATGTCACAAGTAAACTATGACTACCCCCATGAAAATTCCTCAGAACATGACTATCGCGCCTGTTGAAATTACGTTAGCAAATAAACGAAACCTCATGAAAAATTTGCGACACTTTTATAAGGCGAAACGAAAACTATACTCTGACCCGAAAATCTGCACCATTATCAAAGTAAACTGATTACGACTCACCGGATTGTTCAATTGTCTCGGGAAGGCCTCTTGCAGTAGGGGACCGGAACGGAGAGTTCGCGCCGCGCCTTCGGTCCTGGAACCACCGCCGCTGCCGCCGCCATTGCCTCTGCCGTTGCCAGCGCTTTGATTGCCGCTGCCCGCTGCCGCCGCTTTGATTGCCGCTGCTCGCTGCGCCACCTTGCCGAACTTCTTGTATCATCTTCCGGGTCTAGATTTTTGTTGGCTTCTTACATGCGCATAGTGAAGTGGTTTTGTTGCTTGAAAAATCGACGTCAGTTTTCGCTGCTGGTTGGATGCCCGAGGTGATCCCGCTTCTGATGTCGTCTAGAAGGGGGTGTGCAGGTGTGTGTCTTGGTGTGTGCGTGTCTTCTTCTTGGTTTCTGGTGTGGCAGGACTGCTCTCCTACGCTCTCATGGTTGTGGGCACGTCGTGGGTACTCAGGCAAATCCAAGTAAAGTCAGGAAATGGTAACGAACTCAGATTTTATTCAGCTTCTCAAGGAATGCAGTTTACAGGATAAGTATGCACCAAAGTGCATCTAGCAAGTGCAATGAACGTGACCGGTCCGACGTGTGCACCGTTCCACGGTCAGGAATGAGAATGCACCAGCCGACCCGATCCACATGGGTGGAACTGATTTTAGCGCCACCACACGGACGCTCAGTGCACTTTTACAATCAACCAATCAGAGAGCTTCAAATCCCACTACAGTTATTCCAAGTTGCCGGTAGTATGATATCGAAACGATAGTCACTGTCGCTTAAATTGTCGCTCGCTACGACATATATATTACCTAATACTTGTGACCGTGCACGTAATGTGTGTGTATGTAAACATTTCCTTTAAGTTTAAGTACTTAAGTGTAATTCAAAATTTCGGACTTGCTTTGAGATTTGAGAGACATCATTAATTTAATTTTTAGATGCATTTAACTCTGCGGCAGCCTGCGAGCAGCCGATCAGGTTCGAGACGACGCGGCACGGGAACCCCATCATCACGTGGGGTCGCTACCGGTTCACCAAGAAGCTGCAGCGCAAGGAGAAGGCCTGGTGGGAGTGCACGGCTCGCAGGAAGCGCGGCTGCCACTGCATCCTCGTCACCAGGACCGACCGCATGGTCAAGCTCAACGGCTGGCACAACCACTAGACTTTCTAGACATTAGTTTTGAAAACTACGTTTTACATATTCCCATCGAGTTGCCATGCGTGAAGATACTTAATTATAACTTACCTACTGTTTGCCAGTTATTAATTAAACACTTGTCAATATATGTAGTGGCTAGTCATGGCTTCTAGCAGTAGTTTCAACCCTAATATAATATATTTATTTTTAAGCAGTGTCTGAAGATCGCGGTCGGGCGCGTGCTACCCGTCGGCCTCCCGATGGTGGTGCACTTACTGCATCGAAACGTCGAGATTCTACAAGCCTCGACTTCAAGAAACAAGGTTAGTCGTTGTATAACATACAAGCTTGATTTGTATATATAGTACAATCGCAGCTATACTTTTCATTAAAAAAAAAACTTTTTATAGGTTCGTCTGGTATTCCTGCGCAGTTCATCATGTCTCGATACGGGAACAAAATGGTCAAGTTGGATAAATACACCTTTACTCGTAATAATCAAAAGAGGAAAGGAATAACAGAGGAAGACGCTATGCGATGGAAATGCAGCGTCCATGCTTGGAAAGGATGCAAAGCTTACATTATAACTAAAAAAAGTTTTATTATTGCAAGTTATAATGTTCACAATCACTGAAGACTACATAAATTTTATTATTATTATGTAAATATAAATTGGTAAATAAATTTTAATGGGTTATATTACCTACACATACACTGAGTCATCTTGCTATAATCTGAGCAATAATTTTTTCTTAGCTTTTTCTATTTTTGCGTTGGTACCTTTGTAAATGATGCACGTTTATTAACTCAAAATAAAACCGCCTCGGTGATAAGTGATCTTACCGGCGGCGAGGTTTTGATTTTGAAAGCAGCTTTGGAATGGAATTCGGAAAATAATACTTAGTCCATACCAAGATCAGACTCAAATTGATGAAAGAACATTTCGAATCGAAATTGTTATTTCAGCTCTAACTAAATTGTTATTTCACAGTGCATTGGGTGTCCCATTCTCGGGCTCAGGTCAACGGCTACTCGTTCTACGTCTACAAACGCTCTTCCCAGAATTGCGACCGCTGGGGATGCACCAACCGGGCCACGGCCAAGTGCCGGGCATTCTTCACCACCACCAAAACCGCACCCAGGACCATCCTGAGAATGCACATCGAACACAACCATCCGCCTTCCAGACCGTATACTAAGAGGAATGTAGGGTATTGGTTGGAGAAACAGTGATTTAGTATTCTCATGATCTAGTCAATATACTTAGGTACCTATTTGGCTGTTCTTGTTATATCGGGTTTGTTTTAATGTAAGTGCTTTTTTTTAAAGAAACATAGTTAAAAAATATGCATAAAACGAATATACAGTAACATTTTTCATCCAGCTACAGCCAGTATATTATGGACAAGTTTTTTTTTTTGTGTACCTAAATGAATTAGTTGATAAATAAATCGTGAAACTTTTCAATTGAGCCGTTTGTATTTTAGCTGGAAAAAAAACCATGTATGGTTATAAAATTTTGCTTCCTGTAATATATTATTATTATTAATGGGATCTACTTATTATCATTAATTAAAGTCGCTTTTCTGTCGTAGAATTTGATAACTGCTCCTGAACCGCGCGACGGGTTTTGATGCAGTTATTTGTAAAAGATAAATTAGTGATTCAAGTGAAAGGTAACACATGCCGGGAAAATGCCTTTTTTCTGAGGGAATCTGAGTTGCAGCGAGTGAAACCGCTAGTAGGCCGCTAGTTATGAATAAATTTCAATATTCTTACAGTGCAGATTCAATGGTTGACCAACACGCGTGGGAATCCGCTCGCATTGTTGGACGGCTACACCTTCAGCTATCAACTTCGGTCGGCCTCCTCCGAGCGGTGGCGGTGCTCCAATGGTCGGCAGTGTCGCGCTGCATTCACCGTCACCACAGCCACGCCCAAGGTCGTCGTCAGCGTCAACAACCAACACAACCACCCACCCGCCAGAAACTTCATCATAAGGAATGGAGTATACATTAAACTTTAATGGAACAGTGTTAAAAACGTTTAAACTTTCATCAATAAATATGCCTGGCCGTTAATTCTTTGCCTATAAAATTATGTGTGCGTGAATGAACAGGAATAAAAAATAATAATGATGAAAAGAGTTCTATAATTATCAATGACACTCCGTTTGAAGCACTTGAATTTAGCTACTGTAGCAAAAAATGGATGAGCTTTATCTAACGACGATATATCGGGTGTCTCACACGAAAAAAAGAATATAATTAATTCTGTTCTTTCATTTACAGTGCAATGGTTAACGAATGTCCGCGGGAGAGCTATTGCTCTGTTGGACAGCTACACTTACTACCGCCATAGAATCAACCTGAGCTCCACTATAGAGCGCTGGGCGTGCTGCAGCGGGCGCCAGTGCCGCGCCGCCTTCACCATCACCACAGTCACGCCCAGGCGCTTCCTCACCATCAACACCGTACACAATCACCCGCCGGTCACTAACTTCACCATTAGGAATGGAGTATACTGTAAAATTAACAACCTTTATTCAAAACTACCTACATAAATACTTTTTCTCTTGACAACCGAAAAGCGCAGTCAAAACGACGCCATTGTCATTTGCCATATCTGTCTAAATCCTAAGGCACGAATGTACGTCCGCCTATGATATTGGTCGGCTGCAACCATTTTAAACTTCTAGAGTCTGTGGTTAATTTTCTACTACAATAGTGGCATGGCTTCTTGTTACTTCTTATCTTCCAGAAGTTTTCATCTCTAACAATAACAATGCATAATAAAAAGTTTGTTATCTTCAAAGTTTTATCATTCATGTATCCATTTCATTCACGTAGGTTTTTAATTTTATTAACGTCCCTACGCAACCAAGCTGGGAAACCTGTCGCATTATTCGAGAACTACACCTTGTACCAGAGAGCACAATGCACGCGCACGTGCAACTGGGTGTGCACGCGCGCGAAGAGCTGCAAGTGCAAAGCGCGCGTGGTCACCGCTCGCGATGGTCGCGTCATACGGAAGAGCGCAGGACATAGCCACCCGCCACAACCATATGTCGTTCGCAATGGAATTTACATTAAGTTATAACTTATAAGGTTTTTGTATTTTATCGCTGTTTAGTAGACTACCTATAAAATGTATTAGGGTGAGAATCCACCAGAGCTGTGCGAGTAAAATGTGTCGTACGAGGATGTGTAGCTGTGCTGTGGAAATGTGTAGGGGTTTCCACCAGAGCTGTGCGAGTAAAATGTGTCGTACGAGGATGCGTAGCGGAGCTGTCAAAATGCGCATTAATGTGCGGAGCGAGGATGCGTTGCGAAGCTTTCAACATCAGCTGTAATTGACTGGTAGGGAATCTTCGCAAACCTCGCAACATATTCCTCGCAGCACATTTCTCGCAACGCATTCCTCGCAACGCATTCCTCGCAACACATTTCTCGCTTATTTTGTATGTAGAATGGCCTCGCTTCGCTAAACCCGATTCCACCAGATCTGAGCTGAGCGAGGCTAGGAAAATGAAGTGATTCTATTGGTGGATTTTTTCCTCGCACACCGCTTAGCTACCTCGCACAGCTCTGGTGGAATCTCACCCTTATCATGTGGTCGAATTAACGACTTACGAAGTTATTTTTTAAGTTTATTGACATAAACTAAATAGGTACAAAGCTAAGGAAATCTTACCATTTTTATCGTAGTTAGCTCAGCCCAAACTAGTCTATTCGATTTAATGAAACGGTGTTGAGACTGATGAATGTTGAGGAAGCGAAAGAGGTGTGTCAGAATGTAATGTAATGCAAGTGGAAGGACATAGTCTCTGCCTACCCCTCCGGAAAAGAGTCGTGATTTTATGTAGGTATGTATTGTATATATTCATAACTTTATTCATAAACAGTAACATAGCTGTGTGCGAAATAGTTAGGCATAACATACTATGTATGTATGTTACAGCAGATTATTTATTGTTACTGTTTTCAGTCACACTATTAAGAAATTCATCTGGGAAGGCTGTAGCGTTGTACGAGGACTACAATTTAACGCTGGATTCGCAATACAAGAGCACGTGCAACTGGTCGTGCACGCGAAGCAGAAGCAGGCAGTGCAAGGCGCGCTTGGTCACCCACCACACTCGACGGTTACGTCATTAGGAAGACCGCAGAACACAACCATCCGCCACAAAAATATGTGATACGCAATGGTGTTTACATTAGGATATAAGTTATTGTTCCTCTTCATTGATGTGAAGGTAGTATTAAAAAGTAACAGATAAGAACGGAGTAAAAGGATTCAGCTTTTTAATACTTACGATCTTTTAATTATTGCAATAGGGAGGGGACAGATTCAGTTAATATACGTACCTAATAAATAAATCGCCGAACGGTAGAGTGTGAAGGCGGATTGGTGAACCCCAGTGAAGTTTTGATCAGTAGGATTAGACTACTAAAAATAGCTACTCGCTAAGAAGCGTCGACAGTCCCACCACTTCTTTGTAATATTCCAACCCCGCTGTCGCCCTGCCCGCAAGCAGTATTATGCGGTCACGTCAGCACCACACACGTATAAACTTAAGCGCATGTAGTAATTTTACCCCGCGTATTTCTATGGGAGTGTTGCCGGCCTTCATGCCAATTTCTAATTTTAAGGTTGCTCTCTTTTTTAATACTAACTCCTCGCTAAGTTGATAGAAGGAGGCGACGTAGAGTCGTTATTAGAGCTCCTGTTGTATTCAATTTAGTACTTGTTCAGTTCTAGGTCACCCGTTGTTCACGTACTCCCGCCGCGGCACCTCGCTGATGTTCTACCGCGGGCACCGCTTCACCCTGACCTGGGAGGCTCGTCGGCCGAGCAGCAAGCGACGCTGGCGGTGCAGCAAGTGGTACGCGGGCTGCCGGGTCGGCGTCGTCACTCTCCACGATCGGATTCATAAAGTCGTCAACGTACACAACCACTTTTAGAAAGTTCCTACTTTAGATTTTTATGTGTAAAATGTATGTATTGTGAGATTAATTCAAAATAATGTACCTGAATATTACATACATATTCCTTGATCTCTTTTATGATAGGTAAGTTTTTAGTTGTAGGTAAGTTTGATACCTGACTTGATTACAATTTTTTATGATTTATTTATTACATACTTTATTTGCAGTGCAATGAAGTTTAGTGTATTTTATCGTTATATAGGGTGAAATTTTACTAGTGACCGATAGCTCAAACTCAGAACCGCCTAATGATAAGGAACAACTTTCCCTAAGGAACATAGGTCGAAATATGAAAAAAATTTTGGACCTCCCATAGAAACTCAAATCAGCTGATCGGCAAATTTGTATGGGAGGTCCAAATTTTTTTTTCATATTTCGACATATGTTCCTTGGGGAAAGTTATTCCTTATCACCAGCCGGTTCTGAGTTTGAGCTATCGGTCACTAGTAAAATTTCACCCGATATAATAAGTGCATTTTGTAATGCAATTTCTTTATGCTATGAAAATTCTGTAAGTATTTTAAGTAAACAAATAAATGAGACGTGCTCTTGCTTTGGGTCTCTAGTACATCATGCCACTAGCAAATAGCTTCTGTTATCCACCGGCTACCTGCAGCTTTGCCCTAAAACCTTGCTCTGTGTGTGACCTTGACTATTTGAAGCTGTGTGAAAAGAAGTGATGGTTATACTGTATTTAGAGCTTACCTCTATCATCAGCATCAGCTCTCTCTTAAAAGTTTCCCAAGGTTATACCTAGGTACTTATAAAAACAATAAGAATTGCACAAAAAAGGCTATCGAAATTGATTTTATTGATGTCAGTAGATAATAATCTCATCTACCAATTGTGTATTATTATTATCATCATACAACATTTTTATGCAGGTATTAACAAATTATAAAATAAAAATAAAATATATAAATAGGTATTCATTGTGCATCACTCTCACTCATTGCATATATTTTTGCAGTGGAAATGATATCATCCCGGCATGGCAGACCTATGTTGCGATGCGGAAGATACAGGTTTTCGCGTCACAGCAGCTTTAAAGAGGGTTATCCTAAGTGTTTGTGGGTCTGCGTGCGATGGTCAGTTGGTTGCCGAGCTTCCATCACCACATTTGATGGAAACGTATTCAAAGCCAACATGCAACACAACCATAATTAAATCACAAAGTATTTTAAAATAAGTTTAGTTTAGGTTGTTACAAGTATATCGTGACTAAACAAAGATTTTTACAAATAGTGTATAAAGTCATAATATTATACATTTTTATGTATAAGCTTTTTTGCTTGTGATTTTACAAATTTATATTACTAATCTCTTTATTATTCAATGAATTAAGTGCAGTTATTATTCTATTAATGTGACTTAATTATGTGAGATGTGGGTATTCTTTTTCTAATGAGTGAGATTCACAAGTAAACAATGAAAACCATGAAAACTAAACTTATTTTTTTTCGTGTTTACATTAAAGCTTATCTTTTATCTTATCTTCTATCAACTCTAGATAATTATAACAGCACTGAAGGTTGTAAGAAGTGAAACTTATTATGAATGTTGCTGTAAGTAGATGTTTTTGTTTCCAGCTCCGTACTTCTCTGTGACGTGCAGCGGTCGGTCGGTGCTGACGCTGCGCGGGTACCGGTACTACAGGAACCACAGGGCGTCAGGCGCCGTGGCCACTTACTTCTGCAGCCGCCAGTGCTCGGCCGACCGATGCAAGGCGTCCGTCAGGGTAGCAGACAACGTCATCGTTGGTTTTAAAAATGAGCACACTCACTAGCTTGCTAGTCATTACTTACGTACTGGTTTGACCTCACCTTACCTACTTGTTTATACGCTTTTATGATTGATAGTGTATTATCGCAAGATTTTAGTTTAATAGAAATAGAAAAATAAATAAAAATTTAATTCTATTATTAGTGAACCAAATTGGATACACCTGCAAGCTTCTAGTCTAGTCTGCAGGTATCAGCTAGCTAATTGTACTACAGTTAGTATTCTTTTGTAGTACTGCTATGTAGGTCCTACTTAATGTACTTACGCTTCATGAGAATTCTATGTGTATTAGGTTATAATTTGGTTAGGATTTTGTATCTTCAGATCAACCAACATTCACGACCTCAAGGTTCGGGAAACCAGTGATCGTGATCGGTCGATACCGCTTCAATAAGTATTGTCGCAGTAGAGGGCCTAAAGCCAAGTGGGTCTGCAGCCTCGGCAGCTCCAGGTGCCGCGCCTCGCTCACCACTTTCGAGGACATCATCGTCAAGATCAACAATAAACATTCTCACTGACTGGCCAGTGAACATTTGCGTAGGTATTTCATCGTAAGCATTTTTATAAGTAAAATGAGTAAAAGTATTTGAATTAAGAGGTGTCTGACATCGAAGGGGTCAATAGCAAGTACCTTAGCGTAATAAAATTATTAACTAGATATAAAATTCACTTGTTTCGTATCTTTGTTTGCCTTCTTCTGCTTCTCACTTGGGTGTCATACACTGGGTGACTGTCCCGATGGCGTAGTGGATAGTGCACCTGCCTTCTACGCCGAGGGTAGTGGGTTCGATTCCCACTGGACACAAATATTTGTAAAGTCAATTTTCAAATATTTGTGTTAAGTCTGGGTGTTTTCTATGTATAAAATGTATTTATTTACAAAAAAAAAGTATATAAGTATTATATCAGTTGTCTAGTTCCCATAGTACAAGCTTTGCTTAGTTTGGGGCTAGATGGCGCTATGTGTTTCATCCAGGGATATTTATTTATTTATTCTATTTATTTATTTATACAAAAAAAATTGGGTTGAGTACCTCCATCACCAAAACAATCTTGCCAGAATTTAAAAAACTTAACCTTTCAGCACCGTTCCTAACGCGATCTCGGTTCGGCAAGCCGGTGCTGATCTTGGGCAGGTACCGGTACAACAGGCACTCGCGGTACATGCACGGCTCCAAGGGGCTCTGGGTGTGCAGCAAGGTGTCGCAAGGGTGCCGCGCCGTCGTCACCTCCATGGACAACGTCATCGTCAACCTCAAGGGCACTCATACACATTAAAGTATCTAAGTAGTAAGTAAATATTATTCATCTGCAGTATTAGTAGAGTGTATCTTCTAATCTTGTAAAAATGCTTAGGTAAATAAAGTATCAAGAATAACAAAAAATATTATTAGGTAGTTATTTGTAGGTACATGAGGTATCTGCATAAAACGTTGTTTTATTAATATTCCTTCAATTAATGGAAATTTTACGAAAATAGATGAGGTACGTGTAGTAGCTATATGGTAAGTAGTAGGTTTCTGAATCCAGTAGTGAGTAGGTAAATTGAAAAGCCTGAACAATTTTGCTCTAAAAGAACCGGTAAAATCACGCGAAAAAATATAATATGCACTCATGCAAATAGAGGCAATATTGTAGAATTATGATTTTTATTTCAGTGTGGCCTATATTTACAACATCCCGCCGAGGAAAACCTGCTTTACAGATTGGAGAACATAGCTTCTTCAAATACACGAGGAATTGGGGCCCTAAGACACTGTGGGTGTGCAACAAGGCCAGCTCTAAGAAGTGCCGCGCCACCGTCACCACCGTCGACCAAGACATTGTTAAACTCAGGAACGTTCATACGCACTGATTATTACAATTATCAGAAATTTCCAAAAATCTTCTTTAATGTTTCTTTAGCCCCCCTTAATTACTTACCTATTATTTTTTATTATTTTTTGTAGTTTTTTTATAGTGCCAACAAAAGGTAACTTAACGATTTTTAAAGTTTCGTTGTTTATAAACCATTTTTTTTTTTTTTTTTTTTTTTTATTTATGATGGGCTTACTCTTGACCCCAATCTTACCCTAGAGCAGAGATGGGATCTACGGTGGAGCGAGCTTGCCCAGAAGATGCCTATTCACTCTAGACTTAAAGAGATTCAGGTTATATGCACTCGGAAATACAGACGCAGGCAGGGAATTCCATTCTTTAGCCGTGCGCATAATGAAAGATGATTTGAAGCGCTTAGTGCGTAATGTGGGTATATCAACTAAGAACGGATGGTAGCCGGCCGTGCGTCTGGATGTCCGATAGAAGAAAGGAGACGGTGGTATGAGCTCATGCAGCTCACGCGCACACTCTCCGAAGTACAATCTGTAGAAGACCGATAGGCAAGCAACCTTGCGGCGGTGAGCCAGGCTGTGAAGCTTGGTCGCCACCAGTTTTTTATCGCCTATTAATCTCTTGGCTCTGCGTTCCACCGAATCCAGTGCAGCAAGTTGGTATTTAGCCGAGCCATCCCAAAGGTGACAGCAGTACTCCATGCAAGATCGGACTTGAGCTTTATAAAGAGTTAGAAGCTGTTCAGGCGTGAAGTACCGCTTGACTTTATTCAGGACGCCCAACTTTCTAGCTGCAATTTGAGCCTTGGACTCGATGGTGGTGCCGAAGTTGAGGTCAGAGGACAACTCCATGCCAAGGAGTTGAAGAGTGTTGGTCACTGGAACAGATGTACCCCGAAAAGTAGGAGAAAAGGTGAAAGGACTTTTTGCGGAGAAAAGACACGCCTGCGTTTTTGAAGCATTGAAGCTGACGAGATTGTCTTCGCCCCACTGGGAGACGTTACTTAACGTCAGGCTCGTACGCTCAATCATAGCCTTTCTCAATCTTTGGATTTCATCACCACTGGCTCCTGCGCCGGACAGATATTTCTCGGTGACAGTACTGTCATCTGCGTACCCAACAATTCCTGAAGATAGAAGGTCATTGATGTGCAGCAGGAAAAGCGTCGCGAGAGTACAGACCCTGAGGAACTCCGGCGTCAATAGCCTTGAGGTCAGAGGAGCAGCCGTCTATGACCACTCGGATCGACCGTTCACTCAGGAAGTCAGCCACCCAGCTACAGAAGCCAGTGGGTATGCCGTACGCTGGAAGCTTGCTCAACAGACTCGCATGCCACACCCTATCGAAGGCCTTTGAAATGTCCAGCGACACTGCTATTGCTTCGCCGTGGTTTTCAATGGCCTCGCCCCAGCAATGCGTTACGTACACTAGAAGATCTCCCGTGGAACGCCCTCGGCGGAAGCCATATTGACAATCACTGAGAAGATCATTGTCTTCGAGGTACGAAAGCAGTTTGCAGTTCAGAACTCTTTCCATAACCTTACAGAGTACGGAAGTGATGGCGATCGGTCGATAGTTGCTAGGGTCGGCACGGCTACCATTACGTATTATTTTGTCAAGTCTGTCCGTCTGACTGTGCCTATATACCTATAACTTCGTCAGTTTTGAACCGATTAACATCAAAATTGGTGTCTAATCATGCTGACACAAATGTATTTAAATATAGATAAAAATGTATACAAAACATTCACAAATATATTAAACATGTAGAGGGATTTTCTAGAATTGTGGTTTTGGTTACAGTGTGGCCTATGTTTACAACATCCCGACGAGGAAAACCTGCGTTACAGATTGGAGATCATAGCTTCTTCAAATATACGAGAAATTGGGGTCCTAAGACGCTGTGGGTGTGCAACAAGTCCAGGTCACCACCATCGACGAAACCATCGTCAAACTCAACAACGTTCATACGCACTGATTACTTAGGTTTTGCAAATTCTGAGTGGATAGTTTGGTCTCGGAATCCGGAGGTCATAGTACAATATTGTCTGTCATAAAACATTGAGCAAGCAGATATTAAAGCCTTAAAATGAGTGGAAAGTACTAAGAAATTCTTCATCACTTTCAAATTCCTAGTGTTTTATTTCTATGATCTACTTAACTTAGTGCCTGTTTTCACCATGTCAAGATTTGGAAAGCCGGTCATTGAAATTGGCCAGTACCGTTTCAACAAGTACCTCTGCAGTAAGGGCCCGACGGTGCGCTGCGTGTGCGTCAAGCACACTGCTGGATGTCGCGCCACCATCACTACCATTGATGTATGATGCGATCATCAAATGTAGCAATGAACACAACTACCTACTACTAATAAATTTATTGGCTCAAGCTTTATTTATTTTTCCATTCTTTCGTGAGCACGAACGATCCTTTGCTATAAGTTTCTAATGGTTTCGTTTCTTACCTCTACTTAGGGCCTGTTTTCACCACGTCAAGATTTGGAAAGCCCGTCATTGAAATTGGCCAGTACCGCTTCAACAAGTACCACCGCAGCAAGGGTCCTAAGGGGCTCTGGGTGTGCGTCAAGCAGACTGCTGGGTGTCGCGCCACCATTACTACTATTGACGATGTTATCATCAAGTGTAGCAATGAACATAATCACTGATATTAAATTTATTGGCTTAAGCTTTCTTTATGTCTTGTTTTTAAACATTCTGAATCGCAAGCAGATATTCTTTTTTGTAATAATTTAAATTTTTACTAAGCCTATTTATGTTACGTATTAATTTAATATGACTGTACAGTATTACGTAAATTGCTGTTCGTTTCTAACGTTTTCGTTTCTTACCTCTACTTAGTGCCTGTTTTCACCACGTCAAGATTTGGAAAGCCCGTCATTGTAATCGGGAAATACCGCTTCAACAAGTACCATTGCAACAAGGGTCCGACTGTGCGCTGGGTGTGCGTCAAGAAATCTGCTGGATGTCGCGCCACCATCACTACCATTGATAATGTCATCATGAAATGTAGCAATGAACACAAACACTGCAAATAAAATTGGCTCAGGCTTTGTTTATTTTTCGTTTTTCAACTAAATGTAATGAAATAGGCTCTATGTTTCCTAGGTCTACTTAAGATTAAAAGAGAATGTTTTATGTTTTTTAGATGTAGATAATGTCATGGTTTTCACATTTTGTAATACATAATTTATATATATTAATAACAATATTCGGTGTCAGTTTTTAATGGTTTCGTTTCTTGCGCTCTACTTAGTGCCTGTTTTCACCACGTCAAGATTTGGAAAGCCAGTCATTGAAATTGGCCAGTACCGCTTCAACAAGTACCACCGCAGCAAGGGTCCTAAGGGGCTCTGGGTGTGCGTCAAGCAGACTGCTGGGTGTCGCGCCACCATTACTACTATTGATGATGTCATCATCAAGTGTAGCAATGAACACAATCAATGTTTTTAAACATTCTGAATCGCAAACAGATATTTTTTTTGTAATAATTTCAATTTTGACTAAGCCTATTTATTTATGTTACGTATTAATTTAATATGACTGTACAGTATTACGTAAATTGCTGTTCGTTTCTAACGTTTTCCTTTTTTTTTCTCTAATTAGTGCCAGTTTTCACTACGTCAAGGTTTGGAAAGCCTGTCATTGTAATCGGAAAATGCCGCTTCAACAAGTATTATAGCAGACAGGGTCCGACCACACTATGGAAACGCCAATATGATGACATATTCCTTATTAAACCCATAGATTAAACCACAGATAACAGCTATCAAACAGATGATTTTTACGACGGCCATTTCTTATCTTTCAAAAAAGAAAACTTTACTACTTTTCAAGAAGTTTTTGATCAAAATATAAAACGAATCAAACAAACCTATTTATGTACAAACTTATTTTTCTAGTTTGTGGACTATCACGCCAGTTGTCTTTGTCAACGTCAAGTCAAAGCGTCAGTTATTTAACACAGATGAACTTAAATATGTAGACTAGCTACAGATAAGACAGTCACTGAAACCACAAACCAAACGAGGACCACCGTGTCGCTAGCGTCGCACAGTAACCATCGATGTTAACTATAGATCACGCAAAAAGCATAGATGGTAAATATAAACCTTAAGGAGAGTACATCCAAATAGGTATTATGTTTATTGATAGTGCTGTCCATCGAAACATGTATTGCTATCGATTATTAGTGCTGTGCGGTTGTTATCGATAAAACTGCGACATTCTACTGTAGGGTATACTGTATTGATTTTGATTAAATTAATAAGAAAATGTGAATAAAACTTCAGAAAACGGAATTAAATTGTCAGTTTATTAAATTTTCAAAATACATTTATACAAAGTAGTTCAACAAACTTAGGTACCACATTACCACCCACAAAGAATTTTATCGGAAATTTCCATTGCGATTTTTGATACGTAATTATTAATTCAACGTACATGATAAAGTAAATTCGGCCTGGCATTTTAGGTAGATGTAGGTAGAAGCTTGTACAGTGTTCACAAGAAGGGGCGAAGGTTGCACATGAAGATCTGAAATTTGATTATTTTAATAAGCATTAAAATTAGATAGAGGTTAGGCAGCTAATTTTAAGGAAAATATACCTTTCTAGTAAAAGATTTTTTTTTCACCTCCCATACAAAATATACGTCAGATCATATATTTTGTATGGAAGGTCAAAAAAAAATTCGTTTACTACCATATGTTCCATGGGAAAGTTGTTCAGTTTTATGGTCTGAGCACGCTTACAAAGTTTTCGTTACACCGTCCCTTATACATACTCTCGAAAAACATAACCCTCCGCCTGAGGCAGTCGGGTAAAAATAAGTATTAAAATAGGTAGGTATACATTTTCGTCATCAATATTCTGTTTCATCTGTGTTGGAATGGAGACGGTAGAAAGTACTTTAAATTTGCGCTGAACATAAGTACAAAGTGCACAATATTAATTTTTAATTATATTACATACCTGCTTTTCCCATAAATAAGGTGAGGTCAGAATCATCATTATCATCAGATTACATCTTGAAGTAAGTACGTAAATTGTGGTTACTCAAAGCATTTTGATCTGAAAGGAAAACCCTTCATGTTAAATAAATAATTACAAGGAATTACACACAAGGAAACACGAGCAAGCATATCCAAATGAAGAATCGTCATATTTAGGGAATCACCCCGTAATCTAAAAAGGGTACAGCTTACCACGTCTCAGGACATGGACCACGCCTCAGGTCCACGCATCCGAAGACTTTGCGAAGGAAGCCTCCCTTATCAACAACTTGAGAAATAAATGATGCGCGGATAAATCAAGATAATGTGAGGATGAATCAACTCAAACATTCTCTCAAGAAATTCTGCTAATTTCACCAAAAACTAAAAAATAATCAACAACCAACGCCACGTCAAAATTTGAAAAGTCTTGTCACAAGAGTGTCATTGTCACCGATCAATGAATTCCAACAATATTGTTTATCATTCCAAATTTAAATTCCGCCGCCACAGTCAAATGAAGTGATAGCAGCGACACCAAGGACTATTCGGAGCAACGGCTGACACCCCCCTGTTATTTAATTTATTGTTTTATTCCTTAGTTTTATTCTTTTTATTATTAATCTCAAGTTTTATTAAATTTAACTTCAGTTCTAAGCAAACAAGTTATTCGGAAGTTGTAGCAAGTGAGTTTTTCGTGATTTCAACGGACAGAATTGCCACGGATAAAGCAAAGAGCACAGCAATATTTTGTTGTACAGGCAGTGTTTGTTACAATATGTTAGCCACTTTATCCACTGAAAAGGTGTTGTGGGGAGTTAAAGTTGGGGACAGCAGCACCACATCGCTGCCCGCGAGCCACGACCAGCAAATCGGGCACCTAAGATAGACCTGTTTGCATGCACGCACGGGAACACTACAAACCAGTGAATTATGTAAGAACAGTGTATTCTCCAGTTACTTAAGATTTGTATTGCACGCTATAATAAACCTCTGGGGTTCAGTTGCCTTTAGGTACTCATAAATATGTTCATGATGATAACGTGAGCTTAGTGTTAGATACTTCCTTTACAACCAATTCATGCTTATTTTGTAAATATTGTTTGTTAATTCGAAAATTTTATACATTTGTTTTGAAGATGTTTTGAAGAATGAATAAAATTATGATAAAAATGGGAATGTTTATTTTCTTTTTATTTAATCGAAACTAAGAAAAAATGAATTGCGGTACAGTAAGGTACTATAGTACTGTCATTCGAATAGGCCATATTTAACAGCTGTCCAATATGGCCTTATATCGAGTGACCGTACTACAAAAAGAGGTATAACCAAGGGGTACATAACCTATCATATTTCTGAACGGTTTTTTTTCTAAACGAACGTAGTAATCAGTAAGATTCTGATATATTATCTTCACTGGTAGTTTTTAATTAAAAAAAAACCTGGGATTCTATATGCTGGCACCTTTATATTGAGCGTCTCCTATCTGTCCCGTTAGGGACATATATATAAGTGATCTGAGGGTCCGACGGTGCGCTGGGTGTGCGTCAAGAAATCTGCTGGATGTCGCGCCACCATCACTCATTGATAATGTCATCATGAAATGTAGCAATGAACATAACCACTGTTATTAAACTTATCTGTTCCACCTTTTTCTGTTTCGTTCGTCATAATCAAAGAAGCGTAAAAAGATATCTTGAAAATTCTATCAATGACATTAAAAATGTCTTGCATACAATTTGGTATAAAAATTGGACCAATTTCTTTTAATATTTTGTTACTTTAACTACGATATTCGCTACTGGATTCTAATTTTATCGTATCTTTCACTCTACTCAGTGCCTGTTTTCACTACTTCAAGATATGGAAAGCCCGTTATTGAGGTCGGCCGGTACCGATACAACAATGACCAACGGCGCAGCAAGGGGCCGAAGGGGGTCTGGATCTGCGTCAAGAACAGTTCTGGTGGATGCCGCGCCACTGTCACCACTATTGATGACGTCATCATCAAATATAATCATGCACATAACCACAATTAAAATATTTGTATTTTGTCACACCAGTACGGTAAATGGGACAAGCATAGAACTAAGAAATAACGTGAAAGTGATGTTGTTTGATTGCCTAAGGCACTGACTTTTATAATAATTGTATTGGATTAATATTCTTATATACGATGTTTTTGTTACTATTTAGCTAGATAATTGTTATTAACCTAGTACTATTTCGTAGTTAGAAAGTAGATGATGTAAAGAAGAGGTAGTTAAAAATTTAAACATACCCACCTTCCTACCAAATTGCTGCTGCATGTGCATTTACAGCGCAAATATTTTTCCGACCGTCTCCTTTCGGCAACCCGCTTTTGCAAGTCGGAAAATATAGCTTCTGTAGAGACAAGCGGCAGAAGGGGCCTACGTTCATTTGGCACTGCAACAAGAGATACAAACCAGTAAGATGCCCCGCGACCATCACCACAGACGACCAGCTCATCGTGCAGTGCGCTCATGAACATAACCACGGTTAAATAAATGTGTTCTGTTATTTTTTCACTTAGTTTATCTACTTATCTTAAGTTATCTTAGTGTTTATGTATCGTTAAATGTGAAGGTACAGACAGTCAGAGCCGTACGCGTCTCATCATTAAAGCATAATGAACAGTTTCAATAAAAGTTAAATTCCGTAAATTTCTAACCTATTTTTCTTTTTTGTATGGCTTTCATTTGCATCGATTTCATTAATTCGTCCCCCTTTCAAGTCCACGTTATGAAGACGTAGAGCATGATTAATCACAAAAAATACCTTTATCTTATAACATTGTTGGATAATATACGTACCCAATCACCTCTTTCACGAGGCCTGACTTGCGTTTTGTAAAGCTTTGCGTTTTTGAGCATTTTGTTGAGCAGGCATGCGACATTTTATCTACTGGGTTTACCATTTCAACAAACGCACTTAACAGAAACTAAAACATTCTGCAGATTATTGATAAAACTAGTGAAGTACTATTATATATTCTGTGCTAGTGATAGCGACCAGTCTAAATCTTTGTTAGCAAGTAGGTCTGGCATTAATTTTTGTATTTGTTTTTTTTTATAGATGTAAAGTTCCTAGCAACAAGGAAAGGCAAAGAAGTGGCTCTCGTGGATGGGTTCACATTCTCCATAAACTGGAACAGGAAGTTCACGCAGCGCTGGAAGTGCGTGAACAAGCAGGCGATGGGCTGCCCGGCGTACTTCACCTACAACCTCACCGCCGGGAAGATCTGCAGAATCAACAAGTTCCACACACACCCTCCACAGGCATATGAGATTTTTGAAGGAAAATACATTGGAAAATATCATAAATAATAAGTATAACTGGTTTATCCCGCCCTTTTTCTGGCTATTGCGGTACCAGTCTACGTTCCTTTAACCTTCTTCTGATTGTAGAGCCATTTTCAGCCACCTTTTGTACATTTGATAGCTTTTGCCGTAGTTGAAAAGCGCTAAGGCGTCGATTTTGCAAAGAACTCATAACATTAATTCGATCATGTCAGTCAGAACTGACCCAATTTCTGACAGATTCTAAACATCGCGAAAACAGATCAGTCTTCTGATAGCATTTGTAAGCTTTATGAACAGAGGTCAGGCTTAAATGCAAGCATTCAGCCACAAAACGATGACCAAGTTCAAAATTTGGCAATGTCACCCACCACATGGGCGGCTTCAACGGGCAAAATACCCATGATTCAGATAAAATCTTATTTTTTTCAGGCGATCCAAAGTCACAGTAAACAATTAAAAAACAAGTTTTAAGATAAGCTAAGACAAGCTCTAAATTTTAATGTAGAAAATGTTATGAATCGTTATAAGGCGCAAACTGCAAACGTGTCTCAGTCATTCATCTCATTTACAGAACAAACAGGTGGAGTTCCAATTTTGATTTTTGATTTTTTTATACACACTGAAAAGACAGAACTGCCAGCTACACAGTCATATAATTTTTTTAATGCAAAAAATACATTTTTGTGTTTAATTCGGCCAAAAACAAGAAAAACCGAGGTGTTTCGATTTTTCTGATGGGAAGTGTATAATTCAAGCGAATCTTTTTCTTTTTGATTAGAATACGATAACTTTAAAATACTTATGTAGCTTCTACTAATGGCTTGTATGCTAGGTATGATTACTAATAACAAAATTAGGTAATTAAATTAAAAATTTATTTGAGATCTTTGACAGGTTACAATTTGATTAATGTGTTTTATCTTTTTTAATTAGACATACCTAGTAGGTATAACTTTAAAATATTTATAAATAGCTTGTATCTACTAACGGCTATGTTATGAGTAAAGACAACATTAGGTAATTATATAATTAAAATATGAAATCTTTGACAGGTTCTTTGTGTGTAACGTTTTAGGTATATAAGTATACGTGTGTGTGAATAACTATAGATGTGCTTGAACGTGTATGTAAATTATACAGGATGGTTCTCAATTGCCAACTTTCCCGAAAACCTCGGTTTACCGATTTGTGAAATATCGGTCGTTCGTAAACTCACTTCACTGTACACAGTTTTGACTAAGTCCCATTAAGAATGGAAAATTAATGTTCATTTGAGTGTGTGTTACCTACAGATACTTTAAGAAATATATGAATATTCATAGGAGTGTCAAACATTATTTCTGTCCTAATGTTGCAGACAATTAACCACGGTATTAGCATTCTGTGGTATCAATATGATACGTGTAACTGTTAGACGCTTTTGTTATTCAATGGATTATTATTATTAGGTACACACATAAAGTACAGCGGGTAGGTACAGCCTAAAAATTGACTTGTGGCGCTATTCCCAGCATAACTACTTAATTACCTGGGATTAGCTAAATACAGTTCGTTTAATTGAGTTCTGAAATGAATTGCAGTTTTGTAAAACATTACGATATTGATGAATGATAAAACTAGTGACAAACCTAAATCTACGTTTCTTAGGTATTGTTTTAATTTCTGTATTTGTTTTTTATAGAAGTGATGTTCCTAACATCTAAAAAGGGCAAAGAAGTGGCGCTTATCGACGGCTTCAAATTCTTCATACAGTCGGACAGGAAGTTCACGCAGCGCTGGGAGTGTGTGAACAAGCAGGCCATGGGCTGCCCGGCGTACTTCACATACAACGTAGCCACCGGGACAGTCTGCAAGATCAACCAGTTCCATACACATCCAGATAAGTAAGTTTTTAAGAAGAAGATCGAACAAACTTGCCTAAGTGACGATCGATCAATTAGGTATGATTTGATTATTTAATGATGGTTCGATTATCCTATTTTCGCCGAAGAGACTAAGTAAATCTAGCCCAGCTACGCGTCAACGCAGTCGTACACGTTTTTATTAAAGTAGATGTTTTAATCCTACTTTGTGGCAACACTTTTATCAACTTTGCCTGGCTAGCACTGACAACCCTAGCCACTGGATATCAAATCAACTTTATTCAGGGGATGACTGAAAAACAGCATAGCTGACGTCATCGCCTTTTCGGTGCCAACTTGATGTCGCTTGTTTAAATTAACTATGTGTCAAAATTAATTGTAATGTTTGTTGGCAACTGAATAAATGTTCTTATTATTATTTTTATTCTCGTCAGTGCGCGCGCGGCGTTCGTACAAGAGCACTGAAGTGTCAAAGTCTCTCAATATAAATGCAGTTTCTATAATTTCGGAAGCTCAGAAACGGCTATAAAAATCATGCAAGCATTATTTCAGTATTGTATGCCGTGCTGTATTTTTTATTTAATATTTTTAGTATGTGTTCCTTTCAGTTACGTTTCTTACGACGCAAATTTGTGAGATTGCACTCATCTACGGCTACACGATGAAATATCCACGGCGGGGGATTTGTCTCAACAAGAAGAGCATGGACTGTACGGCTTACTTTATATATCATATCATATGAAATAGAAAAACTTTGTATATAATTAATGAAACGTACCTATTTAAAAAAGAATTTTATTCAAAGGATTATTTGAATAAAATCATCGTGTAACTGTTAAAAACTTTTTGAGGTAGGTAATACAAACAATAGGAGTCTGCAATATGTTTACCTACAATGAGACTTACAGCCTTGATATTTCATATTATACTATAACTGTCTATCTGTTCCTATCTTAATATGCTTGTAAAGTAAATAAGTAGTGCCTACTAATAAAATTACATGCATACATTTCGTTGTTATGGTATCTTCTCATGTAAGCCTGTTTGTATTCCAGATGACACGTATACTTTTGTTACATCTCAGAGAGGGAAAAGATTGCTCAAGGTCGGTCCACACAGATTCTGTATTCAATCGAGATCTGGCATCAAAGTCCGGTGGGTTTGCTCCACCCACAACCACAGAGGATGCCGAGCTGTCGTACACACCATTGACGACGAAATCATTAGGATCAATAACATTCATAACCATAATCATCAAACTTCGAGAACTGGGCTTGTCGGTCTATAAACATGTGAATGTGCGAAGTAGCATTGTGTTGTCGTTATGAAAATATAGACTTACTTAGTCTATCTATAGCCTATCTATTTATTCTACTATTATGTAAAAACAGTAATACCTAAGTACATAATGAAATTAATTTACAAATATTACCTTTACCTGCATGCGAGTGTAGATCATTCAATCACAAAATTGTTTTCAAAAGTCTATTAGTTCGTTTAAATTTAAACTTAAAAAACACATTTTCGAAAATCAAAAGCAGTCTTGAACATGCAGTTATACCCTGTTATTCTTCAATAAATTAATAAATAATAATGTATATTTTTAAGTTATAAATATAGTATATATTTTTTACTAAGCAAAGTTACTAAAAAATTCAAAATTAAAGTTTAATTTAATTTTATTTTTTTGATCTCATTTAGGTATAGAATATAAGTAAAGTCTGTAGTTATTATTATTCGCTGTGGTTATTTCTAGTTATCTTGTATTATTTATTTATGTTTTATATATGATGTAAATTAGGTACCTATTCACAGTAATCCTACACTGGGCCTAAGATGCTGTCATTAGTATATTCTAGTATAAGAAATCCTATTGTTACACCATTTTTATTCTCTTGCCATGTTTCTGGTTCCACGGAAGACCAGCGCTTTGAGAGTGTATTCTTTTAAAGCTTTTGCTGAGTGGACATCTTTTTGTTACCTATGTGTTGTATTTATGTTAATGTGAGTTTATTGTGTTTGGAATATTTGGTAACAAATAAACATTTTTCTTTCTTTCTTTCTTTATTTGTTACTAACACTACTATTGTGCGGCTGTTTTGTAAACTTACTTTAAAGATTTATTTTTCTTACTTCAGCTCGGATCGTGATGACGGAAAGAGGCACACTGAAGTTGTACCTGGATGGCTACACGTACCACCGGCAAGTGACGCGCTCGAGCGGCGCGAAGACCCGATGGCGGTGTCGCTCCGGCAACGACTCCTGCAAGGCCGTCGTCTTCACCGTCGACGACGACCTCGTCATGCAGAAAGGAGAACACAACCATCCACCGACTAACTAATTAGAGATAGTTTTCAGCTATACCTATGTTTCTGTATTTTTTACAATGTGTTTTCTTAGTTATTTTTGTTTTATATTCTGGCACCATGGCTCAGCGGCAACATTTGGTAAACATGGTTTGAGTAACAATGATTTCTTTTTTCAGGTACTTCTTTTATCAGTGGGTAGGTTAATTTGGGCTATCGTCATCGGTCTTTACCCGTACCCGTCTATAAAAAAAACTTTGTGTCATTCTCAGTGGTTTATTCTTGAATAAAAGCTTTGATTGCTTGAAAGCTCTTCTTCTATCGAGTCGATGGCATGCCCATACCTCAAACGTCGTTAGCCCAATATTCAGCCACCCTCACCGCATTGTCGGTCGCCAGCATCAGTTGCTCCCGCGTACAGGTAGCCGGGCAAGAAGGGCAAGAGATGAGATGGAGCATGGTTTGTGGGTCCACACCACATCTACACCGAAGGTCGGGTACGTGCGTGAAACCCCACCTGGAACGGTTATCTTTGCTCCGGCCGACCTGGGTTCGGAGCCTATTTAAAGACTTCCAAGTCGGCCTCGGCAGATTGTGTCCAGGTGGAAGGTTTTCCGACAACGGTACAAACGGGTTAGGCAGGTCCGTTTTTGAAGCCCACAAACGATGCCTCGCCTGATGTGGGGACTCTGCAGTTCCCGAACTGACACACCTCATAAAGCTTTTGCGGCTTTTGAGCCTCTGAGGCACAGGGCAGTAGTTGTGCATCGGGTGAAGTGGGTCAGATTCGAGTTTTGCCTTTTCGGTACAACTTGCTATGCTTCTGCGAACATCTGGAGGCGCTATTCCTGCCAGCGGATACAGCATCTGTACCGGAGTCGGCTTAAGGCAGCCCGTGATAATCCGGCATGTTTCATTCAGTGCTGTATCTACTTTCTTGGCATGGGCTGAGCGCTCCCACACAGGGCTCGCGTATTCGCCCGCGGAGTAACAGAGCGCTAAACCAGTTGTTCGCAGAACCATGGGTGAGGCCCCCCATTTGGTCGTTGTAAGTCTGCGCAGAAGCTCTTTAATGTAGTTAATGCAGAGAAAGCCATTCGTTCGCATACAAGTTGTTTTTGCAACAGATTGGATTCAAGTCTTTATGAGGGCCATGTTTGTTTCAAATGATGGTTCCCATACATATATTCTCCACAGTACTGGGACAGGAAACAAGGTGAGCCATTGATTGCTCTACGACGCAATCAAACGAGCCATTGGCGGAGAAACTCCACTTCAGTCGGTTCTCTCGGATCCTTTGAACGCTAGTCTGCAGTCTGAAACTTCCAGCCTGCCCAGATAAAGCCAGGTTATACAAGAGGTGCCTAATTATATCTTGGACGCGGCTTTGCAAGCTGGAGGTGGTTTATTAAGTAAGTCACTATATTGTTTGATTTTTTTATAACGACGGTATATTACGTTGACAGCCGATGTGGCGCAGTGGTTAGTATGCCTGCCTGCCACACAAAGGTTCCGGCTTCAATTCCCGGTGGGGTCACTCACAAAGTTGATATTTATCACTTTGTGAATTTGTTCCCAGTCTGGTTAGGACATTGCAGGCTGAACCACCTGATTGTCCGCAAGTAAGATGGTTCCGTGCTTCGGATGGGCACGTTAAGCCGTCGGTCCTGGTTACTGTCTATGATGGTGGTCGTTACACAACCATGTCAGAGGCCTGCTACTTGCAGTAGGCGGTTGAAAAACTCTGACACCAGGGTTCATCGGGTCGTTGAACGATTCGGTGTCCCACACGAAAAGAAGAAGAAGAATTACGTTTTACTTGCAGAGTCTGAACCAATTTTCACACAATCTCGTCTCGGCAAGCCAGTTCCTGCTGAACCTGCTGTTCTCCTGCTGTTTGGCGGCTACAGGTTCAATAAATACCACAAGTGCAAGGGGCCTAAAGTGCGATGGAACTGTTCCGGGATCCCTGCCTGTAGAGCCTCCATAGTCACTGTCGACAATGAGATCATACATACTAGTAACTATCACTCTCATTAATTCCAGTACCTATACATCTAGACACACGGCAGTGTGTCCGCCAAGTTCGAGCAAAAAAAGCGACACACCGGCCGTGGGTTATATTACACGAACCATTTCGGGCCAAGTTCGACTCACCTATAACTCAAAATCTATTTTATCTACGCATATGAAATTTCTAGTATCTGTCGAGATCTACTTTCTTATCTTAAATACAAAATTTCATTAATGTACCTATTGTAGGTCTTGAGATATTGACGTCAGAAAATCGCTATTTTTACTATACACTCACTGACTCACTCATCAAAAACCTAGACCACTTCCAATGGTCGTATTGACTTGAAATTTGGCATGGAGGTAGGTCTTTAGTTCAAGGTAAAGGAAAAAATCTGAAAATGGCCAAGTGTGAGTCGGTTTTAAAAATAATGAAGGTGTAAATTCATACACCTAAGGAACTAAAACAAAAAATTTATCTATATCTTCCAATCATCGTACCGACCTAAAATTCGTTACAAAGGTTTGTATTTAGTCAAAGTAAAGTATAAATGAGATATTTCCTTACCTAACTTAATCATAAGAAAAAAAGAAAATAAACCTTACAAAAATAAATGAAATCCACCCAAAACATAAATGTGAAAGGCTGCCAAGTTCGCCTATAAAGAAGTGAGATCTAAATAAGTACCAAGTTCCATACACAGACCTCAGTTAAAAATAGTTACAGGAATGCACATTTGATTTTCCGCAGTTTGGAAAGTAGATTCTTATTTCCAAACTGCGAAAAATCAAGTGTGCATTCCTGTAACTATTTTTAACTGAGGTCTGTGTATGGAACTTGGTACTTATTTAGATCTCACTTCTTTTATAGGCGAACTTGGCAGCCTTTCACATTTATGTTTTGGGTGGGATTATTACTTACACGTGCTTTCCTATATTTCTTATCCTCTCCTCTGTGGCGCCATTTTTTATAGGTAGGCCTTGTCTGTGGCAAAGTCCCATATGGGTCGTAATATGGGTGTAATATTTTAGTCGCTCGTTTGCCACAGACGAGCGACTAAAATATTACATAACCGTTGTAAATAAATTGAAATAAACCTTATAGATAGCAAATTGATAGTAGTTTATTTTCTAGTAATGTGTATCACTGATAGTGACAATACGTACTATTTATAAAACGTAATGCTTCTCTTTCTACGAGTTTGCGTAGTTACTAAAAATATTACTCTTGACAGATAACACTGTGAATGCAGAAACGGCGCAGTTCATAACAACGTGGCGAGGATTCCCCATGCTGGTGGTGGGCAGCTACCGCTACGGGCTGAAGACCAAGTACAAGGAGCAGCAGAAGAAGCGCTGGATCTGCGTGAGCTGGTCCCGCGGGTGCCGCGCCGCCGTCACCACCCAGGATACCACTATCCTCGCTTTCAAAAACCAACACAATCATTACCCCGGCCCGCCACGTCAAAAATCGCGGGTTCGATCCCCACTGAACACAAATATTTGTTAAGTCTGAGTGTTTTCTATTTTTACAAAAAAGTACACATCTGCCCACTTATCAATATCAGCTATCTATTTTCCATAGTAAAAGCTTTGCTTATCTAATTTGGGGCTAGATGGCGCTGTGTGGATTATCCAGGATATTTAATCTGAGCTAGAATTGTATTTTATGGTCTTTAATATTAGTCCGTGTGCTTTATATGCTAATCAAATAATACGTCGAATAAAATGTTTGATCCTGATATTATGAATTCCCTGGTTTCTTGGTTTCCTACTTATCTAACCCTAGTTTCTTAGATTGTTTTGTATATTATAAATTCTATTTAATAATTATGATGTACTTAAGGTAAGTGTTATTGGCTTGCTACTCAGATTGCACGGCCGTGTTTACAACCAGCAGCCGAGGGAATCCCATGATTCAGGTCGGCAGCTACAACTTCGCGTTGCACTCGGACTGCAAGAGAAGTGTAGGCCCTAAGAAGCGTTGGGTGTGCAGTATGACTGCTTCCCGCCACCGCTGTCGGGCGTCGGTCACCACCGTCGATGACGTCGTCGTGTATTGTCGCAATGAACATAATCATTGAACCTAGGTACCTACTATTTCTTGTTACTTTAATACACCTTGTGGGTATCTTTGATTATACCTACTTAGTTAATGGGAACTTCTGATACAGTCTGGTTTCAGTTCTAATTAAATCCTACTTCCACGGCTCCGATTCAACAAGCCCGTGAGTGGCTTTAAGTGGGTTCCCAGACGCCCCAGACTGCAATGACTGTATATTAAATCAAGGGATGAGCCTATACAGCTATAATATACCTACAGCTGCTGCGCCTGCGCCTCGCTCATTGCCATTAATAAACAAATTATCGGCACTAGGGGTCAACAAGGTAAAACTGAGGTTGTCAAGATTTCCTAATATTACTATCAACAACGAAATGCTGTATCAAACTAACTTAACAAAAAGACATGTATTATTTTGATAAACATACCTGATTAAAGTTTTGTTTTATCGGGTTTTGTACTTGTCTAGTTATTTATCACATTGATATAGAAAGCCACCATTTTTTAAATCTCCTTTACATATTGCAATTAAAATGGAAATTATTAAATAGCAATTTTTATTTGTCTGTCAGATGAAATAGTACCTGAGTTTACCACAAGTGCTAAAGGACTGCCTACTATCCGGATTGGTAAATACAACTTTACAATACAGGATCATTTTTATAGAAACAAACTGAAAAAGCGCTGGAGTTGTAATGCGAGGCGGAATAGGAGCTGCCGCGCCTTCCTTGTCACCATAGGTCACGAGATTATCAGCTGCCATAGCCAACATACTCATTACCTAAATAAATGAAATGCAAGGTAAATTCTTGAACAGGTTTTTGTTTATTCAGAAGCATTTCACCTTTCAAAAGAAGGTAACCACAAGTGTCCGAGGAATTTCCATGATTCAAATTGGAAAATATAGTTACTTTCGGCCAACATTCACGGTATAAGACCAAAACAGGTCCGGGGATTCGCTGCGTGTGCCATTTATATACGGCATATACGGCAATGCCGAGTATTCGACGTCACCATAGAGAACCGAATCTTCATTTGCAGGAACGAATATTTAAATAAAAAATACAAAATGAACAAGGGTGGCCCTTACACATAAAAACGTGTTTTTTGTTTAATTTAATCTAAAATGGTTCTTATGCTGTATTTCATGAACGGTAATTCTTGAAACGGATTTTCTTGAGTATAGATAATCCCACCCAAAACATAAATGTGAAAGGCTGCCAAGTTCGATAATATTGGAATGCACACTTGATTTTCCGCAGTTTGGAAAGTAGATTCTTATTTCCAAACTGCGAAAAACCAAGTGTGCATTCTTGTAACTATTTTTAACTGAGGTCTGTGTATGGAACTTGGTACTTATTTAGATCTCACTTCTTTTATAGGCGAAGCATTCCAATATTATCGAACTTGGCAGCCTTTCACATTTATGTTTTGGGTGGGATTTCATTTATTTTTGTAAGGTTTATTTTCTTTTTTTCTTATGATTAAGTTAGGTAAGGAAATATCTCATTTATACTTTACTTTGACTAAATACAATCCTTCGCAACGAATTTAAGGTCGGTACGACGATTGGAAGATATAGATAATTTTTTTGTTTTAGTTCCTTAGGGGTATGAATTTACACCTTCATTATTTTTAAAACCGACTCACACTTGGCCATTTTCAGATTTTTTCCTTTACCTTGACCTAAAGACCTACCTCCATGCCAAATTTCAAGGCAATACGACCATTGAAAGTGGTCTAGGTTTTGATGAGTGAGTGAGTGAGTCAGTCAGTCAGTCAGTCAGTGAGTGTATAGTAAAAATAGCGATTTTCTGACGTCAATATCTCAAGACCTACAATAGGTACATTAATGGAATTTTGTATTTTAGATAAGTAAGTAGATCTCAACAGATACTAGAAATTTCATATGCGTAGATAAAATAGATTTTGAGTTATAGGTGGGTCGAACTTGGCCCGAAATGGTTCGTGTAATATAACCCACGGCCGGTGTGTCGCTTTTTTTGCTCGAACTTGGCGGACACACTGCCGTGTGTCTAGATACTGCTATTTATAACGTTGAGCCTCATTAATACCACGACGACGTACGCTTCTTTCAGTGGAGGGACTTCCAGTTCCTGAATTCACAACAAGCTCTAAAGGGTACCCGCTGATTCGTATTGGGAAATACAGCTTCGGCGAACATTCAGACAACAAAAGGACCAAAGGGCCGAAGAGACGCTGGGTGTGCACGACGACACGATGCCGCGCCTTCCTCATCACCATTGGCGACGAAATTATTAGGTCTAAAAATGAACATAAGCATTAGATTACGATAAGATTTTACTTTAAAGGAATGTTTTGAAACATGCGATAATGACGAAGGTTCTATTTACTTTTTTCTTCATTCAATCAGGCTAGGTACATGAATATAAATATAATCATACTTAAGTAAGTAAAAACACTTTAATGCACTAAAGTAAACACAGCAAGTTACAAAATTAAGGTAGTTTACATGGGTAGGTTAGGTATGTTTTCCAACATTTTACTGCGATTTTTTGTGAGTCAGGAATTACACTAGTGGATGCCCTTTGTTTTGCTTCCAGTTGGCAAATAGGTAGGTAGATATAAAATATGTCTAAAAGAAGACGTTGTACCTATACATCGGTGAAAAAATGCTAGAGCTTTAATTAATAAAATAATACAGTTTGAAAACCGTCTTAATCAATCCTAATCTAGGTAAACTAACTAATAATCAATTATTGCTCATACCATTATCTATGATACGGCATATTTTACAACCCTTACAGATGCCATATTTACAACGTCTCGGTTCGGAAAGCCTTTGCTGGTGATCGGTTCTCGTCGGTTCAACTTGAACAACAAGAGCAAAGGCATGAAGAAGAGCTGGTTCTGTTCCCGAGTGAGTCAAGGCTGTCGAGCGTCCGTCGCAACCATAGATGACGTCATCATCAAAATAAATGATAAACATAGCCATGAATAAACTTTTACTATCTTTTCGATGTGGTTTTTGTTGTCGAGCTTTGTCGAATGTAGAGTTGGTAGGTATTCAGTGTTTTTAATGTTCACCTCAATTTTCGTTTATGTGTGTTTTCCAGGACCTATTTTCACAACATCTCGATATGGAAAACCTGTGATACTGATTGGACCTTACCGGTTCAACAAGTACTGCCGCAGCAAGGGCCCCAAAGCCATTTGGATCTGCGTGAAGTCGTGCAACGGGTGCCGAGCGACTCTCACCACCTTAAATGATGAAATCGTAAAACTCAACAACAATCATAATCATTAACCGACCAGCATCCGCTTGTTTAAATGTATTTGGCATTTTATTTCTTGTTATTGCATTGTTGTTCTCGAAACCCTATTCTGATTAAACATGACTAAGTCATATTATACTATAATATATCTTAATCCTCAAATATTTTTGTAATAATTTTGGCTTATAATTATTTATCTATTACACCGTTTAATACCTACATCGTTAATTTTTGATGTATAGATAACCTGTTTGTCTTTTGCAGTGCAAATTGTGAAAACTTTCGCTGGTAGAGAACTAGCTGCAATTTACCAAGGCTATCACTATCGTGTGAACCAAAGGAGGTATAACACAATCTACTGGCGCTGCAGAGCCAACAACGATAAGTGCAAAGCCAGTCTCGCTACAACACTAGCCGGGGAGCTGCTGCGCGCTAACACAGATCATGCCCATCCACCTGCTAAATTTGACATTCGCAATGGGTATTTTTGTATAACTTGAGATTTTAATAATATAGGTACGCAATAATCAAAATGTTTTTGTATTATTTTATGCATAAGTAGATAATTATTGTTATTTTTGACCATAGCTAATTTTGAATTTATTGCATGTTTTATCTTTTTCAGTACAAATTGTGAAAACTAGAAAAAACAGATTAGCTGCAATATACGAAGGCTATCACTTTGGACTTAAACAAAAAAAGAACAAGTCAATCTACTGGCGCTGTAGAGCCAACAAAAATAGTTGCAATGCCAGCCTCGCTACAACATCACAAGGGAAACTGCGACGTGCGAACGCAGAACACACCCACCCACCAGCAAAGTTTGTCATTCGAGAGGGGTATCTCATTGTAATTTAAAGCGGTTCGCTTCCCATACAAAAGTTAAATGGACTTACGTCTATAAAAGAGACAAAAGTTTGAATAAAACGACATAATATTTAAGTGTGCTTTTATCATTTCACTCCAAGGTTTTTTTTTAAATTGTTTTGCAGCTCATATATGTTTCAGTCGATTGAAGTTCAGTTTTTCGTTTGTATGACGTGACGTTTCGCCTTGAGTTTAAATTATAAGTTTGTGTATCTGACAAGTTGACAGATGCAGCAATGCCTATTATAGGCGAAGTCACAGTATAAGTGATCAGCGCCAAAAATACAACACTAAAACCTAGTAAAAAAAACTAGACACTGGCGAAATCATAATGAAAACGCCAAAAAACAAGAAACTGAACTGAATTAAAATAATCCCACCCAAAACATAAATGTGAAAGGCTGCCAAGTTCGATAATATTGGAATGCTTCGCCTATAAAAGAAGTGAGATCTAAATAAGTACCAAGTTCCATACACAGACCTCAGTTAAAATTAGTTACAGGAATGCACACTTGATTTTTCGCAGTTTGGAAATAAGAATCTACTTTCCAAACTGCGGAAAATCAAGTGTGTATTCCTGTAACTATTTTTAACTGAGGTCTGTGTATGGAACTTGGTACTTATTTAGATCTCACTTTTTATAGGCGAAGCATTCCAATATTATCGAACTTGGCAGCCTTTCACATTTATGTTTTGGGTGGGATTTCATTTATTTTTGTAAGGTTTTTTTTTTCTTATGATTAAGTTAGGTAAGGAAATATCTCATTTATACTTTACTTTGACTAAATACAAACCTTCGTAACGAATTTTAGGTCGGTACAACGATTGGAAGATATAGATAAATTTTTTGTTTTACTTCCTTAGGGGTATGAATTTACACCTTCATTATTTTTAAAACCGACTCACACTTGGCCATTTTCAGATTTTTTTCTTTACCTTGACCTAAAGACCAGAGATGGGCGTAATCGATTACTTTTGTAATCAGATTAATAATCAGATTACATGTAATCATGATTAAAGTTAATCACGATTACTTTCAATCATGATTACATGTAATCGTTAATCAAGATTAAAGTAATCTGTAATCAAGACTACATGATTAATAAATTATTTTACTCTTCAACTCTGACGCATAAATCCTAGAAGAGGTGGGCGTTACAAAAACCGTAAATAGTTTCAAAAACTTTGTTTGGACAAATACCGACATTACGATATTGCGTATTCCAATAACTATTTATCAGGCGAAACTATTTATCGGCATGGTACAGCAACAGTCGGTTGACAGTGACTTTGACAGTGATATTGAAAGTGACTATGACAGTGAATTTGACAGTTACTTTGACAGTGACTTTGAAAGCGACTTTGTCAGTGACTTTGACAGTGGCTTTGACAGTGACTTTGAAAGTGACTTTGACAGTGGCTCTGACAGTGACTTTGACAAGGACTTTGACAGTGACTATGAGAATGACTTTGACAGTGACTTTGACAGTGGCTTTGACAGTGACTATGACAGTGACTTTGACAGTGACTTTGACATTGGCTTTGACAGTGGCTTTGACAGTGACTTTGACAGTGACTTTGACAGTGCCTTTGACAGTGACTTTGACAGTGGCATTGACAGTGTCTTTGACAGTGGCTTTGACAGTGACTTTGACAGTGACATTGACAGTGACTTTGAAAGTGACTTTGACAGTGGCTTTGACAGTGACTTTGACAGTGATTTTGGCAGTGTCTTTGACAGTGGCTTTGACAGTGACTTTGACAGTGACTTTGACAGTGGCATTGAAAGTGACTTTGACAGTGACTTTGAGAGTGACTTTGACAGTGACTTTGACAGTGACTTTGACAGTGATTTTGACAGTGGCTTTAACAGTTGCTTTAACTGTGACTTTGACAGTGTCTTTGACAGTGGCTTTGACGGTGACTTTGACAGTGACTTTGACAGTGACTTTGACAGATACTTTGACAGTGACTTTGACAGTGTCTTTGACAGTGGCTTTGACAGTGACATTGACAGTGACATTGACAGTGACTTTGACAGTGACTTTGACAGTGGCTTTGACAGTGACTTTGACAGTGACTTTGACAGTGTCTTTGACAGTGACTTTGGCAGTGTCTTTGACAGTGGCTTTGACAGTGACTTTGACAGTGATTTTGTTTGACAGTGGCTTTAACAGTGGCTTAAACTGTGACTTTGACAGTGTCTTTGACAGTGGCTTTGACAGTGACTTTGACAGTGACTTTGACAGTGACTTTGACAGTGACTTTGACAGTGTCTTTGACATTGGCTTTGAGTGACTTTGACAGTGACTTTGACAGTGGGTTTGGCAGTGACTTTGACAGTGTCTTTGTCAGTGGCTTTGACAGTGACTTTGACAGTGACTTTGACAGTGACTTTGACAGTGACTTTGTCAGTGACTTTGACAGTGACTTTGACAGTGTCTTTGACAGTGGCTTTGACAGTGACTTTGATAGTGACATAGAAAGTTACTTTGACAGTGACTATGACAGTGACTTTGACAGTGACTTTGACAGTGACTTTGAAAGTCATTGTCAAAGTTCTGTCAAAGCCACTGTCAAAGTCACTGTCAATGTCACTGTCAAAGTCACTGTCAGAGTCACTGTCAAAGTCACTGTGATAATCACTGTCAAACTCTGACACCAGGGTTCATCGGGTCGTTGAACGACTCGGTGACCCACACAAAAAAGAAGAATACTGTCAAAGTCACTGTCAAAGAAACTGTCAAAGTCACTGTCAAAGTCACTGCCAAAGTTCTGTCAAAACCACTGTCAAAGTCACTGTAAAAGTCACGGTCAAAACCACTGTTAAAGTCACTGTCAAAATCACTGTCAAAGTCACTGTCAAAGTCACTGTCAAAGTCACTGTCAAAGTCACTGTCAAAGTCACTGTCAAAGTCACTGTCAAAGCCACTGTCAAAGTCACTATCAAACTCACTGTCAAATTCACTGTCAAAGTCACTGTCAAAGTCACTGTCCAAGGCACTGTCAAAGTCACTCTCAAATTTACTGTCAAAGTCACTGTCAAAGTCACTGTCAATTTATTCAAGAATAAATTATTCGCAAATAAATCATTCGTTATTCGTTGTTCGACATTCGTAAACTTCCGTACACACTCTTAAACTACCGCAAGCATCACGCACCGACAAAAAATCTATTTCTACTAAAATAAAAAAAATATTTTTAAGTCTCACTCAGTAATCGTAATCATTTAATCTAGATTACGATTAACGATTTAAAAAAGTAATCTGTAATCATGATTACAGATTACATTTTTTAATCATTAATCACGTCAATCAATCAGATTACAAAAAGTAATCGTAATCGTTAATCATTAATCTGATTACATTTTGCCCAACACTGCTAAAGACCTACCTCCATGCCAAATTTCAAGTCAATATGACCATTGGAAGTGGTCTAGGTTTTTGATGAGTGAGTGAGTGAGTCAGTCAGTCAGTGAGTGTATAGTAAAAATAGCGATTTTCTGACGTCAATATCTCAAGACCTACAATAGGTACATTAATGAAATTTTGTATTTTAGATAAGTAAGTAGATCTCGACAGATACTAGAAATTTCATATGCGTAGATAAAATAGATTTTGAGTTATAGGTGGGTCGAACTTGGCCCGAAATGGTTCGTGTAATATAACCCACGGCCGGTGTGTCGCTTTTTTTGCTCGAACTTGGCGGACACACTGCCGTGTGTCTAGATAGATAATTCGTCGTCGTCTACAGATAGGCATTAATGCAGTCGGCTCTCCCACTAAAAGGACTTAAAGTACCTATCGATTTTACCTAGGTACTATAAGCTCGAGCGCGGGCTCAGACAAGGCTCGGACCCGATAAATAGAGGTAAAATTATTTGTACAAAGCGCGAAAGTCTACAAATTTTAGCCAATGACAAGAACTATTTTTTCCTCCTTGATGTGGGAGCTCAACTCCGCCGTGCTAGTGCTTACTGCGGCTTCGTCATGATGTTTTTCATTTTGCTCAGGTGCGCGTTCCACAGGCGCTTGGTCAGTCTTCAGCTCCGTCGTGCTTATTGGAGCTACATAATCGGAGTTTTCGTCCTGTTCGAGCTCGCTTTCCACAAGCGGTTCTGGTGTGTATCTATCTAGCGGGGTCCCCTGAGGTATAACGATGAAATATATGAAAATGAATAGGCTTTTCAATGTACTTTACGACTTTGATAATGAAATCCAATGTACCTCATTCATTTTTGGAAAAATGCCAAAAAACTACGTGATCTGGCTAGCGGGCTACTTTTTCATTTCAAAACAAAAAGAAATTATAATTATACAGTTCGATTCGCCTTCCAATGTACTCACCAAAACAGGTATTAAATCTTTAAAAAGTTTGTTATTTTACGCGAAATACCACAACAAAAGATTTCTCTATCCAGCGGGCTACTTTTTATATTTACCACGTACAGACTTGAGAAATATACCATTTGGTTTTATTTTCAATGTACCCCTCAGTTTTGCTAAGTTTTATTTATAAAAGCATTGAATAATTGTAAAATATCTAAAAACAGATCTGTAAGATCAGCAAAAAAACATTCAATGTTTATTTATTGGAAGTGTCTATAGAGCGGGGCGCCCCGCTAGATAGTTATTTAGTCTAAGGAGCAGGGTTCCCCGCTCGATAGCCGTCAGTCACTGATCTAGCTATTTGCCAGAGCAACCTTCATTTTGAATTTGACAAGTGATTTGAAGAAGTTTCGAAGTTTGTTTTGGTTGATGTTTTGTTCATTTGGCGGAATTTTGGCTTGTGTTCGTGAATAAATTGTGATTTTGGTTGTGTTATGTTGTTGTGACAATGGAAGACGATGAGAAAGTAGTAGACCCTTTAGCCGAAAATGACTATTCTCATCACTTCATCACCCATGCTCAACACTTCCTCACCCATACTCGCCCATCCTCATCACTTCCTCACACATCCTCATCACTTTCTCACCAATCCTCACCCATTCTCACCCATCCTCATCACATCCTCACCCATCCCCATCACTTCTTCACCCAACCTCATCCATACTCATCACTTCCTCACCCATCCCTATCACATCCTCACCCATCCTCATCACTTCCTCACCCAGCCTCATCACTTCCTCATCACATCCTCATGATCCTCTCCTTACCCTTCATCACCACTTCCTCACCCATCCTCATCACTTCCTCATCACATCCTCACCCATCCTCACCCATTCTCATCACTTCCTCCCTCACCCATCCTCATCACATCCTCACCCATCCTCATCACTTCCTCACCCATCCTCATCACTTTTCTCGGAATTTTTGAAATTGCGATATTCAAGCTAAAATTGCAAATTGTAAGCTAGACAGTAGGTATATGACAGAGGTCAAACAAACATAGATTTAGTAAGTGGGTACACTTGCCCTGTACTTATGCCTACTATGATACCTACATACGAGTCGAAATAACGGCGGAGCGGCGCCCCGGTCAATAGCCAAACGCTTTTTCCCTCTGGCTTTCTTAGTGCTTTTCTTAAAACAGCGCAAGGAAGTAAAATAATGTACCAAGTAATTTATAACACTGTTTAAACTTAAAATAAACATAATATCACGTAAAAAGAAAATAAACATCACTCAATATGTATAGATTTTGGCAATGAGTTTCCGCCAATTTTACGAGTATACTTTTAAATAAATCCGCCGGTAAAAAGGCAAAGAAATTTTTTATATGCAGCCATTGATAAAAAATATGTTGCATGCATACAAAATTACGTTCCGTTTCTACTATGTGATTCATCGAAATATTATTTTTAAATCAGTGAAATGGGTTTAGCGTATATACGAATTTGCTTGAATGAACTCCAGCAAAGGATATAGCGATTTGCGCTATTCTTCACATGAATTTTTCTTCAAATCTGTAAATAATTTATTTTCTTGACATATTTATAATTTACACTATTGACAAAATGTCAACGTCCCGACTTTGACGGCTATCTCATAGAGCCGCGTAGTTCTCTACTAAAAAGTTATTGTACTATAGTCCACTACCTCTTTCCAATTTCTGACCTCCTGGTACTTAATTCTAAATTTATCTCGCGCGGGCACTCTTTCACTCCTCCTGGAAACGAGACCTCCGAGCCCTCCGAAGCCACAGGACTGCCCTCGTCGCCTGGACAAACCACTACATCATCAGGGCGACAAACCTCCACCATCAACACTGGCAACTTGCAAGAAAACTGGCCACTGACAACCCTCAAGGTCTTTGAAATTCGAAATCAGAAAGAAGACTAGAACATTCTCGAACGCCTGGCAAGCATATATAAGGCGTGTCAAGCTGTCAAAAGATCAGTCTCTACCAGTCTTTACTCTACTTCCAATTGTCTAAGAAATAATAAAAGAAGTAAAAAAAAAGTCTAAAGTGAAGTAACAAAGAAAAGTGAAGTAAGTGAAGTAAGTGAGGAAGTTCTGAAGCCTCAAGAACTCTGAAGCTTCAAGTCCAGAAGCCAAAGAAGATTTGCCGTCCGTAAGCATCCACGACGAGTTGCCAAGTCGCCGTCAAGCCTGAAGAACCCAAGTTCCTGCCGGAGGGTGATTCTACGCTGCGTGGGTCCGCGCGTCTTGTGATTTCTCTCGTACCAGGAGGTTATTTGTATACGTGGCTAATAAAAGTAGTATTCCTTTACTTACTATCTTTTCCTGCCGCGGCCCCTCACTACGCGCGAGGGCAACAGGCTTGTTAGGGCGCCTACACACAGGACACTCTACCTACACCTACTCACTCACGCCCTCCGGGGTCACAGGCACTTGTGCTAGCGAGACCACTCCACCCTACTTAGCTACTAAGTTACACCTGCGGTTACCTCGGTTCCCTGAGTGCCGGTGCCTCTGGGAACCTGGGTAACACGACAAGGAATTCTGCAAAATTTTGCTTGCTAGTGTTGTCACACTATCGATAGTTTTAAGTATCCAATGATTTTCATTATCGATACTATCGATATACTATCGGCATCCCACTATCGATAGTAGGTAGGTATATATATATATACTATCAATAGTTCGAAACGAAGCAATACTATCGACAAAGTGCAATATTCTGAATAGTATCGTGGCTCATGATTTCAAAACTATGGATAATATCGATAGTACTGGTTTCCTACAGAACAAAACAATCGATAATATAGTTACTATCTACCTACCATATAGTTTGGAACAATCGATATGGTAATATTATGTAATTATGTAATAGTAGGTATCGGTTGGAATTTCTTATTAATGAGGAATATAACCAAAATGCTTGAGTTTGCCGTGTAATGCCGGCTTAGAATAGCATCACCCCAATTCTACCCGTGGGTATCGTAAAAAAACCGGCCAAGAGCGTGTCAGACACGCCCACAAATAGGGTTTCGTAGTCAACGTTTAAATATCAGGTTTTTCAGCATTACAAACTTAATTTTGTTGCTGGTTTGTTAGCAGCAATATGATGACCAACCGCAAATAGAAAAACTCAATTTTTCCTGAAACCTTTAAGGGTACGATATCCGTTATAGTTTTCATTGTAACTTCAGATTGTAAGCTATATTCCATATTTATTTCAAATATTTAGCCTTTATGCTTTAGAAGTTACAGCTGGAACAAATTATGGGTCAAAAACGCCCTTTTTAAAAGCAAATATCTCGTGACAGAAACATTTTAGAGAATTTGCTTCAAAGAAACCTCGCCTTAATTTTAAAAGACCTATTCAACGATACTCTTCTCAATATTACAGAAGAAAAAAAAATTTTTTGCCCCCCTTTCACTTGTATGGGAGGGGGTCCAAAAAACATTTTAAATTTTTTTTTCTTAACATTTCTATATTTGGGTCAACACGATCTATCTTCTCACCAAATTTCATGTCGATAGCTCTAAAACTGACGAAGATATGAGGGCGCGGCATACAGACAGACAGACAGACAGACAGACAGACAGACAGACAGACATGACGAAACTATAAGGGTTTCTAGTAGACTACGAAACCCTAAAAAGCGACTAAGGGATAATTATCCAGGGAACAGGCAGCAGCGTTCCCTGTGAATTAAACATCTTGCACTGCGCTCGCCAATCCGCCTGCCAAGCGTGGTGAGTATGGCAATACCCCCCAATACGGGGGAGGCCCATGTCCAGCAGTGGACTGTTGTGGCTGATAAGGTTAAGATTGAGTTTGAGTCCAGTTTTAAATGAAACTTGTAGGAACATTACAGGCTGCCTTAAGCCGACCCCAGTGAAACTGTTTTACCCTCTAGCAGGTATAGACCCTCCAAAAGTTCGAAGAGAGATCGCTTGTTTGGTGGAGAAAAATAAACAGGAATCTGACCCAAGGCACCCACTCTTCAACGCCAGTGAGAGTGGACAAAGATTGAAGAGCCGAAAAAGTTTCCTCAAATCGGCTAAGCCTACGGCAGACAACCCCGACACGGCCCGGGACCGTATGATACACCACACACCGCGCTACGCGCGTGATTACGTGCACGCGTACTCAGGCTGTGTGCGGCCCCTCCTACAATCCCATATCTACATTCCAACCGGTACGCGCGTGATCACGCGCACGCATACATCCTGCACACTGAGGCAGTGTGTGGCGAGGTTGAAGGGCAGAACACACCACCTCCGTATGCAGAACGAACAAATGCGTGCTGCGTACCGATTTAAATGTACGCAATTGCATGAGAGGCGGCACATTGACTGACGGCGTCATCACATGTCGCCGTCAGTTGATCACGTGCCGTGTCTCGTACGATCCCATGCATTACAACATCATAGTTACGCGCGTGATGACGTGCACGTCACGACCGACCTAATTTTATTTTCGTTTGAACCCTTTTTATAAGCTTGTAACCTCTAACTGGACATTGGCAAAATTGACCATTCTTGACAGAGGCCACTTTTAACAACAACACTGCAACATTTTTGCAAACCATACCTACATGCCTCAGAGGTTTTTACTACAGGGGGTTACACCTACAAGCATGATAAAAAATATTGTAAATTTGGTAGTAAATCAGTTAGGTGATCATTGATATGGTAAATTCGTGTAAACGTCAACTATGTTCCTTACTTTCATTTCTAATTCCTTGCTAAAAATGGTTGACATTTGAACACACACATAACCATAATGGAGTTTTACGTTTGTACAGCATCCTGTATATAGGCATTATCGTTTTTTCAAAATATTTTTGCATCAGGATATTATCTCACATCAAACTTAGCAAAACTGAGGGGTACATTGAAAATGCAACCAAATGGTATATTTCTCAAGTCTGTACGTGGTAAATATAAAAAGTAGCCCGCTGGATAGAGAAATCTTTAATTGTGGTATTTCGCGTAAAATAACAAACTTTTTAAAGATTTAATACCTGTTATGGTGAGTACATTGGAAGGCGAATCGAACTGTATAATGATAATTTATTTTTGTTTTGAAATGAAAAAGTAGCCCGCTAGCCAGATCACGTAGTTTTTTGGCTTTTTTCCAAAAATGAATGAGGTACATTGGATTTTATTATCAAAGTCGTGAAGTACATTGAAAAGCCTATTCATTTTCATATATTTCATCGTTATACCTCAGGGGACCCCGCTAGATAGATACACACGCGGTTCTGCATTACGCTGCTCAGCCGTCTGCTCGCTTGGCGGAGGCCCTGTTTGGACTGATCGGCAGTCTAGCTCGCCGAATTCCCTTCTAAAGAAAAAATTCATTTTGTTGTACGTTGTCGAGCTCAATTTCATCGTTTTGTAATAATAAAACGCAGGTCCCGACAGGTACATGGGCATAACTATTAATTTAGTCGCATCATTCCAGTTGTTGATTGCGGCGACATCCTCATATAGCTCGAAAAATTCCTCTACTGAGGTGTTGAATCCAGAGAATTTCTCGTTCATCTTGGCAATATACACACTGACTTTCACTTTGCACTCTAACAATATTTTTTTTTACTTAGCTCTCTTTATCACTGCGAGAATTATACGCGGGTTTTTGGTCCGCGTGTCTCTATTACGATATGCGTAACTTTTTTACTAACTAGATACACAGTAAATAAAACATAACCTTGGGCAGAGTGTCCGATTACTTTCTATGGTTCCACTTTTAGTTTTCTGTCTTCTTCTCCTCTCTTGCTTTGAGTTTTCTGTTTTCTTTATTTATGGTATACTTAGTTCTTCTTTTAGTTATTTGATTCCTCTGCTTTTTGGTATTTCTCCTTGGATACTTTATTTTGTAGCAGTTTTTATCTGAAAAATTACATAAATGGTTAGATTACTTTTAGAGGCGCCTCCACCATGTGGGAAGCGTAGCTGGTGGAGGCGAGCGCGAGAACTACCCTAACTGAGATTAGAAATCAGACTATCGTATAAAATATGAACAAAATATATTATCAAGTAAGATGTCTATATTATTGGATGAGACGTTGTTTACAAGCGAAAGTTAGATCTAGAGTGTGTCACGAAAGACAGACAGGCTGCATTCTCTATATAACTCACATTCAAACATTGATCGACTCCCACAAGCGTCCAAAGAGGCCGGGCGCTACAGTACCTAGTTCATTCATTTCGTCTGAAATACTTGCGCGATACCTGCCTATCTACCATCCGCTCCAAAAATACGCCGAAAATCGTCAATCGTCGCCGATGAATCCGATGGCTGATTAACGTTTCATCGTTTTTGCCTGATATTATGATGGATGACACACTATAGGCACCGAACTGAGTTTTGCTTCTAGTGTGTCTTACCGCCGAAATTTCGTTCCACCAAGATGCGACGTTATTATATAGCTGACGAAACTATCGATAGTTTTGGTTTATCGATCGGCCAAATTATTGCACTTTTCCATCACGTCTCGCAGTTTCGTTCACAACTCAAGTGGCTTATCCTATCCGACTTCGCAGAAATGCTCATGTGCTTTCTTGTCTTTACAACGTTCTTCACAGCCCTTCTTCTCCTTCTTATCTTAAGGAACGTTTCCATTTCTCTCGGCCCCAAGACAGGCCTTGTCGCTTCCATGTAAGGTCCATTCTTTCTACTTATCCCTATCCACCGCTCCGACTTCTACAGTTATTCTTTCACTGTACTGTACTGTGCAGCCAGACTGTGGAACACAGTGCGTGACAGCCCTTCCCTCTCAGTGTTCAAGGAGAGTAAAAGAGCATTATCTTTCACTGTGTAAATTTACAAACTATTTACACTGTAACAAACAACTACATACGATATAATTATGTATAATATGAATATATCTTATTTATGTAATATTATACGTATTTTAGTATATTTATGTATATCTCATATTATATTATTTTGTTTTTATACTTTATTTAGTAGAAAAACTGTGCACGATCTATCAGCCTCACCTTAAGCTATCACTCTACCATAGGACTGCTGGAAGAGATTTCTTTTTAGAAATAAGCAGTACCTGTTGTGTTGTTTTTCTTAATGTAATTGTTCTGTTTTTTATCTTGTGTGCAATAAACAATTAAATAAATAAATAAATTTGATAGTTTTTCTTTATTCTGAACGCGCCCCGCAAACGCCGGCAGCATGCTCAGTGTTGGTTGAACATAGTGCATATTGTGCAACCCAGTTGTGCAATTTACTTACGGTCTATAATATATATCAATTTTATTTTATTTTATTTATTAAGACGAACACAACAGTTCAAAATCTTAAAAAAGTAAACTTAAAAAGAGGGTACACAGGTTTTGTTCCAAATTGTAGAACCAACAAAGTGTCGTACAACATGATAGGCATAACAATGTTGTTAATAAAAATTTAGGTTTACAAGGTATTATGACTGTTAGTAAACATACAAGTGATAATTATTCGATACTAGATTTAAATACTTGGACTACAGAGTGCTTGAAACGATATTGATGAGAGTTAAAGACGTCAATACTAGATTTTTTAATTAACTCATTGTATAACCTGCACATTCTTGTAAGGGGATTATAATATGAGGTATTATTTTTATAAACACTAAGTGAGAATGTCTTAATATGCCGAGGGTTGGGTTTCATGTTAATGTTAATTTGTGATAGAAGGTACGGGGAGTCAATGTAGGAATGTAAAATTTTATGTAAGTAAATTAGGTCGTGCTGCATTCTACGATTCTTTAATGATGTCTGTTTGAAATCTTCGAGTCTTTCTGTGTATGAGGGCATGTTCCAACGGTTATAACCTTGCTTAAACTTAAGAATTCTGAGGGCTCGCTTTTGGACACCCTCAATTTTATTTGAGTGAACTAACTTCATATTTAGGTGACCAGACAACATCGCCATATTCTAAAACACTTCTCACTATACTATTGTACAAAAGCATGAAGGAACATGGTTTTTTGAAAGGTTTAGTGGCACGAGTAATGAACCCTAGAAGTTGATAAGCTTTACTTGCTATATGTTCATAGTGTTCTTTAAAAGTTAACTTTTCGTCAAAAAGTATGCCTAGATCTCTGATGACCCGCCTGCGATCTAGCTCATGTTCATGTATTTTGTAATTATAAACAATTTTCGTGTTAATTTTGTTGGTGAACGAGATAACATGGCATTTACTAATATTCAAAAACATTTTATTGTCTTGACACTACTTAGATATTTTATCAATATCGTGTTGAAGGGCCGTGCAGTCATCTAAGTTTCTAATAGTTGTAAATACTTTTAGGTCATCTGCATAAAGAAGACACTGACATTTCAGATTCGCTATCAAGTCATTTATGAACAAAACGAAAAATAGAGGCCCCAAATGTGAGCCTTGTGGGACTCCTGATTTAATAATAACCGGTGATGACAGATATCCTTTTACAGAGACTAGTTGACTACGATTGCTGAGGTAGGAGCGTACCCATCTCAGTAGATTCCCATGAATTCCATAGGCAGCGAGTTTACGACAGAGGATTTCGTGATTGACTTTGTCAAAAGCTTTCTGAAAATCTGTATAGATGGAATCTACTTGACCACATGTAGCGAAAGCAGAGCACAGATAATGTTTATATTCAAGCAAGTTTCTGATAGTAGACCTTTGTTTCACGAAACCATGTTGCAACTCCGAAATAAACGGTTTGACATGACTGTAAATATATCCATAGATGACACTTTCAAAGAGTTTAGCAAAGTTAGAGAGTATACTGACAGGTCTGTAATTATTACACAAAGACGGATCACCAGATTTTAAGATAGGGACAACATGAGCGACTTTCCAATCCTGTGGAAAGATGCCAGTGTCCAAAGACCTTTGAAAAATAATTTGAAGTGGGATACTTAGCTCCTTTGCGCACTCCTTTAAAAACTTGGCTGGTATGCCGTCCGGGCCAGCTCCCTTGTTAGGATCCATTTTACTCATTGCCCTAGTAATTTCTAATACGCTTATAGTTATATGTGATAGAGGCGGGTTATCAATATTAGGAATTGAGGAATCGTTTGTCATTGTGGTGATACCGATAGGAGATTCAAAAACAGAGCCAAAGTATTTCGACATCAGTTCACTTATCTCTTGTCCATCTGTTGCAATTTCGGTGTCTAGACGCATCATTTTAGGAATTCCATTGCGGTTACTTTTTCTAGTACCCACATAATGCCAGAAAGCCTTATTATTTATTTGCATGATGTTTTCTGTAGATGCCACAAAAGACTTGTAGCCATTTTCGATAAGAGTTTTTGACCTGGACCGTAGTAATTTAAACGATTTAATTTTTTAGGAATTACTATTCATTGGTATTATTTTCAGGTAAAATGGAGAAAAATAAAAGAAAACAGTATACAGAAGAAGCACTGAATGCAGCACTGGAGGAAATTCGTAATGGTATGACCGTTTACAAAGCTTCGCAGCAGTTTGATATACCTGAAACAACCTTACGCAACAAGCGTGATGGATTACATAGCGACAAATGTGGTGTTCCAGCTGTATTCAGTAAACATGAAGAAAATCGCATCGTCGACTGGATTCATTATCTCGGACGGAGTGGATTTCCGATTACAAAAGTACAACTCATAGAAAACGTCGCAAAATTGACTGAACAGTTGAAACGCACAAAAATATTCAAAGATGGAGTTCCAGGAAAAAAATGGATTCATGGATTTTTAAAGCGGAACCCTACTGTATCCCTAAGAATATCAAAAAATCTTCCAACAAGCAGAAACCAAGTCACAGAAGAAGCTTTAAAATCTTGGTTCCAAAGAGTTTATGAATATTTGGAATCGAAAAACATGTTAGACGTTTTAGAAGACCCTCAACGCATTTTCAATTGCGACGAAACTGGCTTCTTTCTATGCCCAAAAGAAAAACAAGTCTTGGTTAGGAAGGGCAGCAAAAAGGCGTACAACCGAGTAGCCGATGACGAAAAAGAATGCTTGACTGTATTAGTTAATGTGTCAGCAAACGGAGACATCGCCCCACCAATGGTATTGTTTCCCTATATGAGAATCCCAAAAAATCTGAAGTTTTCTGTGCCTGGGTCGTGGGGCCTGGGCCACTCTGAATCTGGATGGATGAATATGGAAGCCTTTTATGAATATATCACGAATGTGTATTACCCTTGGCTAGTGAAAAAAGAAATACCATTGCCTGTGATTCTATTTTTAGACGGCCATACCTCGCACATTTCATTACCTCTGACAACGTTCTGCAATGAAAAAGGTATAATTTTGGTTGCTTTATTGCCAAATTCTACACACGTTTTACAACCCCTCAATGACGCTGTTTTTAGGCCGGTGAAAGACACTTGGAGAGCAATCGTGCGTGAATTCAGGGCCAAGAATAATAATACAAAACTTAAACGCACAGACTTTGCACCAGAAGTCCAAAAGTGCTTTGACAGATGTCTTAAGCCGGAAACAATCAAGAGTGGGTTTGAATGTTGCGGCTTATATCCTTTCGATCCCAACAACATAAACTATGTAAAATTGTTGTCCAAGGTGAAGAAACGCCAAGAAAAGTTATCATCATCTGGAGCCAATGATGCTCTGCAAGAAATGGCATAAAATTATACTCTGCATGAAAATCAGAAAATTTTTTGAAGATTGGTTGTCGTCTGCTGCGCTAAATACGTTTGAAGATGCAGATACCTAATTAATGGTCTGATGATCCAACATATGAGAAATAATTTTTGTTTTGGTGGAGCTTGAAATCAGGTGATTCAGAGAGTAGTGACAATGAGCTTACCAAGGCGAATCAACTTTAAATAATAATATTAGTCCAGAAGATTTATCTGATAAGGTTTACGAATTCGAGATGAGAACCAATGGAATATTGAGTCCAAGTAACATAATTCGAAATTCAATATGAAATAGTACCGTCCTCATCAATTGCTGAAGAAAATAGTTTAATTTCTGTATCAAATTTGTCTTCGACGTCTAAATTTTCCAGCCAATTGTAGTGTATGACGCACCTCCACATGTAATACTTAGGTACTGTTGTTATAATAAGCTGTAATTGGTAAGATATTTAGTCAATAAACGCTCGTCGTACAAAACGGTTGTTTCACTCATTGGTCGCTCCGAATGCCCTCATCGCATGGCGACCCTGCCAGCGCTGCCTTATACGGGCAGTGCTGCGCAGCTCGGTTTCAAATTACGGTGACAGACTATTGTACGTGTATCATGGACTGATTTTTGTGAAATTAAATAACGCATAGAAAAGTGAACAGAAAATGTAGAGTGACTTTGCAAGGATATTTTTCTTCGTGTTATGTTGCAAAATATGAGTGTCCACTGCTGGACTGCGTCAGGCAGGACATCCAGGATAACTTCGTGGAAGAAAAAAAAATAAAACTTTGATGCTGCGTAGTAAAAGAGAATATATGGAGAGTCAGCTGCTGGGTACGGAGAGGATGTCGGAGTCAGAAAGATGTGTATACGCTGGGCGCAGGGAGAAAGATGGTGTCGGAAGGATGATTATGGTTTTGCAGTAGGTGTGCAGGCGGCCGGGAGTTGTTGGGGTCAGATGGGTCGACCCTAGCTATGTTTCCCAGTTGCCAAAGGAAATATGGTTGGGATAACGGAGACAGCGATGATGCAATGAGTGAGTCATGTAGGTAGTGAAGTGATGTGAATCGTGTGTGGCGAAGGTAATTTTCGGCAAGTGTTTTTATTGTTATTATTTTCTTCATTCCTGGTTTAAGAATAAAAATTTGGGCATGGACAGAACCGGATAGCATACTTCAAATTTAATTACTTAAGAAAAGTAGATTACCTTACAAAGATTATGAAAACAAAAATGTATGTATGACATCAACGGATTTAGTAAGTATTTCAGGAAGATGAAGGATAAAATTCCATAGTTTTATATAATATCGTCGTACATGTACGACACCATAACTTCTATGCTATTAACGTAGGTAATACTAATAATAATTATGTTTAAGTGGGGTCTATTTTATAAGTAAAAGTGAACGGGTTCATTTATTGAAGATAATATGCAAGTTACATTCTTCAGATCGAATATTACGGTAAGGTATCTAACATTTGGAACATTGTATTAGTTAAATTTATATTTTGATATTTATACTTTTTCAGTTTCTAAAAGAAGTAAGAATTTACGTAAAGTTAAACTATACAAATTACACAAAACAGAAAGGTAAGTAAGTAGCTACTTTAATGTGTTAAAAATAAGTAATGTTTTAGAGGAAAAGTATGTCCTAGTGTAATTTCCCACATTAATTACTTGCTTATCTAAGTGTTTTACTCAGCAACAACGGCCTGCGAGCCACGAGTCAAAATTGCTGACCATCAAGTTCATTGTACACTACCGCGACCGCGCGCATCACATAACGTGACACGAGGTAAGAGAAAGACAATAAATTTGTATTTATAAGAAAGAGACGATGGATAACTAATTTCATATCTAAGTACGTACAGAATGCGTGACAGATAAGGTACTTCTTCTTGTTGTACTGGATGCGCTGTATATCAAATAGGTAGACAATAAATAGGTAAATAGCTATAGTGAGCTATAAATAGATTTCGCACATTTTGGTTGAAATTAATCACAGAACTTTTTTATATTAAAGATAATAATTACTTACATACTTACCTTTTATCTAAAACACATTTTATTAGGTAATTTCATTGATAACTTTTATTTTTAGTTAAGCATTAAACTATTATTGTTAAAAACAAAAATCTGTATAAGTTAAAAAAAAAAAAACAGTCATTTTACTTATTATATACTTATGTAAAAAAAGGAATCTATTTAAATTGTAGATTTTGTTTTCCTGATTTGTTCAGGTATATTTTATTTATTGTTTCATTTTTCGTAGATTTTATCATACCATAAACTTTTATATATAATCAGGATATAATAATATATGTACTAGGTATATAATTTACGCAATTTACATACTTACCTATGTCAAATTCAGTTTTGGTAAAAAAGAAAAGACTTGAGAAGCTGTTTAAGATTATGTATGGTATGACGCATTCCCAATGTATAACAGTTATATGCCATAAATATTTCTACTTCTACATTATTTTGTTTATATGAGTTTAATTATTCATGACAGCGTTCCTGTAAAAAAAATATATATTAAAATCCGCTTTAATTTACTTATAATGACGAAAATATTTACCTTATGATCTAACAAATTATGTTGACTTTTAATTCACATTGATTAAATAAAACTTTGTTTTATTCATTCTTATTTTCAGCCCAATATTTCATGAGATTTCAAGTAAATTGTGAGTGCGTGACGTAATTTAATCAATCAGTAAATAATTTTGATAAGGTAAATATTTTGTAACTTCGTAAATAAATTAAGTTTTGTTCGGATAAGAAGGTAACTTGCAGTAATTCGTATTTAAGCGGCATTGTGTCAATTTCAAGGTTTTCTGGTTTATTATCTTTATAATAAGGCGGATATTATGTACCTAACTACTTTCTTGTAGTAAAATATAATAAATAGCTGAGTATTAAATAGATTTGTGTTTGATCAAAGTTTTAGTTGTTTGTTTTCTTAGAACTGAAGTGTGCAGAGTTTATTCAACTTAGAATTTAGGTCACACGCGTATAAGTACGTGTATGATTCAGGTAAAGCTGATGCCGCGGAATGCTGGCGTTGCTCGCACAAGTATATTAGTAATTTCGCATTGATTTAGATTGCCACAACAGGTATTGATATTTTAATAGCAGATTTACCTACTTACATTTGTTATCGGAAGTAAAGTATAACTTGAGAGAAGTTGTTGTGAAATGTTTTATTTTGTCTGAAAATTTGTCATTCATAAGGATGTAAGGAAATACGGTTTCGTTGTTTCAGAAACATATTAAATATCTATTGCCACCTTATTGAGTGCAATTAGTTATGTTTCAGTAAATGTTAGGTTTATACGAAAGGTGCAATCCAGAGAAATGTATTAAAGATCTTTTTGAACCATAGAGTACAATTAGTTACATTTTTCCTGGTAATAAATGTGAAGTGTAATAAAGTATTGTTGTTTTAGTAGGTATAGGATTATTGGTATGGTGAGGTATAATGACAGTAGGGAATAATTTGGTTATAGGTGTTTTGTAGTGCTACTGGATCCAAAGCAATACAAAATTATTTATGCCAAAGAATTCAATTAGATAGTGAATCATGAATGGCATTTGTTTGAATAGGTATGAATGAGTGTGATTGAGTAAAATCGGTACACAATAAGGTACATAGGGATCCGACCCTTCATCTGATCATGGTGCGAACGAGTTTTCCTCTGTGAAGATAGTTGGGGACCAAGAAGTCTTAAATCGTGACCCTCATAGAGATCATATCCTTCAGTAAACATTAAAACTGTTGGAGACTAAAATGTATTAAAAAATGATCCTATAATAATTAGCTGTGCGCACAGCAACGATAGGTTCTATTAAAGGCCTACGTATAAATATATAAAAGTTAATAAGTAAAGTACACGCAAAGTACGTGTGAGTCGACTCATATAAAAATGTACCTTATATTGTTTATAATTGTTATGTGTATGGGACCGGCCGGCCCAAAGGAGTTAAAAACTCTGAGGAGTTAAATGTGTACCGCGTGAGTGAAGATTTTGTATGAAATATGTAATAAAATACGAATGAATTTAAGGAAAATATGGTAAATAGAAAGAGAAGAGATAATTCAAATATAATTGTTTAGTTAAAAGTAAAACAAAGTTATTTTTCAGGAGGTAGAATTACAGCAAGTAGGAAATCAGGAGATTAAGAAAGTAAAAATGAGCGAAGAGTAAGTAGGTAAAAGCGATCGAAACTATTATTTTGTAGAGTCTATACCTATATATTTTTTTAAATTAATAAATATTACTTTATACACTACTTATAAAATTATCATGCAATTTATACATTTTACTAAGCATCTGACATTTTACTTCTACTTATAATCGATAATATTTTTGTTGAAAGTCAGTCACACTTCAATGTAATACCTAGTTACCTTTGAACAGTTGTAAAAAATATACTTATCTATAGTTAGCGCAAAATAATTATTGTGACTCTAACTGCGACATGACATACTAATTGGAAATTGAATGAAATTGATAAATGAACCCGTACCGTAGCTTGTAGTAGTTTAAAATGCTTAAATAGCATTTATTGTTAGCAAAATAACATTTTTATTAAGTTCCTAATATTGGACCTACCTAATTAGGTTAATAGTTATAATAAGGTAAAAAAAAAATTTGGTTAATAATTATAATTAAGTATTTGCAAAGAATAACATCAACTGAAAGAATGATTAAGTAATTAAAAAAAAACTGAATTTTCTCTTACACTACTTTAAAAATCTGAGAACGTCTTTATTACTCATCATTTTACACACAACATTTTGTTAACTTAACCATAAAATGTTTTTCATTTAGTATTATCGTCATTCATCATATTAAATTTGGTTTATATGTAGGTATTGAGACTATTGAGTTTTCTGAATGTTTTTAATTAGGTGACCAGATTTTTCTCTGTATTGATTTATTGTAAGAAATTGCTAAAGTTGGTACAATTTTAAACAAAATATTCATGAAACAGTGTTTAAATACTTGCAAGCAGTAAATATATTTGATTTCATAATTAATTGTATGTAATAATGTTGTGATACATTTAATAAACTTATTGATTAAAATTGTAATATCAAAATTGGGTAAATTAAAATATAATATAATATTAGAACATTTCTATTATGCCTAGTTATGGCTACTGTAATTAAAAGGTAATTCAAAAATAAATTCATTCAAATTCAGTCGAAACGAATACTTTACTGTTTATTCAAATGATTGTTATTTGAGTTATATGACTACTTATGGCTTATCCAATTTTTTTGGAAAATTTTAAATTAAGTATTAAGTTTCGTTTAGATTTTTGTCATATAACGTTTGTGTTTTGTTAATTTTAGAATAGTTACATGTTATTAGGGCTTCTTACAAAGTTTTATCTACCGTTGTGCAAAGTTATTTCCTCTGTTTTTGTTTATGAATCAAAATGATTCCAATTGTAATGCATTTTATCTGTTTCGATATGGATGTCCTAAAATAGCACTATAATGTTCTGAACAAATATACTTATTACAGATATAAATATATAACTTTACTACAAAACATCCCTTTAATAGATTTTGATAGATATAAACTGAAATAAAATGTACCTAAAACAAAAGAAAAAGAAAGTTAATTTCTTTTTCTTTTTCTGAAACGGTGGAGGTGTAGTGTATGACGCACCTCCACATGTAATACTTAGGTACTGTTGTTATAATAAGCTGTAATTGGTAAGATATTTAGTCAATAAACGCTCGTCGTACAAAACGGTTGTTTCACTCATTGGTCGCTCCGAATGCCCTCATCGCACAATACTAATAATCTGTAGCCATTGGAGGTTGAAGAAGATCTAACATCGAAATCACTTTCTACCACATTACCAGCAACATCACTTACAGTTAATGTTGAAATTCGTCAGACTTCGTCTTTTGCTCCAAAAAACATTTACAACTGACGTCTACACCCCAAACACAAATCAGCACAAAAAATACAATACCTCACTTGAACGTAATGATGGCGCTGACAAATCAATAATAGTTAAAAACGATTTACATCTATCAAGCACTCTAAGACCTGATGAGACTTTTGATCGGTTGAAACCGTTTGTTGCTCCAAACACCAACGGTATATCAACAGAAGCTGTTGCAGACGAGCTTTCTGAACCAGCAATTTTTGAAACTGACGAAATTTTTGATCAAACTCGACAAAAAGTGTCAGATACCAAGATGCGCGATTCAATCTTTATCTGAAAAATAAATAAATACAGATCTGAATTTGAACAAAAATATAACTCCAGTGAACCCAAAATCTACCATAACATGAACCAAACTTCGAACTCCAGAAAACCCAAAATCTATTACCTATAACAGGAACCAAACTTCAAACTCCAGAGAACCCAAAATCTGATGTGATATCAAATAAATCCCAAATTGTTGGTTATTCTAAATCCACATACACCACTCTTGCCACTACCTGAAACAGGTAATTCAAATGAAAATAATATTGAAAGTGAATTGACTCAAAAATATAGAAAAAAAATAAGTTGGAAAAAGAACAACTAAAACAAAAAAAGAAACTGGAGCAACAGAAAAAAAAGAAGAAAAGGAAAATCAAAAACGTTTAAAACAAAAGGAAAAGGTAATAAATTAGAAAAAAATTTGTGAAGAAAACCAAAACTAAAACTAATCAAAGCCCAATTGCCACACCTCAAAAGTTTGGTCACCCTTCCATACAATGGCAAAAGTGAAACTACTAGTCCTGTGAAGATTATAACTCCTAACACAATTTTATCGTCAGCGATTAATAATAACACTTAAACCCTAAAAACATTGCGCTTACTTTTGGTAGTTAGGTAGTTAAGTGTCTCAACTTTTTGCATAATTTCATGCTTGAACCGACCGATTTCATTTTTCTTTAGAAATGATGTAGGTACCTATTACTTTAGTTTCATTTTATATTTTGACTAGTTTTATGTTTGTACGAAAATCACGTCGTTAGTTAAATTAAGTTAATATTGGCTATTATATTACTTTTATAATTATTTTTCTGTTTTACTTTTTATATAGGCGCCCAGAGTCCAAAAATTCTGAACTGAACTCTGTGTAAATCACGTCGTTAGTATAATCATATTAATGAGTTAATATTATATAACATAATATGGTTATATATGTCGCAGTACAATGGCAGAATTAGGTGTTTGGCCAAAAACCTAGGTTTTTGGCCAAAAACCGGCATATGGCAGAATCGTAGACTTATCTCGGCCATCGTCCTAAGCTGATCCAGGTTTTCGGCCAAAAACCTAGGATTTTGGCCAAAATCCTAGATTTGTTTAGTGTTATGGTTTTTTTTTGCATTTCGGGGGAACTTCTTCGTCTTCGAGTGGAACACCAAGTCGCTCAACGAGCCGATGGACCCTGGTATCAGAGTTTTCAACCGCCTACTGCAAGTAGCAGGCCTCTAACATGGTTGTGTAACGACCGCCATCTAAGTGATCATAGAGAGCAATCGGGACCGATGGCTTACCGTGCCCGTGTGGTTCGGGGAAACAAGGAGTGGAGAGGTACTTTATGCAACTCCCTCTGATCTTTTGAGGGTAGACTTGGACACCGTAAATGGACACCTTCAGGACGTAATGTACTACCTACCAAAATAATGGACGGAGGGTAACATCAGACAGTCCCAACAGCAGGATTGCCTCGGATTCCTTGAATGGCAGGGGGGAGCATCAGACACCATAAGAGCAGGACGTACCACTGAACGCTCTAGAGGATTCTTGGTAGCGTTGGACGCCCTGGAGACCAGGAGGTAGCGTCGGGCCCCCAGAAAATCCAACGCCCGTCATCTTACATTCTCCAGAGTGTGCGACGCTACTCACGCCCTCCAGAGCGTCTGACGCTACCTTCCACCCTCCAGAACGTCCAATGCTACCTCCTGCCTTTCGAGGTGTATGCCCGAACTACACGGGCACGTTAAGCCGTCGGTCCCGATTGCTCTTTATGATGACTTAGACGGCGGTCGTTACACAACCTTGTCAGAGGCCTGCTCCTTGCAGTAGGCGGTTTAAAAACTCTAACACCAGGGTTCATCGAGTCGTTGGGCGACTTGGTGTACCACTCGAAGAAGAAGTGCCCCCGAAATGCAAAAAAGCCATAATACTAAACAAATCTAGGATTTCGGCCAAAATCCTAGTTTTTTGGCCAAAATCCTAGGTTTTTGGCCAAAAACCTGGATCAGCTTAGGCCGATGGCCGAAAGAAGTCTACAATTTTGCCATATGCCGGCTTTTGGCCAAAAACCTAGGTTTTTGGCCAAAAACCTGATTCTGCCATCGTACTGCGACATATATATCGATGCCTCCTATACCGGGAGTAACGGAAAGGTTATAACAAGCCGAAAGGAGGTCAAGGTACTCATGAAACTGAACAACTTTCCCTATGGAACATGGGTCGAAACATGAAAGAAAAATTTGGACCTCCCATAGTAAATTAATCAGCTGATCGGCAAATTTGTATGGGAGGCCCAATTTTTTTTTTCATATTTCGGCCCATGTTCCATGGGGAAAGTTGTTCAGTTTCATGAGTACCTTGACCTCCTTTCATGGCGGCGACCATATCCTGGCTTTTCCCCAGTATAGGGGATAATTTCAGCTATATTTTCGGATGATTAAAACAGAAATAATAAATAACGGCATTTTCATGGTATTTCTAGAAGTATATTGACGTAAGTAGGTATGAATCATTTACAAAATATTAAATCCTACGTGATGTTTGCTGTTGAGCCGATGGACTGCTAGTGTATAGTATGAACTAGTTACTATAAACATCATCGGAAAGTAACGTTTTTTATTCCTTTGTTGGATTTAATATTTTAAAATAGTTTTAAAATTAAAGCATATGTCCAAATATTTCAAATGTATAAAAATCAAAATAGTGTGCGATATATATTCAAATGCCTTATAATTCAAATAAAATAAATTATCTCAATGAACATCTTAGCTTTGAGGTCATTTTTGTAATGAATTATAATGTCAAGTTTATAATAGCTGTTACCCTCATTTATCTCTAAAGAATTTCTTAAAATTACTTCAGTTTCCGTCCAAAGTTTATAAACTTTAATTTCATTTTTAAAGGTCTCCAATTCGTGAAATCACGATGTGATAGAGAGCTACTTTTGGTGAAGAATTACACATATTGTATCAGAATATACAACAGGGTGAAGAGGCAGATCACGTGGAGGTGTTCGACTCACAACGGCAAGGGCTGCAAGGCTCGCGTCGTCACCGACATCGAGCACACCGAGGTTATCAGAACAACCAACACTCATAACCACCCGCCAGGAGTTTTCGAACTTCGTGAGGATGGATTTTACATCCGAAAGTCTGGTGACAACAATGACTAATATTTATGGCTGTTTTTTACGATAGATCGATAAAATAAAAAATAATATTTATACCAAGTTTTGGATTTTAATTTCCAATCCAAACTACATCACAAAGGCATGAATAATGATACTTATGAATAATGATACTTTGAAATATAAATACTGCTTTGTATTAAAAGTTACCTACACCTAGCTACGTGCCTATACCATGTTGGTCACTAGTAAAAATACGGCAGCGATTGTCGGCTGACTTTTTATTATAAGCAGAAATACGAGTGTGATGTTTCTATTTTTTTCCTTTTTTTTAAAAAAAAAATGTAAGCATTTGTCCGCATCTCACCTGATGTTAAGTGACGATGCAGACGATGATGAAACATGCTGGCCCAGATAATACCTATTCACTCTCGTTTTGAAAAGGCCCAGGTTATAACGTTCCGGAAACAAATCCGCAGGTAGGGAGTTCCTTCGTCTCGTGCACCGGAGATGGAATGGTGACGGAGGCATCAGGTCATGGAGGGAGAGACTGTGCACACTCCCTGAAATAATATATAACTTCCATTCCAGTGCAGTGGGTGCGCTCCCGGCGTGGCACGATGATGCTCTGTGTGGAGGGCTACACGTTCAGCGTGCAGCGGACGATAGGGGCGAAGACCAGGTGGCAGTGCTCCACGCACCACGGCAGGAAGGGCTGCCGGGCTTTCCTACACACCATCGACGAGCAAATCGTCTTGTTCAGCAATAAACACAACCATTTATTGCACTCAAGAGAGTACACAAAGTTATTATGTTGAGAGCATATCGGAACAATTTTCGTTTGTAGTTTTCACAATATTAGAGTAATACAAATAGCAAAAAGTTTAACTTACTTTTTAGCATTATTATCAACTTGTGTTACATTCAAGTAGGTACCTACTCAACGTCAAAGTACGTAAATAGGACTTATAGTTTACAAGTTATGCTTCTGTGAAATTCATCATTTTTTTTAAGCTGACCTCCAGCTCTAAATTAGCCATAAGTACCTTGTGACAGAATCTACATCTACACTAATATAATAAAGAAGAAACCTTTGTTTGTTTTTTTTTGTATGTATGTAGTGGATAAACTCCGAAACTACTGGACCGATTTCCAAAATTCTTTCGCCATTAGAAAGCTACAACATTCCTGAGTAACAAAGGCTACTTTTTACCACGGGAAAATTCCTCATTTCCACGGGAAAACAGCAGGAAAAGCGGGAAATATAGCGGATATTACCCAAATTAGCAAAACCGCTTTACCGATCTCCGCGAATTTTGGCACTGATGTTACTAGCATACTAAAGACGGACATGGACTACTTTTTGTCAGCCCTCGAGGATCTGGAGTACCTGATGAAAACCACCAGCATCCCATCTAAACTATTAGAGATACGGTCATGGCTTCATAGAAAAATTAGTTCACCACATCAGGTACTCCAGATCCTCAATTACTATATTCCAGCAAAGACAACCTATCACTATGAACAACTTTTGCTATGAAGGCATTTCCCTATCTGGTATGGTTTAGCGACAATTGAGAAATATGTTTTTGCGGTTGGTAATCTTATTTTTGCATATAAAATCAATGAGCTTGAGGGTTTAGCAGCTACAAACATAACTTTGTAAAAATGTTAAGGCTCCTGTAGGCTAAGCATTTTCTTACTATTTCGAAAATCATATATGGTTTTGTAATTCGGGTGAGTGTGGCTTCCAGCATGTGTTATTTTCTCATAAATATGTTCCAAGGTCAAGGAGATAACAGCGTTTAAATGAAAAAGAATGTAGTTTTTTTTCTGTTTCGCATAATATACAAGGTGTTCCAAAGGAAATACATTAAATTGGAGACGTTGTGTAGACCATTGTACTGAACAATTTCCATTATGGCACCAAGTTTGAATTCTTAACAATTAAGAAGTTGAAATTTTCATACAAAGTAAATGCCTACATTTACTACAACCATTAAGTAATTACCCCTTATCCAAGATTGCAACCTTGCAATTTTAACTTGTTGGATTTGAATCTTCGAATAAGTTTGGAACATTGTTGTCTATGTTTTAAACTTAAACGAAAACTTAAGATAAAAGATCTCTTTCTTGCTGTAAACTTCATTTTATTGATGCCTCAAACTAAAAACTTCTTTTGACTTAGAGCACCCATAGAGACGCAAAGACAAAAGGGCCAATCAGAGAACCCAGTAGAGTTTGTAGTGTCAGTTGTGTCAGTTTTTGACGAACATGACATTTTACCTTGGTTTACGAAACAAGTGTTGCTTTGGCAACTAAATTACTCTGAACGACCAAAACCGTCGCCTTAGCAACAGTTGTGGCGGTATTTTCAAAAGTTTTTCCAAGACGGCAACATGACGTAAATAAAGGTCATAATTAATAAAGCTCCTTTCATAATGTGGCACTGAATTAAATTTATTAAATTTAAGTTGCTAATTACTTCTAAACGAGGGGTTTTCATAACTTGGCCCCATAATGAAAATTATTCGGTATGATGGTCTACACAACGTCTCCAATTTAATGTATTTACATTGGAACACCTTGTATATATATATTTTTGTATGGAAGGTACCAAAACCCGTCCCAGAAATAAATACTCCGTCCTTGGTTTACCCGAAAATGATACCAAAGTAAGCCTCTCATATATACTTCAGGAGTCAGAAGGCCTCAAGTTCAGCTCAGATAAAATAAACTTTGCCCCCCTGCCCCAACCCCCACAGGCGGGAATGAAGTGTAGTGTCTATGGATTTCCTTTGAAGACTACTTAACTAACAAACACCAATACCAAGTTTTATAGAATATTCTGTCACAAGGTACTTATGGCTAATTTAGAGTTGGAGGTCAGCTTAAAAAAGAAACTTTAGAAGTGAAACTCGCACCAACCATTTACTCGGGGGGGTTGAGGGGGGCTTGCCCTCCTCACAGAAAAAAGAATCGTAAACATCTACTTAAGAAGTGAAACTCGCACCAACCATCGACTCGGGGGGTTGAGGGGGCAGAAAAAGAAACCTGGACATCTACTTTAGAAGTGAAACTCGCACCAACCACCGACTCGGGGGGTTGTGGGGGGCTTGCCCCCCTCACAGAAAAAGAACAAAGACATCTTCTTTAGAATTGAAACTCGCACCAACCACCGACTCGGGGGTTGAGGGGCTGCCCCCTCACAGAAAAAAAAACGTTAACATCTACTTTAGAAGCGAAACTCGCACGAACCATCGACTCGGGGTTGAGGGGCTTGCCCCTCACAGAAAAAGAACAAGGACATCTACTTTAGAAGTGAAACTCGCACCAACCATTTACTCAGGGGTTGAGGGGCTTGCCTCTCAAAAAGAATCGTAAACATTCACTTTTTAAGTTAAACTCGCACCAACCATCGACGCGGGGGGTTGAGGGGGGCTTGCCCCGCTCACAGAAAAAAGAAACGTGGACATCTACTTTAGAAGTGAAACTCGCACCAACCACCGACTCAGGGGTTGAGGGCTGGCCCCCTCACAGAAAAAAACAAGGACATCTACTTAAGAAGTGAAACTCGCACCAACCACCGACTCGGGGGTTGAGGGGCTGCCCCCTCACAGAAAAAAGAACAATTACATCTACTTTAGAAGTGAAACTCGCACCAACCATCGACTCGGGGATGAGGGGCTTGCCCTCACAGAAAAAGAACAAGGACATCTACTTTAGAAATGAAACTCGCACCAACCATTTACTCAGGGGTTGAGGGGCTTGCCCCTCAAGAATCGTAAACATTCACTTTAGAAGTGAAACTCGCACCAACCATCGACTCAGGGGTTGAGGGGCTTGCCCCTCACAGAAAAAGAAACGTGGACATCTACTTTAGAAGTGAAACTTGCACCAACCACCGACTCAGGGGTTGAGGGGCTTGCCCCTCACAGAAAAAAACAAGGACATCTACTTAAGAAGTGAAACTCGCACCAACCACCGACTCAGGGGATGAGGGCTTGCCCTCACAGAAAAAGAACAAGGACATCTACTTAAGAAGTGAAACTCGCACCAACCATTTACTCGAGGGGGTTGAGGGGCTTGCCCTCTCAGAAAAAGAACAAGGACATCTACTTTAGAAGTGAAACTCGCACCAACCATTTACTCGGGGGGGTTGAGGGGGGCTTGCCCCCCTCACAGAAAAAAGAATCGTAAACATTCACTTTAGAAGTGAAACTCGCACCAACCATCGACTCGGGGGGTTGAGGGGGGCTTGCCCCCCTCACAGAAAAAAGAAACGTGGACATCTACTTTAGAAGTGAAACTTGCACCAACCACCGACTCGGGGGGTTGAGGGGGGCTTGCCCCCCTCACAGAAAAAAGAATCGTAAACATCTACTTTAGAAGTGAAACTCGCACCAACCATCGACTCGGGGGGTGAGGGGGGCTTGCTCACAGAAAAGTAAAACATTAACATCCCCTTTAAAAGTAAACCTTGCACCAACCATCTCCTCGGGTGATCGCTGCATTTACGTTTGCCACCTAGTGGGAAAAGAAAGGCTATAAGGCGATGAATGCAGCTATTGGTCTTCTCGACAATAGTTTCACTTCAGGCTGTTTTAGGATGGTTTTGCGTTATTAGCCAAGGTACACTTACTTAATTTCGCAGGGTTTTCTTCTGTCTCTGTCTCTTCTACCTCTATGAGGTATAAAAATTTTAGCGATTTTTTAACACTAGAAGTATTTGAAATTCGAGGTTTTGGAGATTAGTGACAAGCATAAATCTTTTTAGGGTGAATTGAAAAAAGACGAGGATCATCATCAGAACTTCTTCGTTTTAACACTAAATGTCCTATCTCATAATCATGCCTTCTCTTTCTTTTAAGTCAGCTTGTATTTTTCTATAGCGAAAAAGCTATCATTTACGTTTTGGAGTATGTACACTTTCCACATCTGCAACAGTATTTTACGAGAGTAGCTATACTGAGTATTCTTTGTTATTACAGGCGTGTTTGGAACTTATTTAATATAAGGTAGGTGAGTCGATTACCGCCTGTCGGGTTATATCGCCTAGGTTGAAAAATATAGGAACATAACAGCCACAACAGTCCACTGCTGGACATGGGCCTCCCCCTATCGGGGGGTATTGCCATACTCACCACGCTTGGCAGGCGGATTGGCGAGCGCAGTGCATGATGGTGCATTAACAGGGAACGCTGCTGCCCATTACCTGGATGAGTATCCCTTAGTCGCTTTTTACGACACCCACGGTGTATACTACAATATAATTTCCGAAAATCTGCATGGAATAGCAACATTGTAGTGTTGCCATTCCGCACTGAGCGCGGTGAGCTCGTCACACGCGCGTAATGCTAGTGGCCGCGTGTTGTTCGTGGGAGATGTTTCTGTTGACTGCGCTTAAAAAAATACGTGAAATTATCAGGTAAGTTTCAACTTCATTTTAAAATGTTTGATATCTCTCATGGACTATTTTAGTTAAACTGTATATTTTACAACCTAAATTTCATTATGCTTTATACAAAAGCATCACGGATATGTTTTTTTGCGAAAATCTTTGATAAATATGTCATAAAGGTTAATACCGCCTGTGCGATAATAAACTCCTTGCAGGCGATATTACCCAGCTGAAGGCGTGGTTACCCACCTGTAGGCGTTATTAACACCTACACAGAGATCTAAGAATAACTTTGCGATATTATGATTATTTTTTATGAAATGGTGGATAATCGACACGACAGGCAGGAAGAAAGATTTGTTTTTGAGTTTTGTTCTTTTTAACTAGTTAGTTTTAGTATGGTAGGCGTAAATTAGACACTAGGCAGGCGTAATTAGGCTCCAAGTTTAATAGCGCCTACCGACGTTTTTTAAGCAAAACATCAATTTTTCATTCTAAAATGGCCTAATATTATATATTTTTTTATGTGTTTCGATGTTGTTGTAACAAAAAGAGTTACAAGTAACTATGACCTTAGTTATAAAATAATTTGTGTTATGTGTTATAAAATTAAGAAATTATAATTTAAAAACAAGGAACTGTACTGATTAGCCTAATATTATGAAGACAGATTACCTAATACAATGATTACTACAGAAATTATCTCAATTTGAATTTTACAGTCAAGTAATACTCATAGGCGAATTAAACTCCCACGTAGTTTAATTCTGCCAACGCGACTGTGTTTTGTCTTTGGTTTTATTTCATATTTTTAAAAGTATAATGTTACTCTGCTGTATGCTATTTATAAAAAAATATTGAAATTATATGACGCGCCTGTTTTCTTATTTAAATTGTTATCTTTTATTAGAAATATTTGCTTTCGAAGTTACATAGGCGGTAATTGACGAACTCACCTTACTTAACTCCAAAATATTTAAAATAAAAAGAAGTCCAAAAACTAAAACCCGACTACTGAGAGATCGCGCTCTAAAAAGAAAGAAACAAGAATTTTGAAATATTAACTACACACAATTTAATGCCTCTATCCTCTACAAAAGTCATACAAAGCTAACACCTATAATAATTAATTTTTGTGGAAATTTAATATAAATTCATAGGGGTTTTGAGGTGATAGCTGTGGTCGTGTGCCACCCACGTATTCCAGTACTTCTTACCTAATAAAAAAATATAGGCAAAGTGGCACACGACCACAGCTAGCACCTCAAAACCCCTATGAATTTATATTAAATTTCCACAAAAAATAATTATTATAGGTGTTAGCTTTGTATGACTTTTGTAGAGGATAGAGGCATTAAATTGTGTGTAGTTAATATTTCAAAATTCTTGTTTCTTTCTTTTTAGAGCGCGATCTCTCAGTAGTCGGGTTTTAGTTTTTGGACTTCTTTTTATTATATAAAAAAGGTAAGCATTTGTCCGCAATCTAACCTGTCAACGATTCAAGGGTGGAATCCCAACCGGCGTCTCGTGCATGGAATGGTGACGGTGACGGATGTATCAGGTAATGGAGAGACTGTGTACACTCTCCGAAACGTATCCTTATATTTCTTTAACTGCGTCATTGATCTACGTACCTTTGTTAGGAGGCTTTAAAAAATAATCATACTTTCTTTACTTAATACCTACTTATACCTACCTATTGTTTTGGTAATGATTTTTTAGCCTGCGCGAAGTTTTTATTTTCTTGTTTAACACATTCCCTGCGTTACGGGAAGCATTTGGCCGTATTTGACTTTCCCCCTGTGCGGCAGCCTGCTATCCTTGTTTTACCGTAGGTGCGGGGGGTATTTTCCTAGGTTCCTGTGTAGGTAGAAGTGAGACAAATATATTCCTGATATTACGTTTTTAATTATTATCCTTTTCTGAAGAAAAAATGTACGGGAAGTATTTTGTCGTATCGCACTGAATGTCATTTTTTTTCGTCCAGTGCTATACGGGAACTATTTTGTCGTAATCACAACCCCGTATAGCACTGCGAGGTGCGTACGCGGCGCGCCAGTTTGGTCTAGTGTTGTGCGCAGTGCCCACGTCTCGACGTCTCTCGATAATTTAATAAACTCCGATCTCATGTGAAAGTTTGCATTATTATATTAGAGTAGTTATGTACAACTTATATTGAAAAGGCGCTTGTTATAAAAATATTCTTCTTCATTTGCGTTAAGGCTTCTACAGCCCCCTCCTCTACCGGAAGGTTCGAAATTCAAATAATATTCGGAAGTCGCGTCCGTGCCGGTCAATGAGTATCTTTACAGAGGTGTCACCATACATTAAATGTTGGAATCAGTCAATGTTACAAAATTAATAGATACAGAGTAGCTGCTTACAGAGTCTTTTATTAATAGTACCTCGGTACGGTAATATTTAATTATTTTATTATTATTGTTGTGTATAAGTAATTCAATTATTGTTACAACTATTTGGTTCATATTTTGCGTTCCGATGTATGATATCAAAGAATTATTGACACTGGCAAAATTTGTCATATCGGACAGAAGCCATTATGAAAGTTAAAAAATATTTTACAACAAAATTATTGCTAAAGTAATTTTATGCGGACAAATTGTTACAAATGAACAGTTTGGTGGGTCTGCCTCATTTTGCGTTCATCTATGACCCATTCCACGTCAGTTTTGACTGCAGGGGAAACGTATCAAAACAAATACCTTTTATCAACCTTTGATTCCTTGGAATAAATCCGGAAACAGTAAGTTTGTCGCAAGATTACTTGATAATCGTGTATGTTTATCAAAAAGTTGCATCTGTGATGAGTTTAACATTGAATAGTGAGTAATAATCATATAAACTTTAATTATTTTCAATAACCATTGACGCAAAATATTTATACAACATTGTAGCATGGTCATGATAACAGTGAAAAATAGAGGTAACTTCATATTATTATTTCTTAGTATTTTGGGATAAGCTTAGATGCTTGGGTTTCTGGAAGCGTTTCCCCATATTTTGTAGAACAAAATTCAATTTTTTGCTGATAATAACGTGTTCTAGATTATGTAATCTATAGAAAAAGCGTAGCTCGTTTTCACCTCACTTCATGGGAGTAGGCCCCTTAATTAGCCTTAAGGAACATTCTTTTTTTTCACTGTTTTTATTCTAATTTTATTTTTTTGTTAAATGACACCTATTACGTTTCTTTATATTTTTGGTACATAGGTATATACAATAAATACCGTCTAAATCTTCGATAAGTTCGTATTTTTTTGATTTTACCCCATCCCTATCATTTTTTGTGTTCTATGCGGCGGGGGAAGTAATTTCCCGTAAAATTTGTGTTTTTGAAAAATATCCATAACTTCTACATTATTACTCAGATCCCCGTGCGACCAAAGCTGTATATTGACAATGATATTGTCTATAAGTTTGTGAAAAGAAAAAGTGAAAATTTTGATTTTCCACGCCTGTAGGAAAACTCAAAGTCAGGGCATAATACGGGAAAATACTTCTCGTACCGCAAGATTGGCTTTCTTCATACGGGAACTATATGACTCGTATAGCACTGGCAGTAAAACTAGGTGCAGAGGCTGCCGCAGTGAATGTGTTAATTTTACATTCACAGTTTCATATAAAAAGTCTCGCAATGGAACTACTGGCCTTTTAAACATTAAAACACGTTTCTTACGTTTGCATTGTAGAACAAACACTCAGTTGTACTGTTGACTTGCAGGTCCCGTGTTCGTGAGGACGAAGGCCGGCAAGCCGATGCTGCTGGTGGACGGGCGCCGCTACTACCCTGGCGGCGGCAAGACCACCTCGCGCACCAACAACAAGGTCACCTGGTACTGCCGCCGCACCGCCAAGGGCCAGCCCACTTGCCGCGCCTCCATAGTCACCCTCGATGACGTCATCATAGCAGTCAATCATGAGCATAACCATTAATTTTAAGGATCCATTTTTGAAATATTTTCTAGTGATCTCGTCAGTGTTCTTTTTTCTAGTCTATGTCTAGTATTTATATTCTAGTCACTTTTTTATGTATGAGATTGAGTAGGTAATGTACCAAAGAACTCTAGTCATAAATGTGTGATATGTACATGTTTCTCTTACTTCACCAATTGAGCGTAGACCCCATACCATGCCTTCTACAAGTTAGACACTCAATTATGAAACCTTAATTCAGTTATATGATATTCTTATTCTAAAATTCATGATGAATTTTAACAGATTTGATTTTTGTTCCAGTTCTATTTGTAAAGAATACCCATGGGAAAACGTTGGCTGTCTGTAAAGGGCATTCTTTTCATTTGAATAGAGTAGGCAGGACGTGTTACTGGCAGTGCGCTAGACAGCAGAGCGGCTGCAGGGCGTCGCTCACCACCACTACTGCGGGAGAGCTGCTCCGGTTCAATGCGGAACACAATCATGAACCCACTCGACATATTATACGAAATGGGATTTACATAAAAATATGATTAATACTAAATAAATGGATTACTTTTTGTACTTATCATTAAAAATACCTCAAAAATAAATCCAGCAACAAATAATTAAATCTGTTCTAGTCATTAGACCTTGGTACTATTAAAACCTTATAAATTTACCTTACCTTCGTATAATGTGTTACATTTTTGTATAGTCTTGCAGATAGTGCAAAGTTCGTGGGGAACGCCATTGGCAGTCGTCGACCAATATTCGTATGGCGTGAAGAAGAATCAGAGCAAGAGCACCATACACTGGGTGTGCAGGACCTCTGGGAGCTGCAACGCCCGCATCATCACCACCAAGGATTATGTCATAAAGAGAGCAGTTCTTGCTCACAATCATCTACCACGGCCGTTTGTTATTAAAAATGGTGTATTCATAAGAACTTGAATAAAAGCTGTACCTTATAAGCTGTTAATTTACCGTAACGCCTGTGTAGATACCCAATGTAAAAAAGTACAGCAAATATTTCAAGGTGTGAATCAATCTATAAAACTGAATAACTTTCTTCAAAAAACATAGGTTATAAGAAAGGAATAAACCGTCCAAGAGCGTGTCAGACACACCCATAAATAGGGTGTCGTCGTACTCAATGTAACATTACGTAAACATTGGCCTTAATTCCATGTGACTGTCAAGAATAGCTGTTTTAGAATAGCACTGTCACTTTTAGTAAAAAATGTATTATCATATTAGGAATAGGTACATGCATTATTAGGAAAGAAAACAAGGGAAATACGTTTAGGATATGAACACTTTGAGACCACACGCGCTCTTAAGAGCTTGAGTAATTTTTTTGATAAAAATATATGATTAAATACCTATCGAAAAAGCAATGGAATCACAGACTGAACTTGTCCCGGGCCTTGATATTAATATATTTCCAAACATTCCACAATAACTCTATCTTTTTACACGACTACGGCGAAGCAAAAAGGAGTGTTATGATTTTGACCGCTATGTGTGTATGTATGTGGCTATGTATCTGGTAATTTCGTCTGTTCCCTCATAACTCACAAACTACTAATCAGAATTTGACAAATGAGGTATCAATATAAGCGTTTAAACAGCCCGATGGTTATAGGCTATATATTGTCACAATAAAGTGATTATGGCGCCCTCTAGAACACATAAAGTTACAAACTAAAATTTAGTTTTTTTGGAGGGATATCGTGTTGGGTATCAAACGAAAGGGCTTTATGAGCACAATTCAGAAATATATATACTTCACCTAGAAAACGTAGATTTCATCAGAAAATGATACCTACGGAAATTATATAAGGTATCGCTCTACCACCGCATTGGCACATATTTTATGTTAAAGTTCATTTGATTCGGACTTGTCAAATTTATTTGACTTGTGCGCATAGATACATACAATATCTATAGCAAACCCGTTCGTGTAATACACAGGTACCTAAGACAGTTATATATAATTAGACATCGTTATCTTTGGAGCACGAATGACGTTGTCATGTCATACAGATGAGTTGCGGACTTTTTCGAAACACATGATATCGATGTTTTCGTGCTACTAACATACATGGCCTTGACATGGTCAAGGTATAAAAATCGTTGAAAAAATATTCTTTTTTTTTAGATATCGACCTTGGGGTAGTAAGTTGCTCAGTTTCATGCGGTGGTTCACCCCTTAAAGTATTTGCAGTAGTTTTTTTGGTTGGAATTAGATTTTTAAGTTAAATGTTATGTTTCTTGGTCTTCTTATCCGTTGCAATTTTAAACGGACGTATTTTTTTATAAATTCTTTGGTTTCGCTTTGACAGCAACTAGGTACTTGAATATAATCTATCGATATCTAAGGTGTCGATAAAGGACGCCACCTCTACGAATATTTCGTTAGTGCTCCAAAGATAACGATGTCTATATATAATATATAAGTGAGTATATGCAACGAAAATCTTAACAAAAAGATCTTTTATGTATCTATAAGTACAACCTATTACTACTCACCATCACCAACCATCGACTCGCCTCGGGAAAACAAAAAAGACATAAAAAAGAAACGTGGACATCTACTTTTGTAGTAAAACTCGTACCAATCATCGACTCCGGGGGTTAAGGGGGCATGTTTCCCTCACAGATAAAAGAAAATGGACATATACTTATGAAGGTAAACTCGCACCAACCATCGACTCGGGGGGTTGAGGGGGGCTTGCCCCCCTCACAGAAAAAAAGAAACATGGACATATACTTAAGAAAGAAAACTCGCACCAACCATCGACTCGGGGGGTTGAGGGGCTTGCCCCCCTCACAGAAAAAAGAAACATGGACATATACTTAAGAAAGAAAACTCGCACCAACCATCGACTCGGGGGGTTGAGGGGGGCTTGCCCCCCTCACAGAAAAAAAGAAACATGGACATATACTTAAGAAAGAAAACTCGCACCAACCATCGACTCGGGGGGTTGAGGGGGGCTTGCCCCCCTCACAGAAAAAAAGAAACATGGACATATATTTAAGAAAGAAAACTCACACCAACCCTCGACTCGGGGGGTTGAGGGGGGCTTGCCCCCCTCACAGAAAAAAAGAAACATGGACATATACTTAAGAAAGAAAACTCGTACCAACCATCGATAAGGGGGGTTGAGGGGGGCTTGCCCCCCTCACAGAAAAAAAGAAACATGGACATATACTTAAGAAAGAAAACTCGCACCAACAATCGATTCGGGGGCTTGAGGGGGGCTTGCCCCCCTCACAGAAAAAAAGGAACATGGGAATCTACTTAAGAAAGAATACTCGCACCAACCATCGACTCGGGGGGTTGAGAGGGGCTTGGCCCCCCCTCACAGAAAAAAAGAAACATGGACATATACTTAAGAAAGAAAACTCGCACCAACCATCGACTCGGGGGGTTGAGGGGGGCTTGCCCCCCTCACAGAAAAAAAGAAACATGGACATATACTTAACAAAGAAATATCGCACCAACCATCGACTCGGGGGGTTGAGGGGGGCTTGCCCCACTCACAGAAAAAAAGAAACATGGACATATACTTAAGGAAGAAAACTCGCACCAACCATCGACTCGGGGGGTTGAGGGGCAGCCCCCTCACAGAAAAAGAAACATGGACATCTACTTAAGAAATAAAACTCGCACCAACCATCGACTCGGGGTTGAGGGGCTTGCCCCATCACAAAAAAAGAAACATGGACATATACTTAAGAAAGAAAACTCGCACCAACCATCGACTCGGGGGGTTGAGTGGGGCTTGCCCCACTCACAGAAAAAAAGAAACATGGACATATACTTAAGAAAGAAAACTCGCACCAACCATCGACTCGGGGAAATGAGGGGGGCTTGGCCCCCATAACAGAAAAAAAGAAACATGGACATATACTTAAGAAAGAAAACTCGCACCAACCATCGACTCGGGGGGTTGAAGGGGGCTTGCCCCCATCACAGAAAAAAGAAACATGGACATATACTTAAGAAAGAAAACTCGCACCAACCATCGACTCGGGGGGTTGAGGGGGGCTTGCCCCCCTCACAGAAAAAAAGAAACATGGACATATACTTAAGAAAGAAAACTCGCACCAACCATCGATTCGGGGGCTTGAGGGGGGCTTGCCCCCCTCACAGAAAAAAGAAACATGGACATATACTTAAGAAAGAAAACTCGCACCATCCATCGACTCGGGGGGTTGAGGGGGGCTTGCCCCCCTCACAGAAAAAAAGAAACATGTACATATACTTAAGAAAGAAAACTCGCACCAACCATCGATTGTCATATTCATCTTTATCGGAATTATCTTATAGCGAAACCATCATTCACGTTTTGAACTAAGTACATCTTTCACATCTGCTACAGTATTACGCGAGCACCTATATTTAATATTCTTTTGTATTATAGGTAGGCATGTTTGGAACTCTTAATATAACCCAAAATATTTGAAATAAAAAGGAGTTCTAAAACTAAAACCCGACTACTGAGAGATTGCGCTCTAAAATGCAATAAACAAGAAATTTGAAATATTAACTACACACAATTGAATGCCTCTATCGTCTACAAAAGTGATACGAAACTTACATCTAATTATTTATTTTTGTGGAATTTTAATAAAATTACATTCATAGTGGTTTTGGTGGTGATATCTGTAGTCGTATGCCACGTATTTCAGTACTTCATAGGTAATAAAAAAAAGGCTAAGTGGCATACGACTACAGCTATCACCACAAAACCACTATGAATGTAATTTTATTAAAATTCCACAAAAATAAATAATTAGATGTAAGTTTCGTATCACTTTTGTAGACGATAGAGGCATTCAATTGTGTGTAGTTAATATTTCAAATTTCTTGTTTATTGCATTTTAGAGCGCAATCTCTCAGTAGTCGGGTTTTAGTTTTAGAACTTCTTTTTTACTTTTCAGTGGAATACGTGAACTCAAGTCGCGGCGGTGTGGTGATGAAACTGAACGGCAATAGCTACTATGTGGATTCGCGGAATGACCCGCGCATCAGGTGGAGATGTTCGAGACGCAAAGGATGTCGGGCTTCAGTCACCACATATAACGGAGAAATCATCAAGATTGTAAACGACCACAATCATTAATGATTCATAGCTCCATCAGAGACTTTATCACCTGGGCACAAAACGCAGTGGCTGATGCAGAGAGAACACAAAATGGGAAGTTACACACTAAAACACGGATCTACCAATCAATGGTACATCTAGATAGATAGATAAAACATTTATTTGTCACTAAGGTCACACATACATTTAGTTTGACAAGGTTAAAAATCATGACATGTGTACAACAAAAATAGTTACAGAGAAGAAAATACCTAAAACATTTTTTTATAACATCTATATCATTGGCCTCATACGTCTGTGACAGACGATTTATTCAGTGTCTGAGGCAAGATTTTTCATGGCTGTATAAGCCGATACGGGAGCGGCATGACTTTCCGCACGCTCTACAAACGAAGGTGGAATTAGAGACTGGCACATGCATGTTTAGATGTCGTTTTTGCCTTTTGTTTGCGAGACCAGCGAACCAGGCATCATCGTGAGCTTTACGCCCATCAAACACACGCTTTCGCCATACATCCCTATTCTCAGCAAGCTTCTCCCAGCTTTGATGGTCGATGTCAAACGCAGCCATGTCCCGTTTGGCGCAATCTTTGAAACGTAGCATCGGTCTTCCAACTCCTCTTTTGGCGTTAGCTACGGCGCCAAGCAGGACACGCCGCGGTAGACGCGAAGGTTCCATGCGGTACACATGCCCTAGCCACCGCAATCGTCTTTGCTTAAGCAAAGCGGTAAAGCTAGGCAGCTGTGCAATTTCTAGAACTCGCTCGTTTGTGACTCTGTCCTGCCAAGTTATATGCAAGATGTTTCTTACGCAGCGCATATGAAATGTGTTGAGTCGACGTTCTTGTTTTGCGTACGAAGTCCAAGTTTCAGCTCCATACAAGAGTATGCTTAGAACGCAAGTTTGGTAAACAATTATCTTGGTTTTTGTGGTCAGGTGTTTATTATTCCATACTCTTGTACTGAGCCTGCCGAACATGGTCGCCGCTTTGCCGATACGAGTATTGATCTCAGCATCGAGGGTGAGATTGTTCGACACAGTCGACCCCAAGTAGCAAAACTTGTCAACTATGTTCAGGGAACGCCACCGAGCAAAATACGTGGTGTTTCTCCACCTTGAGCTAGCACTACTGTTTTTGGCATTAATGGACATTGAGAACAGAGAACACGCGTGTGAAAACTTATAAACAATGTCTTGAAGCTCACTTTGAGAATTAGCAACGAAGGCTGCATCGTCAGCGAACAAAAGGCTATCGACGAATAAGTCATCGCGGTTACGCTTTGACTTAAGAAGCGAGATATTGTACAGCTTCCCGTCAGCCCTAGTGTGCAGGTGTATACCCTGTTGGTCATCGCCGAAAGCAACTTTAAAAGCAATGAGAAGAAAATACCAAACAGGGTAGGAGCCAACACGCAGCCTTGGCGAACACCTCTACGCATTTCGAACGGCTCGGATGTATTGCCGTTAAAAACAACAGATCCTTTCATGTCCTCGTGGAAGGATTTAATGAGGCTTAGAAGTTTTGGAGGGCACCCGATGTTTAAAAGTGCAGTATAGAGTCCTTCTCTGCTCACGGTGTCGAAGGCTTTGTTAAGGTCGACGAACGCCACAAACAGAGGTGTTTTCTGCTCTCTACACTTTTCCTGCAGTTGGCGAAGTGTAAAGATCATATCTGTTGTGGAACGTTGGGCGCGGAATCCACATTGCGATTCGGGATATACACGATCAGCAAGTTTCTGGAGTCTTATTAAGACTAACCGAGCAAATAATTTACCTACTATACTTAAATATTCCACGATAACAGTTACAGTCACCGCGGTCACCTTTGCCTTTGTATAGGGTAATGATGTTAGCATCGCGCATATCCTGTGGTATATATCCCGCTTCCCAACATTTACACAACAGATTGTGCAGGATGGGTAATATGCACTTGAGCCTGATAATTTCGGCGTGGGTACCATCGTTTCCAGGTGATTTTCCAATTTTAAGCTGCTTTACAGCCTTGTGGTACTCCCTTATGGTAGGAAGATCATCTAACTCAGTCCAGGTAGCTAGTTTTGGCATGCAATCTGCAGCTTCTGGCATTATGTTCACTGGTTCTGAGTAGAGACCAACATAATGTTCTACCCATCGTTCGAGTTGGCGTTGAGCATCTGTAATAACAGTGCCGTCCGCTTCTTTAAGGGGGCTGTTTTTAGGAAAGGACCAAGGGCCTTTTTAATCCCAGCGTAAACACCACCAAAGTTTCCCATATCAGCGCATGATTGAATGCTTTGACAAAGCTCGGTCCAGTATGCATTTGCGAAGTACCGTGATGTGCGTTGTAAAGCTGATTTTGCATTCGATAGGTCGATACGCGTCTTTTCGGATGGGTTAAGGCGATGTTTTAGCGCAGCTTGTCGTTTGGACTCGAGCAGAGGTGTAATGTGTTCGAGATTTTCAGCGAACCAGTCCTGGTTTTGGCTTTCTGATGACCGAAAGCCGTACCGGCTACTTCTGTAAGTAGCTTCTTTACTTTGCCCCATTCCTCCTCTATCGGAGCGTCTACATCCCAGGTGGCAACTTCGTCGCGTACCAGCTCTTCATACTTTTGGACCACCTCATCGTCTCTGGTTTTTGGAAGATCGAGCTTCTTCCTACCAGGCAATTTGGATGAGTGGATCTTTTGTGAGCTATAGCAACTTGTGAGGCCACCAGGGGTGATCTGTGTCACAATCAGCGCTGTGAAATGATCGCGTGTGCAGGGTCTCGCGGAGATTTTCTTTTGTAAGGATAAGGTCCAGTTGATGCCAGTGTCCAGAACGAGGATGTTTCCAGGACACTTTGCGAGTTGATTTGCCTTTAAAGTAGGTATTGGTAACACACAGTAGGTGTTTAGAGCATAGCTCTAATAAACGTTGGCCGTTTTCATTAAGCTTCCCTATACCGTGGTTACCTATACAATCTGGCCAAGCAATGTTGTCCTGTCCGACCCTAGCGTTAAAGTCGCCCAGAATATATAAGCGGTCAGATGGTTTTAACCCGCGTAGAGTCTGGTCGAGCTGGTCATAAAACTGTGTTTTGGCTTCATCTGTTGAGGATAGTGTTGGTGCGTAAGCAGAAATCAGTGATACGTAACCATGGTCCGTATTTAATCGCAGCAACATAATGCGTTCCGAGATGCCGCAAGGAGCCTCTATAGATGTTAAGAGGTCGTTGCGTATGGCAAAGCCAACACCATACTCGCGCACAGCGCTGCTGTCCTTTCCTTTCCAGTAGAATGTATAATGTGTCTCACGCAAGGAACCCTCGTCAGGAGTCTGGTCTCTTGTAAAGCGCAAACAGCAATGTTCAGTCTGTGTAGTTCGGCGTCGATTACGGCAGTTTTACGCAGATCTTGTGCGTCAGTAGAAGAACCTCCACAGGTGTCAGGAGGCCTGTCCTCATAGTACGGACATTCCATGTTGCAAATCGCATGGATAAGCGGGGTTGGTTTGTAATATTTTTATGCCTGTTAGTCGCAGGTGTACAATGTAACGGCGCCGATTGTCCAGTTGAGGCTGGTGCTCTCTACACCCTAAAAGAGCAAACCAGCACCGGGGCGGATCAGTACCTTATTGGTCGGGGGCTGCCCAACTTGGAGCGGGCGGTAACTGATCAGTGGGTCTACGATGGACCCTCCCACTGACGGAAGCGACCCCTGGCGCCCGCACTTACGCCCATACGTACAGACTTATAACCGGTCACTGCCACTTCCCGTGTTGTTATCCGCGAGACGCGGGTGAAGTTTCCTCTCCACAGACACTGCGTTGCCTGGGACGCAATTATGGAAAACGCAGGGCTGCCCAGGACCTGCGCCACCCTCTCGGCCTTCCTGGCTGACTCCACAGGAACGACGAGTCGATACGTGCGGAGCCAGGTCGGCTGCAGGAGTCTGCCGCACGATATATATGAGTTAATCGCACCTGACGGAGACCCCATTCCGGGTTTAAGTGTGGAGTTTTCCTTCTCCAGGACCCTGATCCACTTGGGTCGGAATGAATCCCTCGGTCGGCTCTTACGACCCCCACGGGAAGAGAAGGGGTGGTGCTATTCTACTCTGCCGGCACCACACGGCTGGTAACATCTATATATACATATAATAAAACAGTAACAAGTATAAAGTCTGTACATGAAAGAGACTCAAAAAAGGATTTTTGTTTTGGATTATGTTTAAGATAAAGATCTCAAAACAATAGCAAAAAAAATTTTTGTCTGTTTGTCTGTCTGTCTGTCTGTCTGTCTTTCTGTCTGTCTGTCTGTTTGGTTGTTATTCTTTAACGCAAAAAGTACTGAGCAGATTGTTACCAAATTTTGTATCGTGGTAGCTTATTACTCGGGTCAACATTTAGGACACATTTTACTTCGGGAAAATCTCTCATTCCCACGGGAAAACGCAGCAAAGTTTTTTACAGTCTATCTTATTGAGTGGGGTATCGTTGAATAGGTCTTTCAAAAATAAGTGCAGGTTTCTTAGAAACAAAATCGATTAAATGTTTCTGTCTCGAGATATTTCCTTCTGATGATTAATTTGTAGTACATGTTTGCTTTGAGAAAATTAGTATGAAAACCTTCGTGGATACGAATGCTTGGTAGATTAAAAGTTAGGTGTAGTGTCTTTGTGGGTATTGTTGGTGGTATATTATGTTGCCGTGTGATGCCGGCTTAGAATGTCATCACCCCATATCTTTCCCGTGGGTGTCGTAAGAGGCGACTAAGGGATAAATTCATCCAGGGGTTCATTCACTGGATGAATTTCGTAATAGCATTGCAACATCTTGCATTGTGCTCACCAACCCGCCTGCCAAGCGTGGTGAGTATGGCACATAATACCCCCCTACTAGAGGGAGGACCATGTTCAGTTAGTGGACTTTATTGTGGCTGTTATAGTAATGTTATGGTAGTAATCAGAGAGTGAAACGTGAAAATAACAGCAAGAGCTACATATGAGCCAGTGTTTTCGATACCAGAATAAATAGTTGCTGATGCCCGAAAACGAGCATAACTAACTACATACAAAGTATGTATTTCATTTAATAATTACGTATTGTCAATTACAAGAGAAATGTTGGTGTTAGCCTTTTTCCTACCATGTAAGGGATAATACCGTGATACGCGTATGAACGTAACGTGTTATATAGGTAAATTATTACATTATTGACTGAGATTTTGTTATTTGTTTAGGTAGTTCTAACGTCTTAACGTTATATTGCCGCAAGTTTGTTTTAACCGCCGTATTATAAGTACATTACGTCTAACTGTCTCTAAAAAAGGCGGCTGTTTACATTGCAGCGGGTCATCGATAAGGCAATATAAACTGATAATGACACGTAAAGAAAATAAACCTTTGAGTGGGTATGTCTGCGTAGTCGTTTCTCTTCTTCTAATACTTAAAGTGAATTTGAAAGCAGCTGTTATTTGGCCAAATTGGCTATAGATTTGGTGCAAACTGAAATATAACATCAATTAATCATAATTCAGACTTTCTGCTCATAAAAACTACAAAAAAACTATACACCTGCGTAATATGTCTGTTTCAGCCAGGGGTACCCTATTATATCTCAGCATCTGGATCGAAAGTTTGGATGTGGTATACGAGTACGCGACTCCGGTTTCCCGAGCTCCTGTCTATGTTTAAGTAACTTCCAGTAGAATCTTACAGCTTACTACCTGTGTTCCTGTCCCAAACTCACCACATTCCTTTCCACTGCTGTTCCTACTTTCCCTTCTGTCCTAGATCCAACAAAAGCAGCTCGCTCCTGCAAAATCTGTTTCGGCGAAAAACCCAATGCAGATGGTCTCTCTCTTTCTCTCCGTGTGGGACACCGAGTCGTTCAACGACCCGATGAACCCTGGTGTCAGAGTTTTTCAACCGCCTACTGCAAGCAGCACGCCTCTGACGTGGTTGTGTAACGACCGCCATCATAGACAGCAACCGGGACCGACCGCTTAACGTGCCCATCCGAAGCACGGAACCATCTTACTTTTCGGAAAATCAGGTGGTTTAGCCCGCAATGCCCTAACCAGACTGGGAACAAATTCACAATGTGATAAATATCAACTTAGTGAGTGACCCCACCGGGCATTGAACCCGGAACCTTCTGCGTGGCAGACAGTCATACTAACCAATGCAGATAGTGCGAATGGGCTTGGTGCACTCGGCGACTCAGCAAGGCAAATTGGACAACCTAGGGCGAAGCGAAAGAAGAGGGCGCTTGCAGTTCTGCCGGCCAGACACTGCATCCGACCTCTTCGTCAGTCGCAGCGGTTCTCCGTTCTACTGAATCGAGGAGGAGGACGACTAAGTGCTTGCACTTGCGTTTGCGCAAACGTCTGTGCACCTTAATATGTCCTGTGCAACTGACCTCATGGACTACGATGTAGGATAATTATAAAACCACCAATATCCGAATCAGTGTCGACTTGATTAGTAGTAGAAGTGGTCGCCATGGCCAAAATCGGTCGGAGAGATAATCATTAGGGAACGTGTACCGAAGTGTCCGAAAGGGCTTCAGTCTAACGATTCTAGCATTTTATAGAAATAAATAATCGGTTACAAGTAAACCATAAGGTGATGAGCTTAATTCGTTCCTTTGAGTGCTACAAGAAGCATGGATGTAAAACTTTCGAAAAAATCAGGCTATATTTCCCTGCCCTCTAACCCAAAATGCGATGTAAGTCCCGGCTAAACCCTTAGCGCAATAGAGCAGTCACACAATCACCATCGTGGTAAATATAAATTAGCAAAGAACATGATCAACACGATTACCAAGTCATCGCAAGCGCCGCACTGAGTCTCGGGATTCCAAGATTGTGTCAAAGATCTTTTAATCCTAAGGATACTCATATTTATACTCATATACTTATTTATTTATTAGCCTTCAAACGGTACAATAATATCCTAGATTATATTGTTTAACATTTTGATGTCATTTGTAGGCACAGCATGCATGAGTAGAGCTGATTACCCGTCTGCGAACACCGCAGGCCTCCCATCCTCAGAAACTTGACTCAGCCCTAGCCGCACATTTAACTTGTGGCTGATTTCAAAATCACTGATTAACAGTGTAGCAACATGTAGATATAATATAACTAACACAAAGCCCCTATCACCTTGCGTACGAAGTCGCGGGCACCAGCTAGTATTCCATAAAACTAAATAATGTGTGCACCGCAGCAAAACAAATTGGGCTATAGCTCAGCATATAGTTTTACCCGGCTGAGTAAAACACTGATTTTCAGCTACTACCCACAGAGAGTAACGGCAAGCGAAAATTTAAAACAATTTGTGTGAGTGTGTAGTTGTATTTCAGTAGTACAAAAATAGTGTTAATAATAATATGATTTGAACTTTAGGTATAATATGTGAGTGCGTGTGCTTAAACAGTAAATAAATATAATGAATAATAAAGTATGAGAGAGAATACATAGACACAATCGATTGCAAGAGTGTAGGTACATCACAGAAATCCTACTATCCTACTATAATATTATAAAGGCGGATGTTTGTGTGTGTGTTTGTTACGACATCACGCTAAAACGGCTGATTAGATTGACATGAAATTTTGCACAAATATAGAAGAGTATCTAGAATAACACATAGGCTACTTTTTACCACCGGAAAATGTCTTATTCCTATGGGATCACGCATATTGAAATATTTTTGCAAAGGTGGCGTGACTGAGCCGATTCGCGTTTTAAATGTTTTCGCCGAAAACTAACAGCGACATCTCTTGGCGAGTAATGCTTTTTTCCCGCGGAATAATACCTCTAGGTTGCAGCGGGTGAAACCGCTGACGGGCAGCTAGTAGTTTCAATATAAAAAGACAAAAACAAAAACCAGTATCACAGCTACCGACCAGAGGAGAAGTGTTTGGGTATACCTACATCTGTTATCTATCACACCCTCTGTTATCCAACTCCAGTAGAAGGAAGACCTCAATATGGCGACAGAGTGTGCCATGACCGTTGCCAAATACTGAGAAAAGTTAATATAAAAACTAAGTCTTTGACACGAAGAAGAAGAAAATTTATGGTTTAAAAGCAGATGTTAGAATTTATGTATTTGAATTTATGGTTTAAAAGCAGATGTTAGAATTTATGTATTTGATGTTCAATCTTCTTATGTTCCTAGAAAAACAACAATTGTTTGAATTTTTACTAAAAAAAATAGGTAATAGTAAAAACATAACATCGCTAAAAATGTATTTACTTAGTTTGAATACATTTTGGCGACAAAAATATATCTTATCTCCTAGTATTTTTTAGCACACCCGACCTGTAGATACCTATGTAAAATAGTAAAGGTATAGATAGATAGAAGTGCAATAAATTTTTATGACTTCTAGCGTATTAATGTAGTTAGAGTACTATTACCTAGGTGATTCATTTCCAATATAAATTTTACAGACTCTTCACCTACGAGTTCTAAATCAGCTAAGCAGGCAAGACCAGTTTCTACTTGTTCCGTATCAACTGATCAACCAAACCCTGTAGCTGATAATGCCGATGTAGCTCGCCAGCAAGAACCGGTGGCTGAATGTCCTGTATCGCCTCGCCAACCGAACCCTGAGACCGAATATGCAGGTTCGGTACAGTCAGAAGAACCAGTAATTGTATACTCAGATTTGGCTCGCGAAGAATTACTCTACTACAAGGGATTCAAATACGTCCTCTATACAAAACGTAAAAGGAAGTACACGTGGGTGTGCGCTACGCATGGTGGCTTATTGAGATGTAGTGGGAAGGTGTATTCTTTTAACGATTGGCTCGAACCTTGTGGTGCATACGTGTTTGGTGACACTAATCACAACCACCAGCCACTGCCAAAAGATGTTCTGAAATACTTTGCACAAGAAGAATATCAGATCAAAGAGTGGCACTGTGAGGGTAAACGCGTGAAGTTTACTCTCTGAATGATATTTTGCTTAACACTTGACTTAAATACAATCACTTCAATGTTTGCTTTATGATTGTGTTCGTTTTTACTTACCATACGTATCAATTTTAAGATACACGTTTTTCCCATGAACTAAATGAGCAACTCTATGTGCTGCTGATGCTAATTCCTTGCCCCGATAAGATTGCCGGTGATTTCTCTCGAGTATTAAAGTTAAAGTGTATTCTAGTTTTGTAATATCTAACCTTTGCTAAACCGTGATTATAATTTAAAGTAAGTTTGTGATTTTCAAACAGAACTTCACTTGATTTTCAATTAAAGATTATCCATATAAAGCCTCCCCACGCTGTGCACACTTTTTTTGGGACACAAAAGTTGTTTAAAATTTTGGCGACGAAGAATCAAAAGACCGAAAAGTAACCAAGTTAGGTAACCATGCTTATTAATAAATCTGGTAAGGTAACTTGATTCCGTGTAGTTTGTATTTTTTCTGTTGCCTCGTTGGTATCTTAAATAATACCACGGATAAGGCGAGAAATACACACAACGTCCGTTTGTGCGTTATTTTTTCGCTACATAACGCATGCGTTGGGACAATCCGAATTTCGACTTTATTCCTATGGACATATGGTTTATGTCAAATAGTTTGACAAATGCTTCCGTCAATGAAGCGTTATGCGCTATTTTTGCGCTAACGGAAGCGTCTGTCAAACCGTTTCACATAAACCATATTATTAAGAAAATAAGGTTGAAAATAGTATTTTTCAAACACAACGGTCGTTATGTGTGCATAGTGCCCTATGCATAAAGGTATTAATTTGAAATTGACATCTTTATACTCTGTTTAGAAATTTATTTACTGGATACACGTAGGTAATTATAATTATAATAACTTTTCAAGTATCTGTATGTTTGATCGTAACAAAGGGTAAATTTTAATAAAAACATATGCATGCAAACATGTGTGTCAGCTTTTCATTCTCAAACACTTCTTACAAACTTTGTTGTTATAAGATGTGATCATGTGAATGATAAAGATTCTAATCAAGAGACCGGAAAGCAGCTAAGTGGACCAAGGACCTTCGATGGCTGGGTACCTAATTGATCCTTTTGTATTTGCTCTACTGTGGACCGAGACGATAATTAAATGACTGCCGTACCTACAGTCAGTAGACCAGAAAATCATTGTCGAGATGTCGAACCACAAAATTAAATGAATTATAACTTATCTATAGATATCACTTTACAAAAATATGTCTTATGGCCGTTGCTAGGACAAAACAGTACATTTCTACCTATATTTGTTCAGTAATGTAGTGTAGGTACCTCAGCGCAAAGTTTCTACTCAAGCGGCCGATTACCTAGTTAGTTGAATGAAGTATAAGTAGGTACATTGTAATACAATTTTATTTATTTCAGATAGTCGTCATGCAGGCAAGTCGACCAAGCAAAGTAAAGAAGAAAAATTAAGGAGGAAAAGATTAGCGGAAAGGTTACGGAAGCAAAGGATAAGAAACGACCCAGACCTTAGAGCCCAACAGCTACTTAAAAACAAAGAAAGATATTTGAAAGATAAAATAGCCGGTAAAGTTGTACCTGCAGGTGAAATGACTCCCCAGCAGCTGGAAATAACGAGGATGAAGAACAGAAAAAGTGCATACAAATATTACTTAAAGAAGAAAATTGCGTTGATTGCTGAGAAATAATCAAGCAACAAGGTAGTACGTATCATTTGCAATGAACACCGAAATGAATTATAAAAAAAACGTCTCAAAATCGTACTTTCTCTACTTTCTAATAATTTATTAACATGTTTTTATTAGTTTCAGATGAGCCAGTGTTCAAGCAGTTTCGAGGTTTGCTGGTGATATCCGCGGGCGGGTACCGGTTTAACCGGCAGAGTTGTTACGGGCTGAAGACGCGATGGCACTGCGGGAGCCATCACAAGCGAGGCTGCCACGCCGTGATCTACACCATCGACTCCGAGGTCGTGAAGATAAACAATAATCACAACCACCTGCCTACACACGAAGTTTGACTGGACCTATCACATTTGCATCTATACTGTTTTTCAACACTTTATTTTTATTTTCCGAGATAGGTATAGCGCTAAAAAGGTAATACGTTTTTTGAACCCTTAAAATATTTGATAAGTATTTGTAGGTACTTAATTAATAGTGCCAAACTGCTATGTAATTTACCAGCGCCAGTGATGATTTTGTTGGTTAATATGTACTAGGAATAAATTTAATATGTACGGTAGGCTAGTTATAGAGCGAATATTTCGTATATTCTTTGGTACGGTAGTTATAGAGCGAATATTTAGTATTGTTATAGACTCAAATCCTCGACGGTGTTTTCGTATCGTTAGCTAGGATTTGAAATGAAAATTGTCATGAAAGCTTTATAACACAATTAAAATCCTTTTCCAATTATCTTTTATTTATTAGCATTATATACCAATTTGCTTTTGTTTCCAGTTCCAGCACAAACTATAGGACCATTGTTTTCCATCATACATTCATTGTTTTCCGTCAAACCTCGGGTGAAAAACAATATTATCCTTAGCAAATTACCTCCACCCATTTCATAAGTAGCTATACTCGTAGTTTAGTAACATTTTTGATGTTTTATGTTTTATTTTACAACCGATGTGGAGCAGTGGTTAGCATGCCTGCCTGCCACGCAAAGGTTCCGGGTTCAATTCCCGGTGGGGTCACTCACAAAGTTGATATTTATCACTTTGTGAATTTGTTCCCAGTCTGGTTAGGACATTGCAGGCTGAACCACCTGATTGTCCGCAAGTAAGATGGTTCCGTGCTTCGGATGGGCACGTTAAGCCGTCGGTCCCGGTTGCTGTCTATGATGGCGGTCGTTACACAGCCATGCCAGAGGCCTGCTACTTGTAGTAGGCGGTTGAAAAAAACTCTGACACCAGGGTTCATCGGGTCGTTGAACGACTCGGTGTCCCACACGAAAAGAAGAAGAAGAAGAAGAATAGTTTTTGGTTGTTTGCTACATACACCTTACTTTCTAAAAATATCACGAATTTATATATTTTATAAGTACCTATCAAAAACAATTGAAATAAAGTTTTTATTATTACTTGGTACTTGTTTTTGCTTTTCAAAGTGTTAAAGACTAATAAATAATACCTAGTTTACAAATTAGTACCTAGTTAATGATAACTAATTTATTATTTTACTTATAGATAGGTACTAATTATTGTGTTTTGTTAACAGGATTCCAGCCTATGTATATCAAAAGTTCAAAAGGTAAGGATGGCTTAATACATAATTTATGGCCATAAAGATTTCTTATAAATCTAATTCCAACCAAAAAAACTACTGCAAATACTTTAAGGGGTGAACCACCGCATGAAACTGAGCAACTTACTACCCCAAGGTCGATATCTAAAAAAAAAGAATATTTTTTCAACGATTTTTATACCTTGACCATGTCAAGTCCATGTATGTTAGTAGCACGAAAACATCGATATCATGTGTTTCGAAAAAGTCCGCAACTCATCTGTATGACATGACAACGTCATTCGTGCTCCAAAGATAACGATGTCTAATTATATATAACTGTCTTAGGTACCTGTGTATTACACGAACGGGTTTGCTATAGATATTGTATGTATCTATGCGCACAAGTCAAATAAATTTGACAAGTCCGAATCAAATGAACTTTAACATAAAATATGTGCCAATGCGGTGGTAGAGCGATACCTTATATAATTTCCGTAGGTATCATTTTCTGATGAAATCTACGTTTTCTAGGTGAAGTATATATATTTCTGAATTGTGCTCATAAAGCCCTTTCGTTTGATACCCAACACGATATCCCTCCAAAAAAACTAAATTTTAGTTTGTAACTTTATGTGTTCTAGAGGGCGCCATAATCACTTTATTGTGACAATATATAGCCTATAACCATCGGGCTGTTTAAACGCTTATATTGATACCTCATTTGTCAAATTCTGATTAGTAGTTTGTGAGTTATGAGGGAACAGACGAAATTACCAGATACATAGCCACATACATACACACATAGCGGTCAAAATCATAACACTCCTTTTTGCTTCGCCGTAGTCGTGTAAAAAATGAAACTAATTGTACACGAATTTTCTCCGCAGACGCAGAAGAAATAGAATTTTACTACACAAAAAGCAAGTTCGGTAACAAAATGTTGGTCGTGAATGGGTTCCGGTTCAGGTTCAACAAGGACCTGCCCAACAATAAGAAGCGTTGGATCTGCGTGAACACGAAGGAGAAGTGCCGCGCCTTCGCCGTCACCGCCGACAATATGCTGGAGAGAGTGCGGGACGCGCACAACCACCCCTGGGCCATCGGCAACCACACCGCCACCAGGACCGTCGCCCTCACTGATGGGGATGGGGACAATAAGAAACCATACTACATACCGATTGATCCCAAATCTTAAACTCATCTAAGTTATCTCATAATGCTAATAATCTTAGGGTATAATCGTATGTGTTGTATTTGGGTGAAGATTATATATAGTAATTTAATTACCTATTTTAGCATACTGGATGTAGGTAGGTAGGTATACTACCTATATCTTGAGATTTAAACTTAAAATTGCTACAGATATGAAATCATGTTTGTAGTTCCGCATATCTTATCCGCTTCGCTAAACGAAATTGTTCTCTTTGTAGGTGGTGTTAGTAGTAAGCGTCGTACTTTGTTTAGTATCCTACTAATCCTACTTAATATTATAAAGGCGGATGTTTGTGTGTGTGTTTGTTACGACATCACGCAAAAACGGCTGATTAGATTGACATGAAACTTTGCAGAAATATAAAAGGGCATCTGGAATAACACATAGGATACTTTTTACCACGGAAAAATGTCTCATTCCCACGGGATCACGCATTTTCCAATATTTTTGAAATAGGTGGCGTGACTGAGCCGATTCGCGTTTTAAACGTTTTCGCCAAAAACTAACAGCGACATCTCTTGGCGAATAATGCTTTTTTCCCGCGGAATAATAGGTTGCAGCGGGTGAAACCGCTGACGGGCAGCTAGTTGTTTAATATAAATTAATAGTTTAAAAAACACTAAAGAACACGCTTTTAAAGGTGCACGTAAAAGTCGTAAAAGCGTGAGGCGCTGGAACAACTTAACTTGATTACTCAACAAGGTATATAAAAATCTTTCCGGCTCCAGCGCCCCACGCTTTTACAATCAAATATTATAATTAAAAGCACATAGTTGACACTTCAGCCCAGAAATAGAGACAACGATCCGTAATTTATTTTTGACTTTTACGTGCACCTTTAAAAGCGTGTTCTTTAGTGTTTTTTAAACTATTAATTTATTTTATACTTTTTAGTCTTTGCTAATGGCACATTTTAAATCGACGAAAGAGCCCGCATCTTCTCCATCTCCGCCAGTGCATCAGTATTGCATGGTGTCTTACCTGTCAGCTTAGAACAATCTAGTTCTTCAATCTGGAGACCACTAAGTGGTTTTATTCGACTTAGCGCCACATATGCCTGTCTATCCGCAAAAGTACGGGACCCTAATTACAGCCTTGCATCTTGGGCACGGCAGATGCCCAACTTAAAATCAATGGAAGCATGCGCCTTTCCACCGTACCGCAGCTGTACTTGGCCGGGAATTCGATGCCCATAGGCTGAATTAGGTGCTCACCGTCGTTACCGAAATTAACTTCGATGGACGGGATGTCAGATTCATACATTTGGTCGCGTCGTCTAAAGTATGACCAGACGATGTTCATGATAAAACCGATTCACGAGCCCCTTCTCTAGGTATATATTGGAACGCAACAAGAATTTAGCTCTTTTAAAAATTCTTAATATACTCAATAGTCCACCCATTTTATTTATATCGCTGGGAACGATAGACTCCAATGAATTATTACGAATATCCAAGGTTACGAGTTGCGTCGATAAGTTGGTACATTCGAGTACCTTTTCTTTCGTAAAATTCAAGAACTTCATTGTTGTGCTTCTCTACTTGGGCGTTTTATTATTATTATTATTCTTGATACACTAGCAGCACACTGTGCTGATGCGTGTATATCACTGCACTTGAGTCAAATGTTTATCTAGTCTGTTTTTAAAAGAGTTCACTGAGGGAGCACTGATCACTGATTGCGGTAGTTTGTTCCACGAGTCCACTATACGATTTGGCAAGAAGTGGTGCCTAGGATTGCTTGCACTCGAGGAGCGTGACAGTTTTAGTGAGTGTCCTCTCAGATTCTTGTTCTGGTTAAAGACATTACGTAGGCATGTGACCATTTTGGTTGCTCTCCTCTGTACCTTCTCTAGAAGGGTAATATCTTTTATTGTTGTTGTTGTTTGTTGGAAAGATACTTTTACAAGCGCAAACTCACCGGAAGCATTTGATGAGAGCATCGTCAGCAATACTGCAAGATACTCGCTGTTTAGCTCTTAAGGCGTTCGAAATTTTAATGAAAATCGTGACTCCTGGCTGGCGCATGTTTTGTCTCAAATCGACTAATGTGAAAAGCCGCCATAAATGAGTTGCTGGTCTCATCCGGCTGTTGTAACAGCTATTTTCCACGCACTGGCAGAAGCTGCATGAGGTCGCAAAAAAGCATAACATTTATGCTGCCAAAGGGTTCATTGGAGTTCTTTAGCTGGCGGAAACGAGCGTCTATCATGGTAAACATTTCATATGGAACCATAGATATATCGCCCACGAACAAAAACTCTACATTTTGCCACTGTTGACTCATAATTCTTAAGTAGGTAATTGCTGGAGAGTTGAGGTATGTTCACTAAGACGCCATCATCTCTCAGAACGGGTAATTTGAGCAGGCTATGCAATGTACAGCCAACTACTTACTAGTCGTGCTGCAACTCCAGCCCGAGCGCCAATCTTTGTAACCTGCTTCCCGTAACATCTGCACAAATCATCAGACCTTGAAACCTAATCAAGGTCAACGTTCATTACAAGAGCTTTCAAACAAGTCCAAACATGGCTTTGATATGATCATACATCATGAAGTTCCAGTTCATATCTTCCGGCTTCATCATCAGACCTTGAAACCTAATCATGGTCAACTTTCAAAACAAGACCTTTCTAACAAGTCCAAACACTACTATGATTCCATCATTTTCATGAAGTTCCAGTTCATATCTTCCGGCTTCATCATCAGACCTTGAAACCTTATTATGGTCAACGTTCATTACAAGACCTTTCTAACAAGTCCAAACACGGCTATGATTCGATCATCCATCATGAAGTTCCAGTTCATATCTTCCGACTCCATCATTAGTTCAGCTCGACAGTACCATATTATTGTATACATACTTTGACACCTAATTGTAGTCAAAGTTCACTACAAGACTTTAGACTCACCTTATTGTCCGCAAATAAGATGGTTCCGTGCTTTGGATGGGCACGTTAAGCTGTCGGTCCCGGTTGCTGTCTATGATGGCGGTCGTTACACAACCATGTTAGAGGCCTGCAAATTGCTGTAGGCGGTTGAAACACTCTGACACCAGGGTTCATCGGGTCGTTAAACGACTCGGTGTCCCACACGAAAAAGAGACTACAAGACTTTTCTAACAAGTCCAAACACAGCTATGATATGATCATCCATCACGAAGTTCCAGTTCATATCTTCCGACTTCATCATCAGATTCGCTCGACAGTACCATATTATTGTAATCAGACCTTGACACCTTATTGTAGTCAAAGTTCATTACAAGACTTTTCTAACAAGTTAAAACACAGCCATGATCAAGCTATGATACGATCATCCATCATGAAGTTCCTTTTCATGTCTTCCGGCTCCATCATCAGATCAGTTCAACAGTACCAAATTATTGTATTCAGACCTTGACACCTAATTGTTATCAAAGATCATTGCAAGATATTTCTTACATGTCCAAACACGGCCATGATACGATATTTCATCATGGGATGCTAGCCCCTGTCTTGCGGCTCCATCATCAGACCTTGAAACCTAACCATAATCAACGTTCATTACAAGACCTTTCTAACAAGTCCAAACACGGCTCTGATCTTCTTCTATCGAGTCGATGGCATGCCCATACCTCAAACGTCATTAGCCCAATATTCAGCCACCATCACCGCATTGTCGGTCGCCAGCATCAGTTGCTCCCGCGTACAGGTAGCCGGGCCAGAAGGGCAAGAGATGAGATGGAGCATGGTTTGTGGGTCCACGCCACATCTACACCGAAGGTCGGGCACGTGCGTGAAACCCCACCTGGAACGGTTATCTTTGCTCCGGCCGACCTGGGTTCGGAGCCTATTTAAAGACTTCCAAGTCGGCCTCGGCAGATTGTGTCCAGGTGGAAGGTTTTCCGACAATGGTACAAACGGGTTGGGCAGGTCCGTTTTTGAAGCCCACAAACGATGCCTCGCTTGTTGTGGGGACTCTGCAGTTCCCGAACTGACACACCTCATAAAGCTTTTGCGACTTTTGAGCCTCTGAGGCACAGGGCAGTAGTTGTGCATCGGGTGAAGTGGGTCAGATTCGAGTTTTGCCTTTTCAGTACAACTTGCTATGCTTCTGCGAACATCTGGAGGCGCTATTCCTGCCAGCGGATACAGCATCTGTACCGGAGTCGGCTTAAGGCAGCCCGTGATAATCCGGCATGTTTCATTGAGTGCTGTATCTACTTTCTTGGCATGGGCTGAGCGCTCCCACACAGGGCTCGCGTATTCGCCCGCGGAGTAACAGAGCGCTAAACCAGTTGTTCGCAGAACCATGGGTGAGGCCCCCCATTTGGTCATTGTAAGTCTGCGCAGGAGGTTGTTGCGAGCACATATCTTCTGCTTGACGTTGACACAGTTCTTCTTAAAGGTGAGGGACCTATCTAAAGTAATACCAAGATATTTTGGGTGATCGCTGTGGGCAATCGGCACTCCCTGCCATATAATGTTAAGATGGCGGCCGGCTTCATGATTGCGGAGGTGAAACGCGCATGCCTGGGTTTTAAGCGGGTTAGGCTTCAAGGAGTTTACTTCGTAGTACTCAGACAAAGCATCGAGTGCCTTTGACAGGTTGACCTCGGCTTCCTCAAAGGTAACAGTAGAGGAAGTGAGAGCTAGATCGTCAGCGTACAGGAAGCGGGACGTATTGGGGCTCACTGGCTGGTCGTTGGTGTAGATATTGAAAAGTGTTGGCGCGAGGACACTCCCTTGTGGTAGGCCATTTTTCTGGTTACGCCAACGACTCTTTTCCGAGCGCAGAATGAACCTGGAAACGCCGATTACGAAGCATCTCACCCAAAATTTTAACAAACTGAGAGTCACCGGTGATAGTTCCGACCTTCCAAAGGAGTCTGTTTATGTTGACTGTGTCATAGGCTGCTGAAAGGTCTACGAATATGGCGCCCGTCACCTTACCAGTCTCAAACCCATCTTCAATGTGCTGGACAAGCTTGAGGGTCTGATTACAGCATGACTTTCCGGGTCGAAACCCAGCCTGCTCTGGAATCAGTTTGGAGTCAATAAGACTGGTAAGGCGGTTCAGTAGCATCCTTTCTAGCAGTTTGTATGTGTGGCACAGAAGCGAAATTGGCCGAAAGTTCTTTGGATCATCTGTGGATTTTCCTGGTTTCGGAATGGCTATTATTTTAGACTTCCTCCAGAGGCGTGGAATCCGGACAGATGATACACAAGTGTTAAACATTGCCAACAGCCATGACACAGCAACAGGGCCAAAGTTTTTGATTTGCTCTACGGAAATGTTGTCGCTTCCAGAGGCTTTCCCACTCTTAAGCTCTCGAATGGCTTTGATGATATCACCCAGGAGGAAAGGCTTACTCACGATATCAGTATCGCACGTGGGGATTGGCCCAGTTCCTTTGGGAATTTTGCTAAGCCTATTAGGTCGTTTGCCATTGAGTATGAGCTGGTGGGCTACTTGGTTCGCTGTTACTTGACTCGGTGATGCAGCTGCGGGTGCCTCACTAGTAAGTCGCCTAATAGTGGTCCAAGCTTTCTTGCTATTATGAGTCAGGTTGATGTTGGTAACAGTATCCATCCATGTGATTCTCTTAATGCATGATTAAAATTTATAGTAGTATACCTATTTGGTATAACTTACTTAGGTATAATCGGTATAATAATATATTATAAAGTGTAGGTACATAGCGTAGCCTAGCTTTACTGTACTGTACCTATTGTCATATCAACGCGTTTATATTGGCAATTGGTTTTTTCACCGTCATAGGACACCTAGACATACAAGGAAGCAGTATAGATACACTAAGCCACATAGAGCACACATGCGACCAGAACCTACCATCATACCATGGTACTGGACAGCGGACCAGATCTGATCGCTGGACCAAGGCTCTGATACGATCATCCATCATGAAGTTCCAGTTCATATCTTCCGGCTCCATCATCAGATCAGCTTGACAGTATCATATTATTATTGTATTCAGACCTTGACACCTAATTGTTGTCAAAGAGCATTACAAGATATTTCTAACACGTCCAAACACGGCCATGATACGATATTTCATCATGGGATGCTAGTGCCTGTCTTCCGGCTCCATCATCAGACCTTGAAACCTAACCATGGTCAACGTTCATTACAAGACCTTTCTAACAAGTCCAAACACGGCTATGATACGATCATCCATCATGAAGTTCCAGTTTATACCTTCCGGCTCCATCATCAGATCAGCTCGACAGTACCATATTATTGTATTGTCATCCAAATTACATACGACTGCCAATTTTCATAACGCTACGATCTTTAGAAGATGGTCAAATTAGCGTTCTTAGATTTGTTTACATAGTTACATACATACTTACATACAGGTCGACCTAATAAAAGCGTGTTAATAATAAAAGCGTGTTAAAAAAATGGTATGATATATGAACCTACATAAAAACATTCGAGTAGATTAGAAGGAAAAAAATAAACAGAAAATATTGTCTGGTATTAGACCGAAGCACTGGGTAGCAGGCGGAATGACGTGCCTATGACGAGATTAATCTGCTGATTCCATCCACGTGCACATGGTAACGATGGTTGGCCATTGCACGAAGGCTGACACGCAGATTCTATTGTTGATCTCTCCAAGACTCCAATTGAACACCAGCATAAAGAGTCAACTTAGGTTAAGTCTACTTTTAATTTTAGACTAGTTTTTAATTGTAACTTTGCTTACTTACATTGAATTTATCACACTTTTGGTAAATTTTAAATTACCCATGTAACTTCTATAATACCTAATAATAAAAAATATTTATTCGTCATCCCGATTTTCCTTAAACTTTTTTCGCTGCAGTCCATCATATACTCGTTTCACAAATTTTTAAGCATTCGGTTACGTACTTCAGTGCACATATTATTTGGGTGTATGATAAGGCCAGTATATGTGAATCGTGGACTAACAATAAAATTGTACCATTAAATAAAAAAATAATTAATAACAATTGTATGCATGCACTGTTTGTAAAATTAAATTATGTAGGTATTAATTAACATATAAATTACTTGAAAAACTTGCGCCAACTATAAAAATAATATTAAACATTGTAGAACCTTCGAGCAACTCTGCGGCAGCCTGCGACCAGCCGATCAGGTTCGAGACGACGCGGCACGGGAACCCCATCATCATGTGGGGCCGCTACCGGTTCACTAAAAAGCTGCAGCGCAAGGAGAAGGCCTGGTGGAATTGCACAGCTCGAAGGAAGGACGGCTGCAACTGCATCCTTGTAACTAAGAACGACCGCATGGTCAAACTCAATGGCTGGCACAACCATTAAATTGTAGTCTTCAGATTTCAAAGCTGATTTAATATTATTTATATTTACCTACCTACTCTGCCATGTGAGTCCTGATCAAACAAATAAGGCAGAGGGTTCTGTGCTGAAACTAATTGTCGACGACGTTTGGAACTTTACCGTTATGCAGCAAATGTATATGCAATGTTCTGTATGTCATGTTCTTGGAAATATTCAGGATTGGCTATTGGCAAGAATTTTGGGGTATCATTCGGTTTGAGGAAAGTGCGATGAAGAATGGGACGATGTAAACGGTGGCATCGTGAAAAGTCATTCCGGACTATGTGGCGATAGGCGTTTTGCATGTAGGAGTTTATTACTAGTGGTTGTTGTGCCTGTTACTGTTGTCTGGTACTTGACAAATATGGACATAAATTGTGAGTGTTGTGTGCATTTGTGTCGGTTGTTTGTTGTGGAGTGTTTGATTTATGGTGAAAGTATTTTCGTAGTGGGTTTTTAAGCTTATTGTGTAGCTTATGAATCTAAAAGTCCCGTTTTAACTTCTCAGCGTGGTAATGTGATTCTCTTAATGCATGATTAAAATTTATAGTAGTATACCTATTTGGTATAACTTACTTAGGTATAATCGGTATAATAATATATTATAAAGTGTAGGTACATAGCGTAGCCTAGCTTTACTGTACTGTACCTATTGTCATATCAACGCGTTTATATTGGCAATTGGTTTCTTCACCGTCATAGGACACCTAGACATACAAGGAAGCAGTATAGATACACTAAGCCACATAGAGCACACATGCGACCAGAACCTACCATCATACCATGGTACTGGACAGCGGACCAGATCTGATCGCTGGACCAAGGCTCTGATACGATCATCCATCATGAAGTTCCAGTTCATATCTTCCGGCTCCATCATCAGATCAGCTTGACAGTATCATATTATTATTGTATTCAGACCTTGACACCTAATTGTTGAACCTACCATCATACCATGGTACTGGACAGCGGACCAGATCTGATCGCTGGACCAAGGTCTAACGATCTCCTCTCCTCGAGCGTGTCTCGCCTAAACATACTTCGTCCGGGTCAGGCTTGCTCCTGGCTGGGCCCATCAGCATCATCATCATTCAGAAATAGGTTTAAAGTCACTATTAGATAAATATCCTAAAATCACTAAGGTTTTGGATTCTTTCTTCAGGAGTTATCATTTTTTATAGGCCAAAATTTCCGTTCTATTTAGTTTCTTGCTTATAACTTGAAAACGACAAATATAGGAAAAAAGTGTCTAAGGCAACTAGGAAGCTTATACAATTTTGCTACATGTTTTACGTAAGTATTAATTTTGTATATTTATTCGTTCTTAAGTTATACCCGTTAAAAACAAAATGTCGAACAGAAACATAGTTTAGAAGTTAGCTTAATCTCCTTTTGTACCATCCACTTAATAAAATTCTGTTCTAGATGATTTTCTTTTAAGAAAACTTTTCCATAGTTTTAGAAGACCTTATTAAACCAAAACCCACTCAATATAGCTGACGAAAAAAAAGCTTTGTAATAAATTGCTTAAATTAATAAGTAAGTACCTACTTCTACAAACTTATTTCTAACTTTTAAAGCACTCGCGATTACTTTCACAGTAGAGATGGAAGGTTTTCTACAAACTTGTACCTACTTTACTTACCTATATTCTATTAAATCATCATCATCATCTTCCTGCCCTTATCCCAATTACTTGGGGTCGGCGCAACACGTATATTGTAAATATCGTATATGAATTTTAAATAAATAGTGTGATGTATTTTAGATTAAAAATATTTGTGCCAGTATACGATTGATTATTTTATTATCTGCTTCGGCCTAATTTATAACTGATTGGTTTGGAGTTAAATTTATCCTGATTGTTTTAAATTACAGAAAGTTTTATTTTCAGTTCATTACATCCAAACTGCGAAGAAAAAAATATTAAGCATCAATGGCATTAAGTTCTACACTGACTACACCAATGGCCTGAAGTGCTTCTGGCGCTGCTCTTACAAACAGAAGTCTGGCTGCCGCATGACTGTCACCACCATTGACGACGAGATCGTCAAGGCAAACTACCAACACAACCATTGATCGACTTTGTACTTGTATCTAATAGTTGTAATTGTAACCCATATACGATTAGTTATATACGATTTATTTAAGCATTATTCGGTATTAGATAGGTTGTGGTATTACATATTCGCGAGTACTCTAAGTATATTATGTGATGTACGGTAGACGCCTTCATGATTTCGGCGGACAGTCTCGTGTCGGTTGAGGCCGTGTGGTGTGGCCGTATGTCTAATCGGCCGACTGATTACCTATCTCTGAAGATAGCTGCTGAAAGTAGCTTCATTTTATATGTGACAGAAACCTAGAAGATAAAACCTTTTCCCAATAACAATAAGTTAGTTTGGATAATCAACAAAATATTTTATACGTTAGTGATTTAGTGATATAAACTTTTTTCTTTTCAATAGAATAACAACAACAATTGGCGCAGTAAACAGTGTTTTAGGATGTAAATTATTAAATAAAGTTATTGGATAAGAACTGAGGCAGGTAGATTTTAATAAATACCTAACTAGAAGAGAAAAACTTAAGACGATATAGATATCTACGTAGATTGTTACCTAAATTCATTCCCACGATTGTGTTTGACACCAACGTGAAGGTTCAAAAACTACTTACAAGCGAGAGAAATGTAAGTATAAGTGGGACAGAGAAATAAATGGGTAAGTTTTTCTAGAACTATGGGCAAGTTCCTGTAGAATATCATTTTTCAGATTTTATTTCTCAGCGCAAGAAGTGTGTCGGTATTGTAGCAAGTGGAAGGAAGTAGTCTCTGCCTACCCTATGGGAAAAGGCGTGATAGTATGTATGCGTGTATGTTTGCATGTTTTTCCATAGGTGTGTGGGGTACCCGTGCAGACTGCATAGTAGGTACATAGGTAACGTCTATCTGCGGCAACAGAATGATTAAGCTTGGAGAGCACAAATTCACGCTCTGGGAGCGGCAAGCTGCGGTGGGAGTGCAGCAAGAGCGGTCGGCGCGGCTGCAGGCAGGGCCACCGCCTACACCTTCGACGATATCATTGTCGCTACAAAAAATGTTCATAACCATTAAATTATTACATGGATGATGATTTGACGACCAATGGTCCGAATTCCATGTGACTGTCAAAAATAGTTTTAGAATAGCGCTCTCAGTTTTATTAAAATAGGCTTAGAAAAGGATAGTAGAATTCGTAAATTCGTAGACAACTCCTAGCCTTTTTAAATCTATTTACCTGACTGCTTCAGAAGGAGGGTTATGTTTTTCGAGAGTATGTATGTATGTAAGTATGTATGTAAGTGGACACGAAAATTCTTTTTCACGGGCTACAGAGCAAACGGATGGTTGGATTTTGACATATACCTACCTAAGGTCTCGTCAGATTCGTTTCAGAGCGCGAGTAACACTGGCTATATTAAAAAAATATAGATTCAAGATGGCGGATTTTTATCGCAAAATACAACTTTATAATTACCGCAGTCGGGTTTTTGTTCTTTAATACATCAGCTTGTTTACTAAAAGTGAAAGTGGTATTCTAAATTGCTATTTTTACAGTCAGACACATGGAATAGAGTCCTTTGATGACTTGATTAATGCGGTACCTAACATGAAATAACAAGAATCTTGTTTTTCGTATATATTCGGAAGATACGGTTTAACATCTAAATGTAGGTACGTAGGTTTGACCCTTTTGGTACTTTCTGATATTAGAGGTAGTTAGATATGCCAATGTTGTAGTGAGTAGTTTATTTAGAAGCAGTATTTACAATGAAGATACGGTTCAACAGCTAAACGCACTTGACTCTTGTAGGTGTAGGTAGGCAAATGATAGAAGTGGACAACCAGTTCTTCGTGCTGGACAGGTGCAAGGGCAGCAAGAAGCGCTGGGTGTGCGAGAAGCGGCCCAGTGGATGCACGGCCGCCATCACGGCGCGGGACGACGTCGTGCTCAACTGCACAGTTCAACACAACCACTGAATATTACAATTGGTTACAAATGTATACATCGTGTTGGGTTAAGGACGGTACAAACTTTCAAGGTGTATTCCAGACGTGAAACTGATCAATCTTTCTTAGTGTGTATTTATTTTCAATTGGGGAAAAATAGACTTATTTGAAAACAGGCGAATTTGTTCGGGAAGTCGTCCATATAAACGCCATTATCTCCAAAACCAGACATAGAGAGTGTTTGCCCGTCACATATTTTTTCAAATACACTATTACGTAACATATAAAAAAAATGATAAATTTACCGGGCTTTTTTACCTACATTTCCTGCGATGTGCTTTTCTAGCAATCAAAGGCTTAGATAATGCACATTTGAACATTACTTACGGATATTTATTTTTGTAAGTATTTCGTAAAAGTTATTGAGCAAAGTTGTTAAGTTTCACGTCTAGAAAGCCCACTGAAAGTATGTATAGCTTCTAACTAAACATCATTTATACCAAATAATAATAGGTAATAATTATAATACCTACGTAGATATGAAGCGCATAGCGTAGATAATTGAATTTCCGGTAATAAAGCACTTAGATACTACCATAAATTTTCTTTGCGTATTTAGATTCCTCCTAATAAAAAAAGATGTCAAAGAAGATACGAGGTCGATAAAATGGAGACCAGTGGAGCTGATCACGTCACAGAAGGGCAAGCCGATGTTGAAGGCGGGGCAGTACCGCTTCTCCCGACACAGCAGCTACAAGGAGGGCAGACCGCGCGTCTTGTGGACCTGCGTCAAGTGGTTCTCAGGCTGCCGCGCCTCCATCATCACTTACAACGGCACTGTGCTTAAAGCTAACGAGAACCATAACCACCAATGACGTACCTATCAACGTGACCCACGTAATACTGATATCTATAGGTACTGTTTTGTCTTAGTGAATTTATAGTGCCAAATTAGAGTAATCAATCATTTAGGAAACAATTGACCCACGTTATATAAGGTCCTATTAAATTCACTACAAATATTTTAGGGGCAGATCAAATAAAATATAAGCAATTAAGCATGTACTAGGCAATTTTTTAAAGAAATCTACACGCTAATTTTCGAGAAAATTGCATTTAACTAAAAAAAAAACGTAAAAAGTGCACTCTGTTTGTCCTAGAAACACACACTTCGATGAATTTAAATTACGCGCCAAAAAAAGGTGCTGTGATTGGTTGGTTGTTAGTGTGCGTGCCGTGTAAGTGAATCCTGTCTAAGCGGCGGAACGTCAGTCGGGTCAGTCAAAGGGTGTTCACGTAATTAATTAAAAAGTGCCTTAGAAGGTTTTCTTATACATATTTACGCATGCTCTTAAAATATTTGCAGTGAATTTAATAGGACCTTATAATACTGATATCTATAGGTACTGTTTTGTCTTAGTGAATTTATAGTGTCAAATTAGGGGAATCATGAATCATTTAAGAAGCAATTGGCTTAATAAATATTTGTAACGAAATTTATTTATTTCCAAATCATTTTTACGCATTCCTATGTAGGTATCCATTGTCCTGTACCTACAACAAAATTTATAGAGAGAGAGAGAGAGAGAGAGAGAGAGAGAGAGAGATAAAATAAAGTATTAAAGTATGTATGTAGGTATTACCTAACAATTCAAATGCATATGTAGGTAGGTAGGTTAGTAGTCTGATGGTATAGGTATTTACTATGTTTACCTACTATGAATATTCCTGCATTGATATATTTCATCCGTTGAATACTTTTTAACTTTACAGGCGGCCATTTTTATTTCAGGTGTTCAATTCATTAAAAGCTGCAGGGGCAATCAAAATGTTCTGCAAGAAGGGCGGTATCGCTACAACTGGCAGAAGAATGGCAAACTCGACAACCCTAAAGTGTACTGGCGCTGCAGCAGACGCAACAAGGGGTGCCGCGCGTGCGTGTATACTGTCGGTAGTGAGATCATCGCCAGAACACACCTGCACAATCATTGAATTGTACATAAATCAGTACCTATTTCTTCTTCATTAATGTTTTTTTGATACGAACTTATAAAAGTTGTACTTATACCTATCTACTTCTTTTAATTTTAAACATTACCTATACGAAACCATACAAATATTACTTTTTAACAAAAAATAAAATAACGTTTTCACGTCACCAGCTTGAAAAGAACTATTTTGCTGCGTAAATAGTGGGCAAAGGTCGCCATATCCATCGTTCGTAATTCAAATCACTTTTCTCAACCTGTTGAGAAAAGCCCTTCGGCCGCGTACGAAACCAAGTTTCGAAACTGGTTTCGAATCAAGATTAATATTTCTTTAATCGAAACTAGTTTCGTAATACGGATTATTTTTCTTGATTCGAAACCGGCAGCGTAAAAAGAATAATATTTCTTCTTACGAAACTTGTAAATAATACGTTATTGGAGAAAAGTGATTTGAATTTTGAACATCTAATTTAACACTAATGTTTTCAAAAACTAGTCGTAATAATGGCGGCGATTTCAGAATGAAAATAAATTAATGAACGTACTTAAAATTGTACCAGTTGTTTTTCTGCTCTGTCTAGTTAAAACCACATAATTATCTCACAGGTAGAGGTGAAAAGTGGTATCCTTCGGTACCTCGGATTTCAAAATTAGCACTCGCAGCAAAAATCAACTTCGCTCTCTTGTTGTACAAATAACTATTAATTACCTAATAATCACAAATCATAAGCGTGGATTGAGGTTATAAGTAGGTAAGTTAACTACTAATAATGTAAAGATTCCTTCTACAACTTGCGTTCTCTATTTTTCAGTTTCCGCTGATCCATTCACTGAGTGCAGAATTTTAATAAGCGAATGCAGAACAGGTAAGACTAGAGGTGGTAATAATTTACCTCATTCCTTCTAAAATAATAAACACTGTTCCACAACTTGCGTTTTGTATTTTTCAGATCTCGTTCCAATATTCACAGAGAGCAGGCAAGGAGCTCCTGTGATACAGTTGGGGCCGCACCGGTTCAACAAGAGGAAGCAAGGCCCCAACAGCAGAGTGGCGCACACGCAGTGGCGCTGCGTCAAGTGGTCGTCGGGCTGCCGCGCCTCCATCCTCACGCTCGACGGCTCCGTCATCAAGACCATGAACCACCACCAACACCACAATTAGTAGTGTAGCGGTATAAAGATAGGAATTGAGTGACTGGCTTGAAAATTTTTCGTAGGCACTGAATTACATACCTTTACCTACCTTTACAGCCACAACAGTCCACTGCTGTACATGGGCCTCCCCCGTATTGTGGGGTATTGCCATACTCACCACGCTTGGCAGGCGGATTGGCGAGCGCAGTGCAAGATGTTTAATTCACAGGGAACGCTGCTGCCCATTCCCTGGATAATTTATCCCTTAGTCGCTTTTTACGACACCGACGGGTAGAATTGGGGTGATGCTATTCTAGGCCGGCATCACACGGCTGAATTACATAAACTTACATAAAAAATCACAGCTTAAACTTTATCCAATACATCCTTTTCCCATCTTCAAGAAACTACTTTCCTTCGTGAATATTATACCTAGACGTAGTTAGTACTATAGTTGCTTACAGTAACCTCAGTTTGCATTATATTGTATTTGTTGCCAGTGCAATGGTTCACGAACTCCCGCGGGAAGCCTGTAGCATTCCTGAACGGCTACACGTACTCGTGCGACAGCCGGCGCAAGTCCAACAACCGCTGGGTGTGCACCAACGGGCCCAACGCCAAGTGCCGCGCTTTCTTCAGCCCTTCATATAACCCTTCGATCACAACCCTACGGGTTATGAAATCTACACCTAGGAGGTGTAAATAGTAATGCATCTTTCATGCATGTTGTTTAAATTTTTCCAGTAGTGCAGTGGGTGAAGAGTAGCCGCGGGAGGCCATTGGCTCTGCTCGGCGGGTACCCGTACTACTGTCACGATCGCTCACACAACAGGGAGCGCTGGGTGTGCTTGAAGTCGAACAAAAAGTGCCGCGGCTCCTTCACAACCACCACCACTGTACCCAGGCGCTTCACTCGCAAGAACATATCCGAGCACAACCACCCACCTGACAAAAACTTTATTATAAGTAACGGAATTTATGTAAAAATTTGAGAATGTATTTATTTGGTAATACTTACCTAGATACTTTCCATTCTTCTTCATTTATCTAGCATGTAGCTAATTTCATTTGTGTTTAGGTACATTGTTCATTCCAAATAAATCCTTAATTTCAGACTTTTGGTACCCGGGTATAAACGACGCGCGTACCCGGGTACTCGAGAAAGAGATATATAGACTGATGTTATACAAATAAAAGAGTAAAAAGATTAAAGGATTCATTTATATTTTCAAAAGTATTTTTCTTTTAACGAATTGACTTCATATTATATAGATTTCTACACAAATTGACTTTATATATCTAATTTTCTATACTATTTTTAAGAGAAAAAATTTATTAGTAGTTTAGTTTAGTAATTTTTGTAGGTTTGTAACAAATTTCCTCAAAGCTTGCGCATGCGATTTTAATTTTTTTTTCTTTTACCTTAAGAATGCTAGGTTACTCATCCTGGAATTAAATAAGATAGATGCTTTTTATCATGGAGAAATATCTTACTCCCACGTGAAAACTGTAAGAAGCGAGTGGAAACGAAAGTAATAAAAAGTAAGACTGACTGAAGTATTTTTATACTGGTTTTGTTTGTCTAATTTTACTAAATTATTCCCACTTTCTGAACTTGAATGATAGGTATTATAATTCAGTATAAATAGAGTTAACTTTAAAATCTGTGTTTCTCAATTTCGAACCGATTTTTACTTATAAAGGTAATACCCGGATACCCGGGTATACCCGGGTATTTAAAAAATTCGTACCCGATACCCGGGTATCTAAATTGGTCGGGTATTCGAAAACCCTAGTACGCACCCTACAGATAACAATCAATACACATTTCCTTTCGTTTAACACGACGTTTATAACTAAAATAAAAAATAAGGATATGACGTCCAACCACTACAGAAGTGTCATATCGAAAGTGAGCATGACACTCGGCTCCCCGATATCTTATCTAGAAAATAGTTAGAAGATACTCATGCACTTGTTACAGTTCAGTGGGTGAGGAACGCGGCCGGCAAGGAGCTGGCGCTGGTGCAGGGCCACTCGTTCTACTGCCGCGCCAGCAGCCAGTCCACCCGCACCTGGGTGTGTACCTGCAACCGCCGCTGCAGCTCGCGCTTCGTCACCACCGTCGACCGCCGGATCATCCGCACACGGATATTCCATATGCACTCTCCTCCTCTCTACAGGATGCACAATGGAATCTACATAAGAATTTGAAAATTATTAAATTTGAGTTTCACGATAATGTCTTCCTAAGTATGTGACAAACTCCCATATCACTGGGAATATTTAATACCTATGTATCTAACTTATATCAATACTCATAACATAAACAACAAAAACTAAGTACGTCACAGAATAGGTACTTAATAGGTATTACTATTAAGGTACTTAGCATGATCTTACATCACCAAACTAGATATTTAGAATAAACATTATTGGAGCTAGTACGTACAGCTATTAGAAGAAGTAAGGCAAGCTGAACATCAAAGTGGGGAAGCTAAAGTTGTACCTAAACCTAGCAGCAACTAGATAGTTGAGCTGGAGGTGCACGGACGCTGAACAATAGGTAATATTAGTAGCAACTGCAACAGTGTGGTTTTTTATGGCACGCCCCATGTGGAAAACCATGACTTTGTAAGATATAAGCTAATTAATCATTTGGGCGAGCACAAGATTCATCGAAGAGAAATGGGCGCGCTATATAAGGTCCTATTAAATTCACTGCAAATATTTTAGGGGCAGATCAAATAAAATATAAGCATTTACTAGGCAAATTTTTAAAGAAATCTACACGCTAGTTTTCGAGAAAAATGCAATTAACTAAAAAAAAAACAAAATGAAAAAAGTGCACCCTGTTTGTACTGGAAACACACACTTCGATGAATTTAAATTACGCGCCAAAAATAGGTGCTGTGATTGGTTGGTTGTTAGTGTGCGTGCCGTGTAAATGAAATCTGTCTACGTGGCGGAACGTCAGTCGGGTCAGTCAAAGGGTGTTCACATAATTAATTAAAAAGTTTGTTTGAAAATGAAAAAAAAATCTAGCGTGTAGATTTTTTTTAAATGCCTTAGATGTTTTTCTTATACATATTTACGCATGCCCTTAAAATATTTGCAGTGAATTTAATAGGACCTTATAGAGAGCCTCTCTATCGATTTCCCGAAATATTTGTCTAGAATTTGTCGAACTCTTAATGCAGAAACACGGAATTTGTTGTCCTGCAGCAATCCACATTTAGGTAACCCAACAATGCCATGATTGAATTTAATAAACTAAAAGTTAATTTTAAATTTTCTGGTTACAGAAAAGGCGAGGTACGTGACAAACTCAAGAGGGAAGAAACAAATACTTGTAGGTGGCTACAAATTTGGACAGAACAAAGACAAAAGAAGAGCTCACGCTATGAAGATGAGATGGACTTGCGCTCACCGTATGGCGTCCAGCTGTAGAGCCAAGCTGTTCACCATAGATGATGATATCGTCTCCATAGATAATAACCACAACCACCCTCCAGTATACTCGTCCATTTCACCTGATATAGATTATTTAAAACTTGAAAGACAGAATGATAGTGACGAATAATTTCTTAGTATACTTACAATAATTTTATCCGTTGATTTCTGGTTTGTTATTTTGGTAATGTTTCTAAAATAAATCGGCGGAAAGCTACAGAAAATATACTCCCATGGTTCTTATCTATTAACCACCACTTTTTCAAAGTGTAAAAATTATGATGCAGCTACCTGTTGTTTCCTGATTCCTAAATACTTACCTAACCACAATATCATGCAATTTCAGTGATACCGCCGTACGAATTCGCCGAGTCGAAATACGGCAACTGCATGATTCTGATGCAAGGATACCGCTTCACCGTGAAGAAGCACAACGCCAACTCTGACCGGTACACGTGGCGCTGCGCCACTCACCACAGGAAGGGCTGCAGAGCCTCCATCTTCTCCCTCGGAGACAACGTCGTGCGCACACTTCATAAACATACTCATTCGCCACCGCCTAAAATGAAATCAAAGAAAGAAAATTATGAGGCAAAGTCGATAATTTGAAGTAATCTTGTGATGATACTTATTGAATAAAAGTTTTTATATGTAGAAAAGTTAGACTTTTATTCACTGTTTGGTACTTGCGTTGCACTGCTCTGAATGTTTTTTGATTCAGTTATGATTCAGTTGCTTGTGTCTATTTCATGTAGATTGTGTCTATTTCATGTAGATACCGTTTAGGTACCGAAAAATGATGTTATTTTCAGAGTTGAGTGCAGTATTCGCGAAGTCGCAGCGCGGCAACCCGGTGATCATGATCGGCCAGTACCGCTTCAACCGCGTGAACAAGCATGGCGTGCGCACGCGCTGGGTGTGCGTCAAGGCGAAGGCTGGCTGCCGCGCCTCGCTGCACACCATCGACAACGCCATCGTGCGCGTCTGGGGCATGCACGACCCCTTGGCGCACACCACTCCCAACCGGGTCTAGGCAGTATTTACTTGTAAAAAAATAAGAATATTTTTAATTATAAATTTACGGGGTTTGTTAGCGGGTTTTACGTTAAATTATTAAATGAAGAAGGATAACTCATATTTATTATTCTAACGACGTTGAAGATGCACGTATTGCATCGAAACGTCGAGACTCTATAAGCCTCGACTTAAATTAACAAGGTTAGTCGTTACAATAATAAATATGGGTTTTACGTTGTTTACAAGAATTATGCATTAATTCGAATATGATTCACTATAGGTATGATTAAGAAACTAATAAGTTTACTTTTTTGTTATTTATTATTTTATTCTTCGGTGAAGGCTTTAAATAGATAAGTATTTTTTATCGCATTTTTTTCTTTACTTAGGTAATAATTATAATGTAAGGTTTTTCCTATATCAGGTAGGTACTTTTCCTTGTGAACAATTAACAGACAAAATAAAATAAATTAATGGACTATTATCAGTATTGTAAAGTTAAAATAATATATATTTTTCAGATTCAGGGGTCCGTTTTGAGACGACGGCTCGTGGCACCCCTGTGCTCGTGTTAGGGAAATACCGCTTCAACAGATATAGCCGCAGTAAAGGCCCTAAGGTACGCTGGATTTGCACAAAAGGACCGCCTCTTGGGTGTAAATGTACGGTCATCACTATTGATAATGCCATTGTAAAATATAATCATGATCACAATCATTGACTTAAAATCGTCGTGAAATGGGACGACTCGGTGTCCTACTCGAAAAGAAGCAGAAAATAAAGTTACTACCTATTTACATTAGGTAGTGTATGGCTTTGGCAATGTATGCCTTTTAACATTTTTCTACTATCCCCTTCCGTGCTATCCCCTGGTTTCCGCAACATAATTTGTGTGTGGGTACAAAATGTAGATACCATGGGTACGAAATGTAATAAATCAGATTTAATAAATTTTTGGTTTTTTATTTTGTCCATTCCCCATTCTCAAAACTATGCATTACAGATTATACTAAGATTACAGGTACTGACCGGGCGTTACTCTTTTTTTCAGATCTTTGTAATTCAGGGACTACTTACCAAACGAATTAAATACCATTTATTTTAATTAACTTCCAGTGCCAGTGTCACGTAGAATAATGTTTTTTTTTTTGAAATATTACACATTTTCTACCAAAGGCCGGATATGTACGTACGACTATCGAAGTTAGTACAGACTGCATCTGGGCTACCGCGGTTCAATCGTGAGAAAAAATTGTATTCAATTTATAGCAGTTTTCATCACCTGGGCTACTTATATTAAATCTGTAAAGAACAAATTGATATCTGGAAACTAGTTTTTGCAATACCATTCTGGTAGAAAGATCCATGCTACGCATTATTGGCCTAGATACACTCGTAGCTTGTAGCTTGCAGGCAATGATTGAGCCGCGGTAGCTTAAAAACTCCGTATTTTTTACTAAAAACTCCTTTACAGTAGACAATCTTACAATAATTAAATGTTTTAACGAGCGTACCTTACCATTCGTGATCCTTCTGTTGCAGATGATGTAATTTACGCTGAGCATGATCCGGTATTCACGAAGTCCCGTTTCGGCAAGCCGGTGATCCAGATGGGCGGGTACCGGTTCAACAAGTGGTCCGGCAGCAAGGGCCCGCGCGCGCGCTGGGAGTGCGTCAAGGCCTGCTACGGATGCAAGGCTACTGTCATCACGCTTCACGATGAAATCATCAAGTTCGTTCATGAGCATAATCATTAGTGAGAAGGTGGCTAGTAGAAAAACTTATCTTCGGGAGAACTGTTATTAATCCAACACTTGACGATGAGATCATAAGGTCTTCAAATGAATTGCATATAGGTATGAAATGTGAAATAAAGATTTTCAGACAGCTACTATGATACTAGACTATTTCTGTTGCCTCTTCTAGACGTAATTTGTAACGAAATATTACACGGTTACGCGTTGTCACAGCGTGGCATGCCAGTTATCCAGTCGAGTATCCATCGCTCGTAGTGTTCTTTCTTGCATCACAAATATTCGATTGATGTTCAGCTGCCTGACCCCAGAGCTCAAAGCCGTAGGTCACAAGGGAATGCACTGTGCTTCCACACCAGCAGTCGTGGCCAGTCGGTGTAACGCGAAACAAGTCTGACCAAGACGACCACACAGCTTGTTTAAATGGATGACCCACTTAAACGCGCTATCCAACTCGAAGCCCAGCAGCCGTGCATTAGTCACATACTAGCTTTCCGCCCGCGGTTTCACTCGCGGTATTATCTGTTTGTTCTAATAAAAATGTTTTAAATTCATTGCATTTAAAATCCAAAATTTTGAAACAGATTGCATCAAAGATCACGAACGGTGGAGTTCTACTACTTGACAATAGATGGCGCCACTACTTGAGGGATTGAAAAAGCCCTTATATCTTTAAAAATATGCCCTTTAAGTTAAAACGGGAACTTTCTTGTTCGATGGGAGATAAAGGGCTATTGCACTATATAAGTCCCTTTATCGTACCGGGAATCCTTTTAAAGTTTTATCGGCACGTACATTTTATCAACTTAGTTTTATTATATATAATGATGAAAACGACTTGCAGCGTGTGTAACCGCTAACGGGCTAGTTGATTAATAAAATAAGTACATTTTTGTGACCGTAGGTTCCATATAACATTCCTATTCACTAATTTGTATAGTGTGGTTACTTGCAGAGCACGACCCCAAGTTCACGACGTCTCGATTTGGCAACCCGGTGATCCAGCTGGGCGGGTACCGGTTCAACAAGCGGTCCGACAGCAAGGGCCCGCGCGCGCGCTGGGTGTGCACGCGCGACCACGGCGGCTGCCGCGCCAAGATCACCACCGTCGAGGACGTCATCGTCAAATGTCACAATGTTCACAATCATTAGGTCATCTCAGCGAAGCTGATAACTTTTTATTTAGATATATTCTTCATTTTACTGTTTAAAGATTCAATTTTATTTTAAGTGAACCAAAATTATCTGACACCCGGCTACATACCCAGCTATGTTTGATATCGTGGTATTCTTCGTGATAGCCGATGGTCGGTTAGAAATAAAGAGTAGGTAGTAAAGTAATCATGTGACAGGTCGCCCTCTCGCAAGCGAGAGGTATCAAAGATGACGGTTCTTTATTCTGAATCGTATCAAATTAAAGAGCTTAACGATACCAAAATGCGGTGCTTAGCTGTTCTAATGTTTACGTTTCAGGTGTTGTTTCAGTGTCGCCAACATTACGTTTAGATTCGGAAATCATAGAATCATAAATTGAATAGATATATAGATGCGATAACTCCAACATACGAAAATATTAGTACTTACGTCTAAAAAAATACTTAATTGGTTAAATAAAGGTATTTTGTGTTACAGGGTTTGTACCGACTTTTAGCACAACACGTTTTGGCAATCCTGTCTTGATAGTAGGCAAACACAGATTTAACAAAGCTGTTCCGTCGTCAGGACCTAAAACACGCTGGTACTGCACGCGCACCGCCATGGGGTGCAAAGCTAAAGTATTTCTCCTAGACAATGACATAGTAAGCTGTTACAATGAACATAATCATCAGTAGCATATTCGTTGATCACAATACACTTACCTACCTGTTCATTTATTTAATAATGTTTTTATTCGTGTTTTAAATATGTTATCTACTTATGAGATATCTGCCAAGTCGAACTGAAAGCGGCACTGCCGTACCATCCTTTTCTCGAACTAGTTCAGGCCATTTTCGACCCCCCATAACTCCCTTGTCGATAAATTTAGAACCCTCATTTCAAACTATCATTTCGAAATAACTTCCCACGTTGCTTACACTTGAATGATTCTGCGGCGACAAAACAACGATAAATTAGCAAATTTGCTGCTGATTTCATTACCTCGTTTAAAAAAAATTAAACTCATATATAATTTTGTGATTTTACACTCATTTACCATAGCTTTACACGGGGACACGATTCTGAAGAAAATTTAACTGAAGTTAGCTATGGATTTTACTCCGTTGTCCTGGAATGGCGTGTGCGCAATTTTATCGACCGCGCAATCTTGCACCACCCTTTTCACCAAACAGGTAACAAAAAGGGAAATATTTTGCTCGTGTCTTTTAGATACAGGGTTATTTTTTAGTCAGTGCGCAAACTTTACAGGGCGTTTCTACCAGTAATTCTGAACAACTTTTACTATCACCACCTGAGAAATCTAAAAAAGAAATTGGGAGTTCCATATATAGTAAAAATTGATCATAATCATGAGTAGAAACACCCTGCAAAGTTTGCGCACTGGCTAAAAACCCTGTATAAGGTGTTGTTTTATTATTTTCCTCTATAATCAATCTCATGTTCTATTCTAGTTCCCATTTTCACCACGTCACGATATGGAAGGCCCGTTATTGAAATCGGCCATCACCGGTACAACAAGAACGAATACCGCAGCAACGGTTCGAAGGGTGTGTGGGTCTGCGTCAAGCAAAACAATCGTAAATGTCGCGCCGCTATTATAACGATTGATGACGTTATCATAAGTTACAGCAATGAGCATAAACATTAACCTTGCATATGTAATTCCGTTTTTTTTAAAGATCGTTTAGAAAACAAAGTTTTTTTTTTGATATGTTTTTTTTTCATCTTAAAGGTTCTGCAGTCTACTACAAAGAAATTTATATTAAATTAATCAACATAGTTATTAGCATGGCGTGCTTTTTCTTCACATCACATTTTGACTTATTGCAATATGATTCTGCTCTAGTGCCTGTTTTTACCACGTCGAGATTTGGAATGCCCGTCATTGAAAAGGGGTGTGGGTGTGCTCCAAGAAGAGTTCTGCTGACAGTGTTGCCGTTTTAGCGCTTTTCGCGCTAGAACTAGTGCTTTTTTAAACCCTACAGCGCCTTTTTACAAAAATTTACGCACTAGCCAAAATCTAGTGGAATCTGGTGGAAAATTGAAAAAAGCATTTCTCACTAACAAATAGGCCAAAAAAGTCAGAATTCAAAGCAAAAAAATACTTGAGACCACTGAGATCATGTTTAATAATGACGATACTGATCATGAGAATGTCACTGAGTTCTGAACATGGTTGATTTTAACAGATAAATATAATTACTCATTTTAACGTCTTTGTGTTTCTCTTACCATTTAAATTTTAGCAAAAAAACATATACAAAAACCCTAATATTTTCATACAAAAAGTTTGGTGGTTTTTAGCGCTTTTTTAAGCCCCGTTTTTTCCATAATCTAGCGCTTTTTTGGCTATAGTCTGGTGCTTTTCATTTTACGCTAACGGCAACACTGTCTGCTGAGTGTCGCGCCACCATCACCACCATTGATGACGTCATCATCAAGTGTAGCCATCAACATAGCCATAGTTAGGTTAATAAAGTAGTTTAGATAATTCATAATAACAACTAATAAGTGTACACAAGACTGCCTTATCGCTTCGGTAGCATTTTCTTCCAGGCAATCCTAGGAGTAACCGTAATATATTAATGTTCATAATGTAGAAAGTCTTGTTTTAGTTTAGTAACTACTATATTGCAGTAATAAAACGTTCAGTACCAGGTCAAATACGCGGGATTGCAGAATGGAAATAAATCAAAAAAATTACACCGCTTTGTAATGCACACAAGTCTGCAAGGCACATCTGGAAAATATCACTGCGTAGATATTTCAATAAGTTCATGAACATATCTAGGTAAAATGTAGGTACTAACATAATATTGGCAGATAGTATCTAATGTCCATTCTTTTGTTTCCAAACGAAACAAATTCTTATTATCATTTACTTTTTCAGTTCAGTGGATAAAGAATTCAGCTGGGAAGCTGTTGGCGATAGTGAACGGGTACACGTTTAACCCTGAGCGGGCTGGAGGGGTCTCCTGGCGCTGCACCAAGAGAGGCAGCTGCCGCGCGCGCTTCAAACTTGACAACCGCTGGAACCCTCGCAACTGCAATTTTGAACACGATCATCCACCGCCCAGTTTTATCATCAAAAATGGGATTTATATAAAAATATAAAAAACCAATACATATTTTTTATTAATTCCGATACTTAATGGATTGGATCGGGCCGAGATTATTTCACATTCCTTTTCAAAAGTTCCATATAAACTTACTCAGACAGACCCCTTTGTTCTTAAAATCATACTAAGTACTTTTGGTAATAAATAACCGTCTGTGATGTGAATAAAATAATCTCCCGGTTATCTGAACTTTCTAATTCTTGGAAGAGATTGTAATGTAGGTATAATTTTTCATTAACAGATTCAAATAAGTCGCCCAGTACTAGCACACCTGAAGTTCCTGCTAGCATCATCGAGTGGGTGAGGAGTGAGAGCGGGGGGAAGCTGGCGCTGGTCGAGGGGTACACGTTCAGCAACAACAGCTCCAAGAGCCGCAACTCCTGGCGCTGCACGCGGCGCGGCGACTGCAAGGCGCGCTTCGTGCTCGACAAGGGAGGCGAGACCATGGTCAAATCTAACATGGAACACAATCACGCACCAAACAACTACTAAATAAAAAATGGCGTTTATATTAAGCTACTATCATAAATACAATCGTGTATCTATGTACATTTGTACCTATTCATACCAAAGTAATTAGGTATGTCCCCTACGAGCCCCCTAAAATAGTAATGTTGTATTATATGTGATGGTGTTAAAAAATTAATCGTATCTCCTAAAACACTTTTCTTTCCAATATAATCATCATATCTTCAAATGTATTGAAAAATAATATCTCTTCAGGAAATAGGCAAGTAAAACATTGTTTGGATATTATTCAGACTCAAATAAAGCAGTATATTATGAAGCAATCAATGACATAGATTCTGTTTGTAAAGTATGGGTTGGTGGAGCTATATAACGAGTGTAGGTTCAAAAGCTTGGCGTTCCTTATTATCCAGATAACAAATGCATAAACTTGCAGTGATCCTTCTGGCCAAGTCTCGTTACACGGGCAAGCACATCATCATGTACAACGACTACACGTACTACTGCAAGAAACAATGCAAGAAGAGCAAACTGTTCGACTGGTACTGCTCCACTCACAACTACAAGGGATGCAACGCTAAACTGAAACTCAGCGAAAACTTCGCGGTCATGGGAGAGACGAGCGAGCACACGCACCCGCCTGCCAAGTAGTGTATTCACGATGGGCAGTCGAATTTGTACCTCGTTTTTCATCAATCACCAAATTTTATTTGAACATAGGTTTTGCAATAATATTGTGTATAATCCGTGCGCAATCTGATGTAATTCGAAAGCGAAGACAATATATGAACAGTGGCTTCCATCAAATCGCGCGCGGACTATATGTACTTACTACTAATTGGACTACTGTTTGGTGATAAATAATATGATAATATATTGGTTTTATTTGTGTAACTATCAGGAGCACATTGATTTACGTATTTCAAGTAGGTAGGAACAGTTCGGTAGAGGAACGGTTCTACAAACATAATATTCCTCATATTTTATTTGGTTGATGTCCTGTTGATATTACCTACATTTATACTACTACTTGTCTTATTCTAATTCGTAGAACACTTCGAGTTGGTGCCACTTTCTTCAGGCAAGTGTCTTTTACGCAGCGGGGACTACACATTCAGCACTAACGCTATGGACCTTTCTGGTAGAAGCTCCTGGTATTGCTCCAAGAAAAAGAGCCGCAACTGCAATGCCAAAGTTAGAATGCTTAGAAAAGATATTATCCATATTAGTGGAGTACATTCGCATTAGTCTTTAACTAGTCTACCTACTTGGAAAACGATACCTATACCTAGCAAACTCAATTTTCCATGGTAGATAATGTCAGTCAATGCTTTTGTATTGATATTTTTTTATGTTGTACTCGTACTTATGTCTCATTCTATTTTGAAGTGAAATGGCATTTTTTGTTATAATATTCATTTTGTTGTAGCAGTATGTTTCGAACGCTGGCGGCGTAGTAAAATAATAACAACTAAGAAGTGCTCAACTAGTACCTAACTAAGTATTTCTCTTTACCTGCACGTAATACTGCACATTCATTGAATACAAAATTATTTTATGATTTGTAATAACAATAACTAAGACAAATTTCGCAGTCTTATCTACAGTCCTGATCATAATTTTGTTCACCAGGAAATATTAATGTGCAGTGGGTAAGGAGCTACACAGGAAGACAAATAGCTATTATTAACGGCTACACGTACAGCCTGAAGACAGGGAAGTATTGGCGCTGCTCCCAGCATAACCTGCCATGCAAAGCTAACTTCACTGTGGACAGCAACTTGACTATCACCCGAAAAAACCTCGTGCACAATCATAATCCTTTGAAGTATATCATAAGAAATGGAATTTTAATTAAGATATAAGTTTAAGTATAATTATGTGATGTTCATGTATTAATTAAAATTTTAGTGCATATTAATAATTCAGTTAGTACCTAAACTAAATTTAAATACTAAAACAGCTGCTAACGACCTCTATCTAACGAGTGACAATTTGATTATAACAATGTATGCGTAGGTATATGAAACCAAACCAGATTGCGGTAAAATACATTTTGCTACCAATATCCCCGCCTGTTTTTTTTCTGGTTATCATGTCGTACTTAGATATTGTTTTACTTGTAAATGATTCTCCACGTTTTAATTCTCTAGTTTCAGATGACACGTGTAGTTATGTCACATCTCAGCGGGGAAAAAGGCAGCTGAAGGTTGGTCCGTACAGATTCAGTGTTCAGTCGAAAGCTGGTATCAAGACCCGATGGATTTGCTCCACACACAGCCACAAGGGCTGTCGAGCTGTCATACACACCGTAGAAGATGATATTATTAAAATTAATAATTACCATAAGCACTAACTTTACAATCTCATAAGTTTAGGGAGCTCTACTTCTAACAAGTAAGTCATATATATATTTTTTTATTTTGGTGTTATTTTCAAATGATTAATAGGTACATAGGTAAATGAAGGTAGGTAGCACTCGCACGCACTACAACTGCGCCACATCGGTCGTCTATGGCAAATTCTGTTTCTCAATTTTCATCCACGCTAGTTTGGCTGGAAGAAATCTCTTATAGAGATAAGCTCGCCTTTGTATTCAATTGTATGTTTAACTACTGTATATTTTATGGTGAAAAATAAAGAATTCAGTTATAATAATAAACCAGTTCGGAACCCTATTCTTAAGGCTCAACGTAAGCGGCAATAGCGCCGCTTAGTGACAAAAATTCACTGACTGAATACGCAAGTGATTGGGAAACCACATTATGGATTAACGATAATAACTAACAAAGAAGAATTTTTAGAATCAGTAAAACCTTGGGAAAACTGTGCGCTTTAGTTATGTATGCCGAAATTGCTAGGGATGTTTATTATAATAGATAAATACTTTAAATTTCATTTTTATTTCACGCGTCTAACGTTTTTTTGTTCTAAACGAACTCCCATCATTTATATGTTACAGCCGCCGAGTTTGCAGAGATTACTACAAACAGCAGAGGTAACACAATAATCCGCTTAGGCAAATACAACTTCAGTGAACATTCATGCAACAAAAAAACAAAAGGGCCAAAAAAGCGCTGGAAGTGTAGCACATTCCAGAACAAAGGCTGCAAAGCCTTCCTCATCACCATTGACAATGAAATTGTCAACTACTGAAACGAAGACAATCATTACAAAGAAAGTATAAGTTTCATTTTACACAAACAAAGTAAATACCAATAAGTATGCGAAAAAGAGAAGGAAGAAACAGACGATTAGGAGGGCTTGTCCACTTCTAAAATGATTGAATTGTAGATAAGTAATATCTATTTGCAAGAGAATGTTTTGTAGGTACACAAGCTTTTAAGTATTATGTTCTTGGATTATCTATAAGTAGTTTTATGTAATTAAATAATAATAAAATTGACGCATCTATAAAATCTCAAACCAAAGACCATTCTACAATACATTTAAAAAATTTATATTAACTAAATGCTACCGTACTGTTTTAGTTAATTACAATGCCCTATTCAGGTGCTCTAGGTACTAATATCTTGTAAGCATAATTTCAGACCTTATATAATAAATTAAATTAAATGACATAATTACCTACTGTGAACGGTACCCTACCCCTACCCTACCCTGACATTACATACAATATTAAAACATAAGGTAATATTAGATAGTAAGGAACGGCCAACTTATCCGAAAACGCAAAGTCGCAAACCAATAGGTCAAACTGAACATCGATACAGCAAACAAAAAATGGAAAAAAAATAAAAATAAAAGCTGTTGGCTACATCCACGCCCACGCATGCCTGGAATATACCAGGACCTTAAATGGATCGGATATTCTCTAACTAAGATACTAACTTTATCCATACTAATATTATAAATTCGAAAGTAACTCTGTCTGTCTGTCTGTCTGTCTGTCTGCTACGCTTTCACGCCTAAACCACTGAACAGATGTTGATGAAAATTGGCATGAACATAGATAATAACCTGAGAAAGGATATAGGCTACTTTTTTCCGCGGAAAAATTCCGTTGTAAAATTGAAAATCCGAAAAACTATTTATTCAGACGCCCAAAACTACCTACAGAAAGAAAACACACAAGTATCGGTGGTTGATATTGCTCTGCAGGTTTTGTCAGGCGCTCAAAAAAGATAGTAATAATTAATATACTTAGGTATCATCAAGATCTTGCTACTAAAACAAAATTTGCATGTTAATTTGTCCGAATGCATCGTTCATGAAAAATGGGAGGATGAATGCCTACGTAGGTATATCAGAATGGCCATCGCGCGCCATATGAAACATACTAAACGCATCAAAAGTTTCTTTTAACACAATAAAGGAGTTACATAGGACGCCAAGTGTCACGCGCAATCCATATCCATACTTCCATACTATGCTTATACAATTATTGTATTATTATATTTTTATAATTATAAATTCGAAAGTAAATTTGTCTGTCTGCTACGCTTTCAAGCCTTAACCACTGAACCGATTTTGATAAAATTTGGCACAGAGATTACTCATACACCGACAACGGACATACGGCTACTTTTGCTTCCACTTGAGGGTCTGGAACACCCGATGTAGACCATCAGACGCACCACCAGGAGCCCAGCTAAACTATTAGGGATACACATATAACTCCAAATCAAAAGTTGTTCAGGTTGATGGGACGCTTCTGCTGGCGAATAGACAACGAAGGTTTGCAGTACCTGATGTAGACTATCAGGTGCACCAACTGGAGCCCAGCTAAACTACAAGAGATACAGATATAACTCCAAAGCAAAAGTTGTTAAGGTTGATGGGACGCTTTTGCTGGCGAATAGACAACGAAGGTTTGCAGTACCTGATGAAGACCATCAGGTGCACCATAAGGAGCCCAGATGAACTATAGGAGATACAGATGACTCCTGAGCAAAAGTTGTTCAGCTTGATAGGACGCTTCTGCTGGTGAAAAGATATCGAAGGTTTGGAGTCCCTCATGAAGACCATCAAGTGCACCAACTGGAGCCCAGCTAAACTACAAGAGATACAGATATAACTCCAAAGCAAAAGTTGTTAAGGTTGATGGGACGCTTTTGCTGGCGAATAGACAACGAAGGTTTGCAGTACCTGATGAAGACCATCAGGTGCACCATAAGGAGCCCAGATGAACTATAGGAGATACAGATGACTCCTGAGCAAAAGTTGTTCAGCTTGATAGGACGCTTCTGCTGGTGAAAAGATATCGAAGGTTTGGAGTCCCTCATGAAGACCATCAAGTGCACCAACAGGAGCCCAGCTAAACCATAAGAGATACAGATATAACTCCAAAACATAAGTTGTTCAGGTTGATGGGACGTTTCTGCTGGCGAAAAGACAACGAAGGTTTGCAGTACCTGATGAAGACCATCAGGTGCACCATAAGGAGCCCAGATGAACTATAGGAGATACAGATGACTCCTGAGCAAAAGTTGTTCAGCTTGATAGGACGCTTCTGCTGGTGAAAAGATATCGAAGGTTTGGAGTCCCTCATGTAGACCATCAAGTGCACCAATAGGAGCCCAGCTAAAGCATAAGAGATACAGATATAACTCCAAAACATAAGTTGTTCAGGTTGATGGGACGTTTCTGCTGGCGAAAAGACAACGAAGGTTTGCAGTACCTGATGTAGACCACCAGGTGCACCAACAGGAGCCCAGCTAAACTATAACAGATACAGATATAACTCCAAAACATAAGTTGTTCAGGGTGATGGGACGCTTCTGCTGGCAAATTGACAACGAAGGTTTAGAGTACCTGATGTAGACCACCAGGTGCACCACCAGGAGCTCAGCTGAAATATAGGAGATTCAGATATGAATCCAAAGCAAAAGTTGTTCAGCGTGATGGAACGCTTCTGCTGGCATCTGTTGGCAATGCAACTATGGTTTGAAAAATGTATTTCCAACAATATTTGCGTGATGATTACCTAGAGCGTGACTATCTTTTTTGAGCGCCTGACAAAACCTGCAGAGCAATATCAACCACCGATACTTGTGTGTTTTCTTTCTGTAGGTAGTTTTGGGCGTCTGAATAAATCGTTTTTCGGATTTTCAATTTTACAACGGAATTTTTCCGCGGAAAAAAGTAGCCTATATCCTTTCTCAGGTTATTATCTATGTTCATGCCAATTTTCATCAACATCTGTTCAGTGGTTTAGGCGTGAAAGCGTAGCAGACAGACAGACAGACAGACAGACAGAGTTACTTTCGAATTTATAATATTAGTATGGATGAGTTTGATTTGTAACGAAAAATATTTGAGCAATTGTGCGACTGCACTTTTCTTTATCTTGGTTCCATATTTTAACTGTATTTTGTTCTTAGAATATATTGTAAAGAATAAATTGCGTTTGACGACCTACTCCATAAAAAAAAATGTTTTATAGTTCGAGTAGGTAGATAATATTTAAATGTTTATCTATCTGTACTAACATTTTATTATATTTTTAAGTGAGCTTCGTGAAAAGCGTGAATGGCAAGCAGGTAGCGATATACCAAGGACATTGTTTTAATCTTAGCAAGACAAATAAGAGCACTATCAACTGGCGCTGTACGAGGACCAACTCCAAATGTAAAGCTTCCCTAATCTTTACTGGTAATGGTGAACTAATGCGAGCGAACACGGATCATAACCATCCTACTCCCAAATTTATTATTCGAAATGGTTGTTTAATCAAAATTTAGTATTATTTTCCGTATTTTCTTTTCGTTACCTTAATAGGTCTTAAAATAATTCACAACTCATTGTTCTTTCCGTAAAACTGAAAAGTTGCTTAAACATAGTCCAAAATTCCTCAAAATTTGAAGTAAAACTGATGTCAGTCAAGCGACTCAGAAAATATAAATTGTTCCTCTTGTCTTACTTCTTTCTGATTTAATAAACAATAATGCCATTTAAGTAATAAAATGATACATATGAATATTGATGTTCACCTTAGTTTTGTCCTTTTTTTATAACTTCAGGGTAGGTTTAGTAAAAAATATTGAACTTATTTCAGGTTCACTAAAATATTTTTGACTTAGCCGAAACCTGATAATTTCATAATTTTTTTTACACTTCTGTCGTTTAGAGTCTGCTAATAAAAGTACTTTCGTCTAATTAACTTTGAGTTTGATCGAATCTTGGCTCAAATAGGCATCAATATCAGGTAATAAATGAAACATTTTATATTTATTAGTAGATTTCGGATACCTAAACCACATATAAATTAGACGCGTGTTGAACGCGAGTTTATTTATAAACTCTAAGCGTAGCGTATGGAGATATTTTATAAAACATCTTCATACTTCAAGGCAAATCCCCATATAAATTTTAACTAGGTATAAGGTACAGTGAAATTGCTCGAGTAATTTGCTGTTTATTCAGTTTCAGTATTATGCAACGAGGAAGGAAAAGAAGTTATCGCTTATGAAGATCATTATTTTAGTCTTAAAAGAACAATAGGGAACTATAAGTACTGGGGTTGTGTATATTCCGGCGAAAAAAAATGCATTGCTCGCTTAGGGGAAACTGGGGACACTTGATCCCTGTGGGAGACATGGTACTTTTAATTTCCAGAAATTCTACCAAAGCTATGTTTATTAATGCTAGCAAAACTTTTTGTCTACGGTTTGGGAAAACTTTTTGTCACAGTCGGATGTGTCTACTATTTCATGTTTCAAAGTGACAGGTCTTTAAATATTCTATGGCACCGCAAGATCATTTTGGCGAGTATTTGCAGGCTTTTATTTATTACAAATAAAATGAAGAATTGCAAGAGAAACAGTTTCATTATTAAGGATATTTCATTAGCAGTGAGCTTTGATTGAAGAATAACGTTTATATTAAGTATAAAAGTTATTTTGTTCTAAAGTATAAATTATTCCTGACCTGATACTATAAGGGAGACTTGGTACATTTTTTCAAGGGACACTTGATTCTAGGATCAAGTCTCCCTTATGGGGATCAGTTAGTAAGAAAATTGTACTGGAGAGGACTGATTGATTAAATATCGTGTATATTCAGGCTGTATGGAACATTGTTAAATAATATTTTAATTGGATAGCATTATATCACTAATGTATTTTTCCTATGGGAGACATGATCCATGACTGTTATAAAAGTTAAATTTTTGAATCGTTATATTATCGATTATAAACGGTTATTCGTTACATTAGGTGTACTTGTACATTTTTAGATTGAATTTAGGAGAGAAAACAAAACTAAACTAGATAAAATAGCTATTTACTTTTACGTAATGTCCCACGTGTCCCTTACTATGGAACACATGATCCTCACATATTTAATAAACAAAACCATGTCTCCCATACTATGGGAGACTTGATCCAGGGCGGATCAAGTCATCCAACTAGGTGGATCATTTCTCCCTTATATACGGGACACGTGGTGCAAACCTGTTTTACCAGTTTTCTTTAAATAACTTTTACAACTATGGTATAATCCTAACTACACATACACAAATGGTAGTTGGTTAAATTATGCATCGTTTAGTGTAAACACGGGTTACATATGTTAAGAAATGTACACATGAGATCACAAAATCAAAGTGGGGGATCAAGTGTCCCCAGTCTCCCCTATTTACAACTAAAGATATGAAAAATGTTGTACGAAAGCTTAATGACCACAACCATAACACAATGAGGGATAATGAAAATGAAGGTAAGTTGTGTCTATATCGATACATATAATAAGAATGCAACTAGTCGGTGTCAAGTACTTAACCCTATACAGTTTTCGAAAGAACATTTTGACAGCGTGTTTCAAAATACCTACAGCAAATCTATGAAAAACTATTTTCGCCTGTTTGTCTGTTTGAATAATTGCGTTAATCTACTAAAATAACCGATAGATTTGATTGAAACTTTTTGGGGTGTATGACTATTAGCTAGTTACTAGCCCTGATCAACATATAGAATACTTTATACCGCGGGAAAATATAGCTCAATTTCCCCGGAAATAAAAAATTTATAGGCCATCAATAGCCCATCTTAACTATGAAAACGCAAATAGCTAGGTAACATAATTGTTTCAGCATAATGAGCTTTCTCTGCGAGCACATAGACATTGAGGGCCTGGCTCCAGCCAGGTACTCCAGTGCCTGATGTAGACTTCTAGTGGCTCGTCTAAATTACCTTTAAGAAATAAAAAAGGCTTCATGGCAATATTTGTTTGGAATAATGTGTTGATAACTAAACTATACGAGACAAAAAATAGCTCTGTTAAATAATGATTTAGCATTATCTAAAAGCCTTTTTTGAGTTGTTCTGATGTACTACTGTTTGAAATTTCGAACTACCTTCTTACCTACTCGCTAACTAAGCTTCTGAATTGACTGTGAAGCTGCCATGTACATAATCGTATACATAACCACCGCTGCTGGACATAGACTGCTGATTATTATCTAGATTCATCCCTAAGTAGCCTTCCCTACAACACCTAAGGATAGAAATGGGGTGATGTTATTCTTAGTTAATAAAAGGGTGAAACAGATTTCATAGCTTTGTCACAGAACTTCGGCGATTAATAAAGTCCTAATAATAAAATCATGACTTTTAGATTTCAGTTCAATGGGTCCAGACTCTAAAAGGCAGAAAGATGGCTATTTTAAAAGGTTACGCCTTTTATAATCAAACGGGTGCCTTAAAGAAAAACTTGCGTTGGCCATGTCGGAACATGCAGCACGGATGCCGCGCGTACCTCACTACCACCAGAACATGCAAACTGATCCACACCGTCACGGAGCACAACCACCCACCGCCAAAGTTCATTGTTCGTAACGGCATTTACATCAGACTAGAAACTAATTGTAAATCAACAAGAAAAAAAAGAGAGATGGACACATAAACTTAGTCCATACCATGTCCATACTCCATTATATCGTTTTCATTAGGTACATGTAAGTACCTACTAGTTAGGCAGTTATTGAATTGTCTGTGATATGGGTTTTCACCGTACATTCAGGCATGTGACATACATAACTGATTTATGACAAAAAACTGCACTAAAGCTTTTTTTACTTTAAATACATCATGCGTAAAAATTCTTGTTTGTGTTTGATTTTAGTTACATATAAGTACTATTGTGCAATTTTATTGCAATTTAAAATATTTAAATGTAATTCATTTTTTGTTTAAAGTTTCAGTATTATGCAGTGAGAAAGGTAAAGAAGTAATTGTGTGTGATGGAAATTTCTTCAGTATAAAAAGACACTACAGAAATTCTTACCACTGGAGTTGTGTTTACTCCGGCGCCGAAGGAAAGTGCAACGCTCGTGTCATTACAACCAAAGATATGAAAGAAGTTATACTTCACAAACAAGCACGTAAAAAACGAAGGCAAGTTCTATATCTTACACAGCTCACTATTCCTCTCTTTTTGACTATAAGATCAACCCGAAGAAGATACCCAGATTTTAAAGATTCCGAAACGATAAACTCAATTGAATATTGACTTTTATCCCATCCATAGATCGAATGAGAATAGCTACCTACGCGCTTCCTACATCCCTCAGAGTAATGATCGTCATAGAGACTTAATTTACAGATTGTCATCGTAATTTTTGCTTACCTATACGATATGACTTTTTATGTGTGTTACAGATTGATGTTTTTCTTTTCATTTCAAAGATCTTGAATCTGTTTATAAGACTCTCATTTGGTTTAATTATCATTGTCTTGTCAAACTGAAATCTTATGGTTGTTTTTATTCGGTTTAAGAAGGAGTCTTTTGACAACTGACGGCCGTGCAATTTTTTTGGTATGCCTAATATCCAATCATGTTGTTTCAAATTCTGAATTCTAATAGTTATTACTTTTTGTTGATAAACAGATGGTTTAACACCGAGTGTAGTAGCTGTGACGTCACTCAATAAACAAATAAACGACGACTTGACGAAAGATCCTGGTCAAGTTGCTGAAGAAAACCAAGATAAAGGTAACCTATATTTGTATTAGATAACCATAACTATAACAGCCACAACAGTCCACTGCTGGACATATGGGCCTCCCCCTATCGGGGAGTATTGCCATACTCACCACGCTTGGCAGGCGGATTGGCGAGCGCAGTGTAAGATGTTGTATTTGTATTAGATATCTACATAAAATTATCATCAGATAATAAAAAAATAAAAAGTCATAATAGTTAATTAATTAAATTATTAATTATTAGCCTAGACTATCTTACCGGCAGTGAGTCACTCCAGAGATTAAGTCACTCTTCGACGGGTTCACCTATAGTCTGAATAATAAAGGCGGTAATTTCTGGCGCTGCACCAAGCGAGGGAGCTGCAAGGCACACTTCATCATCAGCAACGATGGCGTCACCAGCCACAACTTCGAACACGACCATGTACCTCCAAGATATGTCATAAGGAATGGAATGTTCATTAAAATCTAAATAAACATGTAATGTGCATACATTACAGGACTCTCATTTGGAATGTAAATATAAATACTTTAATTTACCTTTCTTTTTTGTTTTGTTTCTTTTCTTGCTTGTTGGATCACTGTTTCTTTATTTACTAGATATCTACACTTGCTATCTCCAGTTAATTAATTCCCATAGGTGGAAACTTATTATTAGCTATAGTTTTTATTTAATTGTTTATTTATAAGTTAATTTATGCTGTTAGTTTCCCGAACAGTTAATAAATAAATTAATAAATAAATAAATGGTTTGTTTTCTTTCATTTCACAAAAGTCTTTCTAGATGTCATGTTTGTTTACAGTGAATTAATTAAATTAAGGTACCTAAGTATTTTGATTCCCTTTATAGTTTGTTGGGTTATGAAATGAACGAACGCTGAAGGTAAACGGCTTTACATTATCAATGGAAAACCTATACCTACATATATTTGTTGCCTCAGGACGAAAGAAGGCAAATGTAAAACTAGGCGATGCATCAAGCTTAGGAATTGCAAAGCTCTCTTTAGAAAGATAGGAGTTATAACTATAGGCGGTGATAGGTAATTAAATTACCTTCTTTCCGCAAACTAATAAAATGTCTATTTTAATTCCAGCCCAATATGTAATTTCACGCCGCGGGAAAAGATTGTTAAAACTGGATGGTTATAGCTTCTATTCCCATAGGACTTCAGGATTTAGAGTCAGGTGGATGTGCACCTTGCACCGCAGCAAACGATGTCGCGCAGCCGTGTACACTTATGGTGAAGAGATCATCAAGATAAGCAACCACCACAATCACGACAAATCTAACAGTTACTCGTAAAAAATAAAGTACTTCCAATGGGAGAGGCCTATAAATCGATTGCTTAATGCTTTGATTTATTTTATAATCATGTCATAAATAAGCTATCAATGAGTAGGTACTACCTCGAGATCCCTATTTTAAGTAATTTTGTACTCATAAGACTATTTGATTAAGTAAGTATAAAAATACATGGTATAATAAGATACTCCGCCTGGTATTTCTTTCCGAGACTCGTGAACCACGTGACAAACACAAGACTACGTCATCATGCTTGTGGGTTACCAGAATTACCCACTCTTATGATGTTTTTTGTAAATCATATAAGATACTGTTAACTAAAAAATAAAATTTAAGTGTTGCTGTAAAGTTAAAGTTAATACACACGTAAATCTAAATTATAAAATTATTAAGAAATATTTTAACCCATTGTTCTGAGATTGAATTTACCCCATAACGTATTTTATTGAAATAAAGTGGCAATACTAAGTGACGTTGACTTGTGTTTCTCTGGGAAGGAAAGACCATGTTTTATTAGACTATGTAAAAATATTCATATTGTTACAGTGGTGTACGGTAAATCACAATGTGGGACCCCGCTACTGGTGCTGGGGGCTTACACGTACTCACTGCACAGGGTCAATGGCCCTCAGGTCAGGTGGAGGTGTTCAAAGCGCAAGAACTGTCGAGCAACCATCACTACGTTAGATTCAGAGATTGTTAAGATTATGACCGTACATAACCATTGATTGAAAACAAAAGCCACACAACTTTGTTTATTTAATTTAAGTATACGCAAAGCTTCAATTACATGATTATTACTAGTACATAATTACTAAATTTGAAAAAGAAAATCTATTGAAGATACTAAATTAATTGGCAACTAGCCTGTGCTGAAATAGAACGAATTGATAATGGCTTGGTATAAATAACTTCTTTATCTCGTTCTTCAACAGAGACAGCACATTTCATAACGACGGCTCGAGGGTTCCCCATGCTGCAGATCGGCAAGTACCGCTACGGACTCAAGACGGGCTACAAGGGACCCAGGAAGAGATGGGTGTGCGGACTGTGGTGTCGTGGTTGCCGAGCCTCCGTCGTCACCATAGACGATGAAATAGTTATGTATAAAAATGATCATAATCATTGACTAGCAGAGATTTGTGAAAGAAATAAGAAAGTCTTTTTGTAAAGCCCGTTGTCCCTTTATTGATTCTATACTTGCCGTACCTTTTAACAAAACCATTTAAACAAAAGACATGACATGCATTTAAACGATAGGTATTTTTATTGTGTACCTACCTACCTGTCTACTCAACCAAATTAACAGTCACCTACCTACCCTATGAAACAAAGAATAAGCACCATCTCTCGATTTCAGCCTTTCCTTTTAGCCAAACTCCAGTGTTCGTATTAAACTCACGAGGGAACCGTATGCTCGAGATTGGACCGTATAAGTTCAGCTTACATACAGACAGCAAGAAAAGTGCTGGCCCGAAGAAGCGGTGGATTTGCAGCAGCTGGTCGCGAAGCTGCCGAGCGACTGTCACCACCATGGACGATGAAGTTTTTACTTTGAAAAATGAACACAATCATTGATAATCTTGTCCAATATTTTGAAAATATCTAAAAACAGTAAAATAAAATAAATGTATAATAGTGTAGGTATCGTAGAAATGTTGTTATTTGTGACATAATATCCCTAAAAACAACGTGAAAGAATATAACGACCGTATTATTACGGACGTAGCGCAAAAGAGGACTCTGGCCACCCCGCAATGGATAAAGGCGTGATATATGTATGCATGATTGAATGACGTACCTACTAAACTTAATAACTTTGTATTCTTATCTGTTCTGCAGTTTCAGTGCCTTTTTTCGCAATGTCCAGTAAAGGAAACCCAATCATCGTGTTAGGCAAGGAGAGATTTTGTATGCACTCGGCGTCTAGGCATAGTCAGAGCATAAAGAAGCGCTGGGTGTGTGTGAAGTCCTTCCATTGCGGTTGCCGTGCGAAACTCTTCACTGTCCATAACAGGATCTTCGAACAACGAAATCAGCACAACCACTAAACCACTGAAATTATTACGAGTACCTCACTGTTCTACAAAATAAGCCGAAAAACAATTGTTAATAAATCATACTCATCCCAAAATCCAAAAGCGTACCTACCTACTGCTTTATATTTATTCAAAATGGGGTCTAATACAACTGTAAATTGAAAAGTCAAGACGTTACTAGGTATGGATCATCATCATCATCTTCCTGCCCTTATCCCAATTACTTGGGGCCGGCGCAACACGTTTCGTTGAACACTTGGATGGATGGATAAGCTTTATTATATAATGGTTTCCTAGACTTACAAATTATTCATATACCTACGTTTCTATAGTGTCTGTTCGTTTCTGAGAGCTCTTAGCAATACTAACAATTAATACTTTTTTCTCAAACATGCTAGGAAATATGACAATTTCTTTCAAGAAAACAATCCAGAAAGTTTGACATTGTCTGTGATTTTGTAGTTTCTGAACGATTTCTTTTTTACACACCAGCAATGGATTCCAATACAACTTTTCTGGCGCGATATCGAAATCGTTCAGAAATTACAAAATAAAAAAAAATAACTCCTAATCCACATCTTGACTTAGTAATCAGTAAAACAACTTTTTATATCAAATTACTATAAAATAAATTAAAATCTTTATAATTTCCTAGCATTTTTTTGAGAAAAGCACTATGTAAGCCTCGGGGAAAATGACTTTGCCAGACTCGTATTTTTAAAGTCCTCGCCTGCACTCGTCAGTCAAAGTCTTATTTCCCGTCCTCGTCAACAACCTACTATTAATTTACTTATTGTGTTCCTGTGTCCTATAGACAAAAACAACTCCTATCATATGTCAAATAAAACCTGCCGTTTTCTTACAGTATTGATGACGGTGCCTAAATCATCAGGAAAGCTGGTGGGAATCTTCGAGTGCTATTCTTTTTACGCTAGCCATCAAAGCCAGAGCACCAGAAACTGGGTGTGCACGGCTTCAGGAAAAGGGCGTCATTGCAAATCCCGCATCACCACTTTGATGAACAATGTCATCATTCGCATGCACCTTGTTCACAATCATCCGCCGCCTGTTTTTACAATAAAAAACGGCACGTTTATAAAACTGCGCTAGTAGTTCAGTGACAAGCGGGAGGTGATCAGCACTGCCAATCGCAGGCGAACAGTCACACAATAATGGCGGGTTGCGTCGAGCGTGGTAATAAGATGAAACACTATGGTAATAAGATATTGAAATGTTGGATAGTGAGAACACTAACCTTTCGGGTCTGACGATTTGCTCATTTGAAGACACACTATTAGTAATATCCTAACCAGAATAGAATATTCCCACCCAACTGAATCTGGTGGTTAACTGAACTTTAAAGGGTGGTGACGCTGGAACATTGGGGGCGTGGAATTTGAATTGTGACGGTTTTGACATAACCAGAAAGCAAACAAATAGTGATTACAAAATAACCTAATAAAATATTATAAAACAGTAAATAAAATTATACTTTCGACGCACCTATGAGATTATTTCATTATTTTAGACCCAAAAATAAATTGTGAACTAGATTTTAATATTTCATTTATTACTTACTTAACCTATTAGTTAACCTGGGCTTAATGGTTCACTCCACTGCTAGACATGGGCCTCCCCTTATCGGAGTAGGTATGTCCGTACTTAGCTGGTGCACAAAATAGAGAGCGCTAGCCAATACTTACTTTGTGGCTGGTGGATTGGCGAGCCCAGTGCAAGAAGCTTACAGGGAACGCTGCTGCCCATTCCTGGAAGATTAATTATCCCATAGTCGCGTTTTACGACACCTACTAGTAGAGCTAGGGTGATGCTATTCTAAGCCGGCATCACACGGTATGTACTTCGTAGTACTAGGTACCTGGTTCATAAGAGAAGGGGACCCAAAATGGCAACATTATTGTTGACCTCTCTCTCTCGAATGTCATGTAATATGAAAAAGATGCAAACAATAATATTGCCATTTCGGGTCCCCTTCTTCTGTGTACCAGGTAGGTAGTATACAGCATACAGAACATGCTGCACTATTTGCTTTGTATGTAAGTATTTCCATGAAAGAAAGCACATGATGTCGACCGTTGCGGTACTTCCTGCAACGCGCTGGCGACTGCAACAAGTACAGTCACAAACATAAAATCATCTAAAATGAATGCTTCGGGAACTGAAAATATCATTAGTAAACCTTTTTGCTAAATATCCCTCTGTAACATTCTATGTAGAGTAAAACTGAATAAAACTAGTAGGAGTGGAATAAGTATCAAGGTATACATTTCGTTTTAGTTCAATATACCAACTTATTAGTTAGGTATTTTAATTACCCTAGTGCCCATGCAGCACATGCTATCGGCCGGGACTGTATGTGGCATCCTTCAGAACAGGCGCTACTGCTGCTGCCGACAGCATGTGGCTAAACAGCTGATAGCGCGTGCTGTATGTGGCATCCTTTGCAATACCAACTTAGGTGTGTATCTATCTAGCGGGGTCCCCAGAGGTATAATGATGAAATATATAAAAATGAACAGGCATTTCAATGTACTTTACGACTTTGATAATGAAATCCAATGTACCTCATTCCTTTTTGAAAAAAAGCCAAAAAACTACGTGATCTAGCTAGCGGGGTACTTTTTCATTTCAAAACAAATATAAATTATAATTATACAGTTTGATTCGCCTTCCAATGTACCTCCCAAAACAGGTTTTAAATCTTAAAAAAGTTTGTTATTTTATGCGAAATACCACAACAAAAGATTTCTCTATCCAGCGGGCTACTTTTTATATTTACCACGTACAAACTTGAGAAATGTACCATTTGGTTGCATTTTCAATGTACCCCTCAGTTTTGCTAAGTTTTATTTATAAAAGCATTGAATAATTGTAAAATATCTAAAAACAGATCTGTAAGATCAGCAAAAAACATTCAATGTTTATTTATTCATTTATTATTTTATAACATCGACTTTTACCCATCTTGGGTAATCCTGCCAGTGTCAGTATTCAACGTATTACAAAACAACCAATGAATGTCTCATACAAAATGGAGTTAATTTTGTATGGGAGGTCCAATTTTTTTTCATATTTCGACCCATATTCCATGGGGAAAGTTGTTCAGTTTTACGAGTACTTTGACCTGCTTTAAGCTTTATTGGTTGTTTTATGTGTGATGCCGGCTTAGAATAGCATCACCCCAATTCTACCCGTGGGTGTCGTAAAAAGCGACTAAGGGATAATTATCCAGGGAATGGGCAGCAGCGTTCCCTGTGAATTAAACATCTTGCACTGCGCTCGCCAATCCGCCTGCCAAGCGTGGTGAGTATGGCAATACCCCCCTATACGGGGGAGGCCCATGTCCAGCAGTGGACTGTTGTGGCTGTTAAGGTCAGGCAAGGTTGTTTTGTAACACGCAGTATAAGATTCCAGCGCTGCTGCGCCGGACGAGTGATGGCTCCAGCAGGGGGATAATAGTGTCTTCTGCAGGCGTTAGGAACATCCTCTTGATCTATCCGGAAATGTCTTGTTAACTCTTAAATTGAAATTCTTAATTCAATGTTTACACTTAGAGTCCAGCAAAAAAGAGTAGAAATCACATAAAATGGAACTACAAAATTTTCATACTAAATATTGTTACCATTCATAGCCAATGTTGCCATTTAATTTTTAATTTCATACATAGTGGCGCCCTCATTTTTTGTCTACTCTTTTTTGCTGCACTGTAGGGTAGGTACTTCACTGCTTTTAATACAATTTAAGTTAATCATTGAATATCCGAGTAAAAATAAAATAAACAATTTGATTTGAAAATACGTCTGCCATTGACGTATAAAAGAAAATGTTTATGAGAAGTAAAAGAAAAATACCAGTGCAATGGTTCGGGTTGCCACTTTTTTTTTCATGGTGGTCCATTCAGGACAGGCGACGATGAAAGACTATACTGCCTTGCCTAGCTTTACAAAAAACTTTTGTCTACACTATCTACATTAATCTACACTAATATAATAAAGAGGAAAACTTTGTTTGTTTTTTTTGTTTTTTTGTTTGTTTGTTTGTATGTAATCGATAAACTCCGAAACTACTGGACCGATTTCCAAAATTCTTTCACTATTAGAAAGCTACAACATCCCTGAGTAACATAGGCTACTTTTTACCACGGGAAAATTCCTCATTCCTACGGGAAAACGGTTAGCAGCAGGAACACGGGGAAATAAAGCAGATATTACCCAAATTAGCCAAACCGCTTTACCGATCCTCGCGAATTTTGGCACTGATATTACTATCATATAAAAGACGGACATGGTCAGCCCTCGAGGATCTGGAGTACCTGATGAAGACCACCAGCATCCTATACAACGTGTTACAAAACAACCAATAAAGCTGAAAGGGGAAGGAAAGGTCCGTTGCAAAGAGTCAATTAACAAAAAATTAGAGCCGTAGTATCGTTTTTGAAAACTTCGAAAAAATTTTTTTTTTATTAAATTACACTTATTTTTAATCGTGGCATCGCATCACTTATTTTGACAGCTCAAAGTTCAAATGAAGTTACTGACGCGGCGAAACGCAGTTCGGCCTACATTGCTGGCTATTACATGTATGACATCAATGCAAAAAACAAAGTAAACCAGCAATGTATGCCGAAGGGGACTTTGATCGCCAGGTAGTGTAGCACCTGACCTAGACTAGTGATGTGATTATTTCATCGACTGATGATAATAAAAAATATTCTTTTTTTTGGTTAGTTATGTAACAGGTTGTATAAACTATAAGAGATACGGTCATGGCTTTATAGAAAAAGTTGTTCACCATGACGGGCCGCTTCTGCTGGTACATGGTCATCGAGGATCTGGAGTACCTGATGTAGACCACCAGCATCCCATCAAAACTATAAGAGATACGGTAATGGCTTCAAAGTTAAAGTTATTCGCCATGACAGGCCGCCTCTGCTGGCACATGGTCATGATGAGTAACTTCTGCTAGAATGGATTAATGGACTTTTTACTACGGGCAAAGATCCCATTTCTACGGGAAAACAGGTAAGTAGCAGCGAGTGAAACCGCTGGGCGGGCCGCTAGTTAAACATAAAACGGAAGAAATTATAAAAAAAACTGTAAAAGATGAAGGAAGTCTAGGTCAAAGCGCAGAGATTAGACTTAAATCTGAAACTGAGATCGACATAGATGTTAGCATTAAAGTTAGGGATAAAATCAGAAAATAGTTAAGTGTTATTATAAATATACTAGCTTTTTACCCATGGCTTCACCCGCGTGCTCGTAGGGGATTAACAAAGTATTTTGTTTGAGCAGCAAGTGTACCAGCTGCATTGTGATGTATTTCTCTCTCCCTCTACCTACGTCTTATTCCGACGTTATCCCAGGGCGTCCAACGACTCCAGAGTATACGACGCTATCCCGCTCCCTCGTCGTGGTCATCCGTTACCTCCAGGGCGTACGACGCTACACTAGGGCATCCACCTAGTCCCCCCTGCCCCACCTAGCTTTTTTGTTAACTATGTCAGCTCATTTATTTATTCGGTTAGTTAGTAGTAGTAGCAGTTTTAGGGTCAACCGACCTAATAATATTTTCGTTTGAACCCTTGTAACCTCTGTGAAAGTGAAAGATTTTTATTCAAAATAGGACATTAAAATATCACTTATTGATAGTCATTACATTACGCAGAAATAGATTAGACATTGTAAAAAAGAGAAATTTGCAAAGCACAATTTTCTCTTTTTTATAACAATTTTTTATTCCTACTATAAACGCGGCTCGGGCGGGATAAAAAAATAAAAATAAAGGCACTGCCTCGGGGCTAACTTGGACATTGGCAAAATTGTCCTTTCCTGACAGAGGCCACTTTTAACAACAACACTGCAACTTTTTTGCAAGCCATACCGACATGCCTCAGAGTTTTTTAGTACAGGGGGTTACATCTACAAGCATGATAAAAAATATTGTAAATCAGGTAGTAAATCAGTTAGGTGATCATTGATATGGTAAATTTGTGTGAAAGTCAACTATGTTTCTCACTTTCATTTCAAATTCCTTGCTAAAATTGGTTGACATTTGAACACACACATAACCATAACCATACGTTTGTACAGCATCCTGTATAAGGCATTATCGTTTTTTCAAAATATTTTTGCATTAGGATATTATCTCACATCAAACTTAGCAAAACTGAGGGGTACATTGAAAATGCAACCAAATGGTATATTTCTCAAGTCTGTACGTGGTAAATATAAAAAGTAGCCCGCTGGATAGAGAAATCTTTTGTTGTGGTATTTCGCATAAAATAACAAACTTTTTTAAGATTTAAAACCTGTTTTGGGGGGTACATTGGAAGGCGAATCAAACTGTATAATTATAATTTATATTTGTTTTGAAATGAAAAAGTAGCCCGCTAGCCAGATCACGTAGTTTTTTGAGTTTTTTTCAAAAAGTAGTGAGGTACATTGGATTTCATTACCAAAGTCGTGAAGTACATTGAAAAGCCTATTCATTTTCATATATTTCATCATTATACCTCTGGGGACCCCGCTAGATAGATACACACCCAACTTAGTACTAATTCATCATCATCATCATATCAGCCATAGGACGTCCACTGCTAAACATAGGCCTCCCCTAAATATTTCCACCTTGTCCGATTAGAAGCGGCCTGCATCCAGCATTTCCCCGCGGACTTGACCAGATCGTCTGTCCATCTCGCGGGGGGGCGTCCTACGCTGCGCCTGCCGGTACGTGGTCTCCACTCGAGAACTCTTCCACCGATTATCAGTCCTTCGAGCAATGTGGCCTGCCCATTGCCACTTCAGCTTATTGACTCTCTTAGCTATGTCGGTTACCTTGGTTCGTTTATGAATCTCCTCGTTTCTAATTCGATCACGTAGGGAAACACCGAGCATAGCTCTCTCCATAGCTCGCTGAGTGACTCCTAGTCTATTTAGGAGGCCGACAGACCACGTCTCGGCACCGTAGGTCATCACAGGCATGACACACTGTTCAAAGACTTTCGTCTTGAGGCACTAATAAAGGTCACCTTTTTTGTAGTTTTACAGACGGTACGAACGGTATGTGGAAAATCACTGGCACTCGTCAACAAGTATACCTTTAGCGTGCATAAGAGACAAAGCAAAAATACCATGCGCTGGGTTTGCACGTCCGCCGGAAGTGGACGCATGTGCACCGCCCGCATCATCACTACAAAAGATCATGTCATAATTCGTTCCTTTCTAGATCACAATCACCCACCACGCCCATTCATAATTAAGAATGGCGTATTTATAAGGATTTGAACAAGGTTTACTGCACACCTGCTCTAAATTTGAGCTTTTAAAAAATATGCTTTTTCTGTACTCTAAAGATTGAAAACTGATTATCTCGTATTATAATAAAAGTTCAAGTCTCATTGCAGTGATTATTATTTATCGGCTTAACTGATCCTGCACACAATGTTATTTGTACCTATTATTTGTCAAGTAAGTACATATATCTTTATTTCAGGATTAGCTTTCGTGCACAGCAGAGCCGGAAAACCTCTGGCTTTAATCGGTGGATACACATTCCTGCTGCACAGACAGTCTAAAAGTACTGATCGCTACGTGTGCACCTCTTCAGGCAGAGGGCACCAATGCAGAGCTCGATTTACTATAGTGAGAGACAACTTGCAGATCATCAACGCGCAAACGCAACATACTCACCTGCCACCGAACTTTGTTATTCGCGACGGAATTTTGATACGATTATAGAACTTTGTAGCAGTTTTTTTTTAATGTTCCTTACTTGTCTGAAAACCGATATTCCTGGGGTTCCTGGGGTTGATTTCGATAAGCCGATTTTCGAATGATTTCCCAAGAAATTGTAAAAAGTCTATTTGTCATAAAGAATATGTTTTGTTTTGTTTTGTCAGATTGTACTATGATAACATCACAGAAAGGCAAACCTTTGCTCAGGATCGGTGGATATACGTACAGAATGAAATCTTGCAGCGGCCGCAAGTCTAGATGGGTTTGTTCCACGCATCAACCTGTCGGCTGCAGAGCTGTTGTCAGCATGTTTGACGATGAAGTTGTTAAACTGAATGATAATCATCCGCATTAAAACTATTACTTTTAGATTTTTCAGCATATGTTTTAAACTTCACGAAAAGTAACTTGCGCAGTAACGTCTGCTAGTGAAAAAATAAATAACTGTTCTCTGTAAAATCTAGTTTGATGTCTACGGACGGGAAGAGATACCTACAGCAGAAACAATAATTAAAGAATCCTTCTGGCATCCTTCAGGTCAAAACCCTAAAAACGATTTTTATTGTAGAGCCAATGTTTACAACGAGTGTCTATTGGGACCCGATGCTTATAGGCAAATACAAGTTTGGTCTACATACTAACAATAAAAGAAGAAAAGACCCAACGAAACGCTACTCGGTTTGTAATCAGATGTTCCGTGGCTGCCGAACCTCAATCATCACCATTGATAACAAGAGCATTAGTTGGCGAAACGAACCCATTCATTAAAATGACATATTCTAAGACCATTATAGAACTTTGTAACAGGTCTTTAAGTTTTTGGTTTGGTCCTGGGGTTTTCAATAAGCAGATTTTCGAATGATTTCCTAATAATTTGTAAGATTGTACTTATGTTGTATTGTTTTATGTTACAGATTGTACTATGATAAAATCGCAGAGGGGCAAACCTTTGCTCAAGATCGGTGGATATACGTACAGCAAGAAATCTTGCAGCGGCCGCAAGTCTAGATGGGTTTGTTCCACGCATCAACCTGTCGGCTGCAGAGCTGTTGTCAGCATGTTTGATGATGAAGTTGTTAAACTGAAGGATAATCATTCACATTCAAACTATTACTTTTAGATTTTTCAGCATATGTATTAAACTTCACGAAAGTAACTTTCGTGTGTAGTTCAGTAACGTCTGCTAGTAATAAAAATATAACTATTACTCTGAAAAATCTAGTCTGATGTCTATGGACGGGAAGACATACCTAAAGCAGAAACAATATTAATAAGAATCCTTCTGGCAACTTTCAGGTCAGAACCCTAACAATGATTTTTATTGCAGAGCCAATGTTTACAACGAGTGTCTATGGGAACCCGATGTTACTTATAGGCAAATACAAGTTTGGTCTACATACTAACAATAAAAGAAGAAAAGGGCCAATGAAACGCTGGGTTTGTAATCAGATGTTCCGTGGCTGCCGAACCTCAGTCATCACCATTGATAACCAGATCATCAGTTGGCGCAACGAACACAATCATTAATAAGACATAATAATTAAAGCACCTCCTAATAAAACACTGTCGATTTAATTACGCGATTGTTACTTTTAAGTAGGATAACAATTTAGGTATTTTAGTAAGATTTTTGATTACACAGAAATACATTTTCGCTTACCGAAGCTTTTTTATTACAGAGCCAGTATTTACAACAAGTGTCTATGGCAACCCGATCATAAAGATAGGCAAGTACAACTTTGGTCTGCATTCCAACAACAAGCGGACTAGTGGGCCGAGGAAGCGTTGGGTGTGCGGCATGACGAGCCGCGGCTGCAGAGCTGCCATCATCACCATCGATGACGAAATTATCATCTACCGGGACCAACACAATCACTAAATCTTGTTACTTATATGGATACAAGTATTTTCTTATTACAATATGAATTTGAAAAATAATTAGAAAACGTGTTTTTTGAACGCCTTCAATAGGTAACTCAATGACACAATTATGAATTTTTAAATAAATCATGCTTCTTTTTCTAAGGAGTACCTAGACAAGTTTTTACTTGGTCATGGTAACTAACATTAATTATCACTTTATTTAGTTAGGACATTGCAGACTGAACCACCTGATTTACCAAAGAGAGAGTGATTCCGTGCCTTGAAGGGCACGTCAGGTCGTGGCCACCTATTTTCCGAACAGAGAGATGGTTTTCTGCTTCGGAGGACTGGTTGCTATCTACAATATCTAAGATGTCAGTCATGTCAGATGATAATGAGATGGTAGAAAAACTTTGAAACTGCACGTGTCAGAGGGCTAAAACCAATTAAAGACTAGAATCGTAACGGAAAATAGTGCGACATTTTGCTGGATAGCATAACACTATTCTGTAATCTTACCAAACTATCTCTGTTCCTTCTCTAATTTTTTCATGCTAAACATTTCTCGATTTATGGTTTACTAGCTGCCCGTCAGCGGTTTCACCCGCTGCAACCTATTATTCCGCGGGAAAGAAGCATTATTCGCCAAGAGATGTCGCTGTTAGTTTTCAGCGAAAACGTTTAAAACGCGAATCGGCTCAGTCACGCCACCTATTTCAAAAATATTGGAAAATGCGTGATCCTGTGGGAATGAGACATTTTTCCGTGGTAAAAAGTATCGTATGTGTTATTCCAGATGCCCTTTTATATTTCTGCAAAGTTTCATGTCAATCTAATCAGCCGTTTTTGCGTGATGTCGTAACAAACACACACACAAACATCCGCCTTTATAATATTAGTAGGAAGTAGGATACTTAGTTTTGTTAGGTTAAAATTATTTAGATATATAAGCTTGATATAACAACAAAATGTTCGTAAGACTTATGAAGCAACGTCTGTCCGATTTAAAGTTTATAAACCGCTAACAATAATACAAATCAAATAGCTGTTTGCTACAGTGAGAACCGCTGTTTGCTACAGTGAGAACCGCTGTTTGCTACAGTGAGAACCGCTGTTTGCTACAGTGAGAACCGCTGTTTGCTACAGTGAGAACCGCTGTTTGCTACAGTGAGAACCGCTGTTTGCTACAGTGAGAACCGCTGTTTGCTACAGTGAGAACCGCTGTTTGCTACAGTAAGAACCGCTGTTTGCTACAACACGCCATATTTTTGATATAGTCGGGTCCCTCTTCATAAAAAAATACAAAATGTGTGAAGTTTCAACTGACATAGCTCCATACGTAATCAAGTTTTACTTAATGTTAAAATATAAAGAAAGATAAAGATTAATTTAATCTTTAACAGTTTTCTTATATTATTGCGATGAATTGATTGAGATGAAAATTATTAAAAAGTAAATTAGGGAATGAAAAAATAGGAAAAGAGAGGGAAGGGTTGTAGGGTTGTATTTAATATTTTAATGAATTTTATTATAACTTGTAATCAGCAATAAAAGCTATAATAATAATTATTAAAAGTATAACTAAGTACCTATTTAACTGAATCATTCATTCATTTCAGCCATTGTAGTCATTAAAAAACCGGCCAAGAGCGTGTCAGACACGCCCACAAATAGGGTTTCGTAGTCAACGTTTAAATATCAGGTTTTTCAGCATTACAAACTTAATTTTGTTGCTGGTTTGTTAGCAGCAGTATAATGACCAACCGCAAATAGAAAAACTCATTTTTTTCTGAAACCTTTAAGGGTACGATATCCGTTATAGTTTTGATTGTAATTTCAGATTGTAAGCTATATTCCATATTTATTTCAAATTTTTAGCGTTTATACTTTAGAAATTACAGCTGGAACAAATTATGGGTCAAAAACGCCCTTTTTAAAAGCAAATATCTCGTGACAGAAACATTTTAGTGACTTTGTTTCAAAGAAACTTCACCTTAGTTTTAAAAGACCTATTCAACGATACCCTACTCATTATTACAGAAGAAAAAAAAAATTTTTTTCCCCCCTTTCACTTGTATGGGAGGGGGTCCAAAAAACATTTAAAATGTTTTTTTCTTAACATTTATATATTTGGGTCAATACGATCTATCTTCTCACCAAATTTCATGTGGATAGCTCTAAAACTGACGAAGATATGAGGGCGCGGCATACAGACAGACAGACAGACAGACAGACAGACAGACATGACGAAACTATAAGGGTTTCTAGTAGACTACGAAACCCTAAAAACGGTGACAAAAAAGCACACGAAATGCCGCAACGGGGTGAAACCGAAGCCTTTTGAAAAAATCTAGTCTAGATTAGTAACACAAACAAGATCTGGACCTAATAAGATTGTTATTTTGAATTACAGAGGCCGTGTTTACAACGAGTGTTTTCGGCAATCCGATGATACAGATAGGACAATACAAGTTCTGCCAACATTCTGACAACAAGACGTCCAAAGGTCCGAAGAAGCGGTGGATTTGTAGCTATGTGACATGCAGAGGCTGCAGAGCGTTCCTCGTCACCGTTGATGGTAACATCGTCAACTGCCGAAATGAACACAACCACTAACGCATCTGAGTTAATGTATTATTACCCTAGTACTGTTTTATATTCTGTGGCTATGGTAACATTAATATTAAATTATATTGTAGGTAAAGATGTTTTACTTTTTTATTGTAGGTAAAGTCTTACATACCTTCTACCTAGATTAGCTTCTATCTAATGGTAGGTAGGTTTGTAAGTAGGTACTTGCTTTTTTTCGTGTAGCCATATTTATTCTGTGGTAGGGCACTGAGTCGACGATGTCTATGTCAAAGATTTTCGCTAACGAAAATAAAAAAGGATTGAAGCAGACGTATTTAAAAACAAAAACCCAACTGCGATAATTATTAAGTTTTATTTTGAGATAATAAACCTACATCTTGAATTTATGAATTTTCATTAGAGCCAGTGTCACACGCGCTTTTATTTCAAACCGTTGCGCGTGGTAATAATGGCAACTCCAAGGCTACAGCCAAAAAAATGAAAATCACTTCATGATAAATCCATATCCAGATAATAATTATGTAACATCTTCTGCTCATATGACGAGTAGATAGGTAGGTATACCTAAACAAATATTATAATGGAGTCACCTCCGAAACAGCAAAAGAAATCTGCTGCTCCCTAGATTTACTTTAATTCTCATTATCTATACGTAGGTATTAGATTTATTCATTAATTTACTAGGTACTTAAATTTGCGTGTTTTACAGTTGAATTACTTCGAAGCGGTCGCGGTGGCGTAATACTAAAGTTTATGGGCAACACACACATCTTGCACGCCACGAGCGGGACATCACAGGAGAGGCGTCGGTGGAGGTGCAGCCGGAGGCATCATGGCTGCCGAGTGATGGTCACTACTGTATTCGATGAAATCATATCCGTGAGGAACCAACACAATCATCCGCCACCCCAGGGGCGTCACGTCGTCACGAGTGACCGAACATAAAAATATTATATTGCTAGCACCACAGCCAGCACACATCTCATGGTCTGTCATCTACTAATTAAAAAACATCTCTGTTCGGATTTCATTCCGCACTATTGTAATAAACTCTTTCTATCATCATACAATACACACATACAATATAAAAGCAAATTACCACGGAATTGTCTTTTTCTTTAGAAAAAAAAAACGAATCCGCCTGCGATTGCACCCTCTGCTAATAGTCTTCTCAAGGTGTTCTCGCGGAATCAAATCAGGGTTTTAATCAAAAACCTCTTGCAAAGTAGGAATTTACAGAAAGTAAATGGATTTTTATTCAAAAGCATATTTACTTCCTGTAGATACCTACATTAATATTGAATGAGCTTTCATTATTAATCTAATCTTATCATCTCTCTTAGTGATACGCAATTTCCTGAATCAACCTGAAAATGTATGCCGTTGACCATTTTTTGCGGCCGTTTATGGCCCGCCTACTCTGAAAAGTTATAGGCGTGACGTATGTATGTTTCCATCTTATTTGATCTAGCCATTGGGATCCCACTGTTGGTCAAAGGCCTCCCTCCCTTTTTTTCACTAAGCTCGATTTTATTAACCTAGCAGAACAATTTGTTTACAGCGCCAGTGTTCACAACGAGTATATACGGAAACCCGATTATACAGATAGGCAAGTACAAGTTTGGTCTGCACAACGACAAGAGGCGAACTGACCCTCTGAAGAAGCGGTGGTCCTGCAATTTGAGGGGCAACGGCTGCAAAGCCTACATCGTCACCCTCGAAAACGAGATCATAGCCTACCGAAACGAACACAATCACTGACTGAATTTATATAATGTAGAAATATTTTTGTCGTAGATACTTAGATACGAGAAAACCAGTATCTAACTGTACGAGTATTATTTGATAATACAAACAGCTCAAATAAACGAAGGTGTTTGTTTGATTTACTAAAAGTCCATAATTTAGTTTAGCCAATAGTGGCTTGTATCAATCGAAGGTAGGACCTTAGGACTATAGATACTACGACAGCACACGAAGCCGGCCTCGGAGAAAATGGCGAGACGACATTTGATGCATTTACAAGTAAGGGTGGCTTGTGCTCAACAATCTCAGACTAAAATATAGGTAATCTTATAAAATATCTAAATATTAATCTCCTCTGTTCCACAACAAAAGGGACATCCTATGTATCACATTTCCACCTGTGGGCGACTGACTGATGCCTTGTCCAATTTTCCTGTGAATACAACACCTTGCACTGCAATTATTACCCCTTTCCACCTCGTAATCCACCTGGTATAAACCTACAGAAAGATTTATAGCGTTGGGTGAAATTTTACTAGTGACCGATAGCGAAAACTCAGAATCGGCTGGTAATAAGGAACAACTTTCTCCAAGGAACATAGGTCAAAAAAAAATTTTGACCTCCCATAATAACTGAATTCAGCTGATCGGCAAGTTGGTATGGAAAGTTAAAAAAAAAACGTATTTCGACCTATGTTCCTTGGGGAAAGTTGTTCCTTATCACCAGCCGGTTCTGAGTTTTCGCTATCGGTCTCTAGTTTTCACACTATATACACAAAGTAAGTATAGGCTAGCACTCTATTTTGTGCTATATATGCCTATCAACAGGTGTAGGCTTGTATCCAGCAATAGACTACCGGCTTATTTGATAGTTGTTGATCATTGATCATGATCAATGATAAAACAACCCAATCCCAATTTTATTTTCAGATGACCATGAATACAAAATGGTGATTCACAAAAGGGGAAACTTTTGTTGCAAGTTGGTGGCTACAAGTTTTGTAAGAGAGAGACCCGTGGATGTAAAACAAGGTGGTATTGCTCCACGCATAACATGGTTAGGTACACACTTGAAGATCGAATCGCGAGCATCAGAAATAGACATAATCACCAATGTATGTTGAATAATGTTTATAAAACCTAAACAAAACCTAAACCTATACAAAATAAATAAATGAGACTTGAGTCATATTTTCTGATTACGTATTTGTGTTTTTAGTCAGCTACCTTTTACGATACTCACAGATGAGAAATGGGGTTAACGACATGACAAAATGATAAGGGTCTCTAGAACCCTGAAAACCATAGACCACACTCTTATCCACTAGAACTAGACGCTAGTTTTGCTATACACCTTGCGAGCGTTTGCGTGCATCTGTTGTTAGCGTGATTTTTCTAACTACTATGTTTTACTACTATTTTACTAACTACTTGTTTTTTAATAGATGTCAAAGAAAATGCGTCATTAATCTAGGCAGGTATTTGTACGCTCGTTAACGCTCTGCCTAATTCGCAATGAATAAAGGCTTGATTTATGTGTTACTAGTTTTAAGCCTCGTATGTATTTGGGTACCTACTTACCTTTTGCAGCTCATGAAAGACGGCCTCGAAGCTTGAGTCAATCGTCTATGAAGCGCTTGGTTCCGTCAGGTAGTTCCTTCTTGGCGAGCGGAACCAGCCTTGAATCAGCTTCATCCATCATGCAATTAAGATGGAAACTGAAAGAACGAAGAAAAATTAATTAAAAATGAGAAAATTTAAAAATTCAATAGCGGCCGCCGGGACTTGAACCCGGCACTGTGGATCACCGTTCCTGCGCTCTACCGACTGAACTCTCAAGTCCCGGCGATCGCTAGTGAATTAGTAGGTAACTGTATGAAAACACGTATAAGTTTGATCCCTTGTTGTAACGTAAGTACCTACGGAAAAATGTAGGCTGAAGTGGCCTGGCCTGGCTGGACAAACAAAGAACCTACCTAAATCGTTAAATATACCCGATCCAATGAACCCTGATTTCAGAGATTTATTTAGGTACAAAAATATATCGACTGTTTATAGCCCATCTACAAACTGAGAATTCAAACTCTACAAAGGTGGATAGGTCTCAGATTGGGTAGGTACCTACCTACGTCTGAGAAAGCAGGCAAAAACGCTTCTTACCTTGGTACTGCAAAAACTGGCTGTAACATTAAACAAATTATGTATTTACAACTAATTAAATATTTAACTAAACTTTGTCATTTTTAGGGTTTCGTAGTCTACTAGAAACTCTTATAGTTTCGTCATGTCTGTCTGTCTGTCTGTCTGTCTGTCTGTATGCCGCGCCCTCATATCTTCGTCAGTTTTAGAGCTATCGACATGAAATTTGGTGAGAAGATAGATCGTGTTGACCCAAATATAGAAATGTTAAGAAAAAATTATTTTAAATGTTTTTTGGACCCCCTCCCATACTAGTGAAAGGGGGGCAAAAAAAATTTTTTTCTTCTGTAATATTGAGTAGGATATCGTTGAATAGGTCTTTTAAAACTAAGATGAGGTTTCTTTGAAACAAAGTCACTAAAATGTTTCTGTCACGAGATATTTACTTTTAAAAAGAGCGTTTTTGACCCATAATTTGTTCCAGCTGTAACTTCTAAAGTATAAAAGCTAAAAATTTGAAATAAATAAGGAATATAGCTTACAATCTGAAGTTACAATAAAAACTATAACGGATATTGTACCCTTAAAGGTTTCAGAAAAAATTGAGTTTTTTCTATTTGCGGTTGGTCATCATACTGCTGCTAACAAACCAGCAACAAATTAAGTTTGTAATGCTGAAAAACCTGATATTTAAACGTTGACTACGAAACCCTATTTCTGGGCGTGTCTGACACGCTCTTGGCCGGTTTTTTTTAACTAAAACAAAATGTTTTTCCTACGAACGAATACTGTGCAAAAAACTTTTCACGGTCTGAAAAAACAAAAGAAGTGCAGGACGCGGGAAACGCTTTTGTACTGACTGTATCCCACCCATTCCGCTTTAAAATAATGCTGGCCAGTAACAAAAATACACGGGCCCAGGATTTATTGGTAACCCAACTTTTTATATGAACTTGTTTAACTGTTCGCGAAAGCGAAATCATTATAATATTCTTGCGAACGAATCTAATTTCATTAAATTATGAAATATATCTAAATCAAACCTACATATAATATCATTGATCTAAATCTAATATTTTGTTGTTTCGGAAAAAAGAACATGAAACGAAACGTCAGTAAAGGTAGTTCCCGACATTAAAATGCACAGCATGACAATGGCTGACACTGAATTGCCCACTTTGAGATTACCTACTCCAAATCGGAAAAGTAAAAAATCCCATCGTTTTAAGCCATGTGCCAACATTGTTTGGTGGTACAATTCACTACCTACATAATAATTTAATCGGGATCTCGGAAACGGCTCTAACGAATTTCATGTAATTTGGTTTACTTATAGGTGTTTTTGGGGGCGATAAATCGATCTAGCTAGGTTTAATTTTCCTGAAACCAGAAAGAATACCTACGTAATGATTTTCACATTTACCATCAGAAGGCGTGGAAACAAAATGGCTCGGTCACACCTAGTTACAATAGATGATGATATTGTTTTGATACCAAGTGTACAATTTCCGTCTGATTATCGTCCAGCCAGAGAACAATAGTGCATGCTAAAAAAGTCGCCTATGGGCACGGCGTTCAAGTTAAGAAAAAATGCTACAATACGTTAAAAAAATGGTACAGCCATTCTGATGTAAGATATGTAGGGACTGTAAGCATACATGCAAATACAATTAATAATTAAATGTAGGATATTTGCGTACAAAAATATTAAATTACAAACATTGTTTCCATTTTCTCATGACAGAACCCATTGTTACTAGTGGAAACACTAGTACAAAAAATTAAATTGATATATAAGGTCCTATTAAATTAACTGCAAATATTTTAGTGGCAGATCAAAAAAAATATAACCATGTACTAGGCAAATTTTAAAAAAATACTACACGCCAGTTTTCGAAAAAATTGCATTTAACAACAAACGAAAAAGTGCACCCTGCTTGTTCTAGAAACACACCACTACACGCTATTTCGATGAATTTAATTTACGCACCAAAAAAAAGTGCTGTGATTGGTTGGTTGTTTTAAGTGTGCGTGCCGTGTAAGTGAATCCTGTCTACGTGGCGGAGGGTCAGTCGGGTCAGTCAAAGAATGTTCACGTAGGTAATTAATTAAAAAGTTTCTTTGAAAACGAAAAAAAAAATCTATCGTGTCGATTTTTTTTAAATGCCTTAGACGTTTTTCTTTTACATATTTACGCATGCCCTTAAAATATCTGCAAAGATAATCTTGTTTCACCAGGACAACATAATAAGAAAATCTTGTTCCACCAGGACAACGCACGAATTCACACCTGCGCTACTGCCATGGCCAAATTCCACGAGTTGGGCTATGAGTTGCTTACTCACCCACCCTATTCGCCAGATCTAGCACCTTGCGACTAGGAGATCATGGAGGAAACCAATGCCTATTTTGAAGGGTTGCCGAAATCGTATTATATGGCAGGGATAGAAAAGTTAGAGAAACGCTGGATGAAGAGTATTGACTTAGAGGGAAATCACATTGAAAAATAATTAATAAGAATTAAATAAAATTCATTCCTTGTTTTATTTTTACGTCTTACTTATCACTCCGCCCTCGTACATTAAAATTAAACTTTCTTTCCATTTCATGATACATAGGCTGTTCCGTAAATTGTTAGTTAAATGAAAAATAGTAAGAATTTAAAAAAACTTTATTCATAGCTTTTCAAAATATTCTCCTCCATCCTCAATGCACTTATGCATTCGGCTGAACCAGCTTTCAAAACATTCAAAAAACTCTTCTTGCGGAAGGTCGAAAAATAACCGTTGAAATTCTTCGACGGCTTCATTTGCTGTGTTAAATTTTCGTCCACGAAGCATTTTTTTCACCCTGGGAAATAAAAAGAAATCGCACGGAGCTAAATCGGGGCTGTACGGAGGATGGGGTAACATTTGTACCCCCGAAGATGCCAAATAGTCGACGGTTCTAGCAGCAGTGTGAGCGGGCGCGTTATCTTGGTGAAAAAGAATGCCACGCAGGCCACTCCTTGGGGGCTCGCTATTCATCTCCTCGAATGCTTGAGGCAGACAAACTTCGGTATACCATTCACTAGTAACCGTTCTACAGTTGGTCCACTGCGTCGAAAAAAAGCCGCAATAATTTTTTTATTAACGCTTCGACCGCGCACAACTTTTGTTGGCAACTCGTCCTCGTCAAACACCTATTGCATGGATTGCTGCTTCGTGAGCGGATCGTAGCTGTAGATCCAAGTTTCGTCAGTTGTAAGGATGCAGGATACGTTTTGCGAAGTTCCTCCTTCAAACTTTTTCAACATAAAACACCAATCAACACGACGGGCTTTTTGCTCTTCCGTGAGAAAATGAGGTATCCATCGCGAAGCAACCTTCCTAACTTTAAGGTGTTCATGCAGGATGGTGGAAACCGCCCGTGATCCAATCTTCATTTCAGCCTGAATCTCCCGATGTGTAATGTTTTTATTCTCTCGTAATAGCCACTCCACCCTGATGACGTTTTTATGAGTTACTGCAGTTGGAGGTCGGCCGGGTCTGGGGTCATCGTTTAGGTTCTCTCGACCACTTTTAAATTCACGGAACCAATAAGTTATTGTTGCTAGCGCAGGAGCAGACTCCCCAAAAGCAGCTTGTAAATTTTCGTGAGATTGCTTGAAGGTTAAACCTGGTTTATAATCATTGAAAATCATAGCATGAAAAGCTTCCCGCGGGACGTCCATTGTTGCGAACAAAAAAAGAGTAACAGATTATCTTCAAAAATATTTAAAAAAAAACTATTCATCGGTGGCCAGTGATTTTCACCATGCAGATTTATATTGAAATTTGCTGCCAGCTAAAAATAGTTTCTGGAGAAAAGAGATTATATTTACCCCGTGGCTAAAGATCAATCATGTCGGCGGATCCATTTCAGCTTCTAGGCCGAAAGTGCGGTGTGCGGTGGGTACGCGATCCCGGCTCCCCGAGCTTCGATTGACTTTTCCTCACTGCCCCCAGTCAGTAGTACCCCATCTCTTATAACTTATATCTGGGCTTCAGGCCCGATAACTAAAAATCTTGTCAGTTGGATTTGGATGGTTTTGATAGTTTCGTATTCTGCAAACAGTTTTAGTATGGAAAATCACAGTGGCAATAGAATGACAGTTGAGTGTCGCTTGAGGCCCTGTTATATCCTGTCCATCCAATTTGGTTACCCTACAAATGTCTAACAACATCAGTCTTCTCTTGCTGAATAAATAGGTAATGCGCTCGGGGTAGATCGGCAGACACCGGAAACTAAGCTACGCTCATTAATAAACACGTCAATGCCTTCAAACTCAATCTCGAAATTTCGTTTAAAATCCCGTCCCGACGGATAAGTAGGTACTGTCGAGATCTTGAAGTATTTTTTTGAAACGAGATTACCTTTCTCCAGATCTCAATCTCGAAAAATAGGTCGAGATATCGGTGAATTCTAGATCTCGCGAGATCGAGATTGCATTCATAGTTGCGTGTCGATGGCATGTCAGTTGAATGGTTTTGGTAGTTTCGTATCCTGCTAATAGTTTTTAGTGTGGAAAATCAATCACATTAGCAAAAGAATGACAAAAATTAGCAAACTTGGGGCCCTGGTTTGGTCTGAGATCCCAAGTCTACTCTGTGCACCGACCGGTTTAGGTAAAATTTTGGGTACAATACGATGTCGCCCATTGTTTGTCATGCTGTGCGTTATGCTGTTATGTTACGTGTTGCGGGTTGCGTGCGGTGTTGACATTGACAGTTTGTTTATGTTTGGCTTGGCAGGTACTACTGTATTTTGTTTGTAATTTACTTGTGTTTTAAAATTAAATTACCCCAACAAACACTCCCAGTAGTTAACTTATCTTACGGAAAATTAATGTGAAGTGATTTTCATCCAAGAACAGTCCATTGTCGACTTGTCGACTCTCAACATAACCTCAATCTGTGTGCCTACAACAAATTCAACTCAGTGCGTAGTGCTGCTTTTTTATTAGAATAAATAGTATATTCCTCTTAATACACCACATACATGACCGTTTGGTTTATCCTTCTAGGTTATCCACAACTTCGTGAAATGCTGCCTAGTTGTGTTTATTTACAACTGAACCGTCAAAATGATGAGACCGCAACAAGTGAATTCTTGCATGGAACTGCCGTTTCCTCAAGTCATATTGAAGCACTGTATATGAGAACAATGAATCTGTACTCTGTTGAGGGATATGGAACATGTAGAAGTGGTACATGATGTATAGGTAATGTTCATAACCAGTGGAACTATGAGCAACATTTAAATTACAACTGATCAATATACTAAAGAGTGAATAAAGAGCTGTAATGTGGATGTACCTACAACAAGTCAAAATGGTAGGTGAGAAAGTGATATTTATATTTATACCTACCTAAAATTGGATCATCACATATTTATACCTAAAATCGGATCACTTTTTGTAAATTGGTGGTGTTAGCGTTCCTCAAAAAATAAAATTTAATGAAATGTAATAAAAAGTATGGGCCTTACCACAAAAAAGTTTGAAGAGCGTTAAACTTTATTTAAGCATTAGCGTTATTTTGTATGAAGTTTTATTTTATACTACATTCAACACTTGTCTAACTTCTTTGTGGTAAGGCCTTATATGGTTATTATAACATGTAAGTGATAAAACAAGTATTCCAATTTTGTTATGAAAAAGCAGTATAATAAACTACAAAATGAAGAGCTACTGTAAGGATTTTAATAAAACCATTTTAGTAATAAATATTCTTTATTTGACTAACCTTCTGATAAAGCTAACATTGTTGCAATGATGATGTTCTAAAGCCTTTCAACCCAAAATATGAATCAAAACTTACATGAGGTTTTACAACTTTGTCATCAAATTGAACTTTTCATACAAAGATTTGTTTAGAACAAGAACCTATCTATCTTCTATTTTTTTAGTCTATCTTTCACACTGATATGGGGGCAGGCAGGCAGTTGGTATCCTTCCTGTGGGTGGGACTCTTGCAATGTTCACAGGAGGGTGATAGGCTACTCTCATTGAAACTATTTCACTCTGGATTCACCAGTGTCAGATGATATTTACCACTTTGTGAATTTGTTTCCAGTCTAGTTAAGTTAGGACATTGCAGGCTGAACCGCCTGATTGTCTGAAAATCAAGATGGTTCCGTGCTTCAGAGGGCATGTTAAGCCATCGCTCCCAGTTGCTGTCTGTCAGAGGCCTGGTACCTGTAGTAGTCAGTTGAAAATCTGACACCATGGTTCATCAGGTCATTGAATGACTCCATGACCCACTTGAAAACAAGAAGTTCAGTGCTCTGTGATCGTCAAGAGTCGAGTTAAATAAGCAGAGAGTGAAGGTTTCTAAGTCAGTAAATGAAGTAATGTGGTCATTTTATCCAGCAATGACATGTCTTTAATGTAGAGTAAGTACATCAGGATTCATCAGGTCGTTGGACAACTAACAAGTGTAAGTATGAGATGATTTTCTGAATATTATATCACTGTCACAGAAAAAGTCAGCATGTATTTAATTAACTAACTATAGGTATGCATCTAGGGATTAGTGTGATATATTGAAGAGATAAATCAAAATAGTCAATTAAAAGTACCTACTTAGTTACTTACTTAAATATTTCAATTATTTCAATAGTTTATTGCATAAATCAATACAGGGTGTAAGGGACAGCTCTCCGAATACTGAAAGGGTGCATTCAGACCATGAAACTGAACAATTTCCCATAGAAATAAATTACTTATTACTAATTAATAAGGAAACGTAAAAAAAATTTTGACTTCCCATAGTAAATGCAATCAATTGATCGTGATTTTGTATGGGAAGTTGAAATTTTTTTGCATTTCCTGGAATTCATTTCTATGGGAAGTTGTTCAGTTTCATGGTCTGAATGCACCCTTTCAGTATTCGGAGAGCTGTCCCTTACACCGTGTATACTTAGATGTAAGAAATACAATGTCACATAATATGCAGAACACTATAAAACCCGTATAATGAATGACACCCTGTTAGGGCACAGCAACATTTCGAGAGGGTAGCCTTAATTAATTTAAAACTAAATAACTCTACTTAATATATACAGGGTGTTAGGGACGGTGTACCGAAAACTTTGCAGGCATGATCAGACTATCAAACTGAACAACTTTTACTATGGAGCCAATGGTGGGAAACGAAAATAATTTTTCGACCTCCCATACAAAATTCACGATCAGCTGACTGACTTTGTATGGGAGGTCGGAAATTTTTTTTCGTTTCCCACCATTGTCTCCATAGTAAAAGTTGTTCAGTTTCATGGTCTGATCATGCCTGCAAAGTTTTCGTTACACCGTCCCTAACACCCCGTATATCTAAGCTTTATACAAGAAAGAAAACCGTTTATAATAAATATTTTAAATTGTGAATAACAATAATAAATTATTATCTAAATAACAATAAATGTAGGTGAGAAAAATTATAGACACAAAATTATTTTACTTTATCTTCTTATTGATCCATAGGTACTCGTATGCAAAGGTAAGTAACTAGACAATGGATTGGATTTATTTAAAAAACATATCTCATACAATTTGATTTGGTTAGTTTGTGCATTTATTTATTTTTTGCTCTTGGCGAATCTTGTTCAGTTTCATGGACTGGCTCAGCTCTTAAAACATTTGCAGTACTTATGTTTTTAATAGTCTGTACATACCTACACTTCCTTCACTGCCCTTAGTCACAGCCTAAGTGTGTTGGAAATGAAAGGTGGTCACTGCCAAGCACCTCTAAGGCTCTAACTCTAACACAATTTAGGTATTATTTTTATCTTGAATTATTCAAGGCTTTCTCTGAATATTTTTTCTTTTCAGCTCTTTTATTCTTTTTCCTACATAACTAACATGTTTTATTTTTTGTTTTTTTAGTGTAGGTACCTACCAAAAATTGCAGGGTCTTTGTGGTTAAGTCGCCAGCCAATACTTAGGTACCTACTTACTTTGTGGTTGAGTCTACAATGTCACACATAATCAAACTGGGACTTAGTGCACAAAGAACCACCTGGTTTTCCATGAAAAAGATGGTTACCTACGTGCTTCGGAGGGCACGTTCTCTCTGTTGCTTCTGGTCGATACACAACCACGTCAGAGGCCTGTTGTTAGTACCTACCTAATGGGCAGTTTAACAAGTTTAATACCAGAGTTTCAATTCAACTTATTTCAAAATAATAAACAATAGGTAATAGAGTGAGCGGGTCGTTCGTTGATTCGTAGACACACTATTAGAAGAAGTAGGTTTCTACATTTTATTTAGTCTGCAAACGGAGTTGTGCCGCAGATTTACAGGTCGTGCTATACAGGATATTTTCGTATAATCCTGTACCTATAGGTAAGGAGCCGCTGCAGATGCGCCGGTGTGGTCGCGTCGTCAAGTTTACCAGCTAGTCTCAAATTTGATTTGATGTAAGTGAGGTTGACGTCTGGTAGGCGGCCGGTCGTAAAATTAAGCCAAATCCTTTTGCAACACGAGTTTGTGTTCAACAAAACGTGTTGCGCCGACCCCAAGTAATTGGGATAAGGGCGGCAGGAAGATGATGATGATGTAAGTGAGGTATAATATAAAGGATGCATAGATTATTTTAGTCTCCGCGGCACCCGTTAGGTGGTGCAGACTCAAAGCTAACAATTTAATATATGTATTTATTTTTAGTGCAATATGTGCGATCTCAGCGCGGCGGCGTCCTGCTGGCACTGAACGGTTACTGCTACAATGTAGACAGAACTAATGATATGCGAACGAGATGGCGGTGTACGAAACGAAGATGTCTGGCCTTTGTGACCACCTTTGATGGAGAAATTGTAAAGATTGGAAATGAACATAGGTAATCATGAATAATTTTCCAATTTTCTAGGGCTTTCAATTTCATTAGGAACATAAATAAAACTAGTATACCTTTCATATTCAGGCGTACCTACCTACCTACCTATTTTTGAAAATCCTTTTTTGCTTGCGCCAGATCTATTACGTAGGTAGGTAGGTAGCTACTTACTTACTTACTGAATCTCATAAACACCATTGAAATAAAATTATTCGAGTAGGTACCTAGGTAAGTATATATTAAAGTAGTGCTTATGAAATCGGTTCTATTGACTTTAAAAAACCTAGTTCGGCAAACCTTTTACCAGTTACGACGCTTGCCAACAATATTTACCGAACTTGATGTGAAAGGTGCCTAGCCTACCTAGGTACTAGCGAGACACCGGGGGGCAGACAAAAGTAGGTTCCTTCCTTCCTTTCTAGAAATTAATTAGATACCTACTCCTGAAACATGAATTTTTACTAATCAATTTGTGGGTTTGATTCCCAAGGTAGGTAACAGGTTATCTAGGTAATCTACCTACTGCTATAAAAAATGGCGTGTGGTGCCGGCTCAGAATAGCATCACCCTATTTCTTTCCCGCGGGTGTCGTAAAAGGCAACTGAGTAGGCTACCTAATGTGTGTCCGATATACAACGTGTTACAAAACAACAAATAAAGCTCAAAGGGCGTGGAAAGGTCCGTTGCAAAGAGTTAATTAACATAAAAATTAAAGCCGTAGTATCGTTTTTGAAAACTACGAAAAAAATATTTTTTTATTTAATTACACTTATTTTTAATCGTGGCATCGCAGCACTAATTTTGACAGCTCAAAGTTCAAATGAAGTTACCGACGCGGCGAAGCGCAGTTCGGTTTACATTGCTGGCTATTACATGAATGTCATCAATAAAAGAAACTAAGTCAACCAGCAATGCAAAGCGGACTTTGTTCGCCAGGTAGTGTAGCACCTGACCTAGACTAGTGATGTGATTATTTTATCGACTGATGATAATGAAAAATATTCTTTTTTTGGTTAGTTATGTAACAGGTTGTATATAAGTAGATCTAAATTAAGGTCATTAAGTTTTTCTCCGCACCTTTGCTATCATTTGATCTAAAACTGACGTCGTTACCTATTTGTGAATTTGTTACCAGTCTGGTTAGGACATTTAAGGCTGAACCACCTGATTGTCCGAAAAGCAACATGGTTCCGTGCTTCGGATGGGCACGTTAAGCCGTCGGTCCCGGTTGCTGTCTGTGATGGCGTTCGTTACCTACACAGCCATGTCAGAGGCCTGCTTCTTGTAGTAGGCGGTTGAAAAACTCTGACACCAGGGTTCATCGGGTCGTTGAACGACTCGGTGTCCTAGACGAAGAGAGAGAGAGAGTTAAGGCGGGGCAAACAGAGAGACAGACGTGTCGAAATTATAAAAGTAGATTCTTTACCTTAAACGCGGACTCTTTATAGTTTTTATAAACGTTTAATTACTATACTTACCTACTTATACACCTAATAAAACCGTCCAAAATGAATTTATTACTTACCACACATTCTTCCTACCTACCTACTTAGATACTTGTTTGGCGTGTGATCATGGACGAATCAATCTAAAGGTATAGATAAGGTGCAAAGGTATCTACCTACTTAAATTTAAATATGTTTGAAATAGGTAATGTACCTAACTTGGTTTTAAATTACAGCTGCTAATACGTCAACCAGAGCGGCCACTTCAAGTTCAACCAGTGCCATCCTGTCAAGCAACGCGATCACGTCTGCAGTGTCTCTGCGTATTGAATGGGTGGTAGCAGTGGGTAATGAGGACGGGAGGGAGCTGGCGCTGGTGAACGGACACACGTTCACCAACATCGGCAGCCGGAGGAGCAGCTACTGGCGCTGCACGCGGCGCGGCGGCTGCAAGGCGCGCTTCGTGCTCGGCAAGGACGGCCACAAGATGACCAAGTTCAACCTACAGCACAACCACACTATAAATACCAAGAAGCTGTACCAAAAAATTAATATCATTTAATTCTTTTAATAGATAGGCACCACAGCCCGAGCACAAGATGGTGAGACGGCATAAAAGCTTTCCTCCAGAACTGGAATTCAGAGCACTTGAGTTGAGCACTTTTGTGGATATTAGAGGCCCAAGATCGAGAATAAAACCTCAAAATTTCAAATTACCTCTCCACAGTCTAGCAAAAAAGAGTAGAAATTAAATAAAATGGAACTAAAAAAAATCATACTAAATTGTTGCCATTCATACAAAGTGACGCCCTCATTTTTTGTCTACTCTTTTTTGCTGGACTGTAACTAGGTACCTACCTACATGTCTGGCGTGTTATTGATAAATCGAACTAAATTTCCGACTAAGATGTATTATACAAAGTAAGATCGCAACAGCTAATGCAAATGTAGGTATTTGGTCCCATGGTTGGTCCCATGACGTTGTCGTTGCAGATATTTTATGCATAGGTACCTACTGTAACAATACTTTAACATAAATTTTGCACTGTTTTAAAACTTACCTAAAAAATGCGTTTAGGTATAGTTGAGCATGAGCAGATGTCATAGATAAAAAATAAAAAAAAACGGCTAAGTGCGTGTTGGACTCGCCCACTGAGGGTTCTATACTAGGTAAGGTTTGTAGGTTGGTAAACCTATAGGTATTTCGTAATGATACTCCACTTGAACAAATTTTATAAATATTGTTCTTTTTTGGCCTCCGTAGAAACCAAATTTTTTTAAAAACTACAATTTTTCGAGATTTTTCTAAATTCGTTCTTCAAAACGAAGCTACTTGCCAAATTTCATTGTTCTAGGTCTACAGAAAGTAGGTACCCTCTTAATTTTGATTCCCTTGAGAGGGTAAAAAACACGCGTTTTTACAGCATAATTGGGACAATGGCAGGCAGGTGATGATTTACTATAGAATGACTATAGATGAATGAAGGATCTAAAAAATGCATTTTATTTCAATGTCTATGTAATTGGTGTACTGTTTAAATTTAGATATAATCGTAGGTACTCACTCTACAATTAAAATCATTCATTATGATTAATGTTCCTTAATGTATTGTTAACTGAAGAATCTCGTAGTCGTACAAAATGGCGCTAAAGTGTATTTAATTAGTAACCTATAACAAAATGTTTTAAGTTTTTCACTAATAGGTATTTAGTGAATGTTTTGTCTTATGTAAATTTTTTATCAGACGTATATTCTATACGGTTACATTTAATTAAGTACAAATCTCTTGAGGGTGTAATCTACTCACAAAACTGAACAACTTTTGTTTGAAACTTTTCTTCGAAATATGAAAAAAAAAATTGGACCTCCCATACAAAAATGTTGAAAAAGTGTGTCAATTAGTATGGGAGGCCCAATTTTTTTTTCATATTTCGAAGAAAAGTTTCAAACAAAAGTTGTTCAGTTTTGTGAGTAGATTACACCCTCAAGAGATTTGTACTTAATTAAATCTAACCTTATACAGGTACTTATTTACATAGGTACCTATAGTGCCTCAAATACTTAGTATCTATTAGCAAGTGTAGGTACCTACTTATTCATATCTAAATCATATTTTATTACTGTAGTTATGTGGTGTACTTTGTTAGTTGAATAAGCGTAATATTAACTAATCGCATAAAATTGCTTAGATACTCTATTTATAGGTAGGTAGGTATGCATTCCAGTTGCATACAATGGAAATTATAATTTTAATGTGCCATAGGTATTTACTGTTAGGTGACTTATATATCTCGAAAACTTGTGTTTATGGTGTTTTAAACATACTTACATTATATGTAATAAAAACTAAAAAATCTACTAAAATACCTACTTACAAAGGAAGTTTATTTTTATGCCATAGATAGGTAGCTATTGATTGTAGGTAACTAAACGAACATATAATTTATCTCAAAATCGTTTATGATGATGTTTTAAAAATCTGTTTTAAATAATATTTTACAGCTAAACGTCTTGCTAAGCCAAAAAACCATGGTCTGAAAGGTCGCTGAACCGTAAAATCCTGGTCCCATGTAAACGCTGACCCGACAATTGCTAGTTCAAAAATGTGGTCATTGGGTACCGAGCTAATTTGTTTTCACAGTTCGTGGACTTAGTGGTTCACACAATAGAAGCAGAACAGTTAAATAAAATAAAACATATTTCAGGTGTGAAGGACGTCGCACTAGTGCCTCTTCCTTCTGGCAAGTATCTGTTACGCATCGGCCAGTATACCTTCAACACGTGTTATACGAATGAAAACGAAAGAAGCATCTGGTACTGCTCCAAGAGACTCAGCCGGAAGTGCCGCGCCAACGTCAAGATGCTAGGACACGACATCCTCAGAGTCAACGGAGACCACTCACATTAGCCTTTTTATTAGTTGCTTATCATAGAATGAGTTCATAGGTGTAGCTCTGCTTATTAAATTGTGTTTTTCCTAAATTTGTCTCTAACGCAGGAAAGATTATTGACTCTATCCACCCACGACCTACGTCATTATGAAACTTTGTTGTTATAAACACCTACTTCTATTTTGTTTCTACCTGCCTATTTATTTGACTTTTGCATGGCTTACATTTTTAATGATTTATTTTAAGGTTTCTGCTACCCGACGTTTAGCGTATCAGCTCAGGGCAAGCGGACGATGCACTGGAAGGGCGTCAAGTACCGGGTGAACGGCGCTCAAGGGCTGAAGGTGCGGTGGCGGTGCGCGACCCACCAGCGCTTCCACTGCCGGGCCATCGTGCACATCGTCGGGGACGAGGTCGTGTACTGCAAGAACGACCACTCCACTTCTGCAGAATCCAGCCCCAACCCTGCAGCAACGCGCCGCCCGCAGCTTGGGATGGAGCACATGAATAAGGAAATCTATTTCAAGGTTTCGAAGACAAGCAATGATTATTAAATAATAGATCCTTGTTCATTCATAATATTTACCTACTGTACCACCATGTAACTTATTCTACTTATATTATACCTTATCTGATGATTAGTGGGGTAAGATAACGCATCTAGAAGCATTTACTTGAATAACTAATATGAAACATTTAACACTTACCTAGTCGTTTTATTTTTCTGAGTAATATTCATACAACAGCGGTTATTATATAAATGGGGTCTGATACGGTGTAACAAAAACTTTGCAAACGTGCTCAGACTATGAAACTGAACTTTCCCCATGGAAAATATGATGGTAAACGAACAAAGTTTTCGTTACACCGTCTCTTACATCCTGTAGGTACTTATAACTGTGTGGTGACTGTGTGGCATGGTATGATTTGCTAGAGGTGTGGTTCCATCCGTGTTCAAGAGGAAGATTTAATATGTATGAAACCTGCCGGGAAACCGTCTTATTCCCACCGGAAAACGGTTAACAGCCAGCGGGTACAAGTGGTTCGGTCGTTAATTAATTCATAATTATGAAAATTTGTTTCAGTTGAAGTGCCTGAACCAATTTTCACACAATCTCGTCTCGGAAGACCTGTCCTACTGTTGGGCTGCTACAGGTTCAACAAGTACATTAAGTGTACTGGACCTAAAGCGCGCTGGATTTGTTCCAAATACCCTGCGTGCAAAGCAGTCGTATTCACTCTTGAGGATGAAATCATACGTATGACCGATCATACGCATTAAATTCAATACCATGTTGTTGTATTCTAGCATACCTGCCTACCTATTTCTATAATAGCATTTATAAAGATTTATAGTTCTTGGATCAATTCGATTGCAATGTTTTGTTTTCTCCACGTCCTTCTTGTCACCCAACGCTGAGTATAGATCTCCACTTCTATCTCTTACTACCAAATATTCCTCTTTTAATGTGGACTGATTTCCTTTACTCATAAATACTTCTTTCAGATCAGATAATGCCAGAGTTCTCGATAAGCGCTAGAGGGTTTAAAATCATAAGAATCGGCAGATATAGTTTCGGTGAACATTCATCGTATAAAAACAGTAAAGGTCCGAAGAAACGTTGGGTTTGCAGCATGACGCGGCAAGGGTGCCGGGCCTTCCTCGTCACGATTGATAACCAAATTGTAAACTGTCGCAATGAACATAACCAAAAGATTTTTTTTTTAATAATTATATCCTTGTATAACACATAATAATAATTTATAGGTCGGTCTGTGTATTGAAAATTTAATTATTTAAACGATTCCACACTGCACAATTCCTTTGAAATCATTGAAACTGGCCTAGTAGATTATGACCATTGTTAAACCATGTCACCATTGTAAGCGGGATCGCCAGCTGCCGGAACGAATACCTATAGTTTTATACCTACACTTTATTACACAAAATTGTTTTTATACAGTTTGTTTTTCACATGTTTTGAAACTTAGTCAGCGTAGCTGAAGCGATGATTGCCGAAGTACCGAAGGCGAAAGCTACTGGTTGTTTTACCTTCAATTTGGATCATCAGGTACGCAAGTGTCTATACGACAACCTTTTAGATAGGTATTAGGATATAGGTAGACAACCAGCAAATTTTTTTCGTATTTGATTTTCATATCCTAATATGGGAAATGTAACTGATTCACCAAATTACAGGCGCTGATACTCATGTGTTCACTACAAACAACAGAGGGTATCCTATGATACGCATAGGGAAATACAGCTTTGGCGAACATTCGAACAACAAAATTACGAAGGGTCCGAAGAAGCGGTGGCGGTGCAGTAATACTTATGTCAAGGAAGTGCCGAGCCTTCCTTATTTCCATAGAAGATGAGATCGTCATTTGCCGGAATGAACATAACCATTAGAATATTCTTACTTTGTATGCAACTACGTAGTTTTATACACTTTATGATACAATAATGTCGTATTTTTTTTATATACTGTTACTTTTAAAACAGTTTTTCTCGTAAAAGCAGATACATATTTTAGTGTTTGATTTTGATTTCGTAATATGAGAAAATATAACTGGTTCATCAAATTACAGGCGTGGAAACTCCGGAGTTCACTACAAGTAACAGAGGGCATCCTATGATTCGTATAGGGAAGTACAACTTTAGCGAACATTCGAACAACAAAATTACGAAAGGTCCGAAGAAGCGGTGGCGTTGCAGTAATATGTCAAGGAAGTGCCGAGCCTTCCTCGTCACCATTGAAGATGAGATCATCAGCTGTCATAATGAACATAATCATTAGAATATTCCTATTTTTACACGACTACGGCGAAGCAAAAAGGAGTGTTATGATTTTGACCGCTATGTGTGTATGTATGTATGTATGTATGTATGTATGTGGCTATGTATGTGGAATAATTTCATCTGTTCCCTCATAACTCACAAACTACCTATCAGAATTTGACAATTGAGGTATCAAAAGAAGCGTTTAATCAGGCCGATGGTTATAGGCTATATATTGTCACAATAAATTGATTATGGCGCCCTCTATACAGTGTGAAGTAACGAAGAAAATATTTATTTTTCTTGTACTGGTATCGAGTTGGGTATCAAACGAAAGGGCTGAATTAGCACAATCCAGAAATATATATACTTTATCTCGAAAACGTAGATTTTCTTAGATAATGAAGTCGGAATAAAGATAAGGTATAGCACTAACACTTTTGGCAAACATTTTATAATCGAGCTCATTTGACTCGGACTTGTCATATTGTTGATGATAAAATTAATTTGACATGTAAGCACAAGATACATAAAATATCTATAGCAAATCCGTGCATATAAAACAAAGGTGGTACATATACGCAACGAATATGTTAATGTAAAAGATCTTTTATGTATCTATAGTACTACTCAGTTACTACCTGATACGAAGTTGGTTGCGGATGGGGAGATTCATAATCACTCAGTGCGATCCAAACACGCAAAAAGAAACGTATACTTACGTAATATCCAAGAAATGTAGGCATCTACTTTAGAAGTGAAACTCGCACCAACCATCTAGTCGGAAAAAAGAATCGTAACCATCTACTTCAGAAACGAAACTCGCATCAACCATTGACTCGGGGGGTTGAGGGGGGCTTGCCCCCCTCACAGAAAAAAGAAACGTGGACATCTACTTTAGAAGTGAAACTCGCACCAACCAGACCCCCTCACAGAAAAAAGAATCGTAACCATCTACTTCAGAAGCGAAACTCGCACCAACCATTGACTCGGGGGGTTGAGGGGGGCTTGCCCCCCTCACAGAAAAAAGAAACGTGGACATCTACTTTAGAAGTGAAACTCGCACCAACCACCGACGGTATCCCTTTCATTGGCATAATTTTTTTTGCACTAATATGTTTTAGCATAACATGTTTCGCATAACTTTTTTTCACCTACCATTGATTTGACATAATAATTTCTTGCCATAATATTTATCTTGGCATAATCATATTTTAGACTATTGTATTTTGTACTAACAATATTTTGGCATAATTACTTTTGCAATAATTATTTTGGACTAATATGTATATATTTTTTATTAAGTTCAAATGGCAGGAGATGTAAGTGAGTTTAGTATTTTTAAAGATATATTAGGTTAAATTAGGCCAGTTTAGGTTAGGTTAGGTTAGGTTAGGTTATTTTTATACAATTTAGAGGGTCTTCTAATGCATCAGATTTTTATGCCTATTTTGTTTATGCATATGACAATTTATGGTTTTGTATTTTATGTCTATGTACTATTATGGCAATAGTTTTTATGCGTAAAGAAATTATGCCTTAACTGTTATGCGTAAATGAATTATGCGTAAGTATCATTAGTTTAAATTACAGTGTGCCAAAGTACATTATGTCAATTCTTTTTATGCAAATGGATAGAGAACCACCACCGACTCGGGGGGTTGAGGGGGGCTTGTCCCCCTCACAGCCCTCACAGAAAAAAGAACAAGGACATCTACTTCAGAAGTGAAATTCGCACCAACCATTTACTCGGGGGGGTTGAGGGGGCTTGCCCCCCTCACAGAAAAAAGAAACGTAGACATCTACTTTAGAAGTGAAACTCGCACCAACCACCGACTCGGGGGGTTGAGGGGGGCTTGTCCCCCTCACAGAAAAAGAAAAAAGACATCTACTTTAGAAGTAAAACTCGCACCAACCATTTACTCGGGGGGGTTTAGGGGCTTGCCCCTCACAGAATAAAGAATCGTTAACATCTACTTTAGAAGTGTAACTCGCACCAACCATCGACTCGGGGGGTTGAGGGGGGCTTGCCCCCCTCACAGAAAAAATAAACGTGGACATCTACTTTAGAAGTGAAACTCGCACCAACCACCGACTCGGGGGGTTGAGGAGGGCTTGCCTCCCTTGGACATTTACTTTAGAAGTGAAACTCGCACCAACCATTTACACGGGGGGTTGAGGGGGGCTTGCCCCCCTCAAAGAAAAAGAAACGTGGACATATACGTTAGAAGTGAAAATCCCACCAACCACCGACTCAGGGGTTGAGGGGCTTGCCCCTCAAAGAAAAAAGAAACGTAGACATCTACTTTAGAAGTGAAACTCGCACCAACCACCGACTCGGGGGTTGAGAGGGCTTGCCTCTCTCACAGAAAAAAGAAACGTGGACATTTACTTTAGAAGTGAAACTCGCACCAACCATTTACTCGGGGGGGGTTGAGGGGGGCTTGCCCCCCTCACAGAAAAAATAATCGTAAACATCTACTTTAGAAGTTAAACTCGCACCAATAATTGACTCAGGGGGTTTAGGGGGGCTTGCCCCTCACAGAAAAAGAAACGTGGACATCTACTTTAGAATTGAAACTCGCACCAACCACCGACTCAGGGGTTGAGGGGCTGGCCCCCTCACAGAAAAAGAAACGTAGACATATACTTTAGAAGTGAAACTCGCACCAACCACCGACTCGGGGGGTTGAGGGGGGCTGGCCCCCTCACAGAAAAAGAAACGTGGACATCTACTTTAGAAGTGAAACTCGCACCAACCACCGACTCGGGGGTTTAGGGTGGCTTGCCCCCTCACAGAAAAAGAAACATGGACATTTACTTTAGAAGTGAAACTCGCATTAACCATTTACTCGGGGTGTGGGGGGGCTTGCCGCCCTCACAGAAAAAGAATCGTAAACATCTACTTTAGAAGTGAAACTCGCACCAACCATTGACTCAGGGGTTGAGGGGCTTGCCTCACAGAAAAAAGAAACATGGACATATACTTTAGAAGTGAAACTCGCACCAACCATCTACTCGGGGGTTTGAGCGGGGCTTGCCCCCCTTATAGAAAAAGAATCGTAGACATCTACTTTAGAAGCCAAACTCGCACCAACCACCGACTTGGGGGGTTGAGGTGGGCTTGCCTACCTCACAGATAAAAGAAACGTGGACATTTACTTTACAAGTGAAACTCGCACCAACCATTTACTCGGGGGGTTGAGGGAGGCTTGCCCTCCTTATAGAAAAAAGAATCGTTGACATCTACCTTAGAAGCGAAACTCGCACCAACCATCGACTTGGGGGGTTGAGGGGGGCCTGCGCTCACAGAAAAAGGAAACGTGGAAATCTACATTAGAAGTGAAACTTGCACCAACCATCGACTCAGGGGTTGAGGGGCTAGCTTACAGAAAAGTAAAACGTTAACATCCCTTTAAAAGTAAACCTTGCACCAACCATCTCCTCGGGTGATCGCTGCATTTACGTTTGCCACCTAGTGGGAAAAGAAAGGCTATAAGGCGATGAATGCAGCTATTAAAAAGAGAAAATTTTGCATTGGAAATTTTCTCTTTTTTAAGATTGTATTAGAATATGACTTTCTTTAAGAGAATCTTGTACATTCCTACAAAGAAATAAATAATTGAATTTTGAATTTTGAATATTGGTCTTCTCGACAATAGTTTCACTTCAGGCGGTTTTAGGTTGGTTTTGCGTTATTAACCAAGGTACACTTCTTAATTTCGCAGGCTTTTCTTCTGTATCTGTCTCTTCTACCTCTATGAGGTATAAAAATTTTAGCGATTTTTTAACATTAGAAGTATTTGAAATTCGAGGTTTTGGAGATTTGTGACAAGCATAAATCTTTTTAGGGTGAAAATTGAAAAAAGACGAGGATCATCATCAGAACTTCTTAGTTTTAACACTATATGTCCTATCTAATAATCATACCTTCTCATTCTTTTAAGTCAGCTTGTATTTTTCTATAGCGAAAAAGCTATCATTTACGTTTTGGAGTATGTACCTACACTTTCCACATCTGCAACAGTATTTTACGAGTAGCTATACTGAGTATTCTTTGTTATTACAGGCGTGTTTGGAACTTATTTAACCATACTTAACTCCAAAATATTTAAAATAAAGAAGTCAAAAACTAAAACCCGACTACTGAGATCGCGCTTTAAAAGAAAGAAACAAGAATTTTGAAATATTAACACACACAATTTAATGCCTCTATCGTCTACAAATACAAGCTAACACCTATAATAATTAATTTTTGTGGAAATTTAATATAAATTCATAGTAGTTTTGAGGTGATAGCTATGGTCGTGTGCCACCCACGTATTCCAGTACTTCTTACATAATAAAAAATATAGGCAAAGTGGCACACGACCACAGCTAGCACCTCAAAACGACTATAAATTTATATTAAATTTCCACAAAAATTAATTATTATAGGTGTTAGCTTTGTATGACTTTTGTAGACGATAGAGGCATTAAATTGTGTGTAGTTAATATTTCAAAATTCTTGTTTCTTTCTTTTAGAGCGCGATCTCTCAGTAGTCGGGTTTTAGTTTTTGGACTTCTTTTTATGAATGAAACTAGCCAGATACTAATATGCATTTCATTCTCGAACCTCGATTAAAACTTTGTTTTTTGATTCCTAAGTTTTTGTTTAAAATTTAATACCTACTAACGAAAAAGCTATTTATTTCACCATATTACAGACGCTGACACTCCTGTGTTCACTACAAACAGCAGAGGGTATCCTATGATTCGTATCGGAAAATACAATTTCGGTGAACATTCCAAAAACAAAATTACGAAAGGTCCAAACAAGCGGTGGCAGTGCGGCATGGTACGGAAGGGGTGTCGAGCCTTCCTCGTCACCTTTGAAGGCGAAATCATCAGCTGCCGCAACGAGCATAACCACTAAATCATCTTTTTTAATGCAACTGACTGGGTAGTTTAATTTGTTTGCTTTTGTTTTTCTCGTATTACATACATGGCAGTAGGTAGGTATCTAAGAGTAAATTCTTTTTGTATTTGATTTTGATATCTAATATGAAAGAAATTGTTTCACAATTATAACAGGCGCTGACAGTCCCATGTTCACTACAAACAACAAAGGGTATCCAATGATTCGCATAGGGAAGTACAACTTCGGTGAACATTCGAACAACAAAATTACGAAGGGACCGAAGAAGCGCTGGCAGTGCAGTTATCACTCAAAGAGCTGCCGAGCCTTCCTCATCACTATTGAAGACGAGATCGTCAACTGCCGGAATGAACATAACCATTAGATCTTATTTTTACCATCAGCAGCAACTATAGTTAAGGCATCAACATGTACTGCTCAGAATATATTGATGCCTTCATTATCTGCTACTTGAGTAAAAATTCAATAATCTGTGTTTCTTAGAATTTTATTTTTTTGATTTCTTTTTTCTTATTTTCCACAAAAAAAATTACTTAATGGATAATTATGTAAAAAATATAAACAGTCCTTATATTTTTTCTCTCTTGCTTCCTAATTATACCTATAGTGTACAATTTATAAGCTCTATCAATAGTTTAAAATAGTAGGTTCTTTCTTACACAGATGCTGTGTTCACGACGACACGGTCTGGGAACCCGGTGCTTGTGATCGGCAAGTATCGCTTCCACGCGCGCAACCCCAAGAGCAATGCCGTGAAGAAGGTCTGGTTCTGCTCCCGGGCGAGTGACCCCAAGACGAAACAGGGATGTAAAGCTTCCGTCACAACCGTAGACAACGAGATTATTCAATACAAAAATAACCATAACCATTAATTTATGGCGATTGCTTATGATAGGCCAAATCCAACGTTAGATTCGGCATTAGATGTATTCAGTAATTAATTGGTAAAGTGCGACAAATGCTTTAAATGGTAAGTATGTATATCTTATAGAATAGTATACTTATAGTACCGTCATTCGAATAGGCCATATTTTATAGTTGTCAAATCCATACTAGGAAACATGTCAACAAAGAAATATAGACCTTATCTCAAAGCATTAACATGATTTTGACAGCTGTCAAATATGTGTTTTTCATTAGGCGTCGGACAGAAGGAACTTGTTTTTTAATTTGCTTTCTGACGTCAAGTATATTTTATAGGTAGGTAGATACCTAGGTAAGTACTTATAGGTACGTTTTTGTGAATCTCAAAACAAGCAGATGTGTTAAAAACATAAACCCGACTGCTAATTTTAACCTACCTAGTTATTTATAGGTACCTAGATGATGTTTTATTGCTTACCTACAAATAGGAATAACCCGAACGGAGGTGATCTAGAGCACTGGGCTCTAATAACTAAATATTTAGATATTAAATTTTCCTTCTGAAATGCCATGTCCTATTATTTCCTGTATACTGTTTATTTAACCAATAAACTTTATTCAGATACGATCATGTTTGCTACGAGTGCCAAAAAGGGAGACCCACGATTCGCATTGGCAAATACAAGTTTACCACCAAATGAGAGTCAGTACCTACCTACACTGGACCGAGGAAGCGCTGGAGGTGTAACATGAATTACAAGCGGGGCTGCCGAGCCTTCGTCGTCACCCTTGACGACATGGTTATCAACTGCTGGAACCAACATAGCCATTAACGGAGTGTGAGTGCAGGACCTAATTTTGAAATACAAATTGTTCGATGAGTGCTTAATCGACTGAAAAATGAATAGGAACGGTTTTTGAGCGATAGCATTTTCTTTCGAAATACAAATAACAGTATTATTTACCTATTTTAGAATTAGGTCTCGCACTCAAAAAAGTGCAATCCCTAAAAACTGCCTCGCAGCTCGTAGCCAGATATGAGGTGTAGGTACGTTTAAAAGTGATTGTACCTGCTAAAGATATTTTTATTTATTGTAGATTAGATCATCGCGTCTGCTAGTACATAATTTGTGATTAGATGTAGTTACGTAGATACAAGTACGCAAAAAAAGAAATATCTCGAGTTTGTTAAATACGTTTTAGATAACATGATCGCAGAGTTTAGTAAAAGTACAAAGGGATTCCCGATGATAAAAATCGACAGATACTACTTCAGCGAATCTCTGTACAAAAACAAAGGGTTAAAGAAGCGATGGAAGGATGTAGTATGATGCGGAAAGGCTGCCGAGCCTCCCTCGTCACCTTTGAAGATGAGATTGTCTGTTGCCGCAAACAACATAATCATTAGAACAAGGCTAAACATGAATCTTTGAAAGTTGAATATTGTACCTACCTAGGTACCTGATATGAAAAAGTTGCACTTCTCCACTACAATTCGAAAGCCTGGACAACTAGGTATGAACTAGGATTTACATACCGAAATAATAATAGATTGCAATTAATGCTTTACATCCCTATGTACGTAATCTACTATTATTTCATAAATAAGTAATTCACAATTTAAATAAAATATTAATATGTAAGTTACATTGGACTTTTGAACCAAACTACGTCAAGGAAGGTAGGTACCTATATGTAATATTAGCATAGACCAATAATACTTATATTAGGTATGATAATGAATGGAGAGAAAAAACATTTACTATTTTGCAAATTTTCGATTTACGTATTGCTCTCCTTTAGGGATTGCAATCCCGCATTGCGGGATCCGCAATCCCGCGGGATCCCGCGCTATTTTTGGCCTTGCGGGATCCCGCACCTTCAAAACGCGGATCCGCGGATCCCGCACATTGAAAATTCGCACCAAAAAACACGTCAACTTTTGCTTTCGATTGGCTCGAACTTAAACTTAAACTCGACGGTCATTTCCTAAAAATATTTCTTAACTATCTTACCATTCGAAACTATACGTAGACACTGAAAGAGCATTTCTTACTTGTTGTTCGCTGAGACGCAGGCTGGGTGATACTCGCAAAACCATTAATACCCATTCTTCTATAACTGTAGTTATCTTGACATCAGAGTTGAAAAACTTTGACACCCGAGTTCATCGGGTCGTTAAACAACTCAGTGCCCCCCACTCGAAAAGAAGAAGTTATTTTATTTTCAAAGGTAGTCCCAGCTGTTTTTGTAAATTAGTTATTTGATAAGTATAATGAAAGTTGTGATCTAAAGTGACTAAATTATTGCCCCTTAATTGTGGTCTTTCGTCAATATAATATTAGTGTTTAGTTTTCGTATAAAATGGGCGCGCGGTGCTGGCAACACTGCTCTGAGTGTCCCGTCCTCTGCCGTCGCTCGCTAGCGTTGTTGAAGCGAATTTTAGTTTTAAGTGGTGTAAAATTAAGGTGTTTTGGCGGTTTTCTCGTGTGCTATTTGCCACAAGCCATGGCTTCCCTGTGCGGTGGGGAAGTGAACCAAGTGAATTTTGGTTTCGGCTTTTTGATTGAGGCCAACGTGGTCGCCGGTAACATAACCTCACTTTGAGTCGTCGCTCGCGTCGTGGCTGCAGATAGCTACGTATTTTAATTATAAATGATTGGAGGCCAACGGGGCCGATTTCTCATTCGGAGAGAAATCTTTTAGTTATTTTGTGTTAAAAAACATTATGTGATGTCGAACTGTGAACTATAGTGCAAATTGGAGGAAAGGAGTTCTAGAACGAGCGGATGTTCCAGTGCTGTGAGTTTAGGTTATTCCCTATTCCTGCGCTCCTAAAATATCCTGAATACCTGATTCCTGTCATACTTAAACTCACAAAGAAACGGCGTCATCGTTTGCTCGGTAAGCAATTCGTTGCTGGGCCCTGTTTAAGTAGATTTTGGAAACAAGAATTTCTCGGCCGGAAACTTTCCGGAACAAAATTCTCTCATTAAATTTATTTTATTTAGCTATAGTAAAGAGCACTACGAATCGTAGTCAAATGTTGTTCCGGGGCTGATCGACCATTTAGTTTTAGATTTTAAGATAACTTTAATTTGCTTCCACTGCGCTAAGATCAGCTTCGGAATCAAACATTTTTTGGTAGCAGAGCGTGGTTGCTTTATTGCAACATAGTTAGCCGTAATTTAGTATTAAGCGTGTTTTTATATTACCCACATATTTTATTAATTTTGGAAAATATTGTTTCGGTTTTTTTGTGACTGTATTGTTTGCCTAGTGAACGGTATCTTATCGGTAAGGTCTAGGCCAGTCAACTAACATTTATTTTGTGGTATTTGTTTATTGGTTTTCGTTCTATTAAGTCGAGTGTGTAAAAGTTGGTACCATGGCTCCTCGATCGCCAGGTATAAGGCTGCTATAAAGACAGAATTAAGGTGGTTTACTACCACAGCGGCAATGATCGGCCGCGAGGACCGGGAGGACGCGCTCTTGAAAAGTGCACTACAGGCAGATGAACGGGTTCGGGTTGTGTCGGAACACCTCACAGAGTGCCTCATGCTCCTTGAGGAAGCTCCTAACCCTGAAGATAAGGAGCTGGTTGAGGGCGATGTAAGCCAGTGCTTGGAGCTGGCACAGGACATTGCGCAGGCAGCTGCGGACATATCTAGGCGACGTGACGGAAAGGAAAAGCCATTCCGTGGTAAAGTGGGACAAGGATTACAGGTGCCTCTTCCGCCTGTTACGGTTCCAGTCTTTGCAGGCGATTACGCCGACTGGCCGGCGTTTGAGGACCTGTATAGCAGTGTGGTCCACACACGGACGGACATAACGCCGGCGTACAAGATGGCTCAGCTGATGTCCAGGCTACATGGAGAGCCTCATGAATTGCTGACGCATTTGGCTGTCTCGGATAGCAATTATGAGGTGGCGTGGAAGATCCTTACCGACCGGTATCGAAACAAGCGCCTGATTGTAGACAGGCTGTTAGACCAGTGGCTGTCAATACCAACCATAACGCGAGGTACGGACCTCCGCGAGAAAATCTTCCACCCAGTCAGTGTCGCGGTCAGCGCACTAGAGCGACAGGGTTTGCCAGTGGCGGGCTACGGTTATATCTTGGTCCACACAGTGCTTCGCCGCCTGCCGAGCGAAATGGTCGCTCGATTCGAGCAGCTACATGGGGCAAGTCCTCGGACCACCTCCCGACCTACGAGGATCTGAAGTCGTTCCTCGAGGCCGAAAGCAGGCGAGTGGACGTCCAGGCTGGTGAAGCCCTCGCAAGGAGACCTCTGCCCCTCGCCACCCGGAACGGCCGGGTGCACCGGCGCGAGGAGGCAACAGTGGGCAACCCAGGCGGTACAACACCGCATTGGAATCAGGGTGTGCCTACTGCAGGGAGACAGGCCACGGGGTGGCAGCGTGTCAGGAGTTTGCTGCGCAGCGGGTTCAGAGGAGACGGGGTGTGGCACAGCAGAGGCGTTGGTGTTTTCGGTGCCTGGGGCCGCATCAGGTGCGAGAGTGCCCTTCAAGCACCAACTGTAGGTACTGCCAGGGTGCACACCATCCGCTGCTCTGCATGAATCGCTCCGGAGGCGCCGGGGCAGCGCTGGATCGGATCAGCGAAGGAGCCTGCCCACCAAGGAGGAGCAACGCCCCACCTCCAAGGAGGAGCCCACCTCCGCATCGGTCACAGGGACAGGCAGGGGACGTCAACAGACGGAGCCCACTTACCAAGGACGTGGGGGCGATCTCCACCACGGCAGCAGGTGCCGGATTGGGGAAGAGCGGCACAGGAACGTGGCCAGGACACCCATCCCAGGTACGGGATTCAACGGGCGGGTGTCAGGGGAGCACTAGGCAGCCACCAGGGTACATGCAGTATTCTGCGGGCTTGAGCCACCTGGTTGGGTCTCAAGACCCACGCATGCCTCCGCCTATGCCTGAGTACCCGCGGCTACAGGCGCAACCTCGGTACGGACGTTTGCCGTCGGGGTACTATAGAACTCCAGCCATGGCCTTTATGGGCAGACCCCTACCAGCAGGAGTGGGACCCATACACAGGTTTGGGTAGTGAGGATACCCCGCGGGACGCGGCCTCACCGCGTTTAGATTCCCGCTAGGTAATCGCCGCCTACTCATCAGCTTCGGCTCCCCGTCCAATCACGGTACTTTTGCCAACGGCTAAGATTTGGGTATGGGGATACGGTGGCCGGACCATTCAAGTAAGAGCCCTACTGGATACAGGGGCTCAGGGATGTATTGTATCGAGTAAGCTGGTGAGTAGGCTAGGCCTAAATGTACGGCCAAGTGAGGATGAAGCTGTAGGCATCGGGGCCTAAATGTGCCTGACATTCGGGGTCAGACGAACTTTGAGTTCACATTAGGTAGCACATGTACAGGGTCAGCTATCAAGTCTCAGCCGTGGTGCTAGATGAAGTGGTTGGGAAACTCCTCAGGTTAGGTTACCACCAACGGTAAGAGGGTTAACCACAGGGTTGGAGTTAGCTGATCCTGATTTTGATACTCCTGGTCCGGTGGACGTACTTCTCGGGTCAGACGTTCTCGGGAGATTATGGTGCGGTAGGAAGAAGGTACTCCAGGAAACTGGTTTGGTGGCCGTAGATACCACAGGGGGGTATGTTGTTTTCGGCCCAGTTTGGAGACCTCAGGACCTACCAGAAGGGGATCCGGTCCTCTATGGTAGTGTGCTGTCAGAGGTGCTGCAGAGGTTTTGGGAGTCTGAAGAGCGCCCACGGCGGACAGACGGAAGCCAGAGGATGACGAGTGCGAGTTGTTCTATCAATACAACACTGCGAGATGCCCGTCAGGCAGATTCGTGACCAGGCTACCTTTTCTCCCAAACCGCCCCGCTTTAGGTAGTTCGCGACAGCTCGCGGAACGGAGACTACTCGGGATGGAGCGGAAGATGAGGCGAGACCCAGCACTTCGGCAGAAGTATATAGAATTCATGCGGGAATATATTCAATTGGGCCACATGTCGGTGTCCAGCCTGGATTGGAGGTGTGTCGAGCATTATTACATTCCACACCTGGCTGTCTTGAAGTCACCTGAGGCGAAAATACGGGTGGTGTTTGACGGTTCTGCTCCTACCTCGAATGGTGTGTCTGTGAACCAATGTTTGCACGCGGGTCCTAAATTGAACCGGGACATTGTGGACATTCTCACAGACTTTCGGTTACACCAGGTAGCGTTCGTCGCAGACGTCAAAATGATGTTTCGCCAAACCATGATACATCCGGATGACCGTCGGTATCAGCTGATTTTGTGGCGTGAGAGCCCAGATGAGCCGATGGTCACATACGAACTTAACACGGTGACGTATGGACTTAAGCCAAGTCCGTATTTGGCAGTACGTACGCTGCGAGAGTTGGCCGCACAGGAAAGGGTAAGATATCCTCGAGCCGCAGCAGTACTGGATCGCGACGTCTACGTGGACGATATCTGCACGGGTGCTGATAGCGTGGAGCAGGCGCTAATTCTACGAGACGAGTTGATCGCGATCATGGGTTCAGGAGGTTACGAGTTGCGGAAATGGTTGTCCAGTTGCCCAGAGCTCCTGGCCGGTTTGCCAGGCGAGTTCCATCAGGACCCGCACCTCTTTGAGAACCCGGACAATCCAAACACGTTGGGCATCCTCGGGGTGCAATATAGGCCAACGCATGACGTATTCACGTACAAGATCGAGCCCGACCTTTTGAGAAAACTTGGACTAAGCGGTCGGTACTGTCGACAATCGCTAGAACGTTCGATCCTAGCGGATGGATCGCCCCGGTTACGTTCATGGCGAAGTGCTTTTACAAAGGTTGTGGCTAGCCAACTTAGGATGGGACGACCAACTCTCCGGAGAGTTGTTGAAGGATTGGCTCAAGTTTGTGACCACCTTACCAGGGATTGTGCACATCGCGATACCCCGCAAGTTAGTCCCATCGGTGGGATGTAAGGCTACCCTACATGGGTTTTGTGACGCCTCGGAGCGAGGGTACGCGGCAGCTGTATACCTTCGGACAGCAAGTTCAACGGGAACTGTGCACGTGCGTCTGGTTATGGCCAAAAGTAAGGTGGCACCAGTCAGAACTAGATGGACCATCCCCAAATTGGAATTGGCAGGGCAGCTCTTCTAGCGCGCTTGCTAAATCATGTAACCTGCAATCTGCGTGGTACCATCAACTTGGATGAAACGGTGTACGCGTGGACTGACAGTCGGATAGTTCTGTGCTGGTTGCAGACGTCGGTACATACACTTGAGGTTTTCGTGGCAAATCGGGTGTCACAGATTACGGGGTCGGAAACTCCGTTAGTGTGGAGGCACGTACCGGGAGAATGGAACCCAGCGGACTGCGCTTCGCGCGGGTGCAGGGCACCTGATTTGGTGAGTCACCCACTGTGGTGGGGACCTCAATGGCTAACTGAGTCGCCGCAGGAATGGCCATTCAACGAGTGCAGGGCGCCGCTTGGGCCACCTGATCGAGGTTTGCGAGTGAACGTGGGGCAACTCGTACCGAAGCCTAACCCAGCTTTCTTGCTGGAACGGTATAGCTCCTCGACAAACTTCTTGGGGTGACAGGTTGGATCAAACGGTTCGTGAACAACTGCAGGAAGCCTCAAGCAGAACGGAACTTTACACCTGTCCTCTCGCCTGCGGAACGGAATGCGGCTCTACGCTCATTAGTTAGAGTCGTCCAGGCGGAACATTTTGAAGAGGAGGTCAGGCTGCTCAGGGATGGACGTGGAAAGCTGAAGGGAGGAATTGTGCGCCTCAACCCATTCCTGGATGAGCAAGGTATGCTCAGGGTTGGAGGCAGACTTCGGAACGCTAGCCTGCCCTTTTCGGCTCGGCATCCACTGTTACTTCCAAAAGGGGACCCTTAGTTGAGCTCTTAGTCAGGGATCGTCATGAGAAAAACTCGCACGCGGGCTGTAATGCGCTATTGGCCATTCTACAGCGCGAGTTTTGGATCTTATCGGGACGACGAACGGTACGTAGCGTTGTGTTTAGGTGCTTGCCTTGTTACCGCTTGAAGGCAGCCACAATGCAGCCACAGATGGGAGATCTTCCACCGGACCGGGTGACGGAGGCCTGGACGTTTGCAGGTGTGGGAACGGATTTTGCAGGCCCTTTCATGGTAAAGGCATCACGCCTACGGAACGCAAAGTCTATCAAGGCGTACTTGTGCGTGTTCGTGTGCCTAGCCACCAAGGCCGTCCACTTGGAGCTCGTGGCCGACCTATCTACGGAGGCCTTTTGGCAGCGCTGGAGAGATTTACGTCGCGACGAGGGCGACCAGCGCTGATCAGGTCGGATTGTGGTACCAACTTTAAGGGTGCTGATCGGTGTATGAAGGAAATTGTAACGTTCTTAAGGGAGAACGAAGAAGCCATCAGCACGGGCCTCTCCCGTCAGGGCATTGCCTGGGTGTTCGATCCACCAGCGTGCCCTCACTGGGGTGGTATTTTGAAGCGGTTGTAAAGTCTGCTAAGACGCATTTGTTGCGCGTTGTAGGGTTAACAATTTTGACTTTCGAGGAGCTGGCGACCGTGTTTTGTAAAATTGAGGCTGTACTCAATTCGCGTCCTTTGTGTCCGCTCAGCTCAGACCCAAATGATTTAGAGGTCCTGACGCCAGGGCATTTCTTAATTGGCCGCCCACTTAACGCCTTGCCGGAATATCCCTATACGGAGGTGAATAGCAATCGTTTGTCGCGTTATCAGTTGTTGCAGCAAATGACTCAAAACTTTTGGAAGCGTTGGTCGCTTGAGTACTTGCACATTCTGCAGCAACGCCTTAAGTGGACGGACAGGACTGAACCCCCCTGCATTGGGGATCTCGTTCTGGTTAAGGATGCCAACCTACCGCCACTGCGTTGGCGCCGGGGGCGCATTCTCAACCTGTTTCCGGGTAGTGATGGCACTCCTCGAGTTGCAGAAGTTCAGGTGGGGGATTCAGTCCTTAAGCGAGCAGTAGCTACATTATCACGCCTGCCATGCATAGAGCGGACCGATGGGTCGGTCCGGGGCGGGTGAATGTTTAGTTTTCGTATAAAATGGGCGCGCGGTGCTGGCAACACTGCTCTGAGTGTCCCGTCCTCTGCCGTCGCTCGCTAGCGTTGTTGAAGCGAATTTTAGTTTTAAGTGGTGTAAAATTAAGGTGTTTTGGCGGTTTTCTCGTGTGCTATTTGCCACAAGCCATGGCTTCCTGTGCGGTGGGGAAGTGAACCAAGTGAATTTTGGTTTCGGCTTTTGATTGAGGCCAACGTGGTCGCCGGTAACATAACCTCACTTTGAGTCGTCGCTCGCGTCGTGGCTGCAGATAGCTACGTATTTTAATTATAAATGATTGAGGCCAACGGGGCCGATTTCTCATTCGGAGAGAAATCTTTTAGTTATTTTGTGTTAAAAACATTATGTGATGTCGAACTGTGAACTATAGTGCAAATTGGAGGAAAGGAGTTCTAGAACGAGCGGATGTTCCAGTGCTGTGAGTTTAGGTTATTCCCTATTCCTGCGCTCCTAAAATATCCTGAATACCTGATTCCTGTCATACTTAAACTCACAAAGAAACGGCGTCATCGTTTGCTCGGTAAGCAATTCGTTGCTGGGCCCTGTTTAAGTAGATTTTGGAAACAAGAATTTCTCGGCCGGAAACTTTCCGGAACAAAATTCTCTCATTAAATTTATTTTATTTAGCTATAGTAAAGAGCACTACGAATCGTAGTCAAATGTTGTTCCGGGGCTGATCGACCATTTAGTTTTAGATTTTAAGATAACTTTAATTTGCTTCCACTGCGCTAAGATCAGCTTCGGAATCAAACAATTAGAATTAATCCATATTTTTTAAAAACCTGCAAGGGCGTGTAAGATACGCCCGCATTAAGTTTCGTAGTTGTTGTTGTTGTTGCTGGTTTGTTTGCAGCTGTATGGTTACTAACCGCAGATGGAAAATCTTTATTTTTCTTAAAACTTGTTTGGTACAGTATCCGTTACAGTTTTCATGATAACTTCAGATTGATACCTATATTACCTACATTTCGTTTTTTAATTTTTGAGTTTTATGCTTTAGAACTTACAGCTGGAACAAATTATGGTTCAAAACCGCCCCTTTTAAAAGCAAATATCTTAGGACAGAAACAATTTTTCCCATAGTTTTAAAATACCTATTCAACAGTACCCTACTCAATATTGCTGACAAATAAAAACATTTCTTGTCCCCCCTTTCACATGTGTGGGAGGGAGAGGAATAAAAAAAGATTAGTAGTAGTAAGAATAAAGAGTAAAATTGAACACGGCTCTAAATACGAAATAAATGTAATTTGATTACACTTATTTCAATTTATATTTAGTTTGAAAACAAATAATTTAGCTTCACATGACAGGCATGTTAATGTTTATTGAACTGAAGTCGAATTTTGAAGAAAAATCTGTATTTTAAATTAGATTTAAAACATGATTACAAAGGTGCGGGATCCGCGCGGGATTGGACCAATCCCGCAAATGGATCCCGCAGGATTGAACATGGTGCGGGATTGCAATCCCTATTCCCAATATGCCCATCGCCTTAGATTTCTTTCGCCCAGTATATCGTCATTGTCACAGTATTTTCATTGGCTGCACCTGTACGGATGACGATATACTTAGCATTGGCGCACATTTTTGCATCAACCCCGCATTGACACCGGAAGGCCGAAATCACGCGTCAAATCTGACCTTTAACACGTGATTTTCAGACAAAAGCACTGGGACTGCAGTGTTTACTACAAGCAGAAGAGGGTACCCTATAATTCGTCTCGGCGAACACATCTTCGGCGAACATTCGGCGAACAAAGTGACTAAAGAGCCGAAGAAGCGCTGGGTGTGCAATAAGACGCGGAAGGGCTGCCGGTCGTTTCTCATCACTATTGGGCAGCACATAGTCAACTACCGGAACGAGCATAATCATTAACCTACTGCTGTGCCGAGGTAGCTCGGTTTTTGTGACGCTTCAATGGTTGACGATGTTAGTTAAAAACTTTTCCAAAAAGTAGTAAGAACGTTTTTTGAATAACATAAAGTACATACCATAAGTAGATCGACTAATTACCCCCCAAAACCCTTACAAACGAAATTTTATGAAAATCGTCCGAGCCGTTTTCGAGCTCTCTATCATAATTATTTAAATACAATACACTTTCCTACTTAGATATTTAATTTCTCGTTTATAGGTATTAGAACTGCTTCAATATAAACTAGGTACTATGTGTAACCTACCTACTTATTTGAAGTTATTTTTCATCCCCTCTATTCAAAAAACTACGCTTTAGTCGCACTTAAGTGGGATTAAAGTAGGTCATTTAATCCCAAGGGATTAAAATTCATTTGAATTTGGAACACAAATATTTGCAGCCACTCAATCGAAAATTTACTACCTACAGATAGGTTTTTTCTCTGCAACACTACCGGTTATCTGTTATTTTATTGAGTATTTTACACCTAGTATGTAGCTCATAAAAGACCTAATTCCTAGCAAAATTTGAAATTAAAAAGTAATGTGTCAAATTTTATTTTTCTTTTGGCGCAATAACTGGCCAGCAATGGGCAACAACAATATAACCTCCCAATTATATTGCAAAAATATGAAATGAAATGAGTGATAATGTTTTTGTAAGTATTGGATGTTTATAACGCAATTTATATGATGTATTGTAAAATAATGGAAAAAAGCAAGCAATATTCGTAGATTAAGTTAGTATTTATTGTTTTTCTCATAGAGGGGGATGAAAAGTAGTATGTATCACTCGGGTATAAAGTTATTTATTCTCGGGCGACTTACATTGAATCCCTCGCTTCACTCACGATTCTACTTTAAAATCCCTCGCTACGCTCGGGATTTTACTCTAGAATCCCTCATTCCGCTCATGATTCAAAATAGCGCCCTCGCCCTAAATATATCGCTTTATTCCCTTGTTATAAAAACTACTATTAAGTGGTATGTTAATTGATGGTAGATGTGCTTTGAACCCTATCAGTACCTAAATGTAAAAAAGTAGATAAGTATAGTTTATTGAGTACAATTTTTTGGCGTCAACAGCTAACAAAATAATTGCGAAAAGTTACAATTTTTTTTTCTATCAGGTTAATACTTTTATTTTAGTTTTAATAATACTCAGATTCGGTAATTTTAATAATTTGTGTCTGTTGGGTTTTAAGTGTGTAGTTATGATAAATGTGTCTCATTAACATGTGTGTGTTTTGTGGGTGGTGTGTATGTTTTCTTTAATTTTCTTATTGGATATTTATTATAGTGATGGAATTATTTTTTCTCCCATGACCTGCTTTCATTCCAATTTTCATTAAATAAATGTGTGCTAACAAAAAATGAGTCTGTTATTTTAATCATTTATTTTTTCGTTAAATTACAAAATACTTTCTCTACGATAACTAACTGCCTTGTTACAGCGAGTGAGTCCCCAGAGTTCATTACAAGCAGTAGAGGCTATACAATGATTCGCATAGGCAGATACAACTTCAGTGAACATTCATGCAACAAAAAAACAAAAGGGCCAAAGAAGCGCTGGAAGTGCAGCACCTTCCAGCACAGAGGCTGCCGAGCCTGCCTCATCACTATTGACGACGAAATTGTGAGCTGCCGCACGCAACGTACACAACCATTAGCACAGCATAAGTAAGATAGGTGCTCAATATATTCGAGCTACGCGATTTTACCGTCCTGTTCCGGCCCGAAATCACAATCTGATAATTCACTATCCTTGCTAAAGTTCAACATCTGTGTTTCTTTTTTTGTGTACAATAAATAATCTACACAACATTTAGTTAATTTTGTCTATGGTTTGTGCAAGTTTGGTCGTAGACACTAATCAGTTCTTATATTAAAAACGTTTCATGAAACGTACTGAAGTTCTTTACAGTTTTAATTACGTACAATGCTTTTGATCTACCTCTACAAACCATGACTACTCTACTCTGTTCACTGTATATTGCAGGCTATCGCGGAAGAAAATAGATTCCCAGATAAAACCTGAATCTAAGCTCAATTTATGACGAGGTCGCTTAGTTTAACGACTGAACGAACGAAACACTATCTATGTCATCACATCATAAACCTAGTCTACGTTTTGGATTATTCTTACATGTGTGTATTATTTAATAAAATCATATGACTCATAAAATCACCATATCACTATATTACTTACATAGACTTATCTACATAGTATAATGCATGTCTACTGTCTAGTAGTAGGTAGAGTATGTATATTCTGATGTCTAGTTAAAAATAAGCTTTAAGTAAAACTAGCGGCCCACCCAGTGGTTTCACTTGCTGCTACTTACCCGTTTGCCTGTGTGGGAATCTGATCTTTGCCCGTAGAAAAGGCGATACATATTGTTTAAAAGCTTTTTCTAGAAGCCTTACTCATTATCTTTTTCAGTTGAGCTTAGCTTCTTGTGTTCCACCCTAGGTACTCCACATCATCGACATCTATGTGTCACTAAAAATGCCTCATCGTACAAATTTTAAAATAGATAAAAAATAATGTTGAGGAATTAATTGAACTTTGATCGAGTACCTACCTAAGAATGTACCTACTAATTAAATATAATTGCATTATTGAAAGACAAATTAACTGTTTGGTTTCAGTTACTTGGGTCAAAAATACTACGGGAAAGCCGATGGGCATTTTTAAGGGGCACACCTTTTATAACAATGGTGTATATCAATCGACAATGTATTGGCCATGCTCGAAGAAGTCATCGAAGTGCCGCGCGCGTCTCATCACCGACATGGAGGGAAATGTGATCAGAGTCAACGCGGAGCACAACCACCCACCACCCAGATTTATAATTCGAAATGGTGTTTATATTAAAATTTGAAATATTTTGTAGGACGTCAAATAATTGTTGGGATTGTAATTTAGTATGTACAAAGCAATGAGATGGGTTAGTATTAGTAGTACTCCATTCTGTATTTCAAAATTCACTCGAAATAAACTTTTACGATAGATAAAATAGTTTCTAAGTATCAGGCCATCGTAAAATTTATCGAATATGTATAAATACCTGCAAAAAGACATTACACAGGCTACCGGGTCCCGGTTGCTGTCTATGATGGCGGTCGTTACACAACCATGTCAGAGGCCCGCTACTTGCAGTAGGCGGTTGAAATACTCTGACACCAGGGTCCATCAGGTCGTTGAACGATTCGGTGTCCCACACGAAGAGAGAGAGACAGGCTACATAAAAAAAACAATACATAGGCAACAGTTTAATGTATATCCTTCCTTAGCATTAACTAAAGACTAATTCACCGGTATTCATTCAAAATTCAAAATTCAATTATTTATTTCTTTGTAGGAATGTACAAGATTCTCTTAAAGAAAGTCATATTCTAATACAATCTTAAAAAAGAGAAAATTTCTAATGCAAAATTTTCTCTTTTTTATAACAATTTGAGTTCCTACTCTAAACGCGGCTCAGGCAGGATAAAAATAAAAATAAAGGCACTGCCTCGGGGCTGGCCAGGCTAACCACACAGCATGCAACTTTATGCCTCAATGAATGACAATTAAATGGAGTAACATTCTGTCAAAATTTAAAAAAAAAAGGAGTTACATTTGTATGGTTAGCCGGACCCCCTGGACAGGAAAACCGCCCAAAAACCTGCCCAGAAGTGCACCTATTCTAAAATCTACAATATTCATAGGCCCTAAGCTACCTAGCTAACTTAGAAAATAAATTAATAGAATAGCCAAAAACAGCTCGCAAAATAAAAATAAAAATTACAGTAGATTATTCTAACTGTTTTGTCTTTAAAATATACTTTAAACATTTGAGCAATTAAATAACATAGCAAAAAAAAGATAAAATAGTAGATTTACAGTAAATGTAAAAAATACATGTCAAAAAAAATAATAAAATTAAAGAATAATATGAAAATGTCTTTAACCACTATACATGTCAATTTACATATCATAAAAGTAAAGGTATATCCACTAAAATATATGTCATGTTTATTCTTAAATAATGCCTATCTCTTGCATTGCGTTGGAGCAACTGTTGCTACTGACCAGACATCTTTATCTTTCAAATAATGTTCTGTCTTATAATACGCTTTCGAACATAAAGTATTCTTTATTTTAAGTTTAAATTGCCTCTCATTTAACTTTAGAATTTCCTCTGGAATTTTATTATAGTAGCGTATACAGTTACCCATATATGATTTACTGATCTTACTTAATCTGGTTTGTGGCGGTACAATTTTATTTTTATTTCTCGTATTACGACAATGAATATCTGAGTTTCTTAAATATGAACTGGAATTCTTGCGCACATACATTATATTATCAAATATGTACTGCGAGGGAAGCGTAAGAATGCCAATTTCTTTAAACAATTCTCTTAGGATTCATGACTTCGCAGTTTATATATTGCTCTTATTGCCCTTTTCTGTAACACAAAGATAGTTTCTATGTTAGCGGCTTGACCCATAACAAAAGTCCGTAGGACATTATGCTGTGAAAGTAACTAAAATATACAAGCCTGGCCGTAGCAACATCGGTCAATTGTCGAATTTTTCGAACAGCGTAAGCCGCAGAGCTAAGTTTACTAGCCAGTGCTAGTATATGTGGATCCCATTGAACTGTTGCGTCGAGTGTAATCCCCAAGAAAACTGTTTCAGTAACATAATCAAGCTTTTCATTCTTAAGAACAACATCGTGTTTAATACTTTTACATTAGGCAAAGAGAATTTAATACATTTAGTTTTTTTAGAATTCAGTACTAAATTGTTTGACGTAAACCATTTATTAACCTGATCTAGTGCGCCGTTTACTTCGTCAATATTTACAGCCTTTCTATCCACTTTAAATATTAAAGAAGTATCATCAGCAAAAGCACTATCTTGGCTTGATTCTGTACCATGAAGGGCAAGTCGTTTATGTACACTAAAAATAGGAACGGTCCTAAAATTGATCCTTGCGGTACACCAATTTTGACAGTAGAACCCAGTGACTTCACACCATTTATCTGCACTCTCTGCGTCCTACCTCCGAGATAAGATTGAACCAAATCAAGTGCTTTTCCTCTTATACCGTAATGGTCCAGTTTCAACAACAGTGTCTCATGATCAACGCAATCAAACGCCTTGGACAAATCGCAGAACACCCCTATGACATCCTGCGACTCCTCCCAAGCACCATAAATATGTTGCAGGAGCTTAACAGCAGCGTCGGTTGTCGAGCGCCCTTTCGTAAAACCGAATTGTTGATCATGTAGTAATTTATTGAGATTAAAATGTAGGAGCATTTGATTAAGTATAATTTTCTCAAAAACTTTGCTCAAAACTGGTAGTACAGATACTGGCCTAAAGTTACTGGGATCGGTTTTATCGCCAGCTTTAAAAGAGGTATAATTTTACTGTGCTTCATGAGATCAGGAAATACGCCATGATCAATGCAAGCATTAAATATACAGGCTAAGTATGGTGCTAATGTATCTATTAAGGAACTACATAGTCTTACTGACATGCCCCATAAATCCTCTGTAGTTTTTATTTTTATTTCTTTAAAAGTTTTAATATTACATTTGCATTAATGTACCTAAACTCAAATACATTATTACAAGTCTGAACATTCGTTTTAAGAAGATTTGACGCGATGATAGGCGAAGAGTTAAGTGACTCAGTAGTTTTAAATGGGATGTTACTGAAAAACTTTCAAACTCATTAGCTACATCAGCGTCTGCAGTAACAATTCCTGAGCAGTCTTTAACGAATGAGATTTTTCAATAGATTTAGTTCGACCAGTCTCTGAATTAACAACTTTCCAAACAGTTTTAATAACATTTTCAGCAGAGTATATTTTATTTTGGTGAAAATTGCTTTAGCTTGTATACAAACATTTTTGAATATTTTTGAATAATTTTTAACACGTTCAACGAATGTTTCACTATGATTATAAGACTTTTCATCATAGAGCTCAAATAACTTTTCCTACTTGTTCGAATACCTACAGTCGCCCAGTCACTGAATTTAAATTTAGGATTAATTGTTAATTTCTTTACCTTGAATTTGGCTTCAAATTCATCACGTATCGTTATAAAAAGCTTTGAATAAAAGTTATTTGGATTATTAGTATCATAGTCTAGAACCGGTAGTTTTTCTGATAGTGCAGTATGGAATTTGTCTACTTGGTTAGAGCTTATAATTCTTTTACTAATGACAATCTTTTCATCTTTAGGACGACATGGAAAGAGCACGGATTGCCCATTGTGGTCTGATTTACAACAATTTACGATTTCCTGGTCTGAATAGACACAATCACAGTAGATATTGTCTAAACAAGAAGCTGTGGTTGCGGTTATTCGAGTAGGTTCTTTAAATATGTTGTCTAGATTAAACGACTTAAACAAACTGATAAAACGACTTCTAAAAGCAACATTTTCTAATAAGTTTATATTGAAATCTCCACAGACAATATGAAATTTATTCTTTGATTTTAATAATATCTTTAAAACATCTTCCATGATGAGTTCAAACCTCTCATAGTTACTATTTTTAGGTGGTCTGTATACGCACACTATAATATGTTTCTCCAACTCAACGCATGAAAGTTCACACACACATTCAACCGAAAGTCCAACAATATCTTTCCGCTCTTTAGCTTTAATATTTTTATTAACAAGAATAAATGTCCCCCCGCGAATAGTGGACTCTCGATTGAAGGCACTGACTATTTCATAATTTTCGTAATTAATGACATGTTTACAGTTACTTGGGTAAAAAATACATCAGGAAAGAAGATGTGCATTTATGAGGGTCACACCTTTTATAATAACGGCAAATCCCAATCCACAATGAGTTGGCCATGCTTGAAGAAGACTTGGAAGTGCCGCGCGCGTCTCACCACCACCATCGAGGGAAAACTGATCAAAGCCAACGTGGAGCACAACCACCCACCACCTAGATTTATAATTCGAAATGGTATTTACATTAAGATTTGAAATATACATTAAGGGCATCAAATAATTGCCGATATCGTGGTTAGTAAGTAGTTCATATTCATTTCCAATGAATTTCTATACTTATATTATACTGAATGAATACAGACAAAGTATTAACTAATTATTATAAAACTGTATGTAAGAATCGTTAAGATATACCTATAAGGTTACATTTAATTAAGTACAAATCTCTTAACATTATTAAAGGACAATTTGACCTGTCTGTTTACAGTTAACGGGTGAAAAATAGATCAGGAAAGAAGATGTGCATTTACAAGGGTCACACTTTTTATAGTAAAGAGGTATTCCAATCGACAATGCACTGGCCATGTGTGAAGATGTATTCGAAGTGCCGCGCGCGCCTCACCACCACCACGGAGGGGGAGGTGATCAAAATCAACGCGGAGCACAACCACCCACCACCCACTAATTTTGTAATTAGAAATGGTGTATACATTAAAATTTGATATTTACTGTACATAAATACATACTGTCACGCCACGTTCCCATAGGGGTGGGCAGAAACTACTTCCTTCCACTTGCTACGATCCCGTCACGCCTCTTTCACTGTAGTAGGTACATAAAAAAACTGTTGAGATCGTAGTTAGTATTAGTAGATACTCTACTTATTAACTAGTTCATTCACTTTTTAAGAATTAATTACTTAGAAAGTTTTATGATACACAATATAGTTTTTAGGTAGCATTGTATGTATTATACTGAGTATCAGCTACAAATTGTATGATTAAATATGTGGGTAGGGTACCAGGAACAGTTGAATAGATATCTTTGCATATAAAGGATGAATAAACTTTTTTTACAGTTGCCTGGGTAGAAAATACATCGGGAAAAAAGATGGGTATTTATCAGGGGCACAGTTTTTACAGAAAAGAAGTACACCAGTCGACAATACATTGGCCATGTCTGAAGGCTCCTACAAAGTGCCGCGCGCGGCTCGTTACCAGCATAGAGGGAACACTGATCAGAGCCAACGCGGAGCACAACCACCCACCACCCAGATTTATCATTCGAAATGGTGTTTATATTAAAATTTGAAATATTCTGTTATTATTGCAGTGATTGTGGAAGTAGTAAATATAGGGTCAAAATACAGATTAGCGTATATGGAAATAAAACGGACAAAAAAAAGATAAAATATAGGTACGGTAATGAATTATCTAGAGGATGTGTTTGATGTGATAAGTAAAACTAAGAGGAAACGTTACATACCTACAATATTAATTGCTTGTACTAGTATGTGCCAACTAAAAAATATATTTTTACTTGCAGTAATGTTAACTACGGTGTTTAACTCATCGGGAAAAATACTGGCCATCGTCGACAACTATACCTTTTACAACAATAGTCAAGGCCTGAGCACCAACAATTGGGCATGCACGTCATCTGGAAAGGGGCGTATGTGCAAAGCCCGCATCACCACTACAAAAGACAATGTCATCATACTTCGAGCACAACTTTTTCACAACCACCCACCGCCGTCTTTTACGATAAAAAATGGCTTATTCATAAGAATTTAACTGAATTACAAGATAATTATGTTTTCTTAATTCAATTTAAAACTTTTTTACGGAGTATTGTCATTTGTCTAAATAAAGTAAATGTACCTACTTATTAACAGCTACCACTTTTATTTAGTCGAGTACCTACATACATACGGTTTCTTTTAATTTTACATTCAGGCAAATTTTACGAGAGGAGATACCTTATATTGTTTTGTTAAAACTAAGGGAAATTGTGTAAACTTAGAAAGCCAGGCATAAAACAGGACATGCTGAAACACGAGAAAAAAGGCAACCCTATTAACCCAGAGTCAGATATTGACCTATTAAAAATCTTTATTTATTTATTACAGTGCCAGTTTTTACAACGAGCTCGTTCGGCAACCCGCTCATGAAGGTGGGCAAGTACAACTTTGGCCTTCATCCCTGCAACAAGAAACCAACTGCGACTCCGCGACCGACGCTGCGCTGGCGCTGTAACTCCAGGGGCTGCAAAGTGTTCGTCATCACCCATAATAATGAGATCATTCGCTACGGAAACGAGCACAATCACTGATTCATGGTATAATAAGATACTCCGCCTGGTATTTCTTTCCGAGACTCGTGAACCACGTGACCAACACAAGACAACGTCATCATGCTTGTGGGTTACCAGAATTACCCACTCTTATGATGTTTTTTGTAAATCATATATGATACTGTTAACTAATAAATAAAATTTAAGTGTTGCTTTAAAAGTTAAAGTTAATACACACGTAAATCAAAATTATAAAATTATTAAGAAATGTTTTAACCCATTGTTCTGAGATTGAATTTACCCCAAAACGTATTTTATTGAAATAAAGTGGCAATACTAAGTGACGTTGACTTGTGTTTCTCTGGGAAGGAAAGACCATGTTTTATTAGACTATGCACTGATTTACCAGATATTTACGTAGTAAGTGTTAGGTCCTAGTGTCAGATACGTACCTAATAGTAGTTGTCTGCCTAATTGTTTGTAGACTTATGTGCTTAGATAAGTCCTGCATGTACGACATTGTGTATCTACAGGCAGAGTTGGGCAAAAAATATTTTATTCAGTAGATAAATAAGTTTTTCATTAAACAAGGAATTAAATGCAAGATTTATTATATTTAGCTGTGCCGATCATTGATTTCCTTTGCCTATTAATAATTATTTCCATAAGATATTATTAGATAATTATGTTTTCTATGGACCATTGCCATTAGTCTATATAGGGTGATATTTTACTAGTGACCGATAGCGAAAACTCAGAATCAGCTGGTGATAAGGAACAACTTTCCCCAAGGAACATAGGTCGAAATCCGAAAAAAAATTTTGGACGTCCCATACAAACTTGCCGATCAGCTGATTTCAGTTACTATGGGAGGTCCAAAATTTTTTTTCGTATTTCGACCTATGTTCTTTGGGAAAAGTTGTTCCTTATCACCAGCCGATTCCGAGTTTTCGCTATCGGTCACTAGTAAAATTTCACCCTATATTGAGGTACCTATTAATTGATTTATTCGCGAATTACTTTTTGCTCAACTCGGACTATCAGGTTAATAATTCACACAAAGTACTTAAATGTACTTATTAACAGCTACCACTTTTATTTGGTCAAGTAGGTACCTAGAGACAAATCATTTCTTTTAATTTTCCATTCTAACACAGTTTTTTGCAAGAGTAGTTATTTAACATTGTTTTGCGAAAACTTCGGGAAATAGTGTAAAATTAGGTATGTCATTCATAAAAAAGGACACATGAGAAAAAAGGTAACCCTATCCACCTTGTGTCAGATATTTTACCTAGTAAAAATCTTTTTTTATTTATGTATGACAGTTCCAGTTTTTACAACGAGCTCCCACGGCAACCCGCTCATGAAGGTGGGCAAGTACAATTTTGGCCTTCATCCCTGCAACAAAAAGCCAACTGCGACTCCGCGTCCAACGCTGCGCTGGCGTTGCAACTACAAAACCCGCGGCTGCAAGGCATTCGTCGTCACATTTAAAAATGAGATTATTCGCTACAGAAACGAGCACAATCACTGATTTTATATATAGAAAACTCCAAATTCAACTCAAACTCGTTATTTCAAATAAAGAAAACATGACTTATACTTTTAATATTTAAACTGTTTTGGAGAATAAATAAGTTGTAAACAGGACAAATAATTTGTTTCATTAAGCGATGCTAGTTTTACGATAACTTCCGCTTCAAATTCGATGCTTTCTCGATAATAATAATTCATGTTTATCAAAGAATCATGCCCAGTCTATTATGGATGTTCGTCTATCGCTTGCCTCACTACTTGCAGGCATCGCATCAAAGCCAAAGTTAAATAATTATGAAGTCTAATTATTGCTTAACATTTTGTAACTGAAAATAATTTGATTATTACAGGAGTTCTGAAGTTATTGAATGTTAAAGTTGGGTATCGGAAGAGACAAAGGTTCTTAAGTTTAGCTGTATATCGAGTATTTCGTTCTTAAATCGTTATCGTTAGCTATACCGAAGTAAACAGTGCAAAAAAGGTTCACACCACAGTTAAATCTTTGAGAAAAATACCTAACGGTAGAAAGACCTTTCACAGTTAAGTTAGTTTCCCTGTTTTGCACAACAATTGCCGTAGCTATTCTTCATAAGAATGAGGGATATTACATATTGCTTTAATTTTCAATTTGAGGCAAGACAATTTCTTAGACCAAAAATGGGCAATCTCCTTTGTTGTTGTTCTCTAGTTGCAGTTGCTGAGCCAGAGTTCACGACCAGCTCCCACGGGTGTTCAGAACATAAAAACTTTTTACTAGTGCACTTGGCACGTAGGAAAATTCAAAATTGTCAGGAATTCGAATTTCTCTTTTTTTTCCTCCTTCTCGTTCCGATCGGCGTCCTTGCCGCACGTTCGTGTAATTTTCTAATATAAAATATTTATTTTCTCAGTGTTACAAAGACAATACAGTGATTTAGTTTTCCGTAATACCATCTTTTAATCATCTCCACACACGCACCCAATTAGAAGACCAGCTCCCTATCAAACTACAGTCCACAAAAGCAAGCATCATACAGATGGGCAAATACAAGTTCGGGCTCCATCCTTGCAACAAGAAGAGCGCGCGTCCGACGCTGCGCTGGCGGTGCAACCTCACCTGCCGCGGCTGCCGCGCCTTCGCCGTCACTAAGATCATCCGGCTTGGAAACCAACACAATCACTGATTATTTTACCATTAATCTACTTAATTAATTAGTAACCTACTATAATTATAAATGTCTATGTAGATAACATATAAAATCTTTAAGTAGCTCTTAACATACGTCTAAGTAAGCTTTTATTAATGTCTATTTACTGTTTCTTATACTGTTTTGTTGCAATACAAACCTTTATTGGAAGTAGGTAAGTATTTATAAATGTCTATCAAATATTTTAATCATGTGCCTATGTCTGCATGCAATATACTTAATCATTAAGTTATTAGTATTATAATAGTAGTTTATGCAACTGCCTAATAATGAGAGGCTTTAGGATGAGAGTGTCTGTTTATCACACGAGGCGCAGCCGAGTGTGATAATAGTTTGACACGAGCATTCTAAAGCTTAATTATTTGCAGTTGCATACACTATTTTATCTACACTCTACAAGAAAAACTATGAAAAATAATTCAAACCTCCGCACTGTACTATGGCGATTGCAAGCCTATCTACTGAACCACCAACTGAACGACTTTTTGTACATAAGTAACTTTTTAACTAAACGTTAAAATGGAGGCTCATAAAAACTGAACAACTTTTAAAATTAAATAGCATTTATCGGTGAATTTTAATTCGAAAAATGATTTGAAGCAAAGATTTAATAATAAATAAGTCCTCATAATTTCAAGTGTCGTCCCACCGCGGGTGACACTTGTTTTTTTTTCATTCGACTTACTGATGGCCAGTGTCAAATTGGAACAGATTACAATTTGGTACGCGGGTCAATTCGTTTAATTTTTTTTCAAATACTAGAAATCGAGTTACTTTATGTAGCTGCCAGTAGTATGAAAGTTTTTTTTTAAAGGCTGTATATTCGTAATGCAGTTCATTATGTTTGTACTTTCGATTCTGTAAAACGAATATTACGAACTGAGTGTAGATAAATGTATATATATCGAGAAATTTTTGGAAAGCTTGCAAAATTATTCATTACAGGCAGGATTTGAACATGCGACTTGGTTCAAATGCTGCCTGCGGTGGAAAATTTTGCAAGTCTTCCAAAAAATGTAATACCTACAAGATGAATTTTAGAATTGACATGCTAGTATTCTGTAAGCAATATACGTAATGATGATTATAAATAAGGGTTTATAATTAGGGTCTATCTTATATTTGATGATGGTTTTTATTTTGGACCACCGAGACAGACCCTTTATTGGAATATTTCTGTTTATTCAGGGTGTCGTGGTCCAAAGAAAAAATCTGCTCTCTGGACATCCTAAGCTACCCTGCTACCTAGCTAATATCAAAAAATATATTCAATATTTAAAGAAAAAAATTGAACCTCCCATACAAAATACTCTATCAGGAAGCAAAATTATATGTGAGGTCCACATTTTTACTCGATAACCGGGACAACCTGTATCTTAACGTTAAAATTAGTCAATGTACTTTGTAGAAAGTAGAATACGATTTAGTTTTAATTATTGATCCACTTAGATACCGGTTTAGTCCCATCGAGACGCATTCCGTTTTAGGGTGAGAATCCACCAGAGCTGTGCGAGGAAAATGTGTCGTACGAGGATGCGTAGCTGTGCTGTGGAAATGTGTAGGGGTTTCCACCAAAGCTGTGCGAGTAAAATGTGCCGTACGAGGATGCGTAGCGGAGCTGTGAAAATGCGCATTAATGTGCGGAGCGAGGATGCGTTGCGAAGCTGTGAAATGTGTGAGCGGGGGGAATGCGATGTAGTGGAAACCTCGCAACATATTCCTAGCAGCACATTTCTCGCAACACATTCCTCGCTACACATTCGTCGCAATACATCCTTCGCACACATTTCTCGCTTGTTTTGTATGTAGAATGGCCTCGTGTCGCTCAACCCTATTCCACCAGAGCTGACCTAAGCGAGGCTAAAAAAAACCGGCCAAGAGCGTGTCAGACACGCACACAAATAGGGTTTCGTAGTCAACGTTTAAATATCAGGTTTTTCAGCATTACAAACTTAATTTGTTGCTGGTTTGTTAGCAGCAGTATGATGACCAACCGCAAATAGAAAACTCAATTTTTTCTGAAACCTTTAAAGGTACAATATTCGTTATAGTTTTCATTGTAACTTCAGATTATAAGCTATATTCCATATTTATTTCAAATTTTTAGCGTTTATACTTTAGAAGTTACAGCTGGAACAAATAATGGGTCAAAAACGCCCTTTTTAAAAGCAAATATCTCGTGACGGAAACATTTTAGTGACTTTGTTTCAAAGAAACCTCACCTTAGTTTTAAAAGACCTATTCAACGATACCCTACTCAATATTGCAGAAGAAAAAAAATTTTTGCCCCCCTTTCACTTGTATGGGAGGGGGTCCAAAAAACATTTAAAATATTTTTTTCTTAACATTTCTTTATTTGGGTCAACACGATCTATCTTCTCACCAAATTTCATGTCGATAGCTCTAAAACTGACGAAGATATGAGGGCGCGGCATACAGACAGACAGACAGACAGACAGACAGACAGACAGACAGACAGACAGACAGACAGACGGACAGACAGACAGACAGACAGACAGACAGACAGACAGACAGACAGACATGACGAAACTATAAGGGTTTCTAGTAGACTACGAAACCCTAAAAATGAAGTGATTCTATTGGTTGATTTTTCCTCGCACACCGCTTAGCTACCTCGCACAGCTCTGGTGGATTCTCACCCTAAGCGTGATGTCGTAACAAACACACACACAAACATCCGCCTTTATAATATTAGTAGGAATAGTAGGAATAGGATTAGGATCTTTGATTTTGCAAACCCTTAATTAGTAGCACACTTAAAAACGATTTAAAATTTTTGCTTATTGAATTTTAAGTGCCTGCTGTGAACTGATGTGATTGTTTACTTTCCAGCTGAATTCATTGTGAGCAACAAAGGCGGCATATTACTGAAACACATGGGGTACACGCACTTCCTGCACGCGTCGAGCGGAGCCGCGCAGGAGAGGCGGCGCTGGAGGTGCAGTTCGCAAAAACGCAACTGCAGAGTGATGGTCACCACCGTGTTCAACGAAATAGTGTCCGTGAGGAACCAACACAACCACCCACCGACCCAGTGGCGATATAGTTGCAATCAATGATGATATATGCTACAATGAAATCTTTAATAAATGGTTATGTAGTTTTTTCTAATTATAAATAAATAAGTTCACTTTACCTATCTATTGAAACGCGTAATCACTAAGCAGGTCGCGGTTATTTTCGCTTACCTACCTAGTAACTTACTAGCAAATCTTTGGTGAGGAGTGTGAGTATCTATCTACGTATTAACTGCTTACTAGCAATCGCAGCGTGGGGTTCTTTGTAAGAGTCGAAATCTAGACCTTGTATGGGTTCCACGCAGCTGTTGGATGCAGTCGGCCAAAAGTCTGGTCTATGGAGGCGCCTGGTGACGTGTATAGCTACACTGGCTACAGAGACCGATTTTGCATGCATTCATGGTTAATGTACGGGCGGTATTATAATAAACTCGTAATACTAAGACAATGTACGCCAAATTGGATCACATCCAGGCCAGGTAGTTTAATAGCCGTATCACGGTTGTGGATAATTACACGACTACGGCGAAGCAAAAAGGAGTGGGCGAAGCAAAAAGGAGTGTTATGAGTTTGACCGGTATGTATGTATGTATGTATGTGGAATAATTTCGTCTGTTCCCTTATAACTCACAAACTACTTATCAGAATTTGACAAATGAGGTATCAAAAGAAGCTTTTAAACAGGGCGATGGTTATAGGCTATATATTGTCACAATAAATTGATTATGGCGCCCTCTAGAGTGCATAAAGTTACAAACTAAAATTTAATTTTCTTCAAGTGATATCGTGTTGGGTATCAAACGAAAGGGCTTAAATAGCATAATTCAGAAATGTATATGTCGCAGTACGATGGCAGAATCAGGTTTTTGGCCAAAAACCTAGGTTTTTGGCCAAAAGCCGGCATATGGCAGAATGGTAGACTTCGTTCGATCATCGTCCTAAGCCGATCCAGGTTTTTGGTCAAAAACCTAGGATTTTGGCCAAAAAACTAGGATTTTGGCCGAAATCCTAGATTTGTTTAGTATTATGGCTTTTTTTGCATTTCGGGTGAATTTCTTCGTCTTCGAGTGGTACACCAAGTCGCCCAACGAGCCGTTGGATCTTGGTATCAGAGTTTTCAACCGCCTACTGCAAGTAGCAGGCCTCTAACATGGTTGTGTAACGACCACCGTCTAAGTGATCATAGAGAGCAATCGGGACCGACGGCTTACCGTGCCCGTGTGGTTCGGGGGAACGAGGAGTGGAGAGGTGCTTTATGCACCTCCCTCTGAGGGTAGCTTGGACACCGTAAATGGACACCCTAAAGGACGGGGGGTAACACCAGACAGCAGGATTGCCTCGGATTCCCTGAAGGGCAGGGGGGAGCATCAGACACCATAAGACCAGGACGTACCACTGAACGCTCTAGAGGATTGGTGGTAGCGTAGCGTTGGACGCCCTGGAGACCAGGAGGTAGCGTCGGACTCCCAGAAAATCCAACGCCCGTCATCTTACATCCTCCAGAGTGTCCAACGCTACCCACGCCCTCCAGAGCGTCTGACGCTACCTCCCACCCTCTAGAACGTCCAATGCTACCTCCTGCCTTTCGAGATGTATGCCCGAACTACACGGGCACGTTAAGCCGTCGGTCCCGATTGCTCTTTATGATCACTTAGACGGCGGTCGTTACACAACCTTGTCAGAGGCCTGCTCCTTGCAGTAGGCGGTTTAAAAACTCTAACACCAGGGTTCATCGGGTCGTTGGGCGACTTGGTGTACCACTCGAAGAAGAAGAAGTTCCCCCGAAATGAAAAAAAAAGCCATAATAGACATATATATGTCGCAGTACGATGGCAGAATCAGGTTTTTGGCCAAAAACCTAGGTTTTTGGCCAAAAGCCGGCATATGGCAGAATCGTAGATTTCGTTCGGCCATCATCCTAAGCTGATCCAGGTTTTTGGCCAAAAACCTAGGATTTTGGCCAAAAAACTAGGATTTTGGCCGAAATCCTAGATTTGTTTAGTATTATGACCTTTTTTGCATTTCGGGGGAACTTCATCTTCTTCGAGTGGTACACCAAGTCACCCAACGACCCGATGAACCCTGGTGTTAGAGTTTTTAAATCGCCAACTGCAAGGAGCAGGCCTCTGACAAGGTTGTGTAACGACAGCCGTCTAAGTGATCATAAAGAGCAATCAGGACCGACGGCTTAACTTGCCCGTGTAGTTCGGGCATACACCTCGAAAGGCAGGAGGCAGCATTGGACGTTCTGGAGGGTGGGAGGTAGCGTCAGACGCTCTGGAGGGCGTGGGTAGCGTCGGACATTCTGGAGGATGTAAGATGACGGGCGTTGGATTTTCTGGGGGTCCGACGCTACCTCCGTGGCTCCAGGGCCTCCAAAGCTACCACCAATCCTCTAGAGCATTCAGTGGTACATCCTGCTCTTATGGTGTCTGATGCTCCCCCCTGCCCTTCAAGGAATCCGAGGCAACCCTGCTGTTCAGACTGTCTGATGTTACCCCCCGTCCTTCAGGGTGTCCATTTACGGTGTCCAAGTCTACCCTCAAAAGATCAGAGGGAGGTGCATTAAGTACCTCTCCACTCCTCGTTCCCCCGAACCACACGGGCACGGTAAGCCGTCGGTCCCGATTGCTCTCTATGATCACTTAGACGGCGGTCGTTACACAACCATGTTACAGGCCTGCTACTTGCAGTAGGTGGTTGAAAACTCTGATACCAGGGCCCATCGGCTCGTTGGGCGACTTGGTGTACCACTCAAAGACGAAGAAGTTCCCCCGAAATGCAAAAAAAGCCATAATACTAAACAAATCTAGGATTTTGGCCAAAATCCTAGTTTTTTGGCCAAAATCCTAGGTTTTTGGCCAAAAACCTGGATCAGCTTAGGACGATGGCCGAAGGAAGTCTACAATTCTGCCATATGCCGGCTTTTGGCCAAAAACCTAGGTTTTTGGCCAAAAACCTAATTCTGCCATCGTACTGCGACATATATATTTTTCTTAGAAAACGTATACTTTATCAAATAACAAAGATTTGCCGTGTGGTGCCGGCAGAGTAGAATAGCACCACCCCCTCTCTTCCCGTGGGGGTCGTAAGAGGCGACCGAGGGATAAACCCGACCCAAACAGCCAGGGCCAACCGTATGGTGGCAGTTAATCCACCACAAAAGCATTCCCAAGGAGGGTTGACGTCTGGTAGGCGGCCGGTCGTAAAATTGAGCCAAATCCTTTGCAACACGATTTTGTGTTCAACAAAACGTGTTGCGCCGACCCCAAGTAATTGGGTGGGATAAGGGCAGGAAGATGATGATCAGATAACAAAGTCAAAAGATATATAGAGAGTAACAGAAAGGGTATAATAAACCGAAAGAAGGTCAAGGTACTCATGAAACTGAACAACTTTTTCATGGAACATGGGTCGAAATATGAAAAAAAAAATTTGGACCTCCCATAGAAAATCGCCGAAGAGCTAAACGTGGACATCTACTTCAGCACCAATCAAAGACTCGGGGGGTTGAGGGGGGCTTGCCCAACGCATAGGAAAAATAAACTTGAACATCTACTTTAGAAGTAAAACCCGCACAAACCAGCGACTCGGGGGTTGAGGGGGGCTTGTCCCCCTCATAGAAAACAAGAAACGTGGTCATTTACTTTACAAGTAAAACTCGCACCAACCATCTACTTGGGGGAAAAAAGAAACGTGGACAATGTGGACATCTAATATAGAAGTAAAACTCACACCAACCAGTGACTCGGGGGGTTGAGAAGGGCTTGCCTCCCTCACAGAAAAAAGAAACTTGGTCATCTACTTTAGAAGTAAAACTCGCACCAGCCATCTACTCGGGGGGTTGAGGGGGGCTTGCCCCCCTCATAGAAAAAAGAAACATGGTCATCTGCTTTACAAGTAAAACTCACACCAACCAGTGACTCGGGGGGTTGAAGGGGGCTTGCCCCCCTCACTGAAAAAAGAGACGTGTTCATCTACTTTAGAAGTAAAACTCGCACTAGCCATCTACTCGGGGGGTTGAGGGGGGCTTGCCCCCCTCATAGAAAAAAGAAACGTGGTCATCTGCTTTAACAGTAAAACTCACACCAACCAGTGACTCGGGGGGTTGAGAAGGGCTTGCCTCCCTCACAGAAAAAAGAAACTTGGTCATCTACTTTAAAAGTAAAACTCGCACCAGCCATCTACTCGGGGGGTTTAGGGGGGCTTGCCCTCCTCACTGAAAAAAGAGACGTGTTCATCTACTTTAGAAGTAAAACTCGCACCAGCCATCTACTCGGGGGCTTGCCCCCCTCATAGAAAAAAGATACGTATTCATCTGCTTTTAAAGTCAACTCACACCAACCAGTGACTCGGGGGGTTGAGGGGGTTTGCCCCCCTCATAGAAAAAAGAAACTTGGTCATCTGCTTCATAAGTAAAACTCACACCATCCAGTGACTCGGGGGGTTGAGGGGGGCTTGCCCCCCTCACTGAAAAAAGAGACGTGTTCATCTACTTTAGAAGTAAAACTCGCACCAGCCATCTACTCGGGGGGTTGAGGGGGGCTTGCCCCCCTCATAGAAAATAGAAACGTGGGCATTTGCTTTAAAAGTAAAACTCACTCCAACCAGTGACTCGGGGGGTTGAGGGGGGCTTGCCCCCTCATAGAAAAAAGAAACGTGGTCATCTGACTTTAAAGTAAACTCACACCAACCAGTGACTCGGAGGGTTGAGGGGGGCTTGCCCCTCTCACTGAAAATAGAAACGTGGTCATCTACTTTAGAAGAAAAACTCGCACCAGCCATCTACTCGGAGGTTGAGGGGGGCTTGCCCCCCTCTCTGAAAAAAAAGACGTGGGCATCTACTTTAGAAGTAAAACTCACACCAACCAGCGACTCGGGAGGTTGAGGGGGGCTTGCCTCCCTCATTAAAAAAAGAGACGTGGTCATCTACTTTACAAGTAAAACTAACACCAACCAGCGATTCGGAGGGTTGAGGGGAGCTTGCCTTCCTCATAGAAAAAGAAACGTGGACATCTACTTAAGAGGTAAAACTGACACCAACCATCTACTTGTCATATTAATTTTTACTTACATAATTACTTATTCACGTTTTGAAATAAGTACATCTTCCACATCTGCTACAGTATTACGCGAGCACCATTCATTTAGTATTCTTTGGTATAAATGGGATGTTTGGAACTTACAATATAACCACAAAATATTTTAAATAAAAAGAAGTCTTAAAACTAAAACACGACTACTGAGAGATCGCGCTCTAAAAAGGAAAAAACAAGAAATTTTAAATAATAACTACACACAATTGAATGCTTCTATCGTCCACAAAAGTGACACAAAGCTTACACCTATAATTGTTTATTTACGTGGAAATTGAACATAATTAAATTCCTAGTGGTTTTGAGGTGATAGCTGTAGTCGTATGCCACATACTCCAGTACTTTGTTTGTACGTATTAAAAAAGGCAAAGTGGCATACGACTACAGCTATCACCACAAAAGCACTAGGAATTTAATTATGTTCAATTTTCACGTAAATAAACAATTATAGGTGTAAGCTTTGTGTCACTTTTGTGGACGATAGAAGCATTCAATTGTGTGTAGTTATTATTTAAAATTTCTTGTTTTTTCCTTTTTAGAGCGCGATCTCTCAGTAGTCGTGTTTTAGTTTTAAGACTTCTTTTTATTTTAATTATGTACTCATCCGCACAAGTTTTTGTGATATTCTTATACCTAAATGTATCTTTGTTTCAGAGCCGTGCTCGCAATTCAGTTTGTCCACAAGCTGCTTCGGCAAGCCTGTGCTAGTGTGCGGGCCGTACCGGTTCAACAAGCACTGTTACTACAAGGGGTCCAACGCTCGCTGGTACTGCTCCGCCAGGAACACCGGCTGCAAGGCCTTTGTGCAAACCCTCGACGGCGCCATTATAAACATTTGTAATGAACATAATCATTAACTCAATTCAATTATTGTGAATGGCAATATTAAATACCGGCAAATTATTCGACCTATTAATGAACTTTTTGTTGTCCAAATGATACAAGAAAGATGTGAAATTCAGGCATAATATTATTAAAATAGTCATTAAAGAAAACGAAGAATATGAATAGTGTATTTAACTAATGAAATGAAATGATGCACACACACTTACAATGGTGTAGCTACCTACACTTTTTCCCAAACTACAAATGTATAATACCTGTAGGTATTGTACATTTAATACCTGTAGGTACCTACTTGGAAGACAGGGTTCTCACATTCAACAATCACAACAAAGTAATGTCTTAAGGTGCTATAAAGGTTACTTTTAAGTTACTTTTAAAATGTAAAGAAAGAAGGGGACTTATTGGGAACTGGACCATTTCTTTGTAATTAAGTGTGAATATACAAATTGTTCTTTTAGTTTTCAAATAAAATTCTTTTGTTGCAGATCCAGTGTTTATAACAAGTGTCTTTGGCAACCCAATGATACAGGTAGGCAAGTACAAGTTCAATCTGAAAACCGACAACAGTAGAAAACAAGGACCTAAGAAGCGCTGGACTTGCAACCGCGCGTCCAGTACCGGCTGCCGCGCGACCATCATCACCATCGACAACGAGATCATCAGCTACAAAAACGAACACAACCACTGAAATAGCAACCTGGGAGCTGCTGAAATTCTGAGAATTTATTGGAATATTATACTTATTTTCTTACCAAACCCTCTTTTCTTATCGATCTACGTTCCTAATTGGGAAGAGTTGTACTGTTTCACTAGAAGGTTTCTAACCTACCCATTTCCTACTTTCTAATATAGGTAATTATCCCTTCTAACGATGAGGTGTGGGTGAACCATTTCGTTATCGATAATTAGGTTTTTTCTGATGTAATAAGTATGTAGTTATTGTAACTTAGTGACTGATCATAAAACTGCTAATACTTTTGTCTTTGTGTTTTTGCAGTGACAATGGTAAAGAATATTAATGGAAAACTGTTAGCTATTTATAAATGACATTCATTCTATATAAATCGCAAAGGAAAAGCAACTTTTAACTGGCTGTGCACAAGACATAGCCGTAAATGTAAAGCATCTCTCTCCACCACTACTGACGGTGATATCACTCGCGTGAATCCGGAACACAACCACGTCAACCACCAACCTAGCCCATACATCATTCGTAAAGGAATTTATATAAAAATATAACATTTAATAAATGTGAATCAAATCGTTATGCTAGTGTTTATACGACTGAAATGTCATCCTGATAGTAGGCAAGTAGGCATTTGGGGCGCTACTTTTTACCAAACTTAAATCAAGATTATTTAATTCCACAAAACAAGAAATTGAAATTGAATTGATTAGTTAATTGGAAACAGAACAGTTAGTTCCTTATGTGGTTACTCTTGGCCGATATCTTTGATTTGGTTTCAACCTTTTCGATTTTTATTGTGTTTCGTTATTAATTAAGTAGGTATAAATAAATGCATTTTCATTGTCAATGTTTTTAGTTAGATTTGCTTATAAACTTGAGTACAATCTTGTAAAGATATCATTGGAATTCTTTTATTGTAGATCCAGTGTTTGTAACAAGTGTCTTTGGCAACCCAATGATACAGATAGGCAAGTACAAGTTTAATATGAAAACTGACAACAGGAGGAGAGAAGGACCGAAAAATCGTTGGATCTGCAACCGCTGGGCCAGTGGTTGCCGCGCGACCATCATCACCATAGATAATGAAATCATCAGCTGCAAGAACGAACACGATCACTGACATTACCATTTTCTGGGAGCTTCTATCAATGTTGTTTGTATTTTTTACGAATAGTAGTGGTACAGTTTCAAAAAAAAAGGTTAATTAACCATTTAAACGAGGAGATACTAACTTATTTTGATTTAATTAAATTAGTTTGTTTTACGATTGTAGGTAAAGGTTTATTCTGCTCTGATGAAGTAGGTAAGTAGGCATTGTAATTAGAAAGAAAGAAAATAATTTATTTGCAGAATATGTGGTAAAAAAAGGTCTTAAAACATAATAATACAATTTTTCAGTATCACACACTTAACCCATTTAGGGCATGCAAAAATTTTACAAGTTAAGTATAAAAATTACTTACTTATTGACATATCAAAAAACTACTAATATTTTTATCATTGTATTTTTGCAGTGACTATGGCAAAGAATATGAATGGAAAGGTGTTAGGTATTTATAAAGGACATGCATTTTACATAAATCACAAAGGGAGAGTCACTTTGAACTGGCTGTGCACCAGACACGGCCGGAGATGCACTAGTTACTGGGGAAGAAACTCCGCGCGAACCCAGAACACAACCATTCGCCTGCCTCATACGGGGTTATTTTTTAGTCAGTGCGCAAACTTTGCAGGGTGTTTCTACTCGTGATTCTGAACTAAGTACCTTAATATGGGACCACCTGCGAATTCGCAAAAAAAAAAATTGGCTGTTCCATAGAAAAACTCATACCTACTCGGCAAAAATGTATGGAACAACCAAAAAAGTTTTTTTTAGATTTCGCAGGTGGCCCCATAGTAAAAGTTGTTCAGAATCACGAGTAAAAACATCCTGCAAAGTTTGCGCACTGACTAAAAAATAACCCTGTATATCATCCGCAACGGAGCTTATATCCTACTAATCCTACTAATATTATAAAGGCGGATGTTTGTGTGTGTGTTTGTTACGACATCACGCAAAAACGGCTGATTAGATTGACATGAAACTTTGCAGAAATATAAAAGGGCATCTGGAATAACACATAGGCTACTTTTTACCCCAGGAAAATGTCTCATTTCTACGGAATCACGCATATTCCAAAATTTTTGACGTAGGTGGCGTGACTGAGCCGATTCGCGTCTTTGTGGGGAAGCATATCCGTTAATTCAACAGTCTTCTTAAAGTCATGGTAGCTGCGGCGATAGTGCGCTTGCCTACCAAACAAGGTGACTCGCGTTCGAATCCGGGATAGTGTTCTCCTTATTTTTGTTTTTATTTTTTCGAGCTTTTATTTAATTTAAGTTTTGTCTTACATCATCTTCCTGCCCTTATCCCAATTGCTTGGGGTCGGCGCAACACGTTATGCTAAACACAAAATCGTGCTGCAATGGATTCGGCTTAATTTTACGACCGGCCGCCTAACAGACGTCAACCCTCATTAGGAATGCTTTTGTGGTGGATTAACCGCCACCATACGGTTGGCCTGGCTGTTTGGGTCGGGTTTATTCCTCGGTCGCCTCTTACGACTCCCACGGGAAGAGAGGGGGTGGTGCTATTCTACTCTGCCGGCACCACAACGGCGTTAAGTTTTGTCTTACGATATTGGAAAATCTTACATACTGGTCTTGCTATACTTCCTACGTGTGTGTTTGTTACGACTTCACGCAAAAACGGCTGATTAGATTGACATGAAACTTTGCAGAAATATAAAAGGGCACCTGGAATAGCATATACTTCTTTTCTTACCACGGAATGTCTCATTCCCACGGGATCACGCATTTTCCAATATTTATGAAAAAGGTGGCCCGACTGAGCCGATTCGCGTTTTAGAAACTAACAGCGTCATCTCTTGGCGAGTAAGTAAGGCAAAGTTGATGTATATCCCACAACACATGTACGTACAAAAAATATTTGCCAATGAAAATGTTTTAACAAGATTTTGAATCCCACAAATTCTACTTCCTACTAATCCTATCCTACTAATATTATATAGGCGGATGTTTGTGTGTGTGTTTGTTACGACATTACGCTAAAACGGCTGATTAGATTGACATGAAATTTTGCACAAATATAGAAGACTATCTGGAATAACACATAGGCTACTTTTTACCACGGGAAAATGTCTTTTTCCTACGGGATCACGCATATTTCGATATTTTTGCAAAGGTGGCGTGACTGAGCCGATTCGCGTTTTAAACGTTTTCGCCGAAAACTAACAGCGACATCTCTTGGCGAGTAATGCTTTCTTCCCGCGTAATAATAGGTTGCAGCGGGTGAAACCGCTGACGGGCAGCTAGTAATATTATAAAGGCGGATGTTTGTGTGTGTGTTTGTTACGACATCACACAAAAACGGCTGATTAGATTGACATGAAACTTTGCAGAAATATAAAAGGGCATCTAGAATAACACATAGGATACTTTTTACCACGGAAAAATGTCTCATTCTCACGGGATCACGCATTTTCCAATATTTTTGAAATAGGTGGCGTGACTGAGCCGATTCGCGTTTTAAACGTTTTCGCCGAAAACTAACAGCGACATCTCTTGGCGAATAATGCTTTTTTCCCGCGGAATAATAGGTTGCAGCGGGTGAAAGCGCTGACGGGCAGCTAGTAAAAGTATAAAGTGATAGACACAGATAGACACATATCTACTCATGGATAAGTAGGTGAGTATCAAATAAGCGTCAACTGGTTGTAAATAAAACAACTACATAAAGTCTTTCAAATAAATTTATTACCTACGACGGGACGGAGACGGTATATGCGTTTGAGGTGAGAGAATGTGTGTTTGTGCAAACCTATGTTACCAAATATCTATCTCCCAAACCACAAGTCCGATTTTGATGCCGTTTTCAGTGATGGTTTGGGATTTTTTTGATGCATGTTCTTATAAGGTACTACATTCTTTTTTTATGTGTACAGAATGCAGAATGATAACATCAAAAAGAGGGCGGCCGTTGCTGCAGATAGGCGCGTACACGTTTTACAACAAAGACTCGATTGGAGTGAAGACGAGATGGGTCTGCTCCACTCACCACTGCAAGGCCTGCAGGGCACAGGTCTACATGATCGAAAACCAAATAGTTAGCTTGAGGAACGATCACAATCATTAAATTAAAAAATACCTAACGTATTTGTTCCTTTTTCACATCAGGTCACTTAACCTACACACAATATAGGTACAAAAAATATCAACAAATAGCCTGAAATTGTACCTACTAGTGACTAATACCGATATCTGCTCAGGAGAGTCTGGCTTTAAAAAATAACTTTCTGCAAGGAACAAAACTCTGAGTAAAACTCTCCTCTCTTACAAAATGTACCAGCCAACTTTCTTTATTATAGTACCATCTTTGTGCCTCAGAGAACTTTTTTAGCGACTCGTCCTGAGTTTTCGTTATCATCATCATCAGTAGTAAAACACCCTATACTATATGTAACCACTACTTTCTTTAATGTCAAATTTATTAAGTTTTACTCTCTGAAAATACTCCAACATTTTAATAATAACAAAAGGTAGGTACCTAAGTTTTAATGTACCCGCCCGCTAATAAAATTTAGGAGGTAGGTACATACATAATTTGTGGTGTAATCTTCTTTTCTTTTTTATATTACAGTGGTTTTACTGAAGAACAAACATGGCAAGACGATAGCTTTTTACAACAACTACACATTCAATAGCAAGAATAGAAACATGTCAACTATTAACTGGGTGTGCACCAGACGGCCCTCCTGCCGCGCGGCCGTCACCACCACCACTGCGGGAACGATCCTCCGCGTGCAGCCCGAACACAACCATCCGCCTAGCCCTTTTGTCATCCGCAACGGGATGTACATTAAGATATAGTTCGCCAGAGAAATATTCTGATGTGGAAAATTACATCTACTATTCTCTTAATCTGTACCATAAAATAATTATGACTTTCGTTGTTCGACAACAACGGACAAAATCGGGACATCAATTCAATAATATAGTTGTGTGAAATTAAATTTGCACTTGTTCTGCCTAATTATTGTAAAACATATTTTACTTTAACTCTATTATCAAGTTGTTATGTATCAACGACAGTCGTTTTAAACTTTTTCTCTCTTTTATTTTTTAGAAGTGTTGTTTTTGAAGAATAAGGATGGCAAAATCATAGCTGTTCATAACTGCTATCCATTCAATATCTCGAGCAAAAACAAGAAGACCATCAACTGGGTGTGCACCAGGCACCGGGTGTCCTGCAGGGCGTCCATCACCACCAGCCTCGAGGGAGCCGTTCGCAAACTGAGGCCGGAACACAACCATCCGCCTAACCGCTTCATCATTCGGGACGGGATTTACTTTAAAATATAATAAGTTATCAAAACTTGTAAGTTATCTTCGTAAGTGAGTACTAAGTATTATTATAGAACGTCCCACAAATTGGTACTGTCGGTCACTGTATAAAAAGTAAGAAACGTAAAGCATACCATAGATTACCACACCGCAGCCGTCCGCAACTAATTGGAGACAGCCAGTAAGCAGTACCTAAGTAGTGAAATGAAATATATTTATTCAATGTTGGATACAAAAAATATCACTTATTGATAGTCATTACAAAATAATGATAAGTCATTGTAAAAAAAAGAAAATTGAATGACCAATTTTCTTTTTCTTATAACAATTTTGCGGTCCTAGTGTAGACGCGGCTCGGGCGGGATAAAAAAATAAAAAAATAAAGGCACTGCCTCGGGGCTGGCCAGGCTAACCACACGGCATGTAAATAGAATTAAATTCAGATAACATAAAACAAAAAAGTTACATGCTTATAATTAGCCGGACCCCCTGGACAGGAAAACCGCCCAAAAACCTGCCCAGAAGTGCTCCTATTCTAAATTTACAATCGATTAGACCCTATGCTACCCTAGCTAAGTTTTAAAAAGAAATAAACAGTAAAAAGCCAAAAACGGCTGAATCAATAATGAAATAATAATAAATTACAGTAGATAATTCTAACTGATTCGTCTGTGAAATTTATTTTAAACATTGGAAAACTACTCCCATGGAGATTTATCTTGCATATAATCTGAAATATCATAATAACCTTTCTTGTACAGTTTTGTTTTATTACTGGTTTAAATTTATTTAATGGTAAGTCTTGAATATGTTTTGGAAGCTTGTTATAAAAGCGTATACAATTTCCCTTAAACGATTTGCTTACTTTACTAAGCCTACTTATGTGCGCAGCTAGTTTGTCTTTATTTCTAGTATTAAAATTATGTCGATCACAATTTTTCTTGAAAGTGTCAATATTGGCTTTAACATACACTAAATTTTCATAAATATATTGTGACACTAATGTTAATATGTTGATCTCTTTAAATTTTTCCTTAAGGAGTCCTGAGGCCCTAATTTATAAATTGCTCGAACAGCCCGTTTTGCAGAACAAAAATGTTTTTACATCCGCAGCATGGCCCCATAATAATAAACCATAAGACATTAAGCAGTGGAAGTAACTAAAGTAAACTAGTCTAGCAGTATCTACATCAGTGAGATATCTTATATTTTTAATTGCGTATGCTGCTGAACTCAGTCTCTTCGACAATTTCTCAATATGTGGCCCCCATTGGAGCGAGGCGTCCAAAGTTATACCTAAAAACACTGTTGAGTCGGCAAGGTTCAACTTTTCATCCTTTACCTTAATAATTGTGGAGCTCGGTTTGACGTTTGGTAATACAAATTTTATACATTTAGTTTTCTTTTCATTCAATTGCAGGTTATTTACTGTAAACCAATTAACTACTTCGATTATAGCGTTGTTCACGTCGTCATAGTTGAGTTGTTGCCTCTTTACTCTAAAAAGTAATGAGGTATCGTCGGCGAACAAAACTATATCATGTTTTTCTTTAACAAGATAAGGTAAATCATTAATGTATACAAGAAACAGGAAAGGACCAAGAATCGAACCTTGTGGGACGCCCATGCTTATGTTAGATCCTGATGATCTTTCACCATTGACCTCAACCTTTTGGATTCTGTTGTTCAGATATGATTCCAAAAGACTAAGAGCCTGATCTTTTACGCCGTAGTGACTTAGCTTCCTGACAAGAGTTTCATGATGGACACAATCAAACGCTTTGGACAAATCACAAATTACACCTATTGCATCTTGAGATTCCTCCCAGGCATCGATTATATGGTTGATGAGGTCAACACCTGCGTGAGTAGTAGAACGACCCCGTGTGAAACCAAATTGCTGTAAATGCATCAAGTTATTACGATAAAAATGTCCTTGTAATTGATTTAGAATAACTTTTTCAAAAAATTTACTAAGTATTGGTAGAATAGATATAGGTCTAAAATTAGTGGGGTCAGTAGTACTACCGGCTTTAAACAGCGGAATAACTTTGCTATGCTTCATCAAGTCAGGAAACTCGCCACTGTCAACACATTCATTAAATATACATGCTAGACATGGGGCGATACAATCAATTATAGAACTTATAATCTTAACAGAAAGACCGTGAAGATCTGAAGTCTTTTTCATTTGTAAAGTTTTAAATACTTTGATAATTTCTATATTACTGACATGGCGGAATCTAAAATACTTGTCACAAAGGCCTACATTTTCTTTCAGAACAGATTCAGCGAGATCGGGGCATGAATTTAATGATTTGGTAGTCAAAACTGGAATATCGGTAAAAAAGTTTTCAAAAGCCTGAGCTACTTCTGAATTTGTATTTTTTATTTCATTATTTATCATGAGTTTAAAATTTTCGTTACGTCGTTTAGATTTTCCAGTTTCGTTATTGACAAATTTCCAAGTGGTTTTTGTTACGTTGGTGCTATTTTTAATATTATTTTTTATGAAGTTAGACTTAGCTACTGTACAAACCTGCTTAAAAGTTTTTGAATAACGTTTTACATATCCAGCAAAAGATTTTGATTGATTATATGACCTTTCATCATACAGATCGTACAATTTTTCTCTACTTCTATGAATTCCTATCGTGGCCCAATCACTGAATAATAATTTTGTGTTAACTTTAATTTTTTTGGATTTAAATACATTGTCATATTCTGCTTTGGCAAGACTAAATACTGAGTTATATAATTTATTTGGATTTTCATCATATTGTAATTCAGGTAATTTTTGTATGATATTTTCTCTGTAACGATTTAACCTACTTTCGTTTACCGGTACACATGTAATATCTTGTTTAGGTGCCTTTTCAATGTTAATTTTGAAAGTAGCTAGCTGACCAGTATGGTCAGAGCTTAATTTGTTTATAACAGACGCGTCTTCGGCTTTAATATTTGTAAAAATATTATCTATGCATATGGCTGAAGTGGCCGTGATTCTTGTAGGCACCGAAATAAGATGTACGAGATTGTAACATAGAAATAGTGATTGAAACCTCTTACTGATACTAGAGTTTTCAAGAATATTTACATTGAAATCTCCACAGACAATAATTCCTTTGTTTGATTTTATTACTTTATTTAAAGCTTCCTCCATAACTTTTCGAAGGAATCATATTCAGCATCAGGTGGACTGTATACGCTCATTATGACAATATGCTCGAGTTCCACACAGGCTATTTCAATAGTTCGCTCAACGGATAGGTTCACGATGTCAGTGCGTTCTTTGTATTTAAGCTCGTTCTTAAGTAATATTAACGAGCCGCCGCGTATTGCTTTTGATCTGTTGAACGAACTTACTACCTGGTGATTACTAAAACTGAACATGAGCTGATAATCTCTAAGCCAATGTTCAGTTACACAAAGTATATCAATATTAAGGCAGTTCATGAATAGTTCAATTTCTAATTCCTTACTTATCATGCCTTCAATGTTTTGGTGTACAATCTTTAAAATACGGCTATTTCGATTTTTATTATTATTCGTACAATTTTTATTATCATTATTTTTGAAACTTTGTTTCAGCAAGATAGACTGACTTAGGCTAGTAAGTGACATAGAAGTCGAAGTTATGCCAGAGTTACTCTCTGTTGTCTTAGGAATTAATTTAAAGTACTTGGAACCGATTCCAAGGTTATAAGGTTAGTATTGCTATTCTGCTCAATAGAAGCAGTTGTCTGGTTAGCCAACAAATTGGCTAAATTTTTAAAAGAATAAGATAGTAACTCTGCTATCAGTCGTTTATAAACTTTAGATAGATAATATCTATCCTTTGTTACATTAAAATATTTTCCAATAAAAATATTGGTATCAATAAAATGAAATTTGTCAGGATTGCGACATGTCAAAGTATGTAAGTACTTGTTACACCAATGTCGAGTATTATTTTCTAAGTTAGTCATTTTTGGCTGTAGGGAAAGCAAAGAAAATCACTTGTTTGACATTTTCCATTATATACAATTGGTTTGAAAATAAACCAAAGTCTTTTCTAGTTGCATTCCCCCTTCTGCCACTAAATATAATAACAATTGAATTTTCATTAAATTGTGATGCCAACACTGTATTTATGAGTGTAGAAAAATCGGCGCCAGGCATGCAATGATTAATTACTGCCTGACCCATGCACTGACCAAGTTGTAAGCCCATGTTTTTACCAAATTCATCGCTAAACATAACAATTTGTGCGCGTGATAAGGAATCGTCCTTATCATTAGTCGCAAGCGGGGGCCGCGTCGCCGCCACCGGCTCCGGCCGCGAGACCGACGCGGTGCCGGGGGCCGCGGCGGCCGACGCACACACCGACCGCGCTCCAGTCAGCTGTGTATCTGTACAGACGCGAGGTGATAACGCGGGCTCGGGACACACGGCCGGCAGGGATGAGCTTGTTGAAGTTTTATTACAATCGCATTGATTGTTTGTCAAAGAATGAGTATTGCTACTATTGTATTTACACGACTCCAACAAACTGTTCATAGCCAGCACATGCTCCTTTATTTCTTTACGCGCTGAATCATATTTAATAGAAATGTGTTCTAAGGATCGTTTCAAAGCCGACATTTCCGACTGGAGGCGCTGTGTGTCGCGCTCATAATTTTCCCTATTTTGTTCTAATGTTGAGGTGCAAGATTTTATATCGTTAATCAATTCAGTACGTTCCATAATACAATTTGAATTATTGCAAAATAGTATATTATTATTACGCCTAATTAGTGATTGCGTTTTCTTTATAAAATTTCTAAGTTTAACAATTTTCTTTGTTTTTTTCTTGCTATAAGACACAGAAGTTATGTGTGAGTTATTGAATGGACTGTCACACGTTGTGAGGTCAATAGTTTCGACTACTTGTTCCTCAGTAGTCTCGACCATGGTATAATAAGATACTCCGATTGGTGCTGGGTGAGTGAGATGGAAGAAACCGCAACTGTAGGAGCGACCAGCTCCTCGAACAGGGACTGGGTGGTAACTGCACTTTGTGCAGACTTCAGGTCTTGGATCGTCGCATTTAATAAGGTAATTTCCTTGTGTGCATCGCGTAATTCGTATTCCAGGGCAGTGATACGTCTCAAGGTGTCTTCAAACGCATTCCCGTCCCGGTCAAAGTTATCCACTATTCTTTGAAGCTGGTCCCTCTCACCTGTTACGTCTACCAACTTATGGTACATATCTGCCATTTCACTCTTGAATTGTTGATTTTTATTAATGATATCTAACATTTCTTGCTCACTTTCATCCCGTTCTCTTAATAACTGCTCATTTGTATGTTTACACTTTTGTAATTCTAACAAAGTTGTTTTTAAGTTGTCCTCTAGTTGACGAATTGTTTGAGATCTAGTAGTATGCATTTTGAAAACAAACAAATATGCAAAAAAACAAGTAAATATGAAAAAGTACCTCGTAGGTTAAATGAGCGGTTACCAAGGTTGAGGTTATGTTATGTATATGCCGTAATTTCACACGTATTTGTTTGCACTAGCATAAAACACACACAATAAACCCTTAAAATACGTATTACTATTCGTAAAAATACTCAAAATTACTTAATTACGTTGTAATATTCAAATATTGAAACAGCTATCACTAACGGTTTTTGCCGTTACACTTTTTACAATAAAAACGTGATTTGAGCCAAACTTATCCACTAAAACACTTAAATTATAAATTATAGTATAATTATTTAATGCGATGAACTTGATTAGGGCAGTAAATTATATAAAAATTAAATATTTTAAGCGGAGCTCTAATGTTTACAACTTGGCCGTTCCCAAGTTCCGAGTACGCTCGAAACTGACGCAACCTATCTATTCATTTTGTGGTAGGCACGCTATTCACGCAGAAGCTTAGTTTAATAAGCAGCGATTTTGAAGCCACTTGTAGTAGGCTGTTGAATAACTCTGACACAGTCATTGGAAGTACATCACACTCCACAAGCCTTTCAAGCAACCGTCGTTCCCGCCGGCGGGGACGCGGAAGTCCCTCATTTGTGCCAACCTTCTTGTTTGTGCCCTTCTTGGGCAACTACCGGTATTATCTCGGGCTGACATAGTCCGATCCCGGAACAACTCGTAAGAACAGTCTCGCCCCAAGTGCGTGATTGGGCTGGTTGTTTGAACAACCACACTCACACACACACACACACACACACATTCACACACTCACACTTCAGGGTGAAACCTCACTACCCACCAAATAGTTAGGTGTAGGTTTCAAGACTCGGGCCACGAGTGCATAGGCAATAACAAAAAAACACTGACACCACACGGTTTGTTAGATGACTCAGTGTCCCACGCGAAAAAGAAGGAACATTGAAGATTCTCTGTTACCCTTTTCTAGGCGTATTTAGCTAAGAGTGCATTATTCCCAGATAGTTATTTAAGGTGGTAATGTGGAAATTATAATGTAGGTACATAGGTACTAGTGGTATAGGTTTGGTGGTGGGTTTTTGTCGTAAGATATTCAGAATGCTGTGTATGTATGTGTAGTGTAACCTACATATAAATAGCAAGTAAGTATTAAAAGTATAGAGATTAAATCGTAACGACGTATTAAATTTTAAGAATGCTTTACATGTAATGTATTATATTGGCAATAAATTCCGTCATAAATAAGTTTTATTTTCCGATTTCTGCCCTCTTTCTGCCACAAAGGTTTTAGCCTCTCCGCACCAGGGTCTGACCGTTCCCACAGCAAAAGGGACGATACTTTGTATTGAATTTACCATCAGAATAGACATTTCGATTTTGTTTTTAGTGGAATACGTGAGCTCTAAGCGTGGTGGTGTGGTGATGAAACTGAACGGTTACTGCTACCATGTAGACCTGAGGAACGATCCCCGCATCAGGTGGAGATGTTCGAGACGCAGAGGCTGTCGCGCTTCTGTCACCACCATCAATGGAGAAATTGTCAAGATTGCTAACGAACACAATCACTGATCTGATGGAAATAGGTTTACCTATTGCTATTTTTGTGAGACGCCTTCCAAGGCTAGGTGCTATGTTGAAAATCGATAAGTTACGTTTTTATCCAGTGGTGCATTAATTTTTAATTGCAAACGGCAGCCTAGCCTTGGAAAGCTTCCCAATTTTGTTGATGGATTCATAGTCTTTATTTTAATAAATGTGTATTTTTGTTTAATTTGGATGGACTGGTACCTACTTAAAACATTACAAAATAATTAATTATGTAAATAAAAAGTAATTTATAAGTATAACTTAATGTTATTCCTAAAAGTAAATTATTACATTTCTCATTGTTTCATTTGACCTTTCTTTTTTACATCGGGTGGCAACAAAAAATAAAACATGTACTTATAATAATAATCCACCCACACAAACTACCCGCGAAGTTCCAGCTCGTCTCGCATGAGATGGACAACTGAACAAAATGAAACCATAATTCGGGCATACTATAAAATAACAGAATTAGACACAAACAGGACCACATACAGACAACCACTACATGAAGCTTTTATCACTGCGTTTCCCTCACTCTCACACGTGTCTGAGCAACGTGTATCGGATCAACTAAGAGCGATTGTAAACAACAAGTATATAAGCGACGACAGATTAGACACAATAAGACAAGAAGTAGCAGAAGAGCTCTCAATAAATACTAATTCTCCCATTATCGACAATACTAACGATATAGATGAAATCTCATTTTTAAATGAGATTGATGCTCCTATTTCCGAAGAAATTATAACTGACCAACAAAACCCTAATCCAAAGAGAGACCCAAATATAGACGAAACATTTAATCAGACTTATCAGCACTTTTCAAACACAGACCCTACAACCAGACCTTTTATCCCTAAACAAAAGTCATCCAAAAAATTCGCAGCAATAGTCGACTATTTAAATAAAGTTACACTCCCTGAGAATATTAATCGAGAAACCGATTTTAAGACTTTACAAACTAGTATTTACTGTGCAGCATGGACTGCTGCTAAAATAAATGGAGCCAAAATATCTCTTGAACCGACCGACAGATCCCGACCGAATACAAAGGAACACAAACCTCACTGGCAAAGACGGTTAGAGCGTAGACTGGAAGACTTACGTACAAAAATAGCAAGGTTGACACACTTCATGAATGGGAGTAGAAGCAGAAACCTAGATAAACAAGTAGAAGATATAATAGAACAATATAAAATCCACACAGTACACGAAGAATCAAACACACAACTTACACACACTCTTGACACTCTTAAACAAAACTCGCAGTCACTGCAGGACGTCTTCGTAGGTATAACGCTTGTAGTCTTAGAAAACAACAAAATAATCAATTCAAAAATAATGAAAGGCAGTTTTATCGTAAGATAAGACAGGAGACAACAAACACACACGAAACTGCCGACCCCGACAATACAGATGACACCCCAGATCCAGAAGACTTACAATGCTTTTGGGCTGGGATATGGGAACAACCAGTCGAGCATAATGTACAAGCTGAGTGGATACAAATTGAAACAGAGAACCACAGTTCAGTCCCCCAAATGACTTTCGACTATATTCCAATAGATACTTTCCAAAAAGTCCTACGCAATTTACATAATTGGAAAGCACCGGGGTCAGACAACTTGCACAGCTATTGGTATAAAAAATTCACAAGTATACATGGTTTCTTACATAATTTTTTGAACAGCTTTATAGAAGACCCGACAACGGTTCCACCTTACATCACTCTCGGAACAACAGTTATGATACCCAAAGACAGCACTGACACATCCAACCCCGCAAAATACAGACCAATTACTTGTTTACAAACTTTGTACAAAATTCTCACGTCCTGCATATCTGAACTTATTTATAAACATATACAAGACAACAACATCTTGGCTGAACAACAAAAAGGTTGCCGAAAATTCAGCCAGGGTTGTAAAGAACAGCTAGTCATAGACTCAGTCATTCTTCAACATGTTCAAAAAACGAGATCCGACTTATTTAGCATGTACATTGATTATAAAAAGGCATACGACTCAGTCCTCATTCCTGGCTATTACAAGTACTTGATATATATAAAATACATCCGAAAATAGTCAACCTTCTAAAACTACAATGAAAACTTGGACCACAAGGCTAAAACTAACAACCCCTCAAAACTGTAGAGACTGGACCGATTAAAATACAGCGAGGTATATTCCAAGGACGCACTCAGTCCCTTGTGGTTTTGTCTTGCTCTGAACCCACTTTCGAATATACTAAACTCATCTACACCAGGATATAAGTTAAAATACACTGAAAATGACGGACAAACTGACAGACGACAAACTATTAACCATTTATTATATATGGATGACATAAAGTTGTACGCAGATAACGAAGAACAGCTATACCAACTAGCTAACCTAACAGAATTATTTACGACTGACATCAAGATGGAGTTCGGCATAGACAAATGCAAAATTAACTCGATCAGAGCGGGCCACAGATACAGACACAATTACGAGCTAGAATCTGGGCAAACTATAGAATCACTAGAGGAACAGGAGACATATAAATACTTAGGTTACCAACAATCACAACAAATAAAATGTAAAGAAACTAAAGAGAAATTAAGGCAGCAATTCCGACACCGACTCAACTCCATTTTGAAAACACAGCTACATGCTCGGAACACAGTGAAGGCAATCAACACCTATGCCATTCCCATCCTCACATACTCCTTTGGCATAATAAATTGGTCAAAATCTGATCTCAAGTCTTTGCAGCGTACGATTAACACAACGCTCACAAAATTTAGGAAGCACCATCCTAGATCTTGCCTTCAAAGACTGACGTTGCCAAGAAAGGAAGGAGGCCGAGGACTTAAAGATATAACAAATTTGCATAATAGACAAATTACGACCCTTAGGAAATACTTCCACACCAAAGCAGAATCGTCATCACTGCATAAAGCCGTAGTTCAAAATGATCTAAAAGCAACACCTTTAAACATGCAAGACAACACAACACAAAATAACGAGAGACTAACTGACGACAATTACAAAATTGCTGAGTGGGCCCAAAAGTCCTTACACGGAAGACATCGCCACGACCTGAGTCAAACCAATGTCGACAAAGATGCGTCGAACGCATGGCTTAATCGTGGCGACTTATTCCCAGAGACAGAAGGCTTCATAATAGCAATACAAGACCAAGTAATAGAAACGAGAAATTATCAAAAATATATTACCAAAACCTTAGCCTCAGATACATGTAGAAAATGCAATAGCTGCCCAGAGACCATCCAACATATTACAGGTGCATGCAAAACCATAGCCCAAACCGACTACAAACATAGGCACGACCAAGTAGCTAACATTTTACACCAAAAACTTGCTCACCAACATAACCTAATCCCAACAGTTCAGCCATATTATAAATATAGCCCACAAACTGTCTTAGAAAACTCAACGACCAAACTTTACTACGACCGAGCCATCCTTACTGACCGGACAATTCACTACAACCGACCTGACATAACATTAATAAACAAAACTGACAAAACCGGATTTTTAATTGATATAGCAGTCCCTAACACACACAATTTGCAAAACACGATAGCCGAGAAATTGACAAAATACGTGGAACTCAAGGATGAAATTACCCGAATCTGGCGCCTCCAGAAAGTGACAATAGTCCCCGTAGTAATTTCATCAACAGGTGTAATACCAAAGCAGCTCCACCAGTCTCTCAAGACACTCAAGCTCTCGGCTAACACATACAACCTGATGCAAAAGGCTGTTATCTTAAACACATGCCGCATAGTACGTAAATTCTTGCACAATGAACACTCATCACCACAAACTCCACCGACAATCTCACAACCTGACATACGAATCACACGACCTGACACACAAAATATACCAACAATCACGCGACCTGACGCAGAAAATACACCGACAATCACACGACATGACACACAAAACTTACCAACAACCATACAACATGACACACAAAACTATCCAACAATCACACGACTTGATACACAAAACTTACCAAGACTCACACGACATGATACACAAAACATACTAACACTCACACGACATGACACACAAATCATAGCGACAAACACGCGACCTGATGTACAAACTAATCAGAATTTAAACCCTGATATGCACTTGGCCTAGGCCCGTGCGTATCGGCTTACCGGTGAAAACCGAGATAAACAAAATATACAAAATAATAATAATAATAATAATAACCCCCCCAAGGGAGTGAACCTTGTCGCGGTGGGGGGGCTTAAGGAGAGGCGATACTAAAATATGTCTGAACGTCTAGACGTGAACTACCCAAAGTAAGGAACAATTGAATACCCAACAACATCTTAGGTATACCCTCTCTGAACTAATTACTCCCAACCAAAACCCTCATGGAGCAGAATAAAGGTAAATATTATCTACGGTCGCTACCCGGGGGTCGCCGGGGCGCATCTGGAGCCGGTGCTGGATGCCTCAGTTCGCGGGACACCGGTGACGTGGAGTTGAGCAGGCGGGCTCCCGTCACACAATATGTTACAGCCGGACGTCGGGAGTTGAACAGGCGGGCTCACGACGAAGATGCGACAGCTGACTCTTCGGGCGATGATACATCATTACTATTCTCATCCATCCCATCGACTTGCCCATCATACATGACAAGGCGTTCATCAACTCTGTCATCCACAAGCACACTTAGTGATGATGTGCTTGTATTTAACAATACCCGCATTCCGCAATCAGCCGATATGCGATCGAACACCAGATCGCCCCTGTCTGTGGATGTTGCGCAGGAGGCACTCGCCGACAACCCTGCACCCAGACATAGTGCGCGCAAAAGATGGCCAGAAAATGTCAACCGATTCATCTGGCGCACCTACCTGATTCATTCAAGACTAGGCACAATAACGCGAGGTTACTTAGACGCAGTACACTACGATTTTACACAAGAATTTCCAGAGTACCATGCATCAAAACAAAGGCTAGGGGACCAGCGCAGAGCAATTATCAATAATAAATTATTACCTCAAAATATACTGGACCAGATAAAAACTGAAGTAGCTGAATATTTACAGTTGTCAAACCAACACCATAGTACTCAACAATCGGGACACAGTAGTATTCAACTCTCTCACCAAACTAACTCTACAGGAAGAACTAGACTAATTTGGACAGATGACATGAACGAAGCAGTGATGAAGTCTTATTATGAGGTGACTAAGAATGAAAGAGATCTGACGGCGTACAGAAAAAAGCTACATGAAAAATTCTTAGAATACTACCCTAACCTTTCTTTCGTATCCGAACAGCGTGTATCGGACCAACGTAGAGTAATAGTAGCAAATAAAATGATCACATTAGATAGATTAGAGGAAATACGAAGGGACATAGAGTCTCAGGCACAATTAGTAAACATCAACTCAACTACACATGTTACCCAACTTGACGAAAACTTAGGACATATGCGTGCAATGACAGGAACAACAGATGAGAATACACCGGAATTAATAAGAGAGACAGGTCGAAATTTAGGGGAGCAAGATGATTCAGCGAAACAAAAAATTGAAGTAACATTCAATCAAGCGCTCGAACGCTTCAAAGACACTGAACCGACTGCCAGACCTTACATACCAAAACAAAATTCTTCACGCAAACTAGCATCAATAGTAGATTTCATTGATACGTGTTTACTTCCCAAACACCTTCATATAGATATAGACTTCATGACACTTCAAACCCTAATATATGTTTCGGCATATACTGCAGCAAGCTGCAATGGTAGTAAAATTGACATCAACAGTGCTAATGTGCAACAACGACAACAAAGACGTAAGCCATCATGGCAATTACGGCTCGAAAACAAAGTAAAATCTCTTAGAACTGATATTAGTCATTTAACAAAATATATTCAAGGAAATTATAGCCCTAGAGTAATGACAGGTATAGATAGTATCAAAAATAGGTACAAAATACATGCAACTTTTGAAAAACCAAACACTGAGCTGACAGAGTTTTTAGACACCCTAAAGCAAAAACTAAATGTTGCTGCTAGTAGGTTACGCAGGTACCTCAAATGTACTGATAGGAAAACACAAAACTCCCAGTTCAAAAATAATGAGCAAAACTTTTACCGTAATCTGACTAAAAAGCACCAGCAAAATAACACGGACTCAATTACCAGTACACCATCACCTGAATCACTTAGAGAATATTGGGCGAATATCTGGGAAAACCCCGTCCAACACAATAGTAACGCAGATTGGTTAAATAATGTTGGTGACGAATGTACCACTGAGATGGAGTTTGATCATGTACAGGTAGAGATATTTAAGAAAGTGTTAAGCAAAGCACACAATTGGAAGTCACCAGGAACTGACAACATCCATAACTACTGGTACAAGAAACTCACTAACATTCATTCTCACATACATAACCATATAAATAAATTCATTCAATCACCTGACACGCTTCCTAGTTACATCACACAAGGTAAAACATATATGCTGCCAAAAGACAGTGATACACAGAATCCCTCAAAATACCGCCCTATTACCTGTCTTCAGACCATTTATAAAATCTTAACCTCTTGTATCAGTGAAACTATTTATACTTACTTAAATGTACAAAACATAATGGCTGAACAACAAAAAGGCTGTAGAAAAGGAAGCCAAGGGTGCAAGGAGCAATTAGTTATTGATGCAGTTGCGATGAAACAGGCACTTAAACGAAACAGAGACATCCATTCCATGTACATTGATTATAGAAAAGCCTATGATTCTGTACCACACACTTGGCTGTTACATGTATTAAGTTTATACAAAATACACCCTGCAATCGTAGACTTTTTAAAGGTGACTATGCAAAAATGGCAGACCATCCTAAACCTGAAACAGAACACCACAACTATTAGTACTGAACTGATTCAAATTCAAAGAGGCATCTTTCAGGGTTACGCACATAGTCCTTTGTGGTTCTGTCTGGCATTAAATCCGCTCTCAAAATTACTAAATAACGCACAGGTAGGACTCAAACTTACATCTAATGAGTCAAGTCATTTACTGTCACACCTTTTATACATGGATGACATCAAGCTATTTGCCAACAATAAAGCCGAGTTATTCAAATTAGCAGATATTACACAAGAGTTTTCCAACGATATCCGGATGCAGTTTGGCATTGACAAGTGTAAGATTCACTCCATCGAGAAAGGAAAATTACAAAATAATTCGTACACTCTGGAGAATGGGGAGCGAATAGAGTCATTGAGTGAACAGGACGCTTATAAATACCTCGGATTCCAGCAATCAAAACAGATACAACATAAGACTATAAAAGCAGAATTAACAAAGAAATTTAGACACAGACTTAACCTTATCTTAAAAACCCACCTTAACGCAAGAAATATTGTTAAAGCAGTAAACACATTTGCCATTCCTGTTCTTACTTACTCTTTCGGTATCATCAACTGGTCGAAAACAGATCTTGCCAAGCTGCAACGGAATGTAAACACAAACTTCACAAAATTTAGGAAACATCACCCAAAATCGTGTACAGAAAGACTTACCTTACCTCGACAAGAGGGAGGTAGAGGGCTGATAGACCTCCAGAATCTTCACAATAAGCAAATCTTAACCCTGAGAAAATACTTCCACATTAAATCCGAGAGTTCCCGATTACACCAATACATCACTGAAATAGATAACAAAATGACACCACTTAACCTTTGTAGCAAGATTTCACAACCCAACGAGCAACTAGTTTCCAGTGAACATAAAATAGCAAGCTGGACGCAGAAGTCACTACATGGGAGACACCGATCCGACCTAAGCCAAACACATGTCGACAGAGACTCGTCGAACGCGTGGCTTAGAAGAGGTGAACTGTTTCCCGAGACTGAAGCGTTCATGCTTGCTATTCAGGACCAAGTAGTAGCTACCCGCAATTACAGGAAATATATAACGAAAGACCTAGGTCAACAAAGTGATCTATGCCGACGCTGTCACAGCTCGTCTGAAACGATACAGCATATCACAGGGGCATGTAGGACTTTAGTACAAACAGACTACAAACATCGCCATGACCAGGTTGCATCTGTCATCCACCAACACCTTGCTGTTTCGTGTAAGTTCCTAGACAAAAAAGAGCCATACTACAAATATAAGCCACCGACTGTCCTAGAAAATACTAATTATAAGCTTTACTGGGATCGAACTATCCTCACCGATAAGACCGTTCATTATAACAGACCTGACATAACTCTACATGACAAAGAAAATAGAACTGCTTATTTAATCGACATTGCTATACCAAACACACACAACCTACAATCAACAATCACAGAAAAGCTAACCAAGTATCAGGATCTGTCCATAGAAGTAGGCACACAGTGGCAAGTCCGAACAACACACATTGTCCCGATTGTTTTATCTTCCACAGGCGTAGTCCCAAAAACTTTAAAGAATAGCTTAAATACATTAAATATCCCCTTAAATCTAATTAATACTCTACAGAAAGCAACCATCTTGAACACTTGCCGAATCACGCGCAAGTTTCTTACATCTTCGGTAACCTCAAGCTCACAGAACACGGACCCCATCTCACTTGGCTAAGGCCCGTGGGATGGGAGAAAACCTCCATATATGGAGAGAAATAAAAATAAATTCATAATAATAATAACCCGATTTAAATTTTAATGACCCTTGGTTTTATACCCGCGTCATTAAAATAAAAACCCCCCAAAAGGGTGAATCTTTAAAGAAAAAAGAAAAAATAATAATAATAGCCTTTATTGCCGACCATACATTTCATTTTCAATACATTTCATTCAAATAATCTAGTCTTAAAATAAATTATAGTTATTAATTAAATAATTAAATCAAGCGTGCTATATTACATTCATTACAAAATTATTTAAAAATCAATTTTATACAAATTCTTTTTTCATTGAAATTTTTATTTTGTCATTTCTTCATCTTCAATGTCGGCCTGCCGCTCGGCATAGGCCTCCCCCAGTTTTCTCCATGAATTTCTATCTATTGCCATTCTTCTCCAAGTTGTCCCAGCCAGCACCCGTATGTCATCTTCCCATCTTCTAATCGGTCTTCCTCTCTTCCTTTTTCCATCTCTAGGATACCAGACAGTAACACATTTTGACCATTTGTTCTTTTTGTTTCTAATCATATGACCTGCCCAGTTCCATTTTAGTTAGTTGATAGTCTTCAATACGTCTGCTACTTTGGTCTTTTTTCTAATGTCTTTTAGTCTGATTTTATCTTTTAGTTTAATGTTAAGTATACTTCTTTCCATGCTGTTCTGACACACCTTGAGTGCTTTCTTGTGCTTTCTTTCTTTTCCACCATCGACCATATACACACTATAAAACAAGTTATCGAAAAATACAACGAATATAATAAACCGTACTACTTAGCTTTCGTTGACTACAGTAAAGCATTTGATTCCCTAAAACATAGTAGCATATGGGAAGCCCTAATGTCACAAGGGGTCCAACTTAAGTACATTAGAATAATTAGAGAAATCTATAGGAACTCAACAGCAAAAATTAGAACAGAAAGGGAAGGGGATGAATTCAAAATCACAAAAGGAGTGAGACAAGGTGATCCACTCTCCCCGAAGCTATTCTCGGCCGTCCTAGAACAAATATTTCGAAAACTGGACTGGGATACTTTCGGATTAAATATCAATGGAGAAAAAATGAACCACCTAAGATTTGCCGATGACTTGATACTGCTTAGCGAAACATCACAGGAACTACAAGTCATGCTAGAACAACTCTCAGCACGTAGTATTGAAGTGGGACTGTCCATGAATACCGAAAAAACGAAACTAATGACTAACAGAGAAAAACAAACAATTGTTATAAATGGAAATACTATAGACTATGTCAACCATTACACTTACCTGGGACAAATAATAGCACCAAAGGATCTGACTGACAAGGAAATAGACACAAGAATAAATAAAGCATGGAAAAGATACTGGTCCTTAAAAGAAATAATGAAAAACCCACAATTGCCAATCAATAACAAAAGAAAAATTCTAGATACGTGTGTCCTACCTTGCTTAACTTACGGCTGCCAAACTTGGGCGCTTACTAACAAGCACAAGAAACATGTACTTACCTTCTTCTTATTTATTCACATTCTAACATCAATACTTTGTTTCGTTCACAGAATTCAAACCAATGTACATCAAAAACTCGTCTGGTAAGTTTACATTTTTTTTTTCGTCGCTTAGGTACTATATTTTGGTTTATCTACAGAAAAAGAAGTGACATCTAAATACTTGTTACAGATGATTCAGAAGAGATAGAGTTTTACTACACAAAGAGCAAGTTCGGCAACAAGATGCTTGTCGTGAACGGTTTCCGGTTCAAGTTCAACGGGAAGTTCGGCGACCGGAAGCGGTGGATCTGCATCAATACGGCGGACAAGTGCCGCGCCTTCGCGCTCACCGTCGACGACGTGCTGGTGACGGTCCACGACACCCACAACCACCCCTGGAGCCTCGGCAACTCCGCCAAGACCAGGAAAGTGGCCGAAACTGACAGCAGCGGTGCCCCCAAGAAACCGTACTACATCCCGATTGATCCGAAATAATGTACAGGTTGAGCTTAAGTAATGTAGGTAACCGTTCTACAAAGTTCATTGCCTTCACCCTCAGCGTCGAAGATGTGTTAGAGATGGTGAAATTGGTGAATGAGACCGTCAACTACCCCTGGAGCCTCGGGAACTCCGTCAAGACCAGGAAAGTGGCCGACATCCCACATCCCGATTGATCCGAAATAATGTAAATCATTGTATAAATAAAGTATAACGAGTGTAAGCGTATACCTAGTGTTATACCGAAGTGTGGTAAAATAAAAATCGATACTGTAAAATAGAGTATAGTGTAAGTGAGCATTAAAATACCTATCTATCTGAATAAAAATCGGCAAGTAGAAAGCTAATTTGGCTTTAATACGATTCATGTCTACAAATCTGGGAATTTTAAAACCTGGAGAGTTGGGAAAGTCAATTGATTATAACACATGATTTTACAAATCCAAAATTCTTACAAAGCTTACTGTTGAAGTAGGTTATAGTATTAGGTACTGTTGATCTCAACTGATAAACTAGTTTCCTACCTACCGCTGCAAGGTAACTGCCTAAAATAAAGAACAAATTTATGTTTATCAATTCTAGCACTCGTAGCAACCATTAGCAGCACATCGAACTCAGCAGCCTGCGAGCAGCCGATCAGGTTCGAGTCGACGCGGCACGGGAACCCCATCATCACGTGGGGTCGCTACCGGTTCACCAAGAAGCTGCAGCGCAAGGAGAAGGCCTGGTGGGAGTGCACGGCTCGCAGGAAGCGCGGCTGCCACTGCATCCTCGTCACCAGGAGCGACCGCATGGTCAAGCTCAACGGCTGGCACAACCACTAGACCTTCTAGTCTTTAGATTTTACGATTATGAAACAACCCATCGAGTTTGCTTTGAAATTGTTTACTATTTAGTAGGTAGGGTGTATCTGCAAATTTAAAAGTTATCGCTTCAGCTTAAATGCTGACTAAGTGAATAAGGATTACTCTGTTATGTGTACAAGTAGCTTATCGTAGAGGACGAAACTCACAAGAGTTGTCGCAATATCGTATAAATACAATATTGAATTTGGTAAATACTTAAATCAATATGTGTTAGAATAGATACAATTATGCATTTTAGTATTGTAATGAGCAATTTAATATTCTAGTCTTGTGATTCAATTAAAGCCAAAATGAAATCAAATGTCTTTTAATTATTTTTCAGTAACACACTCGAATACAAACCAGGTATCTTCTTCCTCAGCATGGAATAGCCGAATGAGGACGTTTGTGCAAATGATTTCTTTTTTATTTCAGAAGAACACGGAAAAGAAAATTCTTATTATGAATCTACAGGACTAGAGGCTGCCCCCACATTTACTACCTCCCAGCGTGGCAAACCCATGATCCAGATCGGCCAGTACCGGTTCAACAAGTGGTCCGGCAGCAGGGGCCCGCGCGCGCGCTGGGTGTGCAACAAGATCGGCTGCAAGACCACTATCATCACTTTGAACGACGAAATAATGAAATTTGTTCATGAACATAATCTTTAAACTGTTTTTCATAACGACGATAAGATGATACCTACATAGGTTAGGTACTTACTGTAGAGTAACAATATACACCGATGCTTCAATGTGATTGTTGTTCCGGTAGTGTTTAGTGACTCCCGAACAAAAGGTTCTATTGTGCTCATCTTTTGTTCTATTGTACCGTCATATTTCGTTCTAACTTTGCTCTCGCTTAGCCTAATTGGACCAAATTATATTTCTTAAACTAAACACATCTTAATTTTACATCTTCACCACCACCAAAATGATTTTGCTTTTACTTTCAGATATGACGCCTCAATTCGTACAAACTCTCCGTGGTCGTTGGATGATAGTTATTGGAAAGCACATCTTCCACAAAAACAGCAAGTACAAAGGGCCGCGAGCGAAGTGGTACTGCTCTAAGAAGCACTACGGATGCAAAGCCAACGTGATGGATGACGGTGGACGACACCATTGTCAATGTTCATAACCACCATGTACATTGATGATACGTGCTGGCGAAAATGATGACCAGGCAAATTAACACATAGTATAATAAGTAGTAGCATTTTGCGTTTCTCAGTATGTGTTGTAGAATTCGCTAACTCTTCCTAAACCATGCAACATGCGGGAAAATGAGTTTCGGCGGATAACTGCTGACAGGTCGCTAGGTCGTTAGTCCATACTAATATTATAAATTCGAAAGTAACTCTATCTGTCTGTCTGCTACGCTTTCACGCCTAAACCAATGAATCGATTTTGATGAAATTTGGCACAGAGACTGCTCATACACTGAGAACGGACATAGGCTACCTTTTTTTTCATTTGAGGGTCTGGAGTACCTGATGTAGACCATCAGAAGCACAACCAGGAGCCCAGCTAAACCATAGAAGATAGAGATATGAATCCAAAGCAAAAGTTGTTCAGCTTAATGGGACGCTTTTGCTGGCGAATAGACATTGAAGGTTTGGGTAACCTGATGTAGACCACCAGGTGCACCAACAGGAGCCCAGGTAAACTATTGGAGATACAGATATGACTCCAAAGCAAAAGTTGTTTAGATTGACGGGGGGGCTTCTGCTGGCCAAGATACATTGAAGGTATGGAGTGCCTGATGTAAACTATAGGAGATACAGCTATTACACCAAATTAAATATTGTTCAACTTGATGGGACGCTTCTGCTGGCGAATAGATATCGCTGGTTTGGAGTAACTGATGTAGACCACCAGTTGCACCAAGAGAAGCGCAGGTAAACTATAGAGGATACAGTTATGACTCCAAAGCAAAAGTTTTTCAGATTTAGGGGGCGCTTCTGCTAGACAAGAGACATCGAAGGTTTGGAGTACCTGATGTAGACAACCAAGTAGACCACCAGAAACTCAGCTCAACTATAAAAGATATTAAAATGGCTCTAAACAAGAAGTTGTTGAGCTAGATTGAACGCTTCTGCTGGCAATTCTACAACGGTTTGAGAAATGAGGTTTAAAAATATATACATAATTAGTAATAATTTTAGGTGGTGTGGAAATAAGATTTTTTACATATAAGGAAGAAAACGAAACGAAGTTCGCGGGTACCAGCTAGTCATTGATAAAAGATAAATAGTAATTTTAATTATAAAATATGTAATGAAAGTCGCAGGTACAAATCTGCGGTCGTTATTTATGCAAGTTTAAAAAATATACGTAATATAAGAAGTGTTGTATAATTTGGTATTCTAATTTGTTGCAGATGTATCGGGTACACCTTTGGAGTTTGTTACGTCTAAATACGGAAACAAAATGCTAAAACTGGGGAGAACACACGTACTATTTGGCTTCAACGCGGTCCAGCGCGCCCCGGAGCGGCAGAATGCGCTGGAATTGCGGCAAGACCAGATACGGGTGCAGAGCTTGTGTATACACCACTGATAACACCATTATCAGCTTAAATAATAACCACAATCATGAGAGTGGTAGTAGGTCATCGACCAATAAAAAGTCTGTGACCAGTTTCACACACGTTGACTGCTGAAATCCCGCCAGGCGGCTGCAGCACGGGAGCACCCGCCTCGCTCTCCATACCCGCGGGCGTCGCTCGGGGGCTATATGAAACTCACCATGTGGGTTTAACCACTATAACAAGCTTAATTTAAGAGCCAATCAATAAATTTAAAACTATGTGCTTATTCAACAAACGCAACATGCAAATCTATTATTTACATTATAATTTACGATAAAATTAATTATGTGAAATAAATATCACTTTCTTAAATGTTTATTTTGTTCTACCTCTAGTTGTTATATTGGTCAGCCAGAAACCTGCTTGCTATTGAGTACACTTTACTTTCTTAGTAAAAAAGTATAGGATAGAAGCATTTTCAGCTTGACTATAACCAGTGATTACCTATCTATCCTACTGGTATAATGACTTGAAACTACAGTTATTTTCCTGAATCATATTTTGATTTTATATTGGTGCTTATAAAATATTATGTCCATGATTATTTGCAACTTTTTACCGAAATATGAAAAAGAAACATGGCGGCGTGTGGCATTGTTTTGTGCGCAAGGGCTCAGTGGTGGGTAAAAGTGCGACACCCACCGCCTCCGTATGCGTGACGTGCACGTCATCACGCGCGTAGCTATGACGTTGTATTGTTTGGAACCGTATGAGACACGGCACACCGCGGTACGCGGGCAGGTGCCGCCTCTCATACAATCCCATACGTCCTGATTACGGAGGCGGTGTGCTTACCAATCGCATAAAGGCACACTGCACATTGACTGGGTAATGTAGGTAAAGATTGTACAAACACAATGCAATGGACTCGCCAGGTCCACCTATTAATTAGTTTCTTCTGTCAGTGACCTATGCAACGAAACTACAGGCTCTCTATATTGTGACAACAGGTGAAATTTGATGTAAATTGCGTTAGTCGGTTAGCCATTGTTATTTCATTATTAAACCGGCTACGCAATGTACATCGAATTTCACCTGTAGTATTGTAGCCTGTAGTTTCGTAACATCGGGCTCTGCTTGTTTTTTATTTCAAGTGTTTTTTAATTAAACTTTGCATGCATAGAATATCGTCTAATTTTTTCATTTATCCAATGTAGGTGTAAAATACCCATAGATATCGTAATAGTTTATTGCAGTTAAAAATATATATATATGTTCCATAGATCTAAGGGGCATTCCGGCGAACTACATAGTTTCTAAATATGGAAACAACCTAATAGTGATGGGGTCGAACCGCTACTACCTGCACGGCACCTACAAGAAACGAGAGTCGAAGAAGAAGCGATGGATGTGCATCAAGAACCGAGGCGGCTGCAGGGCTGTCCTCTTCACTTTGAACGACATTATTGTAGAAACCAAATATGTCCACAATCATTCTTAATATCGTCAAAAAATATTTTACATTGTTATTATTTTATTTAGTTATAATTTTTAACGATCTGATAATAATATTTTAAAATTTACATTAGCAACGGTGTTTTTAATAAACAAATAAAAAATCAAGTAAAATAACTTTTTTATAAGGTACACAAATCTATAATTCGTTGGTTCACAATCATCATCTTCAAAATGACCATTCGCAATACCAGATCATTGCAATACCGATTACCTGTTGTTGCCAGTCAAAGGGTAATGGTATGGGGATGATGGGCCCTTTCTCAAAAAGTTGGCCGCGCGACCTGTATACGTCGGGTATTTTTTTATTTATGCACCCAGCAGATAAATTTTCCATGTTTGTTTTTAAACATAGTTCTTGCACAAAGACCATGTGTACTATTGTGTACTTATACAGGGTAGTAGGAAAACTAGTACGTTCCTTCAAACTACACGTTCTAAAGGTACAATAAATTTTTTATTTGTTTTAGAAAAAATGGGTAAAACGAAACGTGATCCAGTAGAAGAAGCAGCTAAAAAAAGAGAGAGAGAGAGACTACGTTACCAAAAGATTAAAAATGATCCCGAGTTATACGCTGAATATCAAATGAAAAATAAATTGAAATATGAAAAACTGAAAAGTGAAAAGAAAATTCTGCGTATAAAAGAAATGTCCAGGACCCAGCAAAAGATTCAGAGAAAGAAGTGGAGAGACGAAAAAAATAGAAGATATTTAAGAAACAAAAACAAAAGAAGCGCTAGAGAGTGAATAAGTTGCTCCAAACCGGGCCGGAACGGGACGGAAGATCGAGTTGCTCGAAGCATTGAACCTCCTAGAGCGATAAATGCCCCAAAAAGACAAGATGAACATTTGAACAATGATAAAAAGAAGTCCAAAAACTAAAACCCGACTACTGAGAGATCGCGCTCTAAAAGAAAGAAACAAGAATTTTGAAATATTAACTACACACAATTTAATGCCTCTATCGTCTACAAAAGTCATACAAAGCTAACACCTATAATAATTAATTTTTGTGGAAATTTAATATAAATTTATAGTCGTTTTGAGGTGCTAGCTGTGGTCGTGTGCCACTTTGCCTATATTTTTTATTATGTAAGAAGTACTGGAATACGTGGGTGGCACACGACCATAGCTATCACCTCAAAACTACTATGAATTTATATTAAATTTCCACAAAAATTAATTATTATAGGTGTTAGCTTTGTATGACTTTTGTAGACGATAGAGGCATTAAATTGTGTGTAGTTAATATTTCAAAATTCTTGTTTCTTTCTTTTAGAGCGCGATCTCTCAGTAGTCGGGTTTTAGTTTTTGGACTTCTTTTTATTTTAAATATTTTGGAGTTAAGTATGGTTAAATAAGTTCCAAACACGCCTGTAATAACAAAGAATACTCAGTATAGCTACTCTCGTAAAATACTGTTGCAGATGTGGAAAGTGTAGGTACATACTCCAAAACGTAAATGATAGCTTTTTCGCTATAGAAAAATACAAGCTGACTTAAAAGAATGAGAAGGTATGATTATTAGATAGGACATATAGTGTTAAAACTAAGAAGTTCTGATGATGATCCTCGTCTTTTTTCAATTTTCACCCTAAAAAGATTTATGCTTGTCACAAATCTCCAAAACCTCGAATTTCAAATACTTCTAATGTTAAAAAATCGCTAAAATTTTTATACCTCATAGAGGTAGAAGAGACAGATACAGAAGAAAAGCCTGCGAAATTAAGAAGTGTACCTTGGTTAATAACGCAAAACCAACCTAAAACCGCCTGAAGTGAAACTATTGTCGAGAAGACCAATATTCAAAATTCAAAATTCAATTATTTATTTCTTTGTAGGAATGTACAAGATTCTCTTAAAGAAAGTCATATTCTAATACAATCTTAAAAAAGAGAAAATTTCCAATGCAAAATTTTCTCTTTTTAATAGCTGCATTCATCGCCTTATAGCCTTTCTTTTCCCACTAGGTGGCAAACGTAAATGCAGCGATCACCCGAGGAGATGGTTGGTGCAAGGTTTACTTTTAAAGGGGATGTTAACGTTTTACTTTTCTGTAAGCTAGCCCCCTCAACCCCCCGAGTCGATGGTTGGTGCAAGTTTCACTTCTAATGTAGATTTCCACGTTTCCTTTTTCTGTGAGGGGGCAAGCCCCCCTCAACCCCCCAAGTCGATGGTTGGTGCGAGTTTCGCTTCTAAGGTAGATGTCAACGATTCTTTTTTCTATAAGGAGGGCAAGCCTCCCTCAACCCCCCGAGTAAATGGTTGGTGCGAGTTTCACTTGTAAAGTAAATGTCCACGTTTCTTTTATCTGTGAGGTAGGCAAGCCCACCTCAACCCCCCAAGTCGGTGGTTGGTGCGAGTTTGGCTTCTAAAGTAGATGTCTACGATTCTTTTTCTATAAGGGGGGCAAGCCCCGCTCAAACCCCCGAGTAGATGGTTGGTGCGAGTTTCACTTCTAAAGTATATGTCCATGTTTCTTTTTTCTGTGAGGGGGGCAAGCCCCCCTCAACCCCCCGAGTCAATGGTTGGTGCGAGTTTCACTTCTAAAGTAGATGTTTACGATTCTTTTTTCTGTGAGGGCGGCAAGCCCCGCCCACACCCCCGAGTAAATGGTTAATGCGAGTTTCACTTCTAAAGTAAATGTCCATGTTTCTTTTTTCTGTGAGGGGGGGGGGGCAAGCCACCCTCAACCCCCGAGTCGGTGGTTGGTGCGAGTTTCACTTCTAAAGTAGATGTCTACGTTTCTTTTTTCTGTGAGGGGGGCCAGCCCCCCTCAACCCCCCGAGTCGGTGGTTGGTGCGAGTTTCACTTCTAAAGTATATGTCTACGTTTCTTTTTTCTGTGAGGGGGGCCAGCCCCCCTCAACCCCCCGAGTCGGTGGTTGGTGCGAGTTTCAATTCTAAAGTAGATGTCCACGTTTCTTTTTCTGTGAGGGGGGCAAGCCCCCCTAAACCCCCTGAGTCAATTATTGGTGCGAGTTTAACTTCTAAAGTAGATGTTTACGATTATTTTTTCTGTGAGGGGGGCAAGCCCCCCTCAACCCCCCCCGAGTAAATGGTTGGTGCGAGTTTCACTTCTAAAGTAAATGTCCACGTTTCTTTTTTCTGTGAGAGAGGCAAGCCCCTCTCAACCCCCCGAGTCGGTGGTTGGTGCGAGTTTCACTTCTAAAGTAGATGTCTACGTTTCTTTTTGTTTGGGGGCAAGCCCCCCTCAACCCCCCGAGTCGGTGGTTGGTGCGAGTTTCACTTCTAAAGTAAATGTCCACGTTTCTTTTTTCTGTAAGGGGGGCAAGCCCCCCTCAACCCCCCTTGAGTAAATGGTTGGTGCGAGTTTCACTTCTAAAGTAGATGTCCTTGTTCTTTTTTCTGTGAGGGAGGCAAGCCCCCGAGTCGGTGGTTGGTGCGAGTTTCACTTCTAAAGTAGATGTCCACGTTTCTTTTTTCTGTGAGGGAGGCAAGCCCCCCTCAACCCCCCGAGTCGGTGGTTGGTGCGAGTTTCACTTCTAAAGTAGATGTCCACGTTTATTTTTTCTGTGAGGGGGGCAAGCCCCCCTCAACCCCCCGAATCTATGGTTGGTGCGAGTTACACTTCTAAAGTAGATGTTAACGATTCTTTATTCTGTGAGGGGGGCAAGCCCCCCTCAACCCCCCCGAGTAAATGGTTGGTGCGAGTTTTACTTCTAAAGTAGATGTCTTTTTTCTTTTTCTGTGAGGGGGACAAGCCCCCCTCAACCCCCCGAGTCGGTGGTTGGTGCGAGTTTAACTACTAAAGTAGATGTCTACGTTTCTTTTTCTGGGGCAAGCCCCTCAACCCCTGAGTAAATGGTTGGTGCGAATTTCACTTCTGAAGTAGATGTCCTTGTTCTTTTTTCTGTGAGGGCTGTGAGGGGGACAAGCCCCCCTCAACCCCCCGAGTCGGTGGTGGTTCTCTATCCATTTGCATAAAAAGAATTGACATAATGTACTTTGGCACACTGTAATTTAAACTAATGATACTTACGCATAATTCATTTACGCATAACAGTTAAGGCATAATTTCTTTACGCATAAAAACTATTGCCATAATAGTACATAGACATAAAATACAAAACCATAAATTGTCATATGCATAAACAAAATAGGCATAAAAATCTGATGCATTAGAAGACCCTCTAAATTGTATAAAAATAACCTAACCTAACCTAACCTAACCTAAACTGGCCTAATTTAACCTAATATATCTTTAAAAATACTAAACTCACTTACATCTCCTGCCATTTGAACTTAATAAAAAATATATACATATTAGTCCAAAATAATTATTGCAAAAGTAATTATGCCAAAATATTGTTAGTACAAAATACAATAGTCTAAAATATGATTATGCCAAGATAAATATTATGGCAAGAAATTATTATGTCAAATCAATGGTAGGTGAAAAAAAGTTATGCGAAACATGTTATGCTAAAACATATTAGTGCAAAAAAAATTATGCCAATGAAAGGGATACCGTCGGTGGTTGGTGCGAGTTTCACTTCTAAAGTAGATGTCCACGTTTCTTTTTCTGAGGGGCAAGCCCCTTAACCCCTGAGTCAATGGTTGGTGCGAGTTTCGCTTCTGAAGTAGATGGTTACGATTCTTTTTTCTGTGAGGGGGTCTGGTTGGTGCGAGTTTCACTTCTAAAGTAGATGTCCACGTTTCTTTTTTCTGTGAGGGGCAAGCCCCTCAACCCTGAGTCAATGGTTGATGCGAGTTTCGTTTCTGAAGTAGATGGTTACGATTCTTTTTTCCGACTAGATGGTTGGTGCGAGTTTCACTTCTAAAGTAGATGCCTACATTTCTTGGATATTACGTAAGTATACGTTTCTTTTTGCGTGTTTGGATCGCACTGAGTGATTATGAATCTCCCCATCCGCAACCAACTTCGTATCAGGTAGTAACTGAGTAGCAACAGTTAGTACTATAGATACATAAAAGATCTTTTACATTAACATATTCGTTGCGTATATGTACCACCTTTGTTTTATATGCACGGATTTGCTATAGATATTTTATGTATCTTGTGCTTACATGTCAAATTAATTTTATCATCAACAATATGACAAGTCCGAGTCAAATGAGCTCGATTATAAAATGTTTGCCAAAAGTGTTAGTGCTATACCTTATCTTTATTCCGACTTCATTATCTAAGAAAATCTACGTTTTCGAGATAAAGTATATATATTTCTGGATTGTGCTAATTCAGCCCTTTCGTTTGATACCCAACTCGATACCAGTACAAGAAAATAAATATTTTCTTCGTTACTTCACACTGTATAGTGGGCGCCATAATCAATTTATTGTGACAATATATAGCCTATAACCATCGGCCTGATTAAACGCTTCTTTTGATACCTCAATTGTCAAATTCTGATAGGTAGTTTGTGAGTTATGAGGGAACAGATGAAATTATTCCACATACATAGCCACATACATACATACATACATACATACATACACACATAGCGGTCAAAATCATAACACTCCTTTTTGCTTCGCCGTAGTCGTGTAAAAATGACGATGACGTTGTGTACTATACAGGGTGTTAGGGACGGTGTAACGAAAACTTTGCAGGCGTGCTCAGACCATCAAACTGAACAACTTTTACTATGGAGCCAATGGTGGGAATCGAAAAAAAAATTCCGACCTCCCATACAAAGTCAGTCAGCTGATCGTGAATTTTGTATGGGAGGATGGAAAATTTTTTTCGTTTCCCACCATTGGCTCCATAGTAAAAGTTGTTCAGTTTGATGGTCTGAGCACGCCTGCAAAGTTTTCGTTACACCGTCCCTAACACCCCGTATACTATACTTACTAATGTAAATAAAAAAATGTCTATCCATCTTAACTTACTACTTTGGTAGGTTCCATTTATTAAATTGTATTTAAAGTGGTGGTACCAATATATAACACCATGGACCTTGGCTGAATAATTGGCGTCATGGTCAACCGCATGGTGGCGGTAATACCACCTACAAATGCATTCCCAAAGAGGGTTGACCGTCAGGCAGGCGGCAAAGCAAAATCCTTTTGCTACATAATTTTGTGTTCTAACAAAACATTTTGCACCGACCCCAACTGATTTGAAATATCTAAGGGAAGAAGGGTGATGTACCAACCAATATCATGCATGTTCGATTATTTTACAGTGTATTTCATTACGAGTACTAGGGGGCGAACCGCATTGCGGATTGGCGAACACCGTTACAATCTTCAGAGGATTTGTACGACTGAAAATAAGAAGTACTGGCGCTGCGTGAAGCGGAACACCAGGTGCCGCGCCAGCGCCTTCACTCAGGATAATGTGATCGTCAGCCTGAACTACCAACATAATCATTGAATAACGTATTAGAATTTTATTCCTTTCCATTATTATTTATATTGTTTTTGGTACTTGTATTGTTATGTAATTTATTATTTACCAAGCAATAAAGTGTTACCTAATATTTAGGTACTTATTTATCTAAAACTTCAACGGCATATTTTAGGGCCTGGACCTAAACCAAGTAGACACCACCTGGAAAGGGGCGACAAAAAAAGAAAATGTGTCGGATGTTATGAAAAAAGTGGCCAAGAGCGTGTCAGACACGCTCAAAAATAGGGTTTCGTAGTCAAAGTTTAAATATCAGGTTTTTCAGCGTTACAAAGTTAGTTTTGTTGCTGGTTTGTTTACAGCTGTATGGTGACCAACCGCAAATTGAAAAACTTAAATATTTCCTTAATTTTAAGTGATACAGTATTCGTTATAGTTTTCATGGTAACTTCATATTAACAACTATATTCCATATTTTTTTCAAATTTTTAGCATGCATACTTTAGAAGTTACAGCTGGAACAAATTATGGCACAAAAACGCCACTTTTAAAAGCAAATATCTCGAGACAGAAACATTTTAGAGACTTTGTTTCAAAGAAACCTCCCCTTAGTTTTAAAAGACCTATTCAACGATACCCTATTCAATATTACAGGAGAAAAAAAAATTTTTTGCCCCCCTTTCACATGTATGGGGAGGGGGTCCAAAAAATAATTAAAATATTTTTTCTCAACATTTCTAAGTTTGCGTCAACACAATCTATCTTTACACCAAATTTGATGTCGATAGCTCTAAAACTGACGTAGTTATGAGGGCGCGGCATACAGACAGACAGACAGACAGACAGACAGACAGACTTACCGAAATGATAAGGGTTTCTAGTAGACTACGAAACCCTAAAAATTGCGAATCATTTACACAAGCCGAGAGTCTAACAAAAAAGTTAAAAAGATTTTGTCGAAATGCGCTTAGTGTGAAAAACACTATTGCTTACTGTGTTTTGATGAAAAGCATGATAATTAAAAAAAACATGCTCAACTATCGACACTACAGGAAAAGATTTAGTAAAAGAGTGGTCAATCAAACAAAATCACCCTGGGGGGTAAATCTGAGCCCGTCTTTTGCCGTCTGGTACTGCACAGGCTGCAAGGCATCCGTCGGAATCCGAAGGTGAACATGACCATTAGTATACCTACCATAAGCCTGATTTGCATAGATATCGTATGACATTTGGCAAATTAATAAAAAAATTATTTACTGACGTTGATTAGTGCGTAAAACATATTTATTTTAGTTTACTTACTCCTGAGAGATCTCCAAACCGGTCGCAAAGTTGCAACTGTAGTTATAATCAGCGTCATAGATACACACTATTATGCTGTATTGCAAGTGCAACCGTTTTGGTATATTTGTTTGCAAAATTCTTTAAACCGTTTGCAATAAAGTAGATATGCCTAAAAAATATATTTATATCGTGGAGTTTGCTTTGCTCTAGTCTAGACTGAGTATCTTACTTACAGTTGAATTCGCTATGACGCGCGGCGGGCGGCTAGTGGCGACCGTGGCCGGCCACAGGTTCTACAAAAACAACAGGAGCAGAGGATCAACCTCCACGTGGTTCTGCTACCGCGCATCGTGGCGCGGCTGCAAGGCATCTGTCATTATTAGAGACAAACAGTTTCTTTTTTACAAGAACGAACACAATCATTAACATGCCATGGCGAAATGCGATGAGTCATTCTTGATTTTGTTGTAAAAATCGATGTTGAAGTGAATAAAATAATCATTTTTACAATTTGGTACCGTGATGTTTTATAAAAATGGATATTATTGTTTATCAGGCCGTACTTTCATACGTTTTAAATTTCATGTCGTGTTGTTTTAATTTTAAGTATCTAGAGGTTCCTATTCAAACATAGTTACACATTATTTCTTGCAGATGTTGAAGATGAAGATGAAAAGTCCGAGCCAGCGGTGTACACCACCACGCGTCGCGGGCATCCCGCCATTGCGATCGGGCGGTACCGGTTCACGCGCAACAACCGCAGCGCCGGCGCGCGCGGGCTGTGGGTGTGCGCGCGCGTGTCCGCCGGCTGCCGCGCCTCGCTCACCACGCTGCACGACGTCATCGTCCGCGAGAGGAATCACCACAATCACTGACACCATACCGCAACAACCGCAGCGCCGGCGCGGGCGGGCTGTGGGTGTGCGCGCGCGTGTCCGCCGGCTGCCGCGCCTCGCTCACCACGCTGCACGACGTCATCGTCCGCGAGAGGAATCACCACAATCACTGACACCATACCTTGCGTCTACATGATACACCATATTGCTGCAGGCGGTCTTTGATTTTACCTATCTATACATTTATTAAAGGTTAATTTACTGTACCTATATGCCAACTTACCAAAATAAAATTTAGTGTTCACCGTAAAGGATCAAATATGTTTCCCGCGCATTATTTCTTTAGTCACCTTCAACTGCGTTTTTGAAAAGCTATGTTGTAAGTTTTGCTCACAATACGTTTAAATTCGCAGTGCAGTGGTTGACAAACTCCCGCGGAAAGCCTATGGTTTTATTGCACGGGTACACTTACTACGGCGACACTAGATGCAAGAGCACGGACCACTGGAAGTGCACGAACGGGCCCAACATGAAGTGCCGCGCCGTCATCACCACCACCAAGACAGAGCCCCGGCGCATCATACGCATGAACATCGAGCATAACCACCCGCCTCCTAAAAAAAATCGAGTCGGGCGAGGACTTACACATAAAATTAAGACAGTAAGGTCTTAAAGTCAACATTATTTTTTCTTGTTTATGTTGATATTTCATTATAACAATACAAATTGAATAGATAATAAGAAAGTACTTAATAATAAGTACAATAATAAACAATAAAAAATGTTGACTTTTAACATTATACCTCCGAAATTACACTTTACGACTTTTTATTTAAGAACACTTTTGATTTCTATTTTTATGCTATCGATTGATAGGATTCAACTCTGGACATGTAAGAGTCTTTTTTTGTTTCAAGGTCACTTACTATGCCAACCATGTCGGTAGCTCTATAAGGGCCACTTATGGCGTTTGTAAATATGTGATTTTTTATGCTGTTCTTTTCGAACCTTTGATTTTAGTTTTGATGCCAATAAAAGCACTGTTTGTGGAAAAGACAAAAATAAATAAAAAATGAAACGCTTTTTCTGACTTTGTAAAGTTATCCGATCTAATACATATAAGTTATGAAATCCTTTGAAAATATCCGCATGTTTGGAAATAAGAATGCCTTTCTTACTATCGATATCTATTTTTGATTGAATTGCTCTGGAAAGTCTATACTGTTTGCACTTTATGTCACAGTGCAATGGTTGAGGAATACTCGTGGTAATCCGGTGGCATTGTTTGGCGGCTTGACGTTCCGGCTGCTGCGTCGTCGCGGCGACATCAAGCGCTGGATGTGCACCATGGGCCGCATGTGCCGCGGCGCCTTCAGCGTCACTGTCTCCAACCGTAACAACATCTTCAACAAGTACACTGAACACAACCACCCACCTGTCAAGAACTATTTCATAAAGGATGGAGTGTTTATTAAAGTTTGATGGTTTTTACACGACTACGGCGAAGCAAAAAGGAGTGTTATGATTTTGACCGCTATGTGTGTATGTATGTATGTATGTATGTGGCTATGTATGTGGAATAATTTCATCTGTTCCCTCATAACTCAAAAACTACCTATCAGAATTTGACAAATGAGGTATCAAAAGAAGCGTTTAATCAGGCCGATGGTTATAGGCTATATATTGTCACAATAAATTGATTATGGCGCCCTCTATACAGTGTGAAGTAACGAAGAAAATATTTATCTTCTAGTACTGGTATCGAATTGGGTATCAAACGAAAGGACTGAATTAGCACAATCCAGAAATATATATATTTTATCTCGAAAACGTAGATTTTCTTAGATAATGAAGTCGGAATAAAGATAAGGTATCGCACTAACACTTTTGGTAAACATTTTATAATCGAGCTCATTTGACTCGGACTTGTCATATTGTTGATGATAAAATTTATTTGACATGTAAGCACAAGATACATAAAATATCTATAGCAAATCCGTGCGTATAAAACAAAGGTGGTACATATACGCAACGAACATGTTAATGTAAAAGATCTTTTATGTATCTATAGTACTACTGTTGCTACGATACGAAGTTGGTTGCGAATGGGGACATTCATAATCACTCAGTGCGATCCAAACACGCAAAAAGAAACGTATACTTACGTAACATCTAAGAAATGTAGGCATCTACTTTAGAAGTGAAACTCGCACCAACCATCTAGTCGGGGGGTTGAGGGGGGCTTGCCCCCCTCACAGAAAAAAGAAACGTAGCCATCTACTTTAGAAGTGAAACTCGCACCAACCAACGACTCGGGGGGTTGAGGGGGGGGGGGCTTGCCCCCCTCACAGAAAAAAGAAACGTGGACATATACTTTAGAAGTGAAACTCGCACCAACCACCGACTCGGGGGGTTTAGGGGGGCTTGCCGCTCACAGAAAAAAGAACAAGGACATCTGTTACTGGCCACTGAGGCGGGGGAGTAGACATTCTTATATTTCAAACTTATCATGTGACATTGTTCCTTTTCTATGTCAATCAGTCTTCAATAAACTGCGCCACGAACATGGAGGGGCTTGCCCCCCTCAAAGAAAAAAGAAACGTAGCCATCTACTTTAGAAGTGAAACTCGCACCAACCAACGACTCGGGGGGTTGAGGGGGGGTTGCCCCCCTCACAGAAAAAAGAAACGTGGACATATACTTTAGAAGTGAAACTCGCACCAACCCCCGACTCGGGGGTTGAGGGGGCTTGCCTCCCTCACAGAAAAAGAACAAGGACATCTACTTTAGAAGTGAAACTCGCACCAACCATTTACTGGGGTTAAGGGGGCTTGCCCTCACAGAAAAAAGAAACGTAGCCATCTACTTTAGAAGTGAAACTCGCACCAACCACCGACTCGGGGGGTTGAGGGGGGCTTGCCCCCCTCACAGAAAAAAGAAACGTGGACATATACTTTAGAAGTGAAACTCGCACCAACCACCGACTTGGGGGGTTGAGGGGGGCTTGCCTCCCTCACAGAAAAAAAGAACAAGGACATCTACTTTAGAAGTGAAACTCGCACCAACCATTTACTCGGGGGGGTTGAGGGGGGCTTGCCCCCCTCACAGAAAAAAGAAACGTAGCCATCTACTTTAGAAGTGAAACTCGCACCAACCACCGACTCGGGGGGTTGAGGGGGGCTTGCCCCCCTCACAGAAAAAAGAAACGTGGACATATACTTTAGAAGTGAAACTCGCACCAACCACCGACTCGGGGGGTTGAGGGGGGCTTGCCTCCCTCACAGAAAAAAGAACAAGGACATCTACTTTAGAAGTGAAACTCGCACCAACCATTTACTCGGGGGGGTGAGAGGGGCTTGCTCACAGAAAAGTAAAACGTTAACATCCCCTTTAAAAGTAAACCTTGCACCAACCATCTCCTCGGGTGATCGCTGCATTTACGTTTGCCACCTAGTGGGAAAAGAAAGGCTATAAGGCGATGAATGCAGCTATTGGTCTTCTTGACAATAGTTTCACTTCAGGCTGTTTTAGGTTGGTTTTGCGTTATTAGCTATGGTACACTTACTTAATTTCGCAGGGTTTTCTTCTGTCTCTGTCTCTTCTACCTCTATGAGGTATAAAAATTTTAGCGATTTTTTAACACTAGAAGTATTTGAAATTCGAGGTTTTGGAGATTAGTGACAAGCATAAATCTTTTTAGAGTGAATTGAAAAAAGACGAGGATCATCATCAGAACTTCTTCGTTTTAACACTAAAATATGTCCTATCTCATAATCATGCCTTCTCTTTCTTTTAAGTCAGCTTGTATTTTTCTATAGCGAAAATGCTATCATTTACGTTTTGGAGTATGTACACTTTCCACATCTGCAACAGTATTTTACGAGAGTAGCTATACTGAGTATTCTTTGTTATTACAGGCGTGTTTGGAACTTATTTAATATACTAAACTCCAAAATATTTAAAATAAAAAGAAGTCCAAAAACTAAAACCCGACTACTGAGAGATCGCGCTCTAAAAAGAAAGAAACAAGAATTTTGAAATATTAACTACACACAATTTAATGCCTCTATCCTCTACAAAAGTCATACAAAGCTAACACCTATAATAATTAATTTTTGTGGAAATTTAATATAAATTCATAGGGATTTTGAGGTGATAGCTGTGGTCGTGTGCCACCCACGTATTCCAGTACTTCTTACTTAATAAAAAAATATAGGCAAAGTGGCACACGACCACAGCTAGCACCTCAAAACCACTATGAATTTATATTAAATTTCCACAAAAATTAATTATTATAGGTGTTAGCTTTGTATGACTTTTGTAGAGGATAGAGGCATTAAATTGTGTGTAGTTAATATTTCAAAATTCTTGTTTCTTTCTTTTTAGAGCGCGATCTCTCAGTAGTCGGGTTTTAGTTTTTGGACTTCTTTTTTGTCTGAATCAGTATTTTGAACATCTTTGTGAATAAATATTTTTTTCTAACTGTCATAGAATATATGAAGTACTTCAATTATATAAGGTTCTATTAAATTAAATTCACTGCAAATATTTTAAGGGCATGCGTAAATATGTATAAGAAAAACATCTACTTAAGGGAATTGCAATGTTAATTTTCCAGTGCAATGGTTGAGGAATGCTCGTAGGAATCCGTTGGCTCTGTTGGACGGCTTCACGTTCTGCTGCCAACGCCGTCGCGACACCGTCGAGCGCTGGATATGCACCAACGGACGCAAGTGCCGCGCCACCTTCACCGTCACTGTCTCCACACCCAAGATCATCGTCCACAAGAAGACTGTACACAACCATCCGCCTGTTAAGAACTTTGTCGTAACAGATGGAGTGTTCATTAAAGTTTGACGGGTTTGTCTGGGTTATTGTCAGTATTTTGATTATCATTGTGAACAAATATATTCTTCAAACTTCATTTGCATTGTAAGTATTAGTGAATGTTATAATTTAGCATTTATTTTTTGGGTTTCGTTGTTACTAGAACCTATTTTCATGTTATGAAGTCTTGTCTGTCTGCCTCTCTGTCTGTCTGTCTGTATCTTGGAGGAACGGGCCGGAACGGGACGGAAGATGCTCGAAGGTCTGTATGCCACGCCCTCATATTTTCGTCTGTTTTGGAGCTATCGACATAAAATTTGGTGAGAAGATAAATCATGTTGACCCAAATATAGAAGTGTGGAGAAAAAAATATATCAGAAGTTTTTTGGACATTTCCCATACAAGTGAAAGGGGGGGGCAATTTTTTTTTTCTCCTGTAATATTGAGTAGGTTATCGTTGACTAGGTAGGTCTTTTAAAACTAAGGGGAGGTTTCTTTGAAATAATGAAACTACAATGTTTCCGTCTCGAGATATTTGCTGCAACGAGCGGTCGTCTCAACTAATGTTCCAAACATCAATCCAAAAGTGTACCTAAAGCTTATTTCACTGTTATACAAAACAGTGTACAGTATAATTCTGCCCTGATTACCGACATGAACCTGTGTATATTTGTTTATCTTGTTTCCGCAGTGAGGTGGGTGAGGAACGCCGGCGGGCAGGTGCTGGCGCTGCTGGGCGGCCACTCGTACCACCGGGTCGTCAGCACCCCGAGCCGCTGGAGATGTTCCAAACATAAATCGAAGACGTGTAAAGCTTATATCAATGTCATAGGAAATACAGTTAAAATCAGCCCGCATCAACACAACCATCCACCACAAAAATATTTTATTGAAGATGGAGTTTATGTTAAACTTGATATGTAACTTAAAAGTACGTATCTAACTATTTAACGGTGATCGTGGATTCTTTAAAACAAAATGTCTTTGATGATGATCGATCATTATGCGTAAATAAATACTTTTGAAAAAAATATAACACATAATGAAAAGTAACCAATTGATATTTCCGCCAAGCTAAGACATAGCTTAAGAGCAAAGACAACTTCGTCCCTTTTATCTCGATATGTTCAGTTCATTTATTCATTACTTAGTATAAATATGTTACTATTTCTTGTCTGTTCATATTCTTTGGTACCTATACTCATTACACGTATAAAATTAGTAGTATAGAATACATTTTTTAAGCTTTGAAAATTTTAATAAATATTATGAACACATGTGAAAAAGAATATCTTAATACAACTTTTCCACCATTATTTTAATACATCTGCAAAGTATGTACATGTCGCAGTAAGATAGTTATAGCCGTGATATAATTATATCCCTAGGGATATAGCTATATGCCGGGACATAGTTATACGAAAGCGATTTATTACTACCTCACTAGGGATATAATTATAAAACGGTCGAAGTTTAGTGATATAGTTATATCACTAGATTTAGTTTAGTGAAATAGAAATATTGGTTTTGTCTTTATTGAAAATCAACTTAATGTATCCTGCAGAGAGTCACAATACTTTTCTGACATTAACACGTATTACAGTAATTCCAATAGCAATTTTAAACAATCATAACTATCTTTAAACATTTAAACATTAGCAATACACTATGACGATGATGATGATGATGATGACGTTGATGGATGATGATGATGATGATGGTGGTGGTGGTGGTGATGATGATGATGATGATGATGATGTGATGATGATGATGATGATGATAATGGTGGTGGCGATGATGATGTGATGATGATGATGATGATGGTGGTGATGATGATGTGATGATGATGATGTGATGATGATGATGGTGGTGGTGTGTATCTTACTGCGACATACACATTACTTAGGTACTGTGCATCGTACTCTGCTTTGTCCCACTGCTTTCCTCCAAACCACATACTCAGAAAGATGGTTCGCAGCCTTCCAATTACCTGCCTGTTTGGCTAAATTGTGTTATACCTATCAATTTACGATTCACATGAACCTATTGTATAAAAAACTTTCCTCAGTGACGTGGGTGAGGAACATGGGCGGGCAGGTGCTGGCGCTGCTGGGCGGCCACTCGTACCACCGGGTCGTCAACACCCCGACCCGCTGGAGATGTTCCAAACATCAATCTAAAAAGTGTAAAGCTTGCTTTAACGTCGTAGGAAACGGAGTTAAAGTCTGCCCGGATTACCAACACAACCATCCACCGCAAAATTATATTTTTAAAGATGGTGTTTATATTAAAACTTGATATGTAACTTAAAAGTACTTTTATGCTGATCATCACGCGTAAACAAATACTTTGGAACATGCGTTTTATCGAGTAGTTAACATCCTTAGCCGTTGGCATCTTCAGCGTGAATCCAAGAAGTGCAAAGCTTATTTCAACGTTATAGGAAAGAAATTAAAACTCTGCCCGGATCATCGACACAACCACGCACCTTAAAAATATATTATTACTAGAATTTGAATTTATTTTAGAAAATATGAGGTCCCCCTTTCAACGCATAACATTTTTACTCATTACTCATATATGTATGAGGCACAAATTGTTTAGCATACCAGTCAGCGGGCAAAAACGTAACCGAAGCCAGAACTGCTTTATTGGTTTGACAATACGGTCGCAGATTTGACGCCCAGTTCACAAGAATAATGTTATTAACCAGTTATGTTGCATGACAACATTTTTAAATTTAGTTAGGTAAATGAATGATAAAATATATAAGGAGCACAATCGTCAAGCATAAGATTTTGTTTTATTGGTAGCTAGAGACCTAACTAGACCAACAACTAGACATAGTTATTATAAAATTAATTATTTCATTTGTTTGCTTTAGTTTGTTTTTCTGAAAATTCATATCATTACGGATAAAGTACCGTGTTATACCTCATTATCTCCTATCAATATTTTCAAGTTGCGGCTCGGTGTTACATAAATTGTCTAAATGTTTCCTTTCAGTTACCCTGTATCGAACACCTGCCGTTATTTTTTTGTAATCCTAAGACATTTTGTTCCGTTTTGACACGATTTCATAGCATTCCTTAAATTAAATTATGCTTTTGACATTCTATTAATTTAATAACTGCTGACAATGTTTTTTCTAGAATTTGTTTTTTTATTATCATTTATTGTGACGATGATTTTATCCTGTGGACTGATTTCATTAAATGTTTAATTTGTAGACTATTTGACCATTGCTTGTTATATTGTATCTGCGAAATCTAATCTAAATCCAACTACGAATGGATGTGTTCTTTATTGTGCAAATTAAAAGAATAAAATTATTATCAGAAGAAAAAGTTTCATGGTGACAAATAATAGATTTAATGCTATCGAAGTAGTACCATTTTATATCTCACGCCATAATATAAGGTAAATTAGGTGTAAGTAAGTACTTTAACATTTCACAAAAATGGTAAATACACTTTTTCTTTACAGACGTCCAGTTCGTTCAGAACAGATTTGGCAGGCCGTTGGCTATTTACAAGCAGCACTGCTTCTACCCACACATGCAGAACAAAAACACGCGGCGCTGGTGCTGCACCTCCAGGACTCAATCCAAGTGCAAGGCGAGCCTCATCTCCACCCCGGACGGCACCCTCACCTACATCAAAGTGGAGCATAATCATCCACCGCCTAACTTCATCATCCATCACGGAGTCTATGTCAAAATTTAAAACTGCTTTGCTCTCTAGAAATCATAGAATCCTTTTTATATTCCTATCTAGCACTCAGATCTGACCCAAAGTAAGGTAGACTTATACTAGGTTTGTATTCTATTTTTAAGGTGCTGATAAATCAGTTAGCGTTGTGTGTTATGTATGAGAATATGGTGATTGTATATGTTGGTGCCAGCACAGAACCTACCACCCATTATGGCACAGAATATATAATAGTACTAGGGTACAGAAAATTCACTCCCTAACAAAAGCCACGGTTAGGTATAAAAAGATACCTACTCTCGGCTTAGCCGACCGCCCGCGAACAAAATTGAAACTTATTACTGCGCGCGAACGGCTCAATCTCCACTGGACGCCGCCGGACAATGACCCGGCCGCGCGCGCTCTCATGGGGTTGTCACAATAATCGAGTAGGTATTTAATTTATCTGTTCAGTACATAGGTATTCTAGGTAACTACAAGACAAGTATTGCAAGTGTTTTTAAATCGAATTTCAAATAAGCTAGCGTAACATTATACAATAGTAAGTACCTACCTACCTACTTATCTTATGAGATGATAGAAAGTGAAGCTTACACAAACTACACCTATTACCTACCTATACTCTGACCAATGTTAAAAATAGCAACCAACAAGTATTTGAAAATTATCAAAATACAATTTTAGAAGGAACTTATACCTGTCCATCTCCTTCGGAATAACGAAAAAACTTATTCCCGGGTTCATTTTTATATTGTTCTTACATATATCTACACTGTAGTATTTGCGAGGTACATGGCTAGTTTTTAGTTTTTAATCCACTTTCGAAACACAAAACAAAACTTCCGTTGAAATAATCCGAAAACGTACATACGTGCGGGGAATCTCGCGCGCGGCAACCGACCGAGATTAGCCCCTTCAGGGAGCGGCCGGCCGGGTAATACCTAAACCGCGGAGTGAAACCTTATTATGGTATCAACTTATAATGGTTAACTTAGTATGTACTTGTATAAAAACCATTACAAGCCAGCAATCGGGTTGGTTGATATGTCGGAAAGTTGGTTTTGAATTTTAGTATCCTCTCTATTTCGAGATCATTTGCGAGATATTAAAAATAAACTTTGCTCTCTTGTTGTACAAATAAATATTTACAAATCAAAAACTTTTAAATAATGATAATAACCACAAAGAATAAACTAAACATTGTTTTACATACTTAACTTTTTTTTTATAAGGCCAATAAGGCCGCCTTTGCACATTTTTAGTTTAATATTCCTGTACTGTACTATGTACTTTATTATTGTGCAATAAAGTGTAATTAAATTACTTACTTATAATAGTTTGTCAGAGCGGAGGAAAACGACCGTTTCTTACATTTTTGGATTCTTTAATTTTTCCTCTTCGTACTTGTAGATTCATTTTCAGTTTCAAATATTTGATTTATTATTTAATACATAATATTCCAGCAATGTTGCTACTTCAAACGCCAGCGCGCAAGGAAATAGGTGTTGTCGGAGGCTACTCGTTCTGGAGAAGATATCAATCGAAAACATTGACCACCTGGCACTGCTCGGCAGCAGGTCGCGGCTGCAAGGCGCAGGTGTTCTCCGAGAAGGGTACCGACATCATTACCAGCATCAAGGGTGCACACAATCACGAGCCGCCAAAATATGTTATTCGTAACGGAACTTTCATAAAGTTCTAGAGACTAGAAATATAAATATTGTAATTATCGTACTCGTAGCCTGATTTACTGTATTTGTGAATGTAAGTTACGTTGGTAAAAAATATATCCTTCTGCTTTCACTTAAACTGTAGTTTTATCTAAATCAATTTGTTTCTTTGGTTTAAAATTGGCACATTGTTTTACAATTCTTAATTTCATTCTAACTCTCAATCATATATACCTACTTTTTAGTATCCGAGTATTTTTTCTCTAAATAATAAGGTAGTTTCATTTTGTGGGAGTAAATCCAATACAGTTATTTGTTAATTTCCAGTGTATTACCTACTTAACAGCAACAACAGGGAAATAGCGCTTGTGGATGGTTACACGTTTTACAATCAGCAAAGTTCGAAGTCAACTGTAACGTGGGCGTGTGCCTCTAACAGAAGCCGGCACTGCAGGGCGAAGTTCATCACCGCCCTCAACAAACAGGTCACCCGGATGTCGCTTGAACACACGCACGAACCTCCCAAATATTATATCGAAGGAGGTGTTTTACATCGTCTTAAGTAGGATATAATACAAATGAAATACCTCAATTACTATAATTTATTATTATTACATACCTATGCCAATGATACTAAAATTCCTACTGAAATTGAAAAAATTAAAGCGAATAATGTACTTTTAAATGACCCATTAGAGATTGCGGAAGCGTTTAATTCATATTTTATTCAATTGACTAATGATAATACTGCCAATATTTCTCCGAACAGATTGACCAATATAACCGGACACAGCTTGTTTCTTAGTCCTTGTACAGAGCAAGAAATTGTAAGAGTGGTAAAGTCATTAAATAATACACCATCGGTAGGTTATGACGGACTCTCTACATACGTCTTAAAATCATGTACAAAGCAAATTGCAGGCGTACTAACACATTTGGTCAATATTTCATTTACACAAGGCTCCTTCCCAGGGAGACTGAAACGCTCTATAGTAAAACCTTTGCATAAAAAAGGGGCGAAAGACTGCATGGAAAACTATAGGCCAATAACATTAGTCCCAATTATGTCTAAGGTATTTGAGAAGGTCTTTCACAAAAGGCTGATCGACTTCTTAAATAAACATAACTCAATAGCCAAAGAACAACATGGCTTTCAGAAGCACAAATCAACAACCCTTGCTTGTTACACGCTAATGCAAAAAGTGACTGAATACATAGATAAGAAGGTGCCTGTGATAGTTATGTTCCTTGATATGACGCGAGCATTCGATTATGTAGAGCATCGTATATTATTGAGGAAATGTGAAAGTTACGGGATACGCGGTTTAGCATTGGACTGGATTGAAAGCTACTTATCCAATCGGTTGCAGAGTGTTGAAATTTGTGGAGTAAACCAGCAAAAAGAAGCTATTTCTGAACGGTCAATTTTTCAATATAATAGAGTCGGTGTTCCGCAAGGATCAGTCTTGGGACCATTATTATTTTTACTTTATATTAATGACATTCCAAATATAACTTCAAATCAATTAATTCTATTTGCAGATGACATTTCAATTATCATACCAGACACTGACATACATAATTCATATATTAATAATATTAACTCTACAATGCATTCCATAAACACTTGGCTAATGGACAACAACCTCAAAATTAATGTTTCAAAAACGACATTTATCCAATTTTGTAATTATAAAACCAAAACACTTGACTTTAACGTTCAATGCAATACACAAAATATTCAGCGGACATATACAACAAAATTTTTAGGTATCATTCTAGACGAATACTGCTCTTGTAAACCACATGTGCAGTCTGTATGTAATAAATTAGATAGGTTTGTGTATGCCCTGAGAAACCTCAGAAAAGTAGCTGGAGAAGAATCTGCATTATTGGCTTATCATGGATACGTTGCCTCGGTTTTGAGGTATGGATTAATAATCTGGGGAAGCTCTACTGATGTAATGAATGTTTTCATACTTCAAAAGAAGTGTATCCGAGCCTTATGTGGCGAAGGGCCGATTGAACATTGTCGTCCCTTGTTTCGCCGTTTAGGCCTTCTTACCTTCTTACTTTGACAGGCATGTATATAGTAGAAATAGCGACATTTGTGAGAAATAATCCAAGTTTCTTCGAATATCTTACTCGGAATGCAAGACTTCGAGATAGAGATATAACGCGATTGAAAATGCCATCCTGTAGGACCGCCTTATACAGAAAGAATTGCTATATGATGACTATTAAAGTATACAATAAGGTTCCATCACAATTCCGGCAGCTTCCTGATAGGTATTTTTTGTCTAAATTACGACGATGGCTGGTCCAGAAATGTTATTATGACTTAAATGAATTTTTAAACGATAATGACATTGAATCCTGTATTTTATAATGTAATCAAATAATTTAATTAATTTTTGTATTGTGACATAATGCGATGTATCTGAATAATTAATTCTATAGACCTCAATGTAGTCAATGAATGAAGATTTCCTATTCAATCACGTTTTTAAAATAATTTTGCATGCCATGAACTGGCGCATCACGCATGTACTTAAATAATGTAAGTGTTATAAATACTTATAATTGTCAAGATCTTATAATACCGTGTTTGCAAGCTAATAAAATATTTCTATTTCTATTTCTATTTCTATGAACATATGTCAATTGTAATTTTGATGTACAGTGGGTTGCGAATTTGAATATTTTGTGAGGGTCAGCTAGGCGCCGATAAGTCAGCTGGGAGAGAAGTGGGACCGTACTCCACGGTCCTGAGTTCAAGCCCTGGCCGACGCTAACATTTTGAAATTTTCATTTTCTTAGTTACATTTATGAGAATAATACTGCACTAATACAGACTTTGACTATAGCATACTCAATCATTACTTTTCAGTGTACTTTCTACTGAATCACAATTACAAGGAAATAGCTATACTTGGTGGGTACACGTTCTACATTCAGTCGAGGAGCAAGACGTCTCTGATGTGGGCCTGTTCCTCCAACAACTCCAAGAAATGCAAGGCAAGGTTCAACACCACCTACGACAGACAGATGATGAAAATGTCCTTGGATCATACGCACGACCCACCCAAATTTACAATCGAAGATGGAATTTTACATCGCCATTAATTATATAAGTAATCCATTTATATGTATCCAAAAATCTGCGAAAATACCTTAAATGTCATGTCATAGAGAGAATAAAATCCGATTACCTTGCAACGCGTTGCAGGCGCCTTGTGATTGTGACTTATTGTATGGGAGACCGGGGCAAAACCGTATATTTAACGGAAAACTTATGTAGCTCAGCCAATAATAAACATTGGGTTACCATTTGGTAACCTTTATTAAAGCACATATAACCTGGTACACATTGCACTGGTCATTAACTATTAAAATCAATAAGGAACGTAAACAATCAGTCTCAAACAAAAAGTCATAAATTTCCGGTTTTACCCCGGGGGTGGACAAAACCGTATACCTCCCAATCCTTTGCTGGTAGCTGTCACCAGATTACCAGATGATCTAAATTTATTCACCCGGTCTTGCAGCATCGATTTCGGTATGACATAACTTTGTGTCGCTTTTAAATACCGGAATTCACCACCAACCACACTTTCAATAGCATTTCGCATTTTTTCTTTGTTAATGTATATGTTACCGGCCAAACCCGATTTTAGGATAAACTAGATGTTCCTAGGCCAAAGTAGTTTATCCTACTTGCGTTTGGATAAACCGGTATAGACTAGGCTAAACCGGTCCGTCCGATGGCCGATAGGAGAAACTAGTTAATCCTAGGCTGAACTCGTTGAGCCTAAAGTGAATAAATACGCTTCAGGATAAACTGGTTTGACATAGTTAAAAATGATTAAGGCTACAGTGACGGAGCTCTAGAGGGTAGAGGGTAACGGCGGACATCCTGGAGACATCGGACACCCTGGAGGCTCGAACACCCTAGAGGTTGGGGTGTAGCATCGGACGCCCTGGAGGGACGCCCTACAGTGATGTAGCTCCAGATCACCTAATATAAGGTACACCCTGGAGGCACCTGTAAGGCTCGATTGCCCTGGAGGGTGCGGGGTAGCGTCGGACACCCTGAAGGCTCATACACCTTGTAGGCCCTGACGCGAACACTTGCAATGTCGCTGTCGGCGATAGCTCTCACGAGCTGTCACATAACAGGTGTCCCTGGTCTGTGGGAGCGCAGCCCACGGCAGGCACTTTTAGAGTGTCCAACGCTACCCCGCACCCTCCAGGGCGTTCGAGCCTTACAGGTGTTTGATGCCTCTAAGGTGTACGTAGTGCCTCACTGTAGGGCGCACCTCCAGGGCGTCCGAGCTTTTAGGGTGTCTACACCCCACCATCTAGGGTGTTCGAGTCTCCAGGGTATCCGATGTCTCCAGGATGTCCGACGTTACCCTTTACCCTCTAGAGCTACGTCACTGTAGCCTTAACCATTTTTAACTAAGCCAAACCAGTTTATCCTGAAGTGTACTTATTAATTTTAGGCTCAACTAGTTCAGCCTAGGATTAACTAGTTTCTCCTATCGGCCATCGGACAGACCGGTTTAGCCTAGTCTATACCGGTTTATCCAAACGCATGTAGGATAAACTACTTTGGCCTAGGAAAAACTAGTTTATCCTAAAATCGGGTTTGGCCGGTAACATATACAAATCAACCTGGCCGGTTTTACCCCATACGGTTTTGCCCCAGGTCCTAGAACACATACATTGAAGTTTCACTACATACACAAGTTTGATTTGCCGGCATAAACACTATGGTTATACAGTAAATACACACAGAAATACGTAACCAATTTGGTACTTGCCTACTACTCACTTATTTTATACAGTGAACGCATTTGTAAACGCAAAAATTAGATCGGAGCACCATCAAATCAATTTTTTTCGATAACTTATTATCGCGCGGGCATGCATCGACAAATGTTTGTTGACGGATTGATCCTGTTGATAGCTGCTTTCAAATGGCGCGCGCGCGCGAAATTCAAAACGAATTCGGAGATAACAGTGGTATACGGTTTTACCCGGGTATACGGTTTTGTACGGGTCTCCCCTATTAGTAATGCAATGACTAGATACTTCTCCTAGTCCAGTGCTGGAAATAGGCCTATCGCTTGGGGGGGAACTGCCATACTTACCACGCATGGAACGCTGCTGCCCCCCATTCCCTGAATAAATATTCCTTAATCGAATAGAATATTAATAGTGACTCAAGCGCTACTGATTATAAGCTAGAGAGTAACAAGAGAGAACAGTGATATGTCTGAGGAATTGTGTGTTTTTTCTTTATTCGTTCATATCTATCTAAACTAAAAAAATATGGCGTTTGCTTCTGATAAGTTTTTAATTAATGATGTGTTTATTATACTTATTTCTAGCAATGCTATTACTTAAGACTGCAGCAGGCAACGAAATATGCGTTGTAGCAGGTTTTTCTTACTGGAAACGCTATGAGACGAAGTCATTGAGCATCTGGTCCTGCTCGGCTGCAGGTCGTGGCTGCAAAGCCCGGGTCCGCACTAAGAAGGGTACGGAAAACCTCCACAGCAGCGAGGTTCGTCACAACCACGACCCACCAAGATACACGATTCGTAACGGGACTTTTATACGGTTCTAAGTTATGTAAATCAGTGTAAATTACGCCTAACGAAGCAGTGCCTGTTGTGTTTCTTTTAACTTAATATTTGTGTTTGTCCTTATATTTGTATTTATTATTCTGGGTTACTCCAAATTCCTACGGGGACACGGGGCATCGGCAAATATACCTACCTACATATTATATGGATAAAAGGGATTTCGAAATATCTACTGTTCAGCTTAATAGTTGGGTTGGAACCAATCAAAAGTAGTTTTACTGCTCTAGTACGTTCCTCGCTAAACCATAAATTATCTAAAATTGACTCAATGTTTTTTTAGATACTATAATGTTTGTGCGTAATGCGTCTGGCAAGCCGCTGGCTGTCTACCAGGATTACTGTTTCCACAAGAGTGGAGAGGGCAAGAAGTACCAGCTCTGGTACTGCAACAGATACACCAGCATCAAGTGCAAGGCTCGCTTCAGCACCACCCACGACGGCAGACTGCTCACCGTCATCTCCGACCAGCACAACCATGCTCCAAGGAAATTTATCATTCGAGATGGAATTTATCTGAAGATTTAAGGCAAACCAGGCATCGTCAACCTTAGGTATATTTGGATAGGTATTAGGTAATTCAGTACTGGACATAGCTCTCTTCAATTGCACACCTCAGAAGCACTTAGCAATGTTCTTCTTATTCGAGTGCGAACTTTGTAATGAATGTGATATCGAACATAATATAGGTAGTCATCTTGCTCTATATGTTAGTGACTTCAATCAATTTTGTATGACTGCGAAGCTCTAGTGTCGTAGTCGACACCACAGCAGCATAGGCTATGCGAAAATATAAAAACATACACAGAGACCCATTTATCTTTTGATTACGCTGCAAAATGGGCGAAGAACATAGTTTAGATTTAAGATTATAAATTGATGAGATGACGCACGTTAGTAGGCACCTAATAGGTAAGTGACTAATTAATTAGGTACGTAGGCACTTAAAAATATCCCTTAGTTTTTAATTATTATTTTTACTGCGGCAGAAGGTAGGTTATTTTAAGAAGTTGGTGTTTTTTCTACATCTACATCTACACTAATATAATAAAGAGGAAAACTTTGTTTGTTTTTTTGTTTGTTTGTTTGTTTTTTTGTATGTATGTAATCGATAAACTCCGAAACTACTGGACCGATTTCGAAAATTCTTTCACCATTAGAAAGCTACAACATTCCTGAGTAACATAGGCTACTTTTTACCACGGAAAATTCCTCATTTCCACGGGAAAACGGTAAGCAGCAGGAAAAGCGGGAAATACAGCGGATATTACCCAAATAAGCCAAACCGCTTTACCGATCTTCGCGAAATTTGGCACTGATATTACTAGCATAGTAAAGATGGACATGGACTACTTTTTGTCAGCCCTCAAGGATCTGGAGTACCTGATGAAGACCACCAGCATCCCATCTAAACTATAAAAGATACGGTCATGGCTTCATAGAAAAAGTTGTTCATCATGACGGGCCGCTTCTGCTGGCACATGGTCATCGAGGATCTGGAGTACCTGAAGAAGACCACCAGCATCCCATCTAAACTATAAGAGATACGGCCATGGCTTCATAGAAAAAGTTGTGCATCATGACGGGCCGCTTCTGCTGGCACATGGGCATCGAGGATCTGGAGTACCTGATAAAGATCACCAGCATCCCATCTAAACTATAAGAGATACGGTAATGGTTTTTAAGTAAAAGTTACTCAGCATGGCAGGCTGCTTCTGCTGGCACATGGTCATCGAGGATCTGGCTGGAGTACCCGATGTAGATCACCAGTATCCCATATAAACTATAAGAGATACGGTAATGGCTTCAAAGTAAAAGTTATTCAGCATGACGGGCCGCTTCTGCTGGCAAATGGTCACGAGGGTCTGGAGTACCTGATGTAGACCACCAGCATCCCATATAAACTATAAGAGATACGGCAATGGCTTCATAGACAAAGTTGTTCACCATGACGGGCCGCTTTTGCTGACACATGATCATCGAGGATCTGGAGCACCTGATGAAGACCACCAGCATCCCAGTTATTCAGCATGACGGGCCGCTTCTGCTCGCACATTTACGTCTGCTGGATCGGAGTAATGGACTTTTTACTACGGGCAAAGATCCAATTTCTACGGGAAAACAGGTAAGTAACAGCGGGTGAAACCGCTGGGCGGGCTGCTAGTAATCTTATAAATATATAACTTTGAAATGGTCAGGTTTTATCATTATTTTCTATAGTAAGGGCAAAATTTAAGTGCAATTTGTACAATTGGTAAGAGGATTCTCCTCGAATTGAATTGACTGTAATATTTATTTTTTCAGAAATAACTTGGGTGCGCAATACCACAGGGAAGCAGCTAGCCATCTACCAGGGTCACAGTTTCTACCAGCAGGTGCAGAGCAAGTCGACCAAGTTGTGGTACTGCACCAGGACCAGCAGCAAGTGCAAGGGGCGCTTCGTCACCGCCTTCGACGGCTCCTTGATACGCGTCATCGACCACCACCACAACCATCCCCCGCCCAACTTTGTTATTCGAGACGGAGTTTGCTTTAAAATATAAATAGTAAAGATAGAAATAGTCGAAATAAACTCGTGAGTGTATTTTTGTGCTTGCGAAAAACATTGTTCGTATCAAAGCCGAACACAATCTTCAACCACCCGAGTTCATTATTCATAATGGATGGTTTATTAGACTTTAAGATTACTACAATTATTACCTACAATTGTGTTTAATTGTTGTTGTTCCTGGCATGTCGGTAACATCAGCAGCTCCATGATTTACCCTTTGTAAATCTGCCGGAACAACATGGGCAGAGGTTAAAGAAAAAGCCCGAAATAGAAATGTCTGGGGGAAATTTGTTGAGGCCCTATGCTCCACGAGAAGTTAAAGGATCAATCATCATTCGAAAACCCTAACCCATTCCATACCTACATTAACTAGATGTATGTCGATCACATGATTTGATTACTCGAGTAGTAGCTATTAGTACAAAGTCACACATTCGAAATTATTACAGGTAGAACAGTCATTTACAATCCTACCTAACCTTACTAAAATATTTTTATGATAACTTTAAAATGAAAAAAGTACCTACAATCTTTAAATCATTTCAGTGACTTTCGTTCGTAATTCATCTGGCAAGGAACTTTTACTGTTCGACGGATTTACTTATTTTCTACAACTACGACAAAAGAAGTCTGATCGATGGGCGTGCACCAGTCAAGGAGGAGTGAGACGCTGCAAAGCTCGCATCATGATGACCAAGGACAAACAAATAGCAAGTCTACCCTCAGAGAAACATACTCACCCCCCACCTGAGTTTGTAATTCGGAATGGAGTTTACATAAAACTATCATAAAGATTTTTTAATGATACTGACTAAAGTACTAATAAATACCTGCTCCTTATCATATCTTATCTTACTTAGCAGCTGGTCAAAGGCCTCCCTTCCACTTTGGATCTTATTCAGCTTTAGGCCTCCAAGTGCCAATTTTTACTAGGTAAATGCGTCCAGCTCGTCGCGCCACCTGCAACGGGGTCTTCCTCGGCATCGGCTCGATATAGGTGGTTTCCACACGATTAATTACCAGAAATAAGACCTACTTGACCGGACATTTCGCATTTAAGCTTGGGTGCAGCACGGGCAGCGTCAGAAATTTACGTTTTGGAACGCAGTATGCTATTCCTGACCCGGTTAGTCCGCTTCATGGCATACTGCGCTCCATGGCACGCTGACAAATCTTGAGGCTGGATCTTTGAGCTTCCGTCAAAGACCAAGTTTGAGCACCGTTAGTAGGGATAACCTTCATTCACAGGTTTTTTTTTATTTAATTTGATTATGAATTTAATCTTTAAACTAGATTACATCAGATTGTCGGTCGGTTGTCTCATTGTCCGCAACAACAAGAAGTAGGTAACTTTATGAAAGAAATAATATACCTACTTACTTTACTTGCAGGCTGTCAATGTTAGATTACGTGTTTTATTATAACTTACAGTAACATCAATTTAGCTGGAAAACCGATACTTACCTTAAGAGGCCACTCTTTCTACCAGCAGCAGCAAAGCAAAACGACGGTGCGATGGGTTTGTACCAGAGGAAGCTCCAAATGCAAAGCATATGTACTCACAACACTGGACAGGGAGATTTTATCCGTCAATGCAGACCACTACCATCCACCGCCTAGTTTTGTCATTAGAAATGGTTACTACATGAAAATTTAATGAGAATCCGGTGCCGCGCGCGTCTCACCACTACCAACAACGGGGTGCTGCTGCGGGCCACTGGTCACCACGACCACGAACCAGAACCACCAACATACGTCATTCATAAAGGCATCTTTACTAAAATTTAGTTATTTCAGCCTTAATACACTTTACACTAGAATAACATTCAATTTTATGAGTAGTTATGTAATGTTAATGAATTATTGACTGGAAAATGGAAACATTGTCAAGACGTATACTTGTAACTGTTATCAATCAACTTCCACTTGTTTCTGTGAGTATAAGATATTTCTAAAATTGTTTTGTTTTCAATTACTGTCTTTTTGCGATACCGATGTCCAAGGATTACCTACTTATAGTACCGTCATTCGAATAGGCCATATTTGAAAGCTGTCAAAATCATGTTAATGCTATGACATAAGGTCTATTTTTCTTTGTTGACATGTTTCCTAGTATAGGTTTGACAGCTGTCAAATATGGCCTTGACTAGTATGGGTTTGACAGCTGTCAAATTCGAATGACGGCACTATAGTATATTTCATTTTCTCATTTTCATGTAAATGTCAGCTAACTGAACATTATTTTTTTATTACAGTATTAAACAATCAGGCTGGAAAACCGATACTGATCTACAAAGGCTACCCTTTCTACCAGCATTTTAAAAGGAAAACGACGTTGCGGTGGACTTGTACCAAAGGAAGCTCAAGTTGCAAAGCCGGTATAGTTACAACACTGGATAGAAAGATTGTATCCGTCAATATGGACCACCACCATCCACCGGCAAATTATATCGTCAGGAACGGGCTCTACATAAAAACTAAATCAAAACAATGGAATAAGAAGATATAAAAACTCTCGAAAAGTAGGTACCTACCTACCACAGAGAACCTACTTAGTACCTACCAATCAGTACGAAACGAATTATTTTACTTTACTACGCTATAATTACCAAATTTATGATGATAATCCAAGACATTTTCAAAACGTAGATTAAATAACGTCATATTCAAATTGTATACGCATTAAAATAACTACATATGTATCTCAGTCACGGTTTTTTTAATGTCCTTTTCTAAAATAAAATACGATATCTACAACTCTTTTAATAAACTACTTACCCAGACTTTTCTAAGTCGATGTAGTTGAAAATGTTTGGAACCAACTGCTAAAACCATGTTTGAGTGAGTAAGTTGGGCGTCATACTGTGGGGCTATAAGATGCTTGGTTGGTTTCACTGCTTAAGTACCTTTAACTTGTCTTGATTTTCAGTAACCTACGTGCAGAACAAATCTGGGAGGACTGTGGCGCTGTATGGTGGGCACACGTTCTACCTGCACGACAGGCATCGGTCCACGCAGGGCTGGCCGTGCACTAGACCCCGGTGCCGCGCGCGTCTCACCACCAGCAACGACGGGGTGCTGCTGCGGGCCACTGGTCACCACGACCACAAACCACCAAGATACGTCATCCATAAAGGGATCTTTACTAAAGTTTAGTAAGATATAACCTTTACATTAACATATAATTTTTTATGCGTGTATGTATTACATTTCCCAACTGAAAAACTCTGGGAAACATTGCCAAATTTTTTATTATCTACCATTTATCGGTGAGTAAAAGTGTGTGAGTTTCTAATTTTTTGCAATTTTGTCTCCTTGATCCTCTCCCATTCCCAAAAATACTAACTACTATAGCATATGGTCTCTACGTAGCTCTAGTCTATCTGGTCCTCAACTCACTGTGCTGTGGGGTGCCCCAGGATACCCTACTCAATATGACAATGTAAACTTTTTTTTGCGCTCCCTTTCACATGTTTGGGCGGTGATCAATGCACTTGATTCCATTTTTTGCCTACAATTTAAAATTTGAGTCAATAAATATCTAGCTTCACATCAAAGACGTCGATCGGTCCAAAACTGACGAAGTTACGAGGGCAGGCCATACAGATAGACATACCATGCAGTAGCAGTTAAAGGCTTGGTTGGTGTCACAGCGTAACCACCGTGAACTGGGCTTGATTTTCAGTAACCTGGGTGCAGAACAAGTCTGGAAAGACTCTGGCGCTGTATGGTGGGCACACGTTTTATCTCCACGACGTGTTTCGAGTGACGAAGGGCTGGCAGTGCACCAGACGCAAGTGCCGCGCGCGTCTCACCACCAACACCAACGGCATCCTGCTGCGGGCCACTGGTGACCACGACCACGACCCACCGAGATATGTCATTCATAAAGGGATCTTTATTAAAATTTAGTTATGAAAGTTTTTATATTTCATGAATAGAAATATAAAACTTTTGAAAGCCTTGCGATGTCATTTTCAGTTTCTTGGTCTTTTTGCTCTTCGATCCTCTCCTATCGTGGTAGGTGAGCTCTTATCTCCCTCTACCTGGTCATCTAGTCACTGTACTGTGGGTGCCCTAAGCAGATACCGCTGAAGACGTGGTAGATATTAACTCAGGTGATCTCTGAGTCTTCAATTGGTTGGAAATTGACTCGGACTCTAGATATGTTTCATTCATTGTCTGGAAGCAAATGAAACCATTTTATCAACCATTTAAACCAAGAGGTTAAACGTCACTTAGAGTGGTAAGCAAGCTAATACAACATCAAACCTAGCGGTGGTAGCAGATATTCAAGATCAAATTAGTTCACAAATTGTTAATATACTCGTAGATAGTTGCTCTTCGGTATTTACTAAATAGCAGTGGTGGCAGTGTCTGTTTGTCAACGTTACATTACTAAGTATACCAATATTTTTAATTTCAGTAATATGGACCAAAAATACTGCTGGAAAACCGATATTGATCTACAAAGGTCACTCTTTCTACCAGCAGCATCATGAACCATGTCTTCGATTTACGGACCGATGGGTTTGTACCAAAGGAAGTTCCAGATGCAAAGCCAACGTAGTCACGACTCTGGATAGAAAGATTTTAGACATCAACGCGGACCACCTCCACCCTCCGCCTAATTTTACTATTAGGAACGGGGTGTACCTACCTGAAATTTCAATGGATCAAAGAATGAGCTCAAGGAGATAGCTGTGCCACGCACGTATCACTTGTAAATTTTAAGTAGGTATTTTTTTTACTTCCCTACTGCTGTTTTTATTTAGCAATATATTTATATATGTTGTCCGTAAGTGTTGGAACTGGAAGAATAAAGATGGAAAGTTTACTGAAAAAAAAATGAGTTTTTCTACTTACTTTCCTAAAATTTAAATTAAATTGTGGTAATTTTTATTTCGTGCTGGAACATCATATACCCTTACTTACTAAAAGCCAAGCCACTGTTTCACACGCTTCTCCCATTTTCCCATGGGAATAAGACATATTTTGTATTCTAACAAAACATGTTGCGCCAACCTTAACTGATTTTTACCCACGACGGAACGGAGACGGTATATGCGTTTGGGGTGAGAGAATGTGTGTGTGTTTGTGCAAACCTATGTTACCAAATATCTCCCAAACCAGTAGTCCGATTTTGATGCGGTTTTCAGTAATAGATTTGGATTTTTTTGGTGCATGTTCTTAGGTAGGTATTACGTGAAAAACTCACCAGGGGGCGCTGCAATAAACATTTGTTTGTGCCAATCAATGTTCCCAATTATCTCCAAAACCACTAGTCCGATTGTGATGCGGTTTACAGTAATGGGTATCATTTTGATTGGTGAATGTTCTTAGATAGGTTTAATGCTTTTAAATCACCAAGGGGCGCTGCAGTAAGCTTTTGTTTGTGCAAATCAGAGGAAACCGTAAATAAATCTCCTTAACCAAAACTTTTGATAATATCATGAGATCTAATAAAATCTATGGAAGTAAATGTCATTGATTGAGTTGACGTGTTGCAAAATCAAAATATTTATGTTTGTTTCAACTAAAATAAATTGATTTTTGATTCAATAATATTAATAAAATGTATCATCAGTCATCACAATATCATGAATAATAATCAATCATGGAGACATTTAGTGCAAAATGGTCATTATAAAGTTTAAATCCGTAAGCTTTGCCAATGCAAAACATGTCATATGAAATAATCACATGCAGGTAATTTGTTATTATTATATTGAATTACTGATCAGACAAAACAAACTATTACTTCTTTCTTACACAATGTGTACCTAAAGTTAAGACCTAAAGCCAACAGATATCTCAGCTCCCTGGTTCACCGACGAAAACGAGTCACTGTAGGATTTTTCTGCATGGCTTGGCTGGCATAGAAGTTACCTAGTAAAAATATTGACCTAACAATAACATACCTACTTGATGATTGTATATTGCAGTGCAGCTGTCTTCGGGATGACCTTCATACGATTGCTACCTCAAATTTTGTAAGGCCCTGCAGACCCTGGTTTTTGGGCATAAACTTGAGTGTAAATTAAAATAAGACCATCGATATCTCTATGAAAAATCATAAATTCCTGAAAGTGCTGTTATTATTACTTCTCTCTGATATTGGACATATAAATATAAACCATTTTAGCTAATCTGTTTTCATTTATCTTATCTAACTAAGATCTTAGTCTAAGACAATATTTATAAACAGCTTTTGACTGTTCGATTTTGAAGAAATAACATAGGGTTTGAGGGAAGCTTCGTGTCCTTCTCATAGAAAGACAATAAAAGCGGAGGTCCAGATATTAGAATAAAGGACCAACATCAGGGGATTAAGAAGTGTTTCCCCCCACATAGAAAGACAGTAGAATGTACAGATTTTTACAGAGCGACCAATGAACAGCCAACAGCAGGAAGTTGAAAGGGGCAAGCCCCTTGGCAAATGTTTTTGAGTTTCGACTGTCGTGCCCTGCAATTTATGGACAGCGACTGCCTGACGTAGAATGAGTGGAATCATTACATTTTCTATTTTACCAAAACTCTTATTCCATTGAAAAGATGCAGTCGCTGGTGCAATGTCTACCCATTTTCATCTTATCTACTTCTGCCATTAAACCGGTCATCAAATTGAACTAGGACTTTTTTTGGACAGCTTTCCGTCTTCCAACTTGTCTCTTCTTAAACCTTCGCACTCAACCACTGAATCCTAAACCACTTTCATGCTGGCATTGACTAATCCTTATTTTATAAGGTCCTATTAAATTCAATGCAAATATTTTCAGGATATATTCTACTAGTGAAACTGAACAACTGTTCTTATTAAAAAAAATCGAAATATGAAAAACTAATTTTGGGCTTGCCATCCAAAAATAGCCAAAACATATGTCAGTTTGTATGGTACAAACGATTTTATTCATATTTAGAAAAATATAAATAAAAAAAGTTGTTCAGTTTCACGAGTCGAACACATCCTGCAGATATTAGCATTGACTTTAATAGAGTTTAAATTATTTTAACTACGTACTTACGCACACATATTTTATCAGTAGATATTTTCTACTCACAAAACAAAACAACTCTTCATCGAAATGAGAAAAAAAACTAGATTTCCCGTGACGAACTTTTCCAACATATTTGTATGCGAAGTCCAATTATCTTCTTCTATATTTTGATGAAAAAAAAAAACACTTTTGTGAGTAAAATACGCCTTTAAAAATGTTGTACCAATTTAAATTTAACCAAATATAGATATTATATTATTTTAAACCTATTCTCTTTAAAAAGAGTAAAATAAAAACAAAATTAAAAATTTTGAAAGTACCCACGACGGTAAAATGATGTTAAAAAGGATAAAATAATTTTGAAACCCCCGACTTTAATAATCTATGTGATAACTAAGAGACAATTCACATTATGTAAAAGCTTTTGTACAATTGAGTTGATTTAATTTCTCACTGAGTCAGACATAATATGAACAACAAAGTATTCGCTTTTTTAGGACTTTCTTGCGTATGTATTTGGTTCTCGAAGATGTAGGTATAGCAATCGCATAGGTAATTAACTCCTTAAGTTAATAAATAACACTAGAAATACGTCGGGGGCTGCTCTATCAATATTTAAAACTACAACACAGCCCCCAACGTATATTCTAGTGTTATTTATTAACTTAAGGAGTTAATTACCTATGCGATTGCTATACCTACATCTTCGAGAACCAAATACATACGCAAGAAAGTCCTAAAAAAACGAATACTTTGTTGTTCATATTATGTCTGACTCAGTGAGAAATTAAATCAACTCAATTGTACAAAAGCTTTTACATAATGTGAATTGTCTCTTAGTTATCACATAGATTATTAAAGTCGGGGGTTTCAAAATTATTTTATTCTTTTTCAACATCATTTTACCGTCGTGGGTACTTTCAAAATTTTTAATTTTGTTTTTATGACAAGGGCAGGAAGATGATGATAAATAAGACACAGGCACCTATTTCTGTGGTGACAATAGGCTATGTTACTCTTTGTAGCTTTGTGTACGCTTACCTATTAACTTATTAACTTCAGGCTGCCCCTGAATCTGATTTTAGATGTTGTAGATTTAAATAATATTCATAGGCATAACACTTTAGCCTTAAAATTAATTGTCTAAAACAAGTTTTTATACATGTTATTTCTGGTAGTGAGGACAAAATTAAGGTTTCAGTAACCTGGTCTCGTAACTCGTAAGACATCTGGCAAAGAACTATTGATATTCCGTGGCTTTTCTTACTACCTGCCAAAACAGTAAGGAGCATGAAGTGATGGTGCTGCACGTCACGAGGGGGAACCAGGAAGTGCAGAGCTCGCGTCTTGTTTACCAAAGATAAAAAAATCGCAGCTGTATCACCCGAGCACCATACACATCCGCCACCAAAAATTGTTTTGCATAACGGAATTTGCTTTAGAATTTGAGTTATGATTACAATAATTTAAACAGATGTTCTGCTTAGTTTTGGAACAACAAACGGATTTTTATTTATCATATTAAAAGTATAAGAATGATATTTCGCTTTAATAATGCCAGCAGCACATCAAGTCGGTATCTACTTAATATTATTATTCATTATTTTAATACGTAGTATGTCAAAAAATACCGGCAGGTAGGTACATAACTTCGATAAAATTGACAGAACGAGTAGTCCTTATGTATCTTTGTTGCATACGCTGAGAGAAAAAGCTAATTTGTTTGTAATCACATCAAGAATTTTATTAGATGGGATCGCAACGCATCTGGCAAAAGAAAGTGCAGAGCTCGTGTGTTCATGAAAAAAGATGGAACCATTGACAGCCTACCGTCTGACCCACACTTAGGAATTCAACATTTTGAGAATTCAACATTTTAGGAATTCAACATTTTGGCCCTAAAGGACACAATCCCTTATCCTCCTTTTGTTATAGTAAAAGAAGGAACATTTTTATAGTTTGAGCTCATCCTAATTTTATTTTAGAATACCTAGGTACTTCAAGTATACTCTACTAAGTAACTCTTTTTAAAATTAATGTTTACAGTTTCAAATAAATGTGTACCCAAGTACCTACCTATTACATATAGGTATATGAAAGCTAGAACACTAAAATATTAAAATTTATTTTTCAGATCGTGCACCGAAACCTATTAAGCACCGTCTAGAAAAGGTCAACAAAAAAAGAAATTGTGTTGGGTGTTATGCAAAATTGAGAGCCACTCTAACCTGCAAAGAAGCCGATAAAAAAGTAAAAAAAAATTTGACGAGATGTGTTGAGTGTGAAAAACAGTACTGTCTTCCATGTTTTAATGAAAAACATTTTGCTTCGATATATTGATTTCCCAACACTGAAACTTTCGCAAAACTTCCACATTTAAAATTATGCATTTTAGTTTTTTTTAAGTTACCAGGTTTAAAAAACTGGGATCTGGGATCCACTCAGTGTTGTGGAGATTATTACAGATCATATCTTATCGACTTTATGTCCAACAACAGTATGCAGTGAAATTCTAAAAACATCTTTTGGATTAGATTACATTTTGTGTTCCTTAATCATGATTTCTTATAATTAATTTAATATTATGTAGGTTGTCGTAAAAAGTGACTAAGAGATAAGATAATCATCTAGGGAATGCAACATCTTGCACAGCCAATGCTTGACGCTAGCCAATCCGCCTGCCAAGCGTGGTGAATATAGCAATACACTCCTATAAGGGGAGGCCTATGTCCAGCAGTGGACTGTTGTAGCTTTTATGGTGGTGTGGTGATCACTTGTCCGACAGATGTCATCTTACATCTCGCGACGCACGTCTCACCTGTAAAGATAGCCCCAGATTTCTACAACTTATGTTTCTGTTTGTAGTTTAATCTGTTTTGTCCTATAAATTATGATTTATTTTTATCTAGAAATTGTGGTTTCAGTAACCTGGGCTCGCAAATCAAATGGCAAAGAAGTTTTGTTATTTGGCGGCTTTTCCTACTGCCTGCAGTGGCGAGGGAACCGCACTGACCGCTGGGTGTGCACGTCCAGCAGCGGCGTGAGGAAGTGCAGGGCTCGCCTCCTCATCACCAAGGATAGAAACATGTCGAGGTTTTCACCCGAGAAACATACATACCCTCCTCCTAGATTTATTATACGAGATGGAGTATATCTAAACTATAAAATTATGGTGTGTAGTTTTAGCGATAAGCAGTCAATTGATTTAACAATAAATTAATGTTTGTGGGTGTATGGAGTTTTTAAGTGTTAAATCCTGGTATTTCTTTAATCATGTATTGAACTTCTTACGTACAGTCATATTATGAATAAGCCACACAGGGGTAGTCGAAACGACTGAAAATATTTTTATTTCTATTAAAATTATTATAATTCTTAAAATTGATTCTAGTACTAAATGACTCCCTCCACATGATTCTATTTTCATAACAGATTTATTTTTATTGGAGGTTATAATATTTCAATTCGTTTGGAGTAGCGCTGTGTAGCTTATTCCTTTGCTGTGTACACAGTGTCCGTACAAACAATTTATCGAGTAATTCGAAATTTTTTGGGGCGCAGCTACGAAGCATCCTTCGCGGCTGCACCACTCAGTTATGAAATATTTAACTTCTTTCTTTTGTACGTTTGTTGTTTATGTGAATATTATGATGTGAATTTCAAATGCTTTGGATTATAAAAGAGAGCCGTCTGATTTCAGTGACCTGGGCTCGCAATTCTTCTGGCAAAGAAGTTCTATTGTTCGGAGGTTTTCCATACTGTCTGCACACGAAAGGGAAGCACACTGACCGCTGGGTGTGCACGTCCAACAGTGGCGTGAGGAAGTGCAGGGCTCGCCTGCTTGTCACCAAACATAGACAGATCACTTGTGTACCGTCCGAGGAACACACACATCCTCCTCCTAGTTTTCTTATACGGGATGGAATGTATCTAAAACTTTAAATTCTGACTTGTAGTTCGTCTTGTTAAAGAAGTAAATTTACTTTGTGAAAATATTTAGTGCAAACGCAGCGTCCTGCGCTAAGTTCATTCGCTTCATCTGCACCGCTTGAAGTAAAGTGAACCACTGGCGTGGATCGTCCACGCGGATTTGTCTAAGCTATACTAATAACCGACTCGCATAAGGTAAAAACTTCTGTAAAGCTAATTTGAAATTACATTTTTATCACAAATAAAACAAATGTTTTATGAAATAATGCACCGCAACGTGTTTCCACATGATCATTCAACTGGAATTTAAATTTTTATTTCGGAATATGATCATAACATAATTATGGGAACAGCCTTCATAACTTAGTGTGTCTAGTAGTTAATTTCTTTTCTAATAATTATTTATCTTGTGAACCTGTTCAATGTACGTGATCTTTTTTCTAAATTTCATTATTTTTGTATATTTTTAGCAGCAGTAGAATACATAACGTCACGAAGCGGCAAGACGTTGCTGCTGGTCGGGGGCTACACGTTCTGCGCTCAGAGACACAACGGCGTCCGGATCCGGTGGTCGTGCTCCACCCACAACGGCAAGCAGTGCCGCGCCAACATACACACCGTCCACGAGGAGATCGTCAGGATACACAACGTGCACAACCATCCCCCCGTCATGTAAACATAAGTAGACCTCGAGCCAATGTACCGAGTCCGAGATGTAAACCAACAAATGTACCTACCTAATCACCCGTATCGACTTACCTAATAAAATTAAACAAATAAAAAAATTTAAACATTCGTAATATGTATGACAAAGATATTTCATGAAATTAAATATTTACCTAACTTATTTTTTGCATTGTAATAGGTCAATATTGACACAAAACCTTGGCGGTAAGTGTGTTTAACCGTCCAGGTGTACAAACAAGTTTTAATAGAATTATCATGAAATTAAATAATAGTATTTTTCTTTTACTACTAAGTGGCAGATTTAAGAGGGCTAAGTTTTTGCTACTGCGACAAACGTGACAAGCTGCGCCGCGGCCGACCACGAGCATTCACGTTACTAGAAACCTCTGTGGGCTGACACTCAGACCTATCGTGGGAAAGTTCAAGATCAAAACAATATCGGGTCCAATTGATCGCGTAGGTACCTTACCTGGGTACGTAATCTAATATTAACCACTACTAATCAGCAATGTTTTTATCATTACAGATAAGCCCAGATTCGTAATAAGTTCCAGAGGTTATAAACAATTACTTGTCGGTGGATACAAATTTGGAATAAACAAAGACAAGAGAAAAGCTAATGCTTTGAAAGTTAGATGGACCTGTACTAATCGTATGTCAACCAGCTGCAAAGCCAAGCTGTTCACTATAGACGAGCATATCATCTCCATGGACAACCACCACAACCACCCGCCAGTCTGCTGGCCTTTCACATCTGATAGTCTTTATTTAAAAATAGATAGTAAAGCTGTTCAAGGTGATAGTGAAAATTAGGCTCGGCCGCGACCGGGTCGCTTTTTGCAAGTTTACAAGGAAATGTATGCAACAAATTATTCTGCGCGCGGCGCGGCCAGAATCTAGGACTATAATCCGAGTCTTAAAGAAATTGTTAAAATTATTAGATTACACACACATATCTTTGTCAGCATGTTTTATTCAAAGTTTAAATATGTCAAACACAATTTAAAAAAGTGTTAGGTTACCAATTCAACTTATTTTTTACATGTATTCATGATTAATAAATGATTTATATTATTACTATGTTTCGACCATTCATTTCGACATTGACCATTGACCATTCCAAGAAATATTCTTAGCTAATTACTTAATATATATGTGAGTTTATAACAAAAATGTGATACCTAAATATATTGTAGTAGATACTTCAATAAATAAATTGTAGTAGGTAATTCTATTTATTATGTAGAACAAATCTTACTGATATTCACGGTTTTACTTAACATATCACATCAGCCTATAGTTGTTGACTTTCCCCAGGATACAATATGAGCCGCAATCTCCCGTTTTCACCATTCTTTAGGTACTGCAGATAACCTATATAGAATCTTCAGTAACATTAATAATAATGTAGTTAACGAGCTCGGCTTCATTTTTCTATGCACAAAAATTTAGTACAAAAATGTTAGCAGCTTAGACATTTTTAAATCACTTGGTCTGTCTTATTACAGCTAAGGCAAAATACATAACGACCCGTAGAGGGACAAGACAACTATTTATTGGAGGATATTTATTCGGCATGAACAAAGACAAAAGAAGACACCATTTGAATAAAATAAGATGGACCTGCGCTAATCGTAATGCGTCCATTAGTAAAGCATGTAAAGCTAAACTTTTCACCAGTAACGATGTTATTGTCTCTATTTACAACGTTCATAACCACCCACCACTCTGGACTGAGTAGAAATTATAAAAAAGCGGTAAAATATTATGATGGTGATTCGAGTTTACTAAGAGATGAATTAGTTTAATCACAGTAATTTGCTACTTCTACATTGTTTAATCGTTATTGTTGTGAAACACACATCTTGTCTACACACACGATCCCCAACGCTTGACAATCCAGCTGCTCACTTAAATGTGCGTGAGCATGAGCGTATTTGAATGCGGAATGTGTACAAGCACCGCCGACGTCCTGAGCCGAGACCTGAGCCACAGTTGACTGTACCTTGATGCTACAATTAGCTACGCCGTAGTAAATACCATCAGCTGATACGGCAGCTCTCAGTTCAGTCTGTGTTTTTGGGGATTCTCTGCCGCAGGAGATCCACGCAAGTCCGTCTTTAAAAATGTACTATAAATTATTATTGTTACTGTATATTCGTTTTTTTTATGTTTCGCAACAGTTCCTAACTATATTAAAACATTTAAATTAAACGAAAAATTAAATATGTGCTTTCTTTTTCCAGGTGAACGAACTACATCACATAAAACGTATCAGTTCCAATTTCTCTCCTTTGAATCCAATGTGAGCTGTGGAACAAAGTCAAACAACCCTGCATCATATTCAAATGAAGAAACTGAAGATCAAAGAAATGATGAAGATAATGATGACAAAGAACAAGAAAATGCTGCTCAGAATATGGATGCAAAATTTGATCAACTTTTCACTAAGTCTGGAAAATTACGCCAGAGGAAAAGCTTTAATACCAGTCTGGCCGAAAGAAAGTTACGCAATAGAACTAAATATGCCGAAAACCATCGCGTCAAGCCTGGATGCGGAGATAGTTGTTTGAAAAAATGTATGAGCAAATTCAGTGAACAGGATAGAAAAGATATAAACAATTATTACTGGAATTTATCTCGGCGAGAACAACGTGTATTCATAAATAATTGTGCTCGTATTGCTATACCCAAAACGCGCCAAGTGTCTAACCCACAACGTGATCCAAGGAGGACATATTTTTTTATACGTAATGAAGAAAAAGTTAACGTATGTAAATGGGTCATTATTCAGATTTCGATTCTCCGCGTAAGCTGCGTGGCAAATTTTAATTTAAGCAATTCGAAGATGATGACAATGAAATATGATTCTGTATACTTTCACGATTATAGAACAGTTTGGTGCTCCTTGCTAGCACAATTACTTTTCGAGAAATTTAATTTTAAAATTTTGTGTGCCACGCAGATTACAAATCAAGCCACGCAGATTACATAGCCAATTTTATCTTTGTATTTTCATTAGTTTTCTATAAGTTTTACTTGAAACATGATTATTCTTGACTTAAGTTAGGTTATAAGTCAAAGATGGAGTCTGTGGTGGAGACAGGTCATGGAAAATAAGTCTTTATTCACTACTACCATAAAATGATTATAAGGTTTTATGATTTTGGAATCAACAGATGCAGGTAATTAGTTCCTGTCTTTTAGTGTGCATAATAAAAAAAAGAAGATTCAGAGTGCTTAGTCCAAATTGGTGGATTGGCAACTAAATATAGATGGTATCCCGCAAAATATACTTACAGGTGTTCTATGGTGGAAAGGAGCTGGCGGAATAAGGTCGTGGACGTCTTGGTTCAGCATAATTTTGAATAAAAAATATGATGAAGACTGCTAGGCAGGCCATCTTGCGACAAAAAGCAAGGCTGTGTAGATTGGTATTGACCAGATATGTGTCGTATTGAGTTCCATCAAATCAAGAGCAAGTTATTGACTAAGTCATCCAAAGGGTGGCCGGATTTCTACACACATGATCAGGCTTGAGTTTTATATGATTTTTTTAATGCAAGCTAATAAATAGCAATTGGAGATACTTAAATTTAGTTACAAAGGTGAGCTTGTAAGCTTAGTTTTGTAACAAAGTAGTGATTTTTAGGCTCCGAAATGAAATCGAAGTTCAGGATTGATGACAACTCAATGCCCAGTCAAGCTATTCGCGATGACAGAAATTGGTAAGTGTACTTCAAAAAAAGTAGTTGTCTAGTCGAGAGGACTACTTTCAGATGCAATAAATCTCCTGTGTCGTGGTAGCATTGAATGAGACCAGGGCTTTCTCTATAGAACGCAATTTCCGCTCTGCCGATTTGGACTTGACAATGTCTCTGTGATGGTACTGTCTTCTGCATACCTATGAATACCAAACTGAAGTTGTTAAAAGCTGTTCTGAAGGAAAAAATCGCCGAGAGACTAAAACCTTGAGGACCACAGGCATCAATGGCCATGAGGTCAGAGAGATAGCTGTTATTGATTACAAAAACCAGCTGGGTTTTCATAAACAGGAAGCTTGCTGAGGAGCCAGGTCAAGGTTTCTGCCAGACCTTGTCCAGCTAAAAGCCTTCGAAATGTCAAGCGAAATGGCAAGTTCGCCACGTTTGCCCAAGTTTACGCAAAAAGATTCCCAGTAGTCTAAGGTGAAGTCATATTGACGGCCGCAGTTGGTAGGGGCAACTAACAAGTTAACTCACCATGGCCTAACTCCGTCAATTGCAGTAGATTTAAATAATATCAGGAAGATTTGACAGACATTGTGTCGCCCAGGACACGGTTATGGAATACGCAGGGTTGCCTGAGCCCTATGCGACCCTTTCGGCCTCCCTGGCTGGATCCGCAAGAAAGACAGGTCAGCTGCAGGTGTTTGCTGCACATTAGACTTATATGACACGCGTCTGATAGAGACCTTCTTCCTCACCATGACGTAACAGTAAATCGAGTTAACGCTATCGCCCTGTTTATGAACCAATGATACCCACATAAGCAAGGGGGCTTTGGCATTGTACTTCTCTTAAAAATAGGTAGTGCAAGCGCAGATAAATTTAGCAAGATTGTCAGCACAAGAGATAAATCAGGAGCACTATGTCTCAATACAGTCGCTGGCATATTATCGGATCTACCTTACAGTTTTGACTTTTGGCCTCAAAATACACATAAAGCCTATGAGAAAACGATCACTGGCATCGAAAAATTGCTGCGAGACAAAGTTAGGTGGTTGAGTAGAGCCAACGTCCAGTATTATTTGACAAAACATGCACTCAAATCCATCAAAATTGGTAAAAATTCTATGTCCAAGTATAACGATATGAAAACTCAAAAACTTGATGATATTTGCCAAAATAATTCGTTTCATGTTTTTTTTAATGAATATTAGGTAAAATAATAATATTTAAAATGGTTATTTCAACCTTTTTTTAACTCTTAGAATCATTGTGTAATCTGCGTGGGAAGAATTGTAAGCTGCGTGGGTATTTTGCCACGCAAATTACTCCACGCAGATTACAAAAACAGAGTATTTTTGATAATAACTCGGCCATCTTTTATTGAATCTAAATAAAATTATAGACCTATAGTCCCGACTATATTACAAATCAGCCCTGTAAAGACGAATCTCTAAAAGCATTAATTCTAGAAGAAATCTGAATCCACGTAACTTACATGCAAGGGTAGTAAAACTTGTGTCAGCCCTTATTTTTGGAAATATTTTTAGTTCTGGGCACTGAGGTGCCCATTCACTCTGCTTGATTATTGAAGCATATCATAATAATTTGAGGAACAAAATCTCAGCTGGATATGGTTATAAACTTAGAAGTTATGACCGATTTTACCACGCTTGGGCTAACTGTCCGAAATCGTGTGACCGATACATATTCGGGTTTATTTTAAAATTACACGCGTTACATATTTTCTTCATTATTCACCTAATGTATTGCTTTATGACGATTATTTTGATATACAATAGATACGTACAAAACATAAGGAAAGTAATAAAATCATAATTTGTAAAAAGTTAGTGCGAGGTGTGACACGCGGAGAACACCAAAAATACCCCCGTTTTCAACTTTCAGACTGGGTTTTGAAATACTAAGTGAATATAAAATAAGACTTTTTAATCGATTCCACATAGGTATTGAAGTGTTAAATCATGTCCAATCGATCGATATGTCCAAACTTGTATAGTTTAGCATTTACAACCCTGTGACCGAAATTTTCGACCCTTTGAAGAATGACCCAAATCTTTTTTTCTTACAACACTTGGCTATAAAATGACGAATGATAGAGTTTTGTATAGTGCCTTGAGAGGAAATTATGAAGATCGTAGAGGAAAACACAGTAAAACGGCGCCTATAAATAGGGAACCGATCAGAAACCACATCAAATCATTTAACCTGACTTCGGGATTGAAGTGGCCAAGCGACCTTACTGTTACACAGATGCATCATGATTTCACCTTGAAATATCCAGATATCAAAGTATCCTACAACCTCTATAGGAAAGAACTAAAAGCCATGAACATTACTTTTAAATAGGATTGTCATGTTAAAAAGTAATGTAGAACGCTTAAGATGACTATCAATTACCTTATTAGGTAATAAACATTGCAAAACACAAAAATATTAAAGAAATTAGATTCCTGACATCTTGGGGTATTTGAAATACCCCATGTAGTTCTGCTATTTTTATTAGTTTCCGTGTTATTCAACTTTTAAAGTTGTACGGGATAAACTCGATTGGCAGACATTTTTCTTTTTTTGTACGCTAAAAAGTACAATTAATAAAGATTCTGCTATGAAATCAACCGCTCGAAAAGCCCTTATACCGAAGTAAAAAACGAAAGGAACATACATGGGGTATTTTCGAATACCTAGGGATTTGAGGATTATAATTAATTTATTTTTATTGACGTTACTCTATGGTCCACCCTGTATAATAGGGCGTCAAAAAATGCAAAGAATTATACTTTTCATAGTAATACTTTTCTAAATGACATTGGGACCTTTAGTATGGACAAAATACCCACTGCGAACATTAATGAATTATACTTCATTTTAAAACCTAAGCCGCCTAGTTATAGCAGGTAAAGGCGCATTATTGCGAGGGATGGGAATATTAAGATATTTAATAATATATATATCTTAACACTATACTCCAGATTAGCCGCCTAGTCGCTCTCGCGTTCGGAAGTTTTTGTTTACGGTTCCCGCCTACCTTCGATAGTCATGTAGGGCTCTGTCGAGCACAAGCAACCCCGACCAGAGAGTCTCACCTTGGGTACTCCAGAGTCTTGCGCCCCGAGGGCAGGCTACGCTTCACGCTTATTATTGGGTTTCTTAACAGCTTCGAAAATGCCCTTCAAGTGCCACCAACGCCCCGCAAATGGGTCGCGAATGTTTGTCCGCACGAACCCGTAAGCCGCCTTGCAGCGCGTTATGGACGAACTCGCGGCTTGTGCCAACCCTCAACGCCATCCACGCTGGGATCAATGGACCCCCGCTGGTCTCTTCGCCACCGACGGCCGCCGCAGCAGCGATAACCACTACCTTCGCCGCCGCGCCCCCAATACCGCCGCTGCCTGCTTTTCCCTCGCCGTCTCCACTGTCCCAGAGTAAGCCGAGGCACAACAAGCACTTCGACCTGCTCGCCCTACAGCGCACCTGAACGATCTCAGGGAGAGTGCTAATGCCGTACAGGTGCGAGCGCAGACCGCGCAGCGCGCCGAGTGAAGAGAAGCGCGCACATGGATCAACCTCACTGACCCCGCCGAGGACCAGCACGGTTCCGGCTATGAGGGTCACACCGCCGCTGCCCAGGCCTCTGCTGAGCAGCTCGGGTACTGGAGACAGCCCAGCGACGACATCACAAATATCCTATGCGTCCACGCTAACGACGCCGAAGTCTGCGCCCAGCAAGCCCAGGAAAGACGCCATCAAGACGCCGCCACCTGCACCCAAGACATCCATGAAGATGACTGGGTGCATAAAGAAGCCACCGCCTATAGTAGTCGACCTGCTCCCGAACTGGAGCCACCACTTCGCCGAGGTAAAAAAGGAGCTTTGCGCCAAACGTGCGGCCCTATGGGCCCACAGAGTTCCGATTCCTGGCGCAAGCCGAACAGGAATTCCGCGTATACAAGCGCTACCTAACCGCGCTGGAGGGTTCCGGTACCGAAATGTCCTGGTCCGCCTACGCATCCCCAAAGGAGCAGCCAGCCAAGGTCGCGATCAGAAGACTCCCCGTGGACACGGACCCGGAGGAAATCAAGAAGGAGCGAACCACCCTGGGCTACGAGGTGGACTACATGCGCCCCATGAAGGCTCGCGGAGAACGCCCAGTGTGTATCTACTTAGCCCAGCTTATCCGCATGCCAAACCTCACCCCGGCCGGGCATCTACAACGTCACAGAGCTAATGTGAATGCTCGGCGGAAGATCGAGGGATGGCGTGTAAAAACAGGGCACTCCACAATGCCATCAATGCAAGCTATTCCGGCACAGCAGCAGGCACTGTTAACATAAGCTGCCATGCGTGATCTGGGGCGGCGAACATCCCGCCCGGGATTGCAAAAGACCCCGAGAAAAACCGGCCGCATGTACCAACTGTGGCGCATCGCACCCGGCTAACGGCCTCGATTGCCCCGTACTGCGCCGTGAAGTACGAAACAAGAGAGGGGGGCACAGCACCTCTTACGAAGACGGAGGTGACACCGCAGGGGGAAACCAACGCAGCTGGATCCCTTATGGTGGCTGCCAAATGGCCCCTCCGAAACTTCGACGACAAAGAAGCGGAAGCCGAGGAGGCGTAGGAGGCGAGCACCACCCCCGCCGCCCCCAGGACGGGAAAGCACCGGGCCAGCCACGCCAAGAGTCACCCACGGGTCCGTTGGATGTAGTCGGCTCTCCTCAGGGCACACCTCAGGGGGAGAAGCCGAAGCACCAACCGGCCCCAAGACAAGAGAGCACACGAGCAGCCGTCCTAGAAGAGGACATAAAAAGAAGTCCTAAAACTAAAACACGACTACTGAGAGATCGCGCTCTAAAAAGGAAGAAACAAGAAATTTGAAATAATAACTACACACAATTGAATGCCTCTATCGTCCACAAAAGTTATACATAGCTTACACCTATAATTGTTTATTTACGTGGAAATTTAATATAATTAAATTCATAGTGGTTTTGTGGTGATAGCTGTTGTCGTATGCCACTTTGTCTTTTTAATACGTACAAACAAACACAGTACTGGAGTACGTGGCATACGACTACAGCTATCACCACAAAACCACTATGAATTTAATTAAATTAAATTTCCACGTAAATAAACAATTATAGGTGTAAGCTATGTATAACTTTTGTGGACGATAGAGGCATTCAATTGTGTGTAGTTATTATTTCAAATTTCTTGTTTCTTCCTTTTTAGAGCGCGATCTCTCAGTAGTCGTGTTTTAGTTTTAGGACTTCTTTTTATTTAAAATATTTTGGGGTTATATTGTAAGTTCCAAACATCCCACTTATACCAAAGAATAGTAAATATAGGTGCTCGCATAATACTGTAGCAGATGTGGAAGATGTCTTAGTTCAAAACGTGAATAAGTAATTATGTAAGTAAAAATGAATATGACAAGTAGATGGTTGGTGCGAGTTTTACCTCTTAAGTAGATGTCCACGTTTCTTTTTTCTATGAGGGGGGCAAGCCCCCCCTCAATCCCCCGCGTAGATGGGTAGTGCGAGTTTTACTTCTAAAATAGATGACCAAGTTTTTTTTTTCTGTGTATACCCCCTCAAGCCTCAACCCCCCGAGTCGCTGGTTGGTGTGAGTTTTACTTGTAAAGTAGATGCTCACGTTTATTTTTTCAGTGAGGGGGGCAAGCCCCCCTCAACCCCCCGAGTCGCTGGTTGGTGTGAGTTTTACTTGTAAAGTAGATGACCACGTCTCTTTTTTCTGTGAGGGGGGCTTGCCCCAAAGTAGATGGTAAGTGCAAGTTTTACCTCTTAAGTAGATGTCCACGTTTCTTTTTTCTATGAGGGGGCAAGCCCTCCTCAACCCCCCGAATAGATGGCTGGTGCGAGTTTTACTTCTAAAGTAGATGTCCATGTTTCTTTTTTCTAAGAGGGGGGCAAGCCCCCCTCAATCCCCCGCGTAGATGGGTAGTGCGAGTTTTACTTCTAAAATAGATGACCAAGTTTTTTTTTCTGTGTGGGGTCATACCCCCTCAACCCCCCGGGTCGCTGGTTGGTGTGAGTTTTACTTGTAAAGTAGATGCCCACGTTTATTTTTTCAGTGAGGGGGGCAAGCCCCCCTCAACCCCCCGAGTACATGGCTAGTGCGAGTTTTACTTCTAATGTAGATGACCAAGTTTCTTTTTTCTATGAGGGGGGCAAGCCCCCCTCAACCCCCCAAGTAGATGGTTGGTGCGAGTTCTACCTCTTAAGTAGATGTCCACGTTTCTTTTTTCTATGAGTGGGGCAAGCCCCCCTCAACCCCCCGAGTAGATGGCTAGTGCGAGTTTTACTTCTAATGTAGATGACCAAGTTTCTTTTTTCTGTGAGGGGCAAGCCCCTCAACCCCCGAGTCGCTGGTTGTTGTGAATTTTACTTGTAAAGTAGATGCCCACGTTTCTTTTTTCTGTGAGGTGGGCCAGCCCCCCTCAACCCCCAGAGTCGCTGGTTGTTGTGAGTTTTACTTGTAAAGTAGATGCCCACGTTTCTTTTTTCAGTGAGGGGGGGCAAGCCTTCCTCAACCCCCCGAGTAGATGGCTAGTTCGAGTTTTACTTCTAATGTAGATGACCAAGTTTCTTTTTTCTGTGAGGGGGGCAAGCCCCCCTCAACCCCCCGAGTCGCTGGTTGGTGTTAATTTTACTTGTAAAGTAGATGCCCACGTTTCTTTTTTATTTGAGGGGGGCAAGCCCCCCTCAACCCCCCGAGTCCTGGTTGGTGTGAGTTTTACTTGTAAAGTAGATGACCACGTCTCTTTTTTCAGTGAGGGGGCAAACCCCCCTCAACCCCCCAGTAGATGGTTGGTGCGAGTTTTACCTCTTAAGTAGATGTCCACGTGTCTTTTTTCTATGAGGGGGGCAAGCCCCCCTCAACCCCCCGAGTAGATGGCTAGTGCGTGTTTTACTTCTAAAGAAGATGACTAAGTTTTTTTTTTCCGTGAGGGGGGGCAAGCCACCCTTAACCCCCCGAGTCTTTGATTGGTGCTAAAGTAGATGTCCACGTTTCTTTTTTCTGTGAGGGGAGGCCGACTTAATGTGTGGCGCTGTACTTCTTAATTAGTCCGTGTTTCTTTTATCTTTTTTTTGTTTTCCCGAGACGAGTCGATTGTGAGTTGCTAAAGGTTGTACTTATAGGTACAATATCTTTTCTGCGTATACGCACTTAGTAGGTACCTGCACACGCTCGGGTTTGCTATAATTAATATTGTATGAGTCTATGCGTACAAGTCAATTAAATCAAATAAATTTGACAAGTCCGAGTCAAATGAATTCAAGCATAACATAATTATGTGCCAATATGGTGGTAGTGCGATACCTTATACCGGGAGTAACGGAAAGGGTATAACAAGCCGAAAGGAGGTCAAGGTACTCTTGAAACTGAACAACTTTCCCCTTGGAACATGGGTCGAAAAATGGAAAAAAACAATTTGGGCCTCCCATAGTAAATCAATTAGCTCCTCGGCGATTTTGTATAGGAGGTCCAAATTTTTTTTCATATTTCGACCCATGTTCCATGGGTAAAGTTGTTCAGTTTCATGAGTATCGTGACCTACTTGCGGTTTGTTATACCCTTTCTGTTACTCCCTGTATATCTTTTGACTTTGTTATCTGATAAAGCATACGTTTTCTTGGAAAACTATACACATTTCTGAATTATGCTATTAAAGCCCTTTCGTTTGATACCCAACACGATATCACTTGAAGAAAATTAAATTTTAGTTTGTAATTTTATGCACTCTAGAGGGCGCCATAATCAATTTATTGTGACAATTTATAGCCTATAACCATCGCCCTGTTTAAACGCTTCTTTTGATACCTCATTTGTCAAATTCTGATTAGTAGTTTGTGAGTTATAAGGGAACAGACGAAATTATTCCACATACATACATACATACATAGCGGTCAAAATCATAACACTCCTTTTTGCTTCGCCGTAGTCGTGTAAAAAAGGTCCTGATCTCGGGGGCGGACGCGACTTTTATCGTCAAAAAGAGCCTCCAGCGACTCGAGCCATACGGGGGGGTCATGGCTGCCAGGGATAAACCGGAGGCTCTGGGACCCAGCTAGGCTGCTCTGGGTGATGCTGTCGAGCACAGACTGGCGTAGACATCGCCTGTCCACATCCATATAGTGTCATAGCTGTATTTTTATTTAAAAAGTATAGTACAAAGAGGATTTTATTGAAAGTAGCGTTGTATACCATGAAAATCTTAAGGGGGATCGTTACGTCATACAAACTAAAATCTGAACTTCAACCGAGTTACACATGAGCTAAACAACAATTTTATCAAAAAATCTTTATGTGAGATGAGGAACGCACACGTAAATATGTCGCAAAACTGCTTAACGTAAAAAAATATCAAGTATTTTCTCCACAAAAAAATTAAACGTGTTTATTGCAGCAGTAGCTCCATCTATGTTCATTAAGTGGCGACACGGTTTTTACAGAGAAATCTGATGGTTAAAAAATTATTTGTTTTATTTTGCGAAAATGTTATAAAAGCACGGGACTTCCCATCAAGTTTTTTAATCATAATTTTGTCTCATTTAAAGACGTAACTCCATTTAAATTTTGTATGGAAAACGATCCACCTTAAGATAGACAAATATATAATTATTTAGACTTTCCCATGGAATTTTAGAAAAAAAAACAACATATTTAGGAAATACATTGATAAATCTAATAATTTACGTATGTTTCATCAATGTTCGCTAGGTGGGTCAGAAAGGTCCCAATATCATTTAAAAATTATAATTTAATATGTGATGATGATGGATGAGCCTACAGCAGCTGTTTACAAAACCGTCACAACCCTACGCCCCTTTATCTTTCTATAACTTAGATTTTGCTTGATTTTTTAAATATATTTGATCATTTGTACTTTTTATTGATAAAAGTAAGTTTAAAATGTATGAAACAAAAATACAAAAACTACGGTACCTGTCAGAAAAAAATATCCTTGCATGTTTCCGTAGTCGAAATTGATAATGAAACTATTAGAACCACATTTAAAAAGATTTTTGGAATATAACTGAAAAGTTTGAGGTTTTCTTACAGGACGCTTTGAGTTCGTAAAAGGAAAAGAAATGATTATGTACGAGGAGTATTTGTTCATGTTCCACACGGGCACCGGGCCGAAGCAGATCAAGAAGTCCTGGCGCTGCTGCAGCAGCAGCCGCGCCGGCTGCCGGGCGTCGCTGACCACGGTGGACGACCAGCTGTTCAGCGTCAAGAACCAGCACAACCACCCGCCACCAACTTACTCGCCAAGGCACCATCAGATTGACTGATTAGCCTGCGCGGCAAGATTATTTCTGTCTAACATGACTGAATGAATCATCTCTATCTATGATTGTAGAAATTTTATGTAAAAGTATACTAATAATTCAAAGAAATAAAAAAATTATAACATGCAAGTAAGATGCTACCTAAGTTCGCCATTAAATGCATCATACACAAAGGTATCTTGGACAGATAGATAGGTATATTAAATTACTTTCAAACTTGCAAGAATATAATTAATTACATACAATAATACCCGTTTTTATTTTTAGAAATATGAAGTCGATCCCATGCAAAGCAGAAGGCGTAAAAGAACTCAAAGTTTTATTGGCCATCATCTTATTCCAGGGATACCATCGTATGAGTTCATCGAGTCGAGATACGGCAACACTCTGATCCGGATGGAAGGATACCGATACGCCGTGAAGAAGCACTACGCCAAAAACAACAAGTACACGTGGGGCTGCGCCACTCACCGGAAAAAAGGGTGCACGGCGACTATTTACTCTACCGGAGACTCAGTCACCCGCAGATCCATCGCTCAACACACACACCCTCCGCCCAAAATATGGAAGCATAGTATCACCCCCAAACCCACGCAAAAACCAATCCATCATGTTGATGTGAAGATGTCACCCCCTCGTGATGATAAGTTAATTGTTGACATAAACAAGTCTTCTTATGGCGTTCCGTTTTCCATACAAAAATTCAATGGAGTTATGTATGTAAAGGAGACAAGAGTCGGTTTAAAAAACTTGATGGGGAGTCCCGTGGGTATATAAGATTGTCGCAAAACACTAAAAAGAATTTTTAAATCATCAGATTTCCCCGTAAAAAGCGAGTCGCCACTTTACGAAAATAGATGGAGCTACTGCTGCAATAAATACGTTTAATTTTATTGTGCAGAAAATACTGATTATCTTTTAACTATAAGTAGTTTTGCGACAAATTTACGTGTGCCTTCATCATTCAGGATAAAGTTTCTTTAAAAAGAAACTCTACAGCTCATGTGTAACCCGACTGAAGTGCAGTTTTTCGTTTGTATGACGTAACGAACCACCTTATTTCTTCGTCTTTTTAATCCATACTTCCATACTAATATTATAAATTCGAAAGTAACTTTGTCTGTCTGTCTGTCTGTCTGCTACGCTTTCACGCCTAAACCACTAAACAGATATTGATGAAAATTGGCATGAGCATAGATAATAACCTGAGAAAGGACATAGGCTACTTTTTTCCGCGGAAAAATTCCGTTGGAAAATTGAAAATCCAAAAAACTATTTATTCAGACGCCCAAAACTACCTACAAAAAGAAAACACACAAGTATCCGTGGTTGATATTGCTCTGCAGGTTTTGTCAGGCGCTCAAAAAAGATAGTAATATATTTAGGTATCATCAAGATCTTGCTACAAAAAAAAACTTTGCATGGTAATTTGTCCGAATGCATAGTTCATGAAAAATGGGAGGATGAATGCCTACGTAGGTATCAGAATGGCCATCGCGCGCCATATGTAACATACTAAACGCATCAAAACCTTCTTTTAACACAAAAAAGGAGTTATAGTGCGTTTCATCTTATAGTTCCTCTGGCGTCATGTTGGTAGCATTGGAAATTTGTATGTAATATTATTGCCGCCGTATAATTTTCATACATATTTCCAATGCTACCAACATGACGCCAGAGGAAAACTAAAAGATAAAACGCACTTTACATAGGACGCCAAGTGTCAAGCGCAATCCATATACAGGGTGGACCATAGAGTAACGTCAATTATAAGAAATTAGATTCCTCACATCTCGAGGTATTCGAAAATACCCCATACGTATGTTCCGCGATTATTTTTAGTTTCCGAGTTATTCAACTTTTAAAGTTTTATGGGAAAAACTAGAATGGCAGAATTTGTTTCTTTTTTTGTACGCAAAAAGTAAAGATTATGCTATAAAATCAACAATGATGTCCGTCTGTCTGCTACGCTTTCACGCCTTAACCACTGAACCGATTTTGATAAAATTTGGCACAGAGATTACTCATACACCGAGAACGGACATAGGCTACTTTTGTTTCCACTTGAGGGTCTGGAACACCCGATGTAGACCATCAGGTGCACCATAAGGAGCCCAGATGAACTATAGGAGATACAGATATGACTCCAGAGCAAAAGTTGTTCAGCTTGATAGGACGCTTCTGCTGATGAAAAGATATCGAAGGTTTGGAGTATCTCATGTAGACCATCAAGTGCACCAACAGGAGCCCAGCTAAACTATAAGAGATACAGATATAACTCCAAAACAAAAGTTGTTCAGGTTGATGGGACGCTTCTGCTGGCGAAAAGACAACGAAGGTTTGCAGTACCTGATGTAGACTATCAGGTGCACCAACTGGAGCCCAGCCAAACTATAGGAAATACAGATGTAACTCCAAAGTCAAAGTTGTTTAGGTGGATGGGACGCTTCTGCTAGCGAATAGACAACGAAGGTTTGGAGTACCTGATGAAGACCACCAGGTGCGCCAACAGGAGCCCAGCTAAACTATAAGAGATACAGATATAACTCCAAAGCAAAAGTTGTTCAGGTTGATCGGACGCTTCTACTGGCGAATAGATAACGAAGGTTTGCAGTACCTGATGTAGACCATCAGGTGCACCATAAGGTGCCCAGATGAACTAAAGGAAATACAGATATGACTCTAGAGCAAAAGTTGTTCTGCTTGGTAGGACGCTTCTGCTCGTGAAAAGATATCGAAGGTTTGGAGTACCTGATGTAAACCATCAAGTGCCCCAACAGGAGCCCAGCTAAACTATAAGAGATACAGATATAACTCCAAAACAAAAGTTGTTCAGGTTGATGGGACGCTTCTGCTGGCAAATAGACAACGAAGGTTTAGAGTACCTGATGTAGACCACCAGGTGCACCATCAGGAGCCCAGCTGAAATATAGGAGATACAGATATGAATCCAAAGCAAAAGTTGTTCAGCCTGATGGAACGCTTCTGCTGGCATCTGTTGGCAATGCAACTATGGTTTGAAAAATGTATTTCCAACAATATTTGCGTGATGATTATTAGAGCGTGACGATGTTTAGGATGCTGGTAAGGAAATCAGAATTTTGAACAGGTTTAAAGAATGAAACGATACGAAGTTCGCGGGTACCAGCTAGTTATCTCTATAAAGTTAGTAAGAGAAGGCGTCTTGAATAGTCTACACTCTACATAGGTAAATACGATGATCGTTGTTAAACCTATTCGACTTCGACTTTAATAAACTGTCTAGTTCTTCTGATCATTTTACACGTCTGCAAATCGTAGCAACTTGCTGTGTTGCAGCATTAAATGGTAGCCGTTGTGGCGCATTGGTTAGTATGACTGCCTGCGCCGCAGAAGGTTCTGGGTTCAATTCCTGGTGGGGTCACGCTCAAAGTTGATATTTGTGAATTTGTTCCCAATCTGGTTATGACATTGCAGGCTGAAACACGTCTGATTGTCCTAAAAGCAAGATGGTTCCATGCGGTCCCGGTTGCTGTTTATGGTGGAGGTGGTTACACAACCATGTCTGAGGCCTGCCACTTGTAAAAGGCGGTTGAAAATCTTTGACACCAGGGATTATCGGGTTTTCAAACAGACTGCTATTTTCAGAGTTGAGTGCTGTATTCGAAGTCACAGCGCGGCAACCCGGTGATCATGATCGGCCAGTACCGATTCAACCGCGTGAACAAGCATGGCGTGCGCACGCGCTGGGTGTGCGTCAAGGCGAAGGCTGGCTGCCGCGCCTCGCTGCACACCATCGACAACGCCATCGTGCGCGTCTGGGGCATGCACGACCCCATGGCGCACACCACTCCCTATCGGTTTTAAAACAGTATTTTAAAGAAAAAATCCTACTAATATTATAAAGGCGGATGTTTGTGTGTGTGTTTGTTACGACATCACGCTAAAACGGCTGATTAGATTGACATGAAATTTTGCACAAATATAGAAGAGTATCTAGAATAACACATAGGCTACTTTTTACCACGGGAAAATGTCTTATTCCTATGGGATCACGCATATTCCAATATTTTTGCAAAGGTGGCGTGACTGAGCCGATTCGCGGTTTAAATGTTTTCGCCGAAAACTAACAGCGACATCTCTTGGCGAGTAGGTAATTCTTTTTTCCCGCGGAATAAATAGGTTGCAGCGGGTGAAACCGCTGATGGGCAGCTAGTGTACAATAAAATGAAATTGGATTTCCGATATCAGGCTTTTAAGAAGCGGGCATGCAAGTAGGCAAAGCAATGTATGCAGTTTCTCGAAAGTTAAGAGATTACTTAGATAGGTTCTATAAATTTTATAGGTATGTTATGAATTTGTTCTTTTTCTAATAATCAAGTAAGAATGATTATTTTCGGTGAAGGTTGTAAGTCATTGTAAGTTTAGCAAAATTTTATTGAAAATAATGTTTATAAATTTTACTTTGTGATTTTTTTATATTCCCTAACCTAATCTGGCCGAAGCTTGAAGCAATGAAACGTTCACAAATAAGCTCCATATAATGGGACAATACTTATCATAATTTTAGAGCCAATAATGGTGACGTCACGTTACGGTAGGCCAGTCATCCAGATAGGCGTCCGCAGGTTCCACCGTCGCACCGACAGCACGGGGCCGCGGAGCCGGTGGAACTGCACCAAGAGCAAAACGAGCATCAACTGCAAAGCGTTCGTCGTCACCGTCTATGACCAAATAGTGGAGATCAGGAATGAACATAACCATTGACACTGTTAAAAGATGAATTTAGTTTTACTTTTATGGCCTTATAAAGGCAGATACAATCAGGCTGTCTCTAGTGCTTCTAATTTTTTTTTGTTATTTTTGCAATAAACTATTTTTGTTATATTATGATGTCTTCTTGTCCTAAGGAATATCAAGTCCAACCAACCACTTTTCCGATAAATTCTCGCGCCAGACATTTCTTCCGCTTGCTAAGATAAGGTGCTTAAAATTTTGATAAAACCGATGTTTTGGTTCCGAATATTATTTTATTACAAGAACATTTAGTTCTTGTACAAAATATGCTCTATACATCATTATTTTTCAGACGTTCATTTTGAAAAAACAATGCGTGGCAACCCTGTACTCGTGGCGGGAAAATACCGGTTCAACAGGTGGTGTGGCAGCAAGGGTCCTCGCGTCCGCTGGATCTGCACCAAAGGGCCGAGGGGGTGCAGAGCCACCGTCATCACGTATGATAACGTTGTTGTTAGAACCAATTATGAGCACACCCATCATTAATAACCTGGCGTAGGCACTAGAACCTAGGGATATGTAAAAAGTACATTACGTAAATCATAACGCTTCGTAGAAAGGTGTGTAGACGTATTAGCAGATTCGTTATGAACTGCGTTAAGAAATATGCAGCCTTAAAAAATAATTTCCTTACTATGTATAATCTTTATCGTTATGCAACTTGATGTCAAACATTTCACAAAAAATCGAAACGAACATGCCGCTTTTTTTATCCTGTCGCCATTTTGACTCATTATCATTCATTATATACTATCAGTGTTATTTCAGACAATGAACTAATATTCTTGATATCGCGCTTTGCTAAGCCTCTACTGCTGGTGGGCAGGTACCGGTTCAACCTGAGGCTGAGCCCAGGATACCGAGGTCCCAGGAGCCACTGGCGTTGCTCTACTTTTCCGAAATGCAAGGCTTTTGTGCATACTATTGATCAGATGGTAATAGGGACACGAAACGAGCATAACCAAGTGCTTTCTTTAAATTAGGTGTTACCTAAATTACAAGCTGATTAAAAGCAACAATATAATAATTGTAAATCTTCGCATTAATCTAGACACACGGCAGTGTGTCCGCCAAGTTCGAGCAAAAAAAGCGACACACCGGCCGTGGGTTATATTACACGAACCATTTCGGGCCAAGTTCGACCCACCTATAACTCAAAATCTATTTTATCTACGCATATGAAATTTCTAGTATCTGTCGAGATCTACTTAATTATCTAAAATACAAAATTTCATTAATGTACCTATTGTAGGTCTTGAGATATTGACGTTAGAAAATCGCTATTTTTACTATACACTCACTGACTGACTGACTGACTCACTCACTCACTCACTCATCAAAAACCTAGACCACTTCCAATGGTCGTATTGACCTGAAATTTGGCATGGAGGTAGGTCTTTAGGTCAAGGTAAAGGAAAAATCTGAAAATGGCCAAGTGTGAGTCGGTTTTAAAATAATGAAGGTGTAAATTCATACCCTAAGGAACTAAAACAAAAATTTATCTATATCTTCCAATCGTCGTACCGACCTAAAATTCGTTACGAAGGTTTGTATTTAGTCAAAGTAAAGTATAAATGAGATATTTCCTTACCTAACTTAATCATAAGAAAAAGAAAATAAACCTTACAAAAATAATGAAATCACCCAAAACATAAATGTGAAAGGCTGCCAAGTTCGATAATATTGGAATGCTTCGCCTATAAAGAAGTGAGATCTAATACACAGACCTCAGTTAAAAATAGTTACAGGAATGCACACTTGATTTTCCGCAGTTTGGAAAGTAGATCTTATTTCCAAACTGCGAAAAATCAAGTGTGCATTCCTGTAACTATTTTTAACTGAGGTCTGTGTATGGAACTTGGTACTTATTTAGATCTCACTTCTTTTATAGGCGAAGCATTCCAATATTATCGAACTTGGCAGCCTTTCACATTTATGTTTTGGGTGGGATAAAACATTACTTGATGAGGGCAAGATATCATCATTGCATAGGTATTAGTTTATTAATTCGTGAAGGTATACATTTTTGGTTTGATAGCTCACCTTGATTCTTAACCGACGAAAAAACAAAAGAGGAGGAGGTTCTCAATTCGTCCCGAACTTTTTTATGATTTGAATCGATCTAAGGAACTGCCAACTTGTCTTTAGGACAGATTGATAAATGTTTTCGATTTTTGCAGATAATGCTCCAATCTTCTCAATTTCGAAATTTGGAAACCCTCTACTGCTGTTTGGCAAGTACCGGTTCAACCCGAGGCATGAAAATAAAGGTCCGTCAAGGCAATGGCGGTGTTCCAAATATCCCAGATGCAAAGCAATGGTGTCTACTATTGACCAGATGGTAATTCGGACTCGCAACGTCCATACTCATTAGAGGCGAGTTTTATTTCCTTGGATAAGTACTGGGCGAGACTTTGGGCTGTAGCAGTAGCAGCTCAGACATTTTTTTTGTTAAAATGGCATGTTATTTGAGGACTATAGTTATTTTACACAGCGCGTTGGCACAATGGAAATATTGACGGGTGCCCAATAGCGTTACTTTTACGATTCAGCGACAGCAATTTTAGGAAAGCTACCAGCCTTTGTCCCGTTTGTACTTTATAGGCACGTCACTCTCTATTATTGTTATTCATGTAAGCTAGTTCATATCGCTGAGCATTCGCCAATATACGTTTGACCGACCAACCTGTTTCTTTTTCCTTCATTATTTATCAAGTCTAACGTGTCTTCACTGAAACCCATAACATTGTTTGTAAAATAATATGGTTGATAATATCATGGAATTTCCCAGCTTCCTACTCAACAACTCGCGCCGGTAAACCCGTCATGGTGATCGGCGAGCATCGGTACCATCGGCACAGCGTCAACAGATGGCGTTGCAACAAGAGCAGATCAAAGGGATGCAAGGCGTACGTCACCACGGCAGGAGATGAGGTCGTTTACGTTTATAGTCAACACAATCACTGAATGTTTGCGGATGTTAGTGTGGACGATGCAACAGATGATGTCAAAACAAATAATTTTTAGTAGAAAGAATCAGCTTAGTTTTTAGTAGGGAATGCAATCTCGATCTCGCGAGATCTCGAAATCACCGAGATCTCGAACTATTTTTCGAGATCGAGATCTCGAAAAAGGAAATCTCGTTTCAGAAAAATCCTTCGAGACCTCGACAGTATTCGTCGAGATTTTGAACGAGATTTCGAGATTGAGCTTGAAGGCATTGACGTATTTATTGATGTGCATAGCATAGTTTCCGGTGTCTGCCGATCTACCCCGAGCGCATTATTTATTCAGCAGGAAAAGACATTGTTAGACATAAGAAAAACGAATGGAATCGACAGAATATTATAAAAGGGCCATAAACAAATATGTTTTTTTGGCAAAAAAAAAACATATTTGTTTAAGGCCCTTTTTGCAAGCCACAATCAAACCTCATTCTATTGCTAATGTAATTTTCCATACTAAAACTGTTAGCAAAATACGGAACCATTTAACTGTCATGCCATCGTCATCCAACTGAAACGATTTTCATTTAGCAGAATTCGGGCTCAGATAAAAAGTATAAGAGATGGGATATACTACTGACTGGGGTATTGAGCTAGTGAGGCAGTCAGAGCTCGTCAGTCGAAGCTCGGGGAGCCGGAATCGCGTACCCGGGTTATCGGGCCGGGTAACACACCGCAATTTTGGGCCTAGAAGCTGAGATGGATCCCCGAGATGATTAATATTACAACAGTACCATGGCATGGAAAGAAAGTTTAATTTTGATGATTTTTGCATGAGATAAGCAAAATCTCGATCTCGATCTCGAAATTTCGAGATCTCGACCAATAAATCAACGAGATCTCGAGTTGGTCAATCTCGAACCCTAAGATCTCGACCGAGATCTCGAATCGTCAATCTCGGCTCGAGATTGCATTCCCTAGTTTTTAGGATACACTAACATAGTTTTTAAGGTATCATTATTAACAAAATGGGACCTGAATAAAATAATTTTAATTTTAGTATTTATTTTATTTTATTAATGAGCCGTTTTAGTTAGACTTCCTAAATAGAGTTCCCTTTGGTCACTTACTCAAAGATTTTTCATTCATGGTCCTATTTATTTCACATCAGTTTTTTTATTGCATTATTCAACAAAGTAATTTCATTTCAGGTATTCTCATCGAACGACTCGGTGACCGGTGTACAAGTTAAAGGAGAAGAAGATATTGTCCCAGTGATGACGACATCACGTTTCGGCAACCCAGTGTTGGTGTTCGGCAAACATCGATTCAATAAAAACGCCAAGTGCACGGGGACCTCCGGCCGCTGGTACTGCTCCCGGGTCTCCAAAAAGTGCAAAGCTAAACTCTTCACTGTTGACAATGTCATAGTCAGCGTTTTCAACGAGCATAACCACGATTGATCTTATATTTTTATTGGCCTAGATTACGTACTTCGTATTTCTTTTATTTAAAAGTCAGTAACAATGTACTTACCCACCCACCACATACCTGATTGCAACAGATAAGATTACATGTACTTACCTACCTAATTATCATTAATTATAGTCATTAATAAATCTATAATATATATCTATGTCTACTGAGTACCTACTTATTGCTATTGGCCTCTTCTCTTTTACCCAGCTCCGCCGATCCTGTGCTTCCCGTAACCACTGTTTACTGGCAATCTGGTTGGTGGCCTGCCTACTAGTAGGGATGCAAAGCGGTAAAATTACTTTCGTAACTTTCGGTAAAATACGATATTTTACGTAAAATATTAATAAAAAAATACGGTAAGATTGAGTAAAAAACGAATCATACTACTACTTAAAGATTCTGAGTCCGTGTAAGAAATGGAGCCTACCAGTATACACCCATTCACCATAATCACCATACGCTAAGAGAGAAGCGACACACGCCCCTCTCTGGCGAAACCCGCCCCGCTGTCGCCCACCGGGCCAAGTTGTACCAAGCGGTACCGTGGGCATACAATTTCCAAATTTGTGTGATGCAATTTGGTGTAATGTGCGAGAGGGAGGCAATTATAGGTGTAATGTATTGCGCTGTCGTGGCTTTTACAAACCTTTGAGATTGCGATAGCCCTGCAACACCATACATAAGTAGCTGGTAAATTTACCGTAATTTATATAAATTACCGTAAAAAACGCGTATTTTACCCGCATTTTCAGTAAAATTACGTAATTTTGCAACCCTACCTACTAGACGTTTTAGTTCAACACTCAAAATAAAATACTTACCCAACAAAAAGCTAGTAATTCTATTTATTACAAATATTGATACAAGATAAAACTTAGAAAAACTATATAGGAAAATGTCTACCGTCACAAATAAAAAACGTCCTCCAGCGCGTCCCCGAGAGGCACGGTGCCCAGCACGCTGGCAGCATTTCCTCTTTGGATGGCTATACTTATGCGCTGAGCCAGGAAGCTGCCAGCTCTAGGGTTGCCGGATGCCTCTATGAGACGCGCCGATAGGTTGTTTATAAATTTGACTGCAGAACCAGGGTCCCAGGGTCTCAAACCCGAGGGGCACGAACATAAAGCACCCCGGGATCCCCTGGTACTTCCTAGTTTTTAATGTCTCGGCATTGGTGGCCGCGGCGCCCGCCCGCAGGCTGGTGCTTCGGACGTGCGTTGGCGCCACGGTGTCAACGCAGGTCACGTCCCACGCCGCGCACCTTCCTTTCTGCCACGGGATGAGCGTCAGCCCATCGGGCCTCTTGCCATCGGTGCGAACGATACCGTTGGATTCTAACGTTGCTGGTACGTTCGCCGAGGCAAGGGCCCGACGGACCACGTCATTTAGGGCGGAGTGGCGTGGGATGCGACCGGCGCTTTTTTGGCAGGAGAGGCCATGGTACCCCAAAGCTAGTTGATTACCGAAAATTTAAAAGTTAGGATTTCTGGATGGCCGTTGGTATTTGGATCAGTAAAGAACTCAAACGCGGTCGCCCGCTGTTTTCCCACATAGCAAGAGTTTCCACATCAGTCTTAGGGGTCTTACAGGAGTAATTTAAACTAATTATTTTTTTGATATAGCCATGACACTAATTATGTTGTACCTCATTTTTCTGCACCTCATTCTACCTCAATCTGCATCTTAATCATCTTGGAGCAATCAAGAGCAAATAAATGAATTAATGTTGCAGAGTGGCCAGTATTCACAACATCACGTCAAGGCAAGCCGGTGATAGAGATCGGCAAGTATCGCTTCAACAAGCATTCGAGGAGCACTGGCCCGAAGAAGCTGTGGGTGTGCAACAAGTCGAGCTCCAAGCTGTGCCGCGCCACCATCACCACTTTTGAAGACCAGATCATTAAGCATGCTAACTTTCATACACATTAAATTATCCATTTGTAAGATATTTATCTGTGTTTATTATTTACTGTGAGTTTTAGTTTATGTCTATTCGGCTTAGTAAACTATTTTAAGTTGTTTTAATATTTGTTTATTACGTCTTCTTTGTATAGATACGCTATTGCATCAATATGTGGTTTCAGAGCCAATCTTCACCACGTCACGATTTGGTAAGCCTGTTATACAAATCGGCCGGTATCGGTTCAACAAGTACCACCGCTGCAAGGGTCCGAGGGCGCGCTGGGAGTGCGTCAAGCAGAGTTCCGCTGGATGCCGTGCTACCATCGTCACTGTTGATAACGTCATCGTTGGATATACGAATGAACACAATCACTATTGAATAATTTACTTTGTGTTTAATTTTATGTAATAAATAACTATTAATATCTTCCTTTACTTCATTTCTTTCCTAGAACATTCATTTACTTTGACACATTTTTTTTTATTTCTAATCCTCTTCTTAGTTTGAGTTAATTCTTGGTAAACTACTCCGGGTTAAATAACCTCGTAGTTCAACTGTGTATTTGTTGACACACAAAGCACTGCCTTCGGGTAAGTGTCGATATTATGAGTCAGTGATTTTCTTGGTTGAGGAAACTACTAAAGCTTAATTCGTTTACAGATCAACCAATATTTACATTATCGAGGTTTGGTAAACCAGTGATCACGATTGGTCGTTACCGGTTCAACAAGTCGTATCGAAGCCGAGGACCGAAAGCTTCTTGGATCTGCAGCCTCGGCAGCTCCAAGTGCCGCGCCTCGCTCACCACCATCGACGACGTCATCGTCAAGGCCAACAACAATCATACTCACTGACTAGTTTAATGTTATTATCATTATCCCAGCTACAGCCCACGTCAACCTCAGAGTATAAGCCTTCAATCGTAACGGTCCTGGCCCCTGTAAATGTTATGGATAGATTTCATTAAAATGTACCAATTTTCAATTAATATTTTTTGTCTCGTTGTAATTCTGTTGAGTATGTTTTTCCATTGTAATAACTTGATTTACCCCATCATACTACGTCTTCCTATACTTAATTCAATAAATACAGCTATGTTATTTATTCTAGTGCCTATTTTCACCACGTCGCGATACGGGATGCCCGTTATCAAAATGGGCCGGTACCGGTACAATAAGGAGCAACGCCGCAGCAAGGGACCGAAGGGGATCTGGGTCTGCGTCAGGACTGCTGAATGTCGCGCCACCATCACCACCATTGATGACGTCATCGTCAAGTGTACCCATCAACATACCCATATTTAAGTCAGTAATTTACTACTGTCCACGAAAGACGTATAAAATCGTCATAATTTGTCTGCCCTTTTCCCAAATCATTTGGGATCGGCACAAAAAACAAAAAATAATGCTTAAAGAATAGATTCTTCTAAAATAATATAAAATTGAAATAAAAAACGAGTACTTACATCATGTGTTTATTTTTATTTCATATACTATCCTTCTCAAAAAGACCATAACTTTTTGTAGGTAGGTAGTAGAAAGTAGAATAATGTAGTAATTGGAAAGTTTGGTATGGGTTTTATTTTCTAAAAGTTCTTTCCAAGTTTTTACCAAATTGCTACTGCATGTTCATTTACAGCGCCAATATTCTTTTCCAAATCTATTTTTGGTAATCCACTCTTGCAAGTGGGGAAATATCGCTTCTGTAGAGGCCATCTTCAGAAGGGCCCGAAGGTCACTTGGCGCTGCAACAAGCAATGTAAGCCAGTGTGTTGTCCCGCCACCATCACCACAGAAGACCAGGTCATCGTGCAGTGCGCTCATGAACATAACCACGATTAATTTGGTTTGTTTCGCTGTACGCTCCGTTGATTCTTTCTTAAGTTTAGTTTAGTTACCCATACTGAAATTCTTGTCTAAGATTTCTTAAAATATGTTTTTTTTTCTTACTGATAATTTCGTTGTTGAACTTAGGTGTCAAATGAATCACACCTTATTAAAACAATGCTTATGATTATTATTGCATTTTTTGTATTTCGTTTTTAAATAAAACCGTTTTCTGGAGTCTCGTGCTGACCTCGGTCGGGGATGGTCGCGCCCCCGGGGAGTGTGCGCGCGCGCACCCCGAAGTATTCTATCTTTCCGACTTTAGCGCGAACTTTCTTGCCTTATCTTGACCCTACCCTGACCGAAAGTGTGTGTTGTATAAATGTGTTATACCTAGCCTGAGTACTACTACTACAATCAGACTCAGGATTGACATCATAATCATAATGTCCAGGCACTTCCAGTTCACCTTTACCACGAAAATTAGGTAGGGTAACATAGGTAGGTATAATGAAATTTCAAGATGGTACAATCATCATACACCTTGCAACATCCTTGCAATAAACAATTTGACGAATATAATTTACTAAAATTAAAAGTCGGATCAGTTTTATTGCCTAGCAGGTACCTACCTACATGGATCATAACCACATGTGCAGGGACAAAAAGCAATACAAAAACAATACATAAAAACTTTTTAGAAATCGCTTCTTACTGTCTGCTGGCGATTAGGGTCAAGTGAGCGCATTCTGATCTCTTCACTGCCTTCGGTTAAGTGTCATTCTTATAATAGGTACTAAGTTTTATACTCTTACAGATCAACCCACCACGTCGCGATATGGAATGCCTGTTATTGAAATCGGCCGGTACCGGTACAATAAGGAGCAACGCCGCAGCAAGGGACCGAAAGCGGTCTGGGTGTGCGTTAAGCAGAGAACTGCTGATTGTCGCGCCACCATCACCACCATCGATAACGTCATCGTCCAGTGTACACGTCAACATAGCCATAGTTAAATCTGTAAAATGGTTGGCGTATGTATAGTAGCGGCGCGTGTGCTGCTGCAAACTCTGAACGCATTTAGAACAGATTTTTTTTTTTTTTTTTTTTTTTTATTTATGATGGGCTTACTCTTGACCCCAATCTTACCCTAGAGCAGAGATGGGATCTACGGTGGAGCGAGCTTGCCCAGAAGATGCCTATTCACTCTAGACTTAAAGAGATTCAGGTTATATGCACTCGGAAATACAGACGCAGGCAGGGAATTCCATTCTTTAGCCGTGCGCATAATGAAAGATGATTTGAAGCGCTTAGTGCGTAATGTGGGTATATCAACTAAGAACGGATGGTAGCCGGCCGTGCGTCTGGATGTCCGATAGAAGAAAGGAGACGGTGGTATGAGCTCATGCAGCTCACGCGCACACTCTCCGAAGTACAATCTGTAGAAGACCGATAGGCAAGCAACCTTGCGGCGGTGAGCCAGGCTGTGAAGCTTGGTCGCCACCAGTTTTTTATCGCCTATTAATCTCTTGGCTCTGCGTTCCACCGAATCCAGTGCAGCAAGTTGGTATTTAGCCGAGCCATCCCAAAGGTGACAGCAGTACTCCATGCAAGATCGGACTTGAGCTTTATAAAGAGTTAGAAGCTGTTCAGGCGTGAAGTACCGCTTGACTTTATTCAGGACGCCCAACTTTCTAGCTGCAATTTGAGCCTTGGACTCGATGGTGGTGCCGAAGTTGAGGTCAGAGGACAACTCCATGCCAAGGAGTTGAAGAGTGTTGGTCACTGGAACAGATGTACCCCGAAAAGTAGGAGAAAAGGTGAAAGGACTCCTTTTTGCGGAGAAAAGACACGCCTGCGTTTTTGAAGCATTGAAGCTGACGAGATTGTCTTCGCCCCACTGGGAGACGTTACTTAACGTCAGGCTCGTACGCTCAATCATAGCCTTTCTCAATCTTTGGATTTCATCACCACTGGCTCCTGCGCCGGACAGATATTTCTCGGTGACAGTACTGTCATCTGCGTACCCAACAATTCCTGAAGATAGAAGGTCATTGATGTGCAGCAGGAAAAGCGTCGCGGAGAGTACAGACCCCTGAGGAACTCCGGCGTCAATAGCCTTGAGGTCAGAGGAGCAGCCGTCTATGACCACTCGGATCGACCGTTCACTCAGGAAGTCAGCCACCCAGCTACAGAAGCCAGTGGGTATGCCGTACGCTGGAAGCTTGCTCAACAGACTCGCATGCCACACCCTATCGAAGGCCTTTGAAATGTCCAGCGACACTGCTATTGCTTCGCCGTGGTTTTCAATGGCCTCGCCCCAGCAATGCGTTACGTACACTAGAAGATCTCCCGTGGAACGCCCTCGGCGGAAGCCATATTGACAATCACTGAGAAGATCATTGTCTTCGAGGTACGAAAGCAGTTTGCAGTTGACGAAAGCAGATGCTTGTAAAAGTACCTGCGGCTGATTGAATAGGCCATATTTGGTAGCTATGAAAATCATGTTAATACTACGACATAAAGTCTATTTTTCTTAGTTATAATGAGTTCTAGTATGGGTTTTACAGCTGTCCAATATGGTCTATACGAACGGCCGTGCTATAGTAAATTAGCTTTCATAATACTCCCAACGGTCATCGTAATAGGTACTAATTTTACAAAATGTACGTCAGTTTTTTTTACAAATAATTGAAATTTATATTTTCTTCCATGTAGATTCATTATCTACATCCTCAGCCATTCCTGCATCCATCTGTCACGTCTGACCTCAGATATAATCATTCATATTGCCTTTACATAACATCATTCATTTACTCAACATAAGATATCGCTGTTCGTTTTCTGAAAGGTGTTGCTGTTAGTTTTGTGAATTGGCTGAGTGCCACCTTCTTCAAAAATATTGGAATAACACTTAGGTATTTCCGCGAGAGTAAGAAGCATATATTCTGTTATTATTATAGTAACTTGATATTTATACAAAATTTCTTAATTATAGAGTACAGCAATTTATGATCGATCAGTATTTTTTTATGAGATTTCTCGCTAGAATTATTATTTCTTAACAACAAGCAGCTTGATTATCAACATTGTTTCAGTGGAATGGGTAACTAGCACAGCTGGAAAACCGCTGATTATACTTTTCGGTCACCCCTTCAGTCCGATGGTTGACAAGAGGAAACCCAACGCCAACCACCTTCGCTGGCAATGCACCAAGTCCACCTCGCAGAGATGTAGAGCAGGATTCGTCACAGACAGGGACAGAAAAATAGTGCGACTTAATAATGTCGAACATACTCACCCACCTCACAGATATGTTATACGTGAAGGTGTTTATGTTAGAGTTTAGTAATACAATGCAATAAAGACTTGAACTGTATCTTTTTAAGTAACTTTTATGTTTGGTAATTGAAAGGCTCTTGACTAGATGTAAATGTAATAGGTACCTATTAGCTCGCTGCGAGCCAGAAGTCATGTAGGAGCTTTTTTTATACTATACTAAACGTTAGTTTATTATATTATCTGTGACTATACTTACATATCTTGTACATATCAATAGAAATGTTTGTGAAAATAAATTGGTTAATAAAGTGTTTGTTTGGTTCAATTTACAAACTAGACCCAATAGAATAAGGATCGCTCTATTTTTATATCGGTAACGCTCAAAAAAGGAAACTACTTAATTTATATACCCACAGCTTAGCCATAAGCGCTCGTGTGATGAAAACCATTGTTTGCTATTGCAATAGTTAATTATACGTCCACAGTACCTATAGAAAGGATATTAAAACTATTGTTTTTTTTAGTGACGTTCTTGGCAACGCGCAAGGGCCGCGAGGTGGCGCTCGTCGACGGCTACACGTACTCCATACACTGGAACAGGAAGTTCACGCAGCGCTGGAAGTGCGTCAACAAGCAGGCCATGGGGTGCCCGGCGTACTTCACATACAATCTGACCGCCAAGAAAATCCGGCGATGCAACAAGTTCCACACACACCCTCCACAGGTGTACGAGATCTACGTGGGAAAGTACTATGGAAAATATCATAACTAAAATGTATTCATCAACGTAAAATTACGTGTAGTAATGTGTCCTTTGCGGCACCTAGGCCCGTATTTACAAATCACTCTCAACTCTGAGATCTTGAGATGCCATTTATACTGCTAACATTTGTCAAAATCACTCTCATGTTCGAACTCAGAGTTCAGTCCAGGTGTTCTTCTGTTCCGGTGTCTTCGTCGGGGGGGACCCCATCGAGGCAAAGTCTCCCGGACGTAATAATAACCAGGCGCAGTCAGTTCAGTCTCACAGTTGAGTTGAGTCTGAGTGCGATTCACAAATACGGGATTAATTTAGTTCCTTACTCAGTTAGGTATATAAGTTAGTACATTTTACGTACCAAAGTACCTAGACTTTTACTAAGAATAGAAAAAATAAGAAAACGTGTGTTTTGTGTGATAATGTGTTTTTTGCCCTAATAAATTAGGCATTACCATTACCTAGGAATATTATGTTTTTATGCATGTGCTCGTGAAAAGTTTTGCTAAAAATTAGCTCTCTATTTCTCAACTAGCATAATTTAGGTAGTACTTTTTCGTATTTTTTTTTATTTAGTATTTTTATTCTTGGACTTTTGAATATTTTTTCTAATATTGTACTTTGGATAATTAATAAAGCTTAATGTGTGAAATAATTTGTTTTAGAATTATTGACTGCATTAAAAACACCTTTTCTTAAAAAAAGTATTTTATAAAATCGTAGTTTGTAAGGCTGCAGAAAGAGAGGAAAGCCTAAAAAGATTTAAAGGCGGAATGAGCTGATGAATGGAGCAGGAAGACAAGTTGCGCCAACCCCAAATAAACAGCTCTGCATCTACAAGGGATATTCCTTCTTCCCCAACAGCAAGAAGAGCGCAATGTCCCAGTACTGGCGCTGCACTCGCAAGAGCTCCAACTGCAAGGCCACCCTCAGCACCACCCACCACGGAGACCTGATCCGCACTCACGAAGGACATAACCACTATCCACCGAGATTTGTTATTAGAAACGGGGTTTATATAAAATTTTGATTAGAAACACAATATGTTTTATCATTGATTTTTTATCACTAGCACGCAAAGGTGCCACTATTTCCAGCAAACTTAAAAAAATGTGTGCTTATTTCTTTCAGTAACGTTTGGGGTGTGCCTGGACGGAAGACGATTAGTTTTCTACAAAGGCTATAATTTCTTCCTGGGTAATAAGAATAAGAGAACAACGAGCTGGTTCTGCGATTCACGCAGCAAGGGCTGCAAGGCTCACTTCACCGTCAGCGCGAATGGGACGGTGTTGCGCAGCAATGATCAACACACGCACCCTAAGCCTCATTACATCCTACAAAATGGAATTTATATAAAACTTTCTTAAATTACTCCAAAAGATTTTTATGTCTTGTCTTGATAATTTGTTCAATCTTGACTCAAGACCTTAAGAGTAAATAAGGTATTGATGTTCCTATTAGTATATGGTTAGTACTTGCATGACCGACTTCGCTCGGTATTTTGTCCTGACCCAGATCCCAAAATTAAGTTTTGGCGCCACTGACGCGTAGGCATATCTAACTATGAATATTGTGACTGCTAGTGTAATTAAATAGAATTTAAAGTCGTTTATCAATTTATTTTACATCTCTACTTACATCCGCGTGAATTCTATTAGCCCCTGGGATAGCTTCCTTATCTCTTTTCATAGCGGTATTTATCACGTTTTTGCATTTACAGTGCAGTGGGTGCGAAACCAGTCGGGCAAGCACCTGGTCCTGCTGTTCAACTACCCGTTCTACAATGACAGCAGAAACTCCTGGAGGTGCAACAAGGGCAGCTCCTGCAAAGCTCGCATCGTTCTGGACAAGAACCTGCAGATAGTCAAAGCCAACATAGATCACAACCACGCAGCGAGCAACTTCGTTATCAAGGATGGCGTTTATATTCGATTGTAGATTGTACGCAGAGTTGGCAGTGTAATTTTTTTACCTGAATAAAAACATTACAGCATTTTAATTTATTATCATGAGTGTGCGTTTTAAATGAGCAATAAACTGTTATAAACACGTGCAATACAAAAACTTAAATAAAAACCACTTTTTACTTAGATTAAATGATCATTCATTTGGAATAGATTGTAACGGCTCTATCCATTAGTTTCAGATTCAAATCAAACAGTACACTATGAGGCAATCAGTACAACTGCGACCGAGGTCCCCCTGAACAGAATTCAATTTCTGAAAAGCGAGGATGGGTGGAAGCTGGCGTTCGTCAACGGGTACACGTTCAGCCTGAACATGTCGAGGAGCCGCAACTCCTGGCGCTGCACGCGGCGCGGCGACTGCAAGGCGCGCTTCTTCATCAGCGCGGGAACGGTCTTCACCAACTTCCAGCACAACCATGCTCCCTATGTTTATGAAATTAGAAACGGCGTTCTTGTGAAAATCAGATAAACCCTTATGTGTTTGTGAGTCATTTGACTTGGGACACTTAATGTATGATTAACACCACTACAGCACTGTCTAAAAATTGTAATTGTAGGTAATTAAATTACAGTACGATCGTTTTAATAGGCCATATTTGTCAGCTGTCCAAATCATGTTAATGCTATGGCATAAGGTCTATTTTTCATTGTTGACATGTCTTCTAGTATGGGTTTGACAGCTGTCAAATATGGCCTATGCAAACAGCGGTACTTTAGTGTTTCAATGTTTTAATCTATCTCGGGTCTTAGTAGTATTGTCTGCTTCATCCTGTAATGGACATTAATCTCTCTCTTTTGCTTTAATGTTTACCTTAATTGTTTGTTATGTGTTAGTTCAATTGTCGTTAATGTAAGTAATATTAGTAGGTATATAATGTATTTATTGTCACTGCCATTATTAGCTATTATACAACACGGTGTTACAACAATAAATACCTAACTACATATTTTTACTTTACAACGTAAATAAAAAACAAAGCAGTTTCTTTAAAAAACTTTTATTTATTTATTGTTTAACGTTTAGCGTAATTGAGTGTTAAGTCTGTTGTTGATAGTGTAAGTACCTTATTTACCTTTAGATGTTTTAGATACTTGCGAAGTTTTATTTATTATTTTGTGTTAAGTAGTAACTACAGCAAAAAATTAACTTGCTGTTTAACCGTTTTTGGAGTAAGTAATATACAGGGTGATTGGAAATTCGATGCATTCCCTGAAGGTGGTTAGAGGGGGGGCCATTTCCAACATATTCTTCCATGGAACCAGGGGTCGGAAATGATTGGTTACAAAATTATTAGGACTTTTGATTTTTTAAAGAAAATTTCCCGATTTCAACTTTAAAGTCATCATGAACGCTAGCCAAACCGTTTTATGCATAGTTTTTTGACATGATCTCATAGTGAATGAATAGGACAATCATTTTAGTTACAAGTTTAGTTAGAAATACTCTTCTTTTTTAAAATACAGCGCCAAAACAAGAAAATATTTTGTTGGAAAGGGATTTTTTTCAACATTCATGGTAATCTACTGTAAAAATCACTATGGAATAATCCGTAAAACTTTATAACAGAGTTCTCTGTTTCATTAGCTAACCGAAAGGTACAATAATCTACAATCAAACATGTTTTCATAAAATAATTAGCATTAATGCAAAAGCGGCGTGCGAAACAAGGCAATTGACTATGGTCGGTCGACTACGCCAAAGTCAGCAAATGCTGTTTAGACAACTTTTCAAGTATTTTCGTGGTCTAATGGGTGGAGCATTCCCTCAGGAGTCTGTGGTTCAGGTTCGATTCCCGTGAGTTGACCTACAAGAAGGTTGATATTCAACACTTTGTGAATTTTTCCCAGTTTGGTTTAAAAAATCACGTTGAACCACCTGATTGTCCGCAAGAAAATATCGTGCTCCGGAGGGCATATTAAACCATCGGTCTCGATTGATGTCTAATAAACGCAGACGGTGGTCGTAACACTACCATAGCAGAGGTCTAATACTTGTAGTAGGTGGTTTAAAAACTCCGACAAAGATTTATCATTTCAGTTTTTAGGCTGTTTAAAGCTCAGAGCTCCATTTCTGAATTGTCGTAATCCTAATCGTGCGAAAATCTGCTACTAATTGTGCTCGTATCACATGTTCTACTAAACTTATTAATTTATGCACACCCTAATAAATTCACACAAACCCTTAACATTTAAAGTGTCGAGTAGTAGAAAGTGTAATACGAATGGTTAGACCACTCGTTTTAGATTTCCGTGCACGGATTTGGATTACGACAATTCAGAAATGGAGCTCCTGAGCTTTAAACAGCCTAAAAAACTGAAATGATAAATCTTTGTCGGAGTTTTTAAACCACCTACTACAAGTATTAGACCTCTGCTATGGTAGTGTTACGACCACCGTCTGCGTTTATTAGACATCAATCGAGACCGATGGTTTAATATGCCCTCCGGAGCACGATATTTTCTTGCGGACAATCAGGTGGTTCAACGTGATTTTTTAAACCAAACTGGGAAAAATTCACAAAGTGTTGAATATCAACCTTGTAGGTCAACTCACGGGAATCGAACCTGGAACCACAGACTCCTGAGGGGAATGCTCCATCCATTAGACCACGAAAATACTTGAAAAAGTTGTCTAAACAGCATTTGCTGACTTTGGCGTAGTCGACCGACCATAGTCAATTGCCTTGTTTCGCACGCCGCTTTTTGCATTAATGCTAATTATTTTTATGAAAACATGTTTGATTGTAGATTATTGTACCTTTTGGGTTAGCTAATGCAACAGAGAACTCTGTTATGAAGTTTTTACGGATTATTCCATAGTGATTTTTTACAGTAGATTACCATGAATGTTGAAAAAAATCCCTTTCCACCAAAATATTTTCTTGTTTTGGCGCTGTATTTTAAAAAAGAAGAGTATTTCTAACTAAACTTGTAACTAAAATGATTGTCCTATTCATTCACTATGAGATCATGTCAAAAACCTATGCATAAAACGGTTTGGCTATTGCATGACTTTTAAAGTTGAAATCGGGAAATTTACTTTTAAAAATCAAAAGTCCTAATAATTTTGTAACCAATCATTTCCGACCCCTGGTTCCATGGAAGAATATGTTGGAAATGGCCCCCCCTCTAACCACCTTCAGGGAATGCATCGAATTTCCAATCACCCTGTATACTTAGTCTTACCTTTCCTTTTCTCAATATAGTTTTCTAAAGATATTTATAAGTTTTCTAAAATATGTAGGTAGGTAGGTTGCACTCTAAGGTTGCACTAAATAACCTTTCATTTTCATCTAGTCAGCTGGGTGAAAAACGTGAACGGGAAGCAGCTGGCTCTGATCCATGGGTTCCCGTTCTACCTGAACAGTAAGGGGGGCAAGTTCTGGCGCTGCCTCAAGACTGGCAGGGCACACTTCAGCATCGACAGCAACTGGAGGATCAAAACACACAACTTGAGCCACAACCATGATCCGCCGAAGCATATAATTAGAAATGGTGTTTATATTAAGATCTAAATGAAAATTCTATGGCTTCTCTTAGCAGGAGCACCACTGTGCCCCCGATTTGTTTTTGATATTATAAATTATATCATTGTAAATTTAGACACTTACAGACTTTTCAGACAAGTATGGTCTTTTTATTTATAAATCCCATCATATTTTTTTAAAAACAATGCAAAGTTATTGTATTTTTTTTTTAATATTAACGATAGCTTAATAAACGTGCATTGATTCTTATATATTTTTCAATTTTTTAATTAGGCCTAATGAGTTTAAAACTTATCACGAACACATTAAACCATAAAAATTTTATGTTCACCAGAGCAAAACTTTGAATTTGGTGTTTTTTTTCTTACGTATATTTGATTTGCTTCCCTTTAAGTGGAGTTCGTGCGATCTCAACGAGGAGCAGTTATGCTGGCAATAGGGGAGCGCAGATTCTCTTCCCAGAGGCGCTATGGCTCAAAGACCAGGTGGGAGTGTTCTACTCACCGCAGCAAGGGCTGTCGAGCCATCGTCGTCACCTTCGACAATGAAATCATCTAAGTCAATAATCATCATAACCACTGACGTTGGTCATCAGTACATATTATAAAACTAAAGTAACTAAACCCGTTAGCGGTTTCACCTCCTGCAACTTCTTATAACTTACCTCCTACTATATGTACCTAAAACACATACCGGTAAAATGTCTTTTTCCGCGGGAAAACGAGTTGCAGGGAGTGAAATCGCTAACGGGCCGCTATTGTTAATAATTATATTTCTGCGAAATATATTCGTATATTCATAATTAGCAATTAAATAATTGTTGATGATTAAAACTAATTAAAAGTCGTTTGCACAATTGCACACTTTGAACTCTAGATCATTACTAAAATTCCCTGAAAATTTTCAGAGACGGCGGCGGCTGCTGTGGAGTACGTTTATTCTCAAAAGGGGCGTCGTATGATCAGACTGAACAATTACACGTACTCAGCGACATCTGTCGGCCGGAAAGGGCAGAAAGTGCGTTGGAGATGCTCCACTCACCACAACCACGGGTGCTCGGCCGCGGTCTGGACTTTCGACTGCGAGGAGACCATCATAGCTGTGAAAGATCACCACACACATCCGCCTATTCATAAACACAGTATTGTTAGCCAAGATAAATAAAAATAAATTACCAATTTTGATGTTAGATTTATTTTTCTTATAACTTTCAAATTTTGGAAAACACTCTTTTGTTTTCCTCATTTGAAGTACTTCCTAAATAATGTACTTTTTTGGGTTTTAAGGTCTAATAATGATATCAAGTAGAGGCACACGCACGATTCTCTTGGACGGCTACACGTACCACCACCACGTGAAGAAAGGCGCGAAGACCCGGTGGCGGTGTCGCTCCGGCCACGACTCCTGCAAGGCCGTCGTCTTCACCATCGACGACGACGTCGTCATGCAGAAAGGAGAACACAACCATCCACCGATTTTGGATTAGTTTAGTATCATATGTCGTTTTCATACTAGTGCCCTATGGCGTTTCCGTACTAGGGTCTTATGGCGTTTTGAAAAAACGCGCTACGCAGCGTTCGCCCTAGAGATAAAAAAATAATAAATAATAATATATTTCAATTTATGTTCTGGCACCATGGTTTTATTTGTCGTTGTATTTGGCAAATTATTTTGTTTATTGTAAGTAATGGTAACGTTGTGTTTTCCAGGTACTTTGCACTCTAACTCAGAAGGTAGGTCAACCCGGGATTGTAATTCAGTTGAAGATGATATCAAATTATTTGTAAAATAAATACAAAAAGGATTAAATAAAGTATTTGTATATTTTGAAAGTCTTAACAAATAATTAATGGACATTCGGTTAGTTCATACCTAAACATTCAGTCCGTCTAGGTACCTTGTTGTGGGTACCTGCACTACACGTTTACAGCGACTCAGTCCAAACACGCAATACGCTGATGCAGGATGACACTGCAGATACACACGTCTTCTACCAACTCATGAATGACGTTAATTAACACCTAACAAATGGATTTTTTCAGGTGGCCCCAGCGGTAGATGTACGCACAGCAATAGGTATAAATTCTTGTAAAGAAAGTAATTTAGAATTCATTGAAGGATATTTGATATTTTAACTGGAAATAAAAATATTTATGTAGCTTATTCAGAATTAGACTGAACCTGATTATGCGTTTCAAAAACTCCTAAATAGACAGGAACCCACGTGCAGTAGTGGGTGGTTGTTGATACTAATGTTGTTTTACTCGACATTGAACTTATTTTCAGATTTTTCTTAATACTCGTTGACTAAAATATACCTAAAATGTGCTTGTTTGCAGATGAACTGGAATACTACTTTTCAAGAACAAGATTTGGTAACAAAATCTTGATTGTGAACGGATATCCTTTCAAATACCAGAAGCGAACGGTCCGTATAGATGATGACTCGATATCTAGGTGGGTGTGCAACAACACCGCCGTCAAGTGCAAGGCGTTTGCTGTTACCGAGAACGACGTCATACAGCGCATCAACAAGGAGCACAACCACTCGCGACCGGCGAAAAAATACGATCATGATGAGCCAATATTTAGTAATTACCATGTAAAGGAAGAACATTCCTCGGAGACAAAAACTTCTAAATAGTTACATACATAACATAACATACATAAATCGCGCCTTTATCCCTTGCGAGGTAGGCAGAGCGTCAACGGTCGTCAAAAATACGGTCGTTATCGCCACGTCATATAGTTATCTAAGGGCAGTTTTAGCTATTTTCGTATATCACTATAATGTCAGGTTGTCACCCTGTCGTTCCTAAGTAGCTTCATACGACACTAACAGGAAGGAAGTGGGGTGATGCTATTCTAAGCCGGCATCACACAGAAATTGAACCCGGTTCCGTGGGGTATCGTCCCACTTGAAAGAGTGTAGTTTAATTTTTATCAGGTATATAATAATAATAATTTTTAGTTAGGCAAGGTACATTTACACTATTAGATTAAAGTATATTAAAATATTTATATTAATTAAGTACATATAGAAAAATTGCAAGTCGATACCTTTGAAATTGTGAACTCTCTAATGTATAGATATTTGAAATTAAAATGATTTTGTTACTTTGTCAGCATTTAAGCTAGAACGATGTGTGCCGTTTCGTCTTTAGTACCGGTTATCCAGGTTGTTTCATCTAAGTATAAAAAGAAGTCCTAAAACTAAAACACGACTACTGAGAGATAGCGGTCGAAGAAACAAGAAATTTGAAATAATAACTACACACAATTGAATGCCTCTATCGTCCACAAAAGTGATACAAAGCTTACACCTATAATTGTTTATTTACGTGGAAATTTAATATAATTAAATTCATAATGGTTTTGTGGTGATAGCTGTAGTCGCATGCCACTTTGCCTTTTTTAATACGTACAAACAAAGTACTGGAGTACGTGGCATACGACTACAGCTATCACCACAAAACCACTATGAATTTAATTATATTAAATTTCCACGTAAATAAACAATTATAGGTGTAAGCTTTGTATCACTTTTGTGGACGATAGAGGCATTCAATTGTGTGTAGTTATTATTACAAATTTCTTGTTTCTTCCCTTTTAGACCGCTATCTCTCAGTAGTCGTGTTTTAGTTTTAGGACTTCTTTTTATTTAAAATATTTTGGGGTTATATTGTAAGTTCCAAACATCCCACTTATACTAAAGAATACTAAATATAGGTGCTCGCGTAATACTGTAGCCGATGTGGAAGATGTACTTAGTTCTAAACGTGAATAAGTAATTATGTAAGTAAAAATGAATATGACAAGTAGATGGTTGGTGTCAGTTTTACCTCTTAAGTAGATGTCCACGTCTCTTTTTCTGTGAGGGGGGCAAGCCCTCCTCAACCCCCCTAGTCGATGGTTGGTGTGAGTTTTACTTCTAAAGTAGATGACCACGTCTCTTTTTTCTGTGAGGGGGGCAAGCCCCTTTCAACCCCCCGGGTCGCTGGTTGGTGCGAGTTTTACTTCTTCAGTAGATGTCCAAGTTTTTTTTATATGTGGGGGGCAAGCCCCCCTCGACCCCCCGAGTCGCTGGTTGATGTGAGTTTTACTTCTAAAGTAGATGACCAAGTTTCTTTTTTCTGTGAGGGGGGCAAGCCCCTCTCAACCCCCCGATTAGATGGCTGGTGTGAGTTTTACTTGTAAAGTAAATGACCACGTCTCTTTTTTCTGTGATGGGGGCAAGCCCTCCTCAACCTCCCGGGTCGCTGGTTGATGTGAGTTTTACTTCTAAAGTAGATGACCACGTTTCTTTTTTCTATGAGAGGGGCTTGACCTCCTCAACCCCCCGGGTCGCTGGTAGGTGCGAGTTTTACTTCTTAAGTAGATGTCCAAGTTTTTTTTTCTATGAGGGGGGCAAGCCCCCCTCAACCCCCCGAGTAGATGGTTGGTGCGAGTTTAACTTCTAAAGTAGATGACCAAGTTTCTTTTTTCTGTGAGGGGGGCAAACCCCCCGGGTCGCTGGTTGATGTGAGTTTTACTTCTAAAGTAGACGACCACGTTTCTTTTTTCTATGAGGGGAGGCCGAGTAGATGTGTGGCGCTAGTTGGACTTCTTAATTAGTCCGTGTTTCTTTTTTCTTTTTTTTGGGTTTTCCAAAAAATGTAAATGTAAATTTGACAAGTCCGAGTCAAATGAATTCAAACATAACATAATTATGTGCCAATATGGTGGTAGACTGGTAGTGCGATACCTTATACCGGGAATTAACGGAAGGGGTAAAACAAGCCGGAAGTAGGTTAAGGTACTCTTGAAACTGAACAACTTTCCCCATGGAACATGAGTCGAAAAATAAAATAAAATTTGGACCTCCCATTGTAAATCAATTAGCTCCTCGGCGATTTTGTATGGGAGGTCAAAATTTTTTTTTCATATTTCGACCCATGTTCCATGGGGAAAGTTGTTCAGTTTCATGAGTACCTTGACCTCCATTCGGTTTGTTATACCCTTTCTGTTACTCCCTGTATATCTTTTGACTTTGTTATCTGATAAAGTATACGTTTTCTAGGAAAAATATATACATTTCTGAATTATGCTATTAAAGCCCTTTCGTTTGATACCCAACACGATATCACTTAAAGAAAATTAAATTTTAGTTTGTAACTTTATGCACTCTAGAGGGCGCCATAATCAATTTTTTGTGACAATATATAGCCTATAACCATCGCCCTGTTTAAACGCTTCTTTTGATACCTCATTTGTCAAATTCTGATAAGTAGTTTGTGAGTTATAAGGGAACAGACGAAATTATTCCACATACATACATACAAACATACATACATAGCGGTCAAAATCATAACACTCCTTTTTGCTTCGCCGTAGTCGTGTAAAAAGTAGATTATCGTAGAGGGCGACGTAACAAGAGTTGTAGCAAGACACTCGTGAGACTGATGCCTTGTAGATTTGCATCCAAGAGCCCATCTGGACAGGCTCGATATAAACAAACATACAATTTGTACAAAGCGCATAAGTCTAAAACACAATGTTTGATGTGTTTAGTTTCAGATTTACCATACAAACTCGAATTCGTGATGTCAAAGCGCGGTCGGCCGGCGGTCCAGTTCGGGCCTTACCGCTTCAACAGAAGCTCCTGCAGCTTAGAGACTAATAAAATACGATGGGCGTGTGTAAAATCCATCCACGGCTGCAAGGCCACTATCTATACGCAGAACAACACTGACGTACAGATCAGGAAAGAACACAACCATTAGAAGTTATGAGGAAACGCAATTAATTGCCCTGTGATTGGTCGAAAATATGTCAAATGGTTCTTGCGGCTTCTTATTGGCGCGTTCAAGTTCATGCGTGGCGCCATCTGCGTTAAGCTTTGCGTTTTCCTGCCGTAGTAAAACAATTTTATCATAATTTTATCGGCTGTGCTGTTCTGAGATTCACTAGGGTGGCTTGTGCATGAATAACATTATACACCTAGTGAGTGTTTTGTGCCATAATATTACCTATCTACCTGTGCGTTATGTAATGAATGAGTGTATCTGAAATAAAGTGACTTGTATTTGTGTGCAATAAAAATATTTTATTTGAATTTTTTATCAATAGTCCATCAGCTCTTTACTTAACGTGGAACTGTATTAATAAAGAAAACGTAATATAATAGGTATAAAAAATATATTTCACATAAATTTTCAGTGTGTGAAATAAGATACGAGACGACGCCGCGCGGCAACCCTGTGATAGTGATGGGGTCGTACCGGTACAACCGCTGGAGCGGCAGCAAGGGCCCGCAGGTGCGGTGGACCTGCGTCAAGTACACGTCCGGCTGCCGCGCCACGCTCACCACTCTCGACGACGAGATCGTCAAAATGAAAAACCAACATACACATTAACCATTTTCTGTTAGGTAACGGTTTTTTGATGTCGTTGAAGGTGTATTGATTTTTTGTTTGATGATTTTTTTTTACAAAAAAGCATACCTATTTCATAGTAAAGATGCGGCTCTAAAAAATTCCTACTAGGTATCTTGCAAGTAAAATTAAATACGTACTCAATACTAGTCAATGAGTATTTTATATCAAAAACTTTGTTACCATTGACAATAAAGGAAAAACTAGAAAATATGCTTAGTAGGCGTTTGATCTAGTAAATTATTTATTTTGCAGCTGCACCTGGTGGACAGCACCAGCCTATATTTACTACATCCCGTTTTGGCAAGCCAGTGATCCAGGTGGGCCCGTACCGGTTCAACAAATGTTCGGAAAGCAAAGGTCCGAATGCTCGCTGGGTCTGCGGCAGAGTAGCTCAAGGATGTAAAGCCACTATCAAGACAATCAATAATGAAATCTACTTTATTCACGAGCATAACCATTGAAAAAAAATGTGCGTTTATGCAGATTTAAGATTTAATTCGCGTAAGTTATGGAAACTGATTAAGAGAAAAATAATTAATATTTATTTTTAAGTTAGTTTTTCTTTACTACATAATGCAAACGACTTTACAAATAATCTTCATATTGTATAATGTATCAATCAGATTATAATCCTTAAGTGTTGAATATATTTTTCGTTCAAACTATCTTTAATTTTAACAAAAATGACGTACTTATTAGTTTTATTGCAACTCAAACTTTATCACGATATTCGAAATTCTTAATTTACAGCAAGTGACCAGCCAGTATTTACAACGTCGCGGTTCGGCAAACCGGTAATTCTGATTGGCCGGTACCGGTACAACAAGTGGGCCGGTAGCAAGGGGCTGCGCACGCGCTGGCACTGCGCGAGGACCGCTCAGGGCTGTAAAGCTGCCATCATTACTATACAAGATGAAATACTAAAATTCAACCACGAGCATAACCATTAAAAAGAAGTCCTAAAACTAAAACACGACTCCTGAGAGATCGCGCTCTAAAAGAGAAGAAACAAGAAATTTGAAATAATAACTAGGAACACACAATTAAATGCCTCTATCGTCCACAAAAGTGATACAAAGCTTACACCTATAATTGTTTATTTACGTGGAAATTTAATATAATTAAATTCATAGTGGTCACTTTGCCTTTTTAATACGTACAAACAAAGTACTGAGTACGTGGCATACGACTACAGCTATCACCACAAAACCACTATGAATTTAATTATATTAAATTTTCACGTAAATAAACAATTATAGGTGTAAGCTTTGTATCACTTTTGTGGACGATAGAGGCATTCAATGTGTGTACCTATTATTTCAAATTTCTTGTTTCTTCCTTTAGAGCGCTGCCTTTATATTATTATTTCAAATTTCTTGTTTCTTCCTTTTAGAGCGCGATCTCTCAGTAGTCGTGTTTTAGTTTTAGGACTTCTTTTTATTTAAAATATTTTGGGGTTATATTGTAAGTTCCAAACATTCCACTTATATGATGGCGGTCGTTACACAACCATGTCAGAGGCCTAGTAGGCGGTTGAAAAACTCTGACACCAGGGTTCATCGGGTCGTTGAACGACTCGGTGTCCCACACGAAAAGAGAAGAGATCGGTACAGACAGGCAAATGAAGTATAAGTACAAGTAGCAGGGCCGGCATAAGCTGTGGACTTGCATCAGAGAGGGCTGTAAGGCGTCCCTTTCCCTTATCACGTTTACCTCACGAATGTCACCGCTAAATTTAGCAACCAGCAACATGCACACATAATAGCACCTATCTGTAATTAAGTTTATTAATAAATAATTAGTCGGTTGCCAAAACGTAATGTTTGATTACAGGTCCAATCCTGACCACTTCTCGTTTTGGTAAACCTGTGCTATTGCTGGGCCTGCAACGGTATAACCTTAACAACAAGTCCAGAGGTCAGCAGAAGCAGCTGTGGTTTTGCAGCAAAGCAGGTTGTAAAGCCAACGTCACCACCATCGCTTCACCTTCTGACGATTTTATCGTCGTCAAAATGAACCAGCATCATATACACAGTGGCAAAAAGAAGAAGGTTAAATCAGAAAACGTTATCATTCAACCTTCATTCAAAGATGATTAATCAATTTGGTGAAAATCTTCTTAAAAGTATTATTTTAACCTTTTCTCATAGTCCTATCTTTTTCTCATTTTGGACACCGAGTCGTCCGAAGACTCGATGAACCCTCTAAACGAAAGTTTGGTTGCAGGTCTAATCTTGACTTGACCACATCTAGGTTCGAAAAGCCAGTGCTTGTGCTGGGCTCGCATCGGTACAACCTGATTTTGGACACCGAGTCGTCCGAAGACTCGATGAACCCTCTAAACGAAAGTTTGGTTGCAGGTCTAATCTTGACTTGACCACATCTAGGTTCGAAAAGCCAGTGCTTGTGCTGGGCTCGCATCGGTACAACCTGAACAACAAGTATACGGGCCAGAAAAAGCTGTGGTTTTGCAGCAAAGGGGGCTGTAAGGCGTCTGTTACCATAATGTATACTTGCGATTGTCGGCGCATGATGAAACTTCGTAGTAGACATAGTTGTAAATAAAACTCTTGTACTCGTTTCACTTATATTGCTGGTTTAACCCAACCAGTTTCACTCACATGAGCATCTTCAGGGGGATTTTTTACAATACAATGTAAAATCACATTATACTATACAATGTAACACTTTTTGATAGTAAATGTTGTTGTTGTTAGTTGCGATGATGCATTTAAATTCAAATTCGATGTTTTTTATCCTTATTTACTATTGTTAAGGTTATACCGTTGCAGGCCCAGCAATAGCACAGGTTTACCAAAACGAGAAGTGGTCAGGATTGGACCTGTAATCAAACATTACGTTTTGGCAACCGACTAATTATTTATTAATAAACTTAATTACAGATAGGTGCTATTATGTGTGCATGTTGCTGGTTGCTAAATTTAGCGGTGACATTCGTGAGGTAAACGTGATAAGGGAAAGGGACGCCTTACAGCCCTCTCTGATGCAAGTCCACAGCTTATGCCGGCCCTGCTACTTGTACTTATACTTCATTTGCCTGTCTGTACCGATCTCTTCTCTTTTCGTGTGGGACACCGAGTCGTTCAACGACCCGATGAACCCTGGTGTCAGAGTTTTTCAACCGCCTACTAGGCCTCTGACATGGTTGTGTAACGACCGCCATCATATAAGTGGAATGTTTGGAACTTACAATATAACCCCAAAATATTTTAAATAAAAAGAAGTCCTAAAACTAAAACACGACTACTGAGAGATCGCGCTCTAAAAGGGAAGAAACAAGAAATTTGAAATAATAATATAAAAGGGCAGCGCTCTAAAAGGGAAGAAACAAGAAATTTGAAATAATAGGTACACACAATTGAATGCCTCTATCGTCCACAAAAGTGATACAAAGCTTACACCTATAATTGTTTATTTACGTGAAAATTTAATATAATTAAATTCATAGTGGTTTTGTGGTGATAGCTGTAGTCGTATGCCACGTACTCCAGTACTTTGTTTGTACGTATTAAAAAAGGCAAAGTGACCACTATGAATTTAATTATATTAAATTTCCACGTAAATAAACAATTATAGGTGTAAGCTTTGTATCACTTTTGTGGACGATAGAGGCATTTAATTGTGTGTTCCTAGTTATTATTTCAAATTTCTTGTTTCTTCTCTTTTAGAGCGCGATCTCTCAGGAGTCGTGTTTTAGTTTTAGGACTTCTTTTTAATGGTTATGCTCGTGGTTGAATTTTAGTATTTCATCTTGTATAGTAATGATGGCAGCTTTACAGCCCTGAGCGGTCCTCGCGCAGTGCCAGCGCGTGCGCAGCCCCTTGCTACCGGCCCACTTGTTGTACCGGTACCGGCCAATCAGAATTACCGGTTTGCCGAACCGCGACGTTGTAAATACTGGCTGGTCACTTGCTGTAAATTAAGAATTTCGAATATCGTGATAAAGTTTGAGTTGCAATAAAACTAATAAGTACGTCATTTTTGTTAAAATTAAAGATAGTTTGAACGAAAAATATATTCAACACTTAAGGATTATAATCTGATTGATACATTATACAATATGAAGATTATTTGTAAAGTCGTTTGCATTATGTAGTAAAGAAAAACTAACTTAAAAATAAATATTAATTATTTTTCTCTTAATCAGTTTCCATAACTTACGCGAATTAAATCTTAAATCTGCATAAACGCACATTTTTTTTCAATGGTTATGCTCGTGAATAAAGTAGATTTCATTATTGATTGTCTTGATAGTGGCTTTACATCCTTGAGCTACTCTGCCGCAGACCCAGCGAGCATTCGGACCTTTGCTTTCCGAACATTTGTTGAACCGGTACGGGCCCACCTGGATCACTGGCTTGCCAAAACGGGATGTAGTAAATATAGGCTGGTGCTGTCCACCAGGTGCAGCTGCAAAATAAATAATTTACTAGATCAAACGCCTACTAAGCATATTTTCTAGTTTTTCCTTTATTGTCAATGGTAACAAAGTTTTTGATATAAAATACTCATTGACTAGTATTGAGTACGTATTTAATTTTACTTGCAAGATACCTAGTAGGAATTTTTTAGAGCCGCATCTTTACTATGAAATAGGTATGCTTTTTTGTAAAAAAAAATCATCAAACAAAAAATCAATACACCTTCAACGACATCAAAAAACCGTTACCTAACAGAAAATGGTTAATGTGTATGTTGGTTTTTCATTTTGACGATCTCGTCGTCGAGAGTGGAGCGTGGCGCGGCAGCCGGACGTGTACTTGACGCAGGTCCACCGCACCTGCGGCCCTTGCTGCCGCTCCAGCGGTTGTACCGGTACGACCCCATCACTATCACAGGGTTGCCGCGCGGCGTCGTCTCGTATCTTATTTCACACACTGAAAATTTATGTGAAATATATTTTTTATACCTATTATATTACGTTTTCTTTATTAATACAGTTCCACGTTAAGTAAAGAGCTGATGGACTATTGATAAAAAATTCAAATAAAATATTTTTATTGCACACAAATACAAGTCACTTTATTTCAGATACACTCATTCATTACATAACGCACAGGTAGATAGGTAATATTATGGCACAAAACACTCACTAGGTGTATAATGTTATTCATGCACAAGCCACCCTAGTGAATCTCAGAACAGCACAGCCGATAAAATTATGATAAAATTGTTTTACTACGGCAGGAAAACGCAAAGCTTAACGCAGATGGCGCCACGTAGAATTTAAGAACCAACATCAGGGGGTTGAGAAGTGTTTCCCCCCACATAGAAAGACAATAGAATGTACAGATTTTTACAGAGCGACTTGTATGAATGAACAACCAACAGCAGGAGGTTGAAGGGGACTTGCCCCTTGGCAAATGTTTTTGAGTTTCGACTGTCGTGCCCTGCAATTTATGGACAGTGACTGCTTAATGTAGAATGAGTGGAATCATTACATTTTCTATTTTACCAAAACTCTTATTCCATTGAAAAGATGTGGCGCAGCGCATCGACAGCCTATGTGGCGCAGTGGTTAGTATGACGGCATACCACGCAGAAGGTTCCGGGTTCAATTCCCGGTGGGGTCACTCACAAAGTTGATATTTATCACTTTGTGAATGTATTCCCAGTCTGGTTAGGACATTGCAGCCTGAACCACCTGATTGTCCGAAAAGTAAGATGGTTCCGTGCTTCGGATGGGCACGTTAAGCCGTCGGTCCCAGTTGCTGTCTATGATGGCGGTCGTTACACAACCATGTCAGAGGCCTGCTACTTGTAGTAGGCGGTTGAAAAACTCTGACACCAGGGTTCATTGGGTCGTTGAACGACTCGGTGTCCCACACGAAGAGAGAGAGAGATTGAAAAGATGCAGTCGCTGGTGCAATGTCTACCCATTTTCATCTTTTCGACTTCTGCCATTAAACCGGTCATCAAATTGCACTAGGACTTTTTTTGGACAGCTCTCCGTCTTCCAACTGGTCTCTTCTTAAACCTCCCCACTCAACCACTAAATCCTAAACCACTTTCTTGCTGCCATTGACTAATCCTTTATTATATAAGGTCCTATTAAATTCAATGCAAATATTTTCAGGATATGTTCTACTAGTGAAACTGAACAACTGTTCTTAGTAAAAAAAAAATGAGATATGAAAAACTAATTTTGGACTTGCCATCCAAAAATAGCCAAAACATACAGTTTGTATGGAACAAATGTTTTTTTTTTCATATCTTAAAAAAAATATTTAAAAAGGTTTGTTCAGTTTCACGACTAGAACACATCCTGCAGATATTTGCATTGATTTTAATAGGAATGCAGAGTTTAAATTATTTTAACTACATACGCGCACATATTTTATCGGTAGATATTTTCTACTCACAAAACAAAACAACTCTTCATCGAAATGAGAAAAAAAACTAGATTTTCCGTGACGACCTTTTTCAACATGTTTGTATGAGAAGTCAATTTTTTTTCATATTTTCAATATTTTGATGGAAAAGTGTTCACCTTTGTAAGTAAAATACGCCTTTAAAATTTTGTACCTAATTAAACTTAACCAAATATAGATTTTATATCATTTTAAACCTATTCTCTTTAAAAAGAGTAAAATAAAAACAAAATTAAAAAATTTTGAAAGTACCCACGACAGTATAATGATGTTGAAAAAGGATAAAATAATTTTGAAACCCCCGACCTTAATAATCTATGTGATAAATAAGAGACAATTCACATTATGTAAAAGCTTTTATACAAGTGAGTTGATTTAATTGCTCACTGAGTCAGACATAATATGAACAACAAAGTATTCGCTTTTTTAGCACTTTCTTACGTATGTATTTGGTTCTCAAAGATGTAGGTGTAGCAATCGTATAGGTAATTAACTCCTTAAATTAATAAATAACACTAGAAAATACGTCGGGGGCTGCTCTATCAATATTTAAAACTTCAACACAGCCCCCAACGTATTTTCTAGTGTTATTTATTAATTTAAGGAGTTAATTACCTATCTATACGATTGCTACACCTACATCTTTGAGAACCAAATACATACGTAAGAAAGTGCTAAAAAAGCGAATACTTTGTTGTTCATATTATGTCTGACTCAGTGAGCAATTAAATCAACTCACTTGTATAAAAGCTTTTACATAATGTGAATTGTCTCTTATTTATCACATAGATTATTAAGGTCGGGGGTTTCAAAATTATTTTATCCTTTTTCAACATCATTATACTGTCGTGGGTACTTTCAAAATTTTTTAATTTTGTTTTTATTTAAACTTGCGTTCTAAGCGCGTTTAACTTTTTTGTGGTTAAGCCCTTAGCTTTTACTTGTAAGTATCAGTATAATGTATGTTGTGTTGTATTAGATAAATGTTATAAATAATACTTAAAGAAATAAAGCTAAATATAGACGAGAAGTTTGTTTTACCCACATCAAAAATTAGAGAAACAGCGCGCGGGGCGAATCTCACATGTTCATTAACCATAACCTCTTTAGTAATGTCACATTCTATCACTGTGAATAACCAAGTACCTATTTAATTTTAGTCATATGGGTGCAGAATCCAGCGGGAAGGCAACTAGCGCTGATCAGCGGCTACACCTACTACCTGAACAACAACTCCTGGCGCTGCACCAAGGGCCACTCGTGCAGGGCTCGCTTCATCCTCGACAAACATATGAATATGGTCAGCTCCAACTTCCATCACGATCATAATGCTCCTAGATACATAATAAGGAATGGCGTATATTTCAAAATTTAGTACCTCCTAATTTTCTCATCATCTAATATAAAAAAAAAATTATCACCTTTTTAGGAAAACTTACAAAATTTTCACCTCAGGCTGGATTTAAACTGACCTTCGCCGTCTGTACTGGCGACGCCTCTACCAACTGGGTTACAGCGGCTCACTCCAAGCTCAAATCCAGCCTGCGGTGCAAATTTTGCAACTTTTCTTAAATTGCATACCTAACACGGGCAGTATTTTAAAACTTTGGTACTCATTTTTTATCACCATTGTTAGTGGCGTAAAGTAAATGTACCTCATTTAAGTTAAATAAATGTAATTTTCTTAACCCTTTGTTATGATTTTTGGTAACTTTAATGTTATTAGTTACAATTGTTTTATGTGGTTGTATATAATATGTAAGTAGGTACGAGTTCTTTTTTTGGAATTCATGAGTGATATGCACAGCACAACAGTCTTTGTTTACTTAAGAGAAAATATAAGTATACGAGTTACAAACGCAGTTTCTTATTACAGTGATTTGGGTAAAGAGCACTGCTGGAAAACAACTTGCACTGATCAACGGTTACACCACAAAGTAAGTATTGGCTAGCGCAATCCAGAGAGTCGGCTTCGAGCAAACGCGGCTAAACTCACTCAGACATCCAAACGCGTCGTTTACGCGCTCTGTGGAACCGTGTCGAACCGGCTTTGGTTGAGTGTGAACGGCGCGTTCGGTGCGGGCGGACGGAATGGCGAGTAAATAAAAATATTTTTGTGATGTGTTTGGGTGTAATAACACCACAGAAAATTGTGCATTGTCATTTTTCAGTTTCCCACGCAATAATGAAAAGTAAGTAGAACTCTTTTATTTGTTAAATACATACCTACTTCAAAACACTAGAAATGGAGGGATTTCTTTTTAAAAAAAAATTTTTCGTTCGTAATATGTGGTTTAACGTTTTAGGTACGTACCTACGTAGAAGTAGGTAGGTTGCATTTTAGTTTGATTTGGTAGGTTAACCCTTAATTTGACGGTGTTCCGTGTGTGGAACATCAGTGAAAAAAAAATCTGGTGGCGAAATAACATGAATTTATTCAAAACTTTTTCTGTCAATTCTTTGGCAGCACTATTTTATTTCTAATAAAAAATAAATATGGGCCCTGTCAACACCTAAATGTCACTAGTGTCAAAATCATGCCGCTGACACGGAGACGTCCTGTACTGCGCAAGGTAATTTTTTATTGTTTTGTTGGTTTTAGGCCTTGACCATTGCATAAACATATTATTTTAGTAAGATAATATAGTGTCTTGTCACACACATACGATATATAAGAAATTGTGCAGTATTTATTCACTAAATTACAGTTCAAGTCGCGTGTTCCTCACACGGAACATTGCCAAATATACCGTAAACTGCCGACGCGCGGGTTTGTTCCTTGTAAGGCACATTGCCAAAGACATAGTAAACTACTAAAATGTTGCTTTTTGTTGTAAATATCACTAAATTATGGTTTTTATTGGAATGATTGATGTGCATGTTATGTGTGTATTGCACGTTCCTCAAGTTAGATAGTTTGGCACTTGCACCGTTCTTACATTTTAAGGCTGTTTACACACATCACCGCGGCGACAGCGGCACCGTCGTTGCCACAGCGCCACTGCAGTAGCCTACCTTGAATTTGTATGGAGCCTTACACACGACACGCGCAGTAGTCTGCCTTGAATTTGTATGGAGCCTTACACACGACACGCGCAGTAGTCTGCCTTGAATTTGTATGGAGCCTTACACACGAAACGCGCAGTAGTATGCCTTGAATTTGTATGGAGCCTTACACACGAAACGCGCAGTAGTATGCCTTGAATATGTATGGAGGCTTACACACGACGCCTAAGAGTTGACATAACGGTGCAAGTGTCTTACTTGAGCTGGTTTCCATTGTACCTTCCTATACAGTATATATCCATAACGTATTACCACACCAATACACCACTAAACATTTTGACTGGATAATTGGCAATGTTCCGTGTGAGGAACATCATTTTTCCAAAAAATCTGTATAGTAGGATTTTTTTAAATATTTTTTTTATGTCTCTAATGATGTCAAAAGACAGACTATTCACGCAAAATAGCCTTTTTTTAAAGAAAATATCCTTGCCAAATAAAGGGTTAAATGGGTTTAGGTAGGTACCTACCCACAGTAGATAGATACCTACCTAGTCAGCATTTGAGGTGTAGCGATGAGTACCGAAATACCGATAGCAAAAGGTCCAGGTTATGTCATCTTCATTTCCGATCATCAGGTAGGTACCTTAACCTACCTATGGTAGTCCAAATGGACTATTACGATCCTGGATATTTTTTCATTATTTCGTCACGGCAGCTGGTGACCCTCGAAACTATAGTAGGTAAGTAGGTACTTATACTTCGAAACTAAGGTAGGTACCTACCAACTTACACCTACAGATACAGCTTCAGATTTTTTCCGGGCGCGTCAAGTCAAGGCGCATGATAGATACCTAACAACCTACCTACCTACCATTCCCAGCGCGTATCGCCCGCCTGCCAATACGTTGGTAGGTAGGTAATCTGTTTGCGACTGACTACTGACGGTACGTTTGACTTTCATGATGGCTTGACTCTCTGTTCAAAAATACCTACCTTTGAACCATAAGTACCTAACCTACTAAAGTTCGTGACGGCAAAATAGGTATTTTTTTTGGGCCTTTCTTTAGATAGATACACTTGTTTTCCGTGGAAAACACCGACGAACGACGTGAGGAACCCTTTTTCGTGTCGGTCATCGCCCCCGGTCGCTCCTCTACCAGTGTTGGGCAAATTGTAATTAACTACTAATTACAAAATTACAATTACTGTATGTAATTGCAATTACCAATTACGAATTAATAATTTTAAAAAGTAATTTCAATTACCAATTACTTTGATGTAATTGTAATTAGAAATACTAAATTACTCAATTACATATGAACAAGGGCCATATAAATAACAGCTATAAGGATTTTTAACTATGTGTTTATTTCTAAATAATGACCCATACAAAACAATATGATGAAATAAAAAGGTGTTTTTATCATCTCTATTCAAAAACAAAAACAGTAATGTATCAAGGATAGGTTGATGTGCTGCTGATAGTACATGAATCAATACTTAGAATTGCTTGGCCTTTTGCACTCCTTGAACCTTTCGTTTTTTTAGTGTAAGTATATCGGGTTGTAAGGGATCATCGCGTTGTAAGAGTTCATCAGGTCGTACGGGTTCATCGGGTCGTAAGAGTTCATCGGGTTGTTAAAGTTTATCGGGTCGTAAGGTTTCATTGTTCTGGTCTAAAGGGTTCTTATGGTCGTAATGGTTCTTCGGGTCGTCACGGTTCGTCGGGTCGTAAGAGTTCATCGGGTCGTAAGAGTTCATCGGGTCGTAACGGTTCTTCGTGTCGCAAGTGTTCTTCTGGTCGTAAGAGTTCTTTGTGAACTCTTAGGACCCGTTGAACACTTACGACCCGTTGAATCCTTACGACCCGATGAACCCTTACGACCCGAAGAATCCTTGCGACCAGCTGAACCCGTTGAACCATTACAAACCTAACAACCCTTACGACCCGATGGCTGACCTCTAAAGACCCATTGACAAGCAATTCGAAGGGCCGAGCCGGCCGAGTCATTATGTACTTATACCTACCTTATACCTACAAATTAGTTTAAGTTTTGACTCAAAAATTAGCGATTGAATACTTAATAATCACCACAAAAACTAGATTTTCAATCATCACTAATTTAGTGACAAAATTATAAGTTTTAATCGTCAAAATTTGTGATTATGCCAATACTGCAATGTATCATACTACAAAATGTAATTGAGTAATTGAATTACGAATTATAATTACTTAATTACATAATTGGAAAAGTAATTGCAATTACTGTTAATTTCAATTACATGTAATTTCAATTACATGTAATTGAATTAAAAGTAGTTCAATTATTAATTAAATTACAAAAGTAATTAATTACGCCCAACACTGTCCTCTACCTACCTACTACCTACTTACCTACCTGCCTACCTCGCTATACTCACCACCTAGTCTTGTGACCCAAACCCATTGCCTATCTACCGATGTAGGTGGGGACCTACTTGTTTCCTATTAGAAATATAACTTTCTACTCAGGTAAGTAAGTACCTACTTCCATAAGGTAAAAAATATTTCATATCGGCCACGTAATTTCGGAGTTTATCAATTGCATATGCCTAATTCATACTTACAAACGATAGGTAACTTCATAAAAAACAGAAAGTAAAAGTAGCAACCCTAAAGAGTAGGCATAAGTGATCGAAAGAAGGGGCGAGCTGGCCTTCTGTAAATTCTCTATTTTGTGGTTACACCTTCTATCTCGGCACTAGACGCATCAAATCTGATTTCTGGCGTTGCACCAAGACTGCAACCTGCCAAGCTCGCTTCATACTCAACAAGCAATTACAGATGATCAGTTGCAACTTTCAGCACGATCATATTGCTCCTAAATATATGATAAGAAATGGTGTTTACTTTAAAATGTAATTTTACCTTTATCTTTATTATATAAGCGTTGTAGACTTATCATACAGCAGTGTATGTTTGCTAAATAAATGTATAATTATCATCTCTTTTAAAATGGTTTTAATCTCCCTAGTTTACTTCAGTTTACCATTATCCATAATCAAGTTTTTCTTAGTAGTGTCATGGGTGCTGAATGCAGCTGGGAGGCAACTAGCGCTGATCAGCGGATATACGTACTCCTTGAACACGAACGGTGGCAACTCCTGGCGCTGCACCAGGGGCCATCCGTGCAAGGCACGCGCCGTCATCGACAAGAACGGGACCATCATCAATTCTAACCGCATGCATACCCACAATGCTCCTAATTTCATCATTAAGAATGGCATCTATTTCAAAATCTGATTTAATAATATGTAAGTGAAAAGTGTTTTAATAATAAAAGAAAAGTATATGTTAAAGTAAGATTCTACAATAGCATTCCCAAAGAGAGTTGACGTCAGGCAGGCGGCCGGTCATTCATAAAATATCGCCTAAATCCTTTTGCTACATGATTTTGTGTTCTAATAAAAATTTTGCGCTGACCCCAACTGATCTGGGATAAGGGCAGGAAGATGATGATGTTAAAATGCACTCTGCCGCACATAGATACATAATGTCTGGTTTGATATTTATAACCAAGGATAAATCTTGTTGTGATGAATTTATTTACCTCGCGATGTACCAATGTTATGTTTCTGAATAAATGAATATAATAAACGTATTTTTACCACACAATTTCAAAGCTTTAGTTTTGTTATGATTGGTTTGGTCTTCAATTAATTAAAACTTAAAGTCATGATGTGGAAATAAAGACGCTAAAACGCAGTTGCTTCTTACAGTTTGCTGGGTAAAGAATGGTGCCGGGAAACAACTTGCCCTGATCAACGGGTTCACCTACTACCTCGGTAAAAAAGGAACAAAAACTAACTTTTGGAGATGCACCAAAGGAGCTTCCTGCAAAGCTCGCTTCATCCTCAACAAACAGATGAACATGATCAGCTGCAACTTGCAGCACGATCATACTCCTCCTAGATACATAATAAGAAATGGTGTCTATTTTAAAATCTAGTAGCATTGGTAGCATAAATTGCAGGTGGTGTAGGTATTATTATTATAAACCTAACATATCACACTGGTGTTTTATATTTTAAGTTAAATAAGTATTTGTACCCACCTGTTTTATATAAGGTCCTATTAAATTCACTGCAAATATTTTAAGGGCATGCGTAAATATGTATAAGAAAAACATCTAAGGCATTTTAAAAAAAATCTACACGCTAGATTTTTTTTTTCGTTTTCAAACAAACTTTTTAATTAATTATGTGAACACCCTTTGACTGACCCGACTGACGTTCCGCCACGTAGACAGGATTCACTTACACGGCACGCACACTAACAACCAACCAACCACAGCACGGCGCGTTTGGCGCGTAATTTAAATTCATCGAAGTGTGTGTTTCTAAGACAAACAGGGTGCACTTTTTGCGTTTCGTTTTTTTTTAGTTAAATGCAGTTTTCTCGAAAACTAGCGTGTAGATTTCTTTAAAAATTTGCCTAGTACATGCTTATATTTTATTTGATCTGCCCCTAAAATATTTGCAGTGAATTTAATAGGACCTTATATAGTTTGGGTCAACTTTGTGTCAACATTATTTTTATTAAACTCTAAAATATCTTTCTTCCTCCTAATATGAAATGTTTGTACTATTTTTAAAACTAATTTATCATAAAAGTACTCAACGGTCACTGTTTTTATGGTTAGAGAAATCGTAGTGATACTTACAACTTACAACCCCAAGTAAGTACTTATTGAAGTGAACTGGTCAAGAAATTGTGCTAAAAATTCTTATTTCTACCAAAACAATCAACTAATACGTCACCTTTTCCTTTTTGAGTTGGTTACCCACCTGCTATTGTAATCATAACTTTGCATATTTTTACACATTGCAACGATATTAATAATCAAGTTTTTCTTTATAGTTTCATGGGTGCTGAATACATCTGGGAAGCAAATAGCCGTGATCGGTGGATACACCTTCTACCACAACACGAAAGGCGGCGTCTCCTGGCGCTGCACCAAGGGTCACCCGTGCAAGGCGCGCTTCGTCATCGACCAGAACGGGATCTTTGGCAGCGCTAACCTCGTGCACACCCACAATGCTCCCAAATTTATTATTAAAGATGGCGTCTGTTACAGATACAAATTATATCCTAGGTAGCAAGTTTTAAGTATAACGAATTTTAAGACACAGATGATTTCTTAACCAGACAATAGTTTCGATTCCAGATGATAGTCTGATATCTCTTAGCTTAATTTAAATAACACCGTCGTTTTCAGTTAAAAAGGGGTTTGGACAAGTATAGGAGATAGTCTAGAACTGTCTAGAGTCACACAGATAATTGTATTTAAAAACGTGTTAACATGTTTCATGGATTTAGATCCTTCATTATTGAATGCTTTGCGTCACGGGGTTACATTATTTCTATTCTAACACTTACGTTACTGCTCGGATGTACATTAATAGTTATGGTGATATTGTAGTAGCTATTCTACAGTATGCAATAATTACATAACCACGGAACACTTAGAGGTCGCTGTAGAGGTTAGCTCCATAGTTATTCAATCATGATGCACGAGAATGAGAAGAAATATAAAACTAGAGGTAAAATATGTATTCCGCATTGCAGTTTGCTGGGAGTGCTGGAAAACAAATTGCCCTAATCAACGAACGGGTTCACCTACCACCTACTTACTAGACGTATCAATACTGATTCTGGCGATGTCGTATTAGCAGAACCTGCAAAGCTCGCTTCATCCTCGATTTAAAGATGAATATGATCAGCTTCAAGCATAATCGTATTGCACGTAACTACTGAATTCGGAATGGTATCGACATCAAACTCTAGCTTCTCGTACCTATTTCTTGTATAGAAGTGCAACTATATGACTGAATAAATTCTGGTTACTACCTCTAATGGTTTTTCCTTAAGTCTATTTGTTATCGATTTTATGAGAAATAATGAGAAAATATGTACAACTAAGTACGTGACAAAGGTAGTTTTAATTGCAGTGACCTGGGTGAAGAACGCTGCTGGAAAACAACTTGCCTTGATCAATAGGCACACCTTCTACCTCGGCACTAAAGGAGTCACGACGGATTTCTGGCGATGCACCAGAAGTAGGACCTGCAGAGCTCGCTTCATAGTCACCAAACAGTTGGAGATGATCAGCTCAAACTTCGACCACAATCATACTGCTCCTAAATACATAATTAAAAATGGGATCTACATCAAAGTATAAAAACTTGTTTTTTGCATATGGTGCAAGTATTGTATTATTGGCTGAATAAATGTTAGTTATTGTCTGTGTTATGTTTATAACAACCTCATATATTATTTACGTCTAGTCAATTTGAAAAATCATTATTTAACTACCCATAATGGTTTGCTTCTTTTTTCCCAATATGGAACTACGTACATACCTAATATGCGATTAGAGAAAAAGTATACAAGTTACAAATGCAATTTCTACTTGCAGTGAATTGGGTAAAGAACAGAGCTGGAAAACAACTTGCCCTGATCAACGGATTCACCTTCTATCTTGGCTCCAAAGGAATTAAAACTGACTTCTGGCGATGCACCACGGGCAATACCTGCAAGGCTCGCTTCATTCTCAACAAGCAAATGAGTATTATCAGTTCAAATTTCGAGCACAATCATATTGCTCCTAGATACATAATTAGAAATGGTGTCTACATTAAATTCTAGTATATCGTATTTTTTTCCGTTGTACCTATCTGTGTCTATGGTGTAATAGTTGCTGAATAAATGTTAGTTACTCCCTCATTAGGTTGTGAGGTTTAACTGCATTGTTATAAACCTGCAGTCAAATAAAGACCGATTGAAAAAATAGTTTGACTCATGCTCACTGTTCTGAAACGCTTTTATAATCAAATATTATAATTAAAAGCACATAGTTTACACTTCAGCCCAGAAATAGACACGATTTGAACGATCCGTAATTTATTTTTGACTTTTACGTGCACCTATAAAAGCGTGTTTTACTTACAGCACTACTTTAATTACTCGAATCGCAACCAATAGTTGCCGTATTTATTTGAGACATCCTTCTTTCAGGTATGTCATCGGTTTATATTCAAGATATCCACGGGGGTGTCGAATCTCCTGGCGCGGCATCAAGTTCCGTGGGAGCGGCAGTATCACGGCTGCAGACTAGCTCTGCTGTTGGGGCGAAACACACAAGCGGTATGACTTTGTAATATTTTCCCGCAGAAAAACTCTTTTGCCGCAGACAGGATTTGACATTGCAATTTGCTGATGATATGCCTTTAGTGGCTAAGTATTCTGAAGTTTAATTCATTTTGTAAATTTGAATTTATAAGTTGTATTTATTTGAAACCTGATGAATGTAGATAAAAAAGGTTCTGTAGGTACTATTTTACCCACATTATTACTGAAACATCCATTATATTAGATAGGTTGTTATGCCCTATACCCCAGAAATACTTACCCACTACGTACTCTTTAGCAACTACTTGTATGCTTTTGGTTCCAGCAAAAATTATTATATCTCGCCGCGGCAAAAGGCTGTTGGAAGTGGGTGGATACACCTTCTATTCTCGACGGAACACAGGCAGCAGCAACAAGTGGATGTGCACCATGAACATCCGCAAGAGCTGCCACGCTGAAGTGTACACGTACAACAATGAGATCGTCAAGATACACAACGTCCACACTCACGATAAACCAAATTAACAACTTTTGTATAATAGTATGTAGGAAGTAGAGAGCACAATGGAACAAACGATGAGCACAATAGAACCATTTGTTCGGAAGTCATTTAGAAATTTCACTTAGCCAGCATTTAAGCTGAAGCGATGAGTGCCGAAACACCGATGGCGAAAGGTCCAGGTTGTTTCACCTTCATTTCGGATCATCAGGTATGGAAGTGTCCATACGACAACCTTTTAGGATATGTATAGTCCAGATGGACTATGAATGCGAATCTGCGAGGCATCGGTCTCACGAGTGTCTTGCGACAACTCTTGTGAGTTTCGTCCTCTACGATAAGCCACTTGTACACATTACAGTGTAATCCTTTTTCACTTAGTCAGCATTTAAGCTGAAGCGACACTCTTGCGACACTCGTGAGACCGATGCCTCGCAGATTCGCATTCATAGTCCATCTGGACTATACATATCATTTAGAAATAACATGCAACGGCCTACGCGCCGGCCGCGTGCCCTGCTACGAGGCGCGTCCTGCTACGCCGTAGCGGCACGCACACAAGCGCACCGTCACAAGGCCAACCGCGCCTGCGACGCTATATAAGCTCGCATCCCCCCGCCACGGAAGACAGTCTGCCGCGATCCGAACCCTACACCAGTAGCCAGCGAAAGGCTGCTCCCGCGACCCAGCGCGTAAACTGGGTCCCCAAGCTCCCAAGCTTCCGAATTTTACCCGCGTATATGTAGTGACTTTTTGGCCTTCAGCCCCCGATATTTGCAATTGTGGTTCCAGCCCGCAGCAGAGGTCCAGGTTAGTGGCGATCTACGTACTCTCTTGCTTAGGCCCGTTTAAGACCCCCGACTTAGAGTAAAGCTCCGCTTCGTGTGCGAGCTAGAGAACTGACTAACCCGACTTGACTTGGATGAGGCTTAACCGTGAGTGTGAGCCGAGATAAAGTTCCACTTTGGTGAGAGCTAAGATAAAGCTCCAATTTCGTGCGAGCTAAGATAGAGCTCCGCTTCGTGCGCGAGCTAGAGAACTGACAAACCCGACTTGACCTGGATGAGGCTTAACTGTGAGTGTGAGCCGAGATAAAGTTCCACCTTGGGTGAGAGCTAAGATAAAGCTCTGCTTTGTGCGCGAGCTAAGACAAAGCTCCGCTTCGTGCGCGAGCTAGAGAACCGACCAACCCGACTTAACCCGGATAAGGCTTGACTTTGAGTGTGAGCCAAGGTAAAGCTCCGCTTTGCGCGCGAGCTAAGATAAAGCTCCCCATTCACGTGCGAGCTAGTACAAAGCTTAACTTCGCGTGAGAGCTAAGAAAGTTAGCAGCTAAGGGTTCACCCCCCAGTTAGGAAACTGAGCAAGAGATTCGTAGTAGCCCTTTTTCACTATTACTGTGCTTACGCGCTCTATTTACCGTATATGCATTTCGCTTTGCGCTTCCCTCCTCGCTCTTTATAATCGTGTGTTTAGAATAAGGAAAACCGTGCCATTTTTATGAATAAAAATGTATTTTGTTGTTATATTGTAAAACCGCCGTATTTCATTTCGCACACCCCCAACCTACACAGAGCTTAACCAACCCATAATCTCAGCCCCCTGAGATCAGAGTACCAACTCACTTAAATGTCAATGTCAGAGGCTTTCTCCGAAGGATAGCCGCATCATTACATTTTGGCGCCCAACGTGCAGAAATTGTGCTTGTTTCGTTAATTCAGTGACGACTTGCACTTATATTTCTTTTGTGGTTAAAAGCTCTGTAGGTTCGGGTGATATACGGTCGCATCTTAGGTGGTAGGAACGTATGTCTGGGCCCGCGCCGAAGCCGAATTTGAGAAAGAAAGACTTAATAGAATTGGCAGAAAGTAGAGATCTGCCAACCGTTAATCCCGTAACAAACAAACCGTATACCGTAAAACAGCTCAAAAACGAGTTGTTAAATTATTTAATATCCGTGATAGACCCAGTAGGCCCAAACGCAGCGGCCAAGCAACTGTTAACGTCGGTTAACAGTGTCGAGTCTGAAGTAGAGTTGGACGACGAGTCTTTGCAGGACAGTAAAGAGGATTTGGAGGATTCTCTTTGCGAGGAAGCTAGTGTAATAGTCAACCCCGTACAAACAGGAAACATGCCGCCTAAGCAGGAGAACACCTCCGCATCAGGCGAGGAGAGCGTCTATAACATAGTAAAAAACTGGGATATCAGCTTTGACACGTTTAATGACCCAGTAGAGTTTTTGGAAAGCCTAGATGAATATGCCACCTCGTGCGTGGTCCCGAAGGAGAAATTGTTGCCCGTTTTGACCAGGTTTCTGAAAGGGAAAGCCAATTTGTGGCATAGAAATAACCGTGACGATTGGGCGACATGGGAGGAATTTATAAAAGACTTCAAAAGATATTTTTACCCATGTGGGTATGAAACAAATCTACTTGAGAAGATTATCGCAAGAAAGCAGGGTTTTCGAAAAAAGTTTGTAGATTATTTAACAGACTTACAAACAATTATGCGTCGCTATGGAAAACTTACGAAGGAAGAGAAACTAGAGCGAATATATGAGAACATGAACGCCAACTATAAACTGTATGTACAGCGGCAAGATTTTGATTCCGTACGTGACTTGATAGAACTGTGCACAGAATATGAGAAAATAACCGAGGAAAAATATAGAAACTGGCAGCCAAGAACGTTCGAGAACGATCTCGCAGCCAACCCGTGTGGTAGCAGTAAGCCCGACATGCGACGCGACGCCGGCCCGAAGGGGCCACCGAAACCGTCCTACGGCAAGAATGCCGAAAGGAGAAGTAATCACCCGTCTGAAAATAGAGAGCCCAGTTATATAAGGAACTATAACAGCCGAACGTCATGTTTTTCTTGTGGAGGTGAAAACCATAAATACACAGAGTGCACAGGGAGAAAGCGGATCTTTTGCAGCACATGTGGTAGAATTGGTGTATTAAGTCGAAACTGCTGCAAGTCACCAACTGAAAAAGTTTATACCGTGGGCAACTCAACCGATAAAGAAAATAGAGTGTTCATTCCAGTAACTATTTGCGGCAATCATTACCAGGCATTGCTCGATTCAGGTTCTACATCTTCATCCGTCACCCAGGAAGTATATGATGAATTATGCATGCGCAGCTCTGCTCAACAAAAGAGGGTAACGGACAAATTTGTCCTTGCGAACAATACACTAGTCTCCGTGACGAGTAGTGTATTTTCGACAATAGATATTTTGGGAAGCCGTTTACGTCATCAAATGTACCTTCTACCTGATTCTGACGTGGTAATAGTCGGCATGGACCTGATGAGAAGGATAGGACTCCGGAGAATATGGGAGTATATCGAAGAGACCGAAACACCGAATGCGGAAGCGCCTGCGAATAACGTTAGAGCAACCAGTGAGAAACAAAAGGTTCTTTCCCGCCCGACGAACACGCTGTGGATGACCAGCCGGTTGATGAGCCCACATTGCCGACAGGCAGCAGTGAGCCGCAAACCGGTGTTACCCAAAATGGGGATGTTCCGTCCGAGGCGAGTGACGAACGCCAGCCTGAGGTAAATTCGAAGACAGTGAAGAGGAGGCGCCGTAGAAAGCTTCGGAAGTTAAATAACCCGAATCTAGACACGACAGAGGTCGAAAACCCGAAAGAGTCAAGAGAAAACCATACAAAAAGCGTTTGCTCTGCCAGATTATTACCGGTAAAGCCAAATTGGTACCAAAGAAAGATTACCCAATTCCAGAAAAACCCGGAAGAATGTCCTACATATTGCGTCAGAGACGGAAAATTACGGCGTAAAATTGACAGCGCGTCGTACCGTTTAAAAATGAAGGAAGAGCTGCAGTGGAAAATATGTGTTCCGCCCAGCGAAACTAACGCAGTTATACATGACCACTACTATGAAACAAGCCTGACAGCATCAAAATTGCTACAAATTATAGCGAAAGAGTATTACTGGCCCGGGATGTTCAGAGACGTTTCAAAATACGTTAACAAACGCAAGCATACCGACATCCGAATCCCGCCGATAGACAGACCCCGTTTATAAGAATAAAGTTTCCCGTGCGCATAGCAAGTTCATACTTATATTTCGTTATGTTTAAACTTGCCAATGTACGATACTCCGTCCCATCTCCGTCCGACTGTACTCCCGACCTGACCTGTTAACATTTGACGAAAACCGTCGACATCAGTTTGACGTACATTGCGCGCTAAAGATAGCCAAGTACTAGTCAAACATACTTGTTCCTGTGAAGTTTAAATACGGAAAAGGACAGTTTGTCACGCATTAAATAGGTTGTAGCCAGTAAAGTAGTCTTACAGCGCACCTAAATAGGAATGAAAAATTTCGCAAAAACGGCACTTCGCAATGGACATTGCAACACTTACGCGTCGATAACTCGGCGCGCCGGAGTCAGATACTACCTGCCCGGCATGCAGCGTGTGCGCAAACCGACGCCACGCCCCCACCCGCCAGTACTGCGTAGTGAGAGGACGGGAGACGTCGCGTCGCGCTAACGACCGTCCCTCCGCAGCCAGTACGTGTTGGTTGCGAACAGAAATGTGCAAAAAGAAAGTGCGAGATTAATACGAACCGCAATGTCAGGTGCTACCATCATGTGAGTAATAGTCATAGTATTTTAATTATTAAATAGTCGTTTAAAACCGATGATTTTAGCGTTACGGGACGCATAAAATTGATGAATTTTATTATGATTAAACCGTTCGTACGTTAAATTTGAACCGAACCGATACAATAGCCCGAAATATAGTTATACCTGTTTCGCTGCTTAAGTAGGATACGGCCTGCTAGGTAGAAATATAAAAAAGCAAGACGTTTTTAGGCGAGAGATACCCATTATTATGTTGTAACGTTTTTTTTCTTTTTAATTTAAAATACGTAATCCGTAATTGGGAAGTGCAAGCGGATGTGTTAAAACGCGTAAAGCTTGATTTTTTTTTCCTGAGCGGACTAAATTAAATTAATCCGGGAGCTCGAGAGCGTGATTAAAGGAAAGTAAAGGCTATTTAGTTAGCCCACCGATGACGAGGTGCCCCTGGAAGTCCAGTTGTAGGCCCCGTCCCGAAGGCCCACCAGTGGCGAAAGCCGCTCCGGTGGTGGCCCACCGTTTCCTCCAGACCGTGATAAACCAGGTCTGTCGAGGAATCCGAGGCTGGTGGCGAAGCTTGCCCCGAGGTGAAACATTGTCGAAGAGAGGTGCTGGCGAGGCTCGAGCGCCGTGTAGGCCAGCTCCGAGCCTGGGCCCCCTCAACTTGATACCGCACTAGAAGGAGTCTTCTTGCCGCCCCAGCCACCGTTCCTGTCCCCGTTTCTCCGCGCGCCCGGAAGCGCGATCCAGAGCCCGCCGCCGCTCCAGTAGGATTGCCGCGCGCCCAGAGGTGCGGTCCTAGCGCCGCTACCACCGCCGCCAGCATATCCAGGAGTGAAGTATAATTCAAACATTGAAGTATGTATTGATCCAGATATTTTAATACGTTGCAGTTGTTATTTGAGCATTAAGTTTTGTCTCAATTAAGATAACTTTAGCAGTGAACTCTAAGTAACAAATAAGGAGATAGCCGAAACCGAATAGAGAAGAAGATAACGGATTTTGTTCAGACTTTGGAATTGATTTTTATATTTTGTTTGATATTTCTTTTCTTTGACTTATCGATGTTTAGGAACTTTTGATTAAAATCATGCTGTATGATGCAGTCCCGGGTTCAAACCCCGGACGTAGTCCCTGTATGGACTTTTCATTTTAATTTATTTAAACTCAAGTACAAACCAGAGTGATGTTTTAGATTGATATTCGTAATTTATATTATTTCGTTTTTGTTGTACAATAACCGATACCTTAGACCGATACCGATAGATTGGAAGCAAAAAGTTAGATATCTTATGTGAATATTGCTATATCAGGTCGTTGCATACGTGTAAACATTTTCTGTCCGGTGATTTTTTCCTTGACAGGAAAAAATCTCACAGCGAAGGAGGGGAGTGCAACGGCCTACGCGCCGGCCGCGTGCCCTGCTACGAGGCGCGTCCTGCTACGCCGTAGCGGCACGCACACAAGCGCACCGTCACAAGGCCAACCGCGCCTGCGACGCTATATAAGCTCGCATCCCCCCGCCACGGAAGACAGTCTGCCGCGATCCGAACCCTACACCAGTAGCCAGCGAAAGGCTGCTCCCGCGACCCAGCGCGTAAACTGGGTCCCCAAGCTCCCAAGCTTCCGAATTTTACCCGCGTATATGTAGTGACTTTTTGGCCTTCAGCCCCCGATATTTGCAATTGTGGTTCCAGCCCGCAGCAGAGGTCCAGGTTAGTGGCGATCTACGTACTCTCTTGCTTAGGCCCGTTTAAGACCCCGACTTAGAGTAAAGCTCCGCTTCGTGTGCGAGCTAGAGAACTGACTAACCCGACTTGACTTGGATGAGGCTTAACCGTGAGTGTGAGCCGAGATAAAGTTCCACTTTGGTGAGAGCTAAGATAAAGCTCCAATTTCGTGCGAGCTAAGATAGAGCTCCGCTTCGTGCGCGAGCTAGAGAACTGACAAACCCGACTTGACCTGGATGAGGCTTAACTGTGAGTGTGAGCCGAGATAAAGTTCCACCTTGGGTGAGAGCTAAGATAAAGCTCTGCTTTGTGCGCGAGCTAAGACAAAGCTCCGCTTCGTGCGCGAGCTAGAGAACCGACCAACCCGACTTAACCCGGATAAGGCTTGACTTTGAGTGTGAGCCAAGGTAAAGCTCCGCTTTGCGCGCGAGCTAAGATAAAGCTCCCCATTCACGTGCGAGCTAGTACAAAGCTTAACTTCGCGTGAGAGCTAAGAAAGTTAGCAGCTAAGGGTTCACCCCCCAGTTAGGAAACTGAGCAAGAGATTCGTAGTAGCCCTTTTTCACTATTACTGTGCTTACGCGCTCTATTTACCGTATATGCATTTCGCTTTGCGCTTCCCTCCTCGCTCTTTATAATCGTGTGTTTAGAATAAGGAAAACCGTGCCATTTTTATGAATAAAAATGTATTTTGTTGTTATATTGTAAAACCGCCGTATTTCATTTCGCACACCCCCAACCTACACAGAGCTTAACCAACCCATAATCTCAGCCCCCTGAGATCAGAGTACCAACTCGCTTAAATGTCAATGTCAGAGGCTTTCTCCGAAGGATAGCCGCATCATTACAAACATTCATGTGGTCAAAGGAGATTGCCCATTTCTGGTCTAAAAAATTGTTTCGCCTCAAAACGAAAATTAAAGCAATATGTAATATCCCTCATTCTAATGAAGAATAGCTACGGCAATTGTTGTACAAAACAGGGAAACTGACTTAACTGTTGAAGGTCTTTCTATCGTTAGGTATATTTCCCAAAGATTTTACTGTGGTGTGAATATTTTTTGCACTGTTTACTTCGGTATAGCTGACGATAACGAATTAAGAACGAAATACTCGATATACAGCCAAACTTCAGAACTTTTGTCTCTTCCAATACCCAACATTAACATTCAATAACTTCAAAACTCCTGTCATAATAAATTATTTTCAGTTACAAAATGTTAAGCAATAATTAGATTATATAATTATTTAACTTTGGCTTTGATGCGAGGCCTGCAAGTAGTGAGGCAAGCAATAGACGAACACCCATACTTTCTTGCCGTGGCAAAAGTTGCTAAAATACTTTCTATTCCCGAAGGACATGTTACATTTTTTATTTACTTTTGTGATTATAAGTTAACGTTCCTAATAATAGCATTTTATGACAAACATAATTTGCTGGGTTAGGAGTGTTAAATAGCTGTATGCTTTATGAGTTCCATAACTCATAAAAATATTTTCGAGAGAGATCAAAATAAAATCAAAAATTAATACTTTGTTACATCTTATTGTCATCCATAACCTATTGGTAATTTAGTTTATGAATAAAATTATTATAATAACTAAAATTTTTAACGTTAGTTTTTAAATGATCCCTTGATAATTCACGAAATACCTAATTGTAATTCTAATACAATTACAGAAATTACCATGGTCCAATCTAGAAGAGGTAAACCGCTTATGAAAATTGGAAATTACACTTTTCGTATGAAAGTTGCCCGAGGAATCAAATCTTTTTGGGTGTGCTCTACTCATTATCAGAAGGGCTGCACCGCTGCATTCACTTCTATTGAAGAGCAGATTGTTAAGATGAACTCTAATCATAATCATTAAATATATCAGTTTACGGTAGTGTTTTATTTGATATTAGGATACAGGAAAAAGATTTTCGTAAGCACTCAATCTTTAACCTTCATACGTAATGTTTAAATATATTACAGTGATCTTCAAAAAGTCTAAACGTAGAACTCCACTGCTGGTACTGGACGGATTTACCTACTCCCAACACAACCTCAAGGGGCCGCGAATGAGATGGAGATGTTCCACCCACAAGTACTGCCGCGCCACCATCACCACGGAAGATGGCAAAATTGTCAGGAGTATGACCGAACATGAACACTGAAAATAAAAAACAGAACACTATTGAGTGCACTCATAGTGCACTTAAGTATCTGTTGTACAGTTTGATGAATTGTTTATTTTATATACTAACGGCTCAGTAATTGTTACTATATTTTTATGATTTTTACATCTAATTTCTGATTTGTATCTATTAATATTAACAAGGTATTTTGACTATTTCGTATTTTATTTTTTGGCACCATGATTGTTACGTTGTATAATTTGTATTTCGTAGATATTCTCGACATTAAAGCACTATATTTTTTTTTCAGATTTGTCTTGGCTCGATATACCGGTGTTAGAATTCACAAAATCCAAGCGCGGCCGACCGGTAATCAAGCTGGGCAAGTACCGGTACAACAAGTACATCGGCGGTGCGTTCAGGGGCGACACGGGCCCGCGGGCGCGGTGGATCTGCGACAAGAGGCGACAGCGCTGTAACGCCAGCTTCATCACTGTCGACAACCGCATCGTGAAGATGAATAATACGCATAACCACTAGTTTTGGTTTTTATTGGCGAATAAAGTAATTCTCGTTAGGTTGTATAAATACGGGGTGCTAGGGACGGTGTAACGAAAACTTTGCAGGCGTGCTCAGACCATGAAACTGAACAACTTCTACTATGGAGCCAACGGTAGATAACGAAAAAAGAATTCCGGGCTTCCATACAAAGTCAGTCAGCTGATCGTGAATTGTGTATGGGAGGTCGGAATGTTTTTTCGTTTCCCACCATTGGCTCCATAGTAAAAGTTGTTCAGTTTGGTAGTTTGATCATGCCTGCAAAGTTTTCGGTACACCGTCCCTAAACACCCTGTATAGCTATAGCTGTACAGCTAGTACATGAATAAAATAGGTATTTTCACTGCTGTCAACGACTTGTTCTTTGATTTAACCTTCATTGTTGTTTTAATTTTGCCTGACCGGAACATTGACCAAATAAGTCAAAGATCGAGGAATGAAACGCCGTTATTTATAGATTCTAAACAGAACCAATGTGTTTCATCACAACAACTCGATGGTACCCTATGCTGCAGATCGGCAAGTACCGCTACGGGCTCAAGACGGGATACAAGGGACCCAGGAAGAGATAGGTGTGCGGAAAGTGGGAACATGGACGAAATAATCTCCATTACTAATGATCATAATAACCACTGAAGTAAATCTTTCAAATTTGTATTGTGAAGATAGTATCTAGTTGCTCAGTTAAAATAAAAGATTTCATTGTATTATATAAAACTTTATTTCATACAGGTATTGTGAGCATTGCTATAATAACCTCTGAGCAATATCTTTTTTGTTCCCCCTTTTGGATATGAGCCAGCGGAGTAACTTAGTGAATTTACTTGCAGGTCCAGTATTCACGAAGACTAGGGCTGGCAAGCCGTTGCTGTTGCTGAATGGGTACCGCTACTACAAAAGCCCGCATTGTGACGGGTCTAGGCTGTCTTGGTACTGTCGTCGCATTTACAAGGGCCAGACCGCCTGCCGCGCCTCCGTCGTCACCGTCGATGACGTCATCATTAGCATCAAGCATGAGCATAACCACCCTGTCAAATAATCTTAGCTATTGCTCACGTACCATATTTAGTAGGTAAATACCTAGAGTAGTTAGATGGATATGAATTTTGTAAGTTTTTCATTCATTTTATCGTACAACGCTTTTATTTTAGTTATTTTAAGGTGTATTAATACTTTGAAACCTTGATTGTGACCATCAAGTTATTGTGTTAAGGGTTGTTGAGTGTGTAAAGGTTAAGTTTTTAAAATTGAATCAACCTAACTGAAAGTGTGTTTTAATTCTCTGAGTTTTATTTTATAATTTAGAAAAACAGTTTTATATCATTTTATAATAAGAAAAGCAATTTTATACCAGTTTTTAAGAAGTCTTTTTTTACAACGGCTGTTGTCTAATTTGTTCACTTTGGTGCTCATTTGCTTGCAGTGACCTATCTCACAAACACCAGTGGCAAAGTGATTGCCGTTTACAACGACTACTCATTCTACATGATCAACAAAAGCCGGAGCACGAACAACTGGGTGTGCACCAGACATAGCAAATGTAAAGCTTCCTTCACCACCACCATTGAGGGAGGGTTCCTTCGAGTGAACGCAGAACACAACCATCCGCCTAGCAGATACATCGTTCGGAACGGAATTTATGTTAAAGTATAATTAACATGGGTAATAAAATATTAATGAAGTTAAATAGATCAGTTCTTATACACAGAGAGTCAATACTGTTTCACATTCCAAGTTGTGTCTAACTTAATAAAGTTAATTGCAATATCAAACAAACCGAGAATAATTTTTTTTTTTTGTAATTTGTCTTGACACTCGATCGGCGACAGAATTTCAGCTTCTGTTAAAGGGTAAATCCATGGAGTGAATCTGGATTTCAGCAGCCTACAGCTTTGCTACTCAGACAATATTAGGTCACTCTCTTAAACATCACGATAAATCACTCTACATTTTGCTAAACTGAATAAAATAATCTTTTCCAGTGACGTTTGTGATGAGTACAAGTGGCAAGAGGCAAGCTCTATACCAAGGCCACTGTTTCTTCCTGTTCAGGACATTCAAGGCAACCCTCAGCTGGAAATGCACTAGACGCAGCAGAGGCTGCAAGGCAAGCCTCGTCACCACTCCCGAGGCTGAAATCATCCGAGCGATGACTCAACACAACCACCACCAACAACAATACCTTGTACAAGATGGACTTTGTATTAGATTTTAAACATATTGGTCTTCTAATCAGTTTCTAATTTTTATTGTCGCCCCTCTCCGACTTAGTGTAAGGTCTATATACCAATAATTATGACCCAGGCATTTGATGATTTGTATATACTTGCAGTGACGCTACTGACAACGGTGCGTAGTTCACGAAAAGGCTCAATACTGGGAGTTATCGACAATCATTGCTTTGCCCTCAGCAATCGTCATAAGTACACGATGAACTGGGTGTGCTCACGTGCTGGACAACCACGTGAGCATCGTTGCAGAGCTCGCATTACCACGACAACAGACCTCGTCATCCTTAGCATGCACCTAGACCACAATCACCCACGGCCTTCCTTCACGATAAAAAATGGCGTACTTACATTCAACAAACACTTTGCAGCATAAATAAGAACATTATGCCTAATCCAAGGCATACTAAATAGGTTCAATTGAGCCTTTGCCTACTTGATGGCCCAGTAACTTAATACATAGGTAAGCTTCAAATTAGGAGTGATTAATTTTTTGAGACGTGTATATGATGTTGACTTAATAAATCACTCAATGAGGTGTGCTCATGTTCGAGATAAAACTCGTCTTTGACGGTGCAAAACACGCATCAATACTACAACAGAACTCGTCATACTTCGCATGTACCTTGATCACAATCGCAATTGAGTCAAGAGTAATATCATCATGTATAACAATTAAGAACTAAAAGCCCTTGTACATTGTTGTATTGTTACAGTGCAGTTTGTGCAAAATTCGATCGGCAAGCAGCTGGCTATATTCCAAAGCTACTGCTACTACATGAGCAAGAAATCCTTGACAACTTACAATTGGAAATGCACAAGACACAGCGGAGGATGTAAAGCGGCACTGATTACTACTACTGGTGGAGAATTCGTCCGCTGCAATACTGAACAGTTAGAGGGTCGTTCGTTGTTTCGGTCCAGGCGACATGAGAAGACAGCACACAACCATCCGCCACAGCAACACGTTATAAGAAATGGAATCTACTACAGAATATGAAATATCAAAACTCCACAACTTGTGCCTGAGTGTCTGCTAGTGTTCCGGCCGTGCTCGCGTCATGTGTGTTTTTTGTAACGTAATCGGTCAAAGACCAGATAGAATACCTACCTCTAAATTTATCCTGGTAGCAGGGTAAGGTTTTAGTCTGAAAAACACTAGCGTGAATACTTACCTACGTACTATACTTCTAAATCTGTGTGTGAAAAAAAGATTTTAATTTCTAGTCGAGCTCTGTCCAACTTCGATTATGTCTTGGCTTCATCAGGGCCCCGTAGGAATAAACTAGATTTAAGATCTATTGGGATTGTAATGCACTCACTCAATTTTCACTTGTTAGATTTAAGATGTAGTTTATTTGTAAGTACACTTCTAAATGATGTTTTATTTGAAATCAATTAATGCATTTCTACCTACCTAACTTTATGTCTGTGGACTTGTTTTTGCAGAAACCAAAATGCTAACGAAATATTTGCATCTATTTATTATTAACAAAGAAATATTTTGCCTACATAGTGATGCTGACGACGTTGCCAAATTCATCAGGCAAGACAGTGGCACTCGTTGAGGGGTATTCGTTTTACGTGAGAACTGCTGGCGTGACAACTACGAGATGGGCTTGCACGTCTTCGGGAAAAGGGAGACATTGCAAAGCTCACATCACCGCGACAAAAGACTGTTGTAAAAGTTATTATGTTCATGAGGTCTAGAAAAATAAACGTATTAGGTACTTAACTGTTTATGATTACCATATCATAAATTTGGCTTGCATGTACGTACAACCTCGTGCTGGGACACTTATTATTTATTACCTACAAAAACAGTTAATAATGATGATAAAAAAACCTGCGTTTTTCTCTGGTTTGCGTCAGCTACGTATTTGTTTCAGCTCCAGTGTTCGCAACAAGCAAATATGGCAACCCTATCATACGCATCGGCAAGAACAAGTTCAGTCTGCACAGCAGTAGCAAGAAGAGCAGCACCAGGAAGAAGCGCTGGGTCTGCAATGAGAAGTGGCACGGCTGCAAAGCCACCGTGGTCACCGTTGATAAAGAGCTCATCTGCTCTCAAAACGAACATAACCATTAGTTAATTTAAATTACGTGACCTAAGAAAACACTGTTCTTTAGTAAAATTCCGCTAATAAGTTCTGTTTTTACTACCTAAAATACCCATGGGAGTCTTTTGAAAAACTATTAGGACGGCGTTGTACACAATAGTATTGTTTTTGTTACAGGACCAGTTTTTGCAACCAGTGACCGCGGAAACCCGGTCTTGCTGATAGGAATGTACAGGTATTATTAGCAGGACACAAGGTCTAAAATCGATGGGCCGAAAAAACGCTGGGTTTGCACTCGACAAGGGCGCGGCTGCCGAGCCTGCATCATGACCATCGATGACGTCATCATCAGCTGCCGAAACGAACACAATTACTAGTCTTGTATGTTATCAATCAGACAGACGATTAACCTTGTTTTTGATGTCGGCGGGGCTCATGGTTTTTTCACCTACCGAAAACAGCAGCAATAGACTGTAGAACGACGACCTATTTAAATGCCATTCGTAAAAGGGTATGGATAAGATTGGTATTTAGGATGGATAAGAGAGTGGGTGGTTCTTACCACAGTCATGGAAACCAGTGCTAAGATAAGCCCTGCCGACTGCATTATGCCAAGTAAAAAGTGTCGATAAACTTAGTGAGAGTCGGGTGTACAGACTGGTGGGTGAACGATACCTATACATCTTCTGCCCAGCAAACACTACTACAGCCATTGCTTGCTACCGCGCATGCGCTACCGATGAGCAGTGATTGGAGCTATGCAGTGCCCGGCGGTAGCCGATGATGATGTACCTACTCATTGCACCGAAACGTTGAGATACTGCTCTTAAAACGATCGCAACCCTTAGTAACATACAATACCTTAGAAAACATTTGCTGTTTATGATTAATTTGTCCACATAGCATTATGTCGGTTTTCTGTCGGTTAGAAACTAATCCGCCTTATGACCAGTTTGGCCAGTTTTCGCAACCAGTGACCGCGGAAAGCCGGTCTTACTGATAGGAATGTACAAGTATTTTGAGAAGGACAAAAGACCGAGAATCGATGATTCAAAAAAGCGTTGGGTTTGCACTCGACAAGGGCGTGGCTGCCGAGCCTGCATCATGACCATCGATGACGTCATCATCAGCTGCCGGAACGAACACAACCACTAACGCATTAACATAAGAAACGCTTCATCCTGACGAATCCGAACTGTAATTTGGGCAGATTAGTATTTACCTACTAGGTGTCTGGGTGGGTTCTACAGTTCCTAGACAAAATGAAAATTCAGCGTTAAAATGTCACTTTTTTTTAATTTCTCATGATAATATGGGCAGAGCACAATAAAAAAAATATCCTGACTGGAAGTCGACTTTAACGTTATACCTACTACAAAGACTAACGTTATATCTTATAGTCGATAATCAGACAATGTTTGCAGGTGAAAACTAATATAATAACAGAGCTAGTACTGTTTACAACTCAATAAATGTACTTGTTCCAGAGCCAATATTCACAATAAGTAACCGTGGCAACCCTGCCCTACAGATGGGCAAGTACAGGTTTAGTCTGCATAATGACAAAAGGAGCAAATATATTGGCCCAAAGCCAAAGAAGCGCTGGATTTGTAATCTGAGGAACTACGGTTGTCGAGCCTTCGTAGTCACCTTTGACCAAGAGGTCATCAGCTGCCGAAATAAACACAATCACTAAACTGCTTCCTTTTATTTACGATAATTATGTTCCTTATTTTATTTTAAATCCTTTTCAAATAGTTTAGTCTGGGTGTTTTCTACATAACACGGTGTAAGGGCTAAAGAATGGAATTCCCTGCCTGCGTCTGTATTTCCGAGTGCATATAACCTGAATCTCTTTAAGTCTAGAGTGAATAGGCATCTTCTGGGCAAGCTCGCTCCACCGTAGATCCCATCTCTGCTCTAGGGTAAGATTGGGGTCAAGAGTAAGCCCATCATAGATAAAAAAAAAAAGGGACAGCTCTCCGAATACTGAAAGGGTGCTTTCAGACCATGAAACTGAACAACTTCCCATAGAAATAAATTTCAGGAAACGAAAAAAATTTTTCGGCTTTCCATACAAAATCACGATCAACTGATTGCATTTACTATGGGAAATCAAATTTTTTTTTGTGTTTCCTGAAATTTATTTCTATGGAAAGTTGTTCAGTTTCATGCTCTGAATGCACCCTTTCAGTATTCGGAGAGCTGTCCCTTACAACCTGTATACAGGGTTAAATTTGATTAAGTACAAATCTCTTGAGGACGTTGTCTTCTCACAAAACTGAACAACTTTTAATAGTTTTTTTTTTGAAAATATGAAAATAAAAATTGCCTTCCCATACTAAGTGACACACTTTTTCAAAATTTTTGTATGGGAGGTCCAAATTCTTTTTTTATATTTCGGAGAAAAGTTTCTAACAAAAGTTGTTCAGTTTTGTGAGTAGACCACACCCTCAAAAGATTTGCACTTAAGGTTCAACGTCAGAGCAAGCCGCCCAAAGTATGTCAATAGATGGCGTTAGTTACGTTATTTTACGTAGGTAACGTGGTATTACTATTTTTCACAATATAACAATGAATTTTCGAGTAAGCGGCAACCTTCGAAAATAGTTCACTGCTAGGAACAATATTTTAAATACAATTAGTATATTTTTTAAGTAATTCTGTTACATTTGCCGATACAAAGTTACATTTTGCGTTTCTGTATATAGACGAGACTCACTCACACACAGACAAGGCCAGTTTGAAAAAGGAATAACCAATTTGACACTATGCTTTGAGTTTGACCTTAGCTTTGACGGCCGTTGTGGCTTGATAATGCTAACTAAGATTTGCAATTATATCTGAAGTAGGTTTCGATCCTGAGACTCAGAGCTCAATTTCAGAAAGTGTGATTTGTGAAATCGTTTACGGAAATCCGTAACACTCGTATCATATTTTCTACTACTTGAACTTGTTAATACCTTGGACGTGTTGGAATTGATTAGGATGTGTAAAATGGAAGAATATGGATGTGTCAGTAGTAGAACGTGTGATACGAGCACATTTATAAGCAGGCTTCCGCATGCGATAATTCAAAAATAGTACTCCTGGATGGTCCTAGCAAAATATTTTTATTTTTTGACGTATTTTTATTTTTATATCATATGAAATTGTGTAGATGCATTTTTGATTACTGAAAACTACTTTTACATTAAATAACTGCCACCAATAGTTTTCACGAAAAATGTCGCCAAGATGAGCGCATTATGTCTAACCCTGCAAAAAAGTTATCAGGTCTCAAGTAGAACCAGGCTTTTGAATCTACACACCCTCGTTTTGGCGTCGGCGTATTTGTGATATCCAGCATTACATAAGCGTTTTTTCTCGGCAAAACGCGAACGCCACGGTATTGCCGTGATTATGTATATAAAGAAGTATCATGACGGGCCGTAGGCGATACTGCTGCAGGACAACCAATATTAGCCCTCTTTGGGCGGAAACATTACTGGAACCCGGAGAGTCGTGACCAGCTTGTAGCGCTGATCGTTTTTCTCTGCAGAAAATCATTGACAGCGCTCCAGCTTTGACGCTTCTCCAGATTGACTAGACGTCAATCTTGTCCCAGCCAGCAACCAGCGACTATCTTGAAGCAAGGAGGCGGCATGCGCCGTCACGGCCAGACTGACATGCGACCGTCCTCGGGCGCTTCCCTTGGGCACTTCAGCTGGTGTCTCTGTAACAATCACGCAAGCAGTCAACGCTCCATTTCAAAACACCCGCTCGTCCAACCTGACGAGTCCAGTTTGTCAGCGTTATCCATCAGTAATCACCATTTGTCTCAACCGTGTAATCCACCAATAATCCAAACAACCACCATGTGTCAGGACCGGCACGATCCAGTCTAGAACAGGATGTCCTTTCAACTAACCCCAACTGGGTGTGACCCAGCACGATCCGGTCTAGAACAAGATGTCCTTTCAACTAACCCCACCACCAGGGTGTAGCCTGGCACGATCCATTTCAGACCAGGATGTGCTATCAACTTAACCCACCTGGGTGTAGCCCGGCACGATCCACCATTAGACCTGGATGTCCTTTCGACCAGACACATACACTCTAAACGTTGAACCGGATGCATGTGTCCTTTCAACCAGCCGCTCTAAGCTGCATGGCTTGGTACGACATGATCCCTTCAACCACCACAGTAACCACCGCCGTCACGGCATCCAACCGTATTCATTTCATTGCACAACAGTAACAGTCAATCAGTTCATAACAGCCAACCAACATGAATCTGACTCACCGGATAAAAATCTCTAGACAAGACCACTTGACTGACAGGTACAAATAATCCCAATGTACGATCATATGCCGCACTTGAGCAACAATTTTAATTTCTCCTTGGGCTCCCCGACTATAGTTACGATTCACCTTTATGTGACATTGCACAGTTTTTTTTAGTGTTCAGGGTTGTTCATGCATCGCTTTAATGGAATAAAGCTTAGAATTCTAAATAACTTGTAAACTTCCATCGAGTAGCTCGATACAATTTCGTGTAACAAAATCTGGCCATTTAACTCTATTTTACAGCATCGTATGCAAGTTCATCAACTGCATAATCATCTTTGCTAAACAAGAGGCTGCACGTCCTTAAGGATCACCAGTAAGCAAGTTAATGTCCATAAGGTGTTTGCAACTATGAGTTCTGCAATCTTACACCAGTCTTATATTGGCATCGCCATCATCAGGACCGAATTAGCAGCTTTACATCACAGGACAGCGTATTAGATCCAACGAGTGGCGGTTTTAAAGTAGCTAATACTCATGTAAATAGTGCATTCAGGTTACTGAACATCTTAGGAGCAGTATTTTCACATTTCATCAGACGATAGTAATGTAATGAATAGCCATTGTAATAGTGATGACTGATGACCCTTGATGGATAGTTGAACTCGACATAATACTGAAAAAAAAAAGAAAACATGTTTCACCAAAGCCCATGAACACGGTTGTGACCATCTGCCTTTCCGCACAAAACGCGTCGTAAAAGCTGTTTTTCCCAACACGCAAACTTGCATTAGCTGTACCAATTTTACTTCTTCTTATTTTCGAGTGAAACACCGAGTCGTTCAACGACCCGTTGCACCCTGCACCAATTCTACAGTATTAACATTTTGAGTTTATTCTGCTTTTTGCTTTTCAGTAACTTGTATTTGTATACTCCTAATTCGTACCAAATAAATGATTATTCCCATATTTATAAAAACCATTTTTGTAAGAAGTCACGCAACAACTATTGAAAAGGCCCCGAACTTGCTATCTACCACTTTACTTCCCTAATAGTTCGAGAGCCCAGGGGGTAAATGGCTATCTCATAAGGTACCACGATAGGCTAGGTTTGGATCGTTAACCAAGACTTAAACAAGTCGTATGACCCAGGTCTGCCAGAGCCAATCCTGCCGAAACATAAAAATAATCGATATTTTTCAGAGTCATTTTTTCGTAAAAAATATGTCATAAGGTACCACAATGAAAGTGCTGGCATCAGTTAACCATTGAAAAATTATGTAAATAAAGCTTGGTCTGCCACTGCGCACCCTGCCGGAAGTGCTTGCCAGACCTCTCCAAAGATGCCCTTCCGACACCCCTAAACTATCTCATCGGGTACCACGACGCGACCACCACAACATAATAGCCAAGATCACTCTGACAATAGATCACAAAGTCTGCCAGGCCTAAACTTGCCGCATCCTAGTGTTTCAGACATTTGAAGTTGTAGGTCCAGTGTATGAAAAATGACCTATATCTTTTTCCCCCCGTGTTTGATTTTGATGGTGCCTTAATACGAAATGCTCTCCATAATGAGGAGCTTCGAGTCATATAGGACAGTTGGGTGGAGGGTTTCAGTATTGAACGCAATCCTGTCAAAAAGTTTGAAATGGAGGTTTGATCTATGAAAACTGGCCTATATCTTATTCCCCCCGGGTTTGATTTTGATGGCGCCTTAATATGAAATGCTCTCCATAACTAGGAGCTTTGAGTCATATAGGTCAGTGAGGAGGAGGGTCTCTGTATTGTACACAATCCTGTCATAAAGTGTGAAATTGTAGGTAAAGTGTATGAAAACTGGCCTATATCTTTTCCCCCACTGGTTTGATTTTGATGGTGCCTTGGTATGAAATGCTCGTAATGATTAGGAGATTCGATTTGTATAGGTCAATTGGATAGAAGGTCTCTGTTCTGTGCACAATCCTCCTAAATATGAAAATATTCGATAACTTCTGCAGATTTTATCAGTTAAAATTGTCATATCATAAGGAACTCGAATAAAAGTGCTTGCATCATCTTACCATTGACAAATTATGTTAAAAAAACTTGGTCTGCCACTGCGCACTCTGCCGGAAGTCCTTAGATGAGATAGGTTAGGGGTGTCGGAAGGGTATATTTGGAGGGGTCTCCCAAGGACTTCTGGTTGAGTGCGCAATGGCAGACCAAGTTTTCTTACCTCAATTTATCAATGGTAAGCTGATGCTGGCACCGTCATTCGGGTACCTTATGAAATGACAATGTTAACGGAAAAAATCTCAATCCTGCTAAACATGAAAATATTCGATATGTTCTGCAGATTTTTGCCGTTAATATTGTCATATCAAAAGGTACCCGAATACAAGTGCCGGCATCAGCTTACCATTGATAAATTATGTTAAGAAAACTTGGTCTGCCATTGCGCACTCTGCCAGAAGTCCTTGGGAGACCCCTCCAAATATACCCTTCCGACACCCCTAACCTATCTCATCTAAGGACTTCCGGCAGAGTGCGCAGTGGCAGACCAAGTTTTTTTAACATAATTTGTCAATGGTAAGATGATGCAAGCACTTTTATTCGAGTTCCTTATGATATGACAATTTTAACTGATAAAATCTGCAGAAGTTATCGAATATTTTCATATTTAGGAGGATTGTGCACAGAACAGAGACCTTCTATCCAATTGACCTATACAAATCGAATCTCCTAATCATTACGAGCATTTCATACCAAGGCACCATCAAAATCAAACCAGTGGGGGAAAAAATATAGGCCAGTTTTCATACACTTTACCTACAATTTCACACTTTTTGACAGGATTGTGTACAATACAGAGACCCTCCTCCTCACTGACCTATATGACTCAAAGCTCCTAGTTATGGAGAGCATTTCATATTAAGGCGCCATCAAAATCAAACCCGGGGGGAATAAGATATAGGCCAGTTTTCATAGACCAAACCTCCATTTCAAACTTTTTGACAGGATTGCGTTCAATACTGAAAACCTCCACCCAACTGTCCTATATGACTCGAAGCTCCTCATTATGGAGAGCATTTCGTATTAAGGCACCATCAAAATCAAACACGGGGGGAAAAAGATATAGGTCATTTTTCATACACTGGACCTACAACTTCAAATGTCTGAAACACTAGGATGCGGCAAGTTTAGGCCTGGCAGACTTTGTGATCTATTGTCAGAGTGATCTTGGCTATTATGTTGTGGTGGTCGCGTCGTGGTACCCGATGAGATAGTTTAGGGGTGTCGGAAGGGCATCTTTGGAGAGGTCTGGCAAGCACTTCCGGCAGGGTGCGCAGTGGCAGACCAAGCTTTTTTTACATAATTTTTCAATGGTTAACTGATGCCAGCACTTTCATTGTGGTACCTTATGACATATTTTTTACGAAAAAATGACTCTGAAAAATATCGATTATTTTTATGTTTCGGCAGGATTGGCTCTGGCAGACCTGGGTCATACGACTTGTTTAAGTCTTGGTTAACGATCCAAACCTAGCCTTTCGTGGTACCTTATGAGATAGCCACTTACCCCCTGGGCTCTCGAACTATAAGTAAATATAATACCACATTTTGTTTGTATGACGAACTGATGAGCCTTTATTTCATAGGTCATAGTTTACGGCTAAACATCTCGATAGCGCGTTTTGGTAAACTAACAGCGACATCTATCGGAGGCCAACTATAGTTCATAGTTATTTATCTTTGGCGTTGCAGCAAGTTGATGTAGGTACCTTACAATGCTACGAGCTCAAATTAGGGATACGGCTCGCGACCTCCACCGGATGGTCCTCATGGCACCAGCGATGACTTTGACGCTTACTGGAATGAACTGAAATCTCAGAGGAACTCAAGGCAACCATGAACGTCATATTACGTTCTTTATTCGCCATACGTGGCCCAATTATATTACGTACAATGAAAGGGGGCAGCTTCACTGCGCTGCTTGCGACCGAAACTTCAAATCTAAACTCGGTTTTTGAGTCACATTCGTGCTCACGAGCAAAGAAGTACTTGACAGTGTGCCGCCGTCGACGGGTACGTCTGAAGGGACATCATCATTACGTTCTTGCATTGAAGCCGGCTCGGTCACATCACGATCTTGCACCAGATCCACCTGCACCTCATCCCCGAGTTGAACGTAGCCGTATTAAATTGTTGTAAAGGTATTTATTGAAATGGATAACTTAAAACATGAAAGACTAAAAACCAATTTTTTTTTTGGAAGAAGTTGTTATTTGTAAGGTCCACAGTTCCACACCTGTGACGACAGCCATCGAAGCTCCCGACCTACTAACCACCACCCTGACATTCCTCTCTCCGGTTTGTGCAACTTTGGTATTTGCCCCCGTTACCGTTTTACGAAGATGAAACTTTGCCGCATTTAGTTTTCAGCATAGAAATTTTGCAACTGTATGAAAACACGGATAGAACACAGCAAGCATCTAAATTAAACACAACAAGCACACTCGCCACGCGTCGAACGTGACCCGTGCGTGGCTGAAGCAACCCTGGCTATGCAACAAGCGATCCCTCTGTAGACTCTCTACAAGCACCTGCAATTCAGTAGTATTTCTCCTTTATAGTTGCGGTCAAGCAAACAGTATGCAGCGTCTAAGATGCAACAAAGATAAAGTTATGCCGTGGCAAGGGAACCTTCTGAAACTACGCGTGCTGAGATACAATGCAAAATGCCACGAATCTTCACCCTCCTGAACGTCCAAATTCACGCAAATAACATGTATTTGAAATTTGAAAAGAAATATATATGCTCGCTTATAGCTCTAGCAATCCGATTTCAAATGTTAGCTACCTAGTACTTAGTATAGAAATGGCACCACTCACATCCAAAAGGTTCCACGCATGTGGAGTCACGCGGCTCCAACTGACTCAGTTGCTCGCCGGCTCTTGAGCGCGTAAATTTTGTTTGATTTGAAACTAAAACTAGCGATATCTCAATAATTTCATATCATTTTTCGAGAATATTTTAGCAGAGACGCCATGTTGTGTCGTTTATGACGACAAACATGTGCGGTTACGCTGCATCTATGTATTACTAATTAGACCCCGTTGCCATTGTTAACCACTACAGACCTAGTATACAGAATATTGTTCCTGTTGTAGTCTCTAGCACATTACAGCTCTCCTACGAAGATTGCTGAAGTTGCAAATCGAAAAGACAAATATTTATAATAAGAAAGACGTAATGTCTGAATGGATTATCTGTGTTGTGATAATTTCATATTGGATACAAAATCATGCATGACATGACTTATATAATCGGATCCATTGAGACACGTTCCCATCGAGACACATCCCCACAGGGACACACCTTGCCATCGAGATACGATTTTAAATCGGCACAATCCCTCTTGAATTGAAAAGTTTTCTGTTCTGCTGCTGTTCCAAAAACTTATTACTATACTATAATAAGGAAAGGAAAGGAAAAAATATCATTCGAATCTAGGTTTGGAAAATAAACAGACAGTATCAGCATGCTGCATTTACGTTCAGTATCAGTTTTGATAGAATTACTAATTACTAAATGTTTACAAAGATATTTGTCTAAAATCACCGATAATCATGATACAATTGGAAACGTCTCACCCGATGTAAACAACCATCCAGTAATAAAGTAGAATATAGCCAAATCCAGATATGGGTCCACAGAAATACGGAGGGGGTCCAATCCTGCAATATACGGTCCCCGTTTGCACGCAGATTAAACTTGCCATTGAACATTTAATTTAGGTAGATTGGACATCTTTTAGTAGGAACAACGCGGTTAGGTAGCAGTCGGTAGGGATTTCCGAACGCTCTCATAATTTTCAGGGGTTTCGTGCCCCGACCGGAAAAATCGTAGTGGGCGTACTGGGTCCAGTGTTACTTCTGATAAAGAAGTATCATGACGGGCCGTAGGCGATACTGCTGCAGGACAACCAATATAGCCCTCTTTGGGCGGAAACATTACTGGAACCCGGAGAGTCGTGACCAGCTTGTAGCGCTGATCGTTTTTCTCTGCAGAAAATCATTGACAGCGCTCCAGCTTTGACGCTTCTCCAGATTGACTAGACGTCAATCTTGTCCCAGCCAGCAACCAGCGACTATCTTGAAGCAAGGAGGCGGCATGCGCCGTCATATATTTACGCGACTTACTTGTTGATTATTTGGTAGAAGGTGTAGCCCTCTACGACAATCGCAACTGGCGGTCGCGCGTGTGTGATTGTCGTCCTCCAAGAAGAAGGCTGTCGTAACCAGCCGAAACGTAGAGGGCTACACCTTCTACCAAATAATCAACAAGTAAGTCGCGTAAATATACACAATGAGTGATACTTGTTCGTTTAATAATAATATTGCCGTGATTTTTAAAATTTACTACGCGGCGTAGTTGAAACTTCTCGGTACCTACTCTGAGTTCGTCCTACAGAGAGTATTATATTTAGATTTCTATAGAAAACGCTATCCTATAAAGATCACACTCTTCTAAAGTATACCGAAAACTAGAATTTGAAAAAAGGTAGGTCTTACTCGAATTAATTTTAATTTTGTGCTTTTATCAGTTTCTATCACAAAATTTTAAAACCCGCCAATTCAACTAAATAATGTTATGGTTGTAATTATGATAAAATTTACCATGTTTACGTCTTTCTCGGGTCTATATTTTTTATATCAATAGCTACAATGATGTAACTTGGTATTCAAAGTAAGTTTTACATGGTGTCATTATGTGTGTAAACTGTGTAAAATTTCATTCTGTACAGTGAATAAATAGATACCTATGTAGGTACAGGGTGCGGATGTGACTTGAGTAATTAAAAAAGCATCGATTATTAACAAAAATCGAATTTTCATTGTTTCTTTTGCGCGGACTAAGGAAATTTTGAAAATGTAATCGATTTTCAAATAATCGATATTTCATTTTTATATATTTATCTATTTTTTAAATAATCTTTTTTTTTTCACATCCCTGATACAGGCGGGTCAAAAGAGTGCAGTGTGTAACACTGTGCGCGTGGCTTGTGTTTAGAACTTGGCTGGTGCACTGTCGTGCGCTTTGATAAACAAGGATATTTCAATTGTTTTATGAAACCTAAACCATGTTTAGTCCAGGACTTCTAGGTGAGGAGAATATTAGTCTAGGTTCCTTATTTGTAACACTCGTAGAAATAAAAATACATTTTTCCTGCAAATTTTATTTACCTTTTTATATTTTGTAGGCACCTATATAATTAAGAATAAGTGTCGTACATATACGTATATATATTTTATTACTACCACTTCCATTTCGGTTCTTAGTCCAGGTGTTCTAGGTAAAGGGATTACCTACCGTTTTAGCGTTTATTTAATTAATGTTGTAGGTGCATTGCATCCATCTCTTCCCGTCGGTTGCCTCACTGCTGAGGATCATGACTCCATACACTATCTTTCTTTGGTAATTTGTTCCCATTTAGCTCGATCTTTTGTTTCATGTAGAGCCGTGTTGGTGGACATCTCCATTTGTTCGGACACTTGATCTAGCTACCGTTCCGCGCATTGTCCTGTGGCCCTCTTTCCCTCAATTTTCCTCGTCAACAGCAGTTTTTCCAGATTGTCTGATTCTCTTCTGACAATATATCCAAAGTACTGCAGTTTCCGGAGCGTGCATTTCGTGGTGTGGACAGCCGTGTGTTTTTTCCAGTCTCAACTCCTCTAATATGATTACGTTGGTTGGTCCATAAAGCCGCCCAGGGAATCCGGAGCATGCGACGCCAACACCACATCACGACGACGTCAATTCTCTTTTTATAAACAGCCTTGAGGGTCCAGGATTCTGAGCTACGGCTCAGTTACGGCTGAATATGGAAATTTATAGGTACTAAATAATAATAATAATAATAATAAGTTCTTTATTAAAGGCAATAAACCCACAGTACAATAGTACAAAAATATATAAAATACAATAAATAAAAACTTAAAATCTAAAACAAGCAGCAAGTACAACAAAAGGTTGTACGAGAGCGGTTAGTGGTCATTTTTTGTTTGCGTCCTTGTGTGTCATAATCCAGTGTCTTATCAGTGGACTAGATAGGTCATGGGTCACAACTTGTAGGATGCTATTACCAGAGCATCGCAATCGTTCCCAAAAGGAAGAAATACGCGCCCTAATAATAGCAAAAAGTCGGGCCCGATTCGGCGAACATACTCGATGCACTGCAGTGTTGGCAACTTCATGAGGATACGGTATGCATCATTATACTGTACCCTCATGCTACTAAAGGATACTCTCTTGTATCGGCACCACAGCTGGCATGTGTAAAAACATTGGCAAAACGCCCGAAAGAGAGTATCCTTAACTTCCTTACTGCACTTATTAAATCGTCGTCCGATCATGTTGCACCGAACCGACAATGCCCGTCTCTCCCTTTCCATATCTAAGTCGTCTTTTCGATCTTCCGTCACAATATGTCCGAGGTATTTGAATTTCTTCACGACCCGAACCGATGAACCATTCAAATACACTTCTGGAATTGTCTCCGGACCCTTCCCTGCTCTGAAAACAACCATCTCTGTTTTTAAAACATTATACTTCAGTTCGTGAGAATCTGCATAATTCTCACAGACTGAAAGAAGTTTGCTTAACCCTTTTATCGATGGGCTGAGAAGCACCATATTGTCAGCATAGCTGAGATTGTTGACGCATACTCCATCGATGTGGCACCCAATGTTAGTGCTTCTCAACTCACCGATAAGATCGTTAACATACACATTAAAAAGGTCCGGAGACGTCAACCCGCCTTGGCGAACTCCGCATTCTAACATGTAGGCGTTAGAGGACTAAAGGAGGACTTTTGTTTGAAATTGGTTTTAAATTTAACTATATGTACGAAATAATAAAACGCTAGTTTTATTTATATTCTCTCTGCGAAATAATTAAGAAATACGATCAAAATCAAGTTTTTGATATTTACATTTTTGAAACTTTTGATTTTGAGTTTTATTTGTGTCAGTCATTGAAAGCTTACGTCAAAATCAGGACCTTTCAGTGAGTTTCATCTCGGGAGTTTCATACTGAGATAAGAGTTTTAAAACGTATTCTGAGGAGATTTTTATTCAATGTGCTCTAGGATTTCTTTGGATCGCACTCACACATACGGAAATCGATCAAATATTTGCATATTTTCTAAAGCTAAAAAAACCTCAGAAATAACTTAAATATCATATTTTTATCAGATTCTCTAAATTAAAATGGTCTAATTTGCGTTATAACACTATATTCCATGTATGAAACAGGGTAGTTTTTCTGTCTTTGCCGATTAAAATTTGTATTATGTACTTTGCAGACACAAATCCCAAATAAGACATCGATTTTATTATTGAATCTCAAAAAATAATGATGTTATACTTAACTTTGTTTCACTAAACAAATGCACTTGTTACAGATCTAATTTTCACAAAAAGTAACCGTGGCAACCCTGCTCTACAAATAGGCAAGTACAAGTACAATCTGAAAATTGATAAAAAGCGGAACAACTGTGGTCCAACTAGGCGCTGGGTTTGTAATCTGAGAAACCGCGGCTGCCGAGCCTTCGTAGTCACCTTGGACCACAAGGTCATCACCCGAAGAAACGAACACAACCACTAAAGTAGTACATTACGTTAGGTTTATTTAAGTTTATAAATTAATAATGAATCGCAAATGAGACATATTAAAAACTTTGTTTATAAATAAGGAAATAAAATAAAGAAACAGAATTGACAAAATTTCAAAATTAGCAGCCCGTTAGCGGTTTCACCCGCTGCAACTAATTTTTCATCGAGTAAAAGGCATTTTCTCGGCATGTGTTATACATAATAAACCTTCCTATTAAATCACTCTATCTACTACAAACTGCATCAAAATCAGTTGCGTGGTTTGAGAGGAGATAGTGAATTCCACAACAGAAAGACAGAGAAACGCTAAACATGACTTCATTTTTGGTACCTATATCTACTATGTATTGATAAACTCAAATTAAAATATCGGTTTTTATACTAGGTCTGAAAGTCTGTTAGAAGACTTTGTTTTATATCAAAAACAAAATTACAAAATGGACTTGATGAGATTTTGGACCACATTTGACTAAACAAGGTAATTAAATTCGTTTGTTACAGAAGTACAGTTCACAAGAAATAAATTTGGCAGACCGGCCTTAAAGATGGGCAAGTACATGTTCAATCTGTATACTGACAAAAGGTGCAAGAACATTGGGCCAAAGAAGAAGTGGACGTGTAACCAGTGGTACAAAGGCTGCAGGCGCTCCCTCATGACCGTCGGTAGCGAGATCGTCAGCTCTCGAAACGAACACAATCACTGAACGTGCGAGCACCGGCTTACATGTTGTCATAACATGTGACGCGATCTTACGCGACAGCTATACACTTTGATCTACGTCATTCACGCGTCAGAGTAGATGCACTTTCTTTCTGCATACGTGATGAGATGATTTAACATGCCACTTGATAGGGTACTCGACTGGCAGGTCAATTAAGCTTCTTTTTAAAACAGTATTTTTTATGAAAATACTGGCGTTTAACGCCATTAAAATGACTTAGTTTTATACTATTTTTCTATTTGAAAATTCTAACTTTGAGTTTTTCGAAAAATGTTGAATTCAGATGATCTTATTTTTAAACAGTAGTTTTAAGCGTACAACTTCTGTATTCTTGTAGTAACCCTGTCGAGTACCCTATATAGCGGGGCGCCTTTATTTTATAACAAGGGAAACGGCAGCGCGCAATTTAGTGGTATTATTGCCGGATCGGACGGTTTCTGACGCCAACAGTATAGCAGCTGTCAAACCCATACTAAAAGACAATAAGAAAGGATTTTGAACACATCTTCATCATAGCCGCGCGCCGTCTCCCTAATTTTAGTCATAATAGCTAAAAAGCATTAAGGCCGTGCCGCGAGAAAAATTAGAGTTTTTAAATAAATGGACTTTCATTGGCAGATACAATATAGGTACAGTTTTTCGTGTAAAATGTTTTTCATTTTAATATTTATATTCTGGTTGTACGAAAGTATTTATCTACAAAACAAAATTAATGTTGTTGCAGAGCCAGCCGACACGCAGAAACGAAACGAAGAGGAAGAGCCAATTTTTACAACGAGCGTTCACGGCAACCCGACCTTACGGATAGGCAAGTACAGGTTCGGTCAAGTCAACAGAGCGAAGACGACTGGTCTCAAGAAACGATGGGTTTGTAACGCGGTGTGCCGCGGGTGCCGAGTTTCCATTATAACTTTCGATGACAAAATCATCAGCACCCGAAACAAACATAATCATTAAATAAATGTAGGGTCAGGTAGGGATCGGTGACTCAGGCGGGTACATTGACTCACGCTTATATTTCGTAATAGGACAGCTATATCTATGTGTATTCTTAACACAATGGTAGCTTTTAACACCCAAACACATACAAACCAATCATCCGTCCACTCCAGTGCGGTTTGAATTTGAAAAAAATGTGTTATTGGTTTTGCACCTCTAAAAATGCTTTTAAAGGTACCCTTCATGTATTTTTATCGGTTAAGATTGAAAGTTTTAGGGAAATGTAATTATTATGATCGAAAGTGGTGTTCATATACTAAGCAATAAGCTAGATTTGCTAGCTCTTAGAGTAGTCTGGTATTATTTGTAGGCTAATTATTTCAAAATAGCGTAGGCGTCTACACTGGCTCAAATTTAAGAGGTACACAGTGACTCCAACATTAAGTACTGGCTCATCTCTCTATTTTTAGAAACATTGACAGACAATTGTAAAATATTTCTAATGGCAATAGGAATGATATGAAAAGAATACTTTGACAAATATAATTGATTAAAATGCATAGTTTCAATAAAATATTATACTTGCACGAACGGTTGCCAAGTCTATATAAACTGTTAGAGTCACTGTGTACCACAGGGGTCGAGTCAGTGTAGACAGGTACTAGTACACAGTGACTCACATTTTTTTTTCTAGAAAAAAATGTCTCGTGACCTAAGTGTCGTGTTGTTGCAAAAAATGATAATGCGAAACGAAAGAGTAATAATCAATGCATCCTAGATATGAATTTCAGTTTGATACTTCAAAGTTTTCTACAAAATTTTATTGATTGAAGAAATCCGAGTCACTGTAGCCTACCTGACCCTATCTGTCGTCGTGACTTTCGCGAACGGACGTACCTAACTGATCGACAGCGAATTTAAATAATTATTTTATTATAATGGGATTTTTTAATATTCAAAATATTTAATTTAAGTAGAGTTGTGACACTCTTCTAGGTGTTTTGACAGCCATGCCATAACAGTCATGACGCTATTTTCATTTAGACAGGTTTGCTGCCACATATTTTTAAATATTTCAAATAAATAAACCCTAAATGTATTTTCTTTGTCATTGACAAGTATAGACATTACATTACTTGTAGATATAAGATATACCTAACAATACTTTTTTTAAGTTGGGGAAAAGAATGAATTCATCATTGAGCAAGCGAGAGTGTTAATTAGTCTAGAGATGGGCCGAATATTCGGTTAAAGTTCGGTATTCGGCATGTTCGGCACATTTACCGAATATTCGGTTTCGGCCGAATGTTCGGTGAACTTTGCCGAATATTTGGCCGAATAAAAATGTATCCTTTTTATATAAATTGTGTGGTAAATTTTTATGTCAAGACAAGCAGTGAAGCAGATTTATTTTAATTTGTTGTGAAAGTTTCCAATGTAACAAGTTAGAAGGTAAAGGGCGGAGTGGTCTGGTGCGAATCAGCGCGTAATTCGCAAACAAGTGATAATCATAACTATTTTATATGGACATCATGTCCTGCCGAATTATTCGGCCGAATATTCGGTTCGGCAAACTTTTTACCGAACATTCGGCCGAATATTCGGATTCGGCAAAACCTGTGTTCGACCCATCACTATTAATTACTTGCATTATGTGCTCACCGCATTTTAGACATATTTTTTTTGATGAGCCGATAGAAATAAGCGTGTACCTGAGGGACTCTTTACCTCGAAGAAATTGAAATAAACTGTAAATGAAATTAATATAATAATCTAATAGTTTATTATTTTATTATTAAGAATAGGTAAGCATTTGTCCGCAATCTCACCTGATGTTAAGTGACGATGCAGACGATAATTTATCTAAACTAGATTAATTGAATTGTACCTTGAAGACAAAATTACAAAATGAGTAGGTATTGTGGTTGTTACAGAGCCAATTTTTACAACGAGCGTTCACGGCAACCCGGCCTTACGGATAGGCAAGTACAGGTTTGGTCAAGACAAGAGAAAGAAAACAAAATATCCTAAGCAACGATGGATTTGTAACGCGATGTGCCGCGGGTGCCGAGTTTCCATTATAACTTTCGATGACAAAATCATCAGCATACGAAACAAACATAATCATTAATTTTTTATATTCATTTAGAAAGGTAAACTGCCTCACACCATTGTAAGTATTTCAAATAAAATAAAATGACAGAATAAAAGAGACAGAATTTAATATAATAGATACGTAATAGTTAATGAACTACACTTCCCATCAAAAAAATCGAAACACCTCGGTTTTTCTTGTTTTCGTCCGAATTAAACACCAAAAAGTATTGTTTGCGTTAAAAAAATTATATGACTGTGTAGCTGGCAGTTTTGTCTTTTCAGTGTGTATAAAAAATTCAATATTCAGAATTGGAACCCCACCTGTTTGTTCTGTAAATGAGATGAATGACTGAGACACGTTTGCAGTTTGCGCCTTTTAACGATTCATAACATTTTCGACATTAAAAGTTTGAGCTCGTCTTATCTTATCTTAAAACTTTTGTTTCTTAATTTGTTTACTGTGACTTTGGATCGCCTTAAAAAAGTTAGATTTTATCTGAATCATGGGTATTATGCCCGTAGAAGCCACCCAAGTGGTGACATTGCCAAATTTTGGACTTGGTCATCGTTTTGTAGCTGAATGTTTGCATTTAAGCCTCACTTTTGTTCATAAAGCTTACAAACGCTATCAGAAGACTGGTCTGTTTACGCGACGTTCAGAATCTGTCGGAAATCGGGTCAGTTCTGACCCACATGATCGGATTAATGTTATGAGTTCTTTGCAAAATCGACGCCTTAGCGCTTTTCAACTGCGGCAAAAGCTATCAAATGTACAAAAGGTGGCTGAAAGTGGCTCTACAATCAGAAAAGGGTTAAAGGAACGTAGACTGGTACCGCAATAGCCAGGAAACGGGCCCAAATCAACTACAGACACGAAGACAAAATCTGTCATGCCGTCGGCGCTGATTCCTTCCGAAACCGTTCACGAACTGTCACCATAACTGACCTTTTTATCAATGCAGCATTGTGTAAAGCATTTTTAATCCCTTCTGTAAACCATAGTGCAATTTTTTTAATGCAAACAATACTTTTTGGTGTTTAAGTCGGCCGAAAACAAGAAAAACCGAGGTGTTTCGATTTTTTTGATGGGAAGTGTATTACGTATTTATTAAATTCTGTCTCATATTATTATATTAACAAGTGTAGGAAGTAGTATAGTTATTTGATATAAATGTAATTCTTTTTCAAGGTGAAAAATATGACGAATTCTTCATAGAGCAGGCAAGGACTATTGTTTACTTACATAATGTACGCACTGAACTCTAGATTGTTTTTTTGGTAATCCTAGAAAATGCATTGGATTATTTGCATCAAATGAGTTAAATACTTACACATCTACGTACTATATTCATAAAATAATGGGAAATTAACTATAAGTGAAACAAATACACACGGTCAAATAGCAATTCCTGTACTAAACTATACTAATTAAAATATAAGTAGACAAAATGACAATGAATGCTGTTTGTTACAGAGCCAATGTTCACAACGAGCGTGCACGGCAACCCGACTTTACAGATAGGCAAGTACAAGTTTGGTCTAGACAAGAGAGCGAAAACGATTGGTCCGAAGAAGCGATGGGTTTGTAACGCGTGGGCCCGCGGATGCCGAGCTTCCATCATCACAATCGATGACAATATCATCAGCTGCCGAAACGAACATACTCACTAGATTCATTATTCATATTTGTTTAGATATAGCTGGATTAATGCTAATTTTGTCTTATTTTGCTTGTGTTGCACAATATAGAGGTTTTTCTTTTTACAAAACTACCTAAATAAAGACATTAGACACCTAATTGTCTACTCAATTATTCATACTCATAAGTGTACCTATTATAAGCAGGTAGATAGTAGTATTTATGTATCTGACATAAATTCTGAATAATTTGATTTTTAAGTATGTGATGAAGTCATTATACAACAGACGAAGGATTACAATAATCCCATAAATAATGTGCATTCTGACGTCAAAATGCGGCTAGCACATTTCGCACATTAATTTACTCTCCGCTCCTCGTCTATTACTGACGAATAAAACTTGAGTATGCAAATATTATTTTTTGTTACAGAGGCAGTGTTTACAACAAGTGTCTATGGAAATTCGATGATTCAGATAGGTAAATACAAGTTTTACCAACATTCTGACAATAAGAAGTCAAAAAACCTAAAAAAGCGATGGATGTGTAGTCGACTTAGGAGCTGCAGAGCCTTCATCATCACCGTGGGTGGAAGCATCATCAGCTGCCGAAACGAACACAATCACTAAAATAGGTATATTGTTATTTATTATCATTAATCAATCAATCACGAAAAACACTAATAAAATAACTTGAAAATACATTCGGTGACTTTTTTGTACCGTTTTATTTCATTTATACTTATTAAGTAGCCCATAATTTTCTATGTACCTATCACAAAACAATCGAAACTAGTACTTACTTACACATTGTATCTGGTTGTGTCCCCGGGCCGGAACGGAACAAACGATGCGTTGCTCGAAGGGTTGTACCCGTCAGCAGCTTCAGTTTCATCATCAATATACCTACTTTCATGATGACACTATTATTAAAATAGAAGTGTTTTGTTTTCAGAGCCTTTTTTCACAACGAGTACGTATGGCAACCCGATTTTACATGTAGGCGAGTACAAATTCCGGCAACATTCGGCGAACAAAAGGAGTAAAGGTCCAACAAAGCGGTGGATCTGCAACTGACAACTTTGTCAGTTTTAGAGCTATCAACATGAAATTTAGTAAGAAGATAGATCGTGTTGACCCAAATATAGAAATGTTAAGAAAAATTATATTAAATGTTTTTGGACCCCCTCCCATACAAGTGAGAGGGGAGCAAAAAAAATTTTTTTCTTCTGTAATATTGAGTAGGGTATCGTTGAATAGGTCTTTTAAAAACTAAGGTGAAGTTTCTTTGAAACAAAGTCACTAAAATGTTATTTGCTTTACGAGATATTTGCTTTAAAAACGGCGTTTTTGATGCATAATTTGTTCCAGCTGTAACTTCTAAAGTATTAACGCTAAAAATTTGAAATAAATATGGAATATAGCTTATAATTTGAAATTACAATGAAAACTATAACGGATATTGTACCCTTAAAGGTTTCAGAAAAAAATGAGTTTTTCTATTTGCGGTTGGTCATCATTCTGCTGCTAACAAACCAGCAACAAAATTAAGTTTGTAATGCTGAAAAACCTGATATTTAAACGTTGACTACGAAACCCTATTTGTGGGCGTGTCTGACACGCTCTTGGCCGGTTTTTTTTTTGGTGTTCCGATAGAAATAAGCATGTAAGTACCTAAGCGTTTCTTTACCTCGAAGAAATTGAAATAAACTGTAGATTAAATAAATATAATAATAGTTTTTTTATTTTATTATTAAGAATAGGTCAGCATTTGTCGGTTTGTCCGCAATCTCACCTGATGTTAAGTGACGATGCAGACGAAAATTTAACTAAACTAGATTATGTGAATTGTACCTTGAAGACAAAATTACAAAATGAGTACTGTGGTTGTTACAGAGCCAATTTTTTCAACGAGCGTTCACGGCAACCCGGCCTTACGGATAGGCAAGTACAGGTTTGGTCAAGACAAGAGAAAGAATACACAATATCCGAAGCAACGATGGGTTTGTAACGCGATGTGCCGCGGTTGCCGAGTTTCCGTCATAACTTTCGATGACAAAATCATCAGCAGCCGAAACAAACATAATCATTAATGTTTTTTTATATTCCTTTAGAAAGGTAAACTGCCTCACACCGTTGTATTTCAAATAAAATAAAATTACTCATTAAATACGTATTTATGAAATTCTGTCTCATAATATATTAACAAGTAAAGGTAGTGGTAGTAGTGATTTGATATCATTTTAATTGTTTACCAAGGTGAAAAATATGATGAATTCTTCATATAGGAGCAGGCGAGGACTAATTGTACCTAAATAAATTTACGAACTAAACTCTAGATTAACTCGTTTTTGGTAAGCCGATAGAAATAGGCATGCATTGGATTCATTGCCTCAAACGAATTAAACACTTACACATCTACGAACTATATTCGTAAAACAATTGGAAATAAACTGTACCTACGTTAAACAAATACACAAGGTCAAATAGCAATTAAACTAAACTTAATAGTAGACATAATGACAATGAATGCTGTTTGTTACAGAGCCAATGTTCACAACGAGCGTTCACGGCAACCCGACTTTACAGATAGGCAAGTACAAGTTTGGTCTAGACAAGAGAGCGAAAACGATTGGTCCGAAGAAGCGATGGGTTTGCAACGCGTGGTGCCGCGGATGCCGAGCTTCCATCATCACCATCGATGACAATATCATCAGCTGCCGAAACGACCATACTCACTAGATTAATTATTCATATTTGTTTAGATAGGTAAGCTGCCTAATCCATTTCTATTTTAAATAAAATATTGGGTCATCGCAAGAGCTGCATTCACCTTCTACAGCTCCTTTAACATAATGCTTTTTTTCTTTTTGTGCTTGTGTTGCACAATGTAGCGGCATTATTAATTGTTTACAAAACTGCCTAAGTAAAGATATTATACACCTAATTATCTACTCAATTATTCATACTCATAGTGAATCTATTAAAGCAAATAGATAGTAGTACTTATGTATCTGACAAGAATTCATTATAGAACAGACGAAGTTTGTTTGAAGAATGAATATTTTATTAATGTTGAATTAATTTAAGATAACAAAATAAATAATACATGGGCAGACATACATTTCAAAGCAGGCTTCTTTTCCTTTCAGGGGCAATGTTAATAAGAAGCGCCAAAGGCAACCCGCTCATACAGATGGGCAAGTACAAGTTCGGCATTCACCCAAACTACAAGAACAGTGCGTTCCCGAAGAAGCGCTGGCGCTGCAACCTGTGCTGCCGCGGCTGCCGGGCCTTCGTCGTCACACAGGACAACAGGATCATCGACTACCGCAACGAACACAATCACTAAATCACTCAACATTGTAGATTTTCTTTTTTGTTTGTTTGTTTGTAAGTTTTATCCTGTATTAAGTTTAGGATAAATATAGAAATAATTTTCTTAAATGTTCCTCAATCATTTGTTGAACGTGGCAATAACGATCACGACTACGACCGTTAACGCTTTCCTCACCCCGCAAGAGGTTAAGGCGTTACGTGTGTACCTACACAATTTTGGTAAATATTTTAGCCCATGAACCTGATCCGAAATATCAAATAAAAATTGTATCACGGTAAGAACCTCGTTTTACCTATGTGTTATGGGGCAGACGTAAGTATGCTACCTGGGCATCTCCCTAATTTCTGTTAATAACCTGTCAATAAGTAGAAGTAGTACACGAATATCTGAAATTCGCCGAAATGACAATTTATATTTGCCAACCCCGCAAGGGATAAGTAATTTATCTGACGGTAATCGTGTTTTTACTCATTATTGCATTATTCCAGGCGAATTTTCATACACTATGACAGTCTCGCAAAGAGGCCGGCCCCTGATACAAGTGGGCACATACACGTTCTACCAGAAGGAGCGACGAGGACAGAAGAACAGATGGGCCTGCTCCTCACACAGCAGCAGGAGCTGTAAAGCGCAGCTCTACACTAATCTAGAGAATGACATTGTCAGTGTGAGAAATGTACACAACCACTAACTACGCATTTTCATTAATCGTTAGGTACCTACTTATAATATGAAATTGAATGTTGTAGGCAATTTCGTGGCTTCGTGCCGTTGATGTTATTTCTGAATAAAAATTTTCGTGTTATGTTCATTCTCAATAAAATGTTCTGTATTGTAGCTATATAAAAACACATAGTACCTGTTATCGTTAAGGCAATTCACATTTAGGGCTGGTTTCAGAATTAAAAACAAAAGTGGCAGCTTTATTTGTGTGAATATAAAATACGTATACATGGAAATACATTAACTTATTGAATTTAATCGTCTCAGAATCTCCAAGAAAGTATTTGTAACGTAACCGTACCAGTGGCCAATCTAACTCTACCGGCACAGTATTGTAGCTAGGTAGGTTTAAGCTCGTAGCAGTACCTAATATCTATCTGTCAGTAGTTATGTATGTTATTTATTAATTAAACGAAATGTCTGTCATGAGTTTGAGTTGTTTTTAAACCACATTATTTTTATTTTAAACACTATGGGCCCGTTAGCGTTTTCACCCGCTGCAACTCATTTTCCCGTGGGAAAAAGATATTTTCCGGCATGTTTTAACATATCATATATAAATTCCCTTGAATTACTCTATCTATTGCAAAAAAAAACGCATCGAAATCCCTTGCGTGGTTGAGGAGAAAATAACTAATTCCACGACAGACAGGCAGAGAGAGAATCGCAAAAAGCGACTACATTTTATAATACTATATGTTGATGAGACAGGGAAACGCCAAACGACTTCATTTTATCTATGTATTGATGAGTTAAGCAAAATCAAGTATCTAAAGTATCTTAAACTTTTCAGATGATTTAAACAAATACAGTATGGTGACATCACGAAGAGGCCAACCCATGCTGCTACTCGGTAAACATAGTTTCTTCAAGAAAAGGAAGAAAAGTGGCTGCGGGTTGAATACAAAATGGGCTTGCTCCACCCATCACAGCAAGGGATGTAAAGCGCGTGTTTGTATGTTTGGTGATGAAATTATTAGTGTGTTTAATAATAACAATCATTAATATGGTGACGTCAAGGAAAGGCCAACCCTTGCTGTTACACTATAAACAGGAAGCAAGCCCTTTTTGAATTCACCCAATAAATTCTATTGGTTGAATTCAAAAAGGGCTTGCTCCACTCATTAATGTGCTTGTTTTATAGTTGGTGATGAAATTATTAGTGTGTTCAATAAACACAATCATTCAGATGGTGACACCACAAAGAGGCCAACCCTTGTTGCTACTCGGTAAACACAGTTTCTTCAAGAAAATGAAGAAAAGAGGCTGCGGGTTGAAGGCAAATTGGGCTTGCTCCACCCATCATCAACCGCTGAGTACAGTTACATAACTTCAATGGGGTGTCAACGCATTTTGTATGGTTGGTGATGAGATCATTAGTGTGTTCAATAATCGCAATTATTAATTTGTGTAGACACCCACTTATTCTAGATTCTACAAGAAGTCAACTTTTTTATAGGAGAGACTATTATTAGTCCATGTGCTGCATAATCCTAAGATAGAAATTAATACTGTCGATGTACGTGAATATAATGTAAGACAATAGAGTATGTTTAAGTATTACCTTGATTTAAAATTATTTGTAGCATATCCAGTTACCTAGGTTTAAATTATTTGTCAGAATCGTCTAGATAATGGGTCCTACCCACCACTAATATGGCGAAAAGGTTGTTCATTGCCATTAACGCGGCAAAGCGGCGTGCGTGTCTTGAGCACCTTTACGACTAGTACTTACGTCTCGGGGAATATTTTTGATCAGTAGGTGACATTTAAATGATACAGAAAAGTCAGTTGTTGTAAGTTCATTTCGATGTCAGTAAAATATGTTTAGATAAAGTTAACAAACCAATTGAAAAAAATGCAACTTGCCAAAAAATTATTTCATGGTTATTTTTTACAGTGGAATACGTGCAGTCGCGACGTGGGAAGACACTGCTGAAGATTGGTGCGTACACGTTTTGCACGCAGAGGGCCAAATCCGGGAAAGCGAGGTGGGTTTGCTCCACTCGCAACAACCAAGGATGCCGAGCTTCCATCTGCACCGTAGACGACGAAATCGTCAAAATATACAACATACACAACCATTAGGGACTCCGTCCCGGTACGTCACAATATAAGAATATGTAAATAAGTCCTGGGTCACTGTTTAAAGGGCAGAATACACCGCCTCCGGATGCGAGACGTGCTCGTCAACATGCATGTAACTATGACGTTGTAATGCATGGGATTGTATGATCGTATGAAACACGGCACACATTCATACAATGCCATACATTACAACCAGTACGCGCGTGAAGATGCGCACGCGTGCGTCCTCCTTACGAAGCGGTGTGATTTGCGAGAAAATGTAGAAAAGCTTTATGTTCGATTCAGTTTTTAAGCCTCTTACTGTGGTTACCGAAACATCAAAAAAACATGTTTTAAATGAATCTGGTGAATATTTACAAAAAACAAGAAAGCCGGCTTTGTACATACCCTATTTATACTCGTACCTATATACCCACAAAAAATACAACTTATGAATTTATAGTTTCTTTTTCATTTGGATCGAATTTGATGCAGTTTATTTTATTAATAGTGATACTTTCATTATATTGATTGATAATAGTAAATAACTAATCGTAGTATGATATAGTAAGTATTTATCACAATCGTACCTAAATCATTATTATTTATTCTTAAGCCTAAAGGTACTAGATATATCAGTGAATAATTCTTTATTTCTCTCCTTTTTGTTATTGCATTATTTTCAAGTATTTTGTATTATTTCCTTTCATTACAGTATTCATAGTGAAAAATCTGAACGGCAAACCGCGAGCTGTTTACAAAGGGTATCCTTTTTACCTTAAGCAGCAAACGAAGATCAGTTTGAGCTGGTTCTGCACCAGATACCCTACCTGCACAGCTCAACTCACCACCACCACCACGGGAGAGCTGCGCCGCGTGAAGAACCCTGAACACAACCACCAGCCGAACCAATTTATTATGCGTGGAGAAATGTATATCAAAATGTGAAACATTTAAATAAATGGTTGATAGACAATCTATCATTGCAGTGATTCAGGAACTCTGAAATGATTGATCAAATAGGTACTTATTGTCAGAGAGACGTGGTAGAACTTTTCATAACCTAGATAGAGTCCACTCGGGATTGCAATCCGGTCCGGCGGATCCGAAGCCTTTTTGCAACCTACCGGTTCCGAAAAACGTGAAAAATACCTATAAAGAAAAGAATTGCCATTACGGTACCCCATGCTGCATGAAAACGATTGTACTTACTTAAAAATAAACAGGCGGTTCTCAATTCGTCGCTAACTTAATTCTTTAAGTATTTTATTAGCAGTCTTCTTCGTTCAAAATTCTAACGGCAAGCAGCTGGCTCTTTACCAAAACTATTGCTTCAATCTGAACAGACGAGGGAAGAACATTTACAGCTGGTTGTGCACACGACACCACGCCCTCAACGCCAAATGCAAAGCTGCCATCTCCACCACTGCCTGTGGCCATCTTCTCCGCGTGACTTCTGAGCACAACCATCCACCCCATAAATACGTTATTCGAGATGGAATATATTTAAAACTTTAGATTTCTTTACTTAATATGTGTTTGTGCGGGTACAAATTATTATTTAATTACTAGTAGTCTTCATTGTGATAACATTTAAATAGGTATACAAACATACACTGTACGTACCTACACCACCGGCACATGTATTGGAATATTCTTGGTTCTTTAGAATAAGTATTGTTAAATTCAACAAATGCATGTTAAGAAGCAGTTAATTTATATTATTAAAATATAAATATTTCCAATTAGTTAATGATTTCTAATCAAAACAAGATACTTACACCATTCGAGATTGGTTGGCTTAGTGAGAGTCGTATTGTATTTTTCAGTGTTGTGTGGTACTTCTGTGCCATATTCGATGTAGAATAATAATTCATACTTTAATTGACAAGTTATTTCAATTTGTTAAGTTCCTCAGAAATAACGAAAAACTGGTGCTTAAAATCGCCGCATGCTTTGCGATTAAAGTAAATAAATAATAGGTCAATGTGTGAAAACTGCGCAGATTTCACGTCTCTTTCGTTTTCCTTATTTATGCAGAACTGGTGATTCTAGTCGTCGTATATGGATGACTTTTGCTATGGGGTTATCTGCAAAATCGCGACTTAGAATAGTGCGATAAACCTGACGTATGAATCTAGATGTACCCATTGGTAGAGCAAGCGTCTTTTTTCATGATTCAGCAGATGACCCTATAGTAAAAATATTCATTGCGTTTTCGAACTGCGACTAATGTACTTTTATTACCGTAATATACTTTCCTACAGGGCAAATGATAACTTTCGAACCTGGGGTACAAGCTCTGCTCTGCGGGAGCTTCACTTTTAACAGGAAGCAGGGCTCGACCGGCAGATGGCGCTGGTACTGCAGCCGCTACCACCGCGGGTGCAGGGCCGGAGTCATCACCACCGACAGTCTGGAGGTCCTCGTATACACTGGAGAGCATAATCATGCGCCTCCTAACCTGGTTAAAACTACATCTGGGATATACCGTAGATTGAAATACAGTGACTGAACTCAGATTATGGCACTGGTACTGCAGCCGCTATCACCTCACCTGCGGGGCTGGAGTTACCGACAGTCTTGAGGTCCATGTATACATTGGGGATCATAATAGCCCGCCTCCTGACCTAATCATGACTTTAGCTGCGATGTACTGTAGGGCCTCCTTCAGTAGGATCTTTATTAAAAACCCTTAACAAAACTACAATAATATAATTATTAAATAACCCGTTTTCAGTAAATATCATCCATCATTAGTTTTCTGAAACCACTATCCTTACCACAGAACCCTTCTATGTATTTGGCAAAATGTCTGGTCAAAATCTCATCTTTCCCCAGGTCAAATAGTGAAAAATTCAACCGGTAAACCAGTACTGATCTACCAAGGATACAACTACTGTATCCACGGCATATCCTCAGCCACGACCAACTGGCGATGTTCAAGGCACTCCAGTCAGAAATGTAAAGCTCGAGTGATAACCCTCGCTGATGGTTTCGTGCTCCGTACGAGCGGCTGCCACACGCACCCCGCGACCAGATTCGACATCAGGGATGGAGTGTTTTTCTATTATTGAATGGAGGGTGCAGCTAATATATATTTCTTATCCAAATTTCAAACATGTTTAATGTATTCAAAATTACAATTTTCTACTTAGAAGATTTGTTATTAGTTCGATATCTTGTATTATTCTGTGCTAACTGATGTATAAATCTGTTCATCTTTTTTATTGTAAGTATTATAATCTCCCAAATAAAATATAAAATAAATAAAATAGCGTCGAACTATCGATTTGTATATGGAGCATCGTACATAGAGTTCGCGGAACGAATGTTTGGTAACGAATAATATGAAAACAATTCAGTGAGTTTCAGTATTTTTAATATCACCGCAACATACAGTTTTAGTTTTTAGCTTTGGTATCAAATAAAACGTTCAACTTGTTCCAATGGTTGTGCCTTGCAATTATTAATTAAGCATCTCACTTTTATTCGTCTAATTTGCTACATCTTCTTAAATTCCAGAACAATCTGAATGCAGATTCGTCATGTCTCAGAAAGGAAAACCTTTACTGCAAATAGGCCAGTATAAATTCTGTAAACAAAGATCGAACGGAGCGAAGACCAGGTGGGTCTGCTCCACTCATCACAGGAAAAGCTGCAGAGCACTCGTCTACACGATTGATAACAAAATTGTCAGTTTCAGCAACAAACACAATATCTTTCCTATAGGTACTTGTTCGTCAGGTGCGGCCGATGCGGCTATAGTCATAGTATGAAAGTTTATGGCGCCGCTTTCGGCGCCATACAGTGCGGCCGATCGCAGCCGCACTGACGCGTGCGGCCGATGCGGTTATAGTTCTAGTATGAAATTGGCCGATCGCAGCCGCACTGACAACTATAACCGCATCGGCCGCACGCGTCAGTGCGGCTGCGATCGGCCGCACGCGTCAGTGCGGCTGCGATCGGCCGCACGCGTCAGTGCGGCTGCGATCGGCCGCACGCGTCAATGCGGCTGCGATCGGCCGCACGCGTCAGTGCGGCTGCGATCGGCCGCACTCGACGGACTTGCACCTTTACACAAATCCCATCAAATCGTATTTACCGAAAAACTGCGATTTAAAGCCATAACCATTTTTTTCTTAATTTACCTAGCGGGATCAGCCCTTCCTTATAGCTTTTATTGTCACATCTTCCATAATTCATTTAAAAAGAATAACTGTAAAGTATAAATAAATAGAAGGATTGTGAATGAGAAAAGGAGGTTGTCTAGTTTAATTTCTGAACCACTTGATTTAAACTTTAATTTCTAAACTTGTTTTTCTCAAACATGCTAGGAAATATGACAATTTCTTTCAAGAAAACAATCCAGAAAGTTTGACATTGTCTGTGATTTTGTAATTTCTGAACGATTTCTTTTTTACACACCAGCAATGGATTCCAATCAACATTCCAATACAACTTTTCTGGCGCGATATCGAAATCGTTCAGAAATTACAAAATAAAAAAAGAATAACTCCTAATCCACATCTTGACTTAGTTATCAGTAAAACAACTTTTTATATCTAATTAATTACTATAAAATAAATTAAAATCTTTATAATTTCCTAGCATTTTTTTGAGAAAAGCACTATGTAAGCCTCGGGGAAAATGACTTTGCCAGACTCGTATTTTTAAAGTCCTCGCCTGCGGCTCGGACTGCAAACTCTACTCGTCAGTCAAAGTCTTATTTCCCGTCCTCGTCAACAACCTACTATTAAATTTTAATTAAGCTTGGCGCTCGTTTATAGTATTGTAATATTGATACTGGATGTTTAAATTACAGAAGCTGAATTTTTATACACACAAAAGGGGAAACCTATGATCCGGCTTGGTAACTACAGATTCCGTACTAAGTTCAGTCGCGGGTGTAAAACAACGTGGGTGTGCTCCACACATCACAGCGGACATGGATGCCGAGCCAGTCTGCACACAGTTGATGGAGACATTGTGAAAATCTACAATATACATAACCACTGACATATAATTATATTTTAATGTAGGGTTTGTGGATCGTGACATTTTACTACTGTGGCATTTTGTGATGTTTTGATTGTGAGCCTGTGACATTTTTATCATAAATTAAATTACCGACCAAAATAAATCGCAATGGACTGTACTATACTGCAATTCGCGTCTATAATAATATACCGGAAACCAAGTCGGATAAATTCCGTATTAATCCCAAAAAAATATATTAGGTAAGCAATAAATAAATTTTTGCATAATATGAAATAAAGATCTTATGCTATTTTTTCAATTTATAATCTATTTATTTTTCACATCAAATTCTTAACTTTTAGTGTGTAGGTAGACACACTACGACCGATTCCGTTCCGTCAGTTTTCACGTTCTTGGTTGAGAGGACACACACCCCGAAATAACAAACACCAACAGAATTGTTGCTTGTGGGGGGGCTTCGCCCCCCCGTCCCCCCTTCTTGGAGAGCCTTGCATGTCATGTTCGAATAATGAATCGATAAGGCCCTGCGCACATATGAGACACGATAGTCCCACGACTATCGTCCTCCTAATGAAATAGTACTTAGGTGCGCACATACGCGACACGACTTCGCCACGACAAAAAAGTCGGGGCCCGACCGCGATAATCGCGCGACGCGACTATCGGGCGGCTGGCGGCTTCCTTTGAGTAGGGTTGCGACTTTTGTAACAAAAAAATCGAATTACCAATAATCGATTATTTTTAAGTCAGCCAAAAAAATCTGTAGAAGGTGTCGTGTATTTTAGTAATACTTATATACAAGATTAAAATAATTCGTTAGTGTCAGAAAAATAACCGATTACTTTTTAATCAAAAATTTGAAAAGGGCAAGGAACCTTAGTGGTATACCTATTGTTGGAAATCAAGAAAAAGAACAATTTTGGCGTCAGGCGATAAAAAATGTGTAAAAATGTTGCACGCTGTTTAAATTAATAAAAAATGAGTTTAAAGCTGAAATAAATGAACCTACCTACTTAAGTATCTACCTAGATTTAACAACAACAATACTTATATATGAAACAATACTTATGTATGAGTACCTAGAGTTACCTACAATACTTACGTGAGTATCGTAGGCAACTCTCGTTACTCAAAGTAAGTAGGTTTATTTAAAGTTCATTTAGGAGGAAAGGGGAAGTTAATAATAAATAATACAGTTGAATACCAAAATTTTAAAACACTTATAGTGTTAGGTAAACAATTTTTGGAAAACATGCAAAATTTTCAGGCAGGATTTGAACCTGCGACCTTCGGCAGTACTGATGCCTAGAAAAAAAATATAGTCTAGGAAAAAAATAGACCGAGAATAGTTTTTTAGCTCACAATTTGGTTTATTTAGATCCCTACAAATGTAACCAAAAGTATTTTTTTAAAGATCTTGTTTGTATTCATTTCAGACCTTGGTCAAGTTTATAGACAACCCTATTTTAGAATTTATGAAAGCCTATTTTAACTTTTTTATCCGCCAACAGTTTGTCGCCTTAGAAGAAATTCAATTGCCACAAAAGAAAATCACTGCCAGATAAAATTTAAATAAGACCTCAAAACTCATTAAAAAGCCGCCGCTTTCTAGTTAAGATGCTACCTCAAATTAGTCGCCAAAGTAGTTTATTTACTACCCATTTTCAGTTTTATTAAGACCCGAATTGTATCAATTTGTCGCCGTGTTAAATACATGCCTTTTTTTTATTGGCTTAGAAACCGTACACGTTACGACATTTTAGCAAAGAGTATTTTCTGTTTGTATTTTTGTGTACTATCAATTGGCACATGTATTATCGCCTGAAGCTGATTTTTTTTTATCATCGTGAAGTTTAGGTATACCACCTTTCACAGTAAAATGTCCCATGCTCTTTATCGATAATGAGAATTGCAAAATCGGTTTAAAAAAAACGATTATTTTCTAATTTTTACATCGTTTTTTTCAATAATCGATTATTTTTTCACATCACCAGTGCCGAGTCGGCCGGGACCCTATAATGCACAACATAATAATGCACAGTGTGACAATACCGACACTAGAATTTAGAGGGTCTAAAGTCTGTAGGTACATAAAATATGTTAAAAAAAATATTTTTGAGAATAGGTAGTGTGATTATAACAGAACACGTTCCCACAAATTTTAGTTTATGTTTCTGTTTAGATGATAATATGTGACAGCATCAGGCGAATACGACGGATTTTGATAAAATTTGGCACATAGATTGCTGGCACACCGGGGGAGGTTATAGGCAATTTTGTGACCGTTTGAGGGAGGAGGGATTATTAAATATACATAATATAAGGAATACAAGTCGAAATATGAAAAAGAAACCGGCCCGATGCGAGTTGGACTCGCCCGCCGATTTGTGTACGTAGTTTGAGGTACGGAACCCTAAAAATTATCCATCTTGCCGTAAATGCCGTAATGGACGTCATTCCTATATCCCTTGCGGGGTAGGCGTGGCATTTCAGGTGAGCCCTTGCACACCAAGAAATTATGAGGATTTAATGACCATCAAAAAGGTCGTTATCACCACTACTGCCAACAGTGCCAACCAAGTATTTGGGGATCATTTTAAGCAACTGTGTATCACTGTAATGTCAAGTTGTCAGCCACGCGCTCTAGTCGTGGAGACATTTTACAAGAAAATCTTTTTTGCAATAATTTGTGCTATCTGGATATTAATAAAGCATCAAGCATCATTTTTATTATCACGGTAATCAAAAGTACGATTCAGTAGTATATTGATGGTAGCATTAAAACATGTACATTATAATGTTTTTAACCACAGATGAAATATTGTAATGTGTTGCATTGTCGCACACTGGTTCCATTTAATATAAAAGTGGACATTAAGGAATTTCGGGTCGAAGGTCAACGGATGTGGCTGATTTTTTTTTGTGGACAGCTGTTGCAATTACAAGTATCTTTTATACATGTTGTTTTTTTCAAATACCTATATAAAAATTAATGAATTATTATTTGTATGGAAGAAGTCATCATTTTGACTATTACTTCCAAAATTCACATGTACTTAAAATAAAACTTAGCGCAGTAGAGGGGCTAATTGCTCACAACTTTGTCATAAATCCTCAACTGCGCATTTTTGCGCGTTTTGAGTTACAGGCACTTTAAATATTTTATCACCGGATGAGCATCATTTTTTTTTGTAGATAGCTGACGCAATTACAAGTCACTTTTATAGATGATGTTTTTTTCAAATATGCCTTAACTACAGTGTTAAAAAATATTGAATTATTTTTTTATATGGATGAAACAGTGTTGCTACCCTCTGATTTTAAATTTCCCTAACTCCCGTGAAAATCCCTAAAATTGGCAATTTTAAAAATCCCTAAAACATTTCTTATAATTATATATATATAAATCAAACCCAAATTGAAAAAGAAAAAATAAAACAGATAAAGTTCCGTTCGGATACATGCACATCAATAGAATTAAATAAAAACTGTTCAGATACACGCATTCAAACTTTTATTTGAAATAAATTGAATGAATATATATATATTTTTCTCCTAAAAATCCCTAAGTATTTTTATCCCTAAAATCCTCTAAATTTCGGGGAAAACCCCTAAGGTGGGCTGAAATCAGAATTTTGACTTCCAAGATTCACTTATGCTCATCCGGTGACAAAATATTTAAAGCGCCTGTAAATCAAAACGCGCAAAAATGCGCAGTTCAGCGTCTATGACCAAGTTGTGAGCATATAGCCTAATAAGCTGTGAGAATATAGCCTATAACCTGTCTTAAGTTTTATTTTGAATACGTGTGAATCTTGGAAGAAATAGTCAAAATTATGTCTTCTTCCATACAAAAACTAATTCATTATTTTTATCTTTGTAGAGAAGGCATATTTAAAAAAAACAACATGTATAAGAGATACTTGTAATTGCATCAGCTGTCCACAAAAAAAATCAGCCACATCCGTTGACCTTAAACCCGTAATTCCTTAATGACCACTTTTTTATTAAATGGAACCAGTGTGCGTCACGACAAAACTGTCTCAAAACAGTCGGCCGACTATCGCGCAACTATCGCGTCGTGGTGTGCGCGGGGTGGACGACACGATAGTTTCGCGATTGTTTTGTCGGGGGCCGACAAAACAGTCGTGAGACTATCTTGTCTCATATGTGCGCAGGCTCTAAGTCAATCAAAGTCAACACTGTCACATCACTACATCTGATGTGACGTCATTTGTTTTGATTCCATTTCTACCCCTGTACATTATCGGTCCGGGGCTCCGGGCCCGTATTTCAAGACCTTCCATTCATCATGTTGTACAATGATCTGCTGTACAATACGCTGCCGTGCATTAACCTGCTGTGCATTGAGTATGTCGTGCATTGTGGTTCCCCCACACGGATCACAATGTAACGCATTATTTTTTAGAAGTAAGCAATATTATGAATTTTTTTCTTAATTTAGCGGGATCAACCCTTATAGCTCTTTTCTGTCACATCTTCCATCATTCATTTAAAGAAAATAGGTGCCTACAGATGTAGCCATAAATATGCCAGTGTTGTGGTAAATATATTTCTCAATCATCGACAAAGTTTTTGAAATAAATCATAATAAAAGATGTATAGCTACAAAATAACCTAGAGACGTATATTTTCAAATAACTCGTTGAGCAGAATAATAAAAGAAATGAAACGTGCAAAAATAACAAGTTTTTAATAAATCTGGCATGGCAGTTTTCTGGAATGTATTGTCTTTGATCTATCGAACGGCAACATCACTAGCGATTTATAGCCCACGTCTGTGGGCACCTAAGTGTAAAGTATGCATAAATAAAAGGATTGTGAATGAATAAAAAGAGGTTGTCTACTTTAATTTCTGAACCACTTAATTTAAAACTTTAATTTCTAAACTTGTTTTAAATAAAGCTTGGCGCTCGTTTTTAGTGTTGTCATATTGATACTGGATTTTTAATTTACAGAAACAGAATTTCTTTACACACAAAAGGGAAAACCAGTTTATCAGGCTTGGTAACTACAGATTTCGTGCTAAGTTCAGTCGCGGGTGTAAAACAACGTGGGTGTGCTCCACACATCACAACGGATTCGGATGTCGAGCCAGTCCAAAGAATACTATACTCTCACTACTATACTCTCACTGGCGTGGAGAAGAACGCCATCTGTGAACAACGAAGGTGGACCCTTCATTTATACCACTAGCGCCACCGTATTTTCGAAGTGAATTATGAGCGAACTAAAAATTGGCGGGGTTTCGTAGCAAATTCAAATAATTATATTATTTAATATATTTATAAATAAATATATTTATTTTTTACTTTACTGAACTAATCAAGTCAGTATGCACATGTTTTTAATATAAATAAATGTTTGAAATACTGTTTCATACATAACTCGATTAATTCAGTAAAGATTTTAGATATTCGTTGTCGTGTTCTAGAAAATAAAATAATTAAATCAAGTTCAATGTATTTATTACAAATTTTCAATTTTTATTATACATATTATCTTGTCATGGTTGGGAATCACATGTTCCCTCGTTCCTGGAACTTCATATTTACTCAGTTTTTCCTGGCTCTAACAAGGCAGCAAGAATCTTGGAAATGTCTGCCACACAAAAGTTTACAACTTCTTTATAGAGCAATTAAGGAGTCCACTGAAGACCAATCCTCATCTTCTGGGTTATAAAATGTTGCCCAAGCTGTTGCTCTACAAATAGATAATAAATACAAAATGCATTAGATTAAATTGTTCTATAATAAAGTAAAATGTTTCCGAAATGATATTACAAGGTTTTCAGATATCTGAGTCAATCGGCTTGTCGACTTTTCTTCGAAGTTTGATGATTAAGTATGTAAAATGCCACCCATGAATGGTTTATGTCCAGCTGTGGACTGCTAGGACTGTTGATAAACATAAATAAATTACCGACCTCAAAATATTAGTGGAGCCTGGTTTCGGAAACCGGTGAAAGGCTACCGACTTATCACTCATCTGATTTTGCCCACATAACACACATTTTTGTAGACGTACGAAGACATTTCCATTTGGTTACTCAGTCTGGTGCAGGAGCAGGGATCACTCCCCGTTTCAAGAAAAAAATCTACAGTTTTCTTCAAAAATCTTTGAGAATAATTTGTTTTATTGTTTTACTTCAAAATCAAACTTTCAAAGTCAGTCACACAGACAGCTATATGACAGTAAGTTTGATAGTGTTGCCAATATAAATAAAACGATCAGTGATTATGTGGCAATATTATCCCTTGCTAAACACCGACATAGATTTTTGTAAGGAAACCTTGTATGTGAGAAAAGAGAACAGGCGTTGAGCCAGTCTGCACACAGTTGATGGCGACATTGTAAAAATCCACAATATACTTATATAACCGCTGACATTTGAAATAAAACTTATAAACTACCTACTAAGATGACATTTGAAATGTTTCGTGTCTTTGGAGTGCTTGATAAGATATTTCGAAATTAAGGTTCTAAACTTATCGACAAGGGAGTTCTATAGGGGGGGAGGGGGGGTCGAAAATGGCCTGAACTGGTTTGAGAAAGGGATGGTGCGGCCATGCCGCTTTCAGCTCGACTTGATGGGAGATTACTAGAAAAATATGTAGGTAGATATTAGATAACGTAAAAAACATAATACCCACCCAGCATGGCTTGGTCAACACACTACCAACTGGTACATATTAAATTACAGTCCAGCAAAAAAGAGTAGAAATTAAATAAAATGGAACTAAAAATTTCTCATACTAAATTGTTGCCATTCATAGTCAATGTTGCCATTTAATTTTGAAATTTCATACAAAGTGGCGCCCTCATTTTTTGTCTAGTCTTTTTTGCTGGACTGTACCAAATTTTGAATCCCTTCAATGTACAACATTGTATTGTAAAGCATAATACTGGCCGTCATAGTAATGTACGACATAATGAAGCATGACATGGTGGATGGAATCAAAACAATGTCGCCACCCATCACCACAGAATATATAATAGTGCATCACCCCGTACCGAAAGTGCACGGGGGTGGATTGCACGACATGATGGTCGGAGACATCACATGACGTGTGGTAGAATAGTGATGTGACTTGTTCGATAGTATTACATGCACTTGTAACTTAATTGGTGTTATTTTTATATAAAACTAGCTGCCCGTCAGCGGTTTCACCCGCTGCAACCTATTATTCCGCGAGAAAAAAGCATTACCTACTCGCCAAGAGATGTCGCTGTTAGTTTTCGGCGAAAACATTTAAAACGCGAATCGGCTCAGTCACGCCACCTTTGCAAAAATATTGGAATATGCGTGATCCCATAGGAATAAGACATTTCCCCGTGGTAAAAAGTAGCCTATGTGTTATTCTAGATACTCTTCTATATTTGTGCAAAATTTCATGTCAATCTAATCAGCCGTTTTAGCGTGATGTCGTAACAAACACACACACAAACATCCGCCTTTATAATATTTGTAGGATAAAATGAAATATATTCTTTAGTGAGCTTAGTCACTCACTTCGTTTGCTCCAGGGGGTCACACACAACTCTTACCTACTGTGTCGAATTTGTGTTCAGGGTGTTTTTGCAGCTTCCGTGCCGATTTCACTTTTCTTAAGGAGGCTGTAGATGATGGAAAGTCGATCACATCTAGCAATCTTCCCTTTTCTCGACACCCGCGACCGTGAGGATAAACCTTCAACTACTCAGGATCCTTTACGCCATTTGGCATTATTTAGCGGAATCAGCCCTTATATCTTTTTTGTAACATTTTTCATCTTTTATTTTAAGAAAATACGTGTGATATCTCAGAAAATGAGAGAAAGAGATGTTTAACTATGGTAGGTGCAGTCCAAGTCTAGAATAAATTAGTTATGATTAAAAGCTTATTTCATTTTAAGACTTGACTCTAGTTTTGTGTATCGTATTGATATCGGGTTTTTAATTTACAGAAGCTGTATTTCTACGGTCACGAATGGGGAAACCACTGATCGGGCTTGGAAACTATAAATTCCGTGCTAAGTTCAGTCGCGGCCCGCGACGATGGCAGAGATGGGATCTACGGTGGAGCGAGCTTGCCCAGAAGATGCCTATTCACTCTAGACTTAAAGAGATTCAGGTTATATGCACTCGGAAATACAGACGCAGGCAGGGAATTCCATTCTTTAGCCGTGCGCATAATGAAAGATGATTTGAAGCGCTTAGTGCGTAATGTGGGTATATCAACTAAGAACGGATGGTAGCCGTCTGGATGTCCGATGGAAGAAAGGAGACGGTGGTATGAGCTCATGCAGCTCACGCGCACACTCTCCGAAGTACAATCTGTAGAAGACCGATAGGCAAGCAACCTTGCGGCGGTGAGCCAGGCTGTGAAGCTTGGTCGCCACCAGTTTTTATCGCCTATTAATCTCTTGGCTCTGCGTTCCACCGAATCCAGTGCAGCAAGTTGGTATTTAGCCGAGCCATCCCAAAGGTGACAGCAGTACTCCATGCAAGATCGGACTTGAGCTTTATAAAGAGTTAGAAGCTGTTCAGGTGTGAAGTACCGCTTGACTTTATTCAGGACGCCCAACTTTCTAGCTGCAATTTGAGCCGTGGACTCGATGGTGGTGCCGAAGTTGAGGTCAGAGGACAGCTCCATGCCAAGGAGTTGAAGAGTGTTGGTCACTGGAACAGATGTACCCCGAAAAGTAGGAGAAAAGGTGAAAGGACTCCTTTTTGTGGAGAAAAGACACGCCTGCGTTTTTGAAGCATTGAAGCTGACGAGATTGTCATCGCCCCACTGGGAGACGTTACTTAACGTCAGGCTCGTACGCTCAATCATAGCCTTTCTCAATCTTTGGATTTCATCACCACTGGCTCCTGCGCCGGACAGATATTTCTCGGTGACAGTACTGTCATCTGCGTACCCAACAATTCCTGAAGATAGAAGGTCATTGATGTGCAGCAGGAAAAGCGTCGCGGAGAGTACAGACCCCTGAGGAACTCCGGCGTCAATAGCCTTGAGGTCAGAGGAGCAGCCGTCTATGACCACTCGGATCGACCGTTCACTCAGGAAGTCAGCCACCCAGCTACAGAAGCCAGTGGGTATGCCGTACGCTGGAAGCTTGCTCAACAGACTCGCATGCCACACCCTATCGAAGGCCTTTGAAATGTCCAGCGACACTGCTATTGCTTCGCCGTGGTTTTCAATGGCCTCGCCCCAGCAATGAGTTACGTACACTAGAAGATCTCCCGTGGAACGCCCTCGGCGGAAGCCATATTGACAATCACTGAGAAGATCATTGTCTTCGAGGTACGAAAGCAGTTTGCAGTTCAGAACTCTTTCCATAACCTTACAGAGTACGGAAGTGATGGCGATCGGTCGATAGTTGCTAGGGTCGGCACGGCTACCCTTCTTGGGCACAGGTTGCACATTGGCAAGCTTCCAAGATTTTGGTACAATTTTTGACACGAGAGAGAGGCGGTACAAGCGTGTCAGTACAGGAGACAACTCAGGCGCACAATACATCAACAATCTTGCTGGTATGCCATCAGGACCACTGGCCTTGTTCACGTCCAGACTGCGAAGGGCTCTACGGACCTTTATATTGTGCACTGTGATCTCACTAATTGTAGATACAAAAGTCCTATTACGTAAGTACTTGAAATGAAATAAATGTATTCAAGTCTATTATAATAATATACCGGAATTTATCAAATCAGAATCTGACTTAAATATACCGACTCCGAAAAATCCTACTTGATGAAAAATGTTTTTATACAATAAATGGTTTTTTAAATAATGTTTTATTTCAATTCATTATTTTTTTTTATTTTTGCAATCCAATTCCTTAATTTAGACAATGTTAATTAATATATAAGGTGTAAAAAAATCAACTGCAAATATTTTAAGGGGTGAACCAGCCCGTGAAACTGAACAACTTTCCCCAAGGAACATAGGTCGAAATATGAAAAAAAAATTTGGACCTCCCATACAAAATGTACTAGCCGGCCGAGTCAATTTGTATGGGAGGTCCAAATTTTTTTTTCATATTAAGACCTATGTTCCTTGGGGAAAGTTGTTCAGTTTCATGGGCTGATTCACCCCTTAAAATATTTGCAGTTGATTTTTTTACATCGTGTATATTATGGTAATGTAAAACATAAATGTTATATGGTGACGCCTAGTTTTATAATGAAAATTATATAAATCACATTTAATTTTAGTAATTTACCTATGTGTGAAATAAATTTTATTTTGAATGGACTTGATTTAAATGGCCGGTTCATTTCACATGCCTACAACTAACATCAAAATATGTGAAACTGTTACCATCTAACCAAAAAATTAATTATCATACTTACCATATGAGTAAGAGTAGGTATAATTCCAATACTTACATAATTGGTTGGGACTACTTGGGATTAATCGATATTCTGACGAATCAAGCTCGATTCCACGAATATTTATAGCCAAAACTACAGATTAAATTAAATAACATGAGTTCTAGATTCTGCAGAATCTACCCAAAGTCAGGATAGAATTATCCTCAAAGCCTAAGTCCTAATCAAAACTGTCAAACTTTACATAAGAGATTGATAATTAAATGTTTTGATTATGTTTAAGTACGCTGATTGATATTTATCTGAATATTACGTATGTTATGTATGTATTATTTTGTATATTAGTACTGGTTAAAAGGTTAATGATATAGGGGGAAATTAGAGTGATATCGAATTCAAACTACCAAAGAATCATGTACTACCGAAGCAAGAAGCAGAACCAAAACAAAAGTAAAACCTACATTATACAGAAAAAACAGGTAACGGTGATATGAGAAAAGCAGAATTACAGAGCACAGCCACCCGCCGCCGAAATACCTTTACAAAGACGAACAGTATTTTAAGATAAAACAAGTAGATGTGTTAAAAAACTAAAACTCGACTGCGGTAATTTTAAAGTAGTATTTTGCTGTAAAAATCCGCCATATCTAATAAAAAAAAATTTATATATAGTCAGTGTCACTCGCGCTGCTGAGACGAATCTAACAACACCTGCTTTGTCAAAATCCAACTATCCGTTTGGGCTGTAGCCCGTGAAAAAGAATTTTCTTGTATACAAACATACATACTCTCGAAAAACATAACCCTCCTTTTGACTACTTCTGAGGCAGTCGGGTAATAATAGGTACCCTCAATTGAAACGCAATATGGCTGTATGAGGCAAAGATAAAACTAACTATACCCACGTTTTATACCTACATAGTTTTAGTCGACGTATATTAATTATGAACCTATCAAAATTAACCTGGGACACCTAGGAAATGCAATTACCTAAAAGCGGGACTAATTTACGATTTGTTTTTACAGACGTGCAATTTATTCCAACGGAGAAGGGGAAGTATATACTAGTATTACGCGGCTACACGTACTCGCAAGTGGGCGGCAGGTTCTTCTACTGCTCGTCGAAGCACATGGGGTGCCGCGCGCGCGTGCGCCTGGCATCCGGCAAGCTGGTGGCGTCGGGCGAGGCGCACAACCACGCGCCGCCCTCGCACGCGCGCTGCGGCAACGGCGCCTTCGTGCAGCTTCGCCCTAGGAACACCTCCGCTTCCTCCACCCTCCCCTCTTCCAGCATACTCTCATCCTTCATGACGTCCACATCCGAAGGCTCCTCTAGCCTGTCCTCCACTATGACGACCACCTCCGTGCACCAAAACTCTTCTGTCCTCCCCTCTCCTATAATTTCACCGAGCGTTGCAGCTTTAGCACTTCATGCCTTAAACGTCCCGAGAATATTTCCCAAAACTGATTTGTGGTTGCGACCTCCTAACCCTGAAGATAAGAAAGAGTAGGTAGATTTTCTTGAAAGTTGGTATACCTACGTAAACAAACAGGAAAAAGAGCAATAATTTTAATTATAACTAAGTATTTGTTAATCTTATTGTAATTATGGGTTCATGGTTATTTAATAGAAGACACCTAATTTAAAATATATGCTTTCTTTTCTTACATGCTTATGCTTAGCTGCGATGCAAAATCAAATTAAAGAGTAGGTATTGAACTATAGTCTACCTTGTATCTCTAAGTGACTTTGGCGAGAAACACACGTAACACCTGTTTGTGCGTTATTTTTGCGCTGCGTAACACATGCTTTGAGACAAATTATTTGACACATGCTTAGGTACGTCAACGCAGCGCTGTGCATTTTTTTGCGCTAACGGATGCGTCTGTCAAACCGTTTCACGTGGTTTCACTTAAACCACATTCGCAAGGGATAGCGCTGCGCAAACATAACGCGCCAACGGACGTTATGAGTGCTAAGTGCCTTAGGATTATGATTAAAGACAAAAAAAAAGGGTCTACCTCCCTCTCTAAAACATCCTGTAAATAAAATGTATGTTTCCTAATTTTAGATTGCTACTATTAAGGTTCCTAAAACTTTGCTTTCGGTGATATTTCGACACGATACGTAAAATTGGTGATATGATGAAATTATGTTTTTAGACGAATTGTAAATTTGTTATTTTTGAGAAAAGTGCGAGTAAGTTTTCGTCTTTGGAATTATTAAAATAAAGTGCTTCTTTACTTTTAATTTATTAGGCTTTCATTAACCATTATAAAGTTATCTTTTCGTGATATTTATATTTCTCGTTAGTTGAAAAACTTTTGTTGAATAAATCACAATCTAAGAGTAACCAGAATCATCATCTTCTTGCCCTTATTCTAATTGTTTGGGGTCGACGCAACATGTTTTGTATGTACACAAAATCATGTTGCAAAAGGATTTGGCTTAATTTAACGACCGGCCGCCTGCCTGACGTCAACTGTCTTTGAGAATGCTATCGTAGGTGTTATTACCGCCACCATGCGGTTGAACATGGTTGGGAGACATTTAAGCCAAGGTCATTTACTCTACGTCGCCTTTTACGAAACACCCTGAGTAGAATAGGGGTGGCAGAATTCTTAACCGCTACCACTCGGACAGTCCCTTACACCCCGTATTTTCAAATAACTCGATGACTAGGGTAATGAAAAAATGTGATTTTACAAAAGTTTTTCGACCATCGAGAAATATCACTACCACAACACTAGATGATTTATAGCTACAGTAGGTACGCAAACGAATTCATGACCATCCTGAATTATGCGCCTCCATGTCATACCTACTCACAGTTATACCTACTGGTATGTGTCCGACAATTTGCGGTAATTTTCAGTATTAGCTCCTTAGAGCCAAAACCGTTGTTGCTTTCGTATGGTGTTTTCTGTAGGTACCTACTTATAAATTCTATTAAATTATCTATAATTTGAACTCATTCTCAGCTTCATAGGCCCTATAGAAGTTAAGATATGGCCCATTTAAGGTGACTAATTTTCTGAAAATGGAGCTGTACACATTTTACTGACATTTGTCGCAAATCGAGATGTGTTCACGATATTTTCGGGGATCCACAATAGGTATCAATCAAGCCCATCTCTACAAGTGTCAAAGTTCACGTGATGTCTTTGTCTTCGATCATCATGCCGCGCAAATCGCGCAATACACCCCAGACATTGTTTTGCTTGTGTTTTGATTCCATCCATGCCGTGCTTACCATGTGCTTACACTCGTGCCGTGCTTCATTTCATTATGTCGTACATTACTCTGTCGGCCAGTATTATGTTGTACAATAAAATGTCGTACACTGCAAATAATCTTATCTGTGCATTATGTATGTGTGACCAAATGTGTGACTGTGACAATGACATTTGCATTTGATTTTGACATAACACAATTTTTTGTTTGTCTCGCTCAAAACTTATTATAATATTTTGTTCAATTTAAAATACTGATAAAAATGCGGTACTACGCAAGTATGAAGATAGACCCGGACGGACGGAACTCATTTCTCCTTTCTTTGGCCGCAAGAGGCATTTGTCGCCGATGGCTTGACCGGCGCGGGCGCCACAATCTTAGCCGCATTAGCAGGGCTCTTCGTGGTCTTGCTGCCTGACGCCGCATCCGGAGTAGCAGGAGGAGTGACTTAGGCTGCCGAAGACACCGGATTTGACCGCATTTGTTCATGCATCTAGTCCATAACCTCAATCCTACGACGAGACATGTCCGGTAAAAGAAGATGAACGCGCGTCAGGACGCGTCTTGGACCAAGGTCTTGGAGAATGATAATACCAGTCTATGGCAAACCTGAAGATCCTCACTGGTAATGTCAGGAAAATTCATTTGATCTTTTATAATTTTGAAAATTACGTCGTCTAATTTCTCTTGATTCTTTTCAGGAACCCCGTGGTATAGAAGTACCTTTCTTCAATGGAAATCTTCATGGCGCTCCAAACCAAGGGACAACAAGTTGGTCTGTGTTGAGAGTTTTGCTAGCGATTGGCAGATAAAGCTCTTGAAGTCAGCATACTCACTGGCAAGGGCTGTCAAGTCGAATGCACTGATGGAGAAGCAGCTGCCTACTGGAGAAGCAACTCGAACTCTCGAGGTTGTCTTTGTTGGTTGCGAAAAGAGCTGATGTGTCCATAGTTCGAGGTCAAAGCCAAAAATAGTGAATGTGCCTGTGATGTGGAAATTATTATTTGTAGATAGTGGTGATACATTGTTTGTTTACTTAGTGCATATGGATAATTTAAATAAACACTGTAAGTATTATCTTTATTATTTTTATTCCTTTTGAATCTGCCCATGACTTTATCAGATGAGTTGGTGGGTATTTAGAGTCTACTTTATTAATTGTTTTAATTTAGTATAGAGCCAGAATATTAGTTGTTTTTGCCTGGACTACCTGCCAAGAGTAGTCCTTCCCGGTCTAAACCACAACATAAGTGTTGTCAACAATCACGAAGATCTTGTACCTTCATTTAATGAAGCTTACCTAATTATTGTTAAAAATGTTTTGTTGTTAATGTGTAACATTCTGATATGTGTACTTTGTATGTTGGATTATTTGTATGGTTGATAGAGAATTTAATGTACAAATTGAATTTTAACTAGTAGATGTGCAAAAATAATATTGTACCTCTTGCAAACAATGTTAACAACTTTGTCAGCACTGCACTCGATTCATAATGGTCATATTACAAATTGAAAGCAGTGAATAATTTCCAGCAGTTCATAGTTGTATTATTAAAACTGATTTAATATTTATATCTGTATGTATTACCTGTACATAAAAATTGATTCATAAATATTCGAACTAATGTTTACTTTTGCAGTATCATTTACCTGAATCCTATTATAATTTTGCGATTATGTTTACAAATGACTGCTATCAAAACCGAGTAGATAAGATAACAAAACCATCTACAATATTAAACAATTCAAATTCTATTTTATTAAATACAATTTAGTTTAATTAAAAATAAAAACGTTTAGGAAGATACCTACCTACATACCTATTGTGAAGTTTATAAAAATTGTAAGACATTAACAGAAGATTGGTGTTGGCTTCAAGAATCATAAATTGCATGTCATTTTTCTCTTCTAGTGATAAATCAAATATCTTAATAAAAAGTACCTACAGATTGCACAAAACTAAGTTACCTATTTGTGTTGAATTAAAACAAAAATACACTTTTCACAAGTAAAATACGAAACCTATTAAAAGTATATAAAAAAAGCGGCCAAGAGCGTGTCAGACACGCTCACAAATAAGGTTCGTAGTCAACGTTTAAATAACAGGTCTTTTAGCGTTACAAAGTTAATTTTGTTGCTGGTTTGTTTGCAGCTGTATCATTACCAACCGCAAATTGAAAAACTTTAATATTTCCTTAATCTTAAGTCGTACAGTATTCGTTATAGTTTTTATGGTAACTTCATATTAAGAACTATATTCCATATTTTTTTCAAATTTTTAGCATGTATTCTTTAGAAGTTACAGCTGGAACAAATTATGGCTCAAAAACTCCCCTTTTAAAAGCAAATATCTCGAGACAGAAACATTTTATTGACTTTGTTTTAAAGAAACCTACCCTTAGTTTTAAAAGACCTATTCAACGATACCCTACTCAATATTACAGGAGAAAAAAAAATTTTTGCCCCCCTTTCACATGCATGGGAAGAGGGTCCAAAAAACAATTAAAATATTTTTATCTCTACATTGCTAAATTTGGGTCAACACGATCTATCTTTACACCGATGTCGATAGCTCCAAAACTGATGAAATTATGAGGGCGCGGCATACAGACAGACAGACAGACTTGACGAAACTATAAAGGTTTCTAGTAGACTACGAAACCCTAAAAACACAGTCTCTGTAAGATAAAAAAAGTATTACAAAATAGCATCAGTATTGGAGTGTTACAATTTGTTTGATGGAAAGTATATTTACCAAACTTTTTTTCAAGCAGTTAATTATGTTATGACACAGGTACACATCAAAATATATAGGTACTTAGGTACATTTTTTTCTGTTGGTATGATCATCTTTACGGCGAAAAGATTTACTGTCCTGGCTGCAGAATAACGACGCTAGAAGAAGGTTGTCCAGGCTACATCCTCAGATCATCGGCAACCTTCTCGGAATTGATGATGACAATTAACAATCAATGCATATTAGGGAGTAACAGAAAGGGTATAACAAGCCGAAAGGAGGTCAAGGTACTCATGAAACTGAACAACTTTCCCCATGGAACATGGGTCGAAAAATGAAAAAGAATCGGAGATTTTGTTTTGTATGGGAGGTCTAATTTTCTTTTTAATTGGGAGGTCCAATTTTCTTGTCCTAGTTTCTGCTTGTTTTACCCTTTCTGTTACTCCCCCCGGTTTCTCCCTCTCTTCGTGTGAGACACCCGGTATAGGTAGGGTGAAATTTTACTAGTGACTAAAACCGAAACCTCGGGACTGGCTGGCGATAATGATAAGGATTCTTTTTCAAGGAACATAAGGTCAAAATATTAAAAATAATTGACCGGCCATACCAAAGTGCCATACGAATCAGACTGGGCGGGTGGTACATTTGTATGGGAGGGAGGTCCATTTCCTTTTTCGTATTTTGACCTTTTATGTGCCTTGTGCGAAGGTGTTCCTTATCCCTAGCCGATCGGATGTAGGTAATATCACGACAGAATATTAAAATATGTTAATGTTGATGTTGTGTCATTCATTACCTACTTCATCGAAATTATCGCTTAAAAAGTCTCTATACCGACTCTTCTGTTAATAAGACGAATAGCGCTATAATAAAGCATTATATTATAACAGTGGGAAATTCCTACAAAACAATAAATTTATTTTAGAGCCGATGTTCAGTCTGTCCCAGCGCGGGAATCTGGTGGTGCAGATCGGGTCCTGGCGGTTCAGCAAGCACGCCTGCTGGGGCTCCAAGGTTCGCTGGGCGTGCATCAAGAAGAAGACCGGCTGCACCGCCTCCATCACCACCGTCGACAACGTCATCGTCAAGACGCTCGGCAGCCACAACCACTACTCTTAAAGGGAGGTTGTGGCATCCTACTGGGCAAATACCTAATATTTGATTCGCCGCGACACGCTAAGAAGAAATAGGGACAGAACATAGACACGCCAACGCGTCTATATACCTACCTACGTCTCACAGATCTGAGATCGGACTTGAGAGCCATTTTTGTCAATATCAAGATCTAAGTAGGTAAGTATTTACGTAGGGTTGAGGTGATTTTTTGAATAGACAATGACACTACTTAGGTATTGTCTTTCCTAACATCAGAAGCAGTATAACTTTACCTTTAGGTACAGCCACAACAAGCCACTGCTGGACATGGGCCTCCCCCGTATTGCTATACTCACTACGCTTGCAGGCGGATTGGCGAGTGCTTTCACTGGATAATATCCCTTAGTCGCTTTTTACGACACCCACGGGTAAATTGGGGTGATGCTATTCTAAGCCGGCATCACACAGCCAAGCAGCATATTCTGATGAAATAGTGGCTCTCAGATAATAATTAGTAATATTAGATCAGTAAAAAACACATCTATTCTGGTTAACGGAATCTGGTAGGAATGTAAAACTGAAAACGGTTAGGCAACTATTAGGTATGTACTTACCTCTCTTTGACTATCCGTCTAGTAAATATAGATCGTGTTGACATGACAGGCTCTTTAAAAAGTTTCATAACTTCTCAAACGTAGTAAGTTTTTTTATTCACAAGTCTTTATTATAGGGTTTTATTTAATTAAGTACAAATCTCTTAAGGGTATGGTCTACTACTCACAAAACTGAATAATATTATGCTAAGGGAGGGACAAAACAAATCACTTTCGGTAGTAGGTAACTCAAAAAATCTGTAATAGAATAAAATAGTAACGGCGTGTCCACATACCTCCGGCACGGCGCCGGCGCCGTGGAACGTCACGGTGCACGCCGTGGCACGACACGACGTCGTGTCGTGCCACGGCACGGCGCCGTGCCGGACCACGACGCCGTGCCGTGACAATCCACGGCGTGACACAATTCTCAGTCACCAAAGAGATTGGGTCTCTCAAAAAGAGAAATAATTATGGGTATGCCATAAATTTCGATTGGCGACAAAAAGCGACTTACAAACTTTGGGCAACAATGTAATACCTTAGTCCGAAAAATAACATTAGGGCTGCAAATAATATTAAGTGATTATCGGGGCAGCAAAATAATAATTTGAGAAGCAAGTTTTTACAAGCAGCTTAAGTGTCATGCGGGCAATCTCTCATTTCTTCTATCCTACCTAAGGTACATTAGATCAACGAACGACTTGACGAACCAGGAGACCTCGGTCAAGGTTATCTCAACGTTGACTAGGCCTCTAATATGGTAAAGTAGGCCTCTGACATGATTAAGTACATGACAGAGGCCTGACTTCTGACATATTTACAGTCCAGCAAAAAAGAGTAGAAATTAAATAAAACGGAACAAAAAAATTTTCATACTAGATTGTTGCCATTCTTAGTTAATATTGCCATATAATTTTGAAATTTCTTACTCAGTGGCGCCCTCAATTTTTGTCTACTCTTTTTTGCTGGACTGTAAGTATAGTTGAGCATGCCCATCGACATGATTGACATGGCCTCTGACACGGATAATATTGTGCTTAGCAAGTACTTTGACTTTCGTTTTATTTGGACGGAAGAGGAAGACTGCCGTAAGCAATTAAAAACACTACCATTGTGTATTGTTTGAGGCTCGACCTCGACATATTTGATTGATTATTAATTTGCTATTTAAATTTAAAATATATATATATATTTACGTGCTGTGTAATCGCATAACAAAATTTTTATACGTATGACACGCGCATTGAAGTTTTCTTATTAGATACCTATGTTCACATGTCTGATAAAATATATTGTTGTTCAGAAATATTTACTGTCCAAGAGTTGCTTAACGATTAGCAATTTCTGCTTAACAAAGTTAATTTTTTGCATTACAAATAGCATTTTTTTGCTTACTGCTTAAATAACACCCGAAATATCTTGCTTTTCATGGATGGAAAGGATGATGGTCAAAATGTGCCCCAAAGCTAACAAATGGTAAAATATTGACCAACAGGTTTGTGATGTATGTCAATAAAGAGAACATAGTAAGGAGTTAATTTATTACTATACTGACATTTCTCTAATGTGTAGCATAATTCCTAGAAAAATCAACTTTTGTTACTATGTATTCATATTACGACACAGAATACTACCAACAGATGTATTTAAGCACTTGTTGATTATGCTAAAGCCTTCCACATATGTAACTATGACCACGAATGAAACATATGTAACAATTTTTGAATAAGTTTAAAATTACAGTCTGTTGAGCAAGCTTCCTCCATTAAACGTGGTGCAAGCAAGGAAATCCGCTTTTACCTAGACATAAGAGCAATTATTCCAGAAACTGACATCTACACGGTAGCTTAAATAGTAGGTTATAAACTCTATAACTAAGCGCGTTAAGCGTAAAATAGAACTAGAACAGTTAGATACATAGTCTCTATCCAAAACCACTCTTTTAGTTCTATTTTACGCTTAACGCCAAGCGCGAATAGAAAATGCATGGAAACGCTACTGGCCCATTGAAAACTTAATTAAGGGAGACCCATTTGCTTAAAAGGCAAACTTATCCACTTGCGCATCCTTCCCAGCTAAAACAATGTCTTAAAATATAAAAAAAAAACTAAACGGGTAACTAGTTTTACCGTAGGTCAATCAAGGATTTTTAATGCAATTTGTTTCAAACTTTGTGATTAGATTAAGCAGCTAAAAACCGCAAGTGAAACCGCAGGCAAAGTGTTTGACAGATGATATTATTATTATGCATGATGAACCTCCATGTGAGTAGATTTAAATAGAAAATAATGAAGTATTAAAAGACAAAACACTGTCGTCAGGTCTATGATGCAGATAAATCGTCTGTTGGATGTTCATAGCTAGTACTGGTAGCTTACTGATGAAAATAAAAGGATTGACTTCACGACAGGGAACGGCATGAAGTCAAATAAAAAAAAATGTGGTGGATGAAATGATGATGATGTCTGTCGGAAAAACTGCCGTGACTGCAGATCAGTATTGCTGCAGCGGCCGTGCGATTCGCACGTATCTATTTTTGCTATTTTGCTATAAAACGTAAAATGTGTGGTTCAGAAATAACTAAGCAGTAAATAACTATCAAAATTATTAAAAAACGAAACCCGACAGCATTAATTTCAAAGGTACCTATTATACCTACCTAGGTTCGAGTTACGGTACCTACACTGAATTAAACCAAGTAAGTACATACTTACAGTTCGTGCGTGAGTTATCTGTAGGTACCTATGTACCTACCTGCTACTCTGCCGTGTGATGCCGGCCTAGAATAGCATCACTCCATATTTGCCTGTGAGTGTCGTAAGCAGCGACTTGAAAGTAACATGTGTGTTGCAATTTTTGGCGACAGGCTGACAACCTGTCACTATAGTGATACACGACAATAACTCAAATGGCCCTTAATATTGTTAAAGCTGGCGATAACGACCGTATTTTTACGGCCGTTGAAGCTCTGCTTACCCCGCAAGGGTTTAAGGCGTGATTTATGTATGTACGTAAATCACGCCTTAAACCCTTGGTACCTACTACCTGTAGGTACCTATCATATCTACCTAAGTGTACATGCAACCATCGGCAGTCGCGGCATGTGCCGTCGGCTGTCGGCTGTTGGCCGGTGCCTTCGGAATCGCATCTGCTGCAACTGCCGCAGCATGTGCTGCAACTGCCGATAGCTGCGGCCCTTGCAGTATGTGCTGTCGGCTGTCGGCTGGTCTGTTCGGAATAGCGGCTTAAAGTTGACACGCACGATGGTAACGGATTATTAGCTAACATAAAACGAAATTTTATGTTTTCCTTGTAGGTTTACTGTAAAAAAAAAGACAATTGAGTCTGAGTAATAACATAATTGGATTTAAGAATAAAGGCACGACTGGCGAAGAGTAGAGACGACTTTGCGATGGTGGTTGCCGACGCCCATTAGAGTATGACACTAAGATAAGAGCAGAAGATTTAAGAATATCCTGCATGCTAGAGAAATGTCGCGATAGTAAAATATAAACACTTGAATGACTATGTTCTATGTTTATACAATTTAATTCTGCTGATCAATATTTTTTTAGATTTTTTATATTTAGTTAGAGGAAGAGCATAGTTCTCATACAAAAATGTTCCAAGTCCTTTAAAGAACAATATCTTAACTATGACTGACGTAGCTTGTCATGTGGCCTGACATGCGCTGTAACAATTATGCCAAAATAAGAAAAATTTAAATGTGATGTACCCTCGCCCTCGATAACAGATTTGTCGATATCGATAATATCGATTGGTGAGGACTGTTCTTCCTCTGAAGAAGAGTATGCTTTTCGGGAGGTATTATGTATGTATGGGTTGCATTGCATACTTGCATAAGTAAATACATTCGTTAGATTTGTCTCAGCAGCGCAATATGACATTGATTATATGGGGTGAAATTTTACTAGTGACCGATAGCGAAAATTCAGAACCGGCTGGTGATAAGGAACAACTTTCCCCAAGGAACATAGGTCGAAATACGAAAAAAAATTTGGACCTCTCATACAAAATTGCCGATCAGCTTTTTACAGTAACTTTTTTTTTTCATATCTCGACCTTTGTTCCTTGGGGAAAGTTGTTCCTTATCACCAGTTAGTTCTGAGTTTCGCTATCGGTCACTAGTAAAATTTCACCGTAAACATATAACTATTTCTTAAGGCGAGTATCCACGCCAAAAAATACGATTTCAAGATTAGGGTTAAGGGGGGGTGAGATGCGGGGCGGGAGGTCAGCGGGAGGCTGGTTTCACCGCGAAGACCGTCCGAATTTTTGAATAAAAATGGGTTTGTTGAATTAAAATTAGTTAATCTGCTAAAACCTTACTGTATTAGCGCTCGGGAATTAAATGAGGAATCTTTTGCTATAAAGAACGTAAGGAAAATAGTTAGTTAATGTTACATAAATATTGAATCAAAGTTTTTATTTTGCTGTTTTTGTGATTTTTTTTATTCCAAAAACATTATGCAAGCCAAGAAAAAAAATAGTATTTGCTCCAGAGCATTTCTTACGTCGTACATTTTTTGAGGTCACAGTTACCACAGTAAAGAGGGTAACTTAGACGGCGGTCGTTATCGTTACACAACCATGTCAGAGGCCTGCTAATTGCAGTAGGCAGTTGAAAAACTCTGACACCAGGGTCCATCGGGTCGTTGGGCGACTTGGTGTACCCCTAGAAAAAGAAGAAGTTCCCCCGAAATGCAAAAAAAGCCATAATACTAAACAAATCTAGAATTTCGGCCAAAATCCTAAGTTTTTGGCCAAAATCCTAGGTTTTGGCAAAAAATGGATCAGCTTAGGACGATGGCCGAAGGAAGTCTACGATCTTGCCATATGCCGGCCTTTGGCCAAAAACCTAATTCTGCCATCGTACTGCGACATATCGATAAATTAGAGGCAACCCTATTGTTCCATTTTCAAAATGAAAACATGGATTCCTTTTAAACACTTTTATGTAAAATGTTGCCGGGCAAGAGCATACAGTCAATTCGCAATCTTTGGGTCATTTATTGAAGAAATGACATCATGATCAGCCTATGCGGGAGGCCAAGTTACGGTGGTCGCGATACTTAGATACTACCGCGTCCAACGTAACTTGGCCTTCCGCTTAGGCTAGTCATCATGACAGATGACACATAACATGACTATCATTTTGAATGGAGTATACTCTGTAAAAAAGATATATAAATCATAAACAGAGTCAAGCATCTCAATTTATACGCCCTATTAGATACACTATTACATGTGTATGCATACCTATTATCTGAACCCTAGTTGAACTCTAGCATAAAAGTGAAACCTTCATAACAACCGGGTGGTGAAGAGGAGATGAGAAATTAATACAAGTTGTTTTTTTTTGCCACTCGCATAGTGATAATGATAAATTTTAGTCTACACACAAAATTTCAGCTTCTTATTACTTTAGAAAGTATCCTAACAATTTGATGATCCTCAGTGTCTCAGTGAGTCAGTGGTGAGTAACAAAATCTGCGTAAGACATAAAACGTATTAGATTTAATAAAATGTATGCATTGTACACGGTGATGAAAAAGGTGAACCCCATTTTTATATAAAATTGCAAGAAATGCACTTATGATAATTATATGAATTAATAATATTTGATACGGGATACTTACAAAAATGGCAGGGCCTATACTATATTTTGCCTGTCAGTATCGCTAGAATTTTATAAAATTCTCGATAATCCGCTAAATTTAGATATATGTTGTCGACCCAAAAACAATATTTTTTTTTTGTGTGATTATTTAGAAAACAGAAAACAGGGGGTAACCGTTACCCCTGCACGAAATTATTAATATAGATGCGCATGCATATTTTTTGCAACCGATGTGCAGCCCCACAATATTACCCCATAACTTAACCACGCGAAGGCATAAGCGTAATAGGCCGATAGGGCACATTCAATGTTAGTGTTGGATTTTAGTACACTTAGGGCGTAAATAAATTGGGATAGTTTTGATTTCCAGCAAACGTAGGTATCAATGGTAACACCCAACAACGTGCACGAATGTACCTCTTCGATTTTCAATCTTGCCGTGGTGGCTTCCAAGCTAATAGGTTGTCTCTGATAGTGCCGAAACTGTATTATCTTAGTTTTATCGCTGTTAATTTCCAAATTGTTGTCCTGTAGTCATTGTCATTTTTGTGACATTGGAATAGAAGGGAAATATCATCAGGGTGCAGTGACATGCAGTCAACTACTTTAGGCAGGCCGTTTATGTATACTAGAAATAAGGTACATTCTAGCACACTTCCTACAGCGTAATCTTTATTTCTAATGTAGTTTATTGCCTCTTGAATATAAGTGTAGACAGCCAGAGTTGTGGTGCATTTTTTTCTAAAGCCGTACTGATCATTATCCAATAATTTATATATTTCTAGGAAATCGTTGATTCGATTTGCCATTGCCCGTTCGAATATTTTTGACACTGATGGTAAAATCGCAATTGACCTGTATTGACTAATATTATTTGCAGCGCCGCCTTTTTTGAGGATAGTTTTAATTACAGCTATTTTTAACGCGTCGGGAGAAATGCCTGATTCAAATGACTGGTCGATTAGAAAGGTTAGCGGAGGTGTGAGTACGTTTGCACATTTCTTTATCAGCATAGGTGGAATATCATCCACATCATTGCAATACTTGTTTGGCAATTTTTTATTATATTTGATACTTCCCGCTCAGAAACCGATCGCAAGTAAGTATAGGGAGTTGATAGCTGGCGAGCAGGCCGCTATCCCTGCCACAACTCAGCGTAGCATCTGTTGTCGGAGTCGGTGACTCACCCACAGTCGAGAAGTACTCATTAAAGCAGTTAGCAACAGCTTTGGGACATACAATGGATTTGTTATTATAATTTAGGTTTATGTTCTTTATGTCGTTTTTTTAGTTTTTCTTTTTGATTGACCACATAGTCTTTGTTTTATTTTCAGAATGTGACATTATTTTGTTATAATTTAATTTAGATGATAGTCTAATACTTTTGATGATAGTCTCGTACTCATACTCTCATGCTTTTGCCCTCGCGATATCTATTTCATATTTTTGCATGGCTTGTCTTGGCCGGAGCGCGACCGTGCCCCCAGATAAAAATTGCCCGTCTTAGTGGCCAGTGTCAGTAGCAACAACCAAAGAATATATAATACCCGCGTCAGCTTTGTCGCCGTGACGCTAACGTGACGCACGCCGTGACGCCGACGTGATGCACGCCGTGCCATAGCACGGTGTACACCGTGGCACGGCACGGTGCCCGCCGTCGCCGTGACTATCCACGGCGCCGGCGCCGTGCCGTAGGTCTGGGGACACGCCGTTAGTACCTAATGCATTATAGAAAGAACGAAACTACAAAATAATACCACCCTCTTCATTTCACGCCAAGGAGCCAAATAATTAAGTTTTATTTTCTACACTAGGTTAATAAATGGTAGGTATTTTATAGGAAACAGGAAGTACTTACACAATCAGGTAGGTACCTATTAAAACTTCTTAATAATAATGTAGAGTACCTAGAGTTAGTAGGAAGATAATAATTATCATGGAAAAAATATGACTTGATTAATCTAAGATTAAGCAGATGAGGACGATGTTTGTAATGCATTCCTGAATATTCATTTATTAAATTTTCATGTTTATATTGAAATACCTATAATTGTACTTTTACTACCCTTTGGTAAGTTAATGCATGTCTTCTTTTAGAATAAGGTCGCACATTACACAATAATAGGACCTTATTTATGGTCCTATTAAATTCATTGTTAATACTTACAGGCTTTGTTCTACTCGTGAAATTGAATAACTTCTTGTTAATACTTACAGGCTTTGTTCTACTCGTGAAATTGAATAACTTCTCTTAGTAATTTTTTGTCCGCAATGTGAAAAAATGTTTTGGACCTCCCATACAAACTGACACTTAATTTGGACATTTTTGGGTGGGAGGTCCAAAATATTTTTTCATATTTCGGAAAAATGTTACTAAGAAAAGTTGTTCAGTTTCACGAGTAGAACACACCCTGTAAATAATCGCAATGAATTTAATAGGACCTTTATTGTTTAGGTACATACCCGTGGGATCACTTATACCAATGTGACCTTTAGGTACCTACGTACCTACCTACTAACAATCAGTTTTTTCCGTTGGCATTAAGTAGGTACCACAGTAGGTACCTACAAACATACCTACTTTGAAAATCTATGGGCCTTACTACAAAAAAATTGGTGTTGAACGCGTGTTTATGCGCGGCCATGACCCCCCATGAAATCCAAGAATGAGCTTGAGCTTGTTTATTTTTTTGATCATTCAAAACGAGCTACATACCTATAATATGCAGTGTAGTTACGCTCTTTGCTTGTTTGTAGCGTGAAAAGTCGGGCTCGCTTCGCTCGCAATACGTACTCCTTTCTACCTGTTTTACATCCACTACTAGTACGTTTAGTATGTTTTACATCTACGGCCTCTCACTTTTTTATAACGCGAAAAGTCAAGCTCGCTTCGCTCGCTGTACATATATCTTTTAGTCTGTTTTTCACTAGCGGCCAATTTTTCAGCTCACATGCTTGTTTGTAGTGAAAAAGTCGAGCTCACTTCGCTCGCAAATTCAAAAATCTGCATCCTGACGTCATTATAACATTATGCCTTTGTACGCAGTAGGAAGTTTTTCTATAAATCTAAAGTGAGAATAAAAAAACCTGGTTCTAAGGTATTTTAGCCGCCATGACCCCCCCTGAAACCCCCCCTGAAAATAGGTAGTCATTTTGCGAAATACCTAGGTACCTAGGTAGGTACCTATAGATGAAATATGAAATGGGCTAGTTGCAATGCAAATTAGATCATCAATATCATGTTAAACATTCGTTTTCTTCGTTAACATAAAAAAAAATTATGGTAAACATTATTTGGAGATTATATTAATATCATCATCATCATAATTAATATATTGTAATTAAATAAGTATAAATTATGATTAACAGTTTTTTACCTATCCACCTTCACATTAGGTACAGTACTTTGATACAGTTGCAAGAAGGTAGCCGTTAATCTGATAGGTTGCTGTTTCTAGATCCTGGCTTGATCCCAATGTTCGGCAAATCACGTTGTGGCATGCCAGTGCTGCTGCTGGGCAGCAGCCGGTTCAACAGGAACCTGAACTCTAAGGGGGAGAAGGTGCGCTGGTACTGCGTGAAGCGGCGCGGCGGCTGCAGGGCGCTGGTGCACACCATACTCGACACCATCGTCAGAGTCGACAACACACATAACCATTGATATTGTCTCGTTGACACCAGAAATAATTCGGTGCTGTAGGTCAAGTAAGTACTTTAAATAAAAACTGGCCAAGAGCGTGTCAGACAAATAGGGTTTCGTAGTCAACGTTTAAATATCAGGTTATCAGCGTTACAAAGTTAATTTTGTTGCTGGTTTGTTTGCAGCTGTATGATTACCAACCGCAAATAGAAAAACTTTTTTTATTGCTTAGTCTTTAGTGGTACAGTATCCGTTATAGTTTTCATGGTAACTTCAGATTGAAAAGTATATTCCGTATTTTTTTCAAATTTTTTGCGTTTATACTTTAGGGTAACTCCTAAAGCTGGAACAAATTATGGCTCAAAAACGCCCCTTTTAAAAGCAAATATCTCGAGACAGAAACATTTTAGTGACTTTGTTTCAAAGAAACCTCCCCTTAGTTTTAAAAGACCTATTCAACGATACCCTACTCAATATCACAGGAGAAAAAATTTTTTGTGCCCCCTTTCACTTGTATGGGAGGGGGTCCAAAAAATAATTAAAATATTTTTTTCTCATCATTTCTAAATTTTGGTTAACACGATCTATCTTCACACCAAATTTGATGTCGATAGCTCTAAAACTGACGGACTTATAAGGGCGCGGCATACAGACAGACAGACAGACAAACAGACAGACAGACTTGACGAAACTATAAAGGTTTCTAGTAGACTACGAAACCCTAAAAAAAGAATCACGGGCAAAGTAACTAGGAAGCAAAGATTTCTTAAAACCAATAAAAATATTTTTTACTTAATTACCGAATTTCAGTTCAGACTTTTACCGAGACCGATCCTGACCCTTCCTAACCTGTTATTACAGAAACCCATCTGTTTTTACAGTCTTTAATTGTATGGATCTATCGGGTACGCCTGTGGAGTACGAAAGGTCCAACCCAACTACGGGAACAAGATGGTTAAGGTCGGGCGGTACCGCTACAGCCTCCACTCGAACTACAAACTGGGGCAGAACAAGTTGCGCTGGGTGTGCGGTCTCAGCGGCCGCCGGGGCTGCACAGCCATCATCTTCACAGAGGATGACGTCAGCGTGTGGAGTAAAAATGGCCACAATCATTAAATATCTACATGATTTTGGTAATATTTTGTAGTTTACTTATCACTTCTCCATTCAAAATTAAACAAAATCAAATTATTTTATTAAATTTAAACATAATGGGTAATAGGGTAAAACTATACTAAACAATTATGAGGCTGAACTCTTTCCTAATCCAAGAATAGCTTAATAATCCGGAATCCTATTGGCAGTGGAGCTGATCACGTCACAGATGGGCAAGCCGATGCTGTTTGCGGCACCGCTTCTCCCGACACGGCCACTACAAGGAGGGCAACCCGCGCTGCTTGTGGGTCTGCAACAAGTGGTCCAACGGTTGCCGCGCCTCCATCACCACCTTAGATGGCGCCGTGCTCAAAGCTAACCCGCATCATAACCATTAGTGGTGCGGAGGGAACATCTGTGAGAGCCAATGCTTCTCCCGACATGGCCACTACGAGCAGTGTAGGTAACCCGCGCTGCTTGTGAGTCTGCTGCAAGAAATCCAACGGCTGCCGCGCTTCGATCACCACCTTAGATGACTCCGTGCTCAAGCACAACCCGCACCATACCTACCTAATAACTTGAAAAGAGGAAGGAACATCTGTAAGGTTTAATTCTGTTTCGAGCGCATTAAGCACATAATAATTTATGACTTGTTCTTAAAAGTGTCCTGTATAATACTCACACCTATCTACATTAAAGTTTGAGACAGAAATTTCTTTCGTGCTTTCACTTTAGTATCTTCATGGATTTGGCAGGTAATCAACATTACACCACTAAAAAAGTTTTGATTGAAGTTCATCTCATAATTAAATGTCTGTAGTACCTATATGTTTGTTACTGTTTTACTTCTGAATTTGAATTTCAAGAGTGATGTGGTGTTGTAGCGCGTGCTTGGTACTCGTCGTCGTCACGCGGGAACCCAGTGCTGCACGTGGGCCGGTACCGCTACCACCGGCAGCGCGTGTCGCGGCACCGCAGGCGGGTGAAGGAGGTGCAGTGGCTGTGCGAGCGCTGGACCGGCACCGGCGGCTGCCGCGCCTCCGCCATCACCTGCGACGAGATGGTCGTCGCGCTCAAGAACACCCACAACCACTAGCGGCGTCTAAACATCGCACTTTTGGGAGAAATGGCGTCTAGTGATGAACCGTGACACCAATAACAACCACGACCACTCTGTCAAGCGATCGTCGACATACATGAAAAAGATCAGTAGTTGAGATCGTCTACCGCTCGACGGAAGATGTTTGCTTGTAGAATAATAGTTGGGTCCCTACCTAAGACTTTTTTGTCTAGTCTAAATCATAATTGTGAAACTAAGTAGTCCACGAAATTAAACCAAATATTTATTATCATACGAGCACCTAAGTTATGATAAGCAGTAGATTTATTTACTAGTCCAAGTTCGAACAATGTGTTGTGTTTTTTATTTATAGTCTAGTATGCTTACACTAAGATATCGTTCAAAATAAAAGTTAATAAATTGTGTTCGAGTAAACAATAGGTAAACTCGTTAGATTTCATTATTTTAGCATGCGCTATAAGCAGATAATGGAAAAATATGATGTATCACAACGCATGCAAAGATAATTAAATTTAATGTTTTATTGCAGGAATATTGGCGAAACTTCTGGGACATACAATACCGAAATCACTTTCAGTGACTAAGGAACCGCTAACGGAACGTACTGGGATTCAAGCTCAAGAAGTTAAGTCGGTCGCCGAAAACACAACTACCAACACAGAAAATGGAACTAAGGACTCGCAAAATTTTTCATCTTACGCACCTGGAATTCATCTTCCTCCAGGACTATCAGTGATTCCAGCCTCATCTAGCTCTCAAATGATAACAGTAAAGCCAGACATCCCTTTTTTCCACCAAGACATGCATAATATGCCGGATATGGCATTGCCTATAATGCCAGATATGGCATCGGCACAAGACCCAGGGTTCCATTTCCTTTCGGGGTTCTCGGTGATTCCTGGGTCTCTATTAAAACAAGAGCTATCTGTGGCTGGAGAAATGCCACCTCCCCAAGTGTTTGGTGACGGGCAAACTCTCCCGGACTTCACGGAGCTGTCAGGTCCCAAGTTCACGACGTCGCAGCGAGGGCACGTGGTGATCCACTGGGGCAACTACCGGTACAACCGCCACTCCAAGTACAAGAAGAACAAGGTGCTGTGGCGCTGCAACCGGTGGACCGCCGGCTGCCGCGCCCAGCTATACTCATTCAACGACAAGATCATTACAAAGAAGAATGAACATAACCACGTTTAAAAGATCTTTCGTACCTCATTTGTACTTTAACGTGTGTAGCACTCCTATCACACTCCCTTTTTGTATTACTCATAAATATATTTTACTCATAGTAGTTTTATGCATTTAGCACATTTTACTTATAAAATACTTAAGTAGATGTTTATTGTACGGTATGGTGTATTTACGGTGTTGTCTTTAATGTGATGTGTATCTTTTTCCGGTCATGAAGACCTATTTATTCAATATAATTTGGTATTCGTAGCAGATGGAATGTTTTATTTTACGACATGCATATAAGTAAAAGTAATAATTTTTTAGGCCCAGCACACACGGCGCAACGCATTTGCAACGAAACTGCGACTTCTAGTTACTTTTGAGTTTCAGCCATAGATCCCTTTGAGAGACCGCATACGACGCAACCTGTATGAAACTGGTTTGAAACGCGTTACAAACCAGTTGCATTGAAACTGGCGTGCAAGAAACTCGTGTTTGCGTTTCTTCGGATTTCGCGCCTTTTTCATCAACAAAATGGCTGACGATGATAATCAAAGCATTGAATTTGTGTTAGAAGTAGAAAAATATCCTTGTTTATATAATAACACATTACCTAGCTACTCTCGGAGAACTGAGACTGATAAAGCATGGGCAGAAATTGGAAAAACAATGAAAATGACAGGTGTGTTATCTATTTATTTATTGATACGATTAACACTAGGTACGATAATAACAACATTCACCAAAAAATTGAAATCACATATTAAAACAATTATTTGGTTTATTTTATTTTTAAACCGAACTGATTGTGAGGTTGCTGCGTGTGTGGAAATCGATTGAAACGAGTTTCAAACTAATAATTTCAAAAGGGTTTCGTTGCAGTTACGTTGCAGTTGCATTGCGCCGTGTGTGCTGGGCCTTACTCTTCTACCAATAATCAATTACTACGGCGCGGCGTAGCACTTGTAGCCATTACGTTGCTACGAGCCTCCGAATACAGGCTAATATTTTTAGTCAAAATGAGCTTACTTATTATAACTTATTAGTTATTTATATTAGAGAAAAGAAATGTAAGAGGTACCTACTCTAATGAATACTACAATATTTGCTTGTCCAGGTCCTATATTCACGAAGAGTAGACAAGGGCGGCCTGTGATAATACTGGGCAGCCACCGGTTCAACATGCACAGTCGGTGTCGAGGGCCCAGGGTGCAGTGGCTGTGCGTCAAGTGGTGCTCCGGCTGCCGCGCCTCGCTCAACACCTACGAGGGACGCATCTACAGCGCTAGGAACTAGGGATTGCAATCCCGCATTGCGGGATCCGCAATCCCGCGGGATCCCGCGCTAATTTTGGCCTTGCGGGATCCCGCACCTTCAAAATGCGGATCCGCGGATCCCGCACATTGAAAATTCGCACCAAAAAATACGTCAACTATTGCTTCCGAGTGGCGAAAGCTCGACATTCGTTTCCTAAAAATACGTCTTGCCTATCTAAGCATTCTAAACTATTAGCTTAGAAGCTGACAGAGCGTTTCTTACTTGTTGTTCGATAAGCTGCAGGCTTGGTGATACTCGCAAAACCATTAACCATTAATACCCTTTCTTCTATAACTTACCAGTTATCTTGACATCAGAGTTAAAAAACACTAACACCAGAGATCATCAGGTCGTTGAACGACTCAGTGTCCCACTCAAAAAGAAAAAGTTATCTTATTACAATAGGTAGTACCAGTAATTTTTAGTAAATTAAAATAAGTTATTGATAAGACTAATGGAAGTTGTGAGTCTCTTTAGAGACTAATTTTCCCCTTGATTCTGGCCTTTAGTCAATACAATATTAAAGTTCATCCATATTGTTTAGAAAAACTGGCCAAGAGCGTGTCCCACATTAAGGGTTTATAAATATCAAATGATATAACTTCAGATTGATACTTACATTAATTTTTTGTTATTTGTGCTTTAGTACTTAGGTACAGCTGGAACAAATTATGGCTCAAAAACGCCCCTTTTAAAAAGAAATATCTTGAAACAGAAACTTTTTGCCCGTAGTGTTAAAATATTTATTCCACAATACTCTACTCAATATTACTGACAAATAAAAACATTTCTTGCCCCCCTTTCCATACATGGGGTATGGGAGAGGAATGGTAGTAAGAATAAAGTACAAAATTGAAAACGGCTCCAAATACGAAATAAATGTATTTTGATTACACTTATTTAAATTTTTAATCAGTTTGATACAAATATTTTTGCTCCACATGACAGGCATTTTAATGTGTATTGATCTACAGTCGATTTTTAAAGAAAAATCCGTAATTTAAACTAGATTTTTAACATTATTACAAAGATGCGGGATCCCGCGGGATCCGCGCGGGATTGGACCAATCCCGCAAATGAATCCCGCGGGATTGAATGAGGTGCGGGATTGCAATCCCTACTAGGAACGAACACACGCACCTATAGACAAGACAGACTATTACTTTATTACTACTAAATGACCTGAACCAAAGAGCCTTCGAAGGGCTACTTTTTGGGCTGGATAACTTTGAAGAACTGGGTACCTTTTCGATGATCTGATAAGAAGAAAAAGATTAACAAGGCCAAACATAACAACATCGCCGACGTCTCTGTGGCATAGCTGGAAGTATTTTAACTCGTGTTTGGGATAGGATGGTTTAGGGTAAATAAATACACGTTTTTGTTGCGTGTTAATATAATATTGCGCAGTTAAAATATTTATTCTTATTCAGCTAAAAGATTTTATTCTTTTACTTTACTTCTTCGGGGTTGTTAATTTTGAAACGTCCGATAGTAACGGTGAGCTTTCACTTGATTCTCAGTAGCAGAGTTTACCGAGAGCAGGCGGGGTGGGCCGATGCTGGTGCTCGGCCGGTACAGGTACAACCAGTACTACGTGAACACGGGCCCGGCCACCAGGTGGCTCTGCTCGCGATACTCCAGGAAGTGCCGCGCCGCCGTCTACACCTTAGGAACTGAAATTATTCGGGTCAAAAATCAACATAATCATTAATTATAGGAAAAAAAAAAGAAAATATAAGTTAATGGATTGAATTCCATGAGTTTTATTAAATAAATGTCGATTTCTTCAAACTTCCGTGCCCAAGTAAATATTTTAGTATGGAGATATTTAGTAAATGTTATATGGATCATTGTATTCGTTGCTTATTCCTAAATTTCAGAGGTTTTATTCATCAAGAGTGACCGAGGTCGAACAGCATTACAAATCGGCAACTATCGATATAACCTTCAGAGGAGCGGCAAACCTGAAAGTCCCAAGTTGTTCTGGCGCTGCGTGAAACGGAACGCGGGGTGCCGGGCCAGCGTGTTCACTCTACTCAATGAAATCGTCAGCATGAAGAACCATCATAATCATTTCTAAATGAAAGTCCCATGTTGTTTCGGCGCTGCGTGAAACGGGACGCAGGGTGCCGGCCATTCTACGCAATAAAATCACCAGCAAAAAGAACCAACATAATCATTTTTAAATGATAGTCCCAAGTTGTTCTGGAGCTGCGTAAAACGGAACGCGGCACCCCGCGTGTGTGCCAGCGTGGTCACTCCACGCAATATAATCGCCAGTTTATTTGAATGAAAACCAACATAATTATAATTATCTTAGTATACATTGTACTTACTACCTACCACCATTATGATTAGTCCTACTACCAAGGCTTTGTAAAGAGATTCAATGCCAAACCCAGAAACATCATGTTAAAAAGTATTTAAAACTGTTAGACCTATTTAGGTAACTTAGATAAATGACTATCCAAAACCGTGAATAAACATGAAGCCAAATATATATTTTATAATCAGCATAAATTGCAATATAAGTCTTCAAGGTACATTTTTAGAATAATTGAGTAACTGTCAGATGTATGAAGATGGGACTATTCCAGCTTATGTTTGATTGATTGCTTCATTTTACAAGAACGGTAAACTCACCTAATTTTGAGATTTGTCTGCTACTACTACCTACTATAACAGCCACAATAAAGCCCACTGCTGAAAATGGGCCTCCCCCTTGTAGGGGGGGGGGGTATTTGCCATACTCACCACGCTTGGCAGGCGGGTTGGTGAGCACAATGCAAGAAGTTGCAATGCGATTGCGAAATTCGTCCAGGATTAAACCCTTAGATGAATTTATCCCTTAGTCGCCTCTTACGACACCCACGGGAAAGATATGGGGTGATAACATTCTAAGCCGGCATCGCACGGAAACTTAAGATTTGTCTAATTCCGTGCTATTTAGTTTGACCGCTGCTATAGGGTCGTGACTTATTTTGTTTGCAGAAAATATTAGCTAATTCATGGTTTTTCGGCTTTTCCGCTATCACAGAATTATGGTAGGAATAAACATTGATTATTATATTTTACTGAAAATATGGACATATTTTAAGTTCAGCGGACAAATTTGATGTTATTTAAGTGGTTTGATATGTTCTTTGCTAAAGTGAAGACTATGAGCCTGTATTTTATATCTAGTCGTATCACGGAATTAAGTGAGTCACAAATACCTTTACGTCTGTTTGATGAATGCAAGCCGCAAAATTAATTAACCCTTAAGATTAAGCAGGTAAGTAGGTACCATTCGTTGTATGAACATATTTTTTCTTTTTATACATCTTGGATGAACCAAGTAAAAAACAGACATTATTCGAACTGTGACCTTAGAATGACCGTACAAAATGTCTTAAATTTACATTTACATTTTTAATTTATTATTTTTGAGTTAACTTACATAATTCCGTTTTATTAGAATTAAAGCAGTACGGCAACTATCATGGACTTAAGGAGGTCACTACGGAATTTGACAAGTTGACATGCCTTAGTTAAACCGACATAACTCCTAGGTATGTTGGGACACACGCGTGATTTATTATGCCTATAAGTTCATGCAAATTCTGATTTAAATACCTTAATCATTTCATAGTGTTTTGTTACTCTAAAGTCTATGTCACGAAATTAGATTAGTTTACCCTACGCCGACACAATGTACCGAGCGCAGCGAGGCAATCATTTTATCTTAGCTATATAAATTATCTTACTAGTGACCTACAGACAAATACAGTTGATCTCTAATCAAATCAATCATACTACGTTTTCGTTATTATTTCTAACTCTTTGACGAATAGAAAAGATAATGTGCAGATAGGGAAAATGAATAAGAAAATAAAAATGTATACAACTTTAATTTATTTGTATTGATTGAAATTGTTAAGCGGATATAAACATGGATCGATGTATGAATAAAAAATATATATGTTCACAAATAACATGCACCGTGTTTATATTTCAGCTCTCGTTCCAATATTCGCTGAGAGCAGGCGGGGCGCCCCTGTGATATATCTCGGTCCGCACCGGTTCAACAAGAGGAAGCAAGGCCCCAACAGCAGAGTGGCGCACACGCAGTGGCGCTGCGTCAAGTGGTCGTCGGGCTGCCGCGCCTCCATCCTCACGCTCGATGGCTCCATCATCAAGACCATGAACCACCACCAACACCACGATTAGTTGCACTGGTAGTAACGAACTTACTACACGATTCATGGGCGTTTCTTACATATATAAGGTCCTATTAAATTCACTGCAAATATTTTAGGGGTAGATCAAATAAAATATAAGCATGTACTAGGCAAATTTTTAAAGAAATCTACACGCTAGTTTTCGAGAAAACTGCATTTAACTAAAAAAAACGAAACGCAAAAAGTGCACCCTGTTTGTCCTAGAAACACACACTTCGATGAATTTAAATTACGCGCCAAACGCGCCGTGCTGTGATTGGTTGGTTGTTAGTGTGCGTGCCGTGTAAGTCAATCATGTTTACATGGCGGAACGTCAGTCGGGTCAGTCAAAGGGTGTTCCGTTAATTAATTAAAAAGTTTGTTTGAAAATGAAAAAAAAATCTAGCGTGTAGATTTTTTTTTAAATGCCTTAGATGTTTTTCTTATACATATTTACGCATGCCCTTAAAATATTTGCAGTGAATTTAATAGGACCTTATATAGAGGTTATTAATATTCATTCATGAATTTATTTATCTTAAACGCAGGCACGTGGGTACCTACTATAGACTACCTACTGAATAGGCACAGATATCTTACAAGATTATCTTATAAAAGCAACTACTAGGACAATCAGTAGTAAAGTAACCTTTAACGCCTTAGTTGAAGCAAAGGTGGCGTTTTTTCTCATTGTAGGTTAAAATTTAGGATAAGACTATTATTAAGACTTATTATAATCATGATTTGATTCCCATATTTACAAATAAAAGTAAGAGTTAAGCCATTTTTCTTGCTTAGTGCTAATAAATTACATGCTTTGAACGATATGAATAGAAAGTAGGTACATAGTAAATTACCTGTGTTATAGCTACAGATCTACAAATGCCGTTCCTGCTGGCGGTAGAGTCCCTGAACGCTGCGTACCTCAAAGACCTGCCTGAGTTCCTGCAAACGCGTCGCGGTAACCCAGTGATAGTGTTCCGCGGGTTCCGCTACAACCTGAGCCCGGCGTACAGGACCAAGCTGAGGAAGCTGTGGACCTGCTCGCGCCCGACCTCCGGCTGCCGCGCCAAGCTCTACACCGTACAGGGCAACGTCGTCGAGCAGAAGGGCGACCACACACACACCATTGAACGAAAAAATCGTAACCCTAACGAACCGGTTTACAAGTTCTACAATAACTCAATTTGATTGTCTTTTTATGTGATTTTTATTCTACTACAAATATCTAGTCAGTATTAAATTGATTACTCTTTTCATGGAATATACTTAGAATAAAACATTGGACTTAAGCCAACCACACACAATTGCGACTTGCAGTGTGATGGATGAGAGTTGTTCCTGCATGTAACATGCTTCTTTTTGAGGATCATGTGTTGAAAAAATCATGGAGAACTTTACTACAAAGCGGCGATGTCTGTTAGAAATTTTAATAAAATTGTATTAACAATTTTATTAAATTTAGTGAAAAAATACATGCCGTATTATTACGTAGTAGTAAGCAGCAATACACTGTTAATTGAAGCTTCATGAAATTCTTGAGGAGAAGTCAAAAATCTACGTCGCTTTTTACGAAACAGGCTAAGTGCACTGAGAGTGGCAGCATTTTTAGCCGCTTCCACATGGCCAATATTACTGCATTGTTGCATTTTATTATTTATATTTCGTTGAATTATGAATTACGACATAACTAACTGAACTATTTCGTTTGTTAGTTATGTTCGGGTTGACGCGCGGCGGGCGAGAGGTGGCCACCATAGAGGGGCACCGGTTCTACAAGAACAACCGGAGCAAGGGTCACGTCTCCACGTGGTTCTGCAGCCGCTCCGGTTGCAAGGCTTCCGCCAGAATCGCAGACAACCAGATTATAGCCTTCAAAAATGAGCATAATCATCAGATATCATGGTTAGGGACTGTCTTGAGTTCGTTATAAATTATTATGAAGTTTATAATTTGCTGCTCTGTTTTCTTTACTGTCTTCCTCTAACCAAAGGTTGTCTGGGAGAGATTGCTCTAACGATAAGAATGCCTTTGCGCTTTTTTGAATAAAGTTTTTTTTTTAATACCAAATTTTAAAACACTTCCCGTGTTAGGTATACAATTTAGGAAAACTTGCCTCTACAGATGCGTCGCCAGTACAGATGGCGAAGGTCACTGGTTCAAATCCAGCCAGCGGTAAAAAATCCTAGAAAGTTTTTCTTTGTTCTGTACTTTGATTGTGTGTAATAAAGGGTTATTTGTTTATGTATTTCTGTCTTTTATTGTTATAAAAAGGGACCGTAGGTAGAACGGTAAAGTGCATTCTTGCTGGGAAAGGGAATCCAGCTGCCCTTTCTCTGGATTCATAAACGGGGTGAACATAGCATCAACTCACCTTGTCATCTACTTTTTACAGCTGTCAGAACTTCTGCCGGGCGAACGGCATTGCAGGTTGGCAAATACAAGGCAAATATCGTTACAACTTTCAAAAACTTGGCAAAATGAACAAGTCGTTCTGGCGCTGCGTCAAACGCAACAGTGGTTGCCGGGCGAGCGACACTTGTTATAATAAGATCATCAGAATGCTTTTGAGTTTGTTTGAGTTTGATTTACATCAATATTATAATGAATAATAGTTTCTTTTTTCAACCACGATCGTCTCTCATACATTGGAATGAAAGGGAATGATTGACACCGACTGTTGGAATAACTGCGAACACGAAATACGAAAATATAAGGAAAATATTAATTAGCTTATATTACGCAACAGTTTTATTCAAACAAAATAATTCTTTATACATTTTTCATTACTGACAAGTGAAATGGTGATGTTGCCCGCAGTGCGCGAACGATTTGCTCAGCAATGCTTCAATGGTCAACCCCATTTTTCCATGACGCCCGGCGGCCGTGAAGTGGCAACCTTCGACGGCTATCGGTTCTACAGGAACAACAGGAGCAAGGGTGCTGTCGCCACGTGGTTCTGCAGCCGATCGATGGGGTCCGGCTGCAGGGCATCCGTCAGAATCGCCGACAATCAAATACTTTTCTACAAGAACGAACACAACCACGATCGTCCCTTGACTTAAGATCAATCATACGTTGGATTTGTTGCAAGGGATTGATTGATGCCTGCTAATAAAATAGCTGCGAACACGCCAATACGACAATCTTACAGTTTTATCAATATAAAATAACAATAATCGTAAATAATCGTTTAGATTTTTTATACCTTCTTACAAGTAAAATGCTAATGTTGCCCACAGGGCCATATTTTTCCGCGACGCCCGGCGGCCGGGAGGTGGCGACCTTGGACGGCCACAGGTACTACAAGAACTACAGAAGCAAAGGAACCGTCGCCACGTGGTTCTGCAGTCGATCCATGAGCCGATTCGGCTGCAAAGCATCTCTCAGGATTGCCAACAGTCAAATAATTGCTTACAAGAACGAACACAACCATGAATGATCGCTTCTTAGCTTTTAAGGCTTTTTAAATAATAAATTAATCTTTAAGTTCTAATAAATTTTATGATTTCATAGGAACGAATAGACACGAGAATCGGCACTTGATTTTAAGGTTCTGTGGTTATCATCATCACTAAATTACTTATTATTAAAAAACTGTTAGTAAGAGCCAGACACTACGTGTAATATTTGACGGAAAGCGATGTTTTCGTTTTATTCTATGTATGTGCCATGTGTAAGTGATATTAGATTCCTATTCACTACCTATCCACAAGTAAAATGGATATGGTTGCTTCCTGCATATAACCACGGCCGTGTCGTAGCTTAACTTGAAAATCCGTTTACTGTTAATCTTTAAGTTCTCCATAATAATATTGTCTTATCACGGAATTACGTGATAGGTACTTCTTTTATCTTGTCATGTAATTAAGTGAGTCGTATTTAACCATATTTTATTACTTAATGATTGTTTGATGAATGCAAGTTGCAAAATTAGATAGCTGTTACACAAATATTTTAGATTAATAATTATTAATTGTATGAATCTCCTTTTTTGTTTTCAGATGTCATGGATGAACCACGTAAAAAAAACAGACATTATTCGGAGTGCGACCTAAGACTCGCTGTCTTGGCTCGCTGTAGAAAATGTCTTAAATTCATCAATGTCAATTTACAAGGCATCAAAAAGTTTTAAAATCCCATGGTCGACATTGAAAGAGAACGTGAAGAAGTATAAAGCTCTACGAGAGAACAATCAACATGCACAAATAGTAATGTCGAAGATAGGAAGGCCGTTCGCGTTACCTGTTGAAATAGAACATAAATTAGTGGCCTACATTGATGAGATGCAAGAACGTGGTTATGGTCTGTCAGTAACCAAAATAAAGCAATATGCATCGTCATTAGCAAAAGCTGCCAATATAGACTGCCCATTCAATGAAGAAAAGGGATCTGCAGGATGGAATTGGTGGGTGAAATTTAAAGACCGCTACGGGTTGTCTTTGCGAACACCAGAAAATCGGTCAGCTGGTAGATCGAGATGCTCAAACCCGGTCGTTTTGGATGATTTTTATAAAATACTAGAAGAACAAGTAATTGAACATGTCGTCGCGGGAGGCCGGCCATCGCAATGGAGCGGTAACGCTTCAGGGGCAACAACTGAAGCGCCGTCTCCGCCGGCTGCCGCGCCTCGCTCGCCACCCGGCACGATGCATCGTCAGCGAGAGAAGTCACTACAGTCACCGATTGACCTCCTACAAGACCTTAAAGCTGACACTGCGGGCAGATGTAGTCAGCTGTAGGCCAGCTTTAGGAAGCAATTACTTTTTCAATAGTGGTTGTGATTATATTTATTGGGTTCTTATTTCAACAATTCACTTTAAGTTCATCAGATAACGTCGAGAATTCTTGAATATTTTCAGAACCGGTTGCTGACCTGACATATTCTTTCAGATTCAGAAAAGCCTACTCTTGTATCGACGATTCCCACCAAAATAGTTACAGCTAGTAGTGCAGGCAGATCAGGTTCTAAACCACCAGGTAAATATTGTGTTAAAACAGGTTTATAAATAATTACACAGCTAGAAAATTTAATCCAAATATGAATGTAGTTCCATTGCTGACGACGTCGCGGTTCGGTAGGCCGGTGATCGTGCTGGGCTCGTACCGGTTCAACCAGAACAACAGGAGCAAGGGCGCGAAGGCGTACTGGTTCTGCAGCAAGAGCTCGGCCGGCTGCCGCGCGTTCCTCACCACCGTGCATGACGTCATCATCAGGGTCAACGGACCCCACAACCACCAGCCCCGGTCCTCTCCCCCAAACAGAGCCACCACCAAAGTCATCAACTACAGCGATCTGGTCTATGCGCACGATCACCCATGATCACAAACAAAATTATGTTTAATATTTAGTAGAGGTATATTATCTATGAATTCATGTTTAGTTTTTAAAATTACTGAATTATATGTTAAAGTCTTGTTATTCATATTTGTGAACCATTTCCTAAAACACGATTGTATAAATGTGGATACCGATTTCGTATCTTATTCAACCATTTTAGATCGACTCAATCAACTTGCATCTAATCCAAGATTTACTGAGGTATATAAGCCTAAATGTTCAAGCGGCTTTTAACAGAAATAGTTAACTTTTTAGGACGCATCGATAATACAGCGAAACCCATAGTGTTGCAAACGAGGAAGGGCAAGCCGTTGTTGGTGATAAACGAGTTGAGGTTCAACTGCAAACGCGTCATAGGGCCGAAGACGTACTGGGTGTGCAACCGCGCGCCCAAGGGGTGCCGCGTCTCCATCGTCACATACGAAGACGTCATCGTCAAGGTCAACCATGAGCATAATCATACATAAAAAAATCCTACCGGTATCCACTTAATGTAATTTTCTCCCTCCTTCCCTCCTGTCCCGCTAACAACGAGAGCCAGGTAACTCAGCAAGTGACGGTACTAAGGTTTGTGGGTAGACTGTACCTAAATATAACTGTGACTGTATTGCCACATCTGACGAATATTTGAGGGTCATTTCCGGAAACTATGTGTCAAAGTAGGTAGAGATGTGGCCAGGTAGTCAGCCCCACGCCTGTGCTAAATGTTGTAATTAGACACGAAACCATCGAAGTCCTTGTTGAGATATGGATTTTAGGTACCTATTCTAGTTTATTCTAGTCATTAACATAGATTTTAGAACTTTTTCTAGTCGTTATTTTATTTTATTAGGTTATAGTTATTAAACATAGTTTTGATGTTACTTATATATTTGAATTTAATAAATGTGAGTGTATTGTGTGATAATTTTCTTGGTTTTAAAAATCCTTTGCCAGTCACCATCACGATGACTCCGTGAGAACAAGATCAGCAAATGCTTTTATTGACACGTTTCCTGCCATGCCAACTACGAGAATACTTACAGCTTGACTTGTAGTTATGTAAGAAAAAAAAATATTGGAAGCGAACGTTTAAATAAGAGTAGGTGCTCAGTTGTTATTCGTTGCAGCCGCTAAGAATACTGCCACCCCTAGTCTACTCAGGGTGTTTCGTAAAAGGCGATGTAGAGTTTTTGACCTCGGCTAAATATCTGTCCACAATGGTCTACCGCATGGTAGCGTCGATACCACCTACAATAGAATCCCCAAGGAGGGTTGACGTCAGGCAGGCGGCTGGTCATAAAACATTGCCAAATCCTTTTGCTACATGATTTTGTGCTCTACCATAATATGTTGCGCCGACCCTAACTGATTTGGGATAAGGGCAGGCAGATGGTGATGATGAGTTGTTGTTCGTTGCAGTGGCAGTGCAGGAGGTCGGTGACCGGCTGTACTTGTGGTACAAGGGGTTCCGGTACACGCGGAACCAGGAAAAATTCCCGAAGACCTGGTGGGTGTGCAGCAAGCGCGCCGCCATGCAGTGCCGCGCCTCGCTCGTCACGCTCTACAACAAAGTCATCAAAGGCAACCACACGCATACACACTCGCTATGAAATCTTATAGATCTGAAGATAATCTAGCACTAGCTTGATGGTAAACGTGACCGAGAATAAAAAAATAAAAAAATAATCCGACTTTACAATATAGAATTGTTCATTTTTAATTACCACTTGGCACCAGTCTGCATCACCTCTTGAAAACCGTACTGAACTGGTTTCAAACTTGAATTATTTTGCAACTGAATCGTCCTCTCTGTTTGACAGTGCAATGGCTGCTTAGTTCTCAAGGCAAGCCTGTGGCGTTGCTGGGCGGGTACAGGTTCTACTGCGCCCAGCAGCGCGCCCACACCGACCGGTGGCAGTGCACCAGCAACAACCACACGCGGTGCCGCGCCGCCTTCACCAGCACCAAGACTGAACCAAGACTCATCGTACACAGGAACTTTGAACATAACCACCCGCCGACCAAAAACGTTTACGTAAAGAACGGTGTTTGCTTCAAATCATAATGTAACTGTAACAAATATTTTTGTACATGAATTTACGAAGAGAACACGGAAATTGAACGATTTTTATATACAACGTGTTACAAAGCAACCCATAAAACTCCCATACAAACGGAGTTCATTTTGTATGGGAGGTCCAAATTTTTTTTGCATATTTCGACCCATGTTCCATAAGGAAAGTTGTTCAGTTTTACGAGTACCTTGACCACCTTTAAGCTTTATTGGTTGTTTTGTAACACCCAGTATATGGAGTTAATTAATCAAAGGTAATTGAAAGTGTCTGTTAAATAAATTATAAAAAAATAAAAAGAATTGTGCCGTAGCTACACTGTTTCTTTTCCCCATTCCAAAAAAGCCAGCAGCGGGTGTTCCGGGTTAGGTATATGTGTATTCGTAAATATATGAAGGAAGTTGTTTACATTTCTAACTAGTCTTTATTCGAATTTGTACGACAAATTAAGAAAATACCTTCCATCACAAGAAGCTTTTAAATAAAAGTAATCAGTGTTATTATTTTGAATTTTAAATGCAAAGAGAACTTTTACAGTGACTTGGGTAAAAAACGCGGCTGGAAAGAAGCTGGCGATTGTGGATGGGTATTCGTTCTACATGGAGCGCAGTTTCACGCACACCAGCGGTGGCGCTGCACCTTCTACCAGTGCAGAGTAGCCTTCAAGCTCGCGCTCGCTGACGGCTCCATTAGTTACTGCAATAACACGACACATATACATTCAGCAACACAATTCGTCATTAAGGATGGTGTTTTAGATACTTTGTGATTTTGCCATACCCACACATTTTATTTTGCGTGAAAAAATAAACTTAATTTGTAATAAAATAGATTTATACTATGCGGCGTAGATTTCAGCTACGAAGTACAACAATTTGTATGTGCTACACTTCGTAGCAAGTACATTAACTGCTATGTTGCTAAAGAAAGACATCAACGCAAACCTGCTCATAATAAATCTAAATGATTAAACAAATAAAAGTTATGTAAAAAATACTTTTATCTACACTCAGTTCGTAATATTCGTTTTACAGAATCGGAAGTACGAAAGTAATGAACTGCATTACGAATATACAGCCTTTAAAAAAAAACTTTCATACTACTGGCAGCTACATAAAGTAACTCGATTTCTAGTATTTGAAAAAAAATTAAACGAATTGACCCGCGTAACAAATTGTAATCTGTTCCAATTTGACACTGGCCATCAGTAAGTCGAATGAAAAAACAAGTGTCACCCGCGGCGGGACGACACTTGAAATTATGAGGACTTATTTATTATTAAATCTTTGCTTCAAATCATTTTTCGAATTAAAATTCACCGATAAATGCTATTTAATTTTAAAAGTTGTTCAGTTTTTATGAGCCTCCATTTTAACGTTTAGTTAAAAAGTTACTTATGTACAAAAGTCGTTCAGTTGGTGGTTCAGTAGATAGGCTTGCAATCGCCATAGTGCAGTGCGGAGGTGTGAATTATTTTTCATAGTTTTTCTTGTAGAGTGTAGATAAAATAGTGTATGCAACTGCAAATAATTAGGCTTTAGAATGCTCGTGTCAAACTATTCAGATCAGAGATATAGACACTCACATCCTAAAGCCTCTCATTATTAGGCAGTTGCATAAACTACTATAGTTTTCCAGAATCGTGTCCTTTATGTTGTAAGCATTGTATAAATTAATTAGGGTAAAATATTTATTGTTTTTAAATTGTATGATGTTATTTAGATACCCGTTCAACTGACGCTCTTTCCTTTAACTTCAGTTATGTTCGTACAGAACAAGGCTGGTAAGCCGCTAGCTCTGTACGGCGGGTACTCGTTCTTCCTGGAGGCCTCGTACACCACCACCAGGAACTGGGCTTGCACGAGACGAGGCCGCAACGTGCGCTGCAAGGCGCGCCTCATCACCGCCCCCGATGGATCCATATTCCGCGCAAACCCTGTGCACGTACATCCACCTTCCAACTATGTCATACGGGATGGTGTGTACTACAAAATATAATCAACCATATAAGTGGACTAGTCGAACAAAGTACCGCAATTTAGTATGGACTCTATTAAGTTAATTTAAGGGGGGAGCTCCTATGAAGCGAGCTGAAAACGAGCTACGTTTTCCTATATATTACATAATCTAGGACACGTCATTATCAGAAAAAAATTGAATTTTGTTCTACAAAATATGGGGAAAAGCTTCCTGAAACGCAAAAATCGAAGTTTATCCCAAAATACTAAGAAATAAAAATGTGAAGTTACCTCTATTTTTCACTGTTATCATGACCATGCTACCATATTGTACAAATGTTTTGCGTCAATGGTTATTGAAAATTATTAAACTTTATATGATTATTACTCACTATTCAATGTTGAACTCATCACAGATGCAACTTTTGATAAACCTACACCATTATCAAGTAATCTTGCGACAAACTTACTGTTTCCGGATTCATTCCAAGGAATCAATGGTTGATAAAAGGTATTTGTTTTGATACGTTTCCCCTGCAGTCAAAACTGACGTGGAATGGGTCATAGATAAACGTTATATGAGGCAGACCCACCAAACTGTTCATTTGTACCCATTTGCACCACATTTTGAGGCAATAATTCTATTATAGCAAGAAATTTGTCGTAACTTATTTTCCAACTTTTATAATGGCATTTTGCCCAATGATATGACAATTATGCCAATGTCAGTACTACTTTGATTCATTGGGGCGCAAGATAAAAACGAGGTAGGTAGTCGTACTAAAAAAAGTTACAAATCAACCAATAAAACCGAAAGGAGGTCAAGTTACTCATGAAACTGAACAACTTTCCCAAGAAACGTATGTCGAAGAATGAAAAATCATATTTTAACTCCCATACAAATGCACTAGCCGAGCGATTTAGTTTGTATGGGAAGCCCATTTTTATATTTAGTCATATGTTCTTGAGTTAAAGTTGTTCATTTTCATAGACTGGTTCACCCTTTAAAATATTGTTTGTAAAGAAGGCCTTGTATGCCACAAATGGAATGTCAATCATGTTTAAACTTGCATTTATACCGTGATCACACATGCGACTTTTTGTCGCGCGACACACGTATTACTTGTTCCTTTGCACATGTGTGAAAGGGACTACAAATAAGTCGCCGGCCAAAGTCTCTTTAGTTTAAACGCGCGGTTACTGATAATTTTGGGAAGTTCGAATAGGGTTACGAATTTATTGAGTAGGTAGGTACCTATTTGATGACGTTATGGTAACCCTGAATCCTTGGTATAACCTGATTTATAAAAAGGGGACCCGAAATGGCAACATTATTGTTGACATCTTGCTCAAAAGACATGTAACATGAAAAAGACGCAAACAATAATGTTCCCATTTCCGGTAAATTCTTCTACGAATCAGGTTGTAATACCGAAATATACCATAAATTGTATAAAGCAATGAATTCCCTTTATAAGGATACCTATTTCAAGACCAAAAATCACAGGATTATCCAAATAAAAATGGATTAAAAACCTTCACAAAAAAACCTTTGACAAAAAAGCAAGCCATAGAAATCCCAAAGATTTAGAAATTTTCTCGGTTAGTCAAAAGTGAACGCCTATCTAGCTGCACAATACTCCGCACGTGCCGCATTAAATTTAATTAAGTTCAAATATTGAAGTGACCCTCTTCTACCTACAAAACTGAACAACTTTTATAAGAAACAAAAAATAATACTTTTACAACATTTTCATGTGTTTTTTTTTTTCATATTTCGACCTTTGCTGTTCCTTATGCGCACCCTGCATTTTTGCTATCAGTTATGTATGTATTAGTATCTCAACCTATGTTTTATTTGTTTTTTTCAATTGCGAGATCTAGTCGCCGACACTTTGAACCTTTAAGAATAATATAGCGCTTATATGAGGTGAAATTTTACTAGTGACCGATAGCGAAAACTCAGAACCGGCTAGTGATAAGGAACAACTTTCCCAAGGAACATAGGTCGAAATACAAAATAATTTTGGACCTCCCATACAAAATTGCCGATCAGCAGATTTGAGTTACTATGGGAGGTCAAAATATTTTTCGTTTTTCGACCTATGTTCCTTTATGAATGTTGTTCATTATCAATAGCCGGTCCTGAGATTTCGCTATCGGTCACTAGTAAAATTTCACGCTATATAATATAGCGCTGTGAGTGCATTAAAACTCCAATACATTGAACCTTTCTGTCAGAGTTTTTCAGCAGCAACTAGTAGGCCTCTGACATAGTTTTGTAAAGGTGCCATTTAAGTAATCAATCATACTTATTCTGACAAAGACTTAAGTGCTTAAAGTGCCTTCAAAAGCACGAAACTATCTTTTTCCGGATAATCAGGTGGTTTAGGTTGTAACCTAACCAAAGGCTGTTTTTTTACTGGTAAGTTTTAAATAACTGGACGCTGGCAAAAGTGTCTTCATATTATATGAATAAACTGATTGACCATAGTCGTCCATCAATAAAAAAAATATTTTTGTCAAAGTTCGCGCGAAGTGCGTATAATGATAGGTACTGGCCACTTGCACTTTCGGAAAACTTTTTCTTCCAAGAGTTTCTTAGTAAAATGTAAGTATGATCGATTCACAATATAAAGGTTTATTTTTGGATGAATTTATTCTTTTCTTTTACTGAATGTGAAGAAATATCAAGCAAACTAACAGTTCAATGTAAGGACGTCATTATTTTACTATGAATATTGTTTGGATCACCATTCAACATGCAACGTTTTTACCCACGACGGAACGGAGACGGTATATGCGTTTGGGGTGAGAGAATGTGTGTGTGTTTGTGCAAACCTATGTTACCAAATATCTCCCAAACCAGTGGTCCGATTTTGATGCGGTTTTCAGTAATAGATTCGGATTTTTTTGGTGCATGTTCTTAGGTAGGTATTACGTGAAAAACTCACCAGGGGGCGCTGCAATAAACATTTGTTTGTGCCAATCAATGTTCCCAATTATCTCCAAAACCACTAGTCCGATTGTGATGCGGTTTTCAGTAATGGGTATCATTTTGATTGGTGAATGTTCTTAGATAGGTTTTATGCTTTTAAATCACCAGGGGGCGCTGCAGTAAGCTTTTGTTTGTGCAAATCAGAAGAAACCGTAAATAAATCTCCTTAACCAAAACTTTTTGATAATATCATGATCTAACTCGGTGATCTAATAAAATCTATGGAAGTAAATGTCATTGAGTTGACGTCTTGCAAAATCAAAATATTTATGTTTGTTTCAACTAAAATAAATTGATTTTTGATTCAATAATATTAATGAAATGTATCATCACAATATCATGAATAATAATAAATCATGGAGACATTTTGTGCAAAATGGTCATTATAAAGTTTAAATCCGCAAGCTTTGCCAATGCAAAACATGTCATAGAAAATAATCACATGCAGGTAATTTTTTATTATTATATTGATTTACTGATCAGACAAAACAAACTATTACTTCTTTCTTACACAATGTGTACCTAAAGCTAAGACCTAAAGCCAACAGATATCTCAGCTCCCTGGTTCACCGACGAAAACGAGTCACTGTAGGATTTTCTCTGCATGGCTTGGCTGGCATAGAAGATACCTAGTAAAAATATTGACCTAACAATAACATACCTACTTGATGATTATTATATTGCAGTGCAGCTGTCTTCGGGATGATCTTCATACGATTGCTACCGCAAATTTTGTAATGCCCTGCAGACCCCGGTTTTTGGGCATAAACTTGAGTGAAAATTAAAATAAGACCATCGATATCTGTATAAAAAATCATAAATTCCTGAAAGAGCTGTTATTATTACTTCACTCTGATATTGATCATATAAATATAAACCATTTTAGCTAATCTGTTTTCATTTACCTTATCTAACTAAGATCTTAGTCTAAGACAATATTTATAAACAGACAATATTTTGACTGTTTGATTATGAAGAAATAACATAGGGTTTGAGGGAAGCTTCGTGTCCTTCTCATAGAAAGACAATAGAAGCGCAGGTCCAGATACTAGAATTAAGGACCAACATCAGAGGGTTGAGAAGTGTTTCCCCCCACATAGAAAGACAATAGAATGTACAGATTTTTACAGAGCGACGAGTATGAATGAACAGCCAACAGCAGGAGGTTGAAGGGTACTTGCCCCTTGGCAAATGTTTTTGAGTTTCGACTATCGTGCCCTGCAATTTATGGAAAGCGACTGCCTGACGAAGAATGAGTGGAATCATTACATTTTCTATTTTACCAAAACTCTTATTCCATTGAAAAGATGCAGTCGCTGGTGCAATGTCTACCCATTTTCATCTTACCGACTTCTGCCATTAAACCGGTCATCAAATTGCACTAGGACTTTTTTTGGACAGCTCTCCGTCTTCCAACTTGTCTCTTCTTAAACCTGCCCACTCAACCACTGAATCCTGAACCACTTTCATGCTGCCATTGAATAATCCTTATTATATAAGGTCCTATTAAATACAATGCAAATATTTTTAAGGATATGTTCTACTTACTAGTGAAACTGAACAACTGTTCTTAGTAAAAAAAAACGAAATATGAAAAACTAATTTTGGACTTGCCATCCAAAAATAGCCAAAATATATGTCAGTTTCTATGGTACAAACGATTTTATTCATATTTAGAAAAATATACATAAAAAGTTGTTCAGTTTCACGAGTCGAACACATCCTGCAGATATTTGCATTGACTTTAATAGAGTTTAAATTATTTTAACGACGTACCTACGCACACATATTTTATCAGTAGATATTTTCTACTCACAAAACAAAACAACTCTTCATCGAAATGATAAAAAAAACTAGATTTCCCGTGACGAACTTTTTCAACATGTTTGTATGCGAAGTCCAATTTTCTTCTTCTATATTTTGATGTTTTTTTTTTCACTTTTGTGAGTAACATACGCCTTTAAAAATGTTGTACCTAATTAAACTTAACCAAATATAGATATTATATATTATTTTAAACCTATTCTCTTTAAAAAGAGTAAAATAAAAACAAAATTAAAAATTTTGAAAGTACCCACGACGGTAAAATGATGTTGAAAAGGATAAAATTTTGAAACCCCGACTTTAATAATCTATGTGATAAATAAGAGACATTTCACATTATGTAAAAGCTTTTGTACAATTGAGTTGATTTAATTTCTCACTGAGTCAGACATAATATGAACAACAAAGTATTCGCTTTTTTAGGACTTTCTTACGTATGTATTTGGTTCTCGAAGATGTAGGTATAGCAATCGCATAGGTAATTAACTCCTTAAGTTAATAAATAACTCTAGAAAATACGTCGGGGGCTGCTCTATCAATATTTAAAACTTCAACACAGCCCCCAACGTATATTCTAGTGTTATTTATTAACTTAAGGAGTTAATTACCTATGCGATTGCTATACCTACATCTTCGAGAACCAAATACATACGTAAGAAAGTCCTAAAAAAGCGAATACTTTGTTGTTCATATTATGTCTGACTCAGTGAGAAATTAAATCAACTCAATTGTACAAAAGCTTTTACATAATGTGAAATGTCTCTTATTTATCACATAGATTATTAAAGTCGGGGGTTTCAAAATTATTTTATCCTTTTTCAACATCATTTTACCGTCGTGGGTACTTTCAAAATTTTTAATTTTGTTTTTATCTATACAATAACCTACAAAGAATAATCCGCAAATAGTTTGATATGCTGCTGATAGTACGTACCTACCTAAATTTTCTAAGATTGTTGGAATGGTGAGTGACACCTCTGTAAAACTACTCATTGACCAGCTCGGACACGACTTCCGAATATTATTTAAATTTCGAACCTTCCGGTAGAGGAGGGGGCGGTAGGAGCCTTAAGTGCAGACTGTAATATATTAAGTTACATATTGTATTGTTTGGTGTGGTCACTGAATAAAGTTTATTCTATTCTATATTATGCCTCCTTTGCAGTCACAATAGTAAAAAATGCCTTTGGGAAGCCATTAGCGTTGTTCGAGGATTACAATTTATTTTTGAATACTATAAATCGACTTACAACTGGGTATGTACAAGGAAAAGAAGCAGACAGTGTAAATTGCGTGTGGGTACCATATATTTATAACATTTATTAAAGAAGACCTTTTTGCGGTAAATAGACATTTGTTGCTAAAATACAAAAGAATCTTGAAACTGCGTCCATACTAGAGATGAAAATTACCTTGAAACTTTCCTTTTCTGAGGTAAGTTTCCTGAAAGTTACCTGAAAGTTTCCTGGCGAGGAAGTTTTCAAATCTGATTATTTACCTTAAGAAAACACTTGTTATATTAATTATTAACTTATAATTGCTTAATTTTCTTCTGTTATCTACAGTTTTGATGGAACAGGGAATATAATAAGTCCGGTTTTATGCTTTTTATTGGAAAAGGTGAGGTAAACAAGTAAGGAAGGAAGTTTGAAACAACTATAAATGATAAAAAATGTATATTTGTTTAAATAATCACATGAAAAAGTGTACGAGATCAATTAGATATAGAGTTAAGTACAACTGAGAGCACGTTAAACTTATACTTTGGATTTTCTTTTGTTTTTAAAATGTGTAACTGTAACTGTAAAGTTTGCTCTGCTTCTCGCGTCGAAACCTATCTAGGGGAGAGGGGGGCGGCTTTGCACAGGGGCAGCTATGAACAAGCTAAATACTGTCTGCGTGTCTTATGCAATAACGATGAAAACGGCTTTAGTTTAATGTTTATAATAGTCAGCATCCCTGTCATCGACAATTTTTCGAAGTCAAAAACCGGCCAAGAGCGTGTCAGACACGCCCACAAATAGGGTTTCGTAGTCAACGTTTAAATATCAGGTTTTTCAGCATTACAAACTTAATTTTGTTGCTGGTTTGTTAGCAGCAGTATGATGACCAACCGCAAATAGAAAAATTAAATTTTTCCTGAAACCTTTAAGGGTACGATATCCGTTATAGTTTTCATTGTAACTTCAGATTGTAAGCTATATTCCATATTTATTTCAAATTTTTAGCGTTTATACTTTAGACGTTACAGCTGGAACAAATTATGGGTCAAAAACGCCCTTTTTAAAAGCAAATATCTCGTGACAGAAACATTTTAGAGAATTTGTTTTAAAGAAACCTCACCTTAATTTTAAAAGACCTATTCCACGATACCCTACTCAATATTACAGAAGAAAAAATTTTTTTTTGCTCCCCTTTCACTTGTATGGGAGGGGGTCCAAAAAACATTTTAAATATTTTTTTCTTAACATTTCTATATTTGGGTCAACACGATCTATCTTCACACCAAATTTCATGTCGATAGCTCTAAAACTGACGAAGATATGAGGGCGCGGCATACAGACAGACAGACAGACAGACAGACAGACAGACAGACGGACATGACGAAACTATAAGGGTTTCTAGTAGACTACGAAACCCTAACAAAAAAAGCGGATGTTATTGACTGTTTTTGTTTTCGGATGAGTTCGATGTACATTTTTTCAAAAGTTGTAAGAGTTTTTCTGGTTATTCTTACGTTTGGCGGATTTACACGTAGGTATATTTATCCTAATTTGTGTATAATTATATGTCTAGTTCACCTATTATTTAAATCCCAGAGTAAATGCTTATATATAAATTCTGATAAAGAAAGCCATGAGGTATGCTTGGGGCGGCTTTGAATAAATTTTGAGGGGCACATTTGAACATACAAAGTTGCAAGAAATATGCATATTTCGCTCTAATAAATATGAGATAGAAACAGTAATAAACTTTTTGTTCAAAAGTGCCCCAGGCTTGTTCAAAACTGCCCCGGGGTGGGGCAGCTTTTAACGCTTTCCGCGCTTGTAGAAAAACCGGCGTAGCACATTTTCGTGTAGGTAAAGCTATTTTAAACCTCAGATAGTTTTAATACACCATACACAAAAATATTAAGAAAGTTATCTATTTTGAAAGTTACAACCTGTTTTGTAAATTCTGAACAAAGCTGCCCCCTCTCCCCTATCTACGGGCCTGCGCACACTTGAGACAAAACTGTCTGGCATCGGCGCGTATGCACGCTCCATTAAGTACATTGAACTCAACTCAACATAGATGGCGTTATCTGAGGATTTGAAAAATAAACAACGAGTTTTAAGTAAAAAAAAAATACGTAGTAAATAACAAACAAAATATTAATTTTTAACCTTATCTTCATTTAAACATACTTTAATCACTAACTTTTTACGTTGAAAAGACATTTTTGAAAACTTCCTCGCGAGGAAACTTTCAAGTAACTTTCGGGTAAATTACCTGAAAATTACCTCGAAACTTTCAATGTTTCGGAAACTTTCAGAAATTTTCATCTCTAGTCCATACGGACTACTGGTGCGAATCTGCGAGGCATCAGGAAGTAAGGTCACTTTCATACCTGAAGTGATGAACTGAAATCGAAACAGTTGCCTACTTATTTTGCAAATATACTTTTCGTCTTTCGTTCTCTTTCACTTGATCAGCGTAAAAACTGAAGTAAGCCCCATACAAAAGAAACTTTTATAAGTGTAGTGTAGCTAAGTTACGAGATCGTATGTTTTCTTTTCAGTCACGTTAGTAAAAAGTACCGCAGGAAAGCCTCTGGCATTGTTCGAAGGCTACAATTTGTTTTTGGACAAGATATGGAAGACTACGTGCAACTGGGCGTGTACACGGAACGGCAGCACTAGCAAGTGTAAAGCGCGCTTGGTCACCACACTTGATGGACACTTCATTCGGAAGAAAGCAGAACATAACCATCCACCACAAAAATATGTTGTCCGTGACGGCATTTATATTAGACTCTAAATAAAAGTAAAAACCGGTGTGGTCTATTCAATTGTTTTTTTTAAAGATAGCTTTTTGCCTAAATATAAATACGTTTCTTCAGGTATGTTATAGCTAGGTTATGTAATTTTCTGTCCTCTTTTCAGTTACAATTGTAAAAAATGGCCTTGGGAAGCCAATGGCGATATTTGAGGACTACAATTTGAAGTTGGACTCTAAAAGCAAGAGCACGTGCAACTGGGCGTGCACGCGGAGTGGGAAGTGTGGGGCACGCGTCTCCACTACACACGATGGTCGCGTCATTCGCAGGATTGGTGAACACAATCATTTGCCACAAAAATATAGGATTGTGAAAGGATTTTATGTAAAAATGTAACTTTGTCATTGAATGTGTTTTTGTATCCTCAGTGTTATTCAGTAAATAATTCTATGTATAGTGAAATTAGGAAATTATATCATTTATGTAGTGAACACGCATTGGCATTTTAAGTTAAGAGATAAAGTGTTTAAGGAAATAGTTTTTTAGCGCTTTCAAATAGAAGCTTGTTTAAAAACGTTTTTTTACTTCTAATTTATTTTAAAACTGAGTCCTTAAATTCCGAAACTTGCATTCAGCGATCAGTGGGACGACGCGTCACTTTTTTAGGAAATTCTGAACGTTAACTTTAACAAAATTATTGACAATTCCAGAAACCGCCAAGAAGCCCCTTTCGAAGGAGTTAGATTTCCGCCTGGACTCGCCCATCCCACATAAGTTAGATACTGGAGTCAGCGAGCGCGTGTAGACTCTGAAGAAGAACGTGAATTCCAGGCGAGGAAACGGTTCTACAGAGAACTGATGCAGAAGAAGGTTCTCGAAAAGCGGAGACTTAATAATCACAGTGAAATACACACGGAAGGAAAACATTTACGAGAACCTTCTAGCAGAAATGACAAAATCCTAGTTGATCTTGTGTCCTCTGATTCTGAAGAGGAGCGTGGATATCAGGCAAGAAGAATGTGGCACCGCGGAGAAAACTCGACATTGCGTCAGAAGGATGAGAAACAGAAGACTCGTGTAAATTCTGAAACTCAGCAGCATGCATTTTTTTCTGACGGTAGTGGGAATAAACCGGAAGATCCCGTGTACTCTGACTATGAAGTGGAACGTGAATATCCACGCAGCAGGAGTTGGTATCGTGATGACGAAACCGAACTTAAAGCTAGAGCTGGGAAATATCAGGACTCAGACCAAGGGGAAAACGAAGAGCATTTTGAAGAGGGGAAGAAAACGTACAACAAGCATTATTACTCTAATTCTGATGATGTACGTGCTAAGAACTTAGGGAGGAGGAGGTCTCTTTAGGATAAAGCAGATTGACATTATCATATGGTTTTTTTGTAAGGTTCAGAGCAGTCTTGATTTAACACATACCTACGAAGGTTTAAAAACATTTTACTATATATGACTCTTTCGAATACAGTAGGTATGCTGACTAGATGTACAAATATAATCAACTTATTTGCGTTACAATCAAGGTTAAAATAAATATACGCAACAATATAGCGACGCGTTTACTATCCTCAAGAGCAGCCAAGTAATAAAATATATAAAAACGCGAATTTCTGAAACTGCTCTTAAGAACTAGGCTTCATTTCAAAAAGTTTATTAGACATTTTTTTTTCGTGACTTGTATTAAACCTAGTAAATACTTTTTCTCCAATTTGCTCGGAAATGGCTTCATTACTTTAAAAAAAGAATACGTCAATGGGCTCATTTATGTAGTCAAGGCGCAGAGGACTGTAATAGAAATTGCCGGACTAGGCCGGTAAAAAAAGGGTTCTTAAACTTCACACTTTCGTGATTAGGTGTTTTATGGAACACAATTTGTTTGAAGTTTGAAGGCTGAATGTGAATTTCCCGCGCATTCTTTATGAAACGGAACGTAAGAAAAACCAGCGCATGCGCTTTCGAAGTTACGAAGTGTCAATTTTGTCACGATTTAAATCTAATGAGAGTATTTCTTTGATTTAAATATTTGTTTCCTTGCAAATTGGAGAAAAGTACTATACGAACCTCGGCCGAAATAACAATTTCTGGTCTCGTTTACTTTAGAAGGCCTCGACTTCGTCTCGGCCTTCCAATGCCACTTGACCAGAAATTGCTATATACTCGGCCTGTGACGTAATGTACTATTACAGGCATTCAATTCGTGCAAAATAGATTTGGAAGACCGTTGATTATTTACAAGGAGCATTGCTTCTACTTGCACATGCAGAACAAGAGCACGCGGCGCTGGTGCTGCACCTCCAGGACGCACTCCAAGTGCAAGGCGAGCCTCATCTCCACCCCGGACGGCACCCTCACCTACGTCAAAGCGGAGCACAACCATACACCGCCTAAATTCATCATCCATCACGGAGTCTATATTAAAGCTAAAGTCTAAATAGTTAAATACCCCCTAGTCAGTATCTAGTTATCAACTTTAGAAATAATAATTCATAATAATTAAGTACTTACCTATATTTACCAAATGTATGATTGTAACTGCTTTTAGAAAGTGAGTGTTATGCAGATAGAAGAGGTCTGAAATGTAAAATGGAATACGTAAGTCGTGCGTTCGTATATTGAACGCTATTGGGTGGGAAGGGGGTGCCTTTACACCAAGGAAATGTGAATTCTAATAAAAGTAGCTCCTCTGTGACGATTCTTGCTATATTACATTTAAAAAAACAGTAGATAAGTATTTACGTTTTGCCAGTGAACAATCTAGAATAAGGTGCTATAATCTGAATTGTAATTTCTTAAGACTTTTTTTATCTGCCAGATGGATTTCTCATTGAATAATCAAACTAGAGTAGAAAGGTATTTATTTAATTTACCGAAAATAATTCACCCTGACTTGCTCCCAAATACAATCCCACAGTGAATTCAAAAATCAAGTGTTTTTCAGGAATGATCTGGGTGCGTAACACTTCAGGGAAACAACTTGCTATCTACAAAGGAAACAGTTTCTTCCAGAAATCTAAGAGCATGACAATAAAGACTTGGTACTGTACCAGACAAAGTAGCGACTGCAAAGCTCGTTTCACCACCACCATCGATGGCTCCCTGGTCCAAGTCAGCAGTAACCAGCACAACCATGCCCCGCCAAGATTTGTTATTCGCGATGGAGTTTATTTTAAAATTTAACGAGATATTAAGTTGTTGTTTTTTAGTTAAATTTCCCTTTTGTTGGCTATCAGTAACATGAATAAAATATGCATCTGAAAGACAACCAACGATCTGCATGACCTTGATGAGTGTAGGTAGCAAATCCTTTGCGGGATGAGCAGTTCAGGAAACTGATCAACAATATCAAATGAAGTAAGGAACATTATTGCATCAGTATAGGAATTATATACGATCACTTGAACCTGGCCTTTCTGTGACCTGGGTCTAAATTTTCAGTTACTTATGTGCTGAACAGAGCTGGGAAGACGACAGCGGTGTACCGTGGCAACTCATTTTATTTGCATAAGGTGCTGCAGTCGACGAAGCGCTGGCCGTGCACGCGTATGAAGTGCCGCGCGTGCCTCACCACCACCACCGACGGTGTTCTGCTGCGAGTCAATAATGACCACAACCACGAACCACCGAGATTCGTCATTCATAATGGCATATATACCAAAATTTAAAAAGACAGTAATAAGCTGTTCTAGCTTTTCTTAAATATAGGTTCTTCTTACAGATATGACTGTTTTATTTCAGCGGCTTTCTACAAATTATTTAGAATTTAGTTTCTTGCGTTGTCCTCTGATACAAAATCAACGATTAGCTGAGTTCTGTTCTTGACTATTCTGTGAACTGGGCTTAAATTTTCAGTTACCTATGTGCTGAACAGAGCTGGAAAGAAAATAGCAGTGTACGGTGGCAACTCGTTCTATTTGCATAAGGTGTTTGGGTCCACGAAGCGCTGGCCGTGCACCAGATACGGCATGAAGTGCCGCGCGTGCCTCACCACCACCATGGACGGTGTCCTGGTGCGAGCCAATGATATCCACAACCACAAACCACCGAGATTCATCATTCATAATGGCATAATTATATACCAAAATTTAAAGAAGTGAAGAACTGTTCTAGTATTGTTCGAAAATAGATTTTCAAATATATTATGCTTGTTTTATTTTATGACTTTTATATTTTTTATGCCTGTTTTAAATATTTCTATTAGTAGTACGGCTTGTTAGCCAAAAGTACAGTCCCATCCGCACTAAGGCATAAAGGGCATGAAACTTGGAAACATTCATTTGATAGCCTGTCCCCCACCCAAATTATTAATTGTACGTGTCAAAGTTACGTGCATGCCAAGTTTCATGCTTTAATGCGGATGGGACCCTACCTTCATACAAACTTTAGGCTAAGAAGCCGTACTATAGGTACAAATTATTTTAAAGGCGAATTTATAAAAATCTCGCTTGTGGACGTTGTTTCCCTTAAAGTTAATTCTTTATTTCTTTAGACTTTTACTCTCGACTGTATAGACGAAATAATAGTGAAATTTTTTTGTGAGTTTAATTGCTTTTGCCGGCTATTATTTTATATTGCCTTCTGTTCTAATAAAAAAATCTTAAATGTTATATTAGATATAATAATACAAAACTGTTTCATTATTTTTAGTCCAATGGGTGCACAACAGATGCGGCAAAGAACTTCTGGTGTTCGGTGGATATTCGTTCTATCAGCAGCAGCGAAACAGAAAGACCGACAGATGGGCTTGCACCTCTCTCGGCGGGGTCAGGAACTGCAGAGCTCGCATCATGGTCACCAAGGACAGGAAGATCGTTAATTTACTCGACGCGCATAATCATGCGCCACCAAAATATTTGATAGAGAATGGAATTTTCTTTAGGTTTTAGATTGTTGTTTCAATTCATTCATGAACCAAGAGAAAAACAAAAACTTTTTAAGGCGCATCGTTACGTCATACAAACGAAAATCTGAACTTCAACCGAGTTAAACATGAGCTAAACAACAATTTTATCAAAAAACTTTATGTGGAATGATGAAGGCTCACGTAAATTTGTCGCAAAACTGCTTAGAGTAAAAAAAATATTCTGTATATTCTCCACAAAAAAATTAAACGTGTTTATTGCAGCGGTAGCTCCATCTATGTGCATAAAATGGCGAAACGGTTCTTACCGAGAAATCTGATGGTTAAAAAATTATTTGTTTTATTTTGCGAAAATTTTATAGAAGCACGTGACTTCCCATCAAGTTTTTTAATCATATTTTTGTCTCACTTAAAGACGTAACTCCATTTAACTTTTGTATGGATAACGATCCACCTTAACATGGCTGATGTGCGTGACTGTTTTTATTAAAAAAATATGTACTAAGTAGGTGAAGTATAAATGCCTAATACCTACAAGGCTTGTGCTTTGAGGTATTGTGTTTTTGATCTGATAGATGTAAGCAGCGACATGATAATTAAATGACTGAAAGTTTAAGAGCAATTGTACATTTCCTTACCGTGGGGTGGGGCATTCATGTATTGGGTATGCAATGGTTCGACTTAATCAGGCATTGAATCAAGAATAATACTTACCTACTTATTTATGCATTGTAGTATGCACCTGCAATTATAGTATGATTTCAGTAACCTGGGTTCGTAGCACATCTGGCAAGGATATATTGTTGTTGGACGGGTTTTCCTACTACATGCAGTCTCAAGCAAAGACCACTGACCGCTGGGTGTGCACGTCCAACAGCGGCGTGAGGAAGTGCAGGGCTCGCGTCCTCTTGACCAAGGACAGACAACTTGCAAGTTTACCCTCCGCACCCCAGAGCCATCCGCCGCCTAACATTGTTATACATAATGTAATTTGCTTTAAAGTTTAGACCTTGGATCCACATTATGTGATCACATATTGAATCCTTATATATTGTTTATGTAGTTGATTTCAGTAACCATCGTTACAAATATTTGCCGTGTGATGCCGGCTTAGATTAGTATCACCCCATTTCTTTCCTGTGGGTGTCGTAAGAAGCGACTAAAGGACTCGAGGGTTTCATGACGTGTATTGCAATTTTAGGCGACAGGCTGACAACCTGTCACTATAGCGATACACGACAATAGCTAAACCAGCCCTCAAATATTTGTCAGACGTGGCGATAACGACCGTTTTTACGGCCGTTGACGCTCTGCCTACCCCGCAAGGGATAAAGGCGTGATCTGGCAAAAAGGGAATTATTATTGGGCGGTTATACCTTTTAGTGGTTTTGCACGAGTAGAAAGAAAGTGTAAAGCTTGTATCAGTTATTACCAAAGATACAGAACACATCATAAAACCACCATCAGAACCCCATACTCACCTGCCGACTGAATTTATTATAAGTACGTAATGGGATTTTAAGAAAAAACTGGAGCTGCTTAAGTAGAATAATATACATAATCATAAGAAAGCACCTTTTTTAAATATCAAATCGTATAATAAGTTTATAAATGAAGGTATTAGTTTTCCGTATCAGTGAATTTCTTAGTTACTACATTGATACCGGCAACTCGAGGTAGCTAATCTAATAAAAAATGGTGTTTCGTTTTAGTGACCTGGGCTCACAATCAATCTGGCAAAGAGGTTCTGTTGTATAATGGCTTCTCGTTTTGTCTGCACGTGCGACAGAAGTATACGGACCGCTGGGTCTGCACCTCTAATAGCGGAGTCAGGAGATGTAGAGCTCGCGTCTTTATAAACAAAGACAGACAGATAGCACTGCAACCTTATCACCCGAAACCCATAACCATCCGCCACCGAAATATGTTATACGAAATGGAATTTTCATTAAACTTTGAAAATATTTAAGTTTAAGATATTCTTACCTATTGTACCTTAAAAAGTTGATTATTTAAAAAGTAAAATATTATTCGCCTTCTACTTTGCAAATAACTTTTCATACCTAAATATGGTTGTAATTTAGTGCGATAACACATACTAATAATTTAAAGTAAGTAAGTACCTAGTACCTCCATTATAATCAAGTGGTGGTGTCTGTTTTCAGTAACTTGGGCGCGCAATTCATCTGGCAAAGAGGTTCTGTTGTATGGCGGTTTTTCCTTCTTTCTGCAACTGCAACAAAAGCAAACAGACCGTTGGGTGTGCACTACCAGTGGCGGGCTCAGGAAATGCAAAGCTCGCATCTTCATGAACAAAGACAGACAGATAACAAGTATTTCATCCGATCATCATAACCACCCGCCACCTAAATACGTTATACGTAATGGGATTTTTATTAAATTATGAATATAAGTGGTAAAATTGAAAATAAGAGAGTGTCTTCTACCCAGAACTGGTGTTTGATTCCAGTCGTCGGTTCACAATTTGTCTGGCAGAGAGGTTTTGTTGTACGAAGACTTTCTTTCTGTATGCAACAGCGACGAAAGCAAAGAGATCGTTGGGTATGCACTTCTAACAGCGGGATCAGAAGATGTATAGCTTAGTATGGGTTTGAAAGCTGTCAAATATGGCCTATTCGAATGGCCGTAAAATAATAAGGGAAAACAAAAGCTGAACGACGTTGCTTTTATTACTCACGCCGGAACGAGAACGAATCTGTGTGGTGGCATTGCCTCAAAGCATCAGGTTCCCATTGGCCGAGAATCGAAAGCGTACCAACATAAGTAACAAATTAGGTTTTAAAACGCAGCTATTATTTTTTTAGATAACACTGTGAGATGGCTAAAGACTCGCACCGGTAAGCAGATAGCATTGATTAACGGCTACTTGTTCTACTGCGGCATAGAGACGGCCACCACGTATGCCTGGCGCTGCAGCCGCTGGTCCAGGTGCAAAGCGCGCTTCATCCTCGGCAAGAACATGAAGATGCTCCGAGCCAACATCGAGCACAACCACCAGCCATCCGCCTTCATCATCAGAGACGGGATCTATATAAGAGTGTAACATTAGCAAGAATTAATAAGGATGTGATATGCTGAACATATTTTGGAGATGTACATAGATAATCTATATTAGCAAAAAGTTTTATTAAAAATCTAATTAATTAATCTATTAATTAATTATCTAATTTTAGGCGACAGGCTGACAACCTGTCACTATAGCGATACACGACAATAGCTAAAACGGCCCTCAAATATGTGTCAGACGTGGCGATAACGACCGTACTTTTACGGTCGTTGACGCTCTGCCTACCCCGCAAGGGATAAAGGCGTGATGTATGTATGTATGTATGTATGCTAATTGCGGAATGTCGGAAATTCTACTTCCGTCCACAATGCTATTTTCAGTATAAGTAACAAGCGTAACCATGCATTCATTGGCAAATAATCTACGAGGACACTAGAGCCAAGATTCTGAATCCAAGCCCCCCAGACTCTACCAACCGTATTTCTACAAACTCCTTAGGTACATTGTAATGTACCTACATTTATTCGTTTGGCCTTTTCTTTACTATCTCTATTGAATGCTATTAAATAACAAAAAAATAATAATGTAAGAATTGCCTAAATCTCAAAAAGTTGTTTTTTACAGGAAACTTTCCGCAATATGAGTTCGTAGAGTCCATAAAGGGCAACTGTTTGATCAGTATCGAGGGGTACCGTTTTGCGGTGAGGCACACCAACACTAGCGATACGAGTAATTACACTTGGCGCTGCGCCACACATCAAAAGTGCCGCGCGCGCCTCAGGACCGACAACGACAAAATTGTGTACTTGAAAAACGTCCACAACCATCCACCGCCGAAACCGAAATAATACTACGCTAGTACTATTATCTGTGATAATACGCTACAATCATAAGAAAATTCTTTCGGCTTCGGCATTACGTACCTAGTAGTTATGACAGTTTTACGGGTATGAAAACCTCCGACTGTTTAGATCGTGAGATCCCCACTAAAAGACACAAGATCGGGATTTTGACTATTGAATCCAGGCTAAGCCTACAACTAGAAGATTAGCTGTATGTAGTTAGTATGCTTAGGCGTCAGTTTGTGAGGCGTGGTGGATATGATATATGAATTATAAACAATGTTTAAACAATTGCGAATAAGAAATTAAAAATGTCCAAAGTTATTATTTAGTATTTCTGTTTTATTAGCCACTTAGCTAGCTTATAATTTAGGCCTCCAAATTAATGTGAACAAGGTTCAAATTTCTTTACTGTTTCTAGGAAAGCTAGCTGTGAGTCTGCCTGTAATACCACCGTACGAGTTCACGGAGTCGAAATGCGGTAATTGCTTGATCCAGATGCAAGGATATCGCTACACCATAAAGAAACACAACGTGAAGACCGACCGGTACACGTGGCGCTGCGCTACTAACCACAGTAAGGGGTGCAAGGCTGCCATATTCTCCATCGGAGACAAGGTGGTGCGCCGGTCCAAAACACACAACCATCGACCGTCGAAAAAGAAATTAAAAAAGGAAGACTCATCTTAGCGGACTTTACCCGCCGCAGCCGTGGAAACCTAATTGATGTTGGTCAATATTATGTAAATAACATCACACATCGTTGCCTCTGTTTGTGCAGTCGATTCAGGAAACTCAATACAATTCCTATCGTAGAGGTTTTATGTGTTAGTTTTTGCCTTCATAGGTATATTAATCCTGAAAACTTGAATTAAGCATGCAGCATAACTATCTATACGCCTTCTTGTCGCCGATAGCAAAAAACAACAACCTATAATATATGAGTTTCCTGCGCCGACCGAACATAGCATATTTTTTATTCTTCTTTATTTTCGTGCGGGACACCGAGTCGTTCAACGACCCGATATTAAATTCGATATTGTATATCTAATGTTCGTTAGGTATTAATTTGTTATAATTATTATTGACAATAAATAAATATTTTTATCGAGTTTGAGTAAGATTCACTTTACCTTAGACTGCGATACCCATTGCAACTAATTTTGTAGTGGGAAAAAGACTAAACAAAACACCAATCTTCGACATACATTGCGGCGTGCCGGTCGATCGCAAATTTTCTAGGCCCAGCGCGAAACGATATTTGCGAAATGCATTGTTTTATTCAGTAATGGCATGAAAAACAACGATGAACTAGTTAAGGCGCATCGTTACGTCATACAAACGAAAATCTGAACTTCAACCGAGTTAAACATGAGCTAAACATCAATTTTAGCTAAAAAGCTTTATGTGTATTGATGAAGGCACATTTAAATTTGTCGCAAAACTGCTTATGGTAAAAAAATATTAAGTATTATCTCCACAAAAAAAATAAACGTGTTTATTGCAGCAGTAGCTCCATCTATGTTCATGAAGTGGCGACACGGTTTTTACAGAGAAACCTGATGGTTAAAAAATTATTTGTTTTATTATGCGACAATGTTATAGAAGGACGGGACTTTCTATCAAGTTTTTTAATCACATTTTTGTCTCATTTAAAGACGTAACTCCATTTAACTTTTGTATGGAAAACGTCCACCTTAAGTTCATGGACATAAATCTAGGTCAACGTGGTTTAGGGCGACACTCTCATAGATGCCACGCACCTGCTACGACTTTTCGGTGCTTTAAGTCCCTCTACGCCGCTGTAGCATGCACACAGGAGCACCCGCGAAGATTCATAGACTCGCCCGTCGCATGGACGTATAAAAGGGCGGACAGAATGCCAGTTATGTCAAAACTGAATAACCGTAATGGCGGCGGATAAACTTGTGTGAGTGAATTAGGGTTGCCATGTTAGGATTCTTTTTACCAATTAAACACAGTTATTAATACGATTATATTGAATTGTTCTATTTACGACTTACATCCCATATGTTGAGTAAGTTTTTATATACGTTCTTTTGCTTTGGGAAATTCTTGTCTCGTTTTCTGATTTTAAGATGTGGTGAAACCGAATTTTTTGAACCCACCCACCCAATAATTACCTATACTTTAGGGAAATTTATAACGTGTATAATGGCAACACCAGCCCTCAGTTGGAGGCTAATTTAAATAATTTAAAACATGAAAATGAGTAATCAAATTATTAATTTACCTGTGAAACGTGATTCCCGAACTTTTATTCCTTTGATCTCTGCTGTTTTTTAAAATTTTTACAACGCACGACATGATGTTTTGTTTTTGTTTATTTTGCAAAAATCGGTAGGGTAGGCTGACGTTTGCGTTCGGAATGGCTGGGTTTGGTGTGAATGTGTGCGTGCGTTCTTGTACGTACAGCTAACTGGCTGACTTGGGGCTACACAGAGGTTTTATTAGCGCGACTCTGTCCGCCCTTTTATATGTCCATGGCCCGTCGGTGTAGTGGACAGTTCCGCTGCAGTCCTCTCCAGCACAGGTTGCATAAATGCTAATCAAATCAGTTGGTTTAGCTTGCAAAGGGCTACTCATTCATATCAGTGGCCCACAGAAACATGTTAGAGGTCAGCTCAACTAAGTCATGCCTCATCAACCCTGTCAAAGTGCACTACATACACAACCATCCAGAGTCTTATTACACTACCATGTTGGAGCCCTTATTGACTAAAAAATGATTTACTCATCCGAATAACATTTTGTATTTCACAGCACTAGCCAATCCACCTACCAAGCGTGGAAGTTAGTGTTAGACCAAGTCCAGTCCAGTGGGCTGCTGTGGCTGTTGAAACTACTGTTTCAAAAAATATTTAAGACTGTGTTGTTTTCAGTGTCACAGGTGCGTTTTGAGACGACAGTCCGTGGAAACCCCGTCATCGTGACGGGAAAGTACCGGTTCAATAAATGGAGCGGCTGCAAAGGGTCTCGCATCCGCTGGATCTGTACCAGGAGGCGAAACGGATGCACAGCCACCCTCATCACTTATGACAACGTCATTTTCAAAATAAATAATACGCACAACCATTAACTTGGAGAAAATCCATAGAAATCGCATCAGTTGGCCTTGGGCGGAGTCGGCTGCATATCGATGCGTAATATAGTTGCTTGCTATTTATTATTGTAGTCTAACTAATAAGTTCCTGTCCTTATCTTGAACACCTTATGGGTCAGCCTAAGCAAGTATTTATTTCAGTATCCCGTGATATGTTTGGAATAAAGTTTACTCATAGTTCTTTGTTCTCAGTTTTTGCAAAAAGAAATATTATTATTGATTTTATTTATTGTCATTTAGGTTGCCTGCAACATCAGTATAAGTTGACGACATCTCGCTGCGGGAACCCATTGATCCTCATGGGAAAGTATCGGTTCAACAAAGATATGAGAAGCAAAGGACCTCGAGCGCGCTGGGCTTGCACTTTTAGGAATTATGGATGTAAAGCCAACGTGATTACATTAAACGATAAGATTATTAAATATAATATTGAACATTTTCATTAGCATTACCATGAGTGGTTTTTTAATTATTGTACTATTAACATCAAAAGTTTTTTCTTAATGAGTAAGTTAATCTAAGAAGATATTATTTCGTGAGGCATCTAGTTATACTAGGGCTGTTATGTTATTGAGTTATTAGGTGTTTAACTCTGCTACACGGATTGGAGGGGATTTCTTATTTATCAGTTTCGTTTTTAAGTTGCATTGACCTTTGCATACTATGTACTTTTTAAAATAAACAAAGTATTTTGTTTCAGAGATCCATTTCATTAATTTGAGTTTTATTGAATATACCATATACCTACACGTAAACACACTGATTACTACATTTAAGATGTTTTGTATTTTTGATACCTAATAAATAAATTAAATAAAAAAATACTGTAATATTAAAATATCAGTGTGTTTAATTAGTTTAATATGATTAACAACACCACGTCACGACTTTTTTTAGGGAGTAATATGTATGCCGACTATGATCCGGTATTCACGACGAGTCGTTTCGGCAAGCCGGCGATCCAGATGGGCCCGTACCGGTTCAACAGGTGGTCCGGCAGCCGGGGCCCGCGCGCGCGCTGGGTCTGCTGCAAGGTGCACGGCGGGTGCAAGGCCACCATCATCACGCTCGAAGAAGAAATCATCAAGTTTGTGCATCAACATAATCATTGAATGAAATAAATAATGGTTGGATTGATCTTGACGAGAATAAATGAAAAGTAAGAATTCAAAGACTCGACTTATGATTGGTTTGATTCGAAGAAAGAAGTACCTTAGAGTCAGACAAAACTCAAAATTAGGTTAGGTAAGGTTCATGTAATGTGCTCCACTTTAGGAGGTACCAGCATGTACCAGATGCAGTCTATCTTATTAGTACCTAATACAATACTACTACACTACCTAGCGTAACTCCAAGATCGAGTCACGCTAAATTATGTAAAAGTTTTAGTTTCCACAAGGGCGTGTAGCTATAGCTAATATTCTTTAAAGATGGGCATCTTCAATTGAAAAACGGTAGCAAAACGTCTTGACAGCAAAGGTGGTTTTGTTCGGAAACAAGGGTTGAAAAAAATTAGAGCTCCCTTAAAAAAAATCTGTTGTGATCTATCTATCTATCTATTCAGATTAGGCTGATAGCAGTGGGTAGGGTAGATTCTACCCACTGCTGAGTATAAGCCTCTTCTCTTTTACGCAATCTCTTTCGGTCCTGTGCCTCCCGCAGCCACTGCTTGCCGGCAATGGCCATTATATCGTCCGTCCATCTGGCTGGTGGTCGGCCAACTGGACGTTTAGTTGTTCTTGGTTGCCACTCCGTTACTGCCTTGGTCAACCGTCCGTCTTTCCGACGAGCCAAGTGTCCTGCCCACCCCCACTCCAGTCTCGTAATTCGTTTTCCGACATCGCTGACTCTAGTTCGGCGTCTTATCTCAGTATTACAAATCCGATCCTGAAGCTATTAAACACGACTTCTGTTTTGTTTCTTTAGGCACCTGGGGGATTCCGAGACAACGATTGTATAATAATAACCACCGCTCTCTGCAAACGGGATCCTTAAAAAAATATCATAAAATATTGAAACGCTTTTTAGGATTGCAGCCAGTGTACGCGTTGTCCCAGCGCGGCAAGCCGGTGATCCAGCTGGGCGGGTACCGGTTCAACAAGTGGTCCGGCAGCAAGGGCCCGCGCGCGCGCTGGGTGTGCTCGCGCGACCACGGCGGCTGCCGCGCCAAGATCAACACCGTCGAGGACGTCATCGTCAAATTTTACAATGTTCACAATCATTAGGTCTAATCTTAGATGGAAAATTGGTCTCACTACATCAATACCCATCATTCGTATTAAAGTCTAACCAATGTATTTTGTAGTTTACAAATATTTTTATAATTGGGTATATTGCATTTAAATTTTCATTGAAGACGTAATCAATTTATTATATTTAAAATTTACAAAACCGTATTGTAGTATTTTAATTTACATACTCCTAAGTTTTGTTTTGACCTTAGTTACACACGTAAATATGAATAAAAAAAGAACGAGTGTTAAAAAATTGAGTGTTGTTTTAGAAAATGAAGTAATATTTTCGACCTCTCGGTTCGGCAAGCCTCTACTGCTGGTGGGGCAGTACCGGTTCAACCCGAGGCCGGGGTACCACGGCGCCAGGAGGCGGTGGCGATGCTCCAAGTACCCGACGTGCAAGGCTGATGTGCTCACTGTTGATCAGATGATACTGCAGACAAGAAACGACGTTTGACAAGCCTCTACTGCTGGGTCGCCCCGACTCGGAGCACAACAGCACTAGGAGGCGGTATATAGTCGATCAGATGATACCGCAGATAAGGTACAGCCACAGACAGACATTGATTTCGACCTCTCGGTTTTGCAATACTCTACTGCTGGTGGAGCAATACTGGTTCAACCCGAGTTCGGGGAATGACGGCGCCAGGAGGCAGTGGCGTTACTACAAGAAAAATGACCACAGCCTCAGTGGCTTCCTGTTGAATACATTAATTATTGTTATGCTGACTAATGTTTCGGTACAATCGTATAAATCATTTTGTTAAATGAATATACCTAAGTTTTTAATCTGAATCGCGTTATCAACAATAACTGAACTAATTTGCAATTTCACCTAACCTGCTTGCTTGGCTGTAGGTATGTGATTAAAAATCTGTCACTAGAGTTTACTCGATATGTCTGCTCAACGAGCTGAACTCGGCTAACCTTCCCACGCAAGGGTACGCCGACGACCTGGTCATTCATATTGTGGGCAAGAGCCCCCATATGGTGTCAGATCTCATGCAGAATGCTCTAAGGATTGTTGAACGGTGGTGCAAGGACAACCGACTTTCGGTAAATGCCGGCAAAACCGTTATAGTTTCGTTCACGAGGAGGAGGAATTTAGAAGGACTTCGGCCCCCCACACTCTTCAACAGAACGGTAGAATTTTCATATGAGGTTAAATACCTGGGCATGCACATGGACCACAAGCTCATATGGAACAAACACCACCCTGACCACCTACATCAATACCCTAAATGGACTCCAGAGACTTGCTTGCTTGATAATAACTGGGGCCATCTCCTCGACGCCCACCCTGGCCATGGAGGCGCTGCTAAACCTGCCGTCACTACACATCTTTGTGCAGAAAGAAGCTAGAGCGTCCATGGTTAGAGCGATTGAGATGGGAAGGGAGAGCTGGCACTCGAGTGTCATGAGAAACCTTAGGGATAGTCTCATGAATATTCCGCTCATGGCAATGCCATCTGATGCGATGACGTTAACGCATAACTTTGCGAGGTTCTTCAAAGTTATAATACCCGAAAGGGCGGAATGGAAGGAAGGCACTATTCCTCCCATTTTCAGGAAAGCTGAACTGGTATGGTTCACGGACGGGTCCAGGAGAGAGGGACTTGCTGGCTCTGGAGTGTTCTGCAAGAAACCCAAAGTCAGCGAGTCTATTAGCCTGGGACCATTCGCAACCGTCTTCCAGGCTGAGATGTACGCAATCATTGAGTGTGTGCATCTGAACCTGAAATACGAAGGCAAAAGGATACTCATCCTATCGGACAGTCAGGCCGCGCTAAAGGCATTACAATCCGATAACGTGTGTTCCAAGCTGACCATGGAGACCATTGAGCTCCTGAACCAGCTTGGCACTCGAAATCAGGTGACCTTGGGCTGGGTCCCAGGTCACTCTAACATAGGAGGAAATGAGGCAGCGGACGAACTGGCCGGGAGGGCCTCCGGGTCACGACCTGTGGGACCGGAGCCTATCCTGGGCATAAATAAGTCGGCACCTCGAAGAGTCCTGAACATATGGGTGAATCAGCGAGCCCAAGAGCTCTGGAAGAGATCAGCAGGCCTAACACACTCTAAGCTGCTGATACGGGGATTCTCCCAGAAGTACACTTCCGTGATACTATCAATGAACCGGAATAATCTCAGGATGATTACAAGGGCCCTTACTGGACACTGTAATCTCAATAAACACCTCTGCAGGATGGGGCTTACTGAGGCCACTTACTGCAGATACTGCGCTGAGGACGATGAAACACCGCTACACGTCCTTTGCGAATGTGAGGCGCTTGTGCAAACAAGAAGCCGGACTACGGGTGGTCACCTGTTGTCCCCTAGGGAGGTCCAATCCCTTGACCTCAAACAGATCGTGGCCTTCCTTAGAATGGCCCGACTGGATGAGGTCATTTAGTCGTAAGGGTTGGCCACAATAGATCTGAAAAGGTCGCAGTGGCTGTTGGTCTGATCAGGACCAACCCCTTCGAACCAAATAATAAATAAAAATTACTCGATATTCTGTCCATTTTGCTGTCCACACGGTTTACCTCAACGGTGTTGTTGTACCTATTATTGTACAGTTTTCACATTCTTCTGCAACAGATTGGAATTCCATGGCTTACTTCTCGACACCTCGAAAAGGGAAGCCCGTCATGATAATCGGTGATCATCATTATAATCGGTACAGCGTGAACAAATGGTATTGCAACAAAATCAACTCAAAAGGATGCAAGGCGTCTGTCACCATGGCAGGAGACGTGATCGTCCACGTATCTAATGAACACAATCATTGAACCGTCATGATAGAAATTATACTTGAAATTAACAACAATAATTGAACTTCTCTTCAGGTAACCATTGAATTTTCCAGTCATAGTCCTACTGAATAAGCAGGTGCTTGCAGGAGACAAAACACAAGCAGTTAAGCTCGCGGGTACTGCTCGCGGGTCTCCAAGAAGTGCAAAGCTTAGCCCTTCACTGTTGACAAACTTATAGTCAGCTGATTCAACGAACGTAACCACGATTGATGTATATTTTCACTCTTATAATCTAACGGAATGCTATTTTATTTATAGTTATTATTATAGTTAATTCTTAGGTACTTATGGATTCATTTGTCTTTAACCAAATATTGATCCTGGTCAGTGCCTCATTACTATAGCCCATTTTTTCTTAACTCCGGAACATGAATCTTGGTTGTTTATTATCTACTAGAAAAGGTGACCGTACTGACCGTTCACGAAAAATCTTGCAGATTTCAACGTAGAGGATTTCGAATACGTAACATCTAAGAGAGGCAATCCCATGATACAATTTGGAAAGTATCATTTCAGCCTGCACAACAGAAGCAAACAGAAGAACGGCGCCAAGAAGCTGTGGGTGTGCGGGAAGACGGCCAGCTCGGGCTGCAGGGCCTCCATCGTCACTGTGGATGACACCATCGTCAAATGCAATAATATACATAATCACTAAAACAATTGAAAATAAAAAATACATTCTTAACAACAGAACAAAGTTTCTTTACAATTAGCCATGGTGGGTGAAATCCCACGCAAAACTGAATAACAGCAGGTGAAATAACTATGTGAATAGCTAGCAGGAGGCAAACATAAATTATGTGGTGGTGTGTGGTACGGAAACGTCTACCAGTGTCTGCAAGTGGTTTATTTATTTAGCTAAGGCTCAACTTAGTGAAAAACCCTTACTAGGGTCGAGCAAGCCTTTTGTAAACTCTCTTTTTTGTGGTTAAAGTTCAAAAACTTTCAGAATTATTCACTGAAAGGCTTTCTATTTTATACGATTATTATGAATTGGAAAATAATAATTATTTTACCAATTTGGTAAGCATTTAGCAGCGGATGGAATCTTACGACCGTGTGTCCAACAATTGATTTAACTAAATGACAGACCTCCACGCAATCTTGCAGACCCAGCAGAGCTGACATACATAACATCAAAGCGAGGGAACCCGATGATACAGTTCGGGAAGTATCACTTCAGTCTGCACAACAGAAGCAAGCAGAAGAACGGCGCGAAGAAGTTTTGGGTGTGCGGCAGGTGGGCCAGCCTGGGCTGCAGGGCTTCCATCGTCACTTTGGATGATACTATAGTCAAATGTAGCTTTGAACATAATCACTGACATTGTAAAATGGGAGAATGGGGTCAATCTCGTATTAAATACTAGCTGGTGCCCGCGAACTTCGTCTCGCCTATGCATGAGTTGCCTAAGTAGGTATGTGCCTACAAAAACGACATGTCTTGCTAACAACTTGTCTAATAGAACTATTTTCACAGTTTACCCACGCTCTTGGTGTTCGACGTTAGGTAGGTAGGTAGGCAGACAGGCCCTTCAGTGCTGATGAAAATTGTCACTATCACTTCTCTATCGTAGATGTTGATTAGGACCTTTCTCTACCTCCTTAAAAACATCAAAATACATCGCTTAGTTTGATGCACAATCAAACTAAGGTTGGGCCCACAAGTAACGCCCACCCGTAGCTACTTTAGTTTAGCGAACCGCTAACGTCTAACGTCGGTTTTAAAAATTTAGAAATGTACTTCTCATCAAAAAAATCAAGAGACTTCCGTTTTCATACTTTAACGACAAATTAATTCTATGAAATTAAAAGTTGAATATAGAACATTGACATTAGGATTTAGAAACCTCGTAAAAATCACTATTGAGCTTTATTAGACATGTATTCTCAAAAAAACATATTTCTTAGATAATGGGATTCGTACAAAACGCAAACTTGCTAAGTGTCTCGATTTTTCTGATGGGAAGTGTATGTATAGTATATGCATCTAAAAACGCCAACGCAGCGCGAAACTTGCGTCACGTAACTTTATCGTCGGTTTTTTATATGAGGAATTTGCATATGCATCTGACAAACGCATGTTGCGCTTCGCTAAAAATAAAGCACTAACGGACGTTACGTGTGGTCCTACCATCGATACACACAACCGGTAACAGATTGACTGCTTTACATCTCCTCACTTTAGGTGGGGTGGGGTCGGCTCTCCTAATTTTTCTGCGCCATGACTTTCCGTCTAGGTTTGTCGATATCGAGTGCTTATTTTATTACCCTTTGACAGCCGATGTGGCGCAGTGGTACTGTGACTTTTTAATGTTGAAAGTAACGGGTTCTATCCCTGTAAGTCACTCACAAAGTTGATATTTGTCACTGCATGAACTTTGTTCCCCGTCTGGATAGAACATTGCAAGCTAAACCACCTGATTGTCCGAAAAGTAAGATGGTTCAGTTATTCGGAGGGAACGTTAAGCCGTCTGTTCTGGTTGCTATCCTAAAATTATGATTACTTATACGGCGGTCGTTACACAACTATGTCAGAGGCTTGCTACTTGTAATAGGCGGTTGAAAATCTCTTGGCTTCTACGTTCATTGGGTCGTTAAACTGCTCGGTCTCTCTTCGTGTGGGACACCGAGTCGTTCAACGACCCGATGAACCCTGGTTACAGAGTTTTTCAACCGCCTACTGCAAGTGGCAGACCTCTGACATGGTTGTGTAACGACCGCCATCCATCATAGACAGCAACCGGGACCGACGGCTTAACGTGCCCATCCGAAGCACGGAAACATCGTGTTTTCGGACAATCAGGTGGTATAGCCTGCAATATCCTAACCAGACTGGGAACAAAATCACAAAGTGACAAATATCAACTTTGTGAGTGACCCCACCGGGAATTGAACCCGATCTGCGTAGCCGGCAGTCGTACTAACTACTGCGCCACATCATCGGCTGTCCTACTACTCGGTGTCCCACACAAAAAGAAAAAAATTACCCTCCCATTATGTTTAAAGGATTCCTTACCCAAAGGGTACCCAATTACTGAGACTTCGCTGTCTGTCGGTCCATCGGTTTGTCACCAGGAGGCTATATCTCATAAGCTGTGATAGTAAAAGAGTTGGAACTTGCACAGATGTTATTTTTCTGTTACAGCTAGAACAGAAAATACTAAAAATAGGAATAAAATAAAAATTAAGAGGGGCTCCCATACAAATAATTGTTCTGAATCGTAATATACATATGTTAGAAATCGAAGTTTCCTAGACCTTGACATGTTTTTCTTAGCTACTAAGTTGCACACCACAAAAAGTTTCACGCATCTCCGTGCTATATTTTCGGGGCAAGAATTCAAAAATAAACGTCGTTTCGCTGCAGGTTTTCTAAAACGTGCTATCGAGATGTTTTTTGAAGTCTATAGGTACTACCTGATTCACAAAAGAAGGGAACCCGAAATGGCAACATAATTGTTCACGTCTTGCTCAAATGTCATGTAATATGAGAAAGACGCAAACAGTTATATTGCCATTTCGGGTCCCCTTTTTTGCGAACCAGGTAGTAAATGGTTACTGTCCACTTGTTGTCCATCGACTCATTTGTAAATGTATGATGATGATTTTCAATTCCAAGTTAGGGGTATGCACAGAGAACCAAAACGTCATTCGCGGTCCCCGATAGAGACGCCCTTTGAGCAATATAGCCTGCCAATTTGGTTTACCGAATTGCCATTCCCAGTGTTGCCACCAGCTTATATTTCTCGAACTTGACGTCCTTTTTTGACTCCCACGTGTTATTTGTAATTTTACCATTTTGTTTGTAAATCGCCCTTACTCTAATACTTATGATACAATAAAACATGCTGTACTATAACAGCCGCAACAGTCCACTGCTAGACATAGGACTTCCCTTATAAGGGGTATTTGCCATACTCACTACGCTTGGCAGGCGGATTGGCAAGCGCAGTTCAAGGTGATGTATTCACAGAGAATTTTGCTGCCCATTCTCTGGAACGACTTAATTGGTTTTTAACACTCAAGGGTAGATAGATGGGGTGATGCTATTCAACGCCAACATTACTCGGCAATATACCTATTTATTATCTGGATATTTATTGTGATTTGGTGAAAAACTACTTAAACAAAAATGAGAATATTTTTTACGTAGCTGTTATCTACCTATCTATGTACCTAATTCTAAAAATAAACACGACACACAAAAGTTGTCTCATTCAACTCATTGAATTTTTTTCTGGCTGACACGTACTTAATCTTTTATAATATCAGAGGATGTCAGTTTCTAGAACACTGACATTCAGTCATCTATCAGTACGAGTCCACAAGAAAAGGTGAAAATGCCTACGTGGACCACGGGTATTTCTTTTTTCCCCGTGGTGCACCCTAGTCCACCTGCTATAGGTGGACTCAAGGGCAGGGGTTTTACTAATGGTTCACCCGGTTCACCTTATTTCTGAAAGCAACTTTGAATAAATGTTTACACTAATATTATAATAATTCTTTACGTAAGTTGTAGGGCTTGGTGTGATTGATTTGCGATCCTTTTGGAAAACGAGTGCAACACCCAATAAACTTGATCCAATCAAAAACATTAACATATTAAATCTCTAAGCCTCGCTTGCTACTCAGTTCTTTTACCATTATAAAACCATTTTATGTAGGTAATAGCAAGCTGGTAGGTAAATAATTTTATCTACACTCATTTCGTAATATTCGTTTTACAGAATCGAAAGCACCAACGTAATGAACTGCATTAAGAAGTATGCAGCCTTAAAATATAATTTATCTACACTCAGTTCGTAATATTCGTTTTACAGAATCGAAAGTACGAACGTAATGAACTGCATTACGAATATACAGCCTTTAAAAAAAAACTTTCATACTACTGGCAGCTACATAAAGTAACTCGATTTCTAGTATTTGAAAAAAAATTAAACGAATTGACCCGCGTACCAAATTGTAATCTGTTCCAATTTGACACTGGCCATCAGTAAGTCGAATGAAAAAAAAAACAAGTGTCACCCGCGGCGGGACGACATTTGAAATTATGAGGACTTATTTATTATTAAATCTTTGCTTCAAATCATTTTTCGAATTAAAATTCACCGATAAATGCTATTTAATTTTAAAAGTTGTTCAGTTTTTATGAGCCTCCATTTTAACGTTTAGTTAAAAAGTTACTTAATGTACAAAAGTCGTTCAGTTGGTGGTTCAGTAGATAGGCTTGCAATCGCCATAGTGCAGTGCGGAGGTTTGAATTATTTTTCATAGTTTTTCTTGTAGAGTGTAGATAAAATAGTGTATGCAACTGCAAATAATTAGGCTTTAGAATGCTCGTGTCAAACTATTATCACACTCGGCTGCGCCTCGTGTGATAAACAGACACTCTCATCCTAAAGCCTCTCATTATTAGGCAGTTGCATAAACTACTATTCCATACTAAAATTTGAATCGTAATGGAACGTGATGTCTAGTATTTCAAAAAAAACTAAACGAATATTCCGCTTTTTTATTTCCTGAGCCAACACTGACCAACAGTAAGTTAAATAAAAATAAAACAAATTTCACCCGGGCGGGACGACACTTGAAATAATGAGGACTTATTTATTATTAAATCTTTGCTTCAAATCATTTTTCGAATTTAAATTTACCGATAAATGCTTTTTAATTTTAAAAGTTGTTCGGTTTTTATGAGCCTCCATTTTAACGTTTAGTTAAAAAGTTACTTATGTACAAAAGTCGTTCAGTTGGTGGTTCAGTAGATAGGCTTGCAATCGCCACAGTGCGGAGGTTTGAATTATTTTCATAGTTTTTCTTGTAAAGTGTAAATAAAATAGTGTATGCAACTGCATATAATTAGGCTTTAGAATGCTCGTGTCAAACTATTATCACACTAGGCTGCGCCTCGTGTGATAAACAGACACTCACATCCTAAAGCCTCTCATTATAAGGCAATTGCATAAACTACTATTAACTATGAAAAACGATTTAAGTTTAGCACGCATAGTTTCTTATATAAACGACTTTTTAGTATGACAGCTGACACCTGTCATGTAGATCTTGTTATAGCCTAAAACTTTTCCGAAGAAACTAATAGTCTAGCACGCATAGTTTCCGAACAAACGACTTTTTAGTTTGACAGCTGACACTTGTCATGTAGATCTTGTTAAAGCCTACAACTTTCCCAAAGAAACGAATAGTCTAGCACGCATAGTTTCCGATATAAACGTCTTTTTAGTTTGACAGCTGACACCTGTCATGTAGATCTCGTTAAGGCATACAACTTTCCCAAAGAAACTAATAGTCTAGCACGCATAGTTTCTGATTTAAACGACTTTTTAGTATGACAGCTGACACCTGTCATGTAGATCTCGTTAAGGCCTACAACTTTTCCAAAGAAACTAATAGTCTAGCATGCATAGTTTACGATATAAACCACTTTTTTGTGTGACAGCTGACACCTGTCCTGGACCACAGGGAAAAAATAACGTACCCATGGTCCACCAGGTGGACCAGGAGGTGGACCACGGGGATGAAGGGGCCGTTTTCAGTCCCTTTTTTTATTCAATCTCATACACTCCAAATTTAGGTTTTGGCGACGGATATGTGTATTTTGAAAAGACGGTTGTGGCAACACTTTAGGGTGAACGCACTCTGTTCCGAACCGTACGCACAGCACCCTAAGTGGCATAGAATTTCATACAATATTTCAAAATATGACGCGTACGGAACGGTTAAATGAGCTATCACCTCAAATTGCCTCAAATGACAAACTCGTTCAAAAACATTCAAAAATGACAGGCTTGTCTTGTATGAAATTTTGACAAAAGGCGTGTCTAGTAGCGCTGCGCGAAAAAGGTTTCATTTGTCTGTGGGGGTATGAAAGCGTGTAATTTCGACATAGCTCTTTACATACATTGAAGAAAAACATTCTAATACCGCGTTTTACAAAACTATCAGCGACATCTATGAAATTATTTTTGTACTAATTTTCTTCTCGAACAACATACATTTTTTTTTCATAATTTTCCATGAGAAAGAAACTTTATATTGCAGAAAATAAATAGTATCAACGTATACCCTCGTTTCTATATCAGTAAATTTGTAAAAAATGTTTCTGGATGGTCGAGATTTGCCGAACCAGATAATAGGTTATCCCGTGGGATTGAGACATTTTCCCGAAGTAAAATGTATCCTAGATGTTAACCCGAGTAATAAGCAATCACTGTACAAAATTTGGTAGAAATCCGTCCAGTAGTTTTTGCGTGAAACGTGGACAAACAGACAGACAGACAGACAGACAAAAATTTTTTTAACTACTGTCCTGAGATCTGTATCTTGAAAACAATGAGGAACTGTCAGGACTACGTTCTTTAAATCGTGTATAGATGGTGCGTTGCAATATGAGGGACCACAGATCACTTATATTAAGAGTATTACAAACTTTTAAGTTATGAACTTTTTGAATTATTAACACTATGGGCCGGTCAAAGAGTTTACATTGTAATAATACCAAAGAATTTGTAAATTAAGGAAGTAAGTATCTAAACAACGAAATATGTAACTACGAGTGTATGAGGGCATCCAATTCCATCTTATTGGACATTTACAAACAGTAGGTAGGCGTACGGGACATCGCTTACCTGTCAATCGATATCAAAACAAAAATATCTTATCCCGTGGCGCGTATTATATGCAGTACAGAGTTTTATATTCACAAGTATCGCTGCTGCCCTTTCCCAGGGTAATAGGGTGATGCTATTCTAAGTCGGTACCACGCGTGCCGTTTGCAGATATAAAGTAGGTAATTGCTGAATGCGATGAACTAGGGTAAGTCCGGGATATACGCCCAAGCGGGATATGTGCCTCAGTACAGTTGTGTGAAAAGTAAAACACACACACAAAAAATGACTTTATTATACAATTGCACACCCCCCTCTTCAGCCTGCCACAAAGCGTTGGCGCGTGCTGATATGCGTAGGAGTGTTTTAGACGGTGACGTGACAAACAGTCGGAATTTTACTTTAAGGACGAATTTTGACCTTCAATAACTTTGGATTTACCAGGTAAGTGCACTTTTTTTTACGTACAAATAAGGACTAGGGTATGTAGTTTGTTAATAAGGCCATTTTTTTAATAAAATATTAGTATTTATATTTATTTGTGATAAGGGCAAATATCCCCGTGAAAAAACCAGAGACGACGCAGCCAACCAGAGACGACGAGCCAGCCAAGGAGACAACGCAGCCAACCAAAGACAACGCAGCCAGCCAACGAGACAACGCAGCCAACCAGAAACAAAGCAGCCAGCCAAGGCGACAACGCAGCCTACCAGAGACAAAGCAGCCAGCCAAGGAGACAATACAGCCAACCAGATACAAAGCAGCCAGCCAAGGAGACAACGCGGCCAACCAGAGACGATGCAGCCAGCCAAGGGGACAACGCAGTTTTGTTGTTGTTTGTTTGCTAAAATAATAAATATGTATTAATAAATGTATGTTTATATGTTCAAAATATCTGTTTTCTTGTCAAGGGCATATATCCCCATCAAATAAATCGCTCTGGGGCAAATATACGGCATGTGAGGCATCTATCCCGGTTTGCAGTTTTATTTTTAACTTGGAATATACAGTTCAGTAATAGAATTGTTTTCAAAAAAAACATTCAAAATCAATAAGTAATAGTCCAAAGTTTGGATATTTATGAAAATCATGTGCTTATTATTTTTAAACAAAAAGATATGAAAAAAGTAAAAATTGTTGGGCATATATCCCGGACTTACCCTAATAGTAAAACAAGAAGAAGATTTTTTTTCAGCTGATGAGGAAACATCAAAAATATCTTTACCGGCTTGTACCCAGTGTAAACAGCTGCCCAGTTATAGTATACACAATTACACAGTTACAAAAATGAAACAAATGGAGTACATTTTTTACACAGGGCTGGAAACATTCGAAAAATTGATGTTCGTATTCCAAAGTTTAGGGTCAGCAGTGTACAATCTGAGTTATTTCTATGCGAAACCTCCAAGTCACATTGATGCCTTGGATCAATTTTGTATGACGTTATTAATTCTCCGACGGCACAGAGAATTTGAAGACATAGCCATGGTATTCAAAATAACCGTGAAACAAGTCACGAATATTTTTATAACATGGATTCGTTTTATGGCGCTGAAATGGAAAACCATTGATTTGTGGATAAAAAGAGACGCTGTTATGATGTACATGCCCTTGGATTTTCACGACAAATATCCTCATACGAGAGTGATTTTAGACGCCACTGAGTGTCCTATAAAAACCTCACCTCCCACTACCCAGCAGATTACATTTTCAACTTACAAAAATAGAAATACAATAAAAATGCTTGTAGGAATCGCACCAAGTGGCCTTATATCGTACATTTCGCCGAGCTATGGTGGGTCAGCTTCTGACAGACAATTAATAGAAAAAAGCTCAATACTTACACAGTTTGAATACAACGACGAAATTATGGTGGACAAGGGATTAAATGTTCAAGACATTTTTGTATCACATGGGGTAAAAGTGAACATGCCAACGTTTTTTAAGAAAGGCAATCAAATTTGCCCAGAAACCCTTTCAAAAGACCGAAAAATTGCAAGCAAAAGGGTACACGTGGAGAGAGTCATTGGCATGCTTAAAACGTATAAAATATTAACGCAAACCATGAATCAAACTGAAACTTTGCTCTCCAGTGACATAACTTTTGTGGCCATGCTCGTAAATTTTAGATCAAATATTATTAATAAAACTGCATAAGTTACTTACTGATCTTACTTTACTTTTTTATAAAGAACATGCTTAAATTTTTATATTGTATAGATATCTACATAAAAATAATTCTTTATAGGCATTTTTGTAGAAATCCTTTAAGTAAGAAGTCATCTCCTTAAGGAAAAGTTCATCCCTTTCTATTTTGATAATCACAAAGTCTACAAAGGTATAAATGCAAATATAGCAAATGGATCTTTTGTGCACAGTAGTTGCCCCTGCACTTGGTAGTAATAGTCGTGGCTTTTCTTGAGACGCCATTGGCCACTGTTTTCGCACAACTCAATGTAATTAATTGTTTCTGGGGATATTTTCATTTTCCTGGCTGTAAAAGGACACTTTACTTCTATAACACTGTCGTTTGCAATTAGACCATCTGGGGTAGAAGCCAAAATTGCAGGTCATTATGAATAATTATGCCACATCTTTTACTTGGTAATTAGATAGCTTTGTGAACTTTATTAAAGCTTTTTTTTTTCATATATTCTGCCGTGATGAATTGCGGGGGTAGATATTTCTACATTTTTTAATAGTGATTTTGCTAACATTTTCTTATCTTTAGCTTTACAAATTTTACCAAAGTTTGAACTGTGTAGTCTTCTCAGCCTTTCTTTTTTCCACTTTTTGTTATTATTTCTTGTGGTCGCCTCTAGTTCGAGCTGTGCTTCAGGGACAAGAGCAACTCTTCCAAAAACGATCTTCCTCGGATTTTTCCATGTAATCATGGTCATGAAATATAGCTTTTTTATTTGCTGGCGTGGCTATTTGTAGTATAGGAATTGGGGATCCTTGGGGAAAAAATTTATACAATGGTTTTTAAAAAACTATATAACTGTATATTTTTCATCATTGCAATCAGCAACTGGTCTGGGATCAAAATTAATAATTTTTTTGTGATTGCGGTCCTGAATTTTCATTTTGAAATCCTCCGCCTTTACAGGGCCACCTTTGTAAAATTCCGCAGGATGATGAAAAGTTTGTAGGTGCGCCGTACAGCTTGAGCGCACGTTGAGGATTTTTCGTGATGTAAAATCAATCAAGCCGTATAGCACCGCCACAACATGTTTACATGTTGCATGAGGTCCTACGCCAGCAGCACACTCGCACTGTGTTTCGATAATAGTGTGTGCTTCATATTTTATTAGTACATTGTAATGTACGTTTTTTTTCATCTCTGCTGCACATTGTGATGATATAAAATGGTGCGGCCCCTGACAAGCAACACGGAAAGTCAGTAAAAAATAATCCCTATACATGTTGGCTGCATGTATTTTATCATCTGAACAAAATGTTTCTAGATCTGAATTGTCCAAAACGGGCAAGAATATATCAGTATTAACGTCTTGAAAAAGTTTGGCATCAGGAGCTTGTATTTTGTAGGACGATTCTGGGTTGGTGACAATGTCCCCGAAAAGTTTGTCATAATCTTCAAGCCTGAAATATATAAAAATTAAGTATTTTTAATTGATATCCCCCAAAGAGACTTTATACTATTGTTAGAGCAACGGATGGCTGAAAATAATCGATAGAATCAACAGATAGCTTTAAATAATACCTACTGTAAATACCTTGAAATCTGTTGAGACACAGATAAAAATATTTATGCATCTTACAGGGTTATATTTTCAGTATATATGGCGAGTGTGGATGGGAATATTGGGTGGGGAAGACCTACGCGAACGTACCTAGTTTTCCTAAGGTCAAGGGTACCCTAAACTGACGAGCGAGCTTGAAAAAAATTATGAATGTTGAAGAAGCGAAAGAGGTGTGTCAGGATCGTAGCAAGTGGAAAAATCTAGTCTCTGCCTACCCTTACGGGAAAGAGGCGTGATGTATTATGTATGTACGTATTTATATTCAGTAAAACTAACTAATTATTCTTTGTCAGAAGTGATGGAAGCAGCATCTGCCTAACGCGAAAGGCATAAAGATGTGATTAAATGTATGTAAGTATTTATATTAACAGAGATAGGTTTGAAATACTAGGTACTAGACTTATACATAAAGAACATTTTGTTAAGTAGTCAACACTAAAATATCTCTTTCCACGACAGCCTCTTTGAGACTGTCGCCTAAACTTACCCAGCACTGTTTTATGGGTCCAAGGGGCAGGTAATTTATTAACAGTTTACCATACATACGATACAATAAAAGTTATTGAAAGTCCATATTTACGGGTATATACTGGGTTATTTTTTAGCCAGTGCGCAAACTTTGCAGGGTGTTTCTATTCGTGATTCTGAACAACTTTTATTATGGGACCACCTGCGAATTCCCAAAAAAAAAATTTGGATGTTCCATAGAAAAATTCATACCTACTCGGCAAAAATGTATGGAAAAACCAAAAATTTTTTTTAGATGTCGCAGGTGGCCCCATAGTAAAAGTTGCTCAGAATCACGAGTAGGAACATCCTGCAAAGTTTGAGCACTGACTAAAAAATAACCCAGTATTATTTACACTAATATAATAAAGAGGAAAACTTTGTTTGTTTTTTTGTTTGTTTGTATGTAATCGATAAACTCCGAAACTACTGGACCGACTTCCAAAATTCTTTCACTATTAGAAAGCTACAACATCCCTGAGTAACATAGGCTACTTTTTACCACGGGAAAATTCCTCATTCCTACGGGAAAACGGTTAGCAGCAGGAAAACGGGGAAATAAAGCAGATATTACCCAAATTAGCCAAACCGCTTTACCGATCCTCGCGAATTTTGGCACTGATATTACTATCATATAAAAGACGGACATGGTCAGCCCTCGAGGATCTGAGTACCTGATGAAGACCACCAGCATCCCATATAAACTATAAGAGATACGGTCGGTCATGGCTTCATAGAAAAAGTTGTTCACCATGACGGGCCGCTTCTGCTGGCACATGGTCATCGAGGATCTGGAGTACCTGATGTAGACCACAAGCATCCCATTTAAACTATAAGAGATAGGGTAATGGTTTCAAAGTAAAAGTTATTCAGCACGACAGGCTGCTTCTGCTGGCACATGGTCACGAGGGTCTGGAGTACCTGATGTAGACAACCAGCATCTCATCTAAACTATAAAAGATTCGGTAATGGCTTCAAAGTTAAAGTTATTCAGCATGACGGGCCGCTTCTGCTCGCACATGGTCACGAGGGTCTGGAGTAGCTGATGTAGACCACCAGCACCCCATCTAAACTTTATTAGACTCGGTAATGGCTTCAAAGTTAAAGTTATTCAGCATGACGGGCCGCTTCTTCATGGTCACGAGGGTCTGGAGTGCCTGATGTAGACCACCAGCATCCCATCAAAACTATAAGAGATACGGTAATGGCTTCAAAGTTAAAGTTATTCGCCATGACAGGCCGCCTCTGCTGGCACATGGTCATGATGAGTGACTTCTGCTAGAATGGATTAATGGACTTTTACTACGGGCAAAGATCCCATTTCTACGGAAAACAGGTAAGTAGCAGCGAGTGAAACCGCTGGGCGGGCCGCTAGTTATTCATAATTTTAAATGGTTGTGTTCCTACCGACTAAATTCTCCCTGCATTGTATAAAGTTTAGTTGAAAAATTTATCACCTAACCATGTTGTATGGATAAAATCTTCTTACCTTTGAACCGGTGTGGCTTTTTTCCCTGTTCGCTTTGCATTGCGCTTTTCTAGCTCTGCTTTCAGCGCTGGAAGTGACCAAGAACTGTAATTCTTGCTCATATTTAGTCTTCATGTACGGAAGAAACAGGAGATCAATAAATCGCAATTTCGAAATTTTTTTACCATCGAAACTATTAAAACTTAAGGCAGAGCCCTACCCTCAGAGCCTTTATAAATAGACAGGCCATAGTAAACAGACACGTCTTGACATTATAATCTTTAAGAAACTAACTTTAAAATCAGTCAGTCTTTACCAAAAAGTTTTATATCAAATAAAACCCTTTTATTCAGCATCCTATCAGTGTTCATAATAAAAGTTAATAACTAAAAAGTTTGTAATGTAAGTATAAAGTTTGTAAATAATCTGTGGTCCCTCATATTGCAACGCGCCATCTGTACACGATTTAAAGAACGTAGTCCTGACAGTTCCTCATTAAATGCAAACATCTTTTTCAAAAAATATTCAATGTACAGAGTTTGTTTCGTTACTGTTTTATTATATGTATATATATAGATTATATGTATATAGATAAGAATCAAAGAATGCATTAAAATTTTAATGCACTAAAATGTTATTATTCACAAAAAATATGAAAATAAGAAATTAAAAAAGCTTAAGCATAATTATACTTTTTAATTTCTTCTGTTACGTGGATTAACTAACCAAGTAAATCTATAAAATGTTGCTAAATCATCCAGAGATTGAAAATTTGGCAAGTACCGGTTCGGGCACCGCACTGCTCTGCCACTTAGCTGTCGCTTTTTTTTATATATGTTACAGGCAAAACCCTTAACCAGTCAATAACGTTATTGACTGGAAAAACCAGTCAATAACGATATTGCCTAAGGGCCTCAGTCAAAACCCTTATTGACTGGTTTTATCTATTAAAAGCAGTCAATAACGATATTGACTGACGTGCCCAGTCAAAACCCTTAATAGGTACTTCTGCCCCGGTAGCAGCAACCTAGACTGGCTGGCTGACTGTCTCGATCGCCGGTTGTTATTCCTGAGGACATGCCCAAGTCGCAGACAGCTCTTCACTATCTAATGCTGACATTAGCGTATACGTGGTTTCACCTCCTAGATGTCATAGACTTCACGACGGTGGTTGTTAGGCTCCCGCCTAGTTCAATCGGCGAGCGAGGTTGTAGGCTTTCTTCTAGCTGCGACCATCTAACGGTCCTGATGGTGATCTCAGACCAGCCAGGCAGTCTAGGTTGCTACCACCGGGTCGGACGTACCTATTAAGGGTTTTGAAAAAAAATCTAACGGTCCTGATGGTTACTATGCAGTAACCATTGCGTTGCGGTGAGTTTATGTGCGATGCGGCGGGTAGCACTGCGTTGCGGTGAGTTTATGTGCAGTGCGGCGGAAATCAGTGCGGTGCGGAGAGTTGCGGTGCGCGATGCGGTGGGTATCACTGGGTTGCGGTGTGTTTATGTGCAATGCGGCGGAAAGCAGTTCGGTGCGGATAGTTTCGATGTTCGATGCGGCGGGTAGCACTGAATTGCGGTGAGTTTATGTGCTTTGCGGCGGAAAGCAGTTTCTCTCTCTCTTTTCGTGTGGGACAGCAGTGCGGTGCGGGAAGTATTGTTGTGTGTTGCGGCGGGTAGCGCTGAAGTGCGGTGAGTTTATGTGCTTTGCGTTGGAAAGCAGTGCGGTGCGGAAGTATTGTTGTGTGTTGCGGCGGGTAGCGCTGAAGTGCGGTGAGTTTATGTGCTTTGCGTTGGAAAGCAGTGCGGTGCGGAAGTATTGTGTGTTGCGGCGGGTAGCGCTGAAATGCGGTGAGTTTATGTGCTTTGCGGCGGAAAGCAGTGCGGTACAGGAAGTTTTGATGTGTGTTGCGGCGGGTAGCGCTGAATTGCGGTGAGTTTATGTGCATTGCGGCGGAAAGCAGTGCGGAGCGGGAAGTTTTGTTGTATGATGCGGCGGGTAGCGCTGAATCGCGGTGAGTTTATGTGCTTTGCGGTGGAAAACAGAAAACAGTGCGGTGCGGAGAGTTTCGGTGTGCGATGCGGCGAGTAGCACTAATTTGCGGTGAGATTATGAGCAATGCGGCGGGTAGCACGGCGTTGCGGTGAGTTTATGTGCTATGCGGCGAAAAGCAGTGCGGTGCGGAGAGTTTCGATGTGCGATGCGGCGAGTAGCACTGATTTGCGGTGAGATTATGAGCGATGTGCGGTTAGTTTAGATGCGATGCGGCGGGCAGGAGTGGTTACTGCATAGTAACCGTCAGGATCGATATATATTTTTTAAAATAAGATAGGCTCGCATTTGTCAGGGCCCCGAGTCCGCTAAATGAAAATCGTTTCAGTCGAGTCTCGATGGCATCTCAGTTGGATGGTTTCGGCCATTTCGTAGTCTGCTAACAGTTTTTAGTATGGAAAATCACAGTGGCAGTAGAATGACAGTTGAGTCTCGCTGGCATTACAATGGCTAAAAATTAGCAGACTTGGGGCCCTGGTATCTCACCAGCTGATAAAAGGTGTAATCCTAGTCGGCGACGCGATCCCCGGAGGTGAAATGGGGACAATCAGGTCGTGGGGCGATTGTGCACGCTCACTGAAATGCATCTTATAGAAGACAGAAGATGGAGGCAGTCAGAGTGAAAGTCTACTGTTTCGCTCGCCGGTGGAACTGAGCCCGAGTCCTCGAGTAACTACCGGGTGGTCTATGACTTCTGGGAGGGGGGGGAGGCCACGTATTTGCTGCCGTCAACATAAGTGAAGAGCCGTCTACGACTTGGGCATGTCCTTATGGAATAACAACCGGCGATCGAGACAGTAGACATTCACTCTGGCAGCGACCATCTAACGGTTCTGATGGTGATCTAAGACCAACCAAGACATACCTATTAAGGGTTTTGACTAGGCACGTCAGTCAATAACGTTATTGACTGATTTTATTAGACAAAATCAGTCAATAAGGGTTTTGACTGAGTACCTTAGGCAATAACGTTATTGACTGGTTTTGCCAGTCATTAACGTTATTGACTGGTTAAGGGTTTTGACTGTAACATATATGAGTAATTTTCTTGTTTTCATTTTTGTTGATACTCATATGAAAACAAGTTTAGAAAACAAATTACTAAACCGAAAAAATTAAGATGCTTATATGCAAAATACTTACCATAAATTTTAAAAACTGAATGTATAGGTAGTAAAACCAACACGGATATTTGTTTTCCTTTTGCCAGAATCTGTACAGTTTATAACCTCACACCGAGGATTCCCTATGCTGGTGATCGGCCAGTACCGCTTCGGGCTCAAGAAGGGCGGCTGCAGGTACCCCAGGAGGAGATGGGTCTGCTCGCAGTGGTTCAGGGGCTGCCGCGCTGCTGTCACTACTGATAACGAACAGATCGTGTTCACTACCAATGAACATAAACATACCTAAGTAACAGGTAAATAAAATTGGGGAGGTCGTCTCAAACTGAAAACTTCGGGCAAAGACCCATGTGGTCAGGACAGTGCGAGGTTTTGTTGTATATTTTGTATATTTTTTTGCAAAACAGTGTATAAATATCTATGCGTTTGGGGCTAGGTGGCGTTATGTGAATTGTCCAGGATATTTAATTAATTTATAAATTGAAACTGCAATGCAATAAAACTAAGTGTGTCAGTAAATGTGTATGGAATTTCCGGAAGTTTAATACAGAAGTTTAACAAACTCACCCTCATTGCCATCACGATCAACCATGTATAAAACATTCGTCAATACCCTGTTCAAAAATTTATGTTTCGCACGATTCAAATCGGTCAGTACCTGTTCGGGTTGCACACCGCCAGCAAGAAGGCCGATGGTCCGAAGAAGCGCTGGGTGTGCCGCAAGTGGTCGAAGGGGTGCCGAGCCACCGTCATCACCGTCGATGACGTCATCGTCAGGTGCAACTACGAACACAATCATTAAACATTCGCAATATAGTTTTTTAAATTCAATGGAACAATAATAAATGGAGAAAGTCGATGGGACGTTGGACACACACGCATATGTTTCTTATTTATCTCACTGTAATTTTAGTCACTCTATTTAATGCAGTCTCCGAAATGTGTTTTTTTGTTAATTTTTAGGCTTTGTACTGATCAAATACGATTTGAGTGCTGATTTATATTTACCAGAACAAGTTTCATTTCAAGTAGGTAATAAAACTTTTTTTTTACTAAACTATTCAATTATTTCCAGGTTGTAGTCGTTTCGTGTGGAGCACCACAAGAACAGGCAAGCCTTGTTTGACCATGGCTGGTTTCCGGTACTTTCTGAAGACAGGGACGACGGGACCGAAGGCTTTCTATACCTAGATGGAGCAAGTGGTATGCGGGCTGCCGCGCGAGTGTCGTGCTCTTAGTAGATGACATCATATCCATCAAGAATGAACACTCGTGTTTACTGTTAAATCGTCGCCAGCCATCTTCTCCATAGATCGTAAATTTGGTCCGACTGCGTTCAACAATGGACCGTCTGCAACCATTGTATGGGTGGAGGTCGGTCCACCTGGTTAGAGGTCGTCTCACCCAATGCTTTTGTGAAATAAAAAATATAATGTTTTTCAATCAAATAGTCTCTGTTTGTTCCTTTTAGAATAACGTCTAGTTGGACTACAGGAATCCTTTTAATGATCTCCGTGGTATTGAGTGTTTTAACGAAAACCAATTCGTTTTCTGCAATGTTCTCTAACGTACCGTAATATACCTACCTAGGGAAATAATCTACCTGCTACGATCCTCAACAATATTGATAAAGAGTTTTGTGTTGTTATAAAATGGTACCTTACATAACTGCAGGCAGATATAAGATTAAGACATGTTGCGGTAGGTACCTACTTGCATACTTAAAAAGGATATTTTACAAATAAATATTTATTTTTCAGAAAATCATCGTGCACTTTTCCACATACTAGAGAAAGGTGAAAAGAGAAGAAATTGTGCGGGATGCTACGAAAGGTTGAGATTAACTGTAAACAGCAAACAAGCGCATCGAAGAGTAAAGAAAATTAAAACTGTTTGCTTGCAGTGTAAACAGTCTCTGTGTGCTGCTTGTTTTAAAATAAGGCATTTTAAATATTTACACTCATAACTTATCGATAATTAAGAACAATAGTAGGTAGGTAGGTATTCTGATACGCACGTAGCCATCGCCGTAATTAGAATAGGCCGTTACACCATTATAATATAAAATGTTTATATTCAGTCAATAAAAAAACGTGGTACCTAGTATTTCCACTATCGACATTATCACTGCATTAAAATAATAAGAATGGTGCTGGCTGACCAAACTCGTATTTTATATCCTAGTCTTCATTGACTTGTCCGTAGTGCCACTGCTGTTGCTATAAGATGTTATTTTACTTCCATTTCCGTTTAGTAGAAGGTGCTCCTTCATTCACGCAGTCCCGACGCGGCTGCTTGCTGATGGTGTACCGCGGGCACCGCTTCAACATCACCACGGAAGCTCGTGGTGTCAGCGGCAAGCGACGCTGGCGGTGCAGCAAGTGGTCCGCGGGCTGCCGGGTCAGCATCACCACCCTACACGACCAGATAGTCAAAGTCATCAACGAACATGACCACTTTTAGGAGTATGATAGATATTAAAATACTTAAATGCAACTTTGTTATATTTTGTATACACTTTAAACGAAAAATTGCAATCAAATTGTACTCTACCCCTGCGGCCCTGTGTCAAAAACTCTTGAGTACATACACGCTTGGTGAAAAATATGCAGGAGTACAGTAGGTTCTTTAAATTTCTAGGTGGAGTGTAAGTAAATAACGTGGAGGAATCAGGTTCAGCATCACGGCCTGTGTACACGGTGTCAAAGTACGGTCGGCCGGTGATCCTGCTGGGTGCGGGCCGGTACAACCACCACAGCACCACCGGACCCAAGACCGTCTGGCGCTGCGTCAAGTGGAGCGACGGCTGCCGGGCCTGCCTCACCACTATTGATAGCGTGCTCGTCAAAGTTGCCGATACACACACGCATTATAGGTAAAAGAAAAGACGATCTAGCTCATTATCGATAGTGGGAAATGTATAGAATGTTGTAATATTTAACAAGAAGACTTTTTTCATAAATAGATAATTAAATGATTAACTGATTTGAATATTGGTACATTATGCAGCCAGATCACAATTTCGTATTTAATCAATTTAATATGACATACATTAATTTGGTTTACAGGTGAAGGACTTGGCCCCGTCTACACAACTAGTCGAAAAGGTTGGCCAATAATACAAATCGGAAAATATCGATTTAAGAAACGAAGTTACACAACTTCAGGACCGAGACTGCAGTGGCTCTGTAACCGATGGTCTAAAGGATGTCGCGCGTCGCTTTTCACTCTCTTTAATGAAATAATTTGCGATAGGAATGAGCACAACCATTAAATTGAAACGACAATGATAATGATTGCAAGAATTTGATGTTGTTTTTTGGGATTTTGTTGTATTACATACCTAGGTATTACCGAACGAATGGCGTCAACATTTTAGCTCCTCCACCTCCTTTTGTAAAAAATCGCTCTTGATTAAAATGATTGTTGTGTCCGTATCAACATACTTACGTGCCAAAATGCTGGGTTTTTCAAATGTAGTGTTAAGCGTTTTTATTTCAGATCTAGATCCATTCTATACGCAGACGATGCGCGGTCGGCCGCTGATCCAGCTAGGGAAGTACCGCTACATCCAGAAGTGGGGTCGGCAGAGCTCGGAGCGCGTGCGCTGGGAGTGCCACCGGTGGCGGGACGGCAAGTGCCGCGCACTCGTTGAATAGGGTCCATCCTACTGTACTTGACTTTGCACTATTCTAAACTACTAGAAATAATACTTCTTCTTGCACTGGTAGAATGAACACTTTATATTTTGGACTGTAATGAGATGACAAACATGGATTCATTTGGTTCTTGTATAGTATTGCCGTGAACAACGTCATACCGCGTTCTATATCGATCCTTACGACATCTATTGACGTCAAGATGTAAACATACCGCCCACCAATGACAAAGTGCTATTAGGTAAATAGTAATTTGTCCTTTAACAATGTGGAATACAAAAAACCAAGATAAAAACATAAATCCTTAACTTAAAGCCAAAGTAAACAATCCTTTAAAAACAAAACCAACAAATCCAGTTAACCTATTAACCTACACTGTTTTAGCTATACATAACAAAAAAATTAAGCACTAATACATAACTAAAATATTCATATCTGTTTCCAAAAACCCTTTTGTTAGAATAGAACCAAATAAATCAATGACTCTGTACATAAATATTTTGAATAAAAACCGAATAAAAAATTATAATCAAACAACAAAAACTAAAAATTTCCTTAACTTATGCGAATAGTAACTATTCAATGCAGTGGTTTGTTGCAAATAGACTTTGAAAATGTACCCAAGCCGTACCCCCCCTTGCAACAAACCGCTTAAATCGAACCTTTGTCGTGTTCCTGTCCTTTTGAATGACAGGGTCATGCATTTCGCATTTACTGGTTTCCTGGTACTCTACTCTTTCCCAAAGTAGCTCAACCGTGTCGCTTCCTTTCGTATCCACTTCATTTTCAGTATCCGTATCCACTTCCGCATCCAACAATTCCTCGGTGCGGTACGTGTCTTGGCTGAATAACAGTTCCTTGGAAAAGTCAGGTTCAACATCCAGCTCCCGTATAGGAAATACCTGCACCACCTCTGGTGCTTCCTCTGACACCGTTGAAGTCTGTACACTCTCTTCTAAAACCTTTTCTATAGGAACTGCAGGCACATCTATCTCCAATTGTGCTGAAACCATGCCAGCTGTAGCTTCACCACCATTAGCTTCACTATCAGCATTGTCCATAGAACTCAAGGGGTCGCAGTGACCATAACATTTGTCAGGGTGACTTTTCTCCACACATTTTGGTTCCTGTATAATTATTGTGCGCCTGTTATCGTCTATTGTATCAACAAGCTCTGCTCTGCACTCCAGATAAACTTCTTCGGTGATACTATACTGATCCTCTGTCACATAAAGGAGGCCTTGTATTATCTTCCGTGGAGTGTTTCGCAGTAGCTCATTATGACCGTCCATAAAACTTCTCCAATAACCATCCAAAGTAACTAAAACTATTTTACAATAATTCTTTGCACGACTGTCAAGAGGAACCTTTTGAAACCTTTCCGAAAGCCTTTTGATACGATAAGATGTATCCTCTTGACAGTGTAGCAGATAGTCGTAGTTCGGTTCCATAATTCCAAAATTTTAAAAGATTATACAAAATAATAAATCTATAAAATGTCAAAAGTTAAAAAGATAAAGTTCCGAAATTGTCAAATGTCAAAACACCTATAAATTCACACTGACACTTAACTATAATTCCTGCCCTCTGAGGGCTCCCTCCGAACCTCCTCGGTCTGTTTCCTCTGAGGTCTTCCTCCTCAGCCTCCTGCGCGCCCTCTTGGCGCCTCCTCTGAGGTCTTCTCCCTCAGCCTCGTCGTGCGTCCTCCGCTATCCTGTGAGGACCTCCTCAGGCTCCTCAGCCTCTTATGCCCGCGGACCTCTGAGGACCACTCCTCAGAGTCCAGCAGCGCCCTCCGCGGACCTCCGCGGTCTTCCTCCTCAGAGTACCACGCGCCCACGCGCGCGTCCTCCAAGGCCCTCCTCAGAGTCCCGCGCGCCCACGCACGCGTCCTCCGAGGCCCTCCTCAGAGTCTCACGCGCCCGCGCGCGCGTCCTCTGAGGACCGACGACTCCGGCCTCCCGGCGCCGTCAGTAAATAAGACAGGGGTCCTCCCCGTCTTCCTCGGCACCAGCTCCACAGCTGGCCCCGCTGTGCGGCCACCGCTGGCCACACAGAATCCTGCACCTGGCACGGTGCCCTTCGAATGCCTGCAACTAGCAGGTCATCCGGCTCGAAGGACCATGAATAGGGTCCATCCTACTGTACTTGACTTTGCACTATTCTAAACTACTAGAAATAATACTTCTTCTTGCACTGGTAGAATGAACACTTTATATTTTGGACTGTAATGAGATGACAAACATGGATTCATTTGGTTCTTGTATAGTATTGCCGTGAACAACGTCATACCGCGTTCTATATCGATCCTTACGACATCTATTGACGTCAAGATGTAAACACTCGTCCTCACCTGCAACGGGGAGATCATCCACCACCACAACGTGCACAATCACTAGTCATGACAAAGAGCATAACTACTAGTCACCATCATCATAGGCCTCATACATCTGTGGCAGACGATTTATACAGTGTCTGAGGCAAGATTTTTATAAGCCAATATCCGCATGGCGCGGGTGAAGATTCCTCTCCACAGACACTGCGTGGGACGCAAGTATGGAAAACGCAGGGCTAGTCACCACAACATGCATAACTACTAGTCACGACACTTGACACCAGAATGTGCACAACCGCTGATATGAATCGCATTCATAAGTTGCTATAAGAAAAAATATGCTCCTTTGAAGTGCTTATTCTGGTAAGCATAGTTGTGTTCTACGTAAGTATAAGAGACATCAGTGAGATCCTTCTTTCGACACTGAGTTGACGAACGATGTAATGAACCCCTGGGTTTTGTTTTTAAGTGAGATGATTATGATTTAGAAATTAATTCATTCCATTCCAAGTATACGTTTAAATGGTCCTTTTGTAGGTATGTCATTTTTTTAATGAAGTAATTTGGGATTTATTGTCTCAGGCTTTTATTTTTTTAATAATACTCTTTTCGAAGTGCATTCGGTTGAATCACTTTTTTATTTTTTCTTTTGCAGTAAAGTGTGACGTGTAAATCTAAGGAGGAATTTATTTTTATTTTATCCCAAGTCCCAAACGCCCATAACTAAGCTGAAATTTTTTAAAACAGTGATCAAAACAAACAATTGAAGTATAAAAATCAAAGTTTATAGGACATCTATTACAAATAATTCCAGGTCCAACATTTAGCACAAGTTGGAGTGGTTCTCAGGTCCTGCTGATAGGGTCGTACCGCTACTACAGGAACAACAGGAGTAAAGGAACCGCGGCCACCTGGTTCTGCAACCGTCCCGGCTGCCGCGCCTCCGTGCGGGTCGTCGACCAAATTATCGTCTCTTACAAGAATCAGCACGCACATTAAAGTATTGGATGAATACGGAATTATAGGGATCAGTGGAGAGAGCTCGTTTCGGAGGCCAAGATCCTCTTTGGGTTGCTAAGTCAGCGGAGTTTGTAAGTAATAAATAACAGTTATTTCGGCTAGTAAAAATTACTTCGAAAACTATTGTTAAATGTTCGACAAAATGCACAGATCTTATCGTCAGGTACTTGTTGCGAAAATGCTATAACCTACATAATATGGATATTATCCACTCACTTGTACCATTCCAGAGCCAGTATTAACGACAAGTAGGAACGGCTGGCCTGTCATACAAATCGGCGGGTACCGGTTCATCAAGCGCAGCGGCGTGCAGAGGGGGCCCAAGGCACAGTGGACCTGCAACAAGTGGCCTGCAGGGTGCCGCGCTTCCATCTTCACCCTCAACAACGAAATCATCACCATGAAGAACATGCACAATCATTAGATAAGTGTGAAAAACTGTATTTATGAAATAAACGCCAAGTAAGTTAATAGGTTTTCAACTAATGATAATGACTTAGCTTACTTCATCATCTCAATGCTGCTGCAGTCTTCACATTTGCTGCGTCCGTTCTGCGCGCGTAGACCCGATATAAACATAATAGGTATGCGAATTAAGTAATTTGTGAATTTATCGAATTAGGTACCCTTAAATACGCTCTTGTCTATATTATAGACGTACGTAACTAGATGATCCCTAAGTGTAGAGCTAGCTGGGCTTCTGTTACAGTGTGGCCAACGTTCACAACATCGCAACAAGGCAAGCCGGTGATAGAGATCGGCAAGTACCGCTTCAACAAGTACGCGCGCAACAAGGGGCCGAAGACACTGTGGGTGTGCAACAAGTGGACCTCCCGCCAGTGCCGAGCCTCCATCACCACTTTCGACAACCAGATCATCAAACATACCAACTCACACTCACATTGAAATAAAGCAAGCAAAAGGAATTCTTACTAGACAAGAAGGTGCTACCGGCAGACTTCAGTCGCATCGAAGTGACACCAGGACTAGAGTTTTCGGATCAAAAAGAGTCCCGCAATAAAAATGTACTTTTCTAATTTGAACCTACCTTGTGATATGTAAAGTGGTGGCAGAGTGTTAAATATTGTGAATCAGCGCGTAACAGATCTCTTTGAATGATAACGCCACGTCAACGAGGCCTTCTTGGTGTGGTCTTTTGGAGCCTACTATTGCAACTTTTATAGTAGAGAGTATGTGATAAGTACTTACAACATTTCCATCTTTCGGTCTGCAGTGTGTTGCGATGGAATTCAGTTTCTTACAATTTGTTGATACTTACTTAATGTTCCCAGAGTAATATTAAACTTCCTATTTTTATTTTTATTTTTATTTTTATTTTTATACTTTATTGCACATAGTACAAAAGGCGGGCCTAATGCCACGCGGCATTCTCTACCGGCCAACCAGAGGGTAAACAGAGAGAAAGATACGGGTGCACTCGGGTGTAAAAACATCAAAATAAGGAAAGAAAAACAAATTATGCCTATTAATACAAATAAATACCTAGATACTATATGGAAACACAACTTTTTTCTGTTTAATTTATACACAGTGCGAACAGTGCATTCATGATTGCTTTACTGAATTGAAATACTTGTGAAATTTGAGGTAAGGTACATGGAATAATCAGTACACTTCTTACGTATGTTCCAGTACCAATATTTACCACGTCACGATATGGCAAGCCAGTGATTCAGATCGGCCACCACCGGTACAACAGGTACCATCGCAGCAAGGGTCCGAAGGGGAAGTGGGTCTGCAGCAAAAAGTGCATGGGCTGTCGAGCCACCATCACCACTATTGATGACACCATCATCTACTGTACCCAGCATAACCACAGTTAAATCGGAAATAAACTGATAATAACCTTCGAAAAAGTGTGCCTTCACATACTTTTAAATCTTGGAAATATTTCAATTGAATTTATTTTAAAACCAAAGTCCTGCATCGTGTGATAGGTAAATTATAATAAATCCATTTGTAGTAAAACCGCCTGACACAACTTGATGAACGAGAGCTAATACGAGTATTTAGAATTGTTGGTGATTCTTTATTTGCAGTTGAAGTTGTAAGAAATACAAAAGGTAAGCAGTTGGTGGTCTTCGAAGGTTTCACTTACTACTTGAGAAGGACGTACAAGACGACCCTTGAGTGGGTGTGCACGAGGCCGTCCTGCCGCGCGCGTCTCGGCACCACCCCTGACTGCATACTGCTGCGCGCGAACACACACCACAACCACCAGCCGCAGACTCACGTTATACGCAATGGAGTGTATATCAAAGTATGAAGATTATATCAAATTGTTATGAACAATTAAAAGTGAATGAAAAACATTATCTTTTTTTATAAAATGCATCGACAACCTAATTTAAAATAGAAATTCCTTTTTACAACCTGGCATAGTAGGTAATCATGTTCCCCCTAGTCCGAAACTGGCTATCAGAATCTTCGCTTCCACAATATATCTCGATTCTTTATTATTCTTCTTTCTTCGCTTTTTTATTTAAAGAAAAATTTTGATCCTTCACATTAAATACTTTGTCGTGATTGCAGTTAAAAAAGAGAAGGAGGAGCCGCCGGCGTGTCTGTCGCGCGAGTACTCTCGGATCGTGCTGGAAGGCGACGTGTATTACCGGAACAAGACGTGGAACTCCGGCCGCACGGTGCTGTGGAACTGCGCCAAGAAGAACCGCGGCTGCAGGGTCTCCGTGCGCACCACCGACCACAAGCTCGTCAAGGTCAATGGAGTGCACACGCACCATTAGTCGCCGAAAGAGAAGGCTGGAGGCCGTAGTGCACTATTAGATGGACTTGTTGCAAGGATCATGGTGCTGAGGTACTATGCCACGAAGAACTGCAGGGTCAACGGCATACATACGCATCATTGGTTGCCGAGATTTATTTATTTATTTTATTTTTAGAAGAAGGTTTTATGAAACTTGTAAGAAAAAAGATTCTTGAGTGTCGTGGCTGTAGTGTAGTGTTCCAACAACAGGCTGTTGTTCAAATTCCATGACGTGACTTACGCATTACGTTAATAACGATAACTTGTGATTTCAGAAGTTCGTTTAATAAAGACAGAAGATGTAAAGGTATATTATGATTAGTTTACTACTTGATTTGTGTATTTGATGTACACAATTATAATAAACGTTTGCATACACCTACTTTGTTGTAGAGTACATCCGATCCCTGCTGAAAGCCCGGTTCACGGAGTCGAGCAGTATGTTCGTGGGCGCGCACAAGTACTTGCTCGCTGCTCGGCAACCGCGTGCGCTGGACGTGCTCTCAGAAGCACAAGCACAAGTGCCGCGCGTCCGCCGTCACCGTCGACGGGGTGCTGGTCGCCACCAAGGGACTACACTCGCACCCCTAGGGTATACCCACAACTAAAGCTAAGGTGCACCCAGCATCAAATATCTAGGTTATTTAAATTATTATGTTATGTTTACGTGTGTTCTTAAACAATGAATTATGTTCTTTTTATTATGTTGTTTACACTGTTAACACAAAGAATTTAAGATTTGCAAAGTATTGCCGGTTTTATTTACCAAAACATTTCCATCAATGTAGCGGCTAGTTTATAGTACCTAGGTACGTATACCAAGCAGAACTTTTATGGAAATATATTAATGTTTTATAGGTGAAATGATCTCTATGGGTAGAGCTAAGAGCAACAAGACAATGTTGTTGTGCTCGTACACGTACAACAACGGTCGGAAGAGTGGTGCAGGCTGCTTGCGCTGGTACTGCTGCAACAACCACCGCGGGTGCAGGGCGGCGGCCGTTACCACCGATGCGCTGCGACTGATAGAGATCTGCGGACAACACGACCATCCGCCGCCTAAATTACTCAAGACATCTTCTGGACTTTATTTTAAAGTATAAAATACTCACGTGGATCGATGGATCGATATTGACGCTATTTAGGTATAAATAATTCGAGAAGTAATTAGGTACTTCTTGCTCACTTACCTATCAACGTAATTTACAATTTAATAAAAATAATAGTTTGTAAATCAGGTGATATCTCATTAGTTTTTTATTGTTCTTCTGTTTTTGGTTGGTTTAACAGTAGATTAAATAACCGGCCTGTATATTGATATGAGTTTGAACGTCAATTATTCTTTCAGTGACATTTCTGCCAACCCGAAAAGGCAGCGAGGTGGCGCTGATCGAGGGCTACTCGTACTCCCTGAACTGGAACAGGAAGAGGTCGCAGCGATGGAAGTGTATCAACAAGACGGGCATGGGCTGTCCGGCATTCTTCACCTACAACATCATTAACAAAACAATCAAACGCATCAATAAGTGTCACACGCATGAACCACAGATTTTTGAGATTTACGAGGGAAAATACTACGGAAAATATCATAACTGAAATGTTTTTATTCGTACTTATAAACAGGAAAGTGCCATAATTTTCTAATATCGTATCACTAAAGTATATTTAGTAGATAATATTCTAAACTTATATTCGAATTTTTTTCTAATTAATTAAGATTTGTAGCCAAATCATGTTGGGTACATTTCATAGGTATATATTTTCACGGCAAAGCAAAAGCAATTAGGATTGGTTGATATAGATCTGCTTAGTAATAATGAGAATGATTTACTTATTTACCATTATAGATAGATCCGTTTGTTCTATAGTTTGCAGCTCTGGTGCAAGCATTTGATGTTCCTATAACTTTTTCTGTTAGAGTTGGTAATTAATATGTTTGGGTAGATAGAAGATCAAACATAGTTGTTTCCACCTTCGTATTTAGCATAAGCATAATTAATATTTGAAGTTGCATCGTTAAACTAAATTAAAGTTTAGCAGCTATATTTCAGTGCCATATTTAAGTTTTTTTACTAGTGTTATGTATTTTTAGTTATCTACTAGCAGCCAGTTAGTGGTTTCAACCGTTGGAACTTATTTTTCTGCTGGAAAAAGGCATTTTAAAACTTAAAACCTCTCTTGAATCATAATATCTTACAATAAATCGCATAATGATTTAGGCATGTAGGTTTCGTGGTTTAGGAGGAGCTAGCGAATTCCACGACAGACAGAGAAACGCAAAAAGCAACTTTCTTTTTATACTATGTTTGGATTTTTGACTAATGTTACACCTATGTGTGACTTACGTGTTCTTTATGTGTGCTTTACATTATATTTGTGTTATACATAATATTTGTGTCTTTTCGCTAGTGTTTTACCTATTTCCTTTGTTTTATTTCTTTAAGCATTTTTGAAAATTATTTACCCGATTTCTTTTTATGAAGAGCTAAGTTTTGGATCGTGGAGTAGATATACTAAAATATAGAATCTGAACCTTATGACAGATTAATTTGGCTAACTCAGATATCATACATATACCTAAATGTGTTTTATTGTCTTTTGTCTCACATCGTACTTCTTTTTCAGTTACTTTCCTTCACAATACTGATGGTAAACTGCTGTGCATGTACAGAGGCTATACGTTCTACCTTGAGAGCAGAAAGAACGCAACCTCGCAGTCCCAGTACTGGCGGTGCGTCCGCAAGAGCATCAACTGCAAGGCCACCATCTACACCACCCCCCGCGGGGAGCTGATCCGCACCCACGAGGAACATAATCACCACCCACCCAACTTTGTTATTCGCAATGGAATTTATATTAAAATTTGAGGTTTATATTAGAAATTGTCATTTATTACCTATCGATTTGGCGTTAGGTCAGATGTTTTAAAATACTCCTATTCTTTTAGTAACGTTTGGGACGGGCCTGGACGGCAGACGATTGGTTTTTTACAAAGGTTACAATTTCTTCCTGTGTCGTCAGAACAAGACCTCCACGAACTGGGTGTGCTGTTTGCGCAGCAAGGGCTGCAAGGCTCGCTTCGTCATCAACGCGCTCGGCGAGGTGGTGCGCGCGCACGACCACCACTCCCACCGACAACCACAATACGTTCTACGAAATGGCATTTACATTAAATTGACATAAAATTTGTACTTATTATGTATCTTCCGTGTCTTCTAAGAAGCGTTTTGCTCGCAACTCTAGTCAAATTAAATAGGTACTTACGCAAAAAAATATCACTGGTTCTGTTAATTCATAAATAAATATATTATGAATTTCTTTTGTTTCAGCCTATGATTTTGCTATATTTTATTTCTAACTTCTTATAATATTTTTGTCAATTTACAGAAAATAAAGCAACTTTTGTAAGAAACATCAAAGGCAGCCGTATAGCTGTGTTGCAAGGCTATACATATAGTGCAAACAGCTCAAGCAGGCAAAATATACATTGGAGTTGTTCGCAACGTCAAACGAGACCATGGTATTGCAATGTGCGCACCATCACCACCAAAGATGGTCACCTGGTCCGCATGGTGGACGAGCGCCAGCATCCTCCGCCGCAAGTACTCGTGCGGGGTGGGGCTCGTGTAATGAAGAGGTCGTCCAGCCCTATGACTCCTTTGTTAAATGTGGGAGGTTCTCCTTGTGCATAAGGTACAGCCACATTACTAAGAGATTGATTTAAGTACTAAAGAGACGTAATAAATCATGGCTCAAGAACCAAAAGCATTCGTACACATTTCATTCCGTATATTGTCAAGAATTTCATAATTAGGTGGTATCACTGTAGCTTTTCTATAAAGGCAGTACTATTTTACTTATCACTCGAGGTGTACGTCTTATGTATCAGGAATCGCTAATACAACGTACGTTGTTGTTAACAATGCATATCTTTTATTATATTGAGAAATTGTAGTAAAATATCGTGTTATTAAATTGAGTATACTCAAAAAGATGTCATACTTGCTTCACTGAATGTTATCTATCATTACCACTTTCAATATTTACCTTTCCTGTCTCGATTTACTACTCGTCAATGGCACTCGCATATTCAATAGTGTATATTTTTGCAGTACATTGGGTGCAGAATACAGCTGGTAAAGAGCTGGCTCTAATCTCCGGCCACGCGTTCTACAAGAACAGTAGGAACTCGTGGCGCTGCACCAGAGCCAAGTCTTGCAAAGCTCGCTTCCTAGTCGACAAGCAGCAGAACATTAAAAAAGCGAACTTGGTACACAACCACGACTCAAATAATTATTGCATCAAGAATGGCATTTACATGAAATTAACGTAAATATTTAAACATCTATAAAAGGTCATATTTACTCGAAGAATAGCAGATTGAACAGTCATTCTCACTTGTAGAAGAGCATAGAACTAGAATAAGTCATACGCACTTGTAGAAGAACTAAAATAAGTTATACTCATTTGTAAAAGAGAATATAAAAATTAATATAAGTCATACTAACTTGTAGAAGAGCATAAAACTAGAAAAAAACATTCTCACTTGTAGAAGAGCATTCGCACTTGCAGAGGAGCGTAGAACAAAAATATGCCATTCTCACTTGTAGAAGAGAATTGAACTAGAATAAGTCATACTCACTTTCAGAACAGCATAAAACTAGAATATGATATTCTCTCTTGTAGAAGAGCATTGAACTAGAATAAGTTAAACGCTCTTGTAGAAGAGCATAGAACTAGAATAAGTCATACATACCATTCGAGGGAAGAAGTGGTTTTCTTCAGGTTAATTTATTGATTAGGAAGTGTAGAGAACCGAAAACAATGTCGTACCTAGTGTGTAACAAAAATATAAGTTTTTTTTCTCTAATCATCAAACGTATCTTAAGTTTTATGTTATGTGTGTTTATATTAATTTATAATTACAAAATTTCCCTGTATTTTAGAAATAAATGTATTTTAACGAAATTCCATTCTATTTCATGGTTTTGCTGAATGGCATTTATATGAAAGCATCGTTTAGTGTACGTTTAGGGAAATAGCCAAATATGCTTATCGGAAAAGTATGTCTTAAAATTCTATCAGTGAATTATAAAACCTCATATTATTCCAGTGAAGTGGGCGCGGAATGTATCCGGGAGTGTATCCGGGATCCAACTTCAGCCACGACCATATCCCTCAACCATTTATCATTAAAGATGGCGTTTATATAAAACTCTGAACACCTTTGCCACCAGGCTTACCAATTGTAATCATTATATATAATAAAACTAAGTTGATAAAATGTACGTGCCGATAAAACTTTAAAAGGATTCCCGGTACGATAAAGGGACTTATATAGTGCAATAGCCCTTTGTCTCCCCTCGAACAAGAAAGTTCCCGTTTTAACTCAAAGGGCGTATTTTTAAAGATATAGATATAAGGGCTTTTTCAATCCCTCAACTGGTGGCGCCATCTATTGTCCAGTAGTCGAACTCCACCGTTTGTGATCTTTGATGCAATCTGTTCCAAAATTTTGGATTTTAAATGCAATGTATTTAAAACTTTTTTATTAGATCAAACAGATAATAGGTACCGCGAGTGAAACCGCGGGCGGAAAGCTAGTAATATATAATTGTTTTCATGTTTATGCTGTTTATGTTTTGTGTGAATTAAAGAATGTGAAAAGAACGTGCAATCGCTCCGAAATATCGAGGTAAACAAAAACCTAATCGCGGTAATAATCCCGTTTTAAACAATAATTAAAGTGTTGTGAACAACCGTGAAAATCTAAAAACTTATAATGAATTAAAGAATATTGTTATGTTATGACATTTTTATGGTATGAATCTTAACCGATAGTTAAGTACCTACTTCATAGTTTTCTGGAAATATAAACCATTTTGTTTTCCGATGGTTCTAGACTCATAGTAATTTGTACTCTTGGAGAAAATTACAAAATTGATTTTTATTTTTGTTTCCTCAGTGGAATGGGTGAAGAATATATCTGGCAAACAGCTGGCTCTGCTATACGGGTTCAGCTTCTACCAGGACAACAACTCGTGGCGCTGCACCAAGAACCGGTGCTGCAAGGCGCGCTTCAGAGTAAACAGCCAGCTGGCCATCATCAGCGCCAACCTGGAGCACTCTCACCCTGCACCTAATTATATTATCAGAAATGGAATCTACATTAAAATTTAATATTACCAGTCATTGTTTTGGTGTTCAATTTAACGCGAATATTCTTCGCTTTGTCTACATTCAATCTGTAATAGTACATTACGTCACAGGCCGAGTATATAGCAATTTCTGGCCGAGTGGCATTGGACTTCGTCTCGGCCTTCTAAAGTAAACGAGACCAGAAATTGTTATTTCGGCCGAGGTTTGTATAGTGCTTTTCTCCAATTTGCAAGGAAACAAATATTTAAATCGTGATAAAATTGACACTTTGTAACTTTTAAAGTTCGCAAAGCGTTGGCGCTGGTTTTGCTTACGTTCCGTTTCATAAAGAATGCGCGGGAAATTCACATTCAGCCTTCAAACTTCAAACAAATTGTGTTCCATAAAACACCTAATCACGAAAGTGTGAAGTTTAAGAACCCTTTTATTACCGGCCTAGTCCGGCAATTTCTATTACAGTCCTCTGCGCCTTGACAGCATAAATGAGCCCATTGACGTATTCTTTTTTTAAAGTAATGAAGCTATTTCCGAGCAAATTGGAGAAAAGAATGTTTCAATCGAATCGCTGGGAATTTGTTACAAAACTGTCCCGGTAATAGTGCAAGTGTATTTTGGACAAGATACACTTGCACTATTTTGCAGGCTACGATGCCGCTGCTGTTGCCCCGGTGGAAGAGGCGACGCCAGTACTAGTGGCGAAAGTAATAGGTTTACTAGTTGGCGAAAGTATAAAATAGATGATAGTATAAAATGAAAGATTTAGAAAAAATATGTAGATCATAAAAGCGCTCTGTTCTACTCTGCAAGAAGACAAGTTGTTTCACAGTCATTCCTTTTATTTTCAGTCGATTCTTATAGTTACACTACATCCATCCGAGGCAAAAGGCTACTGAAGGTCGGGTCATATACATTCGGTGTTCAGAAGGAGTATGGAATTAAGACTCGATGGATCTGCTCCACCCACAATAGTAAATACTGTCGAGCCGCCATTCACACGATAGATAATGAAATTGTTAAAATAAATAACGTACATGACCACCGTAAAAAACCTTTGTAGTAGTTTGTTGTACATACATACCTATGATAGTACCTGAATTACTGGAGTAAGTTAAGTACTTTTAATTACTTGATACACGTTTTAGATATTTATTTCAGTGTAGAGTTAATTTCACATTAAGTAGACACGTGTTGTGTAGTGGTAATAGTACGTAATTTCCCTTCCCTTCCCTTACAGCCACAACAGTCCACTGCTGGACATGGGCCTCCCCCGTATTTGTACGTACGTAATTTAACAGTTATATTTTATTTTAACTATTTAGTTAAATTAGGTAAACATGTAAAAATCTAAGTACTATTATTTTATTATGGACTCGAATTCTGCAATCAAAGTACCCCATTAATTAACTTGTCATATAATTGTTCAACAGTCGAAGTACAGTGGGTTAAGAACTGTTTAGGGAGACAAATAGCTTTAATTGACGGATACTCGTTCAGCTTGAACTGGAAGAGGACTTGGCGCTGCTCTCGGCATAACCTTCCTTGCAGAGCGTACTTCCGGGTCGGTGAAGACGGGGCCATCACCAAACACAACCTCAGCCACAAACATTATGCACGAAAATATGTGATAAAGAACGGAGTCTATTTTAACTTGTAGGCTTTTTATTGTGTGGTGATATTAAGAAATAGTTTTTAATAAATAGTACTTATAATTTAACCCGTCTTCCATCTTGAATTTCTACATCCATTGTAATCATCGTCATACCGGCCTACTGCAAGTCCTCTGCTGGACGTACGCTGTACGTCAGGCACGAAGTCCTGTTTTTACTAACCATTTACCCAGAATCGTCTGCACCTTTATTAAGTCATAGGTCCATCGTCATATTTGTTACTATATCCTGACTTATTTGTGATGTGATGAGATGAGCGACAAGAGTGTTTTTATGAATATTTTACCTATATTTTTAACGGACTTAAAATATTTGACATTATTTTCACATAACACATATTCTTTTATCACATCTAGAAGAGGGAAAGTATTGCTGAAGGTCGGTCCTTATAGATACTGCTTTAAGTCTACATCTGGCATAAAAACCCGATGGGTTTGCTCCACCCACAACCACAGAGGATGCCGAGCTAACATACACACTATCGATCGACAAATTATTAGAATTAACAATGAGCATAATCATCCCTAATAATATTGAAGGTAGTTATGCTAGAGGAATTCGCTGAAATAAAATAAAAATACAATTAGGCAACATCACTTCTAGGTACTCTTTGCTTGTATATTTATACAACTGAATATTTGTTCAACTGTAAATTAAACATATTCTGATATTACCTTAAGTATTTTCAATTAGTAAACAATTTATTGTTACATACGTGCGTAGTTGTAATTTTATCACCAAGGCAATAAAAATAGCTTGTCTTATATTTTCACCAGATTTTTCAAGCGCAGTGCAGTGGGTGAAGAGTTCAGCTGGTAAACTGGTGACTGTTGTCCACGGGTACACGTTCAATTTGAACGCTATGGGCAGGAGGCTGTGGCGCTGCTCCCGCCACGGCTCCTGCAAGGCCAGCTTCAGCGTCGACTCCAACTGGACGGTCACCAGGTGCAACCTCCACCATGACCACGTCCCGCCCAACTATATCATTAGGGACGGAGTTATAATTAAATTATGATTTATTCTTGTTTCTTTTAGGCCCAATCTTCTTGTTAGTTATTATGGTCAATAAATATCAATAAATGCCTTTGTGCCAGTTAGCATTTAACCATGTGGTAGCATCTAAGAATACTGCCACCCCTAGTCAATTCAGAGTGTTTCGTAAAAAGCGACGTACCTATCTACAGTTTTAACCTCGGCTGAATATCTGTCGACTATAGTCAACCGCATGATGGCGGTGATACCACCTACAAATACATTCCCAAAGAGAGTTGACGTGACGACAGGCATTAGTACAAATAATTTTAATTTTAGTATTGTACCTACCTACAATAGTAATGTACTAGCTTTCCGCCCGCAGTTTCACTCGCGGTATTTATCTGTTTGGTCTAAGAAAGGAGTTTGAAATACATTGCATTTAAAATCCACAATTTTGAAACAGATTGCATCAAAGATCAAGAGGAGTTCGACTATTCGACAACAGATGGCGCCACTATTGAGGGATTGGAAAAACCCTTATATCTTTAAATATACGCCCTTTAAGTTAAAACGGGAACTTTCTTGTTCGAGGGGGGATAAAGGGCTATTGCACTATATAGTACCGAGAATCCATTTAAAGTTTTATCGGCACGTACATTTTATCAACTTAGTTTTATTATACACTTTCCATCAGAAAAATCGAGACACTTAGCAAGTTTACATTTTGTACGAATCACTCTATCTGGCAAACATGTTTATTTTGGAATGAATGTCTAATGTCGTTCAATAGTGTGTATTACGAAGTAAGTTTTCATAGTTTGTTTATCTTTGCAAACGAAAGTGTCTCGATTTTTTTGATGAGAAGTATATATAATGATTATAACAAAAATAAAATTATATCAATATAATAAATAACAATCAAATAAAATATAGGAAGCATAAAGCACATGCACATGCTTTGTAAGCGTTGGTTAAATGAAAAAAAAGCGGCCAAGAGCGTTTCAGACACGCTCACAAATAGGGTTTCGTAGTCAACGTTTAAATATCAGGTCTTTCGGCGTTACAAAGTTAATTTTGTTGCTGGTTTGTTTGCAGCTGTATGGTGACGCCCCTTTTAAAAGCAAATATCTCGAGACAGAAACATTTTATACAGACTTTGTTTCAAAGAAACCTCCCCTTAGTTTTTAAAGACCTATTCAACGATACCCTATTCAATATTACAGGAGAAAAAAAAATTTTTGCCCCCCTTTCGCATGTATGGAAAGGGGGTCCAAAAAACAATTATTTTTTTTTTCTCAACATTTATAAGTTTGGGTCAACACGATCTATCTTCATACCAAATTTGATGTCGATAGCTCCAAAACTGACGGAGTTATGAGGGCGCGGCATACAGACAGACAGACAGACAGTCAGACATGACGAAACTATAAGGGTTTCTAGTAGACTACGAAACCCAAAAAAAATATATATTCACGTTCTTAATATTTGGCACGTTTTTAGAATATAATATTCATCTTATTTATGATCACCAGAATTTATCAACAAAATTCAGTGGGTTAAAAATATCCGAGGTAAAGAAATGGCTTTTATCAACGGATATGCCTTCGCGCTGAACAAGAAGGATGGCAACTTCTGGCGCTGCACCCGGCACGGCTCCTGCAAGGCGGGCTTCTACATCGACAGCAACTGGACCATCATTAGATGTCACTTCATACATGACCACAATCCACCCAATGGAATGGAGTGTACATCAAGATTTAAAATTGAAATTGTTGTATACTTATTTTATTAATTGATTTTTATTATTATTCCTTTTGTTGTGCTGTAACTCAGAAAAGATACTTACTGGTCAAATACGTCGAGATGATTGACTCGCTAAAAAGAGAAACTCATTAAGTATTAATTTATATCTTGTGTCCAAAACACCGGTATAACGTATGTTCTTTCCGTTATTTAGATTAGATTTCATTATATTTTCTTCGTTGGCGACCACTGCGTGACTTATATTTGTCTAATCTAAGCCTTTTTGACTGAGTTTAGTTAGACATATAATGAGTCTGATTCACAGCAGCGTGTCTCTATCCAGCAGGTATTACAGTGCAATGGGTAAAGAACTCCGCTGAAAAACCAATAGCTGTGGTAAACGGATACACATTTAACCTGAACGTGAGGGGCGGGAAGTACTGGCGCTGCTCGCGACAAAAAACCTGCAAAGCCAACTTCAGCGTTGACAGCAACTGGACCATCACCAGGCATAACCTCGTCCACGACCATCAGCCGGCCAATTATATCATAAGAAATGGGATGTACATCAAGATACAAAAATGAAATTGTTATTAATAAAGTAACGTATAAAGCCAATATTCACAAGAATAAAAAATCAGTATTAATAAGTTTATCTTTTCTTAGTTCTGTTCTAACCCGCATTTATTTTATATCTGAACATCTAAAATCGTGTAGTTATCTGTGATAGAATTAAAGCACAGTTTGTGAGGGTCTCTGATGTATATTTTCTGAAGATGTTTTAATTATAAGGTTTGTTCAATTTCTCTCCAGCAGGTTACACAGTGCAATGGGTAAAGAACGCCGCTGGAAAACCAATAGCTGTGGTAAATGGGTACACGTTTAACCTGAACGCGACTGGCGGGAAGTACTGGCGCTGCTCGCGGGCAGGGTCCTGCAAAGCCAACTTCAGCGTCGACGGCAACTGGACCATCACCAGGCACCACCTCGTCCACGACCATCAGCCCTCCAAGTATATCATAAGGAATGGAGTTTATATTAGGTTCTAAATTAAACCATTAAGTAAATACAGACACTTAATTTGATTCATACCTACTAATACATTGTCTTTATTTTTTACCCTATTCTAGTATTAGTATGACCGCTCCCAAAGGGCTCCCGAGCTTACGCACATAAAATATTCGTTCATTCAAAAGATTTTAATCACAAATCGATTATTGTTTTCAGTTACGAAGCTGATTTTCCTGCAAGACAAAACACAGATGAAGATGAGGAACCAAAGTTACTTTATCCACACGAAGAGAGGGGTGAAGGTGGTGTGGAGGTGCGGCTTCCTGTCTCGGGGCGGCTGCCGGGCCTTCGTCGTTACGAAACACGAAAAAATTATCAACAAATTAGACAGGCATAATCATTAGTAATACTTATATGTCGGAGTATCTTTAAAGAAGAGAGAGCACACGCACGACGCGCGTGCGTGTACACACGTAAAGGGGAAACAGGGGCGCGACGGCCGCCACCGACATCAGAATCGAGAAGCTTCTCATCAATGGCCGACTATCCATCACAACACAATCATCATCGAGATTACACCACTGTGTTACCTGGGCGTGTAACAACCGAAGTCAGGATCAAGACTACATCGTGGGCGTGTATTTCCAATATTCAACCAGCTCAACTAAGTGTGACACCCTCATCACAACCACCAATCATTATCTCAAACTCCTGGCATGATCAACCACATGCCATTCACATCGTAGTTTACTTCTATTAAGAAGGAAAGATTAGTACCAAAGTACGAAGGAAGACCTCTCTTGTTATTGGGAAATAGTATGGTTTCGTTATCAATAAACTCGTCAGGAACAGTACGACTGCTCGACGCATACGACAGAAGACGTATCGCCCCAATAATATCATGAGTCTCTGTCATTCTCTATCTTCAATCATTATCAATCACTTTGTAATAATCTCCATCACACCATATCTACCATCAACATCACATTCTAAAATATCAAAATCACAATTTCAACTTGACTGCCGTACTACATTGATCAATTTTAGCACTGAATAAATGACAACAACCCGTCTGCTTGTTTTATTTCACAACATCTAACTTAGCTGTTAGGAACTCATAGAAGGAACAATGTCAGAGACAATCTCATCGTTAGGAAAACACACGTAGTTGCTATGTAACAACATCATCAAATCTGACGCCTTTCTGGCTCGTTACGGTTTATCAGCTGCAAGGAAAACACATTAACGAGTAACATAACACACAAATGAATGCCAAACTATAAGGAAAGATTGGAAAGATCTCACCAAACTGGACTTCACAATCATAGGCTTTTTTCCTAGTTTTTAAAATGTCGTTATATTATTTGTATGGAGGCTATAGAAGCCAGTTAAAGCTGATTTTGTGCATTCTGGTGCATATTTGCAGAAAAATATCAATTTAGATTTTGAATATTTAAATAGCGCGCCAAAACGCAACTTTGACAAAATGGCGGGGTCGGTGACCGCCGGTGACGTCACTTGCTGGTAAACAGCTGGTATCTGTGGTACACTATATGCAAACAGACTTGAAAACGCGATTGTATTTACATTTTACCCGTGTTTTATGTGACAAAATGAGTTACAAATGGTGTGCAGTTCCTAAATGTACAAACACGTCGATAAAAACACCGGAAAAACTATTTGTCAGCGTTCCAAAGGATGTCAAAGTGCGTCGAAAGTGGTTGCAACTTGCTAGGAGGGATCCTAGACACATATCGCGTAATACAAACGCATTCTTCTGTGAAGACCATTTCGATGTAAGTAAATAGAATACCTATTTGTAATAAATCAGTAAATACACTCAGAATGTAAATATTTTGTTATTGGTTTGAGGTTATAATATAAGTATTATTGCTTGCTTGTGTCTTGCTACTCACTGTCTGCTAATTTGCCATTCTAGTATTACAGCCATATGATTTTAAAGATCTGATCATGCATGACATGGCAAAATATGTCATTGTGATTCCACAATACAATATTGTTCGTTTGTTACAGATGGAGAATGACATGGCAAATTACTATCAATACAAAATGGGGTTTAGTAAGAAAATACTTTTAAAAGATAAAGTTTTACCCTCTAGATTTCATTGCCAGCCAGATCGCAAAAGATTTCATAATGATACTTCCAGATCTGCATTTGTTAAACGACAAAGAATGGAACTTATAAACCAATGTGTAGACGCTCAACAGCCTATGAATACCAATAATGAGCCTACTGCTACTGTAGTCGAAGCTTGTACAGAAGGTATGCAAACTAGTTTCTTTCAGAGCTTTATTATAATATTAATCAATTAGTGTACTTTCATAAATTGATATATCTTATTTTCAGAATTGCCCCAAACAATCCAGACATGTGACAAAAATATAGAAACAGAACATGTTGAAGCAAATGAAAAATCTGTCCAGTGTCGTCTTCTAAAGAGAATTCTGAGAAGAAGCAAGGCAGTGCAAACCAAGACAGTAACAAGAGATACAGCGCTCTCCCCTCTAAAACCTACTGTTGTCTCTAGTGGCACTTCACCGTTCAAAATAAAGAAGCGAATAAACTTTATTGATGATGATAAATCGGAGAGTGATGTATCTGTATTTGAAAAAAAACTTCGTACACAAGATTCTTCATCACTGGCAACTCCATCAAATGTGTCTGAATCCAGTACAAGCATTGCAGGTACAAATGAAGATATTGAAAAATTGCAATGTTTACAGAATACTTTGCGTTTAATTGTAAAAAAGCCCATGATGTATATTGGAATTCCTCCTGACTGCTATTATATTGTCAATTTAATAAGTAAACAAACAGGCATACCACATGACCACATATTAATGTGTTTAAAAAAAATTAGATTAAATACTACTTTTTCTGAACTTGAGGACAATTTTGGACATTCTGTATCATACAGCAGTAAAGTATTCCAGAAAAGTATTCCAATTATAGCTAGCTTTTTGCGCCCCTTTATTGTTAACTTAGATAAACAATCTATCAGGAATACATTACCTATTTCATTTCGCCACAACTATTACAATGTAAGTTGTATTATTGATTGTCTGGAAATTGACTTACAAAAGCCTTCGAAAGCCCTTTTTCAATCAATGACTTGGTCAGATTATAAGAAAGGTAATACTGTAAAGTATTTAATATCATGTACACCTAATGGTCTAGTCAATTATATTTCCCCTGGTTTTGGGGGCAGAACAAGTGATGTAATTATTGTAGAAAGCTGTGACTTTTTAGATAATCTAGATCCAGGTACCATCATATTAGCTGATAGAGGCTTCAAGCATTTAGAGCAAACATTAAGTGAAAAAGGAATAAAATTATTAAGGCCTCCTTCTGTAAATTCTGGCACAAAGTTGACTAAAGAAGAGGTACGACAAACAAAAATTATTGCCAGTTTAAGGATTCATGTAGAAAGAGTCATAAGGCGTTTAAGAGAGTTTAACATGTTAAGAGGGATCTATAGTCATTATATTTCATACAAACGCTTTCAACGTATCCCTCTGCCAATTCGCAACTGATCGACTCAATTTTAGGCACGGTAACTCTTCTGGACTAGATCTATGCTCCATATTCTTTTTCTGGTTGTAATAATGCATTTAAAAAAAGATATGGCCGTGGCAAAATGCTCTAAAATTACCACCAAGTTTACGCCTTGGTATCTTCTAAATATGACAATAATTTCAGCAAAACAAATGATACGGGCATAGAATATTTTATTGGCAGCAAAATAATGCCACTATCAACAAATTTGGTGGCGATTTCGAACGGGGAACCTGGTAAACCCAGAACGCAAATTTTCCGGTAGCGAACTATAACTGTCTCTTTTACGGCTGCGGGACGAGTGGGATGCATAAATGAGATAGAAATATTTTTATCAACTGACAGCTCACGATCTTTCAGCTCGGTATAGTAGCCTCTTAAAGCAACACTCTGTGATTAATAAACATTTTTTAAGAGTACTTAATAATATTATTGTAATAGCATGTGCACTTATAAACATTCAAGACTCTCTTATTAAATAGTTTCTTATGTCTGAATAAGTTCTCTATTGTACGACCTAAAATTGATTGTTCTAAACCTTTAGAGGGTGAAACTCAGGGATGTAAAAAGTAATCGATTATTAAAAAATCGATTATTTCTCGAGAAAAATCGATTTTTTATAATCGATTATGCGACTAGAAATAATCGATTATTTAAAATCGATTAATAATTTGAATGTTTCCAAATAAAATAAATCGATTTCTTTTTCGCCTAAAACTTTGGACAAAAATCTAAATGTTTGTGTCTTGCGTTGGTGTTAAATAGCAAATTATTACATGCAAGATAGAAAAAGGCTTGAAATATCCAATAAAAATTCAATTTCATACATGTACTTCACCTTGTAAAGCTAAACAAAATACAGGGTGTAAGGGACGGTGTACCGAAAACTTTGCAGGCATGATCAGACCATCAAACTGAACAACTTTTACTGTGGAACCCATGTTGGGAAACGTAATTTTTTTTTTTAGTTTTCATACAAGTCTGTCAGCTGATCGGGAATTTTGTATGGGAGGTCGAAAAAAATTTCTCGTTTACGAACATAGCTCCCATAGAAAAATTTGTTCAGTTTCATGTTCTGATCACGCCTGTAAAGTTTTCGGTACACCGTCCCTTACACTCTGTATAAAAATTCGTAACTCAAAATCTAAGGAAATACAGGGTATTGATATACCTAACTCAGATGTGTGAAATCGGAAAAAGAGGGAGATGCAATCCAAATTCTACCATCACAATATCAAATTTAAAGAATACGAGAAAAATCGATTTTTTTCTTGTTGAATAATAATCGATTAATAAAAAATCGATTTTTTGTTACTAAAGTCACATCCCTAGTAAAAGTTCATATTTTCAAATGAACATATTTAAATTGTTAACCAATATCTTAACTTCATTAATTAACGATTAACACATTAACGTTATACAGTTAATCGTGTAATCAGTTATTTGAATATTCTGTTAATATTTATATTAAATAAAACATTTTAAAAGCTTTAGTAAAAAAAGAGTTTTTATTTATCTTTCACTGTAGATCAAAAAGCACTTATTTATCTTAATCTAAAATTATATACTGATGAACTTAAATAACTACTATACTAATAAATGTACTTACTATCAGCTACACATCAACATATCATTTAAGGGATTATTTTACACTGGTTTTTCATGAGTAGGTAATAATAATGTACCTACCTACCTAATTATAAATTAGGTACTAGAATAAATCTTGCATTAAATAAAATAACAATTACATTACATTTATGTACCTACCTACAATTAACAATGGTTGACATGAGTAATAGCTGAAGGCGAAATTGTAGGTTGTGAGTGCTTTGACTGTCCAGATTCAGCTGGTGGCTGGCCACATGCAGTGGCATTTATCATGAGAGACAATGGGTCGCTCCAAGGAACCTTCTTGTTCAGAGGTGGAATTTTACTGTAGAGACTGACTCGCCAGAGTAGGCTCGACATTGAAATTTGTTTTTCTGAACAGTTGTGCAATCTCGCTCCACAATGATAAACATTCCTAGCCTTTTCGCAGAGCTTTTTCAAGAAAAAGAAAAATTGCTCAAATTAAAATATCAACCAGATTTCAAGCACAGTCATGGCAGAGTTTTCTTTACATCACTTTTTATGCAAGCCAGTAATGAGCTAAAAATGATAGATTTCATTAATTTATTTCACATTATCAAATTCATAGTTACATACTGTAGGTACATAAACTAAATGAAAGTGTCAGAGGATAATATGATTGTCAAAAATATCAAATAAGAAAATCTAGCAGGATGACCTGAAAATGATAGATTAGATTTGAAAAGCAACATTTTACACTGTAAGGCCTCTGCCTCGAATTTTGCGGGCAGCGGGGCGGCGGCGGCGGCGGCGCGGCAGCGGGGCGGGCAACGCTGACCCGTTCTCGAAACCAGCGGGCAGATCGCGCGGCAGTACAGCGGCGTAGTGTTGTGTTATTTAGTGTCGGCGGCGCGTAGTGTCGATTGTTGTTTTTATTTGTAAGGGAAAATGGCTGAACAACGACGACAACACCTTTTTGATTCAAATTTATTTTGACACGTCACAAGGAAAGTAGGTACAACACTACGGACGCGCAGCGCGGGCGGTCGCCGCTTGACTGGAGCGCACCGCTCGTTGCCATCGCGCCCGCGCCGCTGCCGCACCGCTGTGTTCGAAAACCGGTCCATTTGAATACACGCAAAACATTCTGCCGCTGCCGCGCCGCCGCCGCTGCCGCTCCGCTGCCCGCAAAATTCGAGGCAGAGGCCTAACACTACGTATCAACAGAGGAAAAATATTTGCTTTCCAAAAAGTTGCAACATTTACTAACAAATTATTAATGTACTCACTGTCATAATCAACTACAATGATATCCACTCTTTTAGAATTTTCAAAATCGGGGTGAGCAACACAAAAGTAACCTTTTTTCATTTTGGTGACAAACATTTGGAGTTGAATTTGAGCTTTGTACTTCTTTGTAATGTTACCATTACTAAGGTAATTAGTTTTTGTTCTGTCGTTTGTCGGGCACTTGACTTCAATGACAGCATCTTTGCATATTCCGTCTGGAGTAGCAGCAATCATGGGATACTGAGCAGACAGAAACAACCCGCAGGGCTTCACTTTCTTTTTCAGTAAATTTTGCACAGTTTTAATTACCGAGGCTTCAAGCCTTCGGCCCCTTTCCATGGCTTGTGTGTCTGGGGTCTTAGCTCCCATGATTGCAGCTACTAAAGACCCGTCTGATGTTCTGCAGCGACTCACGTCAAAAACTTTGGATGCTGTGATCCAAGCATAGCGAAGTTCATGCCACAGAGGATTCTTGTACTGGCTCTTAGTGGCAGTTTCTATCTCAGCAAGAACATTGTCAGTAAGTGACTCCGTTAATGAGGCTAATGCTTTATCAACATCAGTTTTAAGCTCATCACTGGCTTGCATAAGAAAATGATGAAAAGAAAACTGTCTAACATTACTGTGCTTAAAATCTGGTTGGTATTTTAAAAGTTCGCAGTTAGAGATTTTCCTTTTTTTAGCCTCTTGAATAAACTCAGTGAAGACGCTAGTATTTACTTCACATTGTGGAGCTTGCTTGCACATCTGCTCTACAGTGATATATTTCAATGTTGTACCTACTCTGGAGAGCCTTGGTTTCTTCCAGTAACATTCCACCTCTGTGCAAGAAGGTTCCTCCGATCGACGATGGGTCCACATGAGAAAAGCTACTGCATGTTTACACCCACCAGCTGAAGCCGCACAGTCCAAGCACTCACAGCTAACAATTTCCCCTTTTCTTTCATCTATAACCATTTTCACATTGTATGAGCTGCTTCGCACTTTGTGTTCAGGGGTGATTTTGCACTTCATTGTGCAAATTCCTGACTCACGATGAAGCTGTACGTATCCTATCGCATCATCCCCATAGGATTCTCTTGCAGACCTGCAAAAGTAAACAAAATCTAGTTTATGTTCACGCAACCAGTCAATGAGGAGCAAAACTGGGACCTAACCTATAAAAGTTCTTGATCATCATAATTTCATTTCATAGGGCACAATTTAAGTTCCTACTAAGTGTAATTATGCATACTTACTGTGCTGTTTTTACATTTCTTAGCTCCGAAGCATAAAAATTGGAGTTATTTTTGAAAAAACATCCGACCATTATCGCGTCGACTTTGGGTAGGTTTCTACTGTCCGCTTTCACGAAATTGTCCTCCATGCTTTTGGGATTTGTGAAACACGACACAGAAGGTACACTGTGACCACAATAAACCCACGTTAATCGTGGAAAATAATTAAAATTATTTAAAACCTCTTGTTTACATTAAGCCGCAGAGACGTTTACCCGACCAATCAGGAGCGTTTTGTGTCGCGGGACAAATGTAAAAAAAAACATTTTTAATTATGCATTTAGAAATAAATTAAATAATCTTTTCAATTTTGCGTGTTAAATAATGGCTTTTAAACATAAAATTTATAAATAAAACAGTAATTAGGACCTTATTTTTAACTTTGGAAAAAAGCCTATTGTCCAAGGACACTTGTTCGCCGGTGCATTTTCATCATTTTTACCGCCGTTCTCAAGCGGCCCGCGGTGAACCGTGATCGCATACCGCTTCCAATCATTTTTGCCTCATCATGAGACCGATGAACATGATTTTCACAGCAAAACACAATAAATTAGCACTCCACAAAAACACAAACCACAGACTGTTTTACCGGGAAACATGACAGTCGTGACAGTAACCTTTTTCAATCACAGATGAACTTAAATATAATTCTCCTTTTGGAATAGGCTAGAGCCCATACAGCCTTCAAAACCCATACAGCCATCCCGACATATAGGTATTCAAATAGGTGTAAGTTGTGTTGTACTGTATTGTAAGTTTTTAGTATTGATTTTCGTCAATATAGATTGCATCTTATTATATTTCGTCGCTCTGTTCTTCAGATATAATTCTAGTTAACCATGTAGTTTCTTCAAGCTACTGGCATTCATCGCACTTTTAGAGAAAATCGATTAAATCGATCGATTTCACTCTTTTTTTTTTTGTCTATGGCCAGCCTTTCCTGTCGCCTGACAGATGGCCAAGTACTCATTCTTTAACTTGCGCGGCACGATTCGCACGTTTTTTTACAAAGAATGTAAAATAATTAATATTTTCAGTGTAGAATGACGGGAAAACTAATTATTTCCCTATTTAAATTCAGTGATTCACCGGGTGAGTGATTTTATGGTATTTTTATGTGTCTTAATGTGATTGATTGACTGAGGTGTTTTTCACCTGATGCACCATTTTTTCCTTGACGGTGGGTCTACGACTCAATCCGCTGGAAAACCACACCATTTTTCCTAGATGGTCTCAAACCACTGGAAAGCCTGGAGGTTGACCGCGAGTCATCACGATGGCATTTTTGCATAGCAAAACATACGGTTCAAACTGGATCTGTGTTATAAGTGTGCAATATATTTGCATAGGGCTTGCCCAAGCGATATATAACGTCTGGAGGTTATGCCGCGAGCTAACACGAAGACAAATGTTATATAATACAAATGGTTGCTGTCAATCTTTATTTCGTTGGTAATCGACCCCAGTCTTCCACGAAATACATCTTAGCCTAAACGATGCCCAAAAGTCATCAGTAACGTCTTGAGTTTATACCATGACAAAATTTTATAAGAATATCTTATAAGTACCCGCTACGGATTTAAATAATCAAACAATAGTACCCAGTACACAGCTCGACATAGACCTCTCTTTGTCTTACGATCTGTTTTTCACACGATCGTGTCATACCCAAAGTATTCCTAAAAGTATATATAAAATTTCTACTTAGAAATAGATATGTTAACTGTTATTTGGTCGTTACTCGAACCACTAGGCTATGTCACACACATAAGCTTGCTAGCAGAAAAGCAACTGTGGATTTGTGTCAAGTTATTACGCGAGAGCGTCATAATTTTCACCTATGCGATTCAATTTATTCGCATAAGGTTAGTGATTGGGAATACATTTCGTTTTCCTCTTATATACGGTACGCACCCCTTTTTCCTACGAAAAAGAAGTAACTCGAAGGCTATGCCACGAGATAATGATGTACCTACTAAAACATGGCTAAGATTCTACATATCATATCACATCACCGTGGAATATTTCATTAATTACGTAAATTTTGTATATTATACAAAAACGTATCTATTTGTGAATAACACTATTGAATTCATGCAACTAATTGCAACATTGTGCGCAGTTTTTTTTATACCATAGGAATAACCTAGCTTAAAATATACCCTTCAAAAATACAAGTAATTAATAATGCGAAATGCATAATATTACACGGGAAAACCGCAATATAAGTCACATTCTGTAAAAAAAACGCACCAATATTAGATTTACAAATATTTTTTTAAATCTACCATCCTTTCGATTTACGTTTTATCGAACCATGGTGCAATTGAGTAGTGAAATGTCAATTAAATTTCACGTACCTATTTGCCTACAGGTGAATTAGAAAAATATATTGGTATACAAATACCGTATTAAATACAACCAAACCAACGCATTGTGCTTACTCAACATAGGGAAAAAATGTTTCTCTATTGTACAAACATAAATGTTTGTACCCTGTATTTATCCTACTTTGGATACCCTGTATTTATAATACTTTTGAAAAAACAATTAACTGGTTGTGTTCTATGCAAGTTTCCCGTTATTCAGCAAGATTTTAGGATTTAAGTTCTTTATAGAAAGAAAAGATTCAAGACAAGATTTTGTTTACTTCTTTCTAGTAGATTTATATTATATTATATCATATAATGATATACACCTGCTCGCCAAAGCTTACTTCAATACGCTTATGGTCTTACCTTAAAAAATCTATAACAGTTTTTGATTTTCATTAAATAAAACAAAGGATAGAATGATTAGTCGATTTGACAATACCTAACTTACCCAACCATTGGTTGCCCACCCCACCTCCCATAAAAAGGGGGGGGGAGGAGTGTGTACGGCCTGCAGGAATACATGTGTACCTATGTAGGTAGGTCTATACAGGCCAGATTCGTACAAATATTGCGATTGGTCTACGAAAGTCCATCATTCAGAAAGAAACGAAATAAGTAGATAATACCTAAATAATATCCTATTATTGAAAAATACAAGTATTTTCCTACTCGCTATGGTATTATTATTAAGAATAATTAATATAAATTAATTATTACTTACAATGTGATACTTTGATTATTCCATTTCATTTCATAAATTACCACATTACGACAAGAAATATAAAACATTATATTTTGAACACTAATAAATAAACCTATTTTGGGATTCACACTTATTTACCCAAACACATACATTTAACCAAAGCACATACATTAAGTATTCAACTATTCCTTATTAGGAATTGAATATTATGATTTTTTATTTGTAAAAATATGTAACCTCTGTCCTAAGGTTATTTAATTTCAATTTAATTGGAATGTTATGTTACGAACACGCATTGCGAAGATAAAATTACCAAAATATTTTGGTAGTGGGATAAACATATTCTTCAGACAGAATAACTTAAATAACTTATGTCATATAGATAATTTCATGAATATTTCCTACCCTGTCGGAATAAATGAAGAGTTAAAACGAGTAACTTTTATATTTTTCTATACTAAACAATAGAAGATAATAAAATTATCTTATCTATTTTTTTATCAATCCTATTTAAATATTAGGTGGGATCAAAAATGTTATATCTTATTAGTAACTCGTTTGTTACGTATTTTACAAATACTATTGAATTATCTCAGGACCTAACAAGGTTGCTGTTAGATTTTATGTGGGTAAAAAAGTTGTTAATTATTTACAGTAATGTAAGGAATTCTCAATTAATTAGTTCTACGTAGATCCATACATTATGCATCACAGTAGACAAAGCGTTGTGTTATAAATATTGTATTTCGTTCCAATTTCAATGAAATTACTTACGAAATCAATAATCCTAACCAAATGTTTCATACTACCTGACTTCGTGTAAAAATGAAAACGAGTAAATCTTTTTTCGCAATGTTTGATAACATTGTTTCAAAATAAGTCGGTAGTCCTGAAAATAGTTAAATCTTGTACTTCCGCTTTTCAACCAAGTACAAGTTGTTAAGTGATAAATAAATTTGGTCCTACTCTAGTAGACATTGTTTAAATATTTAACAAGAAAATCAAATTATTTAATTTTATTTTGTCATGATTAGAAATACATGCAGTAACCTAGTCGAAACATTATGTTCACCACGTTCACCACAAGAGTATCCTTGCAATTTACAAAAATTGAAAATTACCATAAACATTTCACATTAAAATAGAATGTGAAAAACTTAATTCAATATTATTATTATGACATACAGAAATAATATTGAGTTTTAGAACCAATAACAATATTGTTAGGAAGAAAATCTGTCTTCCCTCGTTCTGCAGGTACACAAAAGTTTAAAATAATAAAATTGTCTGCCTATTAACATTCTGAGTATTTTGAATTGCTTTTTATTAATAAAAGCAATGAGAAAAATATAAGACATCAATAATAAAATTACTTTATTTATTGATTATCATAATAATAAAATTAAGTGTAACCACATAAACAACACTTTGGTCAAAACGGTAATATAATTAATATTACCGTTTTAACCAAAGTGTTGTTATTATTTGAAAGCAGACATTGATTCTTTAGGACATTAATTCTGGATGTCTGACTTTTGACTGTTTTAGTGTTTTATTATTTTATAACCAAAATCCTGCATCATTAATTCGTTTATTTTAAAGTTCTTTGAGAAAAATAGCTTCAATAATTTAAATGCTTATTCAAAGACTATTTATTTAATCTATGTACATGGATTACAATTTAATAATTATAATTCCTGTTTAAATAATTAAATTGGAAAATTTCGTTGATGTGTGAGTATACACGAAGTAAGCACAGTTAATTAAGTTCTTATAAAAAATTAATAATTTACGCCTTAATTAACTATTTTATAGCGAGTATTTCCATGATAACGTGAACCATATCAATAATCAAATATTTGTGTAGTTCAAAAATTATCCTACACGTATACGAGTTTACAGGTACACTATAATGTACCATTCAAACCGAACTTGGTGTAGTTTAGCTTGAAAAAGCTTTTGAAGCAAAACATTTTTCAGGTGTGTTTATAATCTTTGATACCTTTATATTTAGTTGAGTCAACATCATCATCATCACTGCTGGCTCACAGCGCTCGATGATAATGTGAAGATTATGGTTAATATTTAATTACCAGAAATAGAAAGAAAACTATGTTTTCACCACGTTTTTATTTCAACGCCTTAGAAATTGCTTGCAAATGTGTAATGCTCGAATAATTTTTGACATAAGTACAGAAACAACGATAATCAGAACTTTTATCTTAATCGAACATATTTTAAGTAGTTAACTTAAAAATATGATTAGAATAAAATAATTTAAAGTGAATGTATCTAATCCCTACACATAATCCAACTTATGTTTAAGGGCTGTCTGTACAACTGACTAATCTTTTCTATTATAATGTGTTGTGAAATACAACACAATATCTCTGAACATCTACATGGTTAACTAGAATTATATCTGAAGAACAGAGCGACGAAATATAATATATGATCAAACGAACTTACCAAGTGAAGTTCGATCGATATTATATGAGTCGCTCTGTTCGAAGATATAAGGTCCCTCCCACCCAAACCCAGTTGTATAATAGAAAAAGATTAGATCTACTGCTATCTCTAAAGAATGAGTACTTGGCCATCTGTCAGGCGACAGGAAAGGCTGGCCATAGACAAAAAAAAAAAGAGTGAAATCGATCGATTTAATCGATTTTCTCTAAAAGTGCGATGAATGCCAGTAGCTTGAAGAAACTACATGGTTAACTAGAATTATATCTTCGAACAGAGCGACTCATATAATATCGATCGAACTTCACTTGGTAAGTTCGTTTGATCATATATAAATGTGTTAACTTTGTAACCAAAAACTTAATTTAACAATCTTATAAATTGATACTCTTTCAACAAATTGTTTGAAATACGATTTAATGGATAAGCTTTATACCTAATAAAAGTAATAAATAACGTAGTTTAGCATTAGATAAACGAAATGTCTCAGTAATTTCCAGTTTTATTTTTTTCTTGTTGCTCTTTTGAATTTGACGTTCATGGAGACTGACCGTTTTATTCAAATTAATTCATTGTCGTTCTATCCCGTGTTTGTTGATAAACCTTCTAAACTATATAGTAATATGTTTTTTCTGCCATCATTCCAGATATGCGCGGTAAGGCCCACCACCAAGGCATCAATCTTCCCTGTAAACATTATTCCAAAGGATATAGATGTTCATCATTGAGCAAAAAAGACATTACTGAATTTCAAGCAGCCTTCTACAAAACCAACTCAAAAATCGACCAAGATAATTTTATCCTCAAATACGCGAAGGCTCGAAACGTACAAAGGCATCGACCGAGAACGGGTACCCGTACTCAGAGGCAAATAAATGTCGTATACCATTGTCTAAGAAGGAACATCATGATTCCTGTTTGCCAGCAGTCTTTTCTACATATTTTAGGGCTGAAACAAACCAGAGTTCTAGGCGTAATAAACCGCCATTTCAAAAGTGGTCTACCTGCTAGTGAGGGCAGAGGAGGAGACCGTAAAAGTAAAAAATTTAAGGCCGAAAAGCAATCTATAATCTTTCTAAAAGAAGCTTATGAAAACATAGGTATATAAAAAAGTTACATTTCGGTATGGTTTTCAATACTTTTAACGAACACACGCGCAGATGTTAGCTTCACATGTCTTCAGCCTCAGGAAAAAAATACGAAATGGATTCCAAGACAAAACAATCAAGAATTCGAAAAAGAGGCCACGTCTTGATAGCCAGAAAATTTGTTTGCTGTAAGAAAATAATGTTAACCAAGGACATATTACTCCAGGCAAAATTGTATAATAAAGTGTATAATCCTGATAAGGTTTTTACTTATTTTGGGATGGAAGATTTTCACCCGAAGCTTCAAATGAAATCGCAATTGTTTTGTTCACTTTTTGATTCAAACAGTTCCAAATCATGAAAATATTTATTTATCTCTGTGTAGTAGTAGATGGTTGTAGTGGCCAGACACAAACTAGTATATAGGCACAGTTTGAAAATACCACATGGAACGCTGCAGACAGTATCCAATAGAGATTGTGTTGCATATGATCGGGCATTAGTTTTAGAAAGCAAATTGAGTGTTTCGAACGCTGTGAAGGAGTTTTAAAGAACATGCCGCGGTTGTATTTTTTGTTTTAAATATATTAAAAAACTGGTCTTTGAACTGTTTTTTATTGTTTACATGCTAATGATGAATTTTTAAATATTGAAATTTTCCACGGTCTTTCTTTATGGTTAGTAATTCTGCCAGATTTTGCTCTGTAAATACGCGGGTAACTTACCGTTCTTTAGACAGAAGATGTGTGTGGTAATGATACCTCATATAAGTATTGCATTATGAACGGGAAATTGTGTTTCAGATAACATAGTTCCAGAGTTTATCATAAGTGCTAAAGGATTACCTGTTCTCCAGATAGGTCGATACAAATTTTCCGTGCAAGATCAATATTACAAAGACAAGCTGAAGAAACGCTGGAGTTGTAATATGAGGCGATGGCATCGCTGCAGGGCCTTCGTTGTCACCCTTGATGACGAGATCGTCAGTTACCAAAATGATCATAACCACTGAAGAACAATTGAATATTAATGTCAGCTATATCGACAACGATGCGACGCTATGTCGAAAGATGTTTTTTTAATATTACTTAGATATTGTTCGCTTGAGCGAAATGTTCGGCTTCGGCAGGGGAGTAGTAACCCGGGACAAAAGAATATCAACCATTACCCAGGACTGTGGCTCATTTTGTATTATAGAGTTGTATTTTGTTAGTAACATTGGGAAATACAAACAGATGTCATTTATTTTGTGTTAAGCTTACGATTTAAAATAGATAAACTAACAAAAATATCTGTGGTTTCTACCTAGGTATGTCACATACTTTTTGTTTTATTATTTTCCCCGTATCATCCGAGCCTGTATCACAAAAAAAATACGTAGGTAATTGTCTAAATTCGTTTTCAGTTGCGATGACAACCCAATTTACAACCAGTGCAAGAGGGTTCCCCACTATTAAAATTGGAAGATTCATTTTCTGCGAACATTCTTTGAATAAGATCAGAAGAGGCCTGAAGAAGATAAATGCTTTTTAATTTTAAAAATTGTTCAGTTTTTATGAGCCTCTATTTTAACGTTTAAATAAAAAGTTACCTATGTACAGAAGTCGTTCAGTTGGTGGTTCAGTAGATAAGCTTGCCATCGCCATAGTGCAGTGCGGAGGTTTGAATTATTTTTCATAGTTTTTCTATAGTGTAGATAAAATAGTGTATGCAAATGCATGTAATTAGGCTTTAGAATGCACGTGTCAAACTAACTAAACAGACGCTCACATCCTAAAGCCTCTCATTATAAGACAATTGCATAAACTACTATTAACAGTTAATGCGTGCTAACAAAATCACAAGCAGAAACATCTTTTTTTTATTCAAGAATAACTTATATTTTTCTGATATGATAAATTTATGTTCTAAAATATTCGTAAGTGTGACATTTTATTTCTTTCTATTTCTCTGATAAAAAAATATTGTCTCATTTTTATTTCATTTCAGCGGAGATGATGCCCAAGTTTTCAATGAGCGCAAGAGGGTTTCCCATAATAAAAATTGGCAGATTCAACTTTGGTGAACATTCTCTTAATAAGATCAGGAAAGGGCTGAAGAAGCGGTGGATATGCAGCCAGACGCGGCAAGGATGCAGGGCCTTCCTCGTCACGGTTGAAGGCGAGATCATCAGCTACAGGAACGAACATAATCATTAAGTAATTCTTGAACTCACATGATTTACTTACATTTGTATAAAGAATCACTTTTCTAAGTACATAATTAGGAATGGTGTTTAGTGTTTACACAAAATGTGACCAAAAAAAGTATTGACATGAAATGTGATCAATATTTAACATGTTAAGAACTTAAAAAACTAACGATCGGTAATTTAAATTTAAAATAATGACTATAGATCCCTCTTAAGATTCCTCTCATAATTTTTTTGTTTAGTTGGACGACTCTGTTTTCAAGACCAAGCGTATTGTAAAAAAAGTTAACATTCTTTTTTTATTTAGGTGCAATTATACCCGAGTTTTCAACGAGCGCAAGGGGGAAACCCATTATAAAAATAGGCAGATTCAACTTCGGTGAACATTCTTTGAATAAGATCAGGAAGGGGCCGAAGAAGCGGTGGATATGCAGCCAGACGGGGCAAGGATGCAGGGCCTTCCTCGTCACGTTTGAAAGCGAAATTGTGAACTGTAGGAACGAACATAACCACTAGACAATTCTTGAAATCACATGCTTTATGCAATTTAGGTTTGTTGACCTCTCCTTTTTAATACGCATTACAGAATATGAAACTGTTAGTTGCAGCAGGTGACGCTGCGCACTATTTAACGTCACAAAGACTTCGGGATATTTTTATACGAATCCTATTCTGTGATCTGATCCGCTTCCAGCCTGACTGAACACAACCATCACACTCCCAGTTCGTCATACGCAACGGTTTGTAGTACGTTTACGTCAGAGTATCGCCATTTTATCATGACGTGACGGTTAAATACATAAGTATCTATACATATAATAAAACAGAAACGAAACCAATTCTGTACATGGGATAGTTTAAAAAAAGGATTTTTACTTTCAATTGTGCTCAGAATACAGATCTCAGAACAATCGATAAAAAAAATTTTGTCTGTTTGTCTGTCTGTTTGTCTGTCTGTTTGTCTGTCTGTTTGTTTTTCCATCTTTCACGGATAAACTACTGGACGGATTTTAACCAAATTTTGTGTCATAATACCTTATTAGTCGGGTTAACATCTAGGATACATTTTACCACCCTAAGGTCTGGAGTACCAGATGTAGACCACCAGAAGCACCATTAGGAGCCCGGCTAAACTATAGGATATAGATATATGACTCCAATGCAAAAGTTGTTCGGCTTGATAGGACGCTTCTGCTGGCGAATAGACAGCCAAGGTTGGAGTACCTGATGTAGACCACCAGGTGCACCAACAGGAGCCCAGGTAAACTATAGGAGATAGAGATATGACTCCAAAGCAAAAGTTGTTCGGCTCGATAGGACGCTTCTGCTGGCGAATAGACATCCAAGGTTTGGAGTACCTGATGTAGACCACTAGGCGCACCAACAGGAGCCCAGGTAACCTATAGGAGATAGAGATATGACTCCAAAGCAAAAGTTGTTCAACTTGATAGGACGCTTCTGCTGGCAAAAAGACGTCGAAGGTTTGGAGTACCTGATGTAGACCACCAGGTGCACCAACAGCAGCCCAGGTAAATTAAAGGAGATACAGATATGACTCCATGACAAAAATTGTTCAGCTTGATGAGACGCTTCTGCTGGCGAATAGACATCGAAGGTTTGGAGTACCTGATGTAGACCACCAGGTGCACCAACAGCACCCCAGGTAAACTATAGGAGATACAGATATGACTCCATGACAAAAATTGTTCAGCTTGATGGGACGCTTCTGCTGGCAAATAGACATCGAAGGTTTGGAGTACCTGATGTAGACCACCAGTTGCACCTATAAGAGCCCAGATAAACTATAGGAGAAAAGATATGACTCCAAAGTAAAAGTTGTTAAGCTTGATGGGACGCTTTTGTTGGCAAATAGACATCGAAAGTTGGAGTACCTATGTAGACCAAGAGGTTCACCAAGAGGAGCCCAAGTAAACTATAGGAGATAGAGATATGACTCCAAAGCAAAAGTTGTTCAGCTTGATAGAACGCTTCTGCTGGCGAAAAGACATCGAAAGTTTGGAGTACCTGACCTGATTGTAAACCCCCAACAGGAGCACAGGTAAACTATAGGAGGTACAGATATGACTCCATGACAAAAATTGTTCAGCTTGATGGGACGCTTCTGCTGGCAAATAGACATCGAAGGTTTGGAGTACCTGATGTAGACCACCAGTTGCACCTATAAGAGCCCAGATAAACTATAGGAGAAACAGATATGACTCCAAAGTAAAAGTTGTTAAGCTTGATGGGACGCTTTTGTTGGCAAATAGACATCGAAAGTTGGAGTACCTATGTAGACCAAGAGGTTCACCAAGAGGAGCCCAAGTAAACTATAGGAGATAGAGATATGACTCCAAAGCAAAAGTTGTTCAGCTTGATAGAACGCTTCTGCTGGCGAAAAGACATCGAAAGTTTGGAGTACCTGACCTGATGTAAACCCCCAACAGGAGCACAGGTAAACTATAGGAGATACAGATATGACTCCAAAGCAAAAGTTATTTAGCTTGATGGGACGCTTCTGCTGGCGGAAAGACATCGAAAGTTTGGAGTAGCTGATGTAGACCACCAGTAACACCACTAGAAGCTCAGCTAAACTAAAATAGATATTGAAATGGCTCCAAAGCAAAAGTTGTTCAGCTTGACGGAACGCTTCTGCTGGAATCTGCTGGCAATGCATCTACGGTTTTAGAAATATGGTTCCAACAAATAATACATAATTAGCGTGATGGATGCAATTTTTAAGACGCTGGTGTGGAAATTTGTATTTTTCAATGTAGGTAGGTATAAGGAACGAAACGACACGAAGTTCGCGGGGACCAGCTAACAATCAATATCAACATCACACTCCCTACATTTGAAAATGTAATCTGTTAGTGTGTATGACTGACCTCACGCAAAAATAAGACCTACCTGACCCGACAACCCCAGAAACAACCTTATGGCGCCTAAAAATTAGAAGAGCAAACACCAGCCATAATAAGAAGGTGCAAGGAAGATGAAGAAGTCTGTGTGGTAAACCTAAATGTGCATGAATCACGCAAAAAGTTTGCGATATTTTTTATGGTGGAAGATAAACGTCTTGATCATATTTTATAGGGCCTGTCTGTCTGCCTTTCGGACGGCACACATACCTAGAGCTCGGCAAAACTTTTAGAGATAAGAAAATTTCTGTATTGAAAAAGTTGTTTTGCATGATGTGCCGCTTCTGTCGGCTCATAAACTTCTCTTGGCGAAACGAAGTTCGCGGGCACCAGCTAGTACTTTATATTTATTATAATGCGTCTGAGTGCTGGTCTTATGTACCTAGACCTAGACCTAGACCTACTACGTGCGGTGTATATCAAAATTACCAGCGCTCGCGGCTGGTACCTGACCTGGTATATAGGACTAGGCTTCAAAAATTAAGCGTGTAATTTTACTAAAACATATTCAAAGAGCCGGCGCCTGTTTTTACTATCGCCTTACCGACTCTACCTTTGCAAAAACAAAAGTTGGAATAATAGTCTCATTTTTATATGTACAAAAACTAAAAACTTAACGATAGGATAACGATTAATAAAAAAACAGCATTCATGGCTCTCGTCTTGATTAATTAAATCGTTAATGTTATTTATCACTATTCATATAAATATCCTTAAAATTTCGCATACATTTATATAGGTACATTTACAGGGAGTTTTTGTTAATGTCTGTCTATGTTCACAAATGTATTTTCTTACAGTCCAAGTCGTTCAGAGCCGTGCAGGAAAGATGTTGGCTATCTACGACGGATACACCTATAGCCATCAAAGGACTTCGAAGTTGACCATGCAGTGGCCGTGCCAGCAGATGTCTGCCAAGTGCCGCGCGCGCCTCACCACCGACATGCTGGGCAGGCTGCTTCACGGCAAAATGGAGCACAATCACCCCAAGCCCAACTTTCTCATTCGCGATGGCGTTTACTTCAAATTACCAATGAAACATTAATTTAGGAATTGGGTTGCGTTTTCACCTGTGTGAGTTTTTGGAATGTAGGTAGTTATGATTTTATATTTTTTTGGTATTGTGTTCCTAGTCTAGTCATTCTTTGTAATCTTACACGTATTATATCTTATTTGTTACGTCGATGTAGGTGGGTTATAAATATGATGTTATAGTATAGGTCTTGTTATGCTGTTATACTCGTTAGATATGTTGTATTAATTGATTGTTACATAAAAATATAAAATCAAAAATCTTTTCTTGTTGCCTGTTAGGCTATAAAAAACAAAACACGATCCGCTATCGTCACTTTTTTCAAATATCGAGGGATAGGTATTTCAGAAAAACTGAAAACAATTTTTTTTCTATTCCAGTAAAATATGTGAAAAACCATTCCGGAAAGATGTTGGCTGTTTGTGACGGTTACACTTTCTACCACCAACAGACTTCTAAGACGACCATGCGGTGGTCGTGCTTGAGACAGTGGTCCAAGTGCAGCGCGAGTCTCACCACCGACAAGGAGGGCGCACTGATTAGGGTCAACGTGGATCACAACCATCCACCACCCAAATTCACTATTCACAATGGCGTTTATGTTAAACTGTGATTCTGAACAACCTATGACAATTTCATAATATATTATAACAATTTTTGTTTATTTACTTGAGGGTTTTGAATGTTTCCGACAGCCTTCTTCACTGAAGTCGTCAGTGGCGATTTTATTTCCGAACCTATGACTTCAAGATGCTGTAGCTTAAAGTGCAGTGTGCAAGGTTGTCCATACCTACTTTATTTGTGAATGCATGGTTTTGACTTTCGACTTTTTGTGCATTGGTTCCGAGACCTCGATCAACAATGTATTTTTATTGCAGTTTACTTTGCAACGTCAAAACGGGGACACCCGTTGATCAGCGTGGACGGGTTCACGTTCCGCAAGAACCAGAGCAGCGGCGTGAAGAGTCAAGATTAGGAACGAACACAATCACCAGCCGCCAGCTTCTAAATCAAAGAAAATTTAGTGATGCAGCAATAGAAATAAAGATTATTCATTTCAACGAATACCATGAATAATAAACTTTAATAAAGTCCTCCATATTTCTAGAAGATGCTGTGTCTTTGAAAATAAAAGCAATCCGTTTTCACCTTGGAGTAGCGGAAAATCTTCAACACTGTACCTATTGTTTTCTATTTGTACATCTACACTAGTCAGCAATAATATTATTATGAAAAAGGGGGTGGTTGATGGGAGGACCGTGTGGGGGAGGATAGAAATAGAATTTGATAGAAAAGGACCAAATTCTTAATTCTACTTTTTATTTATTGCTACAGTATCCTTCGGGACATCTAAGCACGGAACTAGATTACTAATATTGGATGGTTATACTTACACCCATCGTAAACCTACTGGACCAACGATCAGGTGGAGATGTTCAACACACAAGAACTGCCGCGCTAAGGTCATCATGCTCGATTCCCAGATCATGAGCTTCATGACTCAACACAATCATTGATCACTAATGTAAATAAAGAATCTCGATAATTTTGCTGGGTGTATGACCGCGTTTATTTTATTGATCCGACTGTTTATTTGACTATTTAATATTAATATATTTATGATACATGCAATAAATCGCTTTTCTTTTTTGTCACAATGTCGTAACTACGTAAGTTTTAATTTCTTTTTCTACATTTGCACTGATGTGTAATATGCGTTTATTGCAGTTCAATTCGAGTACATGGCTCCACCGCGATGCAGGAGCAAACCCGGTGCTCGCAACTACGCGAACTATTCCGCAGAAATCCTGAAAATGGCTACCGATCTTGTAAAGAATAAAGTGATGTCGTCTCGTGAAGCTGAGAAGCGATTTGGAATCCCGCGTCGGACTATTCAGAACAAAGTGAAAAACCTTCACAACAAACCTATCGGGAGACCAAAACAAGACTTTCTGTACCTGAAGCTTCAATAATGATGTCAGCAATAATTAAAGTTGACGTTGTTACCTACTTGCAGGGTTAAAAAGGCATTTGCCAGTTGGGCTTAGTTTGTAATGTAGGTGTATAAATACATTTGTTATGTACGAAATCGTAAAATGAGCGTGCTCCACTATCAGATAAGTAGGCTGTTTTAATATATTTTTGTTGTTTATTTTGGTTGGATTTTATCTTTTCTTACCTATAAGATCTTGAAACATGTATTTACCGACTTGCTCTACGTGTAATTCTGGTTGTCCTCACCGTTCCAGACTTGCGGCCAGTATTCAGCATGTCCCTGCGCGGGAACCCGGTGATCATGATCGGGCACCACCGCTTCAACCGCGTGAAGCGGCGCGGCGACCGCTCCCGCTGGGTGTGCGTGAAGGCCAAGGCGGGCTGCAGGGCGGCGCTCACCACCATGCACAACGCCATCGTGCGCGTCACCCGCATGCACGACCCCGCGGCGCACACCACCCCCAACCGGTGCAGGAATACCTACATCACCGCAACTAGCATTTCATGAATAACTTTATTTTTTATTAAATTTATTTTTTAATAACTTTATTTTTAACGTTAACTTGTATTTAATTTTAAAGAATATACAATTATACCCTATACAGTTTTCAAATATTACATTGTACAAGATTTTCTTTTAGTGATTTACTTACACAAATAACTACGTACTTAAATATTTAACATAGTGCTTTATGTTGCTGGTCAGATTTGGCAGAGTTGACGACGTCGTTGCGCGGCAGACCAGTGATCGTGCTGGGGAAGTACCAGTTCAACAAGTGCTCCTTTGGAACCTACAAGAGCACCAAACCGAGAGCCCGATGGATCTGCGGCGGCAAGGACAAAGGCTGCAAAGCCAGGACGGAGTTTTGTTTGTTTGAATTTTTTGAGGAAGGCTCCTCACAGTCAATGACAAAATCATAAAGATCAATAATGAACATAATCACTACGTTGTACTTTTATTTTATTAGTTATCCTAATTCTTCCATCGTACTGCGACGTATACCTATACTCGATTAGGTTCATGCTTATTTGTGCAAATAATAAATGCAAATTTAATTCTTAATTAAGCGCTGAGAGATCTGTAGTACCAAATTAAGGGAAGATCTACAGATTATCATATACATATTTACAGGCAAAATTGGACCCTGCGTTGCTCGTGTCTTAACTAAATCCAGTGAGCTGAACTCAGCGCAAGGAAGCACTCCTGCATCTATTAGAGTCAAACCGGCAGACAAACTGCTGCCCATCGCACCCAAGGATCCTACCGCTCCCCCGCCCGTCAAAACAAACAAAGTGCCCATACAACCCATTCCAGCAGTAAAAAAACGGCAAAAGATTAAAATAATACGAGATAGAGACGGCAAAATCGCCGCTGTGCGCGGACTGTGGCCTGGTCAGCAGCTGTTCCTGATGCCGAATGGGAAACTTCACATGTTTAACGCCCAGTCAGCGCCACCAACCGACGGGAAACTTATTGCGATGGGGCGCCCCGACCATCTCTAGAAGTAATTTCTGTAATACCTCGAAAATACAATTGTTTTTAAGTACGTATGCTGTTATCGTGTAACAAACTTATATACCTACCTAGCATGCATAGCTGTTGGTAACAGCAAGCTATTGTATTTTTTAACGATCGGCTATCTTTGCAGCTGAGCTATCTTGGCATCTGTATTAGATAAATTAGTGTAATTAAATTTTTTGTGCCAATTACTTATATAAGTGTGTTGAAGATTAGTTACTATCTTATGGGTATTCCCAGTATCTCATTTATTACCTTTTACCTTAGCAATAAATTGAATGTGCTTGTATTTCATTTTTTATTAGAATATAAATTAAATACACCCATTCATCAAAGAGTCACGAACAAGGCAAATATTATTTTACTTACCTGTACCATTATAGATAATTCTGTTTTTTTTTTAAGCCAGGGACAAAAAAGCCTGACACTATTAACGATCTTCAATTCTTCAGTACTTCAGTGCCCACCTACTTACTTAATATTGCAGGTCCGTTATTTATGAAAACTAAGACTGGCAAGCCTTTGTTGCTGGTGGCTGGATGCCGCTACTACCCTTACAGCCAGCACGCAGTTAAGGAGGGCTCCAAGGTGACGTGGTACTGCCGCCGCACTTCCAAGGGCAAGTCCGCCTGCCGCGCCGCCATCGTCACTATGGATGATGTCATCGTAGCCGTCAATCACGAGCATAACCACTAAATCGTGTTGTTGTAGTATGTATGATATAGTGGACTTATGCAGCTACTACCCTTACAGTTGCCATACGACCAAAGAAGGCTCCACGGTGATTTGGTAGCCGTCAATCACGAGCACAACCACTAAATATCAAGTTGTTTTAGAAATACTCAGATGTTTAGGTAATCAATGTGTTTCAGTATAAATATTTTAAGCGTCGCTTTTTCGACATATCTGATTTCTATAGTAAGTAGATCTATCTATATTATCTATCTAGATTACCTACTTCTACTTATATAGAAATAGATTAGAATAGAATAGATTTATAGTAAGTAGATAGTTTAAGGGTCAGTTCCCACAGAAGGCGACGAGACGAGACGCGACGCGACGCTGCAATGTCATTTTCAAGCGGCATCAAGATGCAACGCGCGGCGCCGCTCGATGCATCTTGAAGCCGCTTCAAACCCAGACGAGACGAGACGCGACGCGACGCGACGATGCAATGTCAGTTCAGGTGACGTCACTTTCGGCCGCCTGTCAGTCAGATTCCCACGCTCAGTGTTGCCGCGATGGGAAAAAAATCCTACAACTTTTGAAAACTCGATACGAAAAAAAGCAAAGTAACTTGGTTCTACTTGGTACCTATGAAGGGTAGGTAGTTGTTATTGAACTAAAAAAAGACCAATAATTCGCAATAGTTCAATTGAGTATAGTTTCATGGAACTACTGCGAAGTTTTTTCGTACTAGTTCCATTAGGCCAGGTCAGACAATAGAACTATCGCAAATCTTAGTTTACGATCATTCGCAGTAGTTCCGTTGAGTAGTTGCCAGTGATCCACCTTCTCACGAAATAGTGTATGCTAGACTATCAGATTGTTTGAGAAAATGGTAGGTCTTGAAGTGATCTTTCAGATGACAGCTGTCGAAAATAAGATCCGTTGATCTCGGAAACCATAAATCTTAGACTATCAATTTCTTTAAGGAAATGGTAAACCTTGACGAGTTTTATCAAACGACAACTGTCAAACTAAAATCACATTAATCTCGGCAATCATTCATGCTAGACTATCAGTTTGTTTGGGAAAGTTGTAGGCCTTGAAGAGACCTTTATTTTATGTGACAGCTGTCAAACTTCAAACTCGTTTATCTTGTCAATCGTTCATGCTAGACTATCAGTTTGTTTGGGAAAGTCGTTAGTTTTCATGAGACCTTAATTTTTAATGACAGCTGTCAAACTTCAAACTCGTTTATCTCGTTAACTGTGCATGCTACACTACTAGTTTCTTCAGAAAAGTTGTAGGTCTGGACGAGATCTACATTTTAAGGGACAGCTGTCAAACTTCAAACTCGTTTATCTCGTTAACTGTGCATGCTACACTACTAGTTTCTTTAGAAAAGTTGTAGGTCTTGCCAATATCTACATTTTATGTGACAGCTGTCAAACTAAAAACTCGTTAATCTCGTTAACTGTGTATGCTACACTACTAGTTTCTTCAGAAAAGTTGTAGGTCTGGACGAGATCTACATTTTAAGTGACAGCTGTCAAACTTCAAACTCGTTTAACTCGTTAACTGTGCCTACACAACTAGTTTCTTTAGAAAAGTCGTAGGTCTTGCCAAAATCTACATTTTATGTGACAGCTGTCAAACTTCAAACTCGTTTATCTCATTAAGTGTGTATCCTACACTACTAGTTTCTTCAAAAAAAGTTAAATGAGTTTAAAGTTTGACAGCTGTCACTTAAAATGTAGATCTCGTCCAGACCTACAACTTTTCTGAAGAAACTAGTAGTGTAGCATGCACAGTTAACGAGATAAACAAGTTTGAAGTTTGACAGCTGTCACTTAAAATGTAGATCTCGTTCAGACCTACAACTTTTCTGAAGAAACTAGTAGTGTAGCATGCATAGTTAACGAGATAAACGAGTTTGAAGTTTGACAGCTGTCACATAAAATGTAGATATTGGCAAGACCTACAACTTTTCCAAAGAAACTAGTAGTGTAGCATGCACAGTTAACGAGATAAACGAGTTTGAAGTTTGACAGCTGTCACTTAAAGTGTAGATCTGGTCCAGACCTACAACTTTTCTGAAGAAACTAGTAGTGTAGCATGCACAGTTAACGAGATAAACGAGTTTGAAGTTTGACAGCTGTCACTTAAAATGTAGATCTCGTCCAGATCTACAACTTTTCTGAAAAAACTAGTAGTGTAGCATACACAGTTAACGAGATAAACGAGTTTTTAGTTTGACAGCTGTCACATAAAATGTAGATATTGGCAAGACCTACAACTTTTCCAAAGAAACTAGTAGTGTAGCATACACAGTTAACGAGATAAACGAGTTTTTAGTTTGACAGCTGTCACATAAAATGTAGATATTGGCAAGACCTACAACTTTTCCAAAGAAACTAGTAGTGTATCATGCACAGTTAACGAGATAAACGAGTTTGAAGTTTGACAGCTGTCACTAAAAATAAAGGTCTCATGAAAGCCAAGTACTTTCCCAAACAAACTGATAGTCTAGCATGAACGATTGACAAGATAAACGAGTTTTAAGTTTGACAGCTGTCACATAAAATAAAGGTCTCTTCAAGGCCTACAACTTCCCCAAACAAACTGATAGTCTAGCATGAACGATTGCTGAGATAAACTAGTTTTTAGGTTGACAGCTGTCACATAAAATAAAGGTCTCCTCAAGGCCTACAACTTTCCCAAACGAACTGATAGACTGGCATGAATGATTGCCGAGATAAATGTGATTTTAGTTTGACAGCTGTCCTTTGATAAAACTCGTCAAGGCTTACCATTTCCTTAAAGAAATTGATAGTCTATAATTTATGGTTTCCGAGATAAACGGATCTAGACACACGGCAGTGTGTCCGCCAAGTTCGAGCAAAAAAAGCGACACACCGGCCGTGGGTTATAATATTACACGAACCATTTCGGGCCAAGTTCGACCCACCTATAACTCAAAATCTATTTTATCTACGCATATGAAATTTCTAGTATCTGTCGAGATCTACTTACTTATCGAAAATACAAAATTTCATTAATGTACCTATTGTAGGTCTTGAGATATTGACGTCAGAAAATCGCTATTTTTACTATACACTCACTGACTGACTGACTGACTGACTCACTCACTCATCAAAAACCTAGACCACTTCCAATGGTCGTATTGACTTGAAATTTGGCATGGAGGTAGGTCTTTAGGTCAAGATAAAGGAAAAAATCTGAAAATGGCCAAGTGTGAGTCGGTTTTAAAAATAATGAAGGTGTAAATTCATACCCCTAAGGAACTAAAACAAAAAATTTCCTATGGTCGTATTGACTTGAAATTTGGCATGGAGGTAGGTCTTTAGGTCAAGGTAAAGGAAAAAATCTGAAAATGGCCAAGTGTGAGTCGGTTTTAAAAATAATGAAGGTGTAAATTCATACCCCTAAGGAACTAAAACAAAAAAAATATCTATATCTTCCAATCGTTACGAAGGTTTGTATTTAGTCAAAGTAAAGTATAAATGAAATATTTCCTTACCTAACTTAATCATAAGAAAAAAAGAAAATAAACCTTACAAAAATAAATGAAATCCCACCCAAAACATAAATGTGAAGGCTGCCAAGTTCGATAATATTGGAATGCTTCGCCTATAAAAGAAGTGAGATCTAAATAAGTACCAAGTTCCATACACAGACCTCAGTTAAAAATAGTTACAGGAATGCACACTTGATTTTTCGCAGTTTGGAAATAAGAATCTACTTTCCAAACTGCGGAAAATCAAGTGTGCATTCCTGTAACTATTTTTAACTGAGGTCTGTGTATGGAACTTGGTACTTATTTAGATCTCACTTCTTTTATAGGCGAAGCATTCCAATATTATCGAACTTGGCAGCCTTTCACATTTATGTTTTGGGTGGGATCTTATTTTCGGCAGCTGTCATCTGAAAGATCACTTTAGACCTACTATTTTCTCAAAATCTGTTAGTCTAGCATACACTATTTCCGAGAAAACTAGTCTTAAGATTGACAGCTTTCACCTGTAAGGTCAAAATAAAGACTGAGCGCGGCGACCTCGTAGTGCGCCGTCAACGTGACAGCGTCGTTCATAGTATTGAGGGCGCGACGCGGCGTGCCACCTTTTTTTCTGGCATCCCCATATAAACCCATACAAACCAGTCATACTATGAACGACGCTGTCACGTTGACGGCGCACTATGAGTCGCCGCGCTTGGTCTTTATTTTGACCTGAAATGTAGATTTTAACCAAAATAAACCAAAAATAAATAAATACTATATAGAAAGGAAAGACCGGATTTTACACACAATTCTGTAATAATTAGCTAAAACGGCAACACTCTACTTTGCAATTTACCAAGACTGAAAGCTGCTTCGCGCGGCGTTGCGCGGCGTCGCGCTACAACAAGCTGCAACGAGCGACGTAGAGCGGCCTTGTGCTCGGCAATTGAGCAAAAATGCCGCGTCGCGTCGCTCGATGTAGCGCGGCGTAGCGCTACGCCGCGCGCTGCATCTTGTTGTAGCGCGACGTCGCGAGGCGTCAAGCGGCATCGGGATGCATTGGGATACAACGAGCTGCAATGTCAAGAGGCCGCATGATGATGACTGACGTTGTCCATCAAATACCTGTCACTTTATGGTCTACGTGCCTGAAGTTGAGAAAGTCTTGAAACATTATAGCATATTATGGTGGCCCCGCCGTAGCCCCATACAATAAATCTACATTTATATCTACGCTTCAACACTATCTACATCTACACTTATATTATTATCTAGACTTCTACATTATCTACACTAATCTACACTTATGTAATAAAGAGGAAAGATTTGTTTATTTGTACGTATGTCTAGGTACACTGTCTACACTAATATAATAAAGAGGAAACTTTTGTATGTATGTATGTATGTATGTATGTATGTATGTATTATCTCTTTATTGTACCTTCTTAAAACGAATACAGAGAACAAATTGAAATAAAAACAAGATATGGCACAAAGGCGGACTTATCCCATTAAGGGATCTCTTCCAGTCAACCTTTGAGAAACTTTTGTTTGTTTTTTTGTTTTTTTTGTTTGTTTGTATGTAATCGATAAACTCCGAAACTACTGGGCCGATTTCCAAAATTCTTTCACCATTAGAAAGCTACAACATTCATGAGTAACATAGGCTTCTTTTTATCACGGGAAAACGGTAAAAAGCAGAAAAAGCGGGAAACAAAGTACTTGATGAAGACCACCAGCATCCCATCAAAACTATAAGAGATACGGTCATATCTTCATAGAAAAAGTTGTTCACCATGACGGGCCACATCTGCTGGCATATGGTCATCGAGGATCTGAGGTACCAGATGTAGACCACCAGCATCCCATCTAAGTATAAGAGATACGGTAGTGGCTTCAAAGTAAAAGTTATTCAGTATGATGGGCCGCTTCTGTTGGCACTTGGTCATGATGGTCACTTCTGCTGGAACCTACGGGAAAAGATCCAATTTCTACGGGAAAACAGGAAAGCAGCAGCGGGTGAAACCGCTGGGCGGGCCGCTAGTAATCGATAAACTCTGAAACTGCTGAAACTGCTGAACCGATTTCAAAAATCTATCACTATTGAAAAGGTACAACATTTCTGAGTAACATAAGCTGCTTTTTATCACGAGAAGATATCATTTTCTTATATGAAAACGGTTAGCAGTGGTAAAACCGGGAAATTAAGCAGATATTACCCAAACCGCTTAACCGATCTTCACGAGATTTAACACTGATATTGCTAGCATATCGAAGACGGACATGTACTACTTTTTGTCAGCCCTTGAGGATCAGGAGTACCTAATGGAGGGCACCAGGAGCACTGCTAAACTATATGAGATACGAAAAAGGTTTCTATCAAAATTTGCTTAGCATGACGGGCCTCTTCTGCTGGCACATGGTCATCCATCGAGGGTCTGGAGTACCTGATGTAGATGACCAGCATCCCATTCAAAGTATAGATAAGAGATATTTGATGGCTTCATTGTAAAAATTGTTCAGCATTACGGGCCGCTTCTGCTGGCACATCGTCATCAAGGGTCTAGAGTACCCGATGAAAATCACCAGCATCCCACCTAAATTATTAGAGATAAGGTATTAACTTCAAAGTTGAAGTTGTTCAGCATGGTGAGGCCATTCAACTGGCAGTTAGATATCCAGGATGTGACATACCTAGAATGGAACACCAGAAACCTAGTTTAACCAAAAGAGATGGGCCGCAAGTTATTCATAATACTTATATTTTAAGTATTTTTGGTATCTTTTTCGGATAAATCGATGATTACCTATTAAATTGGTCATGACATGACAGATTCGCAGATTTTCTATTTTCATAAAAAAATTACGTAATACTTACTTACCTTTAATTTAAAACCCGGCGTAAACAAAAAAATGCAGATTAACCCCTTTTTTCCCGATTTTTATATGAAACCTAATAGATATTAAACAAACTGCCTAAATCTATACAAAAATGTACCACTGTTGCTATATTTAAAACAAAATTGAAAGAGCACTTTTTATCTATGTACAATTTTATTTATGTACAAACTATTATTATTAAACGTTTATCTTATTAGTTTATTTTATCATTTATATGTGTATTCGAATTTATTTAGTAGGCATATATTCTTGCAACATGTTTCTGTTTTATTTATTTAACTTAATGTATTTTATTTAGAAATTGTTCATATTTTATTTTCTAATGCTCCCGTATACTCCTCGATTTTCATCCACGCTAGGTTGACTGGAAGAAATCTCTTATAGAGATAAGCTCGCCTTTGTTTTTCAATTGTCTGTATAACTGTGTATTTAATGGTGAACAATAAAGAATTTAATAATAATAATATAAAAAAAAACTCACAAGTACCTTAAGGTTTATAAATTACCACAATTTTTCCCCTTTTTTGTAGAAAGGAATTAAACTCCAACGAGCGTTCTTTTTTCGAATGCTCTTTGTTAATTGCTGCTTTTCTTTGTTTTGTTAACAGTTAAAAATTTTAAGTAATTAAATAGCGTATTAACAGCTGATCGGGAATTGTACGTGAGGACAAAATTAACATACACGAAAGATTTTTCGGTTTTATTCTCTAATCATGCCAGCAAAGTTTTCGGTCACCAGGTGCTGCATTCAAGGAGTGCGACAGACGCGTACGACATTCATATGACTATAGCCACACCTGACGAACTTACACCTTTACACCCTGTCTGTAACCTACGCCTACCTTGCTCTACAAATGCTACTTTTTTTTTATATATATAAATAATGGGTAAGCATTTGTCCGCAATCTCACCTGATGTTAAGTGACGATGCAGACGATGATGGAACATGCTCGCCCAGATAATGCCTATTCACTCTCGCCTTGAAAAGGCCCAGGTTATAACGTTCCGGAAACAGATCCACAGGCAAGGAGTTCCACTTAAAATGTAGAAGCGAAGCGCTTAACCGGCCATTACTATCAACCATTTAAACTTAACTTATTTAGTCGTCAGGATCCCACTGCTGGGCAAAGGCCTCCCTCCCCTTCATCACTGGTACCGGCACTGGGGCTCCATTCAGTGATGGTTTTAGCCCATAGTTTTGCTTGGCATGTGGCAGACATGACCAGCCCAATCCCATTCGAGCTTCGCGGCTGCATGTGCCACATCGGCAATTTGCGTTTTGGGACGCAGTATAGTATTTCTGACCTAATCTACGAGTTTCAGTTTCCGAGTCAGAGTTTTCTAGTATACTGTGCCTCATTGCTCGCTGAGATATTAAAGCTGGTCTTCTGAGCTTTTGTCAAAGGCCACGTCTGTGCCCTATAAGTGAGTATCGGGAGAATGCACATGATTTTGCGATTTCGCCTTTCATTTGTTCCCTCGCTCCTCCAGGCTTTTTCGGTGCATCTCGTAACTTGTTTGTCTTCTCGTGCCTGCAAGGAGACTATTTGGCTCAGATATATGTATTCATGGACATATGTCATTCTTCCGCCCGCCACGTACAAAGGCTCTTATGTTATGAATGATATGATAATTGATAAATTAACAGGCGCTAATTAGTCGGTCTCGGTTGCTGTCTTAGCCGGCGCGGCGGTCGTTAACTCTGGCACCAGAGATCATCTAGTCGTTGGGCGTCTCGGTTTCCTAGACGTAGAGAAAGATGTAGATAACGCTACACTATCTATCTATCTGACAGCATTTTTACTTTAAATTTAGAAACTTAACAGCCACAACAGTACACTGTTTGGACATGAGCTATTTTCTGGCAAACAAGCATATTGGCGAGCGTAGTGCAAGGTGTTGTACACACAGAAAACTGTTGCTTATTCCCAGAAATTTAAAGAATACTTAATTTATTTGACTCACAAGCAAACCACAGGTCAAAAAACGACTAAACTACATAATTATGTTGGCTTGTACTAAGTGGCTTTTAAAAGTAGTTATCTATAATATTTTGTATCGTAAATGTAGCTGTTAACTTCAAAAATATACCTATTAAAATAAAATAAAAGAATTTTGGGCTCTAAGAAAAACACAGTCTTCCGTTCCGTTCCGATCGAAGCTCATACAAAGCTATCATATCACATAACCTACACATACATCAAGCTCTTGAACTACTAAAGTGAATTGACAAGCTGACAAGCAGCACCGAGCGGCCGGAAGCGACATGAAGATGCATCGAGCGGCGCCGCGCGTTGCATCTTGATGCCGCTTGAAAATGACATTGCATCGTCGCGTCGCGTCTCGTCTCGTCGCCTTCTGTGGGAACTGACCCTAAGTATGTAATGAGTTTTTTTTTTATTAACTTCTAGTCAGTTTGATTTGAACTTATAATAAAATAATGAAAATAAGTATAAAGTTTAACGGACGACGCATTTTCTTTCAGATTCACTTCTGTATCTTGATATGTAGTAGGTTTTAAATTAGTAAAACATGCTGGGTGAAACTTTAATAGTGACCGATGACGAAACTCAGAACAGGTTGGTGATAATAGGAACAATTCACCCTAAAGAACACGCCAGGTTAAAATATGAAAAAAAAAATGAAATTCCCATAGTAACTAATCAGCTGATTGGAAATTTATATGGGAGTACTATTTTTTTATATATTTCGTTCTATGATCCTTGAGGAGAGTTGTTCCTTATCACCAGCCCGTCCTGCATTTTCACTATCTTTCGCTAGTAAAATTTCACCTTAAAGTGAAGTTTTATGAGATAATATCTGAAGTTCTATTTTATCGGTGCGACACTTTTTGCTGCAGTAACACTGGTCAAGACTACGGCTGGAAAGCAACTGGCAGTAATTGAAGGCCATACCTATTACGTGTCTAAGAAGTCGAAAAGCTCGCTGAACTGGTTGTGCACAAGACACAGCCGCGGATGTAAGGCGTCGCTCAGCACTTCCACTGGGGGGGAACTCCGCCGCTTCAAGCCGGACCACAACCATCTGCCTAGTCCCTATGTCATTCGAAATGGAGTTTATTATAGATAGCTTATATTCAACAGTGTTCATAATTGCGTTTTTGGGATTTCTGGACACATTTTGTGTCAGTCAGCGATATTTTTCCCTTTTGACGGCACAATCTTACAAAAATTCGATATAGCTTGCGTCGAACCGTGTTCGTCCTTATTTTTAGTGGGTACGGAGTAGCGGGCGTGTTGTTTGTTAGTGGATGCCGCATGTACGTATACGCAGCGGGACCCTAAGCCAGAATGGAATGAAACTTATGTGGTCTTGTAGGTATTAATTTGTACCTACAGAAATGTGAAATAAAAAAATTTGTACCTCTGTAAAAAAAAAGTTATGGACCAATTTGCAAAACGTCAACCCAGCGGGACCCCACTTAAAATGACAGTTTAGACTAAAAGTAAGCATATATTCGGAAAGCCCTGAATTTGTACCTTCCAAATATTATTCGATCATTCTCCTGAAGCGAATAGTCTAGGAGCTATAACCGATTAAAGTCAGCGTCAAGCCAGCGGGACCCCATGTCAAAGTACAATCCACACTTTAAAAATACATATTTTTGGAGAGCCCTGAATTTGTACCTTCCGAAAATACCTTTATACAGCTTGTAACATTAATATTTCACGAGATATTAACGATTGAAATTTTATAGTCTAAGAGTCAGCGTCCAAAAAATATTTGGTGATTTATAGTTACCATCTTAAGTTCCCCTACAAACAGAGTACCAAGCTAGTATTCTTAGAAGGAATACTGTCATTTTAAAGTGACAATCGATTTAAAGGATAAACTGCTTCTGGTTTTTCATACAGTTACTAAGAGTAACCAGCGTAGTTTGATCCCAGGTGATAATATCGCGAGGCAGGTTCATCATGACATGCAATGTACGGGACGGCCACAGAAGTAGGAATATGTAAGGAAGCAACCCTACATAGATGAAAGAAGGCTAAAGCATAAGAATAAATAATAACACTATGCTGAACGCTTTGAAATCTCGGGTTTATCCCACCGTGTTCATACATTTTTTGTTGAAGATTTATTTTTGTTAGGATTAGTTCCTTTGTTCCCTACTATTGGCCACTACTTTAATCGCCACTAGTGGCGAATGGGACGAAAAAATCCCAGTCGCCACTAGTGATGAATGGGAACTAATTGCCACCACATGAGTTCGCTTTACATTGATTATGCTATCAACAGCGCACCGTATTTGAAATCTTACTTAGATTTTAAGTGTGTGAGATCCCTTTGTTCACATTTTAAGTGACAGCTGTCAAACGTGTAGCTCGTTTATTTCGTAAAGTATGCATGCTAGGCAATCAGTTTTTTGGGAAAGTTGTAGGCCTTAACGAGATCTACATGACAGGTGTCAGCTGTCATACTAAAAAGTCGTTTATCTTGAAAACTACGCATGTTACACTATTTGTTTCTTTGGGAAAGTTGTAGGCCTTAACGAGATCTACATGACAGGTGTCAGCTATCATACTAAACGATCGTTTATCTCGGAAACTGTGCGTGCTAGACTATTAGTTTCTTTAGAAAAGTTGTAGGCCTTAACGAGATCTACATTTTTAGTGACAGATGTCAAACTCAAAACCCGTTTATCTCGGAAACTATGCATGCTATACTACTAGTTTGTTTGACAAACTTGTAAGCCTAGACAATATCTATAATGACAGCTGTCAAACTGAACAATGCTTTTTCTCTAGTTGTCTGGCAAGCATAGTTCCCGAGAAAAACACGTTTAAAATTTGACAGCTATCACCTGAAATGTAGATTTGTTCAAGACCAACAACTTCCCCTAAAAAACTAGTTGTCTGGCCTGCATAGTTTCCGAGAAAAACGCGTTTAAAGTTTGACAGCTATCACCTGAAATGTAGATTTCTTCAAGACCAACAACTGTCTCTAAGAAACAAATTGTCTGGCATGCATAGATTCCGAGATAAACGAGTTTTTATGTTGACAGCTGCCACTTGAATTGAAACGTAGGTCACATCAAGGCCTACAATTTTTCTAAAGAAACTAATAGTCTAGCATCTTTAATTTCCAAGAAAAACGAGTTGTAAATTTCACAGCTGTCACTTGAAATGTAGGTCTCATCAAGGCGTACAACTTCCCTAAAGAAACAAATAGTCTAGCATGCATAGATTCCGAGGAAAACGAGTTGTAATTTTGACAGCTGTCACATGAAATGTAGGTCTTATCAAGGCTTACAACTTTCCTAAAGAAACTAATAGTCTAGCATGCTTAGTTTCCGAGAAAATCGAGTTTTAAGTTGACAGCTGTCACCTCATATATATGTAGATATAGCAAAGACAAGATCTACAACTTCTTCTAAGAAAATACTTGAGGGCCGTTTCAGATAAGTCGTAAATCACTATAGCGACAGGTTGTTTTTTTTGCGTAGGTAGGGGGAAATCATCATAAATACCATAAGCAGTTTGTTAGCTAATAGACGTAGCGACAGGTTGTTAGCGTGTAGCCTAAAATTGCAATACACATGAAATCCTCTAGTCGCCTCTTACGAGACCCTATTCGCAGACCCCTTGAGTGTTTCTTGTACACACTGGTGCTCAAGAAATTTGAGAGCCCCGCGTGTCGCGCACATCACACGGGTGCACGCAGGGCTCTCAAATTTCTTGAGCACCCGTGTGCACAAGAAACACTCAACGGGTTAAGTCGGCGAATCGTCGAAGTCGGCGCGGCGGAACAAACATAGTTCCCGAGATAGACGAGTTTTGAGTTTCGCAGCAGTCATCTAGATGGATGGAAGAAAAAAAACGTATACGTATATTAAAGTACCTACTATATCCATCCATATGATTCGTTCTGTATAACTAAAATCGATTGTTACGGTAAAATGTCAGTATTCCTTCTTCGAATACTAGCTTGGTACTCTGTTTGTAGGGGAACTTAAGGTGGTTCGTTACGTCATACAAACGAAAAACTGCACTTCAGTCGGGTTACACATGAGCTGTAGAGTTTCTTTTTAAAGAAACTTTATTCTGAATGATGAAGGCACACGTAAATTTGTCGCAAAACTACTTATAGTTAAAAGATAATCAGTATTTTCTGCACAATAAAATTAAACGTATTTATTGCAGCAGTAGCTCCATCTATTTTCGTAAAGTGGCGACTCGCTTTTTACGGGGAAATCTGATGATTTAAAAATTCTTTTTAGTGTTTTGCGACAATCTTATATACCCACGGGACTCCCCATCAAGTTTTTTAAACCGACTCTTGTCTCCTTTACATACATAACTCCATTGAACTTTTGTATGGAAAACGGAACGCCTTAAGATGGTAACTATAAATCACCAAATATTTTTTGGGCGCTGACTCTTAGACTATAAAATTTCAATCGTTAATATCTCGTGAAATATTAATGTAACAAGCTGTATAAAGGTAATTTCGGAAGGTACAAATTCAGGGCTCTCCAAAAATATGTTTTTTTAAAGTGTGGATTGTACTTTGACATGGGGTCCCGCTGGCTTGACGCTGACTTTAATCGGTTATAGCTCCTAGACTATTCGCTTCAGGAGAATGATCGAATAATATTTGGAAGGTACAAATTCAGGGCTTTCCGAATATATGCTTACTTTGAGTCTAAACTGTCATTTTAAGTGGGGTCCCGCTGGGTTGACGTTTTGCAAATTGGTCCATAACTTTTTTTTTACAGAGGTACAAATTTTTTTATTTCACATTTCTGTAGGTACAAATTAATACCTACAAGACCACATAAGTTTCATTCCATTCTGGCTTAGGGTCCCGCTGCGTATACGTACATCGCTACTACAGGAACGCAAAAAGTGGCGATTTCAGGGTGACTTAATCGGCTCTGTCCCCGCCCCTTACAAAAGAACCTGCCACGCCTTAGTAACCACCAACATATCATAAGTAAATTATTGAAATTAAAGGAATTTGCATAAGCATAACATCTTATCTTTTATTTTTTTATTAAAGTGTTGCAGCGTCCGATTAAAAACAGTCTTGGTGCGCTTTTAATAGATCTGTAAGTAATGATTTTTTTACAGTGACTTACGTAACAAGTACGGCTGGCAAACAGCAAGCTATGTATCAGGGCTACTGCTTCTACTTGTTTAGAAGGTTTCACACTACGCTCGAATGGAGATGCACCAGACGCAGTAGCGGGTGTAGAGCGCAACTCCTCACTACTCCTGTCGGGGAACTGCTCCGCGTGAACACTGAACACAACCATCAGCCACAAAACTACGTCGTCAAGGATGGAGTCAGCATCAGATGTTAATAAACTTTGTTGACAAGTTCAAATAATTTATATTTTACTTTTGTCGCTCTCTAACTACCTACGAACTTTACTCAATCCTACCCTTTTACTTATTGTTGATATTAGACTTCTAGGGGTTAACAAACCCACGAACCTGAACATATTTTCCAAAGGAATACTATCCGACAGGCAAATACATATTAATTTGGACTACCCGTACATTTACAGTCTTCGCTCCTTTATGTTTAATACGAAATGTATTTTGTTACTTATTTTGTAATATAATTATATTTCCATATTATTGTACTTACAGTGACCTTTGTGAAGAATACGGCCGGTAAAGTGTTAGCAGTTTATAATGGCTATACTTTCTACGTGAACAACAGAGGAAGGAGTACATCGTACTGGTTTTGTTCGAGACACAGCAGCAAGTGCAGAGCAAACCTCACCACCACCAATGAGGGGGAGCTGGTCCGCAGCAACCCCCACCACAACCACCAGCCTAACCGCTTCATCATTCGAAATGGAATTTATATTAAAATATAAATGTCGTCAATAAATCTGTTGTTTCTTAAGAGTTCAAATCTTCACAAAGAATGTAAATTAAATCGTTAGCCATTTTCAACATCTACCATTAAGTTTTTAAGGATATGGGTTACACGATTAAAATGTCTTAAGCTGCCATTCTCGTTTCAAGAGTCATATTCTTTTGTTCCAGTAACATTCGTGAAAAATAAGAGTGACAAACTGATAGCTATTTACAGAGGATATTCGTTTTACTTGAAAAAGAAAGGAATAAGTTCAATAATCTGGCTCTGTACCAAATGTAGCAGCCAAAACTGCAAAGCGTCCATCAACACTACAACTGAGGGAGAGCTGCTCCGCGTGAACCCCGACCACAACCATCAGCCCAGCAGCTTTATTATTCGGAATGGAATTTACATAAGAATATAATAATAAACTAATATAAAATTTTGCAAATTAATGACTGAGTACTTTCCGGCTATTAAGATGATCAAATAGGAATCCAAATCATATAGATTGTAATACAACAGCGAAAAACGCGTTTCATTTATCGTTTTTCATAGTTTTGCAGACGGTGCGGAACTCGTTTGGTAAGCTGCTGGCAGTGGTCGACAACTACTCGTATTGTGTCGGGTACAGGAGCAAGAGCACCGTGCACTGGGTGTGCACCTCTTCAGGGAGCGGGCGCGGGTGCAAGGCGCGCATCGTCACCACCACGCAACATGACGTGCTACGCACGCATCTCGCACACAACCACCCACCGCCGTCCTTTGTCATGAAAAACGGTGTTTTCGTAAGACTTTGAATGCACAGTTTTACTAACATTATACAAATATCAGGCAATAGGGGTCTCGCAAACAAAAGGCAAAAACGACATCTATACATGCATTAGCCAGTCTCCAATTCCACCTTCTTTTGTAGAGCGTGCGGAAAGTCATACCGCTCCCGTATCGGCTTATACAGCCATGAAAAATCTTGCCTCAGACACTGAATAAATCGTCTGTCACAGACGTATGAGGCCAATGATACAAATATGAAAATAAAAATAAAATAAACATTGATAATTGGAAATCAAAATATAAAAAAATCAGAATAGATTACAAAACACTTGGAATACGAAGTATCAATTCATTAAAGTCTTTACTCACTGATGTAGTTCATGATGTTCAACTATTAGGCAGCAGTAATTAAAAATTGTACTCGACAATACATAGTTTTAAGTTTAACAATATAATATAAAGTAAAATAAAAATAAAATCTTGTTTATTACCCTCAGAAAACATACATACATACATACATCACGCCTCTTTCCCGGAGGGGTAGGCAGAGACATCCTTCCACTTGCTACGATCCTGACAAACTTCTTTCGCTTCTTCAACGTTGATCAATCTTTTCATGCATGCTCGTCGGTTTAGGGTACTCTGGGTACTCTTGACCTGGCCTTTTTTTAAAACGTCCTCGATTTGATCTAGGTGAACGTCCATCTAGGTCTTCCCCTTCCAACGTTCCCATCCACACTCGCCATATAAACTTGTTTCGTTAATCTTCTTTCATTCATCCTCTCAACGTGGCCAAACCATCTAAGCAATCATTTTTCTATATACTTATGTCACTACGTCTTCTTTTATACCACAACGTTTATACCTCAGAAAACGGCTTGTTAAAAATTATATCAGTGAAAACAAAATAGAAAGTGGGGGGCGGGTACTCTTATATTTTATTTGCTACATTTTATACACGATGCTATCACGATGGTATGGAGTCCGACTCGCACTTGGCCATTTTATTTTAAGTTCACGAAAGAAGATAAAGTAATTAATTACACAAAATAAAACATTAATAAGTGTTGCGTTTTTATCAGAGTAACAATGTTTACGAGCTCGTGCTGAGTTTTTATCGCCAACGATACAGATTTTCGTATTTTGGGAATTTGGGAACAGTTGATAAATGTTCTAGTAAGTATTTAAGTAACTAAGTATGCCATCCTAAATTTAAAATATTCCCATTACTTACCGACTATTTTATTACAGATTTTTCTCTGACAATATCGAAGAGGGGCAAACCGTTACTACAGATTGGCAAATACACGTAGGTACTTCAAAAAAACCACAAGCAGTGGACTCAAGACTAGATGGGTTTGCTCCACGCATTACCCGAGGGGCTGCAAGGCGTTCATCGTCATGATTGAAGATGAAATCGTTACAAAAGATGAAAGTCATAACCATTGACTTAAAAAAAGAGTCAAAAGACGCATACTTTTGAGTTACGTTTTAAGTAAGCTATTTCTTTTTTAATAGCCTTAATTACAAATAGGTAAGTACACTTATATAAATAGTTGTAAGCTTGCCCATCACCTAAACTAAGAATCAGAATTCCGGTATAGCCGATAAAACTATTGTTTTTTAATGGAATCTTCTATTCTATGCATAGTAAAATTTCTGAAACTTGGAAACTGATGGTACAGAGTGTGTAAATGCCATACGGTGCAAGTTTAGAATAGCATCAGCCCATTTATGTCTGTGGGTGTTAGAACGTAAGAGTTACTCGAAATTTTCATGTGTATTGCAATTTTCGCCGACTGGCTGTCACCTATCGCTTAGTGATGGACAATATTTCTAAAACGGCTCTCAAACATTCTTTAGACGTGGCAATAGCGTCTGTTTTATATCGGCCGTTGATGCTCTGCCTGCCCCGCAGGGGACAGGACTATGGCGTGACGTATGTGTTTGTGTGTGTAAAATCTAAATATTACAATAAAAACCTTATATATTTTATGGTAGGTTTTATTTACGTCCTAAGTAGGTAAGCACAAGTAACTGATAGGTAGCTTTACTTTACTTAATTGGATCCATCAAAAACAAACTTTTGTATCATCCATCCAACGCATCCATCCCAGTCAGATTGGGTATTAGTAAAATATTCGTGTGATACTCCCTGGCCGGACCACCATTTAGTGCTCACTTAATATTATCGTAAACATATGCTACCTTATCTCTACCTTTATCTCATTTACCTTTATCTTATTTTTTGTGGTCCGGCCAGGGAGTACTGCTCTACAGCCTACTAACTATTTATTTCATGCTAATGAGATAAAGGTAGAGCTAAGGTAGCATATGTTTACGATAATATTAAGTGAGTACTAAATGGTGGTCCGGCCAGGGAGTATCACACAAATATTCTATTTCGTTGGCGGTGTGTGTACGTTGCGCTTTACAGTTAACTTTGTAGCCAACCGCTACGGATGTTGTAGCCATTCGCTACGATCTCCATGCTCTAGGTTTGCAACATCCGTAGCGGTTGGCTACAAAGCTGACCTCTACAAGCTCTCACTGCGAACTTGGTATTCAGATCATTCGGGAAAATAACTTATTTGTCCACATATTTATATACACAGATTTTTCAATGATGACATCACAGAAGGGTAAACCACTACTGCAGATCGGGAAATATACATACTACAAAAAGAAAAGTATGGGACTGAAAAGTACATGGATTTGTTCCACCCATCACTCAAAGGGTTGCAAGGATTCTATCACCATGATTGAGGACAAGGTTGTCAAAATAAAAGACAACCATAGTCACTGAAGGTCGTAGGCTATAAATCGCTAGTGATGTTGCCGTTCGATAGATCAAAGACAAATAGACAAATAGATTCTAGAAAACTGCCATGCCAGATATAATAAAAGCTTATTATTTTTGCCTGTTTCATTTATTTCATCGAGTTATTTGAAAATTTATATGTCTTTAGGTTCTTTTGTGGGTGTAGATTTTTTGTTGCGATTAATTTTAAAAAAGTTGGTCGACGATCGAGAAATATACTTACCACAACACTAGCGGATTTATAGCTATGTCTGTAGGCACCTTTATACTACTGTCGTAGTCTGGCGGGACTGTTTTTTGTAAAATGTCTGTAATTTATAATTTAGCAATAAAACATTAAAGGAAACTTAAACTTAAATATTAGTCCCTTCAGTAATGCAGTCAATTCAATCTCAAAGTTTCCTAGCTTAAATAATACTTCAACCTCCTAGGTTTAATAATTCCAAGTTCGTTTAAGCTCTTACTTTAAAATTACCTGACTACAAACGTGTGGATTTTAAACGCAAAATATAAATAGAAATTGCCTTCGTTGGGTTTTTGTTTGTTTTTGATCATTATGATTATTTTTTATTGATATCTCAATTTACATGTGTTCCTTTTCCCAAGTTATACAACCTGTTACATAACTAACCAAAAAAAAGAATATTTTTAATTATCATCAGTCGATAAAATAATCCCATCACTAGTCCAGGTCAGGTGCTACACTACCTGGCGAACAAAGTCCGCTTCGGCATACATTGCTGGTAGACTTAGTTTCTTGTATTGATGACATTCATGTAATAGCCAGCAATGTAGACCGAACTGCGCTTCGCCGCGTCGGTAACTTCATTTGAACTTTGAGCTGTCAAAATTAGTGCTGCGATGCCACGATTAAAAATAAGTGTATTTTAATAAAAAAAATTATTCGTAGTTTTCAAAAACGATACTACGGCTCTAATTTTTTGTTAATTGACTCCTTGCAACGGACCTTTCTACACCCTTTCAGCTTTATTGGTTGTTTTGTAACACGTTGTATTCCTTAGAAACCATCGTGGTGATCTATTTCTGAAGCACTTGGCTCACACGCTGCGTGCGCACGCGACGAGCGGCGCCGGTGGAGGAGTCGCAAGCCTGGTGCCGGGTCATGCTCACCACCGACTGCAGCCAACGAGTGTCCGCCAACAACCAACACAACCACCAGCCAACGCCGCACGGATCTGAAACTACCTTTGATTTTTTGAAATAGGAATAAGTATCGTTAGGTGCTATCAAGAAACATCTGCCTGTCCTAATCCCAAATCACTTGGGGTCCGCGTAAGGTGCTATCAAGAATATAAACAGGTATTATTTAAGTGTCTTTGATAAACCACCAATTCTACTTTAATAATACTGTAAATAACGTTACGTGTGATGCCGGCTTAGAATAGCATCACCCCATTTCTTTCCTGTGGGTGTCGTAAGAAGCGACTAAAGGACTTGAGGGTATCATGTGTATTGCAATTTTAGGCGACAGGCTGACAACCTGTCACTATAGCGATACACGACAATAGCTAAAACGGCCCTCAAATATGTGTCAGACGTGGCGATAACGACCGTACTTTTACGGCCGTTGACGCTCTGCCTACCCCGCAAGGGATAAAGGCGTGATATATGTATGTATGTATGTATGTATGTACGTTACGTAACTGGTAAAAAAGGGCTATTCCTCTGTCATATTAAATTGCATTTTTGACATTATACTAATGTTTTTAGGTCATTCTGACTCCCACCTGAAAAACCTAAAAGGAGATAAGATAAGTCGTAAAAGAGAACAAAAGAAGCTGTTCATGCGAAGATTTCGGGAAAAGCTTAAGTCAGATCCGGAAGCATTAGAGGAGAAACGCAGAAAAGATCGAGAACGCTACTATAGGAGGAAAGAACAAGGTCTAATCAAAACTGTCCAAGATTTACCTCTTGCTGATAAAAGAAAACTTAGGAAGAAATGGAGAGAATATTATGTCAAACATCGCCGCGTACAGAACAAACGAATGAAAATCTCTCCTGTCTGTGACTGAAGCGAGTCAGTGTGAAGCGTGTGAAGTGAAATTAAAATATCGTAAATTTTAACGAAGAATAGCCGCAGCAGTTGTGGCACAGTTGAGTGCTTTGAACAATATTACATTTTAATAACTTCACAACTTATGTCATCAATGTCATCATTAAATTATATTCAGCAATATGTAGACTCTTAAATTATATAACTTTAGTTTTGTTTGATGCGAGGCTGCAAGTGGTGAGGCAAGCAATGGCCAATGATCCATAAAAGTAGGCAATTTCTTTGTAATTATGATTATCTTCTATGCTCATTTAGAAAATTCATGTTATATAATTAGCCTACTTTCATACTGTGCTTACTGATAATGTATACTATTTTTTTCTGTAATACAACCGATAGTTTAACAAATATAATTATAACTATTTATCCCTGATATCACAATGTGTAGGTGCGTAAGTTTGTTTAGTGCAAGTGCGCATCATTTAAATCTTTCGTATTTATTACAGGAAATTCCGGCTCAAATACAAATTATTCATGCGTAGACTTCGGGAAAAACTTAAGTCAAATCCACAGGCGTTAGAGGAGAAGAGGAAAAAAGCTTGTAACTTCCTTAATTTTCCGGAGTGAGAAGTACCTACTTGTGGGTAAGAAATAAAAGATGAGACTTCCAAAAGATTACTGGATGTTTTATTTCACTGAGATAGTTCACCTACACAGTTATGCAATAAGATCCATTTAGTTAAGAAATAGGTTATACATTATATTAGAAAGGTTATAAATTATATAATCCAAAAGATGACTGGATGTTTTATTTCACTGAGATAGTTCACCTACACAGTCATGCAAAAAGATCCATTTAGTTAAGAAATAGGTTATAAATTATATTCAATTATGGGCGCCAGGCCTGTATCATAGGCCAAAATAAAATAGTTATCTTAATAATAAAATATTAGTATCAACTGTCTGTAGCAACAATCTCAAAGGGCATGGGTTCTAAATAAAAGCCTACATATACTTAGTGCGATCAGTACGTCACAATAAAATGTAATAACAGCTACATTTATAAAGTATCCGAAAGTAAAACGCGAAGCGAAATAATAAAAGTCGAGGGTAGCTCACAAAACTCGGGGTGTGACTGGAAAGGCTTCTACGCTAGCGTGTAGAAGTCCATGGACAGCTTAGTTGCTTAGGTATTAAAAGAACCTCCTGTTGACAATAAAACACTTCGCTTAGAAACGGCCAGAACATGATTTTAGCCAGAAGGGCTATAAAGAATCAACCTAAAAATCCCTAACAGAATTTTATAAAAACACACTTACCAGTGGAGGTTTTGTAGCACACTTCGCGCCTCAGCGCGCAACGGGTCAGGCAGGGCAGAACGGCATTCGGTCCAGCGCGGATTTTTCAGCTCACTTCACCACAATGTATAATTATTCACTGTAAAATAACGCAACACGGAATTACCGAACTGTTCAAACTCATTAATTAGCTGTATTTAAAAGAAAAACTCCCACACAATTTTATCTACTCACCAGCTGTTCCAGAATCTTCGAAGCGCGCAAAGAATATTTTCCCATAGAATATGGCAACGGCTCACGGTCCTCTTCAAATCGGGAGCGTGTCGTTCCAAATCAACTGAAATAAAGGAAATCGAATAAGACTTCGCTAAGTAAGCTCCACGGTAACATCCGCCATTTGCATTCCATTTACCTGGAGGTGATGAGCGTCTTTCCTTCGCGCTGTCCCGATCGAAAAAGGCATTAAAATCCGACTTATTACTGCATTTCTACTATATGAAAAAGGAACGGCAACCTTCCAAAAATTCTACCAACTCCTACGAAATACCGTCACTATGACACTTCGATACAGAAATCTCAACTTCACAAAATTATAATGAAACTTGGACCAAACGATCACCGCTTACTAGCACAATGAGAACTAACAATTTCCCAACCAAACAATTCCCCTTGCACTACTATTTTCCTTGAAAAACCAAAAACTGTATTACGAAATTCGTCGGAAAAATTAAATCTTTAACTTATCGATCTAACTCGGTTGTTCTTGGCAACACGAATGACCCACCCGCCATCTACAGGATCCAGACGGTACTCGTACGTAAGGCATCGTCACGTCGAGCGTCGAAACATAATCGAGCGCCTTGACGACCTCACACGGACGCCTTGCTTCAATGTGCGGCCAAGGGATGGCGCTGAGAAGAATTCTTTATTTTGATAGAATCTATATTCTATCATCTATAAATTTTGCGGTTTTTTCATAAGGTAAAAATAACGCGTTACAATATCCCCCAACCACGCAGAATTGCCCTTAGGGAATTCACGGCTGTCCCAGCCGTAAAACCATCTCAGTGAAACAAAAGCACAAAAATACAGCTTACTCCAAAACAACAACAGCAAAAAAACACACCACAGACAACATCTTATACTAAAAGCGAGAGTCAAGAATTGATACCCAGTTCTGTTTAAACTAAATTACTATCGTTAATATGAAAGCCAAAAAATATATAGAATTTCTATTCCAGACCAAAATTTAAAATTCATACTTCATCTATAATACTTCCTCATACACACCAATCCTCAAACAAGCCAAACCAATTAGTAAGTTACATAATGTAAAGGGCCCATTTATATTTGGCATAAGATGTAATTCCATACATATCCTCAAAACGAACTTCACTCAATCACACACAATCCAACAGTCTAACTTTGATTCCAGTTTATAATGCCTTACAGTCTCATGATTTGAACACCAACAACCCTTAAAAGAAACAAGAGATAAATTCCTTAGATATGAAATCACTCGAGTTAATTTAAACAAACGAACTGAATCTCAACAGAAGTAGTTAACTTTTATGTTACATTAAAAGATTAACTTGCACACCATCTTACCTTCAAAATCCAAAACCAAGCGACTGATAGGTAACTATTAAATTTTTAATGAATATTACATTTAAATTTAGAAAACAAAACAAGAAAACACAAGTACTAGGTATCAGTTCTTTACCCCAACAATCCTGGTAACAGTGTATTGGGAAACCCATCCAATCCACTGGCACCTACAAACCATCTAAAACAACATATCGTCACACCAGCATTCTCAATTCCATCATTACAACCAACAACCCGGGACCAATCTAAAACAGCCAACCTGTGTCCAGGGGATTAGAAAAATTTATGATCAGCACTACCTACCCTACCTAACTTATCTAAGAAAAATAGAAAAAAAACAACCAGTCAGCCAACATCTTCAACCCACAGAACCACCAGCGACTAGCAACAAAACATACAATAACCTATCAACACCCCTAATTATTTATCTTCAGATCCTTTATGTGCCAAATTCCAACATCTTTTCCGCTGCAATCCACCAATCGATAAACCAAAGGTGATTTCTTTTCAACAACTTTACATTTAATATATTTGGGTGCTAATTTAGCTGAGAAAAATTTATCCTTGACACTTAGAGGAAAACACCTCTTCCACACAGTCTGACCAATCTCCAGTTCTACATGCCTTCTTCTTAAGTTATAGTATTTGGCATTTCTGTCATGACCCTTCAGCAACTCCGATTTAACTTTACGGAAAATCCCTGCTAAAGATCCCAAATTCTGAGCATAGTCATCACGAGACGGGAAAGTCAATTCGGCGAGTTCCACCGGTGTTGAATCATACAGCGAACCAGACACCACCGCTTCACGACCATGCACCAAAAGAAACGGAGAATAACCCGTTGCATCACTCACTGTCGTATTAATTGCAAACTGTATTTGCGACAAGTAGACATCCCAGTTACGATGATCATCCTTGATCAGAGCAGATATCGATGTGACTATAGTACGGTTTTGCCTTTCCACTGGGTTAACTTGAGGGCAGTACCTTGGGCCTAGGTGAATTTGTGGTATCGCATATTTATAGAACAGGGCAGTGACCTCGTTTCCAGTAAACTGAGTACCATTATCAGAGATTACTGTTTGAAGTATACCGTGAACCATAAACACGTCGTTCTCCAGATGTTTTACAATATTTTCGCCCGTGGCCCTTCTAAGAGGAAATAACATCACGTACTTAGTGAAGCAGCACATAACGACCAGTAAATGATTATATCGGTTTCTAGAAACCGGAAAGGGACCCACCAGGTCCATGCTTAGGCATTGAAACGGTCTGCAACATTGCTTTGCATCCCCCATCAGACCAGAAACAGTTTTAGCCGGAATTTTATATGACAAGCAAACTTCACAGTTACGAACATAATCAGCAATGTCCCGGTACATTTTTGGCCAGTAATAACTCAACGCAATCTTTTATAGGTTTTAGAGATCCCTAGATGAGCTGAGGTGGGCAAGTCATGGTTCTCTTCTATAATACTTTTCTTGCAGGACTCACAGACCACTTCCTTCCACTGAAACTCTTTACCCAGACCAGAATGTGACTTTGTAAAACGATACAATTTTCCATTATTGATCATAAGGTTCCTACAAGACAATGGCTTCGACCAGCACTTTTCAACCAGACCATCATAGAAAGAATCACCCGTCAATTTAGGACGCTCAACTTCATTAATCGCAGCCACACAAGGTACTAACCTGGACAACGTATCAGGAACAACATTCTCCTTACCAGCACGATGTTCTATGGTAAAATTGTAAGGAGAAAGACGACAACCCCAGCGAGCTAATCTGCCAGTTGGATTTGACAAATTTAGGAACCACTTCAGGCTGGCATGATCAGTTACGATCTTGAAACTTTGACTGCCTTCAATGTAAGGTCTGAAATGTTCTACTGCAAACACAACAGCAAGGGCCTCACGCTCTGTGGCGGAATAATTTTGTTCACACTTTGACAGCGATCTGCTAGCATAAGCGATAGGGTGATCTTTGCCATCTATTTCCTGCGCCAACATTCCTGCAATACCAAAATTTGAGGCGTCACAGTGCAACGAAAAGGTTTCGACCAGTCAGGGCACGCTAAGATGGGCGCTGAAACTAAAGCCTGTTTCAGAGTATTAAACGCTTCCTCCGCCTCTTCATTCCAACAAAACGAAGGTGCATTCTTCCCAGTGCTGGTCAGTTTATTTAGGGCGCGGCGATTAAACTGAAATTCTTAATAAATCGCCTATAGTAAGACGCTGTCCCTAGAAAAGCCTTCACCTGTTTACGATTCTTTGGCGTAGGAAACTCTAGAATTGATTTTACTTTATCTGGGTCCGTATGCAAACCTTTTCATCAACCACATATCCCAAGTACTTTAGTTCTGGCCTGAAAAATTACATTTTAAAAACATTATTGTCAAATGCTGGGCCAAACAGCCTATCCATCAGCCTTTGTTGTGTAGCTGGTGCCCCTGTCAGTCCAAAACACATCCGCTTAAAATGAAACAATCCACGACCAGGAACAGTAAAAGCTGTTTTCTCCTTAGACTCATCTGTAAGTTCAATTTGCCAAAATGCAGAACTGAGATCAATAGAAGACAGATACTTCGCATCTCTAAGTCTATCCAAAATTTGCGATATGTAAGGAAGCGGATATGCATCATGTTTTGAAACTGAATTCAGTTTTCTACTATCCAGACAGAAACGTTTTTTACCATCCGGCTTCGGTACCATTAAAGTTGGATTATTCCAGGCACTATGACTAGGTTCTACCACATCTAACTCGAGCATTGTATCTAGTTCACGATGCATTTCCTTTATGTTATCTGGTGACATCGGATAATAACGCTGTTTAATGGGTTTGGTGTCACCCACGTCGATGTGATGTTTAATCAATTCCGTTTTCCCAAGCCAACCTTCTCAAAAGCTATATTTTCAAATTTATCCACTATTTTCTCAGCCTCCTTTCGCTGTACCGGTGTTAATTTATCGATAGGATGTAGGAAACTAATTTCAGAGACACCGAGTACGTTCTCAATCGTTTTAAAAGGCAAGGTTTTAAGAGTCTTTGGAACCAAATCAAATACATGCCAAAAATCCCAACCAAAAATAATCGAATTCACTTCCGGTATCACATAAAATCTGATCTTCTTCTCAGAACCCATGAAAGACACAGGTAACTCAACATAACCTCTTATGTCAGCTATACCACCAGTTGCCGTAACTATTCGCCGGCCTTCATCAGACAATCCATGTAACTCGATTCCCTTTTGAGGTACCTATCCCCAGAATTTCCTCCCAGGATAGAAATATCAGAACCCGAATCCAGTAATCCATAGACCAACTCACCACCGACCTTAACACTCAAGAATGGTCTTTTCTTATTAGTATCATCGCAGACTGAAACAACATTATAAATGTTAAAAAACAAAGAAACTGTATCCAGCCAGCTCTTCCAATCCTCAGAATCAAAATTTTTGTTATTGCAGTCTGCAGTATCTAGTTTTTTGGCTTTGAACTTCCCGATCCACCATTTTTCCGATTACAGTTTGGACAAGAAATAGTTGTATAACCAGCCAGTCCACACCTAAAGCACACCAGTGTACGTGGTGCCGTACAATTACTCAGATTGTGCGTGTTAACTCGACAGCGACGACAAAACAACTTCATTCTATCCGTTGGTACCGAGACAGCAGCCACTGCAACATGTTGTGGCTTAACAGGTTTGTAAGCCAAATCTGACGCAATAGTATTTGCGCCTACCTTTGGGGGCTCAGTAAAGAACTGTGATTTCAGTTTGTTTCTCTCAATCAGCTTACACTTATCCCTCAGATCATTCAACGATCCAATCGCAATCAAGGACAAGTGCCCGGTGTATTCCGGACGAATATTTCTCATCAGAATTTGCAATTTCTGTGACTCAGATAATGGCTCTAACAATCGTTTAAAATAATTTTGCATGATGGCAAAGTAAACAGAAAAGCTTTCACTTTGGCCCTGAGTGCGGTTTTGAATTTCGTTTAGTAAGCGCCAATTGTAATCTGGTGACAAATACTCGTTCATCAACTCTTTCTTTAACTCTTCCCAACAAGTAACCGAATCACAAATACCTCGATACCACAATAAGGCATTATCCGTAAAAAGTTCAACAGCCGAGCGAAACAGAGACTCCGCACTAATAGATCGGGAACGTCGCAACTCCTCCACACGTTCCAGGAAAACCAACACGCAAGAAGACCCGTCATATTTCAAATTGAGGGAGGCCACATTTGCAGCTTTGACGTAAGTTATATTTTTTGTAACTGAAGTTGGGTCATCTTCCACCGTATCTTCCCACTTTTCGGTATCTGAACCATTCGACTCATCAACCAATTTTAAAACCACTTCCCCTAGTCGCTCCTTCAAATCCACTAGTTCCTCAGACTGAGATTCCGTTTTCGAAGATAAACGACCCAATCTAAATTGCAAGTGCAGAGCTAATGTACTAAGCCTAGACAACTGTGATGATGAAGGTGTACCAGCCAGTTCTGTTTCCAGGGTTTTTATTTTTTCGCTGATTATCTCTATCTCGGAGTCAATATCACGCTCAGATTTTAAAATAGTGGAGGACGGTTTGATTTTCAATAAAGCGCGTAACTGAGAACGCAACTTATCAACGGTAGTTTCCGGTTCCACACCTCTTAAAGACACCTCATATTCTAATTCATCCTTCCTAAGGTAACCTGGTTTTATTTCCTGAGACATGATGAAGCGCGTAATAGAAAAATATTTAAAAGAAATATTCAGTAAGTACTACTAGACTAAGCAGTGAGAGATCGCACTAAGTTCACAGTTCCAGGTTAAATCAGAATGAAATTTAATTTTTTTTTTTTTTACACTTCAGTTACAAAATAATATACAAAAGCTATCCAAGCTAGGAGCCGAACAACAATATAGCATTAAGTATAGTTCGTATAAACTAAATAAATTATCAACCTTCTTTCGGTGTCGGTTAAATCGAAGTCGGGTATTTTTAAAGAAAAATAATTCTTAAGTATAGTACAATCAGCAACAAAGACAACAGGTTATAAAATTTTTAGGTAAATGTATGGCTGTAGTAAGCATTAATATAAGCCGAACAATAATACAGCACTAACACCAGCATTAACTATAGTTCATATAAACTAATCAAGTTATCAACCTTCCTTCGTTGTCGGTTAAATCGAAGTCGGGTAATTTTTTAAAGAAACGCAACTCTTAACTAAAATCGGCAACAAACATAGGCTATAAAAAATTAAAAAAAACGTATGACCGCACTAAGTATTTATCCAGTTTAAGGCGCCACTGTAACTTCCTTAATTTTCCGGAGTGAGAAGTACCTACTTGTGGGTAAGAAATAAAAGATGAGACTTCCAAAAGATTACTGGATGTTTTATTTCACTGAGATAGTTCACCTACACAGTTATGCAATAAGATCCATTTAGTTAAGAAATAGGTTATACATTATATTAGAAAGGTTATAAATTATATAATCCAAAAGATGACTGGATGTTTTATTTCACTGAGATAGTTCACCTACACAGTCATGCAATAAGATCCATTTAGTTAAGAAATAGGTTATAAATTATATTCAATTATGGGCGCCAGGCCTGTATCATAGGCCAAAATAAAATAGTTATCTTAATAATAAAATATTAGTATCTGGTTAATCTTTTCAATGCATATCCAAACGTAATAGTAAAAAAAAAAAAAGTATTTCCGTTTCCTGTTTATTTTCATACATCACATACATCTCACTCACACACATTGGCTCTTCCATCTCTCCGTCCTTTTCCCTCGCCCAACAACCTGGACTTTTCAATATGGCGAAAACCTGCGCCGACGCTTCCTGTGAAAAATATCAAAAAAAACTCTAAATTAAACGAAAAGTGATCTACGAAACCTAAAACCTATCCAAAATTACTAATATTGCACCGGTGCTTCTTAAAAACTTATAAAACTAAACCTATCAAGTGTTTACGACTGGACAATGAAAATTGGATTTTGAAGGTACGCCGCCTCGTGCTCCAGGTCAGTTCCTCTTTCATTTTTCCCTAATCCTGTGTTTTTTCTAGCCATAATTTTGGTCCATACGAACCATATACACACATCAAATTCATTTTTACACCGCTTCGACTCAATTTCGTTATAATTTTCAGCATAAGTTAGTATCGCGCACGTGTTTACTCATAACCTACTCGTACACAGCTACACTTACAAATATTCGCTTAAAATACTTACAAATATTACGTTTGTCGCATGTCTTCTCGCTAAAATTCATCCTTGTGTTCAAAATCATAATCGCTATTGGATATAAATTGAAAATAAAATCGCACGCCCACGCTATCCGCCATTTTGTCCAAAAAATTCAAACACGCTAACGCACGCCGCAATTACGCAACGCAACCCAAGAACGCAACGCATTGAAATATAAACGCTCGCTAAATAAATACTAATTCTGTGTCATTGGTTTAGCGTCTCACGTTAATTATCCAAAATGTCTAATTCTGTAATAACAGTTCTTGAAAGTAAACAAACTAGTTTATTTTCTTTGGTACAAAATCTGTATGATTTGAGCCAAAAGGCTAAAACGGACCCTGCCGCCGCAATTACATTCAAAATAAGATTGCTAACGCTTGATAAAACACGCGATGATTACATTCAGGTATTAGAACAGTTGAATAATGCCAAAGTTGAGGAGGATCCTGTAGACTATGTTCCAAACTTCAAAGCTCTAGAGACATTTGATGAGTTGTACTGTCATATTAAAGCCACCGCTGAAATGATGTCCAAACCGGAGAAAAAACCTGAATTTATTAAACCTAAACACAAGTTGCCTGTTTTGGAACTAGTTTCATTCAATGGTGATCCTAGCACCTGGCCGTTGTTCTTCCAAAACTTCAAAGAAATGATTCATGAGAATGGGAGTCTAACAGATGCGGAGCGCATTCAATATTTGATTTCAAAACTTTCTGGTTCGGCTCTCAGTATTACAGCTGGAGTCTTGCCTGTAGCTTCCAATTATAAAATTATTTGGAATTTGCTTGTTGAAAAATATCAAGACCCTCGTCTGTTAGCCTCACAATATTTTGACAAAGTATTGAACTTTAAAGCGCTAACAACTCCATCTGCTCAAAACTTAGAATTGTTTTTGGAGCAATTTTGTGCTTCAGTCACAGCTTTAAAGCAATCTGAAATCACTGATTTATCAGATTATATGTTGCTGCATATCGCACGTTGAAACCATTACCGTAACTATCCAAAAAACCTTGTTTTGAGAAATGGACGTATAAAATTTTGAAAAATTTCAACTGTCATTATTACATGACTTAAAAACTTACAGACTTCGGTGTTTTTGATAAATAAAAGATTTTTTGTTCTTTTTAAGCTGTATAAAATATCGAACTGATATCTTTATAATTAAATTATTTATTTATATTTTTCTTGTATTTTTTTGCATAGTGACAGTATTGCACTCAAACTGAGTATAATTTTCGTTTAGTGACATAAGTATAGTGAAACAAGATTAATTAATGCAGAAAGGTAAACCTAGCTAAATTAAATAAAAAAGCAAATAATATGTCACGTGATGCGAGCTTTTAATAGCATCACCCCATTTCCCATCATATTAGGTACTGTCAGAGGCGAAAAAAGGGTGTATCTGGTCCAGAGATTAAGTTTTTGATAGCTTGATTATATTGGACACTAGTGCTCGTTACACAATGTGCTTACGTTTAACCATAACTATAACAGCCACAACAGTCCACTGCTGGACATTGGCCTCCACCTAGCGGGGGGTATTGCCATACTCACCACGCTTGGCAGGCGGATTGGCCAGCGCAGTAAAAGATGTTGCATTTACAGGGAACGCTGCTGCCCATTATCTGGAGAATTGGGGCGATGCTATTCTAGGCCGGCATCATATGGCGTATAATTTATGGTCCTTACGTTTAAAAACCATATGTGATTATTTTATAATTTCATAGAAGTATAATTTGTATTCATTAAAAGTATTGCAGTTCGCTTTTGTATATCAATGTATCTTGTTGGGTTTTATATGTATCATTATAAGTTTAGTGTAAAATTAAAAAGTTAAGAATTGCACCACTTACGGACTAAAATACCCTAACCTATCAATATTACTTAACTCTTCTATTAACGGAACACAGATAAGATTAACGATTATTACTAATACAGCTAACTTATAGAACTTCTTCTTCTTTTCGAGTGAGACTCTGGCTGAGAAACGAACCAGCTGATGAACTTTATCAGAGTTTCTTGAAACAATTGTCTTCAAGCAATACAGAATATATTTTCCGTCTACTGACTTAGAATCTTTCCTGTAGACAATCTCATCTGAATGATGCAAACAGAAAAGAACTTTCAATGACAGAAACTTGTTAATTCTATTCATATTTTTTTTACCAATATTACTGTACCAGGTACCTGCTTGCAGTGGTAAAACCATACTTTTTGATATTTAAAACCACTTACGCTTTATTATTTAGTTTAATTCAGTACCTAAGATAAGAGATAATAAGTAGTCTAGCATGTGTACGAAAATTAATAATAATACTTAATAAATAAAATAGAAGAATAGGCATTACTGTACCTACTATTTACTTAAATTAACTAATTGAAAACGGGGACTATGCCACTAGTGTTGGCAGACAGCAACCTATATTGGCAGACAAAAAGAACGTTGTGAAGCCGTCAAACAATTAAAACAAGGTAAGGTAGGGTCATGCGGCCCGGGTTCGAGCCCCGGTCGATTAATGATTTTTTCAATTTCTTATTTCCATTTATAAGATTATAAAGATCTGGAGTCATGTCATAGCACCTGTCATGTCTAAATTGACAACAAACGGAATACTTCTTCAAATTAAGAAAAATCTGTATAATTTTAACGTTGACTTTGAAATTACGCGGTACATAATATTACAAATGCCGTCTGCCTTTGTATGTACAGGCAGGAGTTAATGATCTTAGCTTCTTTACTAATTTAGCTGCTGAAAGAGTTAAAAGAAAATCTTGTGGATTTTCTTTGCATTTCTTCTTATTACATTTGTGCAAACAACGTTACTACGTTGAATAATTAGTAGAGTTAACCGAACGAATTAGGCTATATTGTGATTGGATGCTAAGTATATTTCTTCAGCGTATAACCCCTCGTCTGAGGAGACAGTTCTGAAGTCAGTGTTAACCATTCATTAGGGGTTTCTATATCACATCAATTCACCTCAAAAACACAATAAATTACTTACTGATTTCTAAATAGATTAATTATAAATCTCCTTTGTATTAAAGGAATACCGGCTTTAAACTAAATCAGACTTTATGAACTAAATTAATAGTAAATCAAACCAAAATTTATGAGACGTAAAGTTATTATCACCAAAATGTCCATTTTGTTTTATTTGGTTGAATACATTACTTCAAAAGTGTTAAAGAAAGTAGGACTGTATGGATACAAATACACTATTGATTAAAAAAACTAGTCGTTGTGATCAATTTACTCAATTAACACTGGCCTAATGCATAAAATGTCAGGCTTGCATTAAGACATATTCCACAAAACTTTGAATAATTTATAAAACAAAGTGTCACTAAACGCAAAATAACATAAATTTAAAAGCTAAATATAATTTTGGAATATTTCAAAAAGACACTAAACGTAAAAGTTCTATTTAGTTTGTAATGCATGATCCAATTCTAATAAAATAATAAAAGGAAAAGTGGCACTAAGCCTAAAATGACACTTTGTGTCCAATGTTTAGTATAAATTTGTGAAGTAACATAGACACTATAATCAAAATTACGCTTTATCTTTAACTCTTAACTTCATTTCTGAACAAAATATAAACGTAAAACTGACACTTTATGGATAATGACGTTATTGTAGAGAATCTCTATCGCGTCGTCAAGATAAAATAAATGTAATAGTGTAATTATACAAAATGTGACGTTTTACCTCTCAGCATATACTCGAGGTTGTTTGGCATACGCGTCACTATACAAAATATTTCACTATTACACTTAACGAAACGCCAAAATGGTAAAAAATACATACCGTCACTACTTTACCGAGACATTTGTAAGATAGCTAGAAAAATAGGTGTTTTTGCATTATATTCTTTGAAATAAACGTAAAGTGATGGCGCTTTTAGTCAAAATCAAGCAAATTTCGGATAGTTACACTATTGCTTTCAACGTGCGATATAGCCTTGAATAAATTAGATAAAGAAACAGTTACTCTTTTTGAACAACGCTTTGGTAAAGAGAAAATCCCCACATTTAAATCTTTGCAAGAATTTGTCAAGGAGCAAAGAAAAGTTGCTTGTCATATTCAATTACACAGTACTCCATTGCCATCAACTGCCTCGTCCTCTAGAGTTGTTAACAAACAGCCAAAACACACATATGCTTTAGTAACAAATGCTGATAACTGGTCAAAGGGGTGTGTAGTTTGCAAAGCAGAAGAAGCGCATCCATTGTATCGCTGCCAACAGTTTCTTGCGCTGAGTCCAGAAGCTCGATTTGATATAGTAACAAAAAATGCCTTTTGCACTAATTGTCTTGGATTTCACAGCCTCCGGAACTGCAGAAGTAGTAGCTCCTGTGCTAGATGCAACAAAATGCATCACACATTGATACATTTAAGCTATAATGCGCTTGCTTCCAAGTTCAACTTGAACAATAACTTCAATAATAAAAAAGGTTTCACTTCACAGCAAGCAGCTGGCCCCGCAAACGTTCTTCATGTAAACGTGTCGGAATTTCTGAACGAAATTGACTATGACTTTGACGTTTCGCAATTTGTAGACGAAAATAATGTGGATCACGGTTCAATCGACAAGTCTCGTTCTAATTACCTAAGTGGAAACGAGAAACAACAACAGGAATCGGCAATTTTGCAACCAGATGGCACCCAGGAACATACCCGCGAATATTGCGCCGCTGGGTTTGACGTTTCACTAACCTCAAACCAAAACAAAAACGAAATTTTTGTTACGCAGATTCAACCCACTGCTCGTGTTTTGGTAACAAATAAAACTAATAAACAAGAACAGATACGCGTAATGCTGGACTCTGGATCAAACGTGAACTTGGTAACTAAAGAACTGTGTGACAATCTCGGACTTAAAATGGAAAAAGTAGTATCAAATGTGCATGGAATAGGAATTCTGTATTAAAAGTGATAGGTCGTGTGTCATTAACGTTTTGCTCAGTGCATGATCAAAGGTATAAATACACAGTGAGAGCTTCTGTAGTAGAGGAACTTACAGGTGAGTTACCACATACAAAATTATTCACTAATGACATTCCCCCAGTCTTGAAAGGGCTGCAGCTAGCAGATCAACATTTCCACATTCCTGGCGATATAAATTGCATTATTGGATCAGGATTGTTCCCACATTTGTTGTTATCAAACAAAATAAACATTCCTCACACTGAACTTGTTGCTGTTCAGTCAACATTAGGTTATCTTATAATGGGAGAATTAAATATTCAAGGAACCAATCAACAACCTACCAAACTCTATACTCATTTCGTTAGTGCTGATAGAAAGTTAGAAGATTTAACTCAGAGGTTTTGGGAGTTAGAATCAATTCAACCACGCAAGATCATGAGTCCAGAAGAAAAGAAATGCGAAGAAATATTTCAGGAATCACACTCTAGGGATTCAACTGGAAGGTACACGGTGTCTTTACCTTTATGTGAAGATCCTAGTGTGTTAGGTGATTCCTATCAAACCGCAAAAAAAAGACTTCTGTCGCTTGAAAAGAAATTAGATTCTAACCTGAACTGCGTAGTGGCTACAACAACACCATACAAGAATATCTTGACAAAGGCTATTTAAAAAAGTTATCTGACCCAATCGATATTCAGGCTTCTTCACCTGTTTATTATATCCCTCACAGACCAGTGTACAGACCTGACAAGGATACTACTAAAACTCGAATTGTTTTGAATGCTAGTTCTTCATCATCTTCTGGAAAAAGTCTAAACGACATTTTATACACAGGCCCGAATCTTCAATCAAATATCTTTGATTTATTGATAAATTTCCGCCTTTTATTTTGGCTTTTTCAGCTGATCTTGAGAAAATGTATTTTCAACTGAAAGTTAAACCTGAACATCAAACTTTGCAAAGAATTCTATACAGATTTAACACACAAAGTCCTATTGATGTATATCAATTTGACAGAGTTGCTTTTGGATTAAAATGTTCACCTTATTTAGCTCTTAGAGTGATCCGACAACTTGCACAAGATGAGTCTCAAACATTTCCAAATCTTGTAGAAATTGTAGCAAATTTTTCATACATGGATGATTTTTTGACATCACTTCCTGATGAGGAGGAGGCTCTGAAATTGTATTCTCAACTAATTGAATTATTCAAACGAGGTGGATTCAATTTGACCAAATGGATATCAAATTCACAGAATTTTCTTGAACAGATTCCTAAAGATTCACGAGCTTCAAAAACTTTGTCTTTTGATGCTGATGCTGACCCACATACAAAAATAATAGGACTTCATTGGAACCCTGTGGAAGATAATTTTTTCTTCAGTGCAAAATCCGCACCATTCAATTCTGAAACTCAGTACACCAAACGGTCTGTTCTTTCAACAACAGCCTCCCTCTTTGATCCATTAGGTCTTCTTGCACCTGCAGTTGCACTTATGAAACTTATTATTCAAGAATGTTGGAGAAGATCTTTGGATTGGGATGAACCATTACCAATTGACTTAAAGAATATATGGGAAAAAATATTACATGAACTGCCCTGTTTATCTAAACTTAAAATACCTCGTTATGTTGGGCTGTTTCCAGGTGCTTCTGTGTCTTTGATCGGATTTGCAGATTCTAGTGAAAAATGTTATGGCGCTGCTGTCTATGTTCGCGTAGGTAGAATGGAGGATGAAGCTTCACTTTCGTCTCTTTACTTTGTGCAAAATCTCGTGTTGCGTCAGGTCGGCAAACATTAGCTAGATTGGAGCTTTGTGCTGCTCATCTTTTGGCTAAATTAATTATAACAGTACATAACATAATAACAAAAAGAGTCCAAATTGATAAGATTATGGCATTTTCCGATTCTACTATTACTTTAGCTTGGATTAATTCTTCGCCTCATAAATGGCAAACTTTTGTTGCAAATAGAGTGGCAGAAATCCAAGAGCTTCTTGCTCCTCCTCATTGGTTTCATGTGCCTGGTGAACACAATATTAGTGATTTGATTACAAGACCAGTTACTCCTGCAAAGTTAATTGAAAATGATGGTTGGTTTCATGGTCCAGACTGGATGCGACTTCCACAGCCTATTTGGCCTGTGAATATTCAAAATGATGTACCACAGCATATACCTGAGGCAAAATTGGTGTCCTTCATACATGTGTCAGAGCCTCATCCCATTGACATTCTTTCAGAACGGGTTTCAAAATGGTCCATTTTATTAAACATTATTGTTTATATTCTCAGATTTATGAAAAAATTGAAATCCAAGGGTAGAATCACTTTAACAGATTTAGCCTCAGCAGAAACTTATATTTTCAAACATGTTCAAAATAAACATTTTGCAAGTGACATAAATAATTTAAATTTAAATAAAAAATGTAGTACAGCTCTTCAAAAACTTAATCCGTTTGTAGTTGATGATATCCTGCATGTTGGGGGTAGGTTAAATAATGCTTCTATTCCATTAAATCAGCAGCACCCAATTGTTTTGCCCTCTAAGGACAATATAACAAAATTACTGGTAGAACATCTGCATCGTTTGCACTTACATGCCGGGCCTGGGTTATTATTGGCTTTGATAAGACATAATTATTGGATATTATCAGCTAGGAATCTGGTTAGGAAAATTGTCCATTCCTGTAGTAGGTGTTTTCGACTAAACCCAAAGGAAGCCCAATATTTGATGGCTGATTTACCAGAATATAGGGTGCACCAGATCAAACCTTTTTCAAAAACCGGAGTTGACTATGCTGGACCATACAATATAACTTTATCTAGATATAGAGGAGTCCGCAGTCAAAAGGCTTATATATGCCTTTTTGTCTGCTTGGCTACTAAGGGAGTTCATATTGAACTAGTGTCAGATTTGTCTACCGAAAAATTTTTACTAGCTTTCAAGCGCTTCATATCTCGGAGAGGTCCTCTTTCTTTAATAATGAGTGACGGAGGCCGTAATTTTGTTGGTGCAAAAAATCACCTTCATGAGCTGTATGATTTAGTAACTTCTCCTGGTTATTACAACTCCTTGATCAATGAATTAATTCCTCAAAAAATTGAATTCAGAATGAACAGTCCTTACTCTCCTCATATGGGAGGATTATGGGAATCTAATATTAAATCCATGAAAACTACGTTATAATATAAAGTGATTGGAACTCAAATTCTCACATATGAGGAACTAAATACTGTCCTGGTAGAGGTAGAGTGTTTGTTAAATTCAAGACCTTTATGTGTACTTAGCAATGATCCTTCTGACCCTATGGCATTAACTCCGGCTCATTTTCTAAATACTTCACCCCTTAAATTTTTACCAGCTGAAAATGTCACTGAAATTCCTTGCAACAGACTTCAACGTTATGCACTTTTAGACAAAATAGTACAATCTTATTGGAAAAGATGGCACAATGAATACCTCAGTACTTTACAAAGTAGGGAGAAGTGGAACACAAATAGTACTCCTGTCACTATTGGAACAGTAGTAGTGTTGAAAGAAGACAATCTTCCTCCTTTGATGTGGCATATTGGTCTAATTACTGAGGTGTTTCCAGGAAAGGATGGAGTTGTTCGCATAGTTAAAGTAAAAACTAAAACAGGTAGTTATACCCGTCCGGTGGTAAAGGTATGTCCTCTACCATCCCAATAACAATGATTTTCTTTTGAAGTACACTTCAAGGCGGGCGGAATTATGGTTAATCTTTTCAATGCATATCCAAACGTAATAGTAAAAAAAAAAAAAGTATTTCCGTTTCCTGTTTATTTTCATACATCACATACATCTCACTCACACACATTGGCTCTTCCATCTCTCCGTCCTTTTCCCTCGCCCAACAACCTGGACTTTTCAATATGGCGAAAACCTGCGCCGACGCTTCCTGTGAAAAATATCAAAAAAAACTCTAAATTAAACGAAAAGTGATCTACGAAACCTAAAACCTATCCAAAATTACTAATATTGCACCGGTGCTTCTTAAAAACTTATAAAACTAAACCTATCAAGTGTTTACGACTGGACAATGAAAATTGGATTTTGAAGGTACGCCGCCTCGTGCTCCAGGTCAGTTCCTCTTTCATTTTTCCCTAATCCTGTGTTTTTTCTAGCCAGTATCAACTGTCTGTAGCAACAATCTCAAAGGGCATGGGTTCTAAATAAAAGCCTACATATACTTAGTGCGATCAGTACGTCACAATAAAATGTAATAACAGCTACATTTATAAAGTATCCGAAAGTAAAACGCGAAGCGAAATAATAAAAGTCGAGGGTAGCTCACAAAACTCGGGGTGTGACTGGAAAGGCTTCTACGCTAGCGTGTAGAAGTCCATGGACAGCTTAGTTGCTTAGGTATTAAAAGAACCTCCTGTTGACAATAAAACACTTCGCTTAGAAACGGCCAGAACATGATTTTAGCCAGAAGGGCTATAAAGAATCAACCTAAAAATCCCTAACAGAATTTTATAAAAACACACTTACCAGTGGAGGTTTTGTAGCACACTTCGCGCCTCAGCGCGCAACGGGTCAGGCAGGGCAGAACGGCATTCGGTCCAGCGCGGATTTTCAGCTCACTTCACCACAATGTATAATTATTCACTGTAAAATAACGCAACACGGAATTACCGAACTGTTCAAACTCATTAATTAGCTGTATTTAAAAGAAAAACTCCCACACAATTTTATCTACTCACCAGCTGTTCCAGAATCTTCGAAGCGCGCAAAGAATATTTTCCCATAGAATATGGCAACGGCTCACGGTCCTCTTCAAATCGGGAGCGTGTCGTTCCAAATCAACTGAAATAAAGGAAATCGAATAAGACTTCGCTAAGTAAGCTCCACGGTAACATCCGCCATTTGCATTCCATTTACCTGGAGGTGATGAGCGTCTTTCCTTCGCGCTGTCCCGATCGAAAAAGGCATTAAAATCCGACTTATTACTGCATTTCTACTATATGAAAAAGGAACGGCAACCTTCCAAAATTTCTACCAACTCCTACGAAATACCGTCACTATGACACTTCGATACAGAAATCTCAACTTCACAAAATTATAATGAAACTTGGACCAAACGATCACCGCTTACTAGCACAATGAGAACTAACAATTTCCCAACCAAACAATTCCCCTTGCACTACTATTTTCCTTGAAAAACCAAAAACTGTATTACGAAATTCGTCGGAAAAATTAAATCTTTAACTTATCGATCTAACTCGGTTGTTCTTGGCAACACGAATGACCCACCCGCCATCTACAGGATCCAGACGGTACTCGTACGTAAGGCATCGTCACGTCGAGCGTCGAAACATAATCGAGCGCCTTGACGACCTCACACGGACGCCTTGCTTCAATGTGCGGCCAAGGGATGGCGCTGAGAAGAATTCTTTATTTTGATAGAATCTATATTCTATCATCTATAAATTTTGCGGTTTTTTCATAAGGTAAAAATAACGCGTTACAAGCTAGAGAATACTTCTATAGGAAAAAAGAACAAGGTCTGATTAAAACAACAACTATCAAAGATTTACCTCCTGAAGATAAAAGAAAACATAGAAATGCCATCTGTGAACTCAACAGGTATCGATCCGGCAGATTACACCGATGAAGTGAAAATATGTATTGCTTAATAGTAAGTTAAGGATGTTGTATGTGTGTTGTTATGAAAAGTTACTTATGTTTTCTAGGTACAGTGACGTTCGTGAAGAACACGAGTGGCAAGATGTTGGCCATACACCAAGGATACTCTTTTAATGTAGTCAATAAACATAAAACTACCTATAACTGGGTTTGCGCCAAACGGAGCAGAAACAAATGTAGAGCGTCACTCACCACGACTACTGAAGCAGAGCTGCTGCGCGTGAATCCGGAACACAACCACCCGCCCGGGCGCTTCGTTATACGAAATGGAATATATGTAAAACTTTAGGATGTGTGAGGGTTTTCTGCCTGCCTCTTTTACGGCCCGTGATACGTTGATGCTCAAAATAATACAATAAGTTGTGATTTTGTTTGTTTGTGTGCGTGTTATGAATAAAACTTTTGTTTCTTTGATGAGTGGGTTTTAATTATTTTCAATTATCTTACATCCAGAGATTGGAACTGGATCCGCACTAGACATTGTGGAAGATGTATTGCATCCCTCCAACTTGGCCAACTTCTTCGGGTCAAGCCGGAACACAACCACCAGCCTAGTCGCTTTATCGTTGAAAATTGAATTTGTACCAAACTCTCAAATTAAACGTATAGTATACCTACTGACCATAAAAGACCATCATTCGGTCTGTTTCATCATTTCCACTGATTTCCTGTGTAGATGCGGTTTAGTATGGTAGGGTAATAGAAAATAGATTATACCTATACAAAGCTCTTTTGATCTCTTTTCAATGAGTCCTGATGTCCGAGTCTTCTAACCACCTTACAGCTTTAAACTATTGATTGATTTCAGCTCATTTTATAACTTCTCCAAGAGGGTTTCCGATGCTGCAGATCGGGAGCTACCGCTACGGGCTCAAGACGGGGTACAAGGGCCTCAAGAAGAGATGGGTGTGCGCGCGCTGGCACTGCGGCTGCCGCGCCACCGTCATCACCCTGGAAGACACTATTGTCTCCTCCAAAAATGAACACAATCATTGATGATACAATTAAAAAAATCTCGGCAATATTATTCTTCTGTAGAAGTAGTATTTACTTCTTTTTAGCTTTTTCCTCATTTCCGCACTTCATTCTTCTTAACTTTGTACCGGCTACCAACTTAGCCTTAATTATTTTGCTATATTTTAGTGGAATATGTGAGCTCAAAGCGTGGTGGTGTGGTGATGAAACTGAATGGTTACTCCTACTCTGTAGACAAGAAACATGATCGCCGAATCAGATGGAGATGCTCAAAACAACATGGATGCCGGGCTTCGGTTACTACATTTGATGGAGAAATTGTTAAGATTGTAAATGAACACAATCATTAATACTACTCTATATTACACGACGTACATAATCATACGACTCTATTTTTTTGTTATATTACTAGCAGAAAGCAAGTTTTTTTTAATAGAAGAGTTTAGTATTAGTAATATTTATTTTCAAGAATTTCTAATTACGGCGTACATTAAGGTATTTATATTTTATCTCTTTTTAATATTATATTGCTTTTGAATAAATTATATATTACCTATTCACCTATGTTTTTATAGTTTCTATGTAGGTGGAGGTGTACGTGCGAAGTCAGCCATAAGATAACATAACTATACAGTTATGATCTTCGCATCGGAAACTTTTTTGGGGCGGGTTATTTCCATCGACGAGATGCACCTTATTATAGATTTTGTTTATTTTATTTACTATTATTGATCTTTATTTACATTTGTATTCAATATTATTGGTTTTTCCAGTGCAGTATATCAGGTCCCGTTTTGGCAAACCACTCCTCCAGTTCGGCGAGTACACGTTTTGTGTGCACCGGACTACAGGCAACAGGTCGAGATGGATCTGCTCGTCCCACCACGGCAGGAAGTGCCGCGCGGCCGGCTACACCTACGATAGCGAAATCATCAAAGTTAATAACTGCCATAATCACCCACCTTCGATAAGAAAATAATTTTCTCATGGATCTTAGGTAACCTCTTGTAGGTAGGTCCCACTGCAGCACAAAAGCTATTTCAAATTATTAAAATAAATAACATAGTAAGTAATTTTCATTCCCAGATTCTATAGACATACGACCGAACTATATGGTGAAATCATTTACAGGTGGGTATTCTTGTGATTTTTTTCTGGCAGGAAATTATTTCTAAGTTACTACCAAGATATTCGAATGAATTATTCATCTGATAATAAGTAATTTTTATTTCTAGTGCAATACGTGACGTCCAAGTTTGGGAAAACACTTAAGTATATCTGTGGACGGATTCACGTTCAGTGCCCAGAGCAGCACTAGATGGCGCTGCTCGACTCATCACAGCAAGCAGTGTCGCGCAACTATTCACATGCACGCGGATCGCAATGAGATCATCAGCATCAACAACGTGCACAATCATCACCGGCAATGAAGGGCCTCAAAACAAACTTTTGCTCAGCCATACCCTAATGTTCTTTCCGAGATTAGAACGGTTTACGAACCACCAATATCATACTATTATATTAGTATTACTAACCTATTTTTATCTTTATTGTACTATTATAATGATGTTGTAATACCTCTAATTTTGTAGTCATTGTAATAATGTTATATATATAATGAACCGTTCACGGTAAATGTAGCTCCAGTGTGAAGTTAGAACAAATGTTGATCCACCTTTTTGGCGTGTATACTCAGCTCCGCACGGCGCGATCTGATATACTTTGATCCGGCCTTCCTGCGCGTGTGACGTCAGTGGATCTGCACTGACACGATTTCAACATACTCGTCAGTGATTTGACCGTCATTGGTTGATCCATTAACGGTCAAAAAAATTATACTGAAAAGGATTTTTCGGATCCAGAGTATATTTAATTTATATGCCACATTTACTTAGACTAAGTAGATCCGGAGCCGAATTTGACGAATAGGTACTCGAGCACAAAGCGGCAACGTCGCTTTCTTCGTGTTACAGAGAACACAGCAAGCTATTTCGTAAGAGTAACAAGGTAAGAAAGATAGCTTTAGCGGACTAAATATCCCATCTGCCATACCTTAATATTGTGCATTGCCGAACAGACATCGAAGGTTTGAAGTACCTGATGTAGACCACCAGGTGCACCAACAATAGCCCTGCTAAACGATAGGAGATATCGACATGATTCCAATGCAAAAATTGATCAGCTTGATGGGACGCTTCTGCTAGCCAATAGCGTCGAAGGCTTAGAATACCTGACGTAGACCACCAGGTGCACCAACAGGAGCCCTGGTAAAATATAGGAGCTACAGATTTATGACTCTAAACCAAAAGTTGTTCAGCTTGATGAGACGCTTCTGCTGGCGAATAGATATCGAAAGTTTGAAGTACCTGATGTGGACCACCAGGTGCAAGAACAGGAGCCCTGCTAAACTATAGGAGATACAGGTATGACTCTAAGGTAAAAGTCGTTCAACTTGATGAGAATTTTCTGCTGACGAATAGATATTAAAAGCTCGAAGTACCTGATGTAGACCACCAGGTGCATCAACAGGAGCCCTGCTAAACCATAGGAGATACCGATATAAATCCAAGGTAAAAGTTGTTCAGTTTGATAAGATGCTTCTGCCGGCGAATAGACATTGAAGGTTTGAAGTACCTGATGTAGACCACCAGGTGCACCCACAGGAGCCCTGCTAAACTATAACGGACACAGATATAACTCCGTAGCAAAAGTTGTTCAGCTTTATGGGACGCTTCTGCTAGCCTACAGCATCGAAGGTTTAGAGTACCTGACGTAGACCTTCAGGTTCACCAACAGGAGCCCTGCTTAACTATTGGAGATACCGGTACGACTCCAAAGTAAAATTTGTTCAGCTTGATGAGACGATTCACCTGGCCAATACAAGGTGTTCCAAAGGAAATACATTAAATTGGAGACATTTTGTAGACCATTGTACTGAACAATTTCCATTATGGCACCAAGTTTGAATTCTTAACAATTAAGAAGTTAAAATTTTCATACAAAGTAAATGCCTACATTTACTACAACCATTATGTATTACCCCTAATCCAAGATTGCAACCTTGCATTTTTAACTTGTTGGATTTGAATCTTCGAAAAAGTTTGGAACATAGTTGTCTATTAAATTATTAAACGAACAAGGATAACTCATATTTAACGTTTATCACGACTAACCTTGTTGCTTTAAGTCAAGGCTTATAGAGTCTCGACGTTTCGGTGCATTAAGTGCACCTTCTTCAGGAGTCCGACAGGTCGCTCGCGCGCGTTACCACCGCCCGTCGGGAACTGCGCGCCTCGGCTCGCTGCGCCCGCGCCGACATCGGCGGCGCATGCGCAACCGCAGGCAATGGCTGTTGTATTGTTGGCTGGGTTACAGAGTTATCGTTCACCAACCAGTCTGTACACACGACACTCACTATATCTTCACTTTTTACAGCTTGTAGCCCGGTCGGCAATGCTGCTCTTAGCACTGGTTTCCACGACTGTGGTAAGAACCACCCACTATCTCTATTAAAGTTCGGGCGACGGCTTATTTCGATAGCTTCGCGTATTTTTCGGGGTACAAAGAACTTTTCCCTGGCTAATACAGCTGCCTTATCGAAGCGTATGTAATGGTTCGCGTCCGAATCTAAAGAGTGTTCCGCGATTGCCGACTGCAAGGTGTTTCGGTTCTTGACGCTACGTATGTGCTCCGTGACTCTAGTAGAGACATGCCGTTGGGTTTCACCTATGTAACTCTTGCCACATTCACACGGTATTTCATACACGCCTGGTCCACTTTAGGCGACCTTAGCCAACGCTTGATCTGGGTGTGAGGCCGGAATATAGTTTTAATATTGAATTTCCGACTAAGCAAAAAGCCGATCTTATCCGTCACCCCCTTCACGAATGGCAAATAAATGGGTCGTCGTTCTACAGTATGTGGCTTCTGTTTATTGGACGAATTCGCAATTCTTAAGCTCTGTTTCCACTCGTACCCATTTGAACTTAGCACCTCTCTAACATGATCGAGCTCCGAATCTATGTAGTCTGGATGACACAGACGGAGCGCTCTGTTTATGAGAGAGCGTGGGACTGAAGAGAGATGTTGCGGATGGTGATGTGAGTCAGCTTTCAAATACCTATCCGTGTGTGTAGGTTTTCGGTACACAGTATGTCGCAGGCTGCCGTCATTCATACGCATCACCAGTACATCTAAGAACGGTAGAGTACCTCCAGCCTCATTCTCCACAGTAAACTTAATTTTAGAATGAACCGAGTTTAGATGTTCCATGAGGGTTTCCACCTTATCTTTCTTCACTATAGCGAAAACGTCATCCACATACCGGAGCCAGCATTTAGGTAAGCAGGGCGCATCCCTCATCGCTTCCTGCTCGAACCACTCCATAAAAATATTGGCTGCCACGGGAGCAATAGGAGAGCCCATTGCCACCCCGTCCACCTGTAGGTAGTATTCTCCCCGCCACATTAAATAACCGCTCCGCAGACACAGCTCTATGCTACTCATGTACTCAGTAGGTATGCCGGCCTGCTCAACGAGATTGGCTATAATACTGATAGTGTCCTCTACTGGCACATTAGTATATAATGAGGCTACATCAAAGCTCACCATGGCGTCATCTTCCTCCAACCGTAGGTTTTCGAGTAACTGGGTAAAATGGGTAGATAGCCCGGTCAATATCGACATCAAACATTGCAAACGCGCATGTAACTACGATTTTGTTATATATTGTTAGGTCCCTTGAGAGTAGTTAACACCCAAGTTTGCAACACTGAAAACCCTGTGCTGCCAATGTCAACGTCAAATCAAAATTTGTTCAGAAGTTTTTGCGCTTGTATCTCATGAACCGTGATAGCTAGAGAGTTGAAATTTTTACAAGTGATGTATGTCTATTGCTGCTATAACAACAAATACTAAAAACCAGAATACAATAAATATTAAGAGGGGCTCCCATACAAGAAACGTGATTTTTTTGCACGTTTTTGTGGATAATGTTTCGAAGGCTGTTTCTCGTGAACCGTGATAGTTAGATGGTTGAAATTTTCACAGACAGATGTATGTTTATTACCACTATTACAACAAATACCAAAAACTAATCAAGTGCGAGTCGGGCAACAGATATGATATTTCTGTCATTTTTATAAATGATGGTACGGAATCCTTTGTGTGCGAGTACGACTCGCACTTGGCCAGTTTTTTTGTATTTGTTGTTATAGCGGCAATAAACATACATCATCTGTGAAAATTTAAAAGATGTAACTGTCACGGTTCATGAGAAACAGCCTCCGAAACATTATTTACAAAAACCAATAAAAAACACGTTTCTTGTATGGGAGTCCCCCTTACTATTTATTGTTTTCTGGTTTTTCGCACTAGATAGTGCGAATGGGCTTGGCGGACTCGGCGATTCAGCGAGGCAAGGTGGATGGCCTAGGGCGACGGTAGAGGGCGCGGGTAGTTACTGTCGGCCAGACACTGCATCCGACCTCTCCTTCAGTCGTAGCGGTTCTCCGTTCCACTGAACCGGGGAGGGGAAGGACTAAGTGTGTGCGCTTGCGTTTGCGCGAACGTCTGCGCACCCTAATATATCCTGCGCAACTGACCGCTTCCGAATAATGGACTCCGATGACGCTAAGTCCTGCGGCGATGGGTTGAAGTAGAGAGGTCTAGCGTGGTGCAAGCTGGGCTTTGTCTGATTCCTGCACGCAGGCGGTCCCAGGGGTGTGAGTACACGCCGTGGTCGCTTTTGCATTGAAAAATCGGGACGACAATGCGAATTCGGCAGCACCTGGGATGACAAGAGCAGCCCTATTTAGGAAGCACTGCTCTCCTCGCTCAGTCGAGGGGGGGGCTAGAAAAGGTGCCCTAAACAAATGCTCGTCCCTTCCTGGAAGGTGGTAGTAACCACGGCTGCCATCGCATCACTTAACACGTGGTCGACGCAACAAAAATAAAATAAATAACACACCATCTATAATGACATTTGGCGCATGGAACGTGAGAACGCTCATTGATAGAGATGGCAACGCCTGTCCTGAACGTAAAACCGCTATAGTAGCTCGGGAACTTCATCGCTATAACGTGGATGTGGCTGCACTCAGCGAAACACATCTTGCCGATGAAGGAGAACTAGTGGAAGATGGAGGGGATACACTTTCTTCTGGAAAGGTACATCCGTATCTGAACCTCGACGTTCAGGGTAGGATTTGCCATCAAAAATCATTTAGTAAAGCGACTTGAAGAATGTCCTGTTCACATCTCGGACCGCGTTACCACACTGCGCCTTCACTTGGACAAAGACAACTACCTTAATGTTATCAGTGTCTATGCTCCAACGCTAGACAAGTCTGATGACATTAAGGACAAATTCTATGAGGAACTATCTCAATGCCTTGACAGCATAAACGCCAGGGAGCAGATACTATTGCTGGGCGATTTCAATGCTAGAGTTGGTCGGGACTATGAGGCTTGGCCTGGAGTTCTGGGGCGACACGGAGTCGGCAACATGAACAGCAATGGTCAGTTGCTACTCAGTCTCTGTGCTCAATACGATCTAGCGATATCGAACACTATGTTCAGACTTGCCGCTAAGCACAAGACGACGTGGATGCACCCGCGATCCAAACACTGGCATTTGATCGATTATGCTATTATGCGGCAAAGAGACATCAGTCAAGTCCAAGTCACCCGCGTCATGCGCGGTGCTCACTGCTGGACTGACCACCGACTTATTGTGACAAAACTGCGACTCCGCCTTCGTCGACCTCGTAGATCCATGATAAAAAAGCCTGCGTCTTTGAACGTGGATAGGCTGCAAGATCGCGAGATGAGAGAAAAGTATGCTGAAACCTTAACCGAAAATCTGTTGCCAACAAATGAGACAGTTGATGTCAATGCTGCTTGGCGAAATTTGTCATCTCATCTCATAGAAGCCGCTACCGCTACTTTAGGTACAAAAGACCGGCGTAGTGAAGATTGGTTCGATGACAATGACGAAGTTCTCAAGGCAGCATTCGACAAACATCGGGAGCTCCTGCGACAGCATCATCGGAGAGGTGGAAGTATAGCGGCAGTCAAAGAAAGTGACCAAGAATTACGTAGGCTGTCTCGGCAAATAAAAGACAAGTGGTGGCAGGAAAAAGCTTGTCAGATGCAGTGGCTTGCCGATACAAACCAGCTTGGGGAGTTCTACTGCGAGGTGCGTAAACTGACAGGTACGCCCCATAGAGCAAAAGTGCCTTTGAGGTCTCTGGATGGCTCGCAACTCTTGACCAGCAAAGAGGATGTGCTCAAACGGTGGGCTGAACATTTTAACGATCTGCTTAACGTAGATCGATCAGCTAACCTGCATCACATCAGTTTATTACCTCAACTCCCCCTAGCCACCGAGCTGGACGAGCCCCTGTCGTGTGATGAGGTTGTTACTGCCATCAGACAGCAGCATAATAAACGGGCGGTTGGCATTGACCTTATACCAGGCGAAATACTTAAATATGGCGGTGCGGAGCTGCACTCGATGGTATGGAAACTTTTGTTCGAATGTGGGAGGAGGAGCGAGTCCCAGACGATTTTAAAGTGTCTCGCATTAGTGCCCTCTACAAGAACAAAGGTGACCGTTCTGACTGCAACTCGTACCGCGGTATTTCGTTATTATCGGTCCCCGGAAAGGCCTTTGCAAGAGTCCTATTAAACCGCTTGAAGGACTTATCAGAAAGATTCTGCCCGAAACCCAGTTTGGCTTCCGACCTGACCGAGGCACATGTGAAGCTATTTTCTCGGTACGTCAACTGCAGGAAAAAGCAGAGAACAAGGTCGTCAGTTGTACCTCTGCTTTGTTGACCTGGAGAAAGCGTTCGACAGTGTGCCTCGTGAGGCTCTCTGGATGGTGCTAGGAAAACTGGGGTGCACGGAGAAGTTTGTGCGCCTCCTGAGACTCCTGCATGACAATATGCAGTGCTGTGTCTCTGTAGACGGTGAACAGTCTGATTTTTTCCCCGTCACCTGTGGGGTGAAACAAGGGTGCGTTCTAGCGCCCACACTGTTCGCCTTATACTTTGCGGTAGTAGTCAAGGAGGTCCTAAATACTGTCTCCGAAGGAGTCCGCATCCGCTTCCGCACTGATGGCAGTCTTTTCAATTTGGCTAGACTTAAGGCGCGCACCAAAGTCTCGCATGCACTTATTACTGAAATTATGTATGCCGATGACTTGTGTTTTCTTGCAGAATCCCCAGAAGGCCTACAACAACTGATGACCGTTTTTCACCAAGCATGCTGCAAATTCGGCCTTAAGATTAGTGTCAAAAAGACGGAAGTGATGTCCCTGGATACACAAGGTCGTGAGACACTGACAATTAAGCTTGGTGAAGATATGTTGAAACAGGTTGACAAGTTCCGATATCTGGGGAACACTATTACAGCTAAGTGTGACCTTGATGCTGAGATCAATAGCAGAATCAGTGCTGCAGCTGCAGCATTTGGGAAGCTGCGTTCCAAGGTTTTCTGCTCGCACGACCTTAAACTAGCCACAAAAATATCTGTATATATGGCGATTGTACTGCCAAACCTTCTGTACTCTTCCGAGACCTGGTGTGTGTATCGTCACCACATACGCACTTTGGATCGATTCCACCTCAAATGCCTTCGCACCATCATGAAGATCAGATGGTCCGACCGAGTGCGAAACACCGAAGTTCTAAGACGAGCCAATGTTGGTGGCATTGAATCCTACTTAATGCGTCGACAGCTTCGGTGGTGCGGTCACGTATCCCGGATGGCGGATGAGCGAGTGGCGAAGCGCATCTTCTATTCTGAGCTAGAGGAGGGCAAGCGAAAGCATGGCGGTCAACTCCTCCGATTTAAAGATGTTCAGAAGAGACACATGAAAAGATGCAATATCGAACCCTCTCAATTTGAGGTTTTGGCAGCACAACGGCCAGAATGGCGCGGTCTTGTAAAGAGGCGAATCCGCGACTTCGAGGAGCAGCGTAAAGCAGACCTTGACGCTAAACGCGATGAACTGAAGGCCCGTCCTCCCGCCGCCATTAACTACAATTATACCAATGGCAAACTCACGTGCCCACACTGTGCACGGGAGTTTACTGCCAAAATAGGCTACAATAGCCACGTGCGAGCGCATCAGCGCCGACTTGATTAGGAGTAGAAGTGGTCGCCATGGCCGAAACCGGCCGGAAAGATCATCATCATCATCATCATTCTGGTTTTTAGTATTTTTTGTAATAGCGGCGGATTTTGATATGCATAATCTGCGAAAATTTCAACTCTGTAGCTATCACGATTCATGAGATACAGCCTGGTGACAGACGGATGGACGAACAGACAGCGAAGTCTTAGTAATAGGGTCCCGTTTTTTACCCTATTGGTTACGGAACCCTAAAAACTGGCTTAGTGCAAGTCGGACAACATAATATGATTTTTTGAAAAAAGAAAAATGTAACAAGAGCTGTTGAGCATCGGAAATTCTGTAATTTCACAGCTTTCTTAGCACTGCGGAAGAATTGCCCATCTTTGACTTGCTGTATCTTTGCAACCAAAAGACATAATGTGCTCAGGTTTCCCGGAAATTGTAGCAAATTTAGTTATCTTTATTAAAGTTCTATGAAACGTACTTGAAAAAATCTTCGTTATGGTAGATTTTTATAAAAAACTGAAATATGGGCCAAAATTTCGCAGTTTATTCTTCTTCTTCGTGTCGATGGCAAGCTCAACACCTCAAATTTCCTTCGACCAGTATTCCGCCACCCTCACGGCATTGACAGTGGCTTGCATTAGCTGCTCCTGCGTGCAGGTGGTTGGACATGCAGAGCACGATATAAGATGGGCGGTGGTTTGGGGGTCAACCCCGCATTTACACCGAACGTCCGCAGTTTATTGAGTACCGTGGAGGCAGCACAAGGTTTTCAGTGTTGCAAACTTGGGTATTAATTTCTCTCAAGGGACCTTACAACATATAAAAAAATCGTAATTACATGCGCGTTTGCAATGTTTATTTATTTTTATGTCGATATTGACGGGGCTAAGAGTCTCTCACAAAGCTCGATGATTTACCAGTTACTTGCTGCAGGATATCCGACATCCGCCGTGATAGAGCGTAGGTAGCCTAAATGCTGGCTCCGGTATGTGGATGATGTTTTCGCTATAGTGAAGAAAGATAAGGTGGAAACCCTCATGGAACATCTAAACTCGGTTCATTCTAAAATTGAGTTTACTGTGGAGAATGAGGCTGGAGGTACTCTACCGTTCTTAGATGTACTGGTGATGCGTATGAATGACGGCAGCCTGCGACATACTGTGTACCGAAAACCTACACACACGGATAGGTATTTGAAAGCTGACTCACATCACCATCCGCAACATCTCTCTTCAGTCCCACGCTCTCTCATAAACAGAGCGCTCCGTCTGTGTCATCCAGACTACATAGATTCGGAGCTCGATCATGTTAGAGAGGTGCTAAGTTCAAATGGGTACGAGTGGAAACAGAGCTTAAGAATTGCGAATTCGTCCAATAAACAGAAGCCACATACTGTAGAACGACGACCCATTTATTTGCCATTCGTGAAGGGGGTGACGGATAAGATCGGCTTTTTGCTTAGTCGGAAATTCAATATTAAAACTATATTCCGGCCTCACACTCAGATCAAGCGTTGGCTAAGGTCGCCTAAAGATAAAGAGCGGTTAAGTGGACCAGGCGTGTATGAAATACCGTGTGAATGTGGCAAGAGTTACATAGGTGAAACCCAACGGCATGTCTCTACTAGAGTCACGGAGCACATACGTAGCGTCAAGAACCGAAACACCTTGCAGTCGGCAATCGCGGAACACTCTTTAGATTCGGACGCGAACCATTACATACGCTTCGATAAGGCAGCTGTATTAGCCAGGGAAAAGTTCTTTGTACCCTGAAAAATACGCGAAGCTATCGAAATAAGCCGTCGCCCAAACTTTAATAGAGATAGTGGGTGGTTCTTACCACAGTCGTGGAAACCAGTGCTAAGAGCAGCATTGCCGACCGGGCTACAAGCTGTAAAAAGTGAAGATATAGTGAGTGTCGTGTGTACAGACTGGTTGGTGAACGATAACTCTGTAACCCAGCCAACAATACAACAGCCATTGCCTGCGGTTGCGCATGCGCCGCCGATGTCGAGGCGCGCAGTTCCCGACGGGCGGTGGTAACGCGCGCGAGCGACCTGTCGGACTCCTGAAGAAGGTGCACTTAATGCACCGAAACGTCGAGACTCTATAAGCCTCGACTTAAAGCAACAAGGTTAGTCGTGATAAACGTTAAATAGTTGTCTATGTTTTAAAATTAAATGAAAACTTAAGATAAAAGATCTCTTTCTTGGTGTCAACTTTATTTTATTGCCGCCTCAAACTAAAACTTCTTTTGACTTAGAGCACCCATAGAGACGCAAAGAAAAGGGGCCAATCAGAGAACCCAGTAGAGTCTGTAGTGTCAATTGTGTCACTTTTTGACGAACATGACATTTGAGCTTGGTCTACGCAAAGGTCTACGCCACAACTGTTGCCTTGGGAACAGTTGTGGCGGTAATTTCAAAAGTTTTTCCAAGACGGCAACATGGCATAAATAAAGGTTATAATTAATAAAGTCCCTTTCATAATGTGGCACTCAATAAAATTTAACAAAATTTAGTTGTTAATTACTTCTAAACGAGGGGTTTTCATAACTTGGCCCCATAATGCAAATTATTCGGTACGATGGCCTACACAATGTCTCCAATTTAATGTATTTACATTGGAACACCTTGTATACACCGAAGGTTTGGAATAATTATTGTAAACAACCAGGTGCAATAACAGGATCCCTGCTAAACTTAATCAGATACTGATAACGTTCCAAGACAGAAGTTTTTCAGCTTAATGGGTAGCTTCTGCTGGCCAAATAGACAACGAAGGTTTTGAATACCTGATGTAGACCATCAGGTGCCCCAAAATGAGCCCAGCTAAATTAAAGTAGATATAGATATGACTGCAAAGCAAAAGTTATTCAGCTTAATGAGACGCTTCTGCTGTCTAATACTTGATTCAGACCACCAGGTGCACCAACAGGAGCTCAGCCAAACTATAGAAGATACAAATTTGACTACAAAACAACAGTTGTTTAGCTTGATGTGATGCTTCTACTGGTTTATAGACATCGAATGTGTGAAAAGCCTGATGCAGACCATCAGTTGTACCACGAGAAGCTCAGCTAAGCTTTGGAAGATATTATTAATGCCTCATTGCCCGTAGTACAGCATACGTACCAGTGATTTTGAACTTTACTACCCTCAACTTTAAGTGCACGACCTATACTATTGACGAGGGGTTTAAAATGACTTCAAAGCAAAAGTTGTTCAGCTTGATGGGACGCAATTGCTAGCCAATAGCATCGAAGGTTCGAAGTACCTGATGTAGGCAACCAGGTGCACCAACAGGAGCCCTGCTAAACTATAGGAGATAAAGTTATGACTCCAAGGTAAAAGTTGTTCAACTTGATGAGACGCTTCTACTGGCTTAAATACATTGAATATTTAGAGTATCTGATGTAGACCACCAGGTGTACCAACAGGAGCCCTGCTAAACTATAGGATATACCGATATGACTCCAAAGTAAAAACTGTCCAGCTTGATGTGACGCTTTAATTGGTCGATAGACACCGAAGGTTTGGAGTACCTGATGTAGACCATAGGTAACGGGTTCCATTTTCAACGAAAGGAAGCATTTATGTAAATCATCTCCCTAGCGTTGGGATTGGCTGCCTCATAATCTAGGGGTGGACTGCAAGGTCGATCGATCCCACAAGACCTGAATGGTGTCAGATTTTCGAAACTGTCATACGGTCGCTGTCGTGGTTTTACATTAACGACCACCTTAAGTCGACCAGGCCCAACGGTTTAACGTGCCCTCCGATCCGAAACATGGGATTATCTTTATTTTTGGACAATTAAGTGATTCAGCCTGCTATGTCCTTACCAAATTATATAAACCGGGTAAACATACAAAAAGTTTTTTTATAATACGGGATGTAATGGGACGGTGTACCGAAAATTTTGCAGGCATGATCAGACCATGAACGACCGACCTCCCAAAAAAAGTCAGTCAGCTGATCACCATTGTATACCATTGGCTCCATAGTAAAAGTTGTTCAGTTTCACGGTCTGATCACGCCTGCAAAGTTTTCGGTACAACGTCTCTTACACCCTGCATATAGCGCGGTTTTACCCGCTGCTACTTACCTGTGTTCCCGTAGAAATCGGATCTTTGCCCGTAGTGAAGAGTCAATTAGGTACTCCTTTCCAGCAGAAGTGACTCATCAGGACCATGTGCCAGCAAAAGCGGCCTGTCATGCTGACTTCTTTTACTTTATTGCCAATACTGTATCTCTTATAGTTAAGATGGGATGCTGGTGGTCTACATCTGGTACTCCAGATCCTAGATGATCATGTGCCAACAGAAGCGGCACGTCATGCTGAACAACTGTGCTTCTGGTGCCCTTCATCAGACACTCCAGACCCTCGATGGCCACATGGTTGTTGGCACATGCCAACAAAAGCGGCTCGTCATGCTTAACAACTTTTACTTTGAAGCCATTACCGTATCTCTGATAGTTCAGATGGGATACTGGTGGTCTGCATCAGGGACTCCAGATCCTCAATATTCATGCATGTGTCAGCAGAAGCGGCCCGTCATGCTGAATAGCTGTTGCTATGAACCCATTTATAGTTTATATTATCACTTATAGTTTAGCTGTGCTCCTGGTGCCATCCATCAGTACTCCAGATCAGTGCTGACAAAAAGTAGTTGAGGGCCCGGTTGAGGGCGGCACTAAGTTGGCGCTTTATGCCGATGACGCTGCATTTTTCTCCGTGTCCCTCAACACGAGGCACGCGGTCAGGAAAATGCAGATAGCCTTAGACGCCCTCCCAGCCTGGCTGGCGAAATGGAGACTGACGGTCAACGTGGGTAAGACTCAAGCGATCATCGTGTGGCGTGGTCGAAGAGATCCCCCGAAACTGAGGCTCCATGAAGAGGGGATCGGGTGGTCCACAAAGGCTAAATACCTGGGTGTGACCATAGACCGTAACCTGTCCATGGCCAAGCACGTGAAGAATGTGAACGGGCAAACAGGGGCTGTCACTGCTTTGCTCTGACCCATCCCATCTGGAGTCGCCTGACGTACGCCGCTCCGGCATGGTACGCGTTGGTCTCTGAGACCAAGTGCAAAAAACTGCGGGCCCAGCAGTCCAAGGCTTTGCGCATCATAGCCGACGCGCCGAGGTTCGTCCGCAACGAAGTCATTCGGAGGGACCTAAAAGTGGAGACCTTGGATGAGCTCGCTGTGGTGGAGGAGCTCGCGGAGGGTACTGACACACCGGACTGACCTTGGCAGCGCGCTGTCATGCTGATGGCGCGTACCAGTCGGCGGCCCCCACAGGATTGACCTCACTATCTATTTCTATTTCTATTTCAGCCTATTGCAGTCCACTTCTGGACGTAGGCCTCCACCAGGGAACCCCATAAGGCACGATATCCCGTTTTTGCCATCCAGTCGCTACCAGCCGCCTTTTTTAAGTCATCGGTCCATCTGGCCGGAGGGCGCCCAACGCTACGTTTGCCGAGGCGTGGCCTCCACTCGAGAACCCGCTTACTCCACCGTTCATCGGTTCTACGACAAATGTGGCCAGCCCACTGCCACTTCAGCTTGCTACACTTCCAGACTATGTCCGTCACTTTGGTCTTTTTTCGGATGGCCTCATTCCGGACTTTATCCATTATAGAGATACCAAGCATAGACCTTTCCATAGCTCTCTGAGTGACATGTAGCCGGTGGGCCAGTTTTACTGTCAAGTTCCACGTCTCGGCTCCGTAGGTCATGACTGGTAGGACGCATTGATCGAACACCTTGGTCTTGAGGCATTGTGGCAAAGATGATTCGAGGATGTGACGCAGCTTTCCAAATGCTACCCAGCCAAGCTGCACTCTTCTGGTGATTTCAGCCTCAAAGTTGTCTCTCCCCATCTGCGAAATTTGCCCAAGGTACACATATTTCTGGACAACTTCAAGGACTACACCTTCGACGGAGACCGGCTCGGGGATTATGTGTTGATTGAACATGACCTTCGTCTTATCCAAGTTCATCCCAAGTCCAACACGTCTCGAGGCAGAGTTAAGACTAGATAGCATTTTTTGCAGGTCCTGCAGCGATTCGGCCATTATGACTATGTCGTCGGCAAAGCGGAGATGCGTGAGACTTTCGCCGTTGACGTTGATGCCCAGTCCATCCCACTGTAGAGTTTTGAAGACATCCTCCAATGCGTTGGTGAAGAGTTTCGGGGATATAACGTCACCCTGTCTTACACCACGGAGCAGTTGGATGGGTCTTGTATTATGGTTTTGTACTTGAACGGACATCGTAGCCATTTGATAAAGGCTTCTCAGCACCTCCACATACCGCCAGTCGACTTGGCACCGCTGCAAGGACTCCAAAACAGCCCAGGTTTCGATAGAGTCGAAGGCTTTTTCGTAGTCCACAAAAGCCGTACACAGTGGTTGGTTGGTTGTACTCCTCTGTCTTCTGTATAACCTGTCTTACAGTATGGATGTGGTCTACGGTACTGAAGCCCTTACGAAACCCGGCCTGTTCCGGTGGCTGAAAGGCGTCAAATCTTGCTGCCAGACGATTCGTAACGACTCTCGAGAACAGCTTATAGACGTGGCTCAGAAGTGTGATCGGCCTATAGTTTTTGACCTCACTGACGTGACCAAAACCTGACATGACTAGCCGGCTGATGCGGGCCCGAAGCATTCGGGTCAGGCTCGCCGGTTCCCCGGACGTTACCCTTCTACCGCCAGCTAGAAGGCGCTCGCTTGTCCTCCCCGGGCATTGGGGTCCCACTCACATGGGGTCATGCTCACCATGGCCCCCTACCCTATGACCTGCCCGTTTTAACGGGCAGCGGCAGACTTCACGCCCGATAGGCTTCTGCCTAATTGGCGTCTACCCGACGGCCTCCCGGCCGTCGAAAAGACTACTACGTCAAATGACAAAATGGTCCTTGCACTTCGTTCGCACATCCGAGGTTCGCACGCACGCATACACACGCTTCGCTACGAGTCGCGACGAGTTCGTTCGAATGTGTGGAGCGGGAAGGCAGTGTTGCCAGTTTGCAGCAATAAAGATTTTACTATGCGTGCGTAATGTAATAAAAATAGTGAAATGACAAATATTAGTTTTTTTATCAGAACCGGGGGAACCGGGTTTACTGATTTCAGAACCGGGTAGAACCGGGTGCATATCCTAACCGTATCTTATTTTATTCTACCGCAAGGATTTGGAGGCTGTCGCCTTTGACCATCGCTCTTTTTCGTCGCTCTTAGCCGTTACCCTTCGCCGTTGCCGTTCGCCCTTTGCCATCGCCCTTCGAAGTCGCCCTTCGCCGTCGCTCGTAACCGTTGGCCTTTGACGTCGTCCTTTACCCTGGCTCTTCGTCGTCGCCGTTCGCCTTTCGCTGCTGCTGTTCGCCGTCACCCTTCGCAATTGTCCTTTGCTGTCGCCCTTCGCACCTCGCGGGTGCCTCGCGACATTTTTTTACATCCTGTATACAGATTCCCAACTAATACGAGCGCTTTCGCCCGTATTAGTTGGAAGGTACTCCTTTTCGCTCTTGTCTTCTTCGAGGACCGCCGGCAAGTCAGGCCACCAGGTGGGACCCTGTTCAGGGAAGTTCAGTGAGCGACTTTCAGCCAGGCGGTGATGATGTTGACCGGGGAACGCCGACGAGCTTAACTCAAAAGAATTCGGGCCCGATCGACCGCCGATTATCATATCAGGTAGTACTAATCCGGTAGTGGCCATAAGTACAAAGTGTGCATACAAAGCTATCAACCAGCGGCGGAAGTCCATTAAGGGTCAAATCAGGTGGTACCCTCGTGAAGCTCCTCCAAACCGGTGGTCGCGCGTGGTAAGGCACCGGATCCCGAAGATGCGGAAGATCTGATGCGTTAGCACCCGAGAACATGTTAGTCAAGTGCCGGAAGATAAATTCTAAGTTTGTGCGGCCAAATGTACGAAATGGCAACGTCGCGGCTGATTTCAGCCAATCCAATCATTACTGTGCTCTGATTGGCTCATTCAAATCGGATCAACATTTGCCAAAACGACTGCAGGGTGGATTCGTATATCGGATCAACATTTCCATAGACTTTATTTTTGTCCCTTTTTAGTCACCTGAGTGCAGATGTTGATCCGATCGGAGCCACATTAGTTACCAGACATGCACATTGGATCAACTTAAGACGTCGGATCAACATGTGTTTTCGGATCAACAAATAACTCGCGTGAAGTCGCGCCTGATCAACATTTACCGTGAAGGTATCTCTATATATATATATATGCTTGTGTAGATCTTTGTAATAAAACGTCGAAAATATTAATAGTATCTAATTATTCTTCTGTTCCTACAATACTTTGGAGACAGAGTAGTTATTCAAATATAAATACTTACTGCTTATGTATTTTAGGAGAGCGAAATTTCATTCGACAAAGAAGAAAACAGAGTAAAGAAGAAAAATTAAGGAAAAAAAGATTAGCAGAAAGGTTACGGAGGCAAAGGATTATAAATGACCCAGACCTTAGAGAAAAACATCACTGTTTGATTCCGAAGCTGATCTTAGCGCAGTGGAAGCAAATTAAAGTTATCTTAAAATCTAAAACTAAATGGTCGATCAGCCTCGGAACAACATTTGACTACGATTCGTAGTGCTCTTTACTATAGCTAAATAAAATAAATTTAATGAGAAAATTTTTGTTCCGGAAAGTTTCCGGCCGAGAAATTTTTGTTTCCAAAGTCTGCGACGGCTCTCTCACAATCTCCTACTAATATTTAACTGCACCACCACAGCTCATATCTAAAATAAATATACCAAGTTCCGGTTGTACTAAAGGTCATCAGGGTGGTGACCTCCACGTAATGTTGCTAAATCACTGCAATGAACCAATGAACGTACTTATACAGGACCTAGCAGCGAATTGCTTACCGTGCGAATTATGACGCCGCCGTTCCCTTGTAAGTCTAGTTTTTGACAGGAAAAAAGGTATCAGGGTTTGAGGAAGACACTGGGATAGGGATTTAGATACTAGACTTACTGCACCCGGACACCAGCTCGTGTGGCATTCCGTCCCTCCGACAATTTTGGTTTCTCCTTAGTTTTCACAAGCACTTGGGTTCACTATTGTTCATAGTTCGGCCACGTTGGCCCTCAATCAAGAAACCTGCCCAGTTCGCATTCAAAGCGCACTACAAAACCACTATTCACTTGGTTTTACTACCGCACAAGAACAGGGAACTCTTCCCTGGCAGCAATTGCGCATGCGAAAAAATAAAACCCAGACTACTTAAAATATGTGTCTAACACCGGTCGACTTTACAACCGCTTCAAAAATACCACCCCAGTGAGGGCACGCTGGTGGATCGAACACCCAGGCAATGCCCTGACGGGAGAGGCCCGTGCTGATGGCTTCTTCGTTCTCCCGTAAGAACGTTACAATTTCTTTCATACACCGATCAGCACCCTTAAAGTTGGTACCACAATCCGACCTGATCAGCGCTGGTCGCCCTCGTCGCGACGTAAATCTCTCCAGCGCTGCCAAAAAGGCCTCCGTAGAAAGGTCGGCCACGAGCTCCAAGTGGACGGCCTTGGTGGCTAGGCACACGAACACGCACAAGTACGCCTTGATAGACTTTGCGTTCCGCAGGCGTGATGCCTTCACCATGAAAGGGCCTGCGAAATCCGTTCCCACACCTGCAAACGTCCAGGCCTCCGTCACCCGATCCGGTGGAAGATCTCCCATTTGTGGCTGCATTGTGGCTGCCTTCAAGCGGTAACAAGGCAAGCACCTAAACACAACGCTACGTACCGTTCGTCGTCCCGATAAGATCCAGAACTCGCGCTGTAGGATGGCCAATAGCGCATTACAGCCCGCGTGCGAGTTTTTCTCATGACGATCCCTGACTAAGAGCTCAACTAAGGGTCCCCTTTTTGGAAGTAACAGTGGATGCCGAGCCGAAAGGGCAGGCTAGCGTTCGAAGTCTGCCTCCAACCCTGAGCATACCTTGCTCATCCAGGAATGGGTTGAGGCGCACAATTCCTCCCTTCAGCTTTCCACGTCCATCCCTGAGCAGCCTGACCTCCTCTTCAAAATGTTCCGCCTGGACGACTCTAACTAATGAGCATAGAGCCGCATTCCGTTCCGCAGGCGAGAGGACAGGTGTAAAGTTCCGTTCTGCTTGAGGCTTCCTGCAGTTGTTCACGAACCGTTTGATCCAACCTGTCACCCCAAGAAGTTTGTCGAGGAGCTATACCGTTCCAGCAAGAAAGCTGGGTTAGGCTTCGGTACGAGTTGCCCCACGTTCACTCGCAAACCTCGATCAGGTGGCCCAAGCGGCGCCCTGCACTCGTTGAATGGCCATTCCTGCGGCGACTCAGTCAGCCATTGAGGTCCCCACCACAGTGGGTGACTCACCAAATCAGGTGCCCTGCACCCGCGCGAAGCGCAGTCCGCTGGGTTCCATTCTCCCGGTACGTGCCTCCACACTAACGGAGTTTCCGACCCCGTAATCTGTGACACCCGATTTGCCACGAAAACCTCAAGTGTATGTACCGACGTCTGCAACCAGCACAGAACTATCCGACTGTCAGTCCACGCGTACACCGTTTCATCCAAGTTGATGGTACCACGCAGATTGCAGGTTACATGATTTAGCAAGCGCGCTAGAAGAGCTGCCCTGCCAATTCCAATTTGGGGATGGTCCATCTAGTTCTGACTGGTGCCACCTTACTTTTGGCCATAACCAGACGCACGTGCACAGTTCCGTTGAACTTGCTGTCCGAAGGTATACAGCTGCCGCGTACCCTCGCTCCGAGGCGTCACAAAACCCATGTAGGGTAGCCTTACATCCCACCGATGGGACTAACTTGCGGGGTATCGCGATGTGCACAATCCCTGGTAAGGTGGTCACAAACTTGAGCCAATCCTTCAACAACTCTCCGGAGAGTTGGTCGTCCCATCCTAAGTTGGCTAGCCACAACCTTTGTAAAAGCACTTCGCCATGAACGTAACCGGGGCGATCCATCCGTTAGGATCGAACGTTCTAGCGATTGTCGACAGTACCGACCGCTTAGTCCAAGTTTTCTCCAAAAGGCCGGGCTCAATCTTGTACGTGAATACGTCATGCGTTGGCCTATATTGCACCCCGAGGATGCCCAACGTGTTTGGATTGTCCGGGTTCTCAAAGAGGTGCGGGTCCTGATGGAACTCGCCTGGCAAACCGGCCAGGAGCTCTGGGCAACTGGACAACCATTTCCGCAACTCGTAACCTCCTGAACCCATGATCGCGATCAGCTCGTCTCGTAGAATTAGCGCTTGCTCCACGCTATCAGCACCCGTGCAGATATCGTCCACGTAGACGTCGCGATCCAGTACTGCTGCGGCTCGAGGGTATCTTACCCTTTCCTGTGCGGCCAACTCGCAGCGTACGTACTGCCAAATACGGACTTGGCTTAAGTCCATACGTCACCGTGTTAAGTTCGTATGTGACCATCGGCTCATCTGGGCTCTCACGCCACAAAATCAGCTGATACCGACGGTCATCCGGATGTATCATGGTTTGGCGAAACATCATTTTGACGTCTGCGACGAACGCTACCTGGTGCAAACGAAAGTCTGTGAGAATGTCCACAATGTCCCGGTTCAATTTAGGACCCGCGTGCAAACATTGGTTCACAGACACACCATTCGAGGTAGGAGCAGAACCGTCAAACACCACCCGTATTTTCGCCTCAGGTGACTTCAAGACAGCCAGGTGTGGAATGTAATAATGCTCGACACACCTCCAATCCAGGCTGGACACCGACATGTGGCCCAATTGAATATATTCCCGCATGAATTCTATATACTTCTGCCGAAGTGCTGGGTCTCGCCTCATCTTCCGCTCCATTCCGAGTAGTCTCCGTTCCGCGAGCTGTCGCGAACTACCTAAAGCGGGGCGGTTTGGGAGAAAAGGTAGCCTGGTCACGAATCTGCCTGACGGGCATCTCGCAGTGTTGTATTGATAGAACAACTCGCACTCGTCATCCTCTGGCTTCCGTCTGTCCGCCGTGGGCGCTCTTCAGACTCCCAAAACCTCTGCAGCACCTCTGACAGCACACTACCATAGAGGACCGTATTCCCTTCTGGTAGGTCCTGAGGTCTCCAAACTGGGCCGAAAACAACATACCCCTGTGGTATCTACGGCCACCAAACCAGCTTCCTGGAGTACCTTCTTCCTACGCACCATAATCTCCCGAGGACGTCTGACCCGAGAAGTACGTCCACCGTACCAGGAGTATCAAAATCAGGATCAGCTAACTCCAACCCTGTGGTTAACCGTCTTACCGTTGGTGGTAACCTAAGCTGAGGGAGTTTCCCAACCACTTCATCCAGCACCACGGCTGAGACTTGATAGCTGACCCCTGTACATGTGCTACCTAATGCGTACTCAAAGTTCGTCTGACCCCGAATGTCAGGCACATTTAGGCCCCCGATGCCTACAGCTTCATCCGCACTTGGCTGTACATTTAGGCCTAGCCTACTCACCAGCTTACTCGATACAATACATCCCTGAGCCCCTGTATCCAGTAGGGCTCTTACTTGAATGGTCCGGCCACCGTATCCCCATACCCAAATCTTAGCCGTTGGCAAAAGTACCGTGATTGGACGGGGAGCCGAAGCTGATGAGTAGGCGGCGATAACCTAGCGGGAATCTAAACGCGGTGAGGCCGCGTCCCGCGGGGTATCCTCGCTACCCAAACCTGTGTATGGGTCCCACTCCTGCTGGTAGGGAGGTCTGCCCATAAAGGCCATGGCTGGAGTTCTATAGTACCCCGACGGCAAACGTCCGTACCGAGGTTGCGCCTGTAGCCGCGGGTACTCAGGCATAGGCGGAGGCATGCGTGGGTCTTGAGACCCAACCAGGTGGCTCAAGCCCGCAGAATACTGCATGTACCCTGGTGGCTGCCTAGTGCTCCCCTGACACCCGCCCGTTTGATCCCGTACCTGGGATGGGTGTCCTTGGCCATGTTCCCGTGTCGTTCTTCCCCAATCCGGCACCTGCTGCCGTGCTGGGGATCGTCCCCACGTCCTTGGGTAAGTGGGCTCCGTCTGTTGACGTCCCCTGCCTGTCCCTGTGACCGATGCGGAGGTGGGCTCCTCCTTGGAGGGTGGGGAGCGTTGCTCCTCCCTTGGTGGGCAGGCTCCTTCGCTGATCCGATCCAGCGCTGCCCCGGCGCCTCCGGAGCGATTCATGCAGAGCAGCGGATGGTGTGCACCCTGGCATTACCTACAGTTGGTGCTTGAAGGGCACTCTCGCACCTGATGCGGCCCCAGGCACCGAAAACACCAACGCCTCTGCTGTGCCACACCCCGTCTCCTCTGAACCCGCTGCGCAGCAAACTCCTGACACGCTGTCACCCCGTGGCCCGTCTCCCTGCAGTAGGCACACCCTGATTCCAATGCGGTGTTGTACCGCCTGGGTTGCCTACTGTTGCCTCCTCGCGCCGGTGCACCCGGCCGTTCCGGGTGGCGAGGGCAGAGGTCTCCTGCGTGGGGCTTCACCAGCCTGGACGTCCACTCGCCTGCTTTCGGCCTCGAGGAACGACTTCAGATCCTCGTAGGTCGGGAGGTGGTCCGAGGACTTGCCCCATGGAGCTGCTCGAATCGAGCGACCATTTCGCTCGGCAGGCGGCGAAGCACTGTGTGGACCAAGATATAACCGTAGCCCGCCACTGGCAAACCCTGTCGCTCCAGTGCGCTGACCGCGACGCTGACTGGTTGGAAGATTTTCTCGCGGAGGTCCGTACCTCGCGTTATGGTTGGTATTGACAGCCACTGATCTAACAGCCTGTCTACAATCAGGCGCTTGTTCCGATACCGGTCGGTAAGGATCTTCCACGCCACCTCATAATTGCTATCCGAGACCGCCAAATGCGTCAGCAATTCATGAGGCTCTCTTGTAGCCTGGACATCAGCTGAGCCATCTTGTACGCTGGCATTATGTCCGTCCGTGTGTGGACCACGCTGCTATACAGGTCCTCAAACGCCGGCCAGTCGGCGTAATCGCCTGCAAAGACTGGAACCGTAACAGGCGGAAGAGGCACCTGTAATCCTTGTCCCACTTTACCACGGAATGGCTTTTCCTTTCCGTCACGTCGCCTAGATATGTCCGCAGCTGCCTGCTCAATGTCCTGTGCCAGCTCCAAGCACTGGCTTACATCGCCCTCGACCAGCTTCTTATCTTCAGGGTTAGGAGCTTCCTCAAGGAGCATGAGGCACTCTGTGAGGTGTTCCGACACAACCCGAACCCGTTCATCTGCCTGTAGTGCACTTTTCAAGAGCGCGTCCTCCCGGTCCTCGCGGCCGATCATTGCCGCTGTGGTAGTAAACCACCTTAATTCTGTCTTTATAGCAGCCTTATACCTGGCGATCGAGGAGCCATGGTACCAACTTTTACACACTCGACTTAATAAAAACGAAAACCAATAAACAAATACCACAAAATAAATGTTAGTTGACTGGCCTAGACCTTACCGATAAGGTACCGTTCACTAGGCAAACAATACAGTCACAAAAAACCGAAACAATATTTTCCAAAATTAATAAAATATGTGGGTAATATAAAAACACGCTTAATACTAAATTACGGCTAACTATGTTGCAATAAAGCAACCACGCTCTGCTACCAAAAAATGTTTGATTCCGAAGCTGATCTTAGCGCAGTGGAAGCAAATTAAAGTTATCTTAAAATCTAAAACTAAATGGTCGATCAGCCTCGGAACAACATTTGACTACGATTCGTAGTGCTCTTTACTATAGCTAAATAAAATAAATTTAATGAGAGAATTTTTGTTCCGGAAAGTTTCCGGCCGAGAAATTTTTGTTTCCAAAGTCTGCGACGGCTCTCTCACAATCTCCTACTAATATTTAACTGCACCACCACAGCTCATATCTAAAATAAATATACCAAGTTCCGGTTGTACTAAAGGTCATCAGGGTGGTGACCTCCACGTAATGTTGCTAAATCACTGCAATGAACCAATGAACGTACTTATACAGGACCTAGCAGCGAATTGCTTACCGTGCGAATTATGACGCCGCCGTTCCTTGTAAGTCTAGTTTTTGACAGGAAAAAAGGTATCAGGGTTTGAGGAAGACACTGGGATAGGGATTTAGATACTAGACTTACTGCACCCGGACACCAGCTCGTGTGGCATTCCGTCCCTCCGACAATTTTGGTTTCTCCTTAGTTTTCACAAGCACTTGGGTTCACTATTGTTCATAGTTCGGCCACGTTGGCCCTCAATCAAGAAACCTGCCCAGTTCGCATTCAAAGCGCACTACAAAACCACTATTCACTTGGTTTTACTACCGCACAAGAACAGGGAACTCTTCCCTGGCAGCAATTGCGCATGCGAAAAAATAAAACCCAGACTACTTAAAATATGTGTCTAACACCGGTCGCGCGAGTGACTAAAAGTAAGGTTATATTTGCCGGCGGCCGCGTGGTATCGAACCGACTGAACGAACAAAAGGACAAACATGGCGTCGGTCGCCTAGCTGGCGTCAGTCGCGCGGTCCGTCAGACGAAATGGCGGGAAACAATAAAACGCGCGTATACATGATGCGAAACTAAACAATCACCTGAAAGATAGAGAGAGAAAATTATAAAATAAAATGGCTGGTTTAATTGTACCTATTAGCGAGATGGCTCCTAAGCAGCGGGAAATTGAAAGAAAGAAAAACAGAGAACGTGCGAAGAAATATTACTGGAAGAATAAAATTGCTAACTAGATTTCAAACTCTGATTTGAAAACGAAGGGCATTTTACACCAAAAAATAGACAAGTGTAACACACACACACATAAACATGCAAAAGAAACGCTAGACCCGCGTTCAAAGCTCGTCTAACTTTTTTGTGGTAGGCTCTAATGTCGTGCCACATATAATCTGGACCCTTTTTTTTGGGTCCAGATTATAACATCGAAGGTCGTTACATGGAATGTCGCAACATCGACAACGCTGCATCGAAAGGTCACCACATCGAATGGTCGCCACATCGAATGGTCGTTACATCGAAAGGTTGCCACATCGAAAGGCGGCCACATCGAATGGTCGCCACATCGAAAGGCCGCCGCATCGAATGGTCGCCACATCGAAAAGTCGCCACATCGAAAGGCCGCCACATCGAATGTGCATTACATTGAAGGTCGTCGCCATGTCGAATGTTTCTGCATCGCATAATGCTGTATTGAATGTTCCCTCGTCAGGTAATGGTTCATCGGGTCATAAGGGTTCATCGGGTCATAAAGGTTCATCGGGTCGTAAGGGTTCATCGGTTCGGAAGGGTTCATCGGTTCGAAAGGGTTTATCGGGACGTAAGGGTTCATCTTGTTGTAACTTTGACTTTGATAGTAACTTTGACAGTGGCTTTGACAGTGACTTTGACAGGGACATTGACAGTGACTTTGACAGTGACTTTGACAGTGACTCTGACACTGACTTTGACATTAACTTTGACAGTGACTTTGACGGTGACTTTGGCAGTCCTTAGTCGCAAGTCGCACGTCGCAAGTTTAGAGTCGAAGTCAAAGTAAAACTCAAAGTCACTGTCAAAGTCACTATCAAAGTCACAATCTAAGTCACTGTCAAAGTCACTGTCGAAGTCACTATCAAAGTCAAAGTTACAACACGATGAACCCTTACGACCCAATAAACCCTTTCAAACCGATGAACCCTTACGACCCAATGAACCTTTATGGCCCGATGAACCCTTATGACCCGATAAACCATTCACCTGACGAGGGAACATTCAATACAGCATTAGGTATACGATGCAGAAACATTCGACATGGCGAAGACCTTCAATGTAATGCACATTCGATGTGGCGGCCTTTCGATGTGGCGACTTTTCGATGTGGCGACCATTCGATGCGGCGGCCTTTCGATGTGGCGACCATTCGATGTGTCCGCCTTTCGATGTGGCAATTTTTCGATGTAACGACCATTCGATGTGGCGACCATTCGATGTGGCGACCTTTCGATGCAGCGTTGTCGATGTTGCGACATTCCATGTAACGACCTTCGATGTTATAATCTGGACCCCATTTTTGGGTTTATCTGTTCTGCTATCACATAGCTATTAGAAATTATTTTTTTATTCTTAAAATTGTTTATTATTTCTGACCACTACTTTTCGCCTCACATTGTCTCGTGAAAATTTTGTATAGTCATAGGCAGAACTGATTAATTTGTAAAGTTTGTTAGGATAGGTATAGATAGGAAAATGATGTTTAAGAACGATTTATATCAAATACGGTCGCTATCGTTGTGACCGACAAATATTCAAGGGCCGTTTTAGAAAATATGCCAGTCTTTTTTCCTAAAGTTTTAAAATCTAGAAAACCTTCGAGTCCCTTAATCGCCTCTTACGACAACCACTCGAAACAATATACATATATGAAACATTTGTGATTAAACAGTGTGTATCGCAATAACAATTAAACAGTAGGTATTCATCTACCAACATACATAGCTGATTGCCCTATGATATAGACCCTTAATTTGCTGCTATGATAAAAAAAAATAAGTTTGCTTATTTCTTATTTTAGGTGTACAGCGCGCTTCCACCACGAAAAGTAGAGAAGAAAGATTATTAAAGAATAGATTAGCAGCAAGGTTAAGGAGGCAAAGGATAATAAATGACCCAGAACTTAGAGAAGAACTTCATCTCAAAGATAGAGAAAGATATTTAAGAAATAAAAAAGCTGGCAAAATTGTACCCGTTAGTGAACTGACGCCCAAGCAGCGTAAAATAGCAAGATTGAAAAGCAGGAAAAGTTCATATAAACATTACCTGAAGAAAAAAATTGCTAGTTTGAGCTTCGATGTCGATTCTTAAGTACTTAGTAAATTAATTACTTCTCCTGTGCATTTACCTATTGGAAAATTCAGCCTCATAGTTCTGTCGTAATAAAACGATACATTACAGTCTCTTGTATATTTTTTATTTATTTAACTTTATGCATAATGTGCATGAGCCTACTTTACATGTACAGTCAGGACAAAAGTCTTGACATTAAATAAAATGGAACTAAAAAAAACATACTAAATTGTTGCCCTTCATAGTCAATGTTGCCATTAAATTTTGTTGAAATTGCATACAAAGTGGCGCCTTCATCTTTTGTCTACACTTTTTTGCTGGACTGTACAATGATATAAAACAGATTGCATGATAATTTTAGCTAAGTATAATTCTGTGTTTTATTTTATTGATTTAAAGTTTTAGTTTTAGATAGTTAAGTAGGTAGTTAGTATTCAAGTTATTATTAATATTGGAATAATATTATGAATAGTGGAATTTAAGATACATTTTTATTTTAGAAACTTCATCTATTTCATCTGAGACGGTGCAGTCAGCTACTTATCCTGTAGTTCTATCTTCCCAGTCAGACCAGCGTGATGGTCCTGCGACCGATTGTTCTGTGACGGCAACCGTGGCAGAATCCAAGGCTAAATGTTCCAAACCAACCGAGCAGGACGAACCAGAAGGTAAGAAAATTCGTTTAACAGTAAATACTACTGTAAAAATAAAAATATAAAGTATACTATTTAGTCCTCTATTACCACAACACGAAGGAAGAACAGTTATTAACACGCTTGATATTGATTGCTTGATTTTATAATACATACTTACAGGCATTATAATTAGAAAGTGGTTGGTATAATTTATTATTTTAATTTTATACTTCAATTATGAAGAGTTTATTTTTGGATTAATATTAATAGCTTTTTTGATGCGTCCTTTTGTTTAACTCAGTCTTCCCCTGAATTTTCGATTAACAGTAAATTCAAAACAAACAATTACAACGATTTTATTTCTAGCTAGTACCAAGTCCGTTTGGGTGATAAATTAACATAGCTGTGTTTGAAAGTAGACAACTCAATATAACTACCTTAAGATGGAGAAACACCTCATTTCTTATTTATTATAATATTTCAAAACACTAACATAAGAGCCACAAATTTAAATCAATTTAAGTTTACTATTTTTGTTGACAGAGTTCCAGCCGATGTACATCAAAACGATCAAAACCTCTTCAGGTAAGAAATATAACTTTAACTTAGCAGTTAGCATATTTTAAATTTGTTATAATTGCGCTTCCATAACTCATATCTTTAGTTAGCATATCTAATAAATAATACAATCAACAATAAAATTAATTCCAGATAAATCAGAAGAAATTGAGTTTTACTACACGAAGAGCAAGTACGGAAACAAAATGTTGGTCGTGAATGGTCACCGGTTCAAGTATCATCAGGACCTAGGGAAGAAAGGGAAACGTTGGCTCTGCATCAACACGAGGAGCAGGTGCCACGCCTCCGCCTTCACTATCGACGACGTGCTGGACAGAGTCAGAGACGGTATCCCTTTCGTAGGCATAATTTTTTTTCCACTAATATGTTTTAGCATAACATGTTTCGCATAATTTTTTTTCGCCTACCATTGCTTTGACATAATAGTTTCTTGCCATAATATTTATCTTGGCATAATCATACTTTAGACTATTGTATTTTATACTAACAATATTTTGGCATAATTGCTTTTGTAATAATTTTTTTGGACTAATATAATATATTTTTTATTAAGGTCAAATGGCAGGAAATGTAAGTCAGTATAGTATTTTTTAAGATATATTAGGTTAAATTAGGTCAGTTTAGGTTAGGTTAGGTTATTTTTATACAATTTAGGGGTTCTTCTAATGCATCAGATTTTTATGCCTATTTTGATTATGGATATGACAATTTATGGTTTTGTATTTTAGGCCTATGTACTATTATGGCAATATTTTTTGTGCGTAAAGAAATTATGCCTAAACTGTTATGCGTACATGAATTATGCGTAAGTATTATTAGTTTAAATTACAGTGTGCCAAAATATATTATGCCAATTATTTTTATGCTAATGGATAGAGAACCGTCAGAGACACGCACAATCATCCCTTGATCATCGGGAAGGCTGCCAACACCAGGAAAGTTGCCATCGCTGAAGGCAGTGGCGACACAGAAAAACTATATTTCGTTCCCATTGTAGTTGTAGAATACTAATAAAATCGTAACTGGTCGGGGTAACAGGAACCTCTTATAGATTTCAGAAAACACCTCTATACCGCGTTTTAGAAAACCTCATCTCCATAGAAAAGCGACATCTATTGAAAAATATTTTACCCCAAATCATTTGTTCGCGATAATCTTCGAAAATATAGTACGTGTGTACATTAGACTCTTTGTGGTGTGTAGCTACTAGCCCTGGTCAACACCTAGGATACTTTTTACCGCGGGAATAACGCTTATTCCTACGTGAAATACGATTAAAATATTGTTCTGTGGCTGTCAAAAAGGAGAAACCTCTTTTCAAAACCTCTATATTTTTTATTGATTTTGACAAATTGAAAAGACATCAGTTTTGACGTTCATTACCAAACACCAGTTTTATTTACATGTCTTCAGTTATGAGTATGGTATTCTTTGCATGTCTTTATTTGATAAAAATATCGTATTGAAATACTTTGTTATGCAACAATAAATCCTAAATGTAAGTAAATTATACTCATTTATTAGAATAAGGCGCATGTGGATTGGCGAGAGCTGTGCAATATTTTACATGCACGCTGCTCCCTACTCCCTGGATGAAATTATCCGATTTTACGACAATCTGAATAGAATTTGGGATGATACCACTAATAAGCATCACACAGTTTATTATTATTTGCCATAACCCTATCAGCCACAACAGTCCGCCGCTGGACATGAGCCACCACACTTCGCTTGCAGCGCAGTTCAAGATGTTGCATTACAAGGAACGTTGCTGCCCGTTCTTTAGTTGCTTTTTACGACACTAACAGGTAGAATGGGGGTGATGCTATTCTATACAGGCATCACACGACACAATAATTTATTATTTTTATGTGTACCTATCTTAAGATTATCTCTCTTTTTCAGAGGAATTCTTCCCTGTCTCATGGGCCTTAGCCAAGTAAGGAGAGGCCATTGTAAGACTCAGTAGTCACGGAGGTAGTCAAGAGCTTCCTGGCAATGCGACACGTATTAAGTATTGCGGCTTTTTGTGAAGTGTGATAAAGGTGAGGATGGATTTTTAAAATTTTTTGGCTGTTATGTAGAGTTTTAGGAATAATACCAGTAGAGGATAATACTACTGGTACAATGTGAACCGTTTGAGCTCTCCACTGGTTTCTAATTTCGATAATGTGCAATTACGAAGCATGAATTTGCTGCTGCCCGTTCTTTAGTTGCATTTTACGACACTAGCAGGTAGAATGGGGGTGATGCTATTCTATACAGGCATCATACGACACAATAATTTATTATTTTTATGTGTACCTATCTTAAGATTATCTCTTTTTTTCAGAGGAATTCTTCCCTGTCTCATGGGCCTTAGCCAAGTAAGGAGAGGCCATTGTAAGACTCAGTAGTCACGGAGGTAGTCAAGAGCTTCCTGGCAATGCGACACGTATTGAGTATTGCGGCTTTTTGTGAAGTGTGATAAAGGTGAGAATAGATTTTTAAGATTTTTTGGCTGTTATGTAGAGTTTTAGGAATAATACCAGTAGAGGATAATACTATGGTACAATGTGAACCGTTTGAGCTCTCCATTGGGTTCTATTTTCGATTATGTGCAAATACGAAGCACGAACTTGCTGCTGCCCGTTCTTTAGTTGCTTTTTACGTCACCAACAGGTAGAATGGGGGTGATGCTATTCTATATAGGCATCATAATAAATAAATAATAATAACACAAGCTCAAAGAGTATGTAGCACCTAACGAGTACTGGACGCGTCTTCGATGTAGAGGAACCTAGCCTGTGGCAGGCTTGCAGATCGGAACTGGTAATTTCGGACAGCTGCATTTTGTCACCTATTACTTTTGCAATAATCTCAGTTAACCTTTCATCCTTGGTTTCAGCGACCCCATGGAACAAGAGGACCTTTCTTCTCAGGAGCAGGAGAAGCAGTGGCATTCTTGAGATGGATCTCAAACTGTCCCATGTGGAGTAGAGACTCCCATGAGAGTAGAGGTCAAACTCCAAATATAATGAGAAGTGGTTGCAGTGTTGAAATTCTTAATTACGGATAGTGATGAGATGATAAGCCACTTAATTACTTAGTGCTTTAATAATGTAAATACAAACGCAGTAAGTTTTATTTATTGATTAAAATATGTAGAGCTAAATTAGTGAGTATTATTGTCACGACTACCTACCTGTGTAGTACCATCTTTTGTGATTCATATTTCGTAGTGTTAGTAAGTAGGTACTTAAGCTACTTTTTCTTATTTAAAGAAAATTAATTAAGCATTACTTTTTTGTTAGTGTAGTAAGTAATTACTTTCTGTTTATTTTATTTCGGTATTTTAAAATGGAGTTGTACTAATTATATTGGTAATCCGGTTGCGTATACCTACTCGACAACCCCAAACAGAAGACCATGGCGCAGAAAAATTTGGAGAGCAGACCCCACCCCACCTTATGTGAGGCGGTGCAAAGAAGTCATTCTACCTGTAGTGTGAACCGATGGGAGGCTCAAACGAACGTAACGTCCGTTTCATCTGCCGTAGATCGTGCATGCATCTATCACTTCAAAACTTAGCGATGTATTTTGATGTTTAGAATGGTTGCACACAAATGTCTTGATCAACATCGATGATAGATAAGTTATGATAACTTTTATTAACTCTGGACTGTTGGCACACAAGCATCCCTTGGCGAGACGAAGTTCGCGGGCACCAGCTAGTTGTAGAATAAAAACAATTGTATTAATTCTTGTTGACAGAGTTCCGGCCGATGTACATCGAAAACTCTTCAGTTAAGAAAAGAAATCTTTTATTTGATGACTTAGCAATAAAGGCTTACAAATTAGCTGTATACTTTTCATTAATTACCTAAATGCGCGTACTACAATCACAGAATAAAAATTGCTACAATTTTGAGTACCTAGGTTATAGGTATGCACATTGAATATACAAAAGAGTGTCTATTTTAACAGTAACATTAATTCCAGATAAATCAGAAGAAGAAGAAGAACTGGAGTTTTACTACACCAAGAGCAAGTTCGGAAATAAAATGTTGGTCGTGAACGGTTACCGCTTCAAGTTTCATCAGGACTTGAAGCATGGAGAGAAGCGGTGGCTCTGCATCAACACGAAGGGGTGCCGCGCCTTCGCCATCACCGCCGACGACGTGCTGGCGAGGGTCAATGACTCGCACAACCACCCCTTGGTGGTCGGGAAGGCTGCCAAGACCAGGAAAGTTGCCATCGCTGATGGGGATGACGATACCAAGATACCATATTATTTACCAATTGATGATTAAATTGATTTAAAAATGTACTATAGAAATCGTGTCCACAATAAATGAAATACCTACTTGTCTAAAGTAAAAAACGTGAGACTGAGTATTTTTGTACATTTCTTGTTTTCATTGTTAAGAGCTGGTCGACGATACCTAAATGTTCCCGCTTCAATAAAAAATAAATATTCCTTCAAGTCACCTAGAGCGATGTGATTGTGCGCGTAGGTTATATGAAATTTTATTTAAAATAGGGGTGGTGTAGGTGTTCTTATTAAGAATCAAAAGATTCATTTCACTAGATTCTGTTATCACTGGACATAGCAGAGTGTAATCCGGTGGGTGTCTTATTTTTTATTCTGTCTACATACTACAGGTAAAATGATGTTCCTCTGCAACTAGATATTCAGAATATAATAATTTATTGCCAGTGGAGCTGATCACGTCGCAGAAGGGCAAGCCGATGCTGCGGGTGGGCCGGTACCGCTTCGGCCGACACAACTACAAGGAGGGTCAGCCGCGCTGCGTGTGGGTGTGCAACAAGTGGTCCGCGGGCTGCCGAGCCTCCATCACCACCTTCAAAGGCGATGTGCTCAAAGCCAACCCGCATCATAACCACTAGGACGTCTGTGAGGCGAATGCTTCTGCTGACACAACTACCAGGAAGGTGAACCGCACTGCGTGTGGGTGCAACAAGTGGTCTGCTGGCCGCCGAGCCTCTCATCACCACTTTCCTCCGCGAAGTGCTCAAAGCTAACCTGAATCATTGCCACTAATATCGTTACGAACTTTATGTTGACAACTGTAAATAATTGAAATCACTTTATGATGAAGATAGATTAAAAGATGTAGTAAGGATATCAAACAAGCTGTAATTTTCCTAAACTGTGTTAACCTAATCTACACACCAAATCGGTTTTAATAAAAATCATGTGACTGATAAGTAGTTAGATAATTAGGAAGCTACTAAGGCAATAACAAACTCAACGAAATCCGTTGAGTTTTGAAATACAATTGCCATATTTTATGCACTTGCTCAGAGGTAAGTTTACAATAAGTAACACAAATAATGTATTGGCACGCTATAGGTACCACAAATTAGGGAGATGGCGCGCAGAGCGAATACTAGGTATTATTTCCAAAGTCGTAAGTATTAATGCAAAGTAGACTTTTAGGTACTCGGAATATTTCCATTTATGAGTTGTGTCAATTCGTAGAAGAGCGGGCATGGTATTCTGCGTCCTCACGCGGGAACCCAGTGCTACACGTGAGGGCGGTACCGCTACCACCGGCAGCGCGTGTCGCGGCACCGCAGGCGGGTGAAGGAGGTGCAGTGGCTGTGCGAGCGCTGGACCGGCACCGGCGGCTGCCGCGCCTCCGCCATCACCTGCGACCAGATGGTCGTCGCGCTCAAGAACACCCACAACCACGAGACAGTCCGACATGTAAAGCCAGCAGCAGTATAATATGTTGATCAGTTGCTGGTTGAGCGAGATCAATCGTCGAACGCATTTAGCCGTTGTATATTACTTGCATTAAACAATAATCTAGTCATAGAAATTTTGTCTAGTTGTGGTCATTTGTGCAACTAGTCTACGAGAAATACAGTAGTACGAAGTTTTGTTTTTGTTTGTCCATTATATCTTGAATCATTTTATTGTTTGAAAGGATTTATTCATCTTTAGTAGGCATGTACCGTTATAAAAAATTGAAATATTCATGCATGACTCTTAGTTAATATACCTGTTTATTACTTATTTAATGCATGATAATAAAATAATGCATGGTAGGTAGCATAAGCAAAATAACACGTAAATCGGAAGTTATTTTTAATTTTACATTTGCAGGAATACTTTCGAGACTTCTGGGACATACCAGAACAACATCTCAAGACTTGAAACATACCAGTACAACACCTCAAGAGCTTCTGAAACATACCAGTACAACGCCTCAAGAGCTTCTGAAACATACCAGTACAACGCCTCAAGAGCTTCTGAAACATACCAGTACAACGCCTCAAGAGCTTCTGAAACATATCAGTACAACACCTCAAGAGATTCTAAAACATACAGGTACAACACCTCAAGTGCGTTCATGGACTCAGGCTACGCCGTCGGGTCCAGCAATTATTCAAAAGTTTGTGGGGTCGTTTTACGAAACCCAAACTCAAAACGACGACGCAGATGTGATTAAATCATCTCAAGATTTTTTAGCTCACGTACCGCCCGGAATTTATCTTCCTCCAGGACTTTCAGTGATTCCGGCTCCTTCTAGCTCTCAATCAATACCAGTAAATCAAGAAAGGTCGATGTCCAACCAAAACCTTTCTCCAATACAATGTATGAGGCCTTCATCAGCGCTAGTGCCTGCATCACCAGGGATCAATTTTCTGTCGGGCTATTCAATATTGCCAGACTCCTTTGAATCACAATTGTATCCAGTTAAAGAAGAGAATTCGACATTCAAGCAAGAGCTATCTACGGCGGGAGACGTGCCAGCTCCTAAAGCGTCTGGTGACGGGCCATGTCTCCCGGAGCTCGTGGAGCTGTCAGGGCCCAAGTTCACGACGTCGCAGCGAGGGCACGTGGTGATCCACTGGGGCAACTACCGGTACAACCGCCACTCCAAGTATAAGAAGTCCAAGGTGCTGTGGCGCTGCTGCCGGTGGACCGCCGGCTGCCGCGCCTCGCTCTACTCCTACAACGACAAGATAATTGACAAAAAGAACGAACATAACCATGTTTAATAAAATATTTGTCATTTCCACTTTCCTACCGTTAGCTTACTAATAAATTAGGTATTACCTCTAGATGTAGTGTAGTACGGCTTTGGTCGAAAGGCAGGTCTCATATTGCATTTAAATTACTAAATAATTAATAAACTTATTTCATACTTATGTACAAAAGTATCGAAATTTAATTCAGTAACGTGTGTTTATGTATTTAGTAGATGTTGTAAAACTTTTGGAATAATACTAAACTACGTGATGTACCTACCTACTTTTGTGCTTTGTATTATATATTCTGTGGCTTCGTATTGCGATGTACTTAATCTTAAAGGATGATTTCTACCTGCTAAGTATACCTAAAGTATTTAAAATAAATACCCTTGTTGTATGTAGATGTTTTATCCCAAGCGTAGACATTGCTACACGTATGATAACGCTACGATTATCGTAGAGTGTAAAAGTATTTTCAAAAATTCGACTCATAGGTAAATCATAAAGTTGTGATAAGCTAGTTCGTCTCGACTCGCCAATAAGAAGAAGCTAGGATCAGAAAAATCGCAACCCGGAATTGGCCGAAAGTTTTAAAATCCGTTACTTCTGGTACCAGTTTTAGCATTTAGCGCTTTTTGTAGTATTATTTTATGTAGTATTACGCTTTATGTAGTTCATTAATTAGTAGGTATAATACTTTATTATATAGAAAGCGCTAGGCAGGCAGTTCCTGGATATTATGGACTATTAGCTTATTTTAATGTATTTACGCTTTGTGTGACGTTTATTGAAATTAAATTATTTCCTAAATGTAAATATCACTTTTATTTGGGCTACTTTTTGAATCTTTCGAAAACTTTTGCTAGCTTTAAATTTTTTACCGACTCAATTTTTCTTTCAGATGTGGTATTCACTATGAGCAACAAGGGCCATCAGAAGGCTTTACGTATTGGGCGGTATCGTTACAACTGGCAGAAGCAGGGTGGCCCGAGCAATCCTAAAGTGTGCTGGCGTTGCGTCAAACGCAACTCGGGGTGTCGCGCGAGCGTGTTCACTGTCGGTAATGATATCATCGACATGAAGAACGAGCATAATCATTAAAAAATAGTACATTTTTCTGCTACGTACTTATAAAGCGTAACTAGCTTGTTCGTAACTGCTAAGTTTAATATGACTTTTCACCAGGGTGTTTAGTCTATATCCCTCCATCGGGAGTAACAGAAAGGGTCTAACAAGCCGAAAGGAGGTCAAGGTACTCATGAAACTGAACAAATTTCCCTATGGAACATGCGTCAAAATATGAAAAAAAATTGGGCCTCCCATGGTAAATCAATCAGCTGATCGGCAATTTTGTACGGGAGGACCAATTTTCTTTTTCATATTTCGGCCCATGTTCCATGGGGAACGTTGTTCAGTTTCATGAGTACCTTGACCTCCTTTTGGCTTGTTTCCGTTACTCCCATAAAGGTTGTGAGGTTACCACTTTATCCCTACGGATAAGTTATTTAGTGACGCCTAGGCCCAAAAGTGTTATAAAATATTTTTCTGTTTTTATTTAGGTACTACAGTGAAATTCGTGAAGAACATGCGCGGCACTAATCTGGCTCTTTATGAAGATTATTCCTTCTTTCTAAACAACAAAGGCCGATCAAACAAGTATTCCTGGTCCTGGCGCTGCTGCAGACACCCCAACTGCAAAGCGTCTCTCACAACCACCGCCGTGGGGAAGATCCTGCGCGCGCGCCTGGACCACAACCATCAGCCTAGTCACTTTGTTATTCGGGATGGAGTTTATATCAAGGTTTAATAGTTACAGGTACCTACCTTAGAGCAAGAATATTTTTATAGGGATCCCAGAAAAAAACTAGATATAATTAGCCTGGGTGGCCTAACCTAATCTAACCAAACCTAAACAACCTTGGAGCAAGAATATTGTTAAAAGGATCCCTGAAAAAACTAAATGTAAATAGTCTGGGTGGCCTGGCCTAACCTAACTTAACCTACCTTGGTTGGAGCAAGAATATTTTCATAGGGATCCCTACGAACATCCAGAAAAAAACTAGTTGCAATGAGTGGGTGGCCCAGGCTTATTGACTGCTAGATGCACAAAACTCGTTATATTCTGTACCTACATAAAGATTTTATAAAAGCACTCATAAGAGCACGGTAAACTAGAGTTGTACCGATTTCTCGTTTTATTTTTTGACATGTCGCGCCCGAAGTTTTAACGAACTTAGCAAGAACGAACCCTCAGCACAACCACCCGCCTGTTAAAGATTACGTCGTAAGAATGAGGTCTTATCTTTGACAGCTTGGTACTAGCAACACATGCACGCTAACGCTCGGAAGGTCTTTAACTAATTTTAGCTGTCAGAAAAGGCCTTATTGGAGTTGATTTCCTTTCACTCAATCAATATTAATAAAATGTAGAAAATAATCTTGCTTAATAATTAATCTTTTTTTAAATCCTTAAGATGGTTTTAGGCATGTTTTTTTTGTGTAAATTAGAACCATTTTTGTACCAAATTGAAAATTGCGCAATGCACCTTCTTACTGTACATGTCATTAAATTATTACAGTGCAATATTATACGAATTCTCGCGGGAAGACTATGGCTTTGTTTGGCGGTTATACACACTACTGCGACAGCCGCAAAAAAACCACCGACCGCTGGGTGTGCACCAACGTGACTAGCATGAAATGCCGCGCCTCCTTCACCACCACCAAATCAGAACCCAGGTTCATCAAACGCGTGAACATCGTCCATAACCATCCGCCTACAAACAACTTTATCATTAAGAACGGAATTTTCATTAGAATTAAATAGCTTAATATACTTAGTTGATGCTTCATACTTTGACTATATGTTTATGTTCCTTGGTCGTTTCGTGGGCTCATTTAATCATTGAAATTACTAGTCTACCGATCTGGGTACTGGTACTCAAAATGCCTAGATCTTTTTGTATGCTTGTTTAGTACTTACTTATTGATACAAGATAGTGGTTCATAGAATAGTTTGGATACCTAGCGTCACCCACATTTTATACCTTTTAGTAATTCGACTAATGGTCATGTGTTGTACCATTTTTGAACGATCCAGTGGTTCAGCTTGCAATGAGCTAACCAATCGGCTAACAAAAATAACTAAATAGTTAAATAATATCACTCTTCAAAGTGTCTCCCGGGAGCCGAACGCGGTACCTTTGCGTTGCAAGCAGTCGCGCTAACATTGCGGCACATCGGTCGTTCAGGTCGGGCTCCAACACTGTGTGATGATAACAATTAAGGTATTTTAACCCACGTTCGCCTTTTATTTTATTTTTGACATTTATTTTCAGTCATATTGGTGCAATCTCCAGCTGGGAAGCCTGTATTAATTTTTGAGGACTATAACTTGTACCTGCACAAACAATTTAAGAGTACGTACAACTGGGCATGCACGCGGGTCAGAAGCAACGCGTGCAACGCGCGCGTCGTCACCTCACTCGACGGCCAGGTCATTCAGACGAGCGGCAAACACACCCACCCTCCACAAAAATATCTTATTAAGGACGGAGTTTATCATAGAATTTAAAATATAACATGTTGGCAAATATAACAGTATTATTATTACTAAAATATCCACCCAACGATAAATTGGTCAATTGATAGCTTACATAGGTAGCAAGTACTTGCCACTATCAACCATTAGGTTTTGTTTACTTAAACACACATACATTTCAGAAAAATTTGTACTACATCATTCTAAAGAGCAAGAATTCCGCCTGGACTCACCTACGCCACTCAAGTCATCTGCAGGGGTCAGTGGCCGCGTTTATTCAGATTCTGAAGATGAACGTGAATTCCAGGCAAGGAGACGGTACTACAGAGAACTGGTACAAAAAAAAGTTCTTGAAAAACAGAAGAAAAGCAACGACACTATACTACAGACGGTACGAAAACACTCGAAAGAACCTACCAGCAGAAACGAGAAAACATTCAATAATCGCGTATACTCTGACTCTGAAGAGGAATATCAGCAAAGAAGAAAGTGGATCGATAAAGAAGAAGTAGAATTGCGGCAAAAGGAAACTTTTGAGAAACAGAAGACTACTGAGGATTCTGAAATTGAGCAGCATGATATACTTTCTGACGGTAATGAGAAGATTGCAGACGATCCAGTCTACTCTGATTCTGATGAAGAGCGTGAATATCGAAGAAAAAGAAGAGCGGACCGTGATGAGGAAATAGAACTTGAACGAAACAAGATTCTTGAGGAACGAATGAAGTATATTTGAGGATTTTTGCAGACGAGAATGAGAAAACTTTCAACAAGCGCAAGTATTCTGATTCTGAAGAAGAGCGTGTATACATGTAAGGAAGGAGATCTGTTTGAAAACAGAATACAATCAACATCGAAATTCAACACTTTGGGTAAATTGTAGTGGAACATTATTATTGGTTACGTAAAGTGTTCCGTGTTTACTACTTTTAGATTTTCTTTATTTACTAGCTTGTGATTTCTGAGTTTACTTGCTTGTGATGTCTGCAATTTGATCATATTTTTTAATTAAAATTAGTTAGATAGTGTCTGTTCGAAGCTTTGAAGCTTTTCTAGATGAAAAACTGAACGACTTATCGTAACGTTTTTGAAATTGTCACTTTAGTAAAAGTTCTCGAGCTGCAACAAAATTTGGATGAGAATTGTTAGCTATGTCTTTCATCGCGATAAAAAATACTAAGAAATTTTATTAAACGTCTATAATTATGCCTAACAATTTTGTACAGTCGTCGACCGAAATCGTAGTCATAGAGCAGCTGAAATTATAACATCCGCGTTAGTTATCGAAATAACTAAAATGCTTCTTAATTTTTATTATTCCCTTCGATTAGTTAATCTATAAGTAATCATGTTTGTCTATAAATAAATAAAGTGAACAAAAAGATAGCCAGATTATCTTATTTTTTAAATGCTCTTATAAATGTTACAGAAGTATAAATGCCATGTCATGCCATATCAATAAAAAGGATTATGAAATAAAATTCAGCTTTTATTTTTCAGATATCACATTTGTGCAAAATGGTGCAGGCAAGCCGCTGGCTCTGTACCAGGGACATTGTTTCTACAAGCACATGGAGACCATGTCGACCTGGATGTGGTACTGCAGCAAGTACGGCAGCACCAAGTGCAAGGCTCGCTTCACCACCACTCACGACGGCTACCTGGTCTACGTCATCCTCGACCAACACAACCATCCTGCAACGAAATTTGTCGTTCGAGATGGAGTTTATGTTAAAATTTAAAAACATTTCCTGGTTTCTTGTAGCTACTAGGTTTTACCGCTACTAAGGACACCCAGTCAAATTGTAAAGGTGGTTGCGTCTGCTACTGTTGTTACAGAAATGTTAAATGTCGACTTCAATCAATTGGATTTGCCCTACCACCCGAGCCGCAGGCGCCGAATTTTGAATTCTTTGTATGAAAATCTATGGAACCTCGAAAATATAGCCAAGCCGCACGCGCCGTACGCGCCGAATCGAACGGATTCCCCAGCCAGTGCGGATCATAGACTATAATTCTGTTGACGTCATTAGCGCGCGCGGACAGTGTGACCATATAAGAAGATTTTTTTTTTATTTGTTGGTGCTGCCAGACTGTTCCATTAATTTTCCCTCCCAGTAAAGTTTGCTGTCCTTCGTCCCTTGTTTAGATTTTCTTTTCGAAAGTTTTCGGAGTTTTTGAAGTCTAGGACCCGACACTTTTTGGTCGAAGAGTTTTTGTCTCTGATCGATGAACATCTGAGAACTATAGTACTGTCATTCGAATACGCCATATTTGACAGCTTTTAATACTATGACATAAGGTCTATTTTTCTTTGTTGACATGTTTCCTAGTATGGGTTTGACAGCTGTCAAATATGGTCTATTCGAGTGACCGTACTATAACAATGTAAGTACAGTCCAGCAAAAAAGAGTAGAAATTAAATAAAATGGAACTAAAAATTTCTCATACTAAATTGTTGCCATTCATAGTCAATGTTGCCATTTAATTTTGAAATTTCATACAAAGTGGCGTCCTCATTTTTTGTCTACTCTTTTTTGCTGGACTGTACTGACTGCACAACATGATATTTCCTGACATTGTATTGTACAACATAACTATGTACGACTACGACACAGTAATGGGCAGTTTTCCAAGGGTTCTCAAGTGTCATGTAGATGCGTGCAACCGCTCCGAAATATCGAGGTAATTAAAAATCTAATCACGGTAATGATCCCGTTTTAAACAATAATTTAAGTGTTGTGAACATATAATATCATTGTCAAGCAATAAAGCAATGAATGGTGTGACATGACAGCAACTATTATTCTAAAAAATCTATTGTTGCCTGCCGCTTGATTGACACCTAGCCGCAAACACAGCCGCATCGAATCGAGTCGGTGTTGCCAAGAGAGTACTTTCTTCCCAGTCTGATGGGTAATTTTGCCATACCTGTGTATTTTTCGGAAATCAAGCGGCAGGCAACAATAGATTTTTTAGAATAATAGTTGCTGTCATGTCACACCATTCATTGCTTCATTGCTTGACAATGATATTATATGTTCACAACACTTAAATTATTATTTAAAACGGGATCATTACCGTGATTAGATTTTTAATTACCTCGATATTCCGGAGCGGTTGCACGCATCTACATGACACTTGAGAACCCTTGAAAAACTGCCCATTACTGTGTCGTAGTGGTCGTAGTCGTACATAGTTTTGTTGTACAATACAATGTCAGGAAATATCATGCTGTGCAGTCAGTACTTACATTGTTATAGTACGGTCACTCGAATAGGCCATATTTGACAGCTGTCAAACCCATACTAGGAAACATGTCAACAAAGAAAAATAGACCTTATGTCATAGTATTAAAAGCTGTCAAATATGGCCTATTCGAATGACGGTACTATAGTTCTCAGATGTTAATCGATCAGAGACAAAAACTCTTGGACCAAAAAGTGTCAGGTCCTAGACTTCAAAAACTCCGAAAACTTTCGAAAAGTAAATCTAAACAAGGGGCGAAGAACAGCAAACTTTACTGGGAGGGAAAGTTAATGGAACAGTCTGGCAGCACCGACAAATAAAAAAATAAAATCTTCTTATATGGTCACACTGTCCGCGCGCGCTAATGACGTCACCAGAATTATAGTCTATGATCCGCACTGGCTGGGGGAATCCGTTCGATTCGGCGCGTACGGCGCGTGCGGCTCGGCTATATTTTCGAGGTTCCATAGATTTTCATACAAAGAATCCAAAATTCGGCGCGTGCGGCTCGGGTGGTAGCGCAAATCTGCGTTCACCTTAAGAAATACCCTAAGAATACCCCTTGTATTTTTACCGACTTCAAAGAAGGAGACTCAATTCGTCCCGTGTATTTGTTAGTGTGTTGCCATATTCTCAAAAGGTTTTATTGTGGAGCCAGCATCGCTCTACTATTTGAATACATATGTCTTTCAGTCTTTGGGTCAGTTAATAGGAAACTAAAATATGGCCTAATTTGTTTTTTGGTAGTTGTATGGGTTGTTTATTATCAACGCAAATTTCTTCCGCCAAATATTTCAATAATGTTGTATATTTTTTCAGTTCGTTTTTTGCTGAATTCAAATGACAAGGAAATAGCTGTTCTCAATAGTTACACGTTTTATAACCAATCGAAGTCAAAATCAACATTGGGTTGGTGTTGCACTTTGAATAAAAGCAAAAGGTGTAACGCTCGGTTCGTCACAACGATCGACAAGAGTCTAAAAGAATGAAATGTGATCATACTCACCAACCGCCCAATGTTAGGATCAGGAAAGGTATTCTGTACAAATTATAATAGGATGAAAAATACATAATAGCTTTTTATTTCAGATTTTTAAGTCCGCCTTCACAATGAAAGTCGCTCACAATGAACGTAACTAGTTGTGCAAAATCAAGAACATATTATGATTAATTAATTACATAAATTCTTTTTGTAGGTAATCTATCTGAAAATACTAACACTTTGCGCACATTATTAATCGTGTACAACATTAACTGTCTAACTTTTTTCTTTTCAGTGAGCTGGATCCGTAGTCGTTCCGGCAAAGAGCTGCTGCTGTGTGGTGGCTTTACTTACTATCTGCAGCTGAAACAAAAGAAGCGTGACCGGTGGGCTTGCACGTCTCTCGGCGTGTTGAGGCACTGCAAAGCGCGCATCATGATGACCAAGGACAGACAGATAGCAAGCTTACCTTCCGAGCCGCATACACATTCTCCTCCCCAACTTGTTACACGGAATGGAGTTTGCTACAAAATTTAAATTCTGTCTCAATGATGTAATTACAACTTTACACTCTTACTGGTGAGGTGACGATGCTGACCGTCAGGCAAATTATTTATATGCATTATTTTTGTATTTAAGGTTTTTGTTTGTAAATTATGAACTAGTGGCTAGAAACTGGAGCCACACCACTTTGTTTTGGCATGAATATAATTATGTATGGTACTTGCAAAGATTTATTAGATTAAGATGTATGCCTTTAAAATGTCCGCGACGAAATATTTGAGTAAAATAAAATTTTGCTCTACATATGTGTCTCATTACATTACTATATTATTTTTAATTAATAAATGGTTTTGATTTCTTAATTTTTTGAGTAGAATTTATTTATGTAGGTAAATAAAAAACCTAAGATAAACCGCATTTCTCTCATGGTAAATACCTATTTGTTACTGTCTTATATCGTATTTCATTTCAGTGTCTTTAGTCCGCAACCATTCTGGGAAGGAACTTTTGTTGCTGAGCGGTTTCTCTTACTACCTGCAGTCTCAAGGAAAGAACTCTGACCGTTGGGTGTGCACGTCTAGCAGCGGTCTGAGGAACTGCAGAGCTCGCATCATCATGACCAAGGATCGGAAAATTGCTTCTCAACCGTGTGAGCACCACAGTCATCCACCACCAAAATTTATTATTAAGAATGGAGTTTATTTCAAACTATAACTTTGTCTTTGTACATAATTATTTGATGTAGGGATGAGGCGATTCCTATAGTAACCAATCTTTAACCAATGTATACTTTTCCTACTTCGTAAATATTAAATTGTGATATTTATGGACGTGGTTGCTTTTCCCACTTAGTGGTAAACTCAAGTAAAGCCCTAGCAACTATAGTTTTAATGACTTTGGTACGCGAAAAACCTGGGAACAGAATAGATATGATAAAAGGTTAGGTTTTTCTTAATACCTGCATTGATATTTTTTTTTACTGTCGATCTAATTACAAAATTTAGCTGTAATTAAATGTAATCTAGAAAACTATATTTTCATGTTTTCTTATTTAATGTTATTGAGTTAGTAAACATATGAAGGTTACGTCAGTCATATCACGATTCCGTCTGTAATATGACTGTTCCGTCGTCGGTGGTGATTTTTGGATTAGATATGGTGCGTTTAAAATTTTTGAAAAATATCACATCGAGCGCTTCTTGTGCACTTTAAGATATTTTTTCGTTTGCCGAGTGGTAGCGGCTGAGAATTCGGCCACCCTTTTCTACTCAGGATGTTTCGTAAAAGGCAACGTAGAGTTTTAAACCTTGGCTACAATATCTACCGATCATGGTCAACCGTGTGGTGTGGTAATACCACCTACACCTACAGTAGCATTCCCAAAGATAGTTGACGTCAGGTCAGGAGGCCGATCGTAAAATTAAGCCAAATTATTTTGGTAACATGTTAGTGTTCAAGCAAAACATGTAATTAGTATAAGAGCAGAAAGATGATGATTATTAATTGTTAAGTAGAATTGGCTACTTAAATTACTTTTCAACTAGTTTATTGAACTATGGTATTTATTTTCAGTGACTTTAGTCCGCAACAAATCAGGGAAGGAACTTTTGTTGCTTAACGGCTTTTCCTACTTCATGCAATTTCAAGGGAAGAACTCTGTTCGTGTGGTCTGCACCTCTAGCGGCGGCTCGAGGAATTGTAAAGCTCGCCTCTTCATGACCAAAGATGGAAAAATCGCATCTCGCCTCTTGCCGTGCGAAGACCACTGTCATACACCACCAAAATTTGTTGTACGGAATGGAGTTTATAATAAAATTTAATTAAAAAGAAATAATTTGTAAATTCTTAAAGTACAGTCATGCGCAAAATGTATTGAAATTTTACATAATGTAGTATGTTTTTTCTGGTTTGTCTGGGTTTTTTATATACTTTAGAAAAACAAAAATCCCACCAAAAACATAAATGTGAAAATTGGTAGCCAAGTTCAATGTTCTGCCGAAAAAAGTATTGATATGAACATGGTCGCCAAGTTCAGTAAACATTCCTGAAATTAATTTCTTTATAAGGTCGCTTAAGATTCTTTACTAAAATAAAACAAATACTTTAAAATCTAGAGCACCTCACAGTTTGACTGGGCTAGTTTTCACAATTTCCTAATTGTTTAATATCTTGTTTATTATCTACTCTAATCAATATTTGAAGTCCTATTAAAAACTAGCCAAGCAAAACTGTGAGGAGCTCTAGATTTTAAGGTGTTTGTTTTATTTTAGTAAAGAATCTTAAGCGACCTTATAAAGATATTAATTTCAGGAATGTTTACTGAACTTGGCGACCATGTTCATATCAATACTTTTTTCGGCAGAACATTGAACTTGGCTACCAATTTTCACATTTATGTTTTTGGTGGGATATCATTACTTTTTGTTAGTGCTAAAGACGATACAAAGACTTTTAAAACATTTGACTTTTCTGCGGTTCTGTTAATTTTCTTAGACTTTTGACACACTTGAACGCATTGCCCATTCATTATCACTAACATTATTTTTGCGTTTTCTGCTTATTGTTAAACTTTCTAAATCAGGGCGGTAAAGAGTTCGCAGGCGATTGTACTCTATTATAGAAGTCTCTTGCGCTTTAATTTGGATTTTAACATCCTGCATACATCCACTTTTAACACCCTGTATATAGCCACTTTTTACACCCTGTATATAGCCACTTTTAACATCCTGTATACATTCACTATTAACACCTTGTATACATCCATGATACTTTTAACACCCTGTATACATACATGTTACTCTAAACACCCTGTATACATCCACATTTAACATCCTGTACACATCCATTTTTGGCACCCTGCATACATCCACTTTTAACGCCCTGTTTCATCCTTGATACTTTTAACACCCTGTATACATCCACTTTTAACACCCTGTACACATCAACTTTTAGCACCCTGTATACATCCACTTTAAACATCATGTATACATCCAATTTTAACACCCTGTATACATCCATGATACTTTTAACACCCTGTATATATCCACTCTTCACACCCTGTACACATCCACTTTCAACACCCTACACACATTTTGAACACCTTGTATACCCATGATATTTTAAACACCCTGTATACATCAACTAATAACACCCTATATACATCCACTCTAGAACCAACCTGCTCAGTAGCTCTACTCTACGTTATTATCTACAATTCATCAAAATAAATATTCATTCAAATCTTACTCGGTCGGTACTAAAGACCAATTTACTTTTGCCGCTGCGAAAATAAAATCCCATACATTGTATATGGGAGTTTCAGAAGTTTAGCTGCAAATATAAGTTTGTAATCACCCTGAAATCACAAATTCGTAATTTTTTTTGTGATAAAAGTGAAAAATTATAGATTTTTGATTTTTTCCTGTGTATTCACATAGTTATCTAGGTGTGTGCGAAATTTTAAGTCTCTAGGTCATCTAGAAGTGGGTTAGGTTTTTGATCTATATATATGTCAGTGAATGATAAAAATGCCGATTTTTGATCGTCAATATTTTCATAACCGTTCAACCTATGTTTATGAAATTTTGTATACTAGGTCATCTCGGAGGTCTGAACACGTTTACTAAATTTGGTGTGCCTATCTTTAATAGATTTAGAGTTATGAGGGGGTAAAAAGTGGCTCTAAATGGTTCGTGTAAATATACACACGGCCCGGTCCGCCAGTTCTTTGCTTGAACTTGGCTGGACACGCTGCCGCGTGTCTTGATATTGCATCACATCTGTTACAGATGTTTTTTTTTTACAAACAGCTGTGCATGAACGTTTACAAGTGCACTTTTAAACGTTCACCATGGTGACGGAATAATACAAAAGTGTTTTTTTTTCTATTTCAGTAAGTTGGGTGTCCAATAAGTCCGGCAAGGAGATGGCGGTGCTGCAGGGCTACTCGTTCTACTGCCGCTACCGCAGCAACTCGACGCGCACCTGGGTGTGCACCAGCAACCACTGCTGCAGCTCGCGCTTCGTCACCACCGTGGACCGCCAGCTCCTCCGCGCCGACATACACCACACGCACAACCCCCCACTCTTCGTCATCAGCGATGGAATCTACCTTAAAGGCAACGCAAAGTTGACTGCTTCGGATAGAAAAAGATTAAAATTAGAATCATGTTGATTCTTTCTACCTACTGCCGCTACCGCAGAAACTCGACGCGCACCTGTGCTGCCGCTGCTGCAAACCGCGCTTCTTTACCAACATGGACCGTAAACTGATCATAATCGTAATCATAATCGCGCACCCACCCCCACTCTTCGTCGTCAACGATAGCAAAGATAAAAAGAACTTGACATTAGAATCATGTTGTTTTATACGTAAGAGTTTTTTAAAATTTTGCAGTGATATCCATTGACTATTGTGGTTTATCAATAGCTTGGGAGAATGTGCTGAACAAACTATCAACATCATTTTCATTTAAATTGTTCCCAACATCTAGATCTACAATGCAGTAATTGTTTTTTTAGACAACACTGTGCGATGGCTAAAGACTCGCACTGGGAAGCAAATAGCGTTGATCAACAGCTACTCGTTCTACTGCGGCATAGAGACCACTACCACATTCGCTTGGCGCTGCAGTCGCTGGCCCAAGTGCAAGGCGCGCTTCATCATCAGCAAGGCCATGACGGTGCTCCGAGCCAACATCCAGCACAACCATGAACCGTCTGCTTTCATGATTAAAGATGGAATTTACATTAAAGTGTAAAAAAAGCACTAAAGTACCTACAAATCTGTCATCCTTTTGAATCCGTTACGTTCTTCATGTACCTATCTGCCTAGTGTTTTCACGACATCTACGTAATTATGACCTGATTCAATAAAGAAAAGGAATTTAAATGGCGAAGCTCATGTTTTCTCACCAAGGCTCTTGCATACAAGTGTTCATGCTTTCCCCCTCCCACTCAAGGAACTTGCGTTCCCACTTGCGTCTTTGATGAACCTGGTTGGTTATCGTGTAGTTTCAAGTCATAATGAACAGTTTTTAGGTATAATGATTCCTTTGTTCGTAGTAGAATGAATGTGGTGGAGTTAGCAAAGTGGATGTTGAATGAGTCGTGCACGCGTCAGTATTGTTTGGTACTTAGAACGTTCAAAATTTTAGGGCATTTCTACAGAAACAGTTTTTTTTGTCAGGCTTCATAAATCGCCTTTCAAGACTAGGTAAAAATTCCAAAAAAAATACACATACTCCCTTATGTATATGTTACCGGCCAAACCCGATTTTAGGATAAACTAGTTTTTCTTAGGCCAAAGTAGTTTATCCTACATGCAGTTGGATAAACCGGTATAGACTAGGCTAAACCGGTCCGTCCGATGGCCGATAGGAGAAACTAGTTAATCCTAGGCTGAACTAGTTGAGCCTAAAATTAATTAATAAGTACACTTCGGGATAAACTGGTTTGGCTTAGTTAAAAATGATTTAGGCTACAGTTACGTAGCTCTAGAGGGTAAAGGGTAACGTCGGACATCCTGGAGACATCGGACACCCTGGAGACACGAACATCCTAGAGGATGGGGTGTAGCATTGGACACCCTGAAGGCTCGGACGCCCTGGAACGACGCCCTACAGTGAAGCACTACGTACATCCTGGAGGCATCAAACATCTGTAAGGCTCGAACACCCTGGAGGATGCGGGGTAGCGTCGGACACCCTAAAAGCTCGGACGCCCACAGACCAACGACACCTGTGATGTGACAGCTCGTGAGGGTTATCGGCGACAGCGACGTTGCAAGTGCTCGCATCAGGGCCTACAAGGTGTCTGAGCCTTCAAGGTGTCCGACGCTACCCCGCACCCTCCAGGGCAATCGAGCTTCACAGGTGTTTGATGCCTCCAGGGTGTGCGATTATACCCTTTACGCTCTATCTAGAGCTACATCACTGTAGGGCGTCCCTCCAGGGCGTCCGCGCCTTCAGGATGTCCGATGCTACACCCCACCCTCTAGGGTGTCCGATGTCTCCAGGATGTCCGACGTTACCCTCTACCCTATAGAGCTCCGTCACTGTAGCCTTAATCATTTTTAACTAAGCTAAACCAGTTTATCCTGAAGCGTATTCATTAACTTTAGGCTAATCTAGTTCAGCCTAGAATTAACTAGTTTCTCCTATCAGCCATCGGACGGACCGGTTTAGCCTAGTCTATACCGGTTTATCCAATCGCATGTAGGATAAACTACTTTGTCCTAGGAAAAACTAGTTAATCCTAAAATCGGGTTTGGCCGGTAACATATATACTTGTTGGAGAACATACATTTTTTCCGTAGTTATATTCGTTTTACAAAAATAATTTTTGAAGTCAAGAAATTGGGGAAATTTCGTTAGTTTACCAGTCACAGTCACAGTTTTCTTTAATGTTTTGCTGTTCACGTATGGAGAGATATATTGTGAAGAGGTGTAGCTCATGAAAATTTCATTAAATGTATATTTGGATATCCTTTCAGATATTCAAAAATTTGTCCCACACGTTAGCTTTTTTCAGTGTTTCTAATATTACTTTGAATATTTCATGAAATATTTACAATTTGCATGTTGTCAATAGATTCACGCAAACTAGGCATTGTTCCCATGAAGACTAATTGAGTAAAATTGCGTAAATTTACAGATTTTTACGATTTTCAACAGGTTGAATATGGTGCCGATTTTTGGTGCAGGGTGTTTTCTCAACTCCGGATCGTCAATATTTTCTAAACTATTTATGTTTATGAGTTTATTCTTTGCCTAAATATAGTTCGCCTGAATGTAAGTACAGAGGTCTTTATACGTTTGTATCAAGTTGAAAAGAAAATGAGATCTTCCTGGTAGTACAACATTTTCTCAACTCCGTAACCTCAACTCCGTGTACGTTTTGTACTCGGAGTTGAGCACCAGAGTTGAGACTTTAAAACTTGATTAAAGTTTTTTTAGCACTTGATATTCTAACAACGGTTTATATAGTATAATAATGCACTGGAATATATATTTGCCGTTTTCTGATAGTTAACTTCACGATTTTACATAATCTACTTTAAATTAACAAAACACCAAAAACAATTAACCAAGTGTTTGCAAATGTTCTATTTGTAACTTGGCTTGATTTTTTGGTTCCTCTTCTTTAGGTTCAATATTTTTTTTACTTGACATTTCTGTGAAAACCCTGAAAAAATTAACAAATTTCGAAAATTCTCAACTCCGTGACCAATTTTCTCAACTCCGTGACCATACAAATTGTAAATCTGATTCTCGTAAAGCAATTAGTGGCAAATTAGCACCATTTCATCAAACACATTCTTTGGCAATTTTTCATTCTTGTTTACACCAGAAAAGCTGATAAAAAAAATTGTTCACGGAGTTGAGAAAATTTCACCATAGCTGTAGAAGTGCCCTTTAAGATTCAACATTTTGTGAATATAAAATTTTGTTCCGGAAAGTTATATATAAATGTTAAAATTTTGGATGACCGATAACATGTCCATAAAACGTTTCAAAAATCGGTTTTTAAGTAGATACTAATTGTTGTCCTTGGATTTTTAAATTTTTTAATAAATAATAATGTCATGTCATGTTCGATTTTCTCTCAGAAAACTACTACTACCTACTAACTTTGTTCAAATTCGTCCATTCCTCATCCCACATAAATCTTATCAAATACCTCAGTGTGAGTTTTTGTGTCAGCATCCGGGAGTGTCTGCTAGTATGGGGCATAAACTAAATTAATACATTGTTTGCCAACAGCAGATAAGCCGCGGTACCGCAATCCATAGAGGAGTCGCTAGAATTGTTAGCGAAAGAAGCAGGTTCCAACCCTGCTTGGGTAGAATTTTGCAAGTTCTCTTCGGACAAATACCTAATTATAGGTGGATACCAATTCGGAATGAACAAGGACAAGGACAAGTAAAAGAAAACTTAAGATGAAAGATGTGATGAACCTGTACTAATCGCAATAATATTTTGTTTCAGTGGCAGTAATACAGACGAAGAAAGGGAAGCTGAACATCAAGGTGGGAGAGCACACGTTCTACCTGAAGCCCGGCAGCAACAGGTCGCACAGGATGCGGTGGTGCTGCACGCAGAACAAGTACTGCAGAGCGTGTCTGCACGTCGTCGACAACAAGATCGTCGCCATTTACAATGTACACAATCACGAAAAGAAATAATTTATTCTAAGCTCATCAATTCATCATCATCAGTCATTTGTTTTCCATTCATGAACATTCATTCATCTCTTCTAGCTCCTTATATGTGTCGCAGTCAACTGGTTAAAAACGCTGTGTAATTAAACAACTAGTTCTTTAATCAAACGTCGCCATCTAACCAAACAACTAAACATTCATCAGGTAAGTGGTTGAAGATCACGTTCTACACTACAGCTGTATGTTGGTTAGCCAACTGGCTTGCGTTCAATTTGCTAGGGTAGCAATGTGTGTTAGGGCATATTCACACATTCGCGGGCTCCACGCGCGTTATTATAATGTCACACGCACAGCTTACGCGTTGCGAGTCGCAAACGGGCGCCGAGCCCGCGTATGTCTGATTCTGTGATCTGAAAGTAAGCCTATTCAAAATATAGCGGAATCCGGGTGGGTACGTGAGTACCGGAAGTCCGGAACTCAATTACTTGATATTTGTACTAGTCAGAATACCGCGTACCCACGTACAGAGCCGGTTCCGCTCCGGTTTGCATAGCTCATGCTCAGGGCAAGACTATAGGGGAGACTGGGGTTGGAGTGCACTAGGGGGGCGGCAATACAAATGACACTTTTTCAAAATTTTCTTAGTGTTTCTCACTGGTTGAGATGTATGAAAGGGGGCTGCCTGTAAATAGGAAAAAATTACCCTCTTCTTTCCCCCTCCACAATAGGCCCCCCTTTTTTATGACGGGAACATAATGGGTTGCTCATCAGCAACAATGTTTACCTATAACACTTTTCTCTAGAGGCCCAAAATCGGTCAGAGGCCCCTAGGGCCCCGTTAAAGGATCCAATGGACCCCTTACTTACTTACGGTACTGAAGCCCTTACGAAACCCGGCCTGTTCCGGTGGCTAAAAGGCGTCAAATCTAAAAGGCCTAGATTAAGCTAATCTAGGCCCCTCCAGATGAAAAAATGTAGATAAAAGTGGTTGTATATGAGCCACTCAATCCATTTCCGTCAAAAAATGGAGGGGTCCATTATGACCTTTTAAGGCCCCCCTAGGGACCACCGGCTGATTTAAAGCCGCAGAATAAAGTGTTTAAGGCAAACGTTGTTACTGATGAGCAACCTTTTCCATTCCCGGTCAAAAAATTGTAGGTCATCATGGCGACCCACAGGTCGAATTATTTTTTAAGTCCCAGTATTAAGACTGTAGGGCCCTACATGCTAATCTAGGCATCCCAGATGAAAACTTTGTAGATAAAAGTAGTTGTATATGAGCCACTCTATCCATTTCCGTCAAAAAATCGAGGGGTCCATTGGATCCCTTAACGGGGCCCTAGGGGCCTCTGACCGATTTTGGGCCTCCAGAGAAAAGTGTTCTAGGTAAACATTGTTGCTGATGAGCAACTCTGTACGTTCCCGTCATAAAAAAGGGGGGTCAATATGACCCCAAGGGGGCCTATTGTAGAGGGGGAAAGGAGAGGGTAATTTTTTTCTATTTACAGGCAGCCCCCTTTCAAACACCTCAACCAGTGAGAAACACTAAGAAAATTTTGAAAAGTGTCATTTGTGTTGCCGCCCCCCTAGTGCAAGCAACCCCAGTCTCCCCTACTGTCTAGCCCCGAGCATGAGTTATGCAAACCGGAGCGAAACCGGCTCTGTACATGGGTACGCGGTATTGTGACTGGTACATATTGTCAAGCAATTGAGTTCCACTACGCTACCCAAGTAACCATCATCCGAATCCCGCTGCAGTTTGTATAGGGCTTTATACTTTGTAAGTACCTACGTTCACATCACTCTATTTTCATCGAAAATTTGTAGATACTGCAAATTGAATGATAACGTAACGAATTACCCATGTTTTATTAGGTTTGTGACAGTTTAATAAACATTAAATGGCTCAATATTCGTGTAATAAGAACAAAATTACCTTGATGTTGGATTTCATAGTTTCTCAGTGTTTCTTCAAACAACTGTTTGAATTTTTGGTCAGACGTTTCCCCCGTAGGCGCCCCCATCACTTATAATCATGAAACAGCACTGATTACGCAAATAACGGATTATTTATCATAAAATAACAAAATACGGTGTTGATTTTTGTGCCGCTGACGCCATCTTGTAAACAAACCGACTCTAGCGCCGCAGTGGCGTAAAACGTACTTATTCCATTAAACAGCGGGTTTTCGGTCCGCCGCTGTGTTGAACGTTTGGAATGCTTCAAAATTCAGCCAGTGAACTAGTTGTTTGGTTAGATGGCGGCGTTTGATTAAAGAACTAGTTGTTTAATTACACAGCGTTTTTAACCAGTTGGCTGCGACATATGCATGGCGATCTTGTGCCCTTCGCAATCTTGTGCCCATCCAATCATGTCCACTGTGTCGTCTTATTTAATTCTCCTAGATCAATTTTTCATACGGAGTCACCATTAACCTTCTTGTCCTTATGTTTCTGCTAATGCGTGCTATGTGATGTGACCTGACCATATCCAGATTTTGTTTGGCGATAACGGAGATTACATATTTTATTTTCGTCTTCTTCCTGATCCATTAATTAGTTTACGGTCAAAATCAATATGACTATCGTCTAATTTTGATTTTGATTTTGACTTTGATGATGGAAGATACTACCTCGAATCGAAAGGATAAGGTGGTCCTTATCGCAAAGCTTTAATTTTTAGAGCATGTAGAGTAAAATTATAGCAAAGCATGTTAACCTTCAATTCGTCTGTGCTAAAGTAGTTACGTGTGTAAAGTGACGATATGTTACAAAAAATATAGTTTAAATGCCTTGCCTCCTTATAAGATAATTTATTTTTGAGCATACATTTCAGACATAATATGAGTTTTTAATATCTTACAGGTCAAGCTACTTTTCTGACAACTGCAAAAGGTGTGAGATACGTTATAATAGGCGGGTTCAAATTCACACTCAACAAAGAAAAGCGGTGGACGAACAAGAGCCTGAAGCAGCGCTGGAATTGCAGCCAGCGCGCCATCACCGGGTGCCGCGCCAGGGTACACACCCAGGCGGACCGGGTCATTGCCTACGACAACGTGCACAACCACCCACCGCCGCCACCAGACGAGATGGGGCTACCAGGATCAACTAAATCGAAATTAGATGAAAAGGAGTGGACTTCCGTGTCTGTCGGATTAAAATTTCCTGCTTCATTAACACCAGTTGATCTGTTTCCTTGGACACCAGACACTTCAGGAACGAATTCGAAAGCTAAAACTGTACAAACTCAGGAGCCGTCAACAGCTACACCAGGTAGCTCAGTATCGAACTTGACTTCTATGACTGTACAAACCCTGGAGCCGTTGGCGTCTTTGAGTAGTATTTTAGTTGAAAAACTGTTTGCTGAACCTGCTAAGCAGCCATGAAAATTATATGTTGTAGAACAAAAAATGGATTTTAGGTAATCGGTCATGATGATGATGATGATGGAATCCTGTTATCCCTCACTAGGGACATAGGGCTCTCAGAAGAATTCTCCACTTCTCTCGATCTTGGGCGACATCCTCCAGCTCCTTCCAGCCAAGTCCAGTGGATGCAGCCTTCTTGTCCACTGAGCGCCGCCACGTTGTTCGAGGGCAGCCGGGCTTTCTTTTGCCAGAGGACTGCCAGACGAAACCTTGCTTAGCGATGTGGGTTTCGGGCTTTCGAAGCACATGCCCAATCCAGCGCCACTTCCGCAATCGGATCTCTTTCTCGACTGGTTTTTGATCAGTCAGTTCCCAAAGCTTGGTATTGCTGATGGTTCGTGGCCAGTGTATTCCCAGAATGCGTCTTAGACATTTATTTATGAAGACCTGGAGCCTACTACTGATTTCATTTTTGACGAGCCATGTTTCGCACCCATACAAGAGGACCGACTTCACGTTAGAGTTGAAGATTCTAATTTTAGTGCGTCGTGTGATTACTGATGAGGTCCAGACTGGTTTCAACTGCGCAAAAGCAGCTCTCACTTTATTAATTCGTGCTTCTACGTCAGCTTCTGCACCTCCTTGAGGGTCAACCACGCTTCCCAGATAAGTAAACCGCTGAACTTGCTCTATGTTCTCACCATTTACACTGATTGGTGCCGAATCATTGGTGTTGAGGCGCATGTCTTTCGTCTTGGAACTGTTAATGCGCAAGCCTTCTTCAGCAGCAAATGCGGCAAGATCATTTACCTTGGACTCTAGGTGTTCGCGGGAAGTAGCAAACAAGCATAGATCGTCAGCAAAATCGATGTCTTCGAGACATTTACCCAAGGTAAGCCTCGGGTTTCGGTACAGCTTGTTACTCGTGTCATCACATCGTCCAAGATAATAAGAAAGAGCAGCGGGGACAGCAAGCAGCCCTGTTTAACTCCGGCCGTAACTGGTACCTATAGGTTCAGTGAGTTCGCCCATGTGCATTACTTTACAGGAGGATCCCGCATAAAGGCTCTTGATGATGTGAATGATCTTGCTCGGTACACCTCTCTTCTTTAGCACACGCCATATACTGGACCACTTCACCCGGTCGAACGCTTTCTCGAAATCGACAAACAGAGCAAAGAGTTCCCCACGCATTTCGTTGCATTGTTCCAAAATCATCCTCAGTACGTTGATTTGGTCTATACAAGAGCGCCCTGCTCTAAATCCACTCTGTTCGTCTCTAAGCTTAGCGTCTATGGTAGTCGTCATTCTGTTTAACAGGACTTTGCACAGAACTTTGGAGCAAACTGGCAGTAAATTAATTCCCCGCCAATTGGAGCATTGAGTTAAATCACCTTTTTTGGCAGCTTGATTAGGATACCCTCCTTCCAACTTTCTGGTACGTGTTCTTCCTCCCAGATTGCGGTAAAAAGAGGTAGAAGTATATCCGCTACCGCATCTACGTTGGCTTTCAACGCCTCAATCGGGATGCCATCGTTTCCCGGAGCCTTCCCACTTTTGAGGGATTTTAGGGCCTTTACAATTTCAGTCTTTTCTGGTGGTGCTATGCTAATTGTACAAAATGTAAATAATGCCACTAAAACCACGAGTTTAGATGTTTGTATAGCAGAGATTTTTATTGGAGAGATGTTTCTTATTCTCTATCAAAGTGACAAAGTCACGTTTGAATATATACAATGGCCAGGGTGTGCCATTATGTAAAGAGTATTTACAACACCTCCCCGTAATGGGACATCCTGTACCTATATACAAATAAATGACGTATCAAAGCTTACTGTACAAACACACGATAACACAACACAAAATTTACACTATACACAAACAAAAATAACATCAACCTGTACATACACTTCATCAAAAAAATCATCCTGTATATACACCTAACCTAGAGAACTATTTACATACCTACCTAACGATGATCTGAATCCTAGCCTAATCCTAATGCACATGAAAATTTACAGTGTTTGATTTTTGGGAGAGGCTTGGTGAGGATGTCTGCGATCATGTTATGTGTTGGTATGTATGTGATGATGTAGTCCTGTTCTGAGAGTAGGCGTATGAAGTGATGTCTAATGTCGATGTGTTTTGTGCGTGCGGGGAATGTGTTGTTGCGGGTGTGTTTGATTGTGCTTTGATTATCAGTATGAATAGTGAGTGGCTGTATGACGTCGTAAACTTCTTTAATGAGGGTGCGGAGGTAGATGGCTTCTTTACAGGCTTCGCCTAGAGCCATGTACTCTGCCTCTGTGGTGCTCAGTGCAGGGGTGCGCTGTTTCTTGGATTCCCAAGAGATGGCAGCACTGCACATCTTGAATACGTACCCCGTGTACGAGCGTCTATCTACAACGTTGCTGGCGTAGTCGGCGTCAGCATAGCCGGTGGGATACCCGTCACCATTTTTATAAGTTAGTTTAAGGTCCTTAGTAGCCTTTAGGTACCTTAAAACCCGTTTGGCAGCCCTAAAATGCACCTCCCCGTAATGTCCATTGAACTGGCTCAGATAAGATACAGCGTAGGATATATCTGGTCTGGTGCCAATTGCAATGTACATTAGAGAACCAATAAGTTGTTGGTATGGCAAATCGGGTTTCTCATCATCCTTCTCGGGGATCGTGAGCTTCATACCAGGTTCCATGGGTGTTGAGACAGGGATGGCATCAGTCATACCAAACTTTTCGATAACTTTCTCGATATACTTAGTCTGATCGAGAGATATGTTGCCAGGCTTTTGGACAACACGCATTCCGAGACAGTCTTTGACAGGACCAAGGTCTTTGACCACAAATAGTTTCTTCAAACCAAGTTTAAAGGTGTCCTTCATGCTGTCGTTACTACAGAGGATAAAAAAATCATCGACGAAAACCGCTACTACAAGCAGGTCGTTGCCGTCGCGTCTGTAGTACAGGCAATGCTCGTTAGAGGCTTGCTGTAAGTTAAGCTTTTCATTGCTTCGCAAACTTTCAAGTTCCATTGTCGTGGAGCTTGCTTAAGACCATATAGAGCCTTCTTTAGTAAACAAACTTTTCCTTTCGGGTCTGTGGAGAAACCGTCTGGTTGTTCCATATAAATTTCCTCATCGAGGTCACCATTGAGGAATGCAGTTTCCACGTCTAGGTGGTCAACTTGCAGTCCACGTTGAGCCGCAAAAGCCAATAGAAGTCGCACTGACGACAGTCTAGCGACTGGTGCAAAAGTTTCACCGTAGTCAATTCCTGCTACTTGGGTGAAGCCTTTAGCAACTAATCTGGCTTTGTATTTTGTTATTTGGCCACTGGTGTCCTTTTTTAATTTGAATACCCATTTTCATTTAGTTGTTTTCCTACCGGATGGTCGGTCAACGAGAACCCATGTTCCATTTTTGATTAGAGAATTATATTCAGCTTTCATAGCTTCTAGCCACTGTTCTTTCTCGGCGTGATCTGTTACTTCTTTGTAAGATTCGGGTTCCAGGTCTGAAGTGAGGTAGCCAAAGCGTTCAGGAGGATTCCTTATACGGGCTGGGTACCTGCGCTCAGGTTCAGTTGGAACATCTGAAATAACAGGCTCATCCGGTTCAGAAGTAGCTGAGAGATACTCTGGTGATGCTGGTTCAACAGTTGCAGATGTATCTAGATGTGGTAGAGGCTGTGGGTGGGTTTCAATGCTTTGAGGATTATATCAGACTCGGGGAGTGGAACAGAAATTTCTGAGATCTGAGGTGGTGGTTGACTTGGCTCTTGTTGTGTCGTTGGTGGTTGTAATTGTGGTGTACTCACGATTAAATCGTAAGTGAGACTATTGTTTGGGATGGTGGGTTGCTGCGGTTCAGTAACTCCAAGTTTATCTTCAATGAAGACTACATCCCTTGACAATATGATCGCTCGTGGGTTACGGGGATCTATAAGGCGATAGCCTTTAGTCTCGGTTGAGTAACCTACAAATATGCAAGACTGGGTTTTTGAATCCAGTTTGCTGCGCTTTTCTTTTGGTACAAAAGAGTGCGCTTCACAGCCAAAAACACGAAGATGCGAGACGTCAAGTCGTTTACCGTACCAAAGTTCATCAGGAATTTTGTTATGTAAAGCTTGGGTGGGCGAAATATTCTTTAAGTAAATTGCAGTATTTACTGCCTCACCCCAATACGCTTTAGGGAGTTTTGCGTCATGCAACATTGCTCTGGCCTTTTCTATAATCGTCCGATTAACCCGTTCAGCGACGCCGGTTTGCTGAGGGTTGTAGGCTACAGAGGTCTGATGGATAATTCCATTCTCCCTTAGAAAGGAAGACATCGGTCCGTTTACAAATTCACGACCGTTGTCGGTGCGAAACTTTTTAATTTTTTCGCCGGTTTGTTTTTCTACAAGCTGTTTGAATTCAACAAACTTCGAAAAAACTTCACTTTTTGACTTTAACAAGTAGCCAAAAGTTTTGCGCGTAAAGTCATCTGTGAAAGTAAGTAGGTATAGAGCACCGCCCCACGAATGTGTGCTCATTGGTCCACAAAGGTCCGAATGAATGAGTTCACACTTTCTGTAAGACTTACTTTTTGACTTTTTAAATGGCTTTTTTGCCAGTTTACCTTGGAGACAAGGGACGCAGGTTTCATTCAAACCTAAACTATTTATTTCGCAATTTATGCCAACTGTTCTCTTTTTTAGAGAAGCTAGCGCTTTGACATTTAGATGTCCTAGGCGTCTATGCCACAGAACAGCTGTCTCATTGTTGACATTTGTCAGCTGTGCTTGTTGTTGTGGCTCAGGAATTTGTAATTTATACATGCCTTTATAATTTTGCCCTGTTGCTACCATAGACATAGAAACGATAGACGAACATAGTGTGCAAAAGAGAAGAAAATGATTTATGGAAACTCAGTAAGATAGAAAAGAATAGCGAACCTTATGTCACTGTAACCTGTTTTGTATGACAGATCGTCCCAATTCAACCCGCTGGTTTTTACTTGTACATTATTTTGGTGTTTTTTTCAGAAATCCTGATTTATTTTTATAATTTGATTAGTATGCAACGATGGTTATGTATTCAGGATGCGAATTTGATGCGAATCTTCACATTTACCCGGAAAACTGCACATTTTACAGGTAAATTCTCAGAAAGTCGTCACTGGGATTACACGTGAATTTTTTGTTTAAATGTGCCTTTTTTTGTAAGTAAAATAATAAAATACGCAAATCCTTATATTTCCTTTCATATTTTCGATATGTAAAAGTGTATTAGTTAGTAATTTTCATAATATTTGGGGATGAAATAATTTCGCAATTAGGCCAGGGATTGACTGCAATTTATCGACAAAGTTATCGATAGTTACCTAGAGGTACCTTACATACTTTGAATAGTATAGTATGACAACAAAAAATATGCAAATTTTAAAGATTCGCTAAATAGTTACTTGAACAATTCAGACATAGTTTTTTACAAATACATATAACATTATTTTCAACTACATCCAACAGATACACTTTAAAGTAAGGCCAGCCAGACGAGATAAAAAGTGTAAACAAATCTAAAAGAGACAGCTGACATTATCCCATATGACAAATAAGGACAGATTGTAATAACTGTCACCGAGTCATACAAAAGTTGTTTACATTAATTATCTCGTTTCGTTGGCCATACTTTAGATCCAGTTATTAGAGATCGACTCGGTGACTTATGCGAAATATTTATTAATACCTATTATTTTCAGGGTCGTATTAACGAGAGATTCGCAGCATCTTACGTAAACCGTGACATAGGCCCATCTACGTCTCAACATTGAAGGATGAAGAAAGATGTGTTTGACCACCGGCGATCACTTGTCTGACAGATGTCATTCTATTTCTGGTTTCGCACGTCTTATTTGTGAAGATAGCGCCTATTGACCAGGATTCTTACGAACAACCTTCTCAGCAAATTCTATAAAGAAACCTACGTAGGAAATACGCTGACTGCAAAAAAGGAAATGACCCGCCGCAGCAAAGAAAGCATTATGTCAACATTTCAATTGAACAAATAAATAAAGTTGAAATCTTCATACCATTTTTTATTTGAAATTATCGATAACCCTCCAAATTGAATAATGTACATCACTAGCTGAGGTAAGCGCGCCAAAACCAAAATTGGTCACGCGAGATCGAGCTGTCAGTTGGTCTATAAACGCTAGTTTATATATATAAGTCTATGGTTGCTACTAATTCCCCCGAAATTTTCAGACTATTTTCTTTAAAAATTTGAGCACCCTTACTAGTAAAAACTGTAGCAAAACCCTTCCCCGCCATGGAACTAACAGATAATAAGTTAGCCGAAAGTTGAGGTACCAAAAGAGCGTTAGAAATTTTGTTAATTTTGCCACTATTTACAGAAATTCTACCTATACCTTCACTGGTTATCTGTTGGTTGTTGGCTACGGTTACTGTATCTGACTGGGGTGAAAGATTAATGAATGAATTCCTAGAGTCTGGCCAGCGAGTCTTTGGACACGGAAATGGCGCCAATTTTAAAAATCTTTCACATGTTAACACTGAAAAACTACAATAAAACAATTTTGATACTTACTATTTTTTTGTTTTCTGCTCTATAGTTTGTGTTTACCTTGCCTACCGGTATGTATGTATGATGTATCTACCGGGAGTAACAGAAAGGGTATAACAAGCCGAAAGGAGGTCAAGGTACTCATGAAACTGAACAAGTTTTCCCATTAAACATGGGTCGATATATGAAAAAAATATTTGGACCTCCCATACAAAATCGCAGATCAGCTGATTGATTTACTCTGAGAGGTCCAAATTTTTTTTCATATTTCGTCTCATGTTCCATGGGGAAAGTTGTTCAGTTTCATGAGTACCTTGACCTCCTTTCGGCTTGTTTACCTTTCTGTTACTCCCGGTAGATACATCATACATAGACATACCGGTAGGCAAATAAACACAAACTAAAGAGCAGAAAACAAAAAAATATTAAGTATCAAAATTGTTTTATTGTTGTTTTTCAGTGTTAACATGTTGCCATTTGAAATATTTGAATTATCTGACGTCCAAAGACTCGCTGGCCAGACTCTATCATTACACATATGTGATATTGCACCCGAGTCAATGAACCAATGTGAGGAATGAGGTGTTTTGGAAAAATGAAAAGATGAATAAAGTGTAACATGTGTACTAAAATTAGCCTTATTCGTCTTCTTGCGTTTCCGGCACTCTGAGACGAGGTGTCCATGTCGCTTGCAGAATGTGCAGACGAGCTTTGGGCGCGGCGGCACAGGCGTGGTCTTCGGGACAGGCGTAGACGTCGAAGTTTGAAGAGCAGTCGAAGTCGATGCCGATGGCCTCTGGTCTTCTTTGAGTAGCGCTCTTGCTACGGAGTCCGACGAGATCTTGCGCCGTAAAAAACCGCTATCTGCATAGGCAGTTTGAAGTTTCTTCCAGGTGTCCTGGGCTGTTAGGCTGCTCATTATTACAGGGTAGATTGACGTAGATACCGATAGGCATATTTTTGCCTTCGTCTTCGCATCAAGACGCTTGAAGTGGGCTTCTCCGAGCTGTTCTTGGATTGAACTTGGGCTTTCGACGAAATCCCATAGGTCACTCACTATGAGTATGTTCTTCATGGCGAAGCTCCAACTGGAGAAGTTTCTTGCTCCTTCCAGCTTTTCGATATTCGGCACGCCGATTTGCTGCATAGTCGTTAGATGCTGCGGCTGTGCACCTGGTGAAGCTTGCGTTTGTTGTGGTCGTGCCGACGAGTGATCACCCGCCGATGGAGAGTCGTTTTGGGTCTCCATAGCACTTTAGAAGATACTCAAGAATCTAAACTTAGGTTAGAGGGGCATGAGAAGGCCCATAACCTGTACAAAATGTAAATAATGCCACTAAAACCACGAGTTTAGATGTTTGTATAGCAGAGATTTTTATTGGAGTGATGTTTCTTATTCTCTATCAAAGTGACAAAGTCATTGAATATATACAATGGCCAGGGTGTGCCATTATGTAAAGAGTATTTACAACACTAATGTCCAAGGCCTCTATACTAGGAGTATTAGGTGTCGTACGTAGGTGTCGGTGTAGGAGTAATCGGTCATGGCATAAGGAATAGTGAACCAAAATTGACTATAGAACGGAATAACTTTTTCATACCCAAGGGCTACTGTCGATCGATCCAACACTTCGATGTCTAAAAAAAGTTTCTTAGAGACAATTTTTAAGTTTCATGGACTCGTCGGCGCACTGTCCCTTACATGCCGTATAAATAATCAACTATTGAATCACGATGATTACATACTGGAGAATTGCATCTGTATCTGATAGATTTAGATAGAAAATTAATTAATTGCTAAGTAGGTATAAACTATATTACTATAATTAACTGCTCGTTATTACTCAGATTCGTTGCGTTAGTGGTTAAAATATTTGTAAGGTAGAAAGAATAAGTATTTTCACTGATAGTTTAATATTATATTTTTGTTTAGTAAAAAGCACTAGGTATAGATTTATTATTATATGCTCTACACGTACTTTAATAGGGCAAAGTTTTATTTTTACCTTCTGTAAGCTGTAGGTAGATGTTAAATATGTAATACTCCTATAAACTAAAATAAATATATAAACATGAAATATTTTTTTTATATCACTTCCCCTTCCCATGTGGTTTGTATTCAGTATAGCATCACCCCATATTCATCCAGGGTATGGCCAGTAGCGTTACCTGTGAACGCAACTTCTTAAAAATGCAACCGTACCTACCTATTTACCCACATTTCTTTTGACTTTTCGAATTCTATGCACGTACAGCCTGGAGCCTAACAATTTATTCTTGTGGTAATAGTACCACCATAAAAGTTCGTAGAGCCCACCAGGAGCATCAAGGTCTTACTGACCACTCATATATACGAGTGTTATGCTATATCAAATAGAAACAAATAATAGTTATTTATAGGAAGTGAACCTCAGGATCCTATTTCAGGGATACCACCTTACGAGTTCGTCAAGTCAAGATATGGCGACGTTCTGATCCTGATGCGAGGGTACCGTTACTCCGTGCACAAGCACAACGTCAAATCCGACCGGTACAAGTGGAGCTGCGCCACTCACCGGAAGAAGGGCTGCAAGGCCACCATGTTCTCCATCGGGGACAAAGTTATCCGTAGAGCCGACATTCCACACAACCATGCGCCGCCGCCGCAACTGCCGAAGAGTGACTATAAGTATACTGCCGTCGTTTATCGAGTTGAAAGTTGATTTTATTGTTAAATTGTTAAAATTGTTAGAAGCGTCATATACGTTTTGTTGAACACAAAATCGTGTTGCAAAGGATTTAGCTTTATCAATACAATGTAGTACAAAAAAAAAGTCTCTTATTGAGTTTTTCTGTCTGTCTATTTTTTATGGACGCCGCTAACTCCTCTTTCAATAGAGTGATTCAAGAGGAAGGTGTGTATGTGTAATACCTGCTGGAAAAACTGAAACAGATTGTTATTTCCAGAGTTGAGTGCAGTATTCGCGAAGTCGCAGCGCGGCAACCCGGTGATCATGATCGGCCAGTACCGCTTCAACCGCGTGAACAAGCATGGCGTGCGCACGCGCTGGGTGTGCGTCAAGGCAAAGGCTGGCTGCCGCGCCTCGCTGCACACCATCGACAACGCCATCGTGCGCGTCTGGGGCATGCACGACCCCTTGGCGCACACCACTCCCAACCGGGTCTAAGGCTAATGTACTTACCTACTCAAGTACCTAAAAATCGTCTCGTACTTTTGAAGTATGTTTACGAAGTTGGCTAAGAAATATTTAAATCATTTTTTTAATCATAATGAAGTAGTTATTATATGTATTAGGTTTTTTGTAGTTTAAGTGCATTCCAATTAATTGTAATAAGTAGGTATGATTCAGGTGAAGGTTTTATTGATTAATCCAACTCGATTTTTGATACTCGTTTTTTTGAAATTACATTATACGTGTAATTATGTTAAATTTAGATTAAGTTTTATTCCGTCCTCTATCCACATTCAAATAATTTGTCCTATATAAGCACCATTATCTACTAACGTTTAGCTAGGTAAATGTGAAGAAACAGAAAGGTAAAATTTGGTAAAGTTCTGTCAAAGTTTAATGAATTATATTAATTTACCCTTAGGACCGGTATAAGTTATTGCATGGAAGTAACAATGATTTCCGGTCTAATGGGGACCAGGATAATAATATCCTTTATTACGTTGGTGTTGAAGAAGACGACCAAGCTGCACGAATTGAGTGAGGACGTGTAAAACCCTTTCTTAGAAAGTTCTGTTTGGAGGGCTATGTCTAGTTTCTAAATTTTTCAGTTGTTTTCAGTTAATGAGCCAATATTCTCGACCTCGCGATATGGGAAGCCTTTGCTGCTGGTAGGAGAGTATCGGTTCAACCCTAGCCCAGGGTACAAAGGCGCCAGGGGCCGGTGGCGTTGTTCTAAGTATCCGAAGTGCAAGGCTGCCGTCATCACTGTCGGGAACATCATGCTTGCGAAACAAAATGAGCATAACCATTGAGGGTGATTTTAACTACACTGTTAGGACGTGTTACCAGTTGATTAAACGTTATTATTTTTTTCAACGGGATCTCATTTTTAATTCAGTATTCATCTAATCTAATACTTTTGTGAATTAAGAAAAAACTAGGATACCTTGTATTGGAGTCTCGGAATACCATGGATTTGAATAACTTCTCATGTGTGATTGATGGCAGTTGTCAAATGAGTGAAGCGTATGTTCCAGACATGACATGTCCACATTGTGGTCCTAAATTTACGTCATTAACACTTTTGTATAAGTAACACGTAGTTTACTTCTCGTTTACTTTTAGATTGGAAATCCACGGCTTACTACGCGACGTCTCGCAACGGTAAACCCGTCATGGTGATCGGCGAGCATCGGTTCAATCGGTACAGCGTTAACAGGTGGCGCTGCACCAAGATCCATTCAAAAGGATGCAAGGCTTCGGTCACCACAGCACTAGACGAGATCATCTATGTGGATAATCAACACAATCATTGAATTCTTTCCATTGGAATAAAGCATCCTAAAATCTGAAACTTAACAGTATAAGTTTTTCTCTTTTAGTGTTCTTTGACTTCCCATTTTAGTCTTTTACATGTCTCTCCTAATATGAGTAAATGATTAATTACATTTTCAGGTGTTGTGTTGACGAAATCACGTTTCGGCATGCCGGTGTTGGTGTTCGGCAAACATCGATTCAATAAGGTGAATAAGTGCACAGGCAGCTCAGCGCGCTGGTACTGCTCGCGGGTCTCCAGGAAGTGCAAAGCTAAGCTCTTCACTGTTGACAATGTCATAGTCAGGTGCTTCAACGAGCATAACCCCAAATAAGTGGTGGTCTTCCAGATGTACTTTACGAGTAGCCGTCTCATGCCCAAGGTCAGCTGATACGATTATTATACAAAAAAAAAATAACAATTTATTCATTATGTAATGGATCAATTTAAGTATAATACAACTCCATTTTGGCTAAACTGTTAAACACAAAAAAATATTATTTGCTGGACATGTTGCAGATCTAGCAGAAGAATTTACTTACGTACTATCAAAGCGAGGCAACCCAATGCTTCAGCTTGGGGAGTATCACTACAGTGTTCACACCAGCAGCAGGAAGTGCAACGCTGCGAAGAAGCGCCAGCTCGCGCTGCAGGCCTCCGTCATCACTCTACACGAAGACATCGTCGAGTGGAACAATGCGCTTAATCACTGAAATATTTTATTTTGCAAAATCAGAATTTTATGAGTACCTAAATCGTATTCATCAATAGAGATGAAGTGAAGTAGCAAGCAACCTTAAAACTTTAGCTTGTTAATCAACTGTAGACGTTTGATTGACAGATACCTACCTATTTAAATTATACTTTGCACTTGTGATGCAGGTAAGCGAACACATTTTCTGTAAATGTTAACTATGCAAAACAGGTGTTCTATACCTATAAGGAAGTTTAACTTTAGTTTCCATATTTCAGAGCTTGTGCCAACGCTGACTACATCACGCTGGGGCAAGCCTGTGCTGGTGGTCGGCAAGCACAGATTCAACAAAGCCACGAGTAGCACCGCATCCAAAGCTGCTACTGCTCCCAAGTCTCCGCGGGGTGCAAAGCTAAGGTTGTCACTCTAGGCGAGGAAATACTGTCATGTGTAGGATGTACTCTACCTACCCAGATCTTCCTTTGTTGTAATGAATATCGTTTTGATTGTTTGTATTGTAAGGGTGAGAATCCACCAGAGCTGTGCGAGGAAAATGCGTCGTACGAGGATGCGTAGCTGTGCTGTGGAAATGTGTAGGGGTTTCCACCAAAGCTGTGCGAGTAAAATGTGCCGTACGAGGATGCGTAGCGGAGCTGTGAAAATGCGCATTAATGTGCGGAGCGAGGATGCGTTGCGAAGCTGTGAAATGTGTGAGCGGGGGGAATGCGATGTAGTGGAAACCTCGCAACACATTTCTCGCAACGCATTCCTCGCAACGCATTCCTCGCTACACATTCCTCGCAACACATTCCTCGCACACATTTCTCGCTTGTTTTGTATGTAGAATGGCCTCGCTTCGCTCAACCCTATTCCACCAGAGCTGAGCTGAGCGAGGCTAGGAAAATGAAGTGATTCTATTGGTGGATTTTTTCCTCGCTCACCGCCTCGCTACCTCGCACAGCTCTGGTGGATTCTCACCCTAAGTATGATTTTTCAATTAATAAATTTAATTTGTATTCTGAATGTGTTGAATGTCTAGATATTGTCATATTCTGAATTTGAAATTTCACTACCTACTGAATTTAGATATGTATAAATTTTTCTGAAGTTTCATTAATATTTTGGCATCTGTTTTATTCTTACAGATCTTGGAATAGTCTTCACTATGAACTCTAAAGGGTTTCCAGTCATCATGTTGGACGGGTATAAATTCGGAGAACATTCTAATAATAGACGGAACCCTAATTCCATGCTGAAGAGCTGGATCTGCAACAAAAATGTTGCCACGCCTTCATCGTCACCTTCGAGGCCTCCGTCGTCAAGATTCGAAACCAACACAACCATGGCTTCCTGCAGTATTTTAAAAACTAAATAAAGAATGTTTAACCGTTGCACATTATTTTGTCATACTTATTATATTTGATTTTATTACTAAACCTGTTTCTATTTCAGCAGATTATCAACTAATCCAGTTTTATTTTAACTCAGTTCTAGATTCTACGGTTCTGCTATTGGAGAGACCAATGCCCGTATTTTCAACATCGGATAGAGGAGGCACAGTGATTCAACTCGCAGGATACAAATATGTTAAACATAGCGAAAGTGCTATTAAGACCTATTGGGTGTGCAACAAGAAGAGGCGTCACAAGTGTCGCGCTAAACTCTCCACTGTGGGCAACATACTAATAGAACAAAATACACATCACAACCACGACCCAGTACTACTCGTAAAAGCCTCGCAGCATCCTCAGTTCTGAATTTTCTTATATTTTGTGAATTGTAGTTGTTGGATGACGTTTTTTTATTTTTTTATTGTTTTTGTTATTATATTACAGTGCTAAATCTATGGTGTGAGTTTATTTATTAGATAGTACTATTCCAGCACCAATACTGACGACAAGTGTCAATGGCTGGCCTGTCATACAAATCGGCGTGTATCGATTTGTCAAGCGCAGCGGAGAGCAGCCGGGCGCCAAAGTGTAGTGGATGTGCAACAACTGGCCTGCAGGATGCCGCGCCTCCATCTTTACCATCAACAACGAAATCATCACTACGAAAAACCATCATAATCATTAAAATGAATCTTCATCTTTTCTATTTTTAGTTAAGTTTAGTTAGTTTGAATTATTATTTTTGACCCTGAGATTGGATTTTGTGAATTTTAGTTTTTTCTTTGCAAACATCCCAATATGAAAAACAATTAAGTTTGTATGCAAAGTAGGCAGTATTTCCAACATCTCGTCAAGTCAAGCCGGTAATAGAGATCGGCAAGTACCGCTTCAACAAGTATTGGAGGAGCACTGGGCCGAAGAAGCTGTGGGTGTGCAGCAAGTAGAGCTCCTACAGCCCCGCGCTACATCTCTTGAAGACCAGATCATTGAGCATAGTCAATTAGTCACGCACGCTCATATTTATTGAATGTTCTATTTATCTAGAGGGAAGACAGCTTTACTTAAAGAAAGTAATTTCTCGGAAAGAAAAACACAATATTTATCTACAAAAGAATTCTTATTTTGCCATGAAAAGTTTTGTTGTCATATTGGTGTAACCTTACTGCCTACCTAAATGATTTATGTATTTATATTTTATTATTTACAGTGCCAATGATAATCATGTCCCGTTTTGGAAACCCGGTGATGGTGGTTGGCGTCTACCGGTACAACCTGAACAACAAGAGCAAAGGCATGAAGAAGAGCTGGTACTGTTCCAATACCAATGTTAAATGTCGGGCATGCGTGGTCACCATCGATGATAGTCAAATTCAACGATTCCCATAACCAGATATATTTCATGTTTTGGGGCGTGGATTGCATCACGTTAGGTATATAAGTTTTTAGTCTAGTTTTTAGCTTTAGTTATAATAAGTAATTAATAATTATAATATAGTAAATTCACAATACCTAAAATATATGACTCGGGGGAAGAGACGGTATTACAGTTTTAGTCTCGTCTTCTCGTGCACAATGTTGTGCTTCGCTCTAACTGTCTCTTTATTCTATCTATCTTAGTACTTACATTGTGTTTTTTTCTGTTTTAGTACCCATTTTCACCACTTCACGATACGGAAAGCCCGTTATTGAAATCGGCCAGTACCGATTCAACAAAAAGGAAGATCGCAGCAAGGGTCCTAAAGCGGTCTGGGTCTGCAATAAACAGAGGACTGCTGAATGTCGCGCCACCATCACCACCATAGATAACCTTATCATCAAGAGTACCCATGAACATAGCCACGATTAAGTTTGTAACTGGCACTGAGTACAAACACGCGCCGCCGAGCGAGACACACCATCCGCGGGGGAGTCTACTACAAGTTGTGGTGTGAGTGCAAGGCGCGTATAGTGACCACAGCCGAGGGGGTGATGGTGCGCGCGAGCACTGAGCACACACACGCGCCGACGAGACACACCGCCGCGGAGTCTACTACAATTTGTGGTGTGAGTGCAAGGCGCGCATAGTGATTGAAGTAGTCCTGTGCAGAAACAGTCGTGAAAATGTTTAAAAATTAATAAGCTAATAACCTAAAATTACAGAGCATTCGATCTAAAAAAAACTTACTGTAATTTAAATATTTACCATCACCTTCACCTAATCAAACCTAACCGTCACCAAATCGTATATTTTGACAATCCAGCGGCCGCCTGGTTCCAAAGTGATTCTTGCTTTATGTTGCAAACCTAATTCTTTAACTAAGGTTTTTACTTGTTGTTATGTTTGTTTTCAGTCGCCATAGTTCGGAAAGTTTCTGGAAAATCAGTGGCTATATTCAATGGATTTGTTTTCAATTTATGGAGGCATTTCAAGGAATCTGATCACTGGAGGTGCACCTCATATGGACCCAAACTCAGGTGTAAGGCACGCATCCAATTGGTCAGAGACAGTGCGGAATTCATCCGCATGACATCTGAACATAATCACAAACGACCATGCTTTATCATCCGGAATGGTATCTTCTTACGCATAAGGGATAAGGACTAAGATGGTATTAAAAAAAGTTGCAGTTTACTATCAGACTTTTCTTGAGTCTTTATTTTTTTTTCTTTATAGCATTAGATGAACAATGTATTACCCTTTAAAAACGAAAAGTCCACTTTCCTAAAATATCTATTTTCCAAAATGACTACTTTTATCTACCAGTTGAGTAAAAAATTAAGTATCAGGCTGTTTTAAGTTCCTAGTAACAGTTTTAAGTTTTAACTTGTGGTTATGTTTGATTGCAGTCACCATTGCTCGCAAACTGTCTGGAAAATCTGTGGCCATATTCAGAGGATATATTTTCACTCTGTGGAGGAAGAGCAAGCGTACTGATCACTGGAGGTGCACATCATATGGGCCCAAGTTCCGGTGTAAGGCACGCATCCAATTGGTCAGAAACAGTTCGAAAATGATTTGCTTGACATCCGAACATAATCACAACCAACCAAGCTTTGTTGTCCGAAATGGAATTTTTCAGCGCTTTCGGGATACAACTTGATGATACTGTAAAATTAAATTCAATAACATTGAAGTTATTTTTATATTTATTTAGCGGCAGTCACATCGGCAGTATTATTAAGTACACACAATCTGAATATTCCTTTAATATTTGTAATAGGTATATTCTATCATGCTCTTGCATTTACAGTGCAGTGGGTGAAAAAACCATCGGGAAAAAAGCTGGCTTTACTGTTCGGCTATACATACTCCCAGGATGGTAAAAACTCCTGGCGCTGCACCAAGGGCGGAAGCTGCAAGGCTCGCATTGTTCTGGACAAGAACTTACCACCAAACATAGTTAAAGCCAACATAAGGCACAATCACGTACCAAGCAACTTTGTTATCAAAAATGACATTTATATGCGACTGTAATGTAGGTGTAATATACATTGCGGGGAAAGCTTAGAGTAAACGGCTATAATATATATTTTTCGAAATCCTTAGGTGATGGTGTATTTTTTGTCATACTTGAGTACTTTTAAAATTTGGGCATTCAGATCTCGGGAAATGCCTAGGTACTAAAATAAAATTTCACATATTTACAGTTAAATGGATTAAAAATCCAGCTGGAAAACAATTGGCGATAGTGAACGGGTATACCTTCAACAGTGAGCGGATCGGAGGGTACGCGTGGCGCTGCACCACGCGGTCCCGCAGCTGCCGCGCGCGCTTCATAGTCGACGACTACCGGACTGTCAAAACCTCCAACTTCACCCACGACCACCCACCTTCCAGTTACGTCATCAACAACGGAATATTTTATAAGCTTTCAGTTTCCAAAGGAAAACAGAAACGCAAATCATAAAATATAAATATCATATTATGCTTTATTTTGTTGAGTGCTTATTTTTTAATTCTATGTATTTCTGTATTCCTACTTTAATTAAACTAAGATATTAGGTATTTATTATCCTATATTACCTCGGTACATACCAGAGTTGTTCATTCTACCAATGGAACAGATTGTAACAGATATATTTGTTCATCAGTTTCAGATTCAGGCGAAGAAGGAGAGGAAGATTCTGATTCAGATGAAAAAGAAGATTCTGATAAGGAAATAAACATAGATTCCGATTCAGAAGAACAAGATGATTCTAATATAGAAAATAAAGAAGATTCTGGTTCAGGAAACAAAGAGGATTCTGGTTCAGAAAAAAAAGAAGGTTCAGAATCAGAAAAAAAAGAAGTTTCTGAATCTCATCATTCAGTATTTTATCCGGCAATAGACGAAACTGCGTCAGAAGTTCCTCTGACAACAATTCAATGGGTGAAGAGTGAAAACGGGAAAACATTGGCGTTCGTCAACGGGTACACGTTCAGCAGAAACAGCCGCTTCTCCTGGTACTGCACGAGCCGGAACGCGCGAGGAGGATGCAAGGCGCGCCTAGTTGTCAGTCCGAAGGAAGCGAAAGTACTAACCAACCTGCAACACAGTCATCGACCTACCTTCGCTTATGAAATCAGAAATGGCATTCTTATGAGGAAATCTTATAAATGTAAAGTTCCGTTAAAAACAAAGAAAAAAGGAAGCAAGCTCATATTAACATTGAATTCACGTTCCTAATAAATCATCATGTTATCATCATCATCATCATTATAAAAAAACCGGCCAAGAGCGTGTCAGACACGCCCATAAATAGGGTTTCGTAGTCAACGTTTAAATATCAGGTTATCAGCGTTACAAAGTTAATTTTGTTGCTGGTTTGTTTGCAGCTGTATGATTACCAACCGCAAATAGAAAAACTTTTTTTATTCTGAAATCTTTTGTGGTACAGTATCCGTTATAGTTTTCATGGTAACTTCAGATTGACAAGTATATTCCATATTATTTTCTTATTTTTAGCGTTTATACTTTAGGAGTTATAGCTGGAACAAATTATGGTTCAAAAACGCCCCTTTTAAAGGAAAATATCTCGAGACAGAAACATTTTAGTGACTTTGTTTCAAAGAAACCTCCCCTTAGTTTTAAAAGACCTATTCAACAATACCCTACTCAATATTACAGGAGAAAAAAAAAATTTTTGTCCCCCTTTCACTTGTATAGGAAAATAATTAAAATAATTTTTTCTCAACATTTCTAAATTTGGGTCAAGACGATCTATCTTCACACCAAATTTGATGTCGATAGCTCTAAAACTGACGGAGTTATGAGGGCGCGGCATACAGACAGACAGACTTGACGAAACTATAAGGGTTTCTAGTAGACTACGAAACCCAAAAAATATTCGAATTTAAAAATATAATTCAAAACTTTAATTTAATTTGTTTAACCCTCAACACACCACGTTGTACAAAGTCTGTACAGTCCATTGCCACTCAGATAACTTTGGACCGTTCCTTCGCTGCGCGCAATAAGGTCACAACGGTTCAACTGAAGCTGTATCAATGTGACCGTAACGAAGCGCTGTGTCGCGCTCAGACCTAAGGTTGCACATTTTATTATAAAGGTTTTGTAAATTATGTTTTATTTTATATATTTTTTATTATTATTTTAAACATGGCCAAGATACTTTGTTATACCTACAGAACTCTTGGTTAAAAGGAACGTACGTACTTTTCCTAACACCCTGTTTATTTAATCATAGATACTTTTATTTTGACTAAATGACTTGTTATTTACTTAGTTATTGTCATACCTAAATAATTCAGTCATTTTAGTGATTGTCTGCTGATGTAAATTGTGGAGCTAGGAGATCCATAGCAAAGGTTCACCTGGTTTAGAGTACTATCATTAGATTAGTCTTTTCCATTTATTAATAGTTTCATTTACCTATTAAGTCTAATCTAATAAATAGGGTTACATTTTAATTAAATACAGAAAGTGATCGAATCGAATATGAAATAAATTTGGACCTTCCTACAAAAATGTTGAAGAAGTGTGTCACCTAGGTATGGGAGGTCCAATTTTTTTTTCATAATTCCAAGAAATGTTTCTATTAAGAGTAGTTCAGTTTCGTCAGTAGAACACATTCTTGAGAGATTTGTGCTTAATTTAATGTAACCTAATATTAGGATGCCTCAAAACTTTTTTTTGTGGGGTTCACTACGATTCGCTTTTAATACTATGAAAATAATCGTATAGGTATTTTTTCTTTTTAAATTTAAGTAACATTTAGAGGTCGCTACTGGTCATCAAAGTTTTGAAAAATACCTATACTCTATTTTATGCAATATGATACTCTGATCTAAAAATTTCACTACATGTTATCTAAGCACACCGCAAGTATATTAATAAACTGCGTACAAGTACTCAGCATCTTCAATCATTCGGCTATTATTGTGACTGTGGTGCATTATTTCATCAACAGCGGAGCTACAGCGCGAAAAAAAATCAGATTCGGTTATTTTTTTTTTAGTTCCAATGCAATACCTTACATTTGAAAATGCGGTAGCGACCCCTAAAACCTATTCAAAAAATCCTGCATAAGTTTTTAGTGCTATAGGAACTATTGAAAAGGTGCCCGGTAAAATAAAGAAAATATTTTTTTTTCATACAAATTAGAAGCACCGTTATCACATAATTTTGACAGTTTAGTGATTGTCTACTGATGTCAGAATGGTGAAGTACGGAGCCCTTTCAATTAAATAACCATTTTAATGTAAACATTATAAAAAAACGTTTGAAACTTAATAAGCGGATTTTTTTTTTTTTTTTACTTCTATCATGTACCTAGTTAACGTTCTGACCCACGTCTGCTCGTAAGCCGGGACAGACGTGTTAACCGTTACACCTAGGTAGGCTCTACTAGGGGTGGCGAAATTGTGAACTACTTACTTCGTTCGCTTTTATAATATAATAGCTAAGTTTATTATTTAAGAGATATGCTTGTGTAAAGTGTGTAAGGCGTCAGAAAATGACCATATTATAATTTTTGTAAAATGTTCAATTAATAAAAAAAAATCTCGTCAAACAAGACTTTTTATTCAATAGGATTCGGGTTTTGTTTAGAAAATTATTACTTGGATAAATTGTGATTGAAACAGCCTACCTAATAATCAGGATCTGAAATGTCCATGACCAATACTATGAAACATACCATTTGATTTTTAATGCGTTTTGTTATAATGTTATGACATTAAATATATCTAGATGTAGGTAGATTTGAATAAGACGGTAATTACTTTCAGTGCAGTGGGTGATGAACTCTGCTGGAAAGCAACTAGCGCTGGTCAATGGGTATTCCTATTATCACAAAAGGAAAGCATCTTCCACCACCTAGTTCTGGAGCTGCACGAGCGGTCGGAATTGTAAAGCGCGCTTCATTCTGGACAACCAGACCATGCTCACCTGCAACCAAGAGCACAATCATAGCCCTCCGAAATATATTATCAAACATGGCTTATACATAAAAATCTAAATCCCCTTTGTGTTAGTTTTTTTTTTGTTTATCAGACTGACGAAAAACATAATTATTTATTTGGAAATCGTTTTAATGTTTAAAATCTGATATTATTATTGTCTTTAATTTAATTTTGGTAATAATGTTATTTCAATTTAGAAAATTTTTGCGGATTGTTTTTTCGTATATTTTTTACTAGTAGATCTGAATAAAATTTTGACTTAACTACTTATGATTTGCACAACAAAGGGAGGGGGGGGGTCTTTTTTCATCCCGTTCGTGTTGTGGATAGTTGTTCCTTTTTAATTTAGTTTGTTTTAATTTAAGCTACTAGTTTAATTTCTCATAGTTCAGTAGTACCTAATCTAAGACATAATTGGATTGAACCTACAGATACGAATACGGAATCCAGTACGAGCACGTTCGCAGTCCCTCTGCACAGCATTGAGTGGGTGAAGAGCGAGAACGGGAGGAAGCTGGCGCTGGTCGACGGGTACACGTTCAGCAGCAATGGCGCCCACAGCCGCAACTCCTGGCGCTGCACGCGGCGCGGCGGCTGCAAGGCGCGCTTCGTGCTCCACAAGGACGGCAAAACCATGGTCAAGTTCAATTTGGAGCACAATCATGCCACAAGCAACAAGTACCTGTATCAAAATATGCGTTTATGTTAATTTTGTTTATCAATTGAAAAATATAGCTTTTTTGTTATATTGTGGAAATAAGAATCAATTTTTGTTGACAAAATTTTCTGTATTGTATTTTTGCCGCAATGTTGTTTCGTTGTGTTAGTCAACACGAATCTTATCTTTCACTTCAGTACCTCTACGCGGTAAAGATTATTGTATTTCGAAAGATTTTTATATATTGCAGTGATCCTTCTGGCCAAGTCTCGTTACACGGGTAAGCACATCATCATGTACAACGACTACACGTACTACTGCAAGAAACAATGCAAGAAGAGCAAACTGTTCGACTGGTACTGCTCCACTCACAACTACAAGGGATGCAACGCTAAACTGAAACTTAGCGAGAACTTCGCGGTCATGGGAGAGACGGGCGAGCACACGCACCCGCCTGCCGAGTATTGTATGATGGGCAGTACATTAAGATTTAGTGTTATGTTTTAGTTTCTACTTTCTTTTGTCTTTTTTCCTATTCTATCATTGTTTTAAGCAATGTCATCTGACCGTTGCATCTGACTACTGTTTAGTGATTTCATGTGTTCTAGATCTTACTGTTATACTTATTACTTAACGTTTTTTTAGACTTCGAGTTGGTGCCCCTCTCCACAGGCAAGTATCTGTTGCGTGATTGCGTGTCGGTGACAACACGTTCAGCACTAATGACAAGGACCTCTCCGGAAAAAGCACGTGGTACTGCTCGAAGAGGATCAGACGCAAGTGTCGTGCTAGCATCAAAATGCTCGGACAAGATATCGTCCATATCAACGGAGACCATTCGCATTAGCCCGGTTTATTTAGTGGATACTTAAATGGGGAAGCATCATACAGCTCTTCTCGCATAGCTTCCTTCTTAATAAATTACTATTTAATAGGTACTCAATATCATTATAAGGTCGTATATAGAATTCAGGTTTGGATTAAAGCTTCATCTATCATCAGAAAACTGTATCTCATAAACCGTGATAGATAGAGAGTTGAATTTTTTACATAATATGTCGTATTTCTGTAGTCGCTATGACAACAAATACAAAAAATTAAAATAAAAAAATTATAAGCGGGCTAAGTATTTCTTTTGGAAATTAATGAGCGACTTTCCCGCGGTAAAAGTATCCTTGATGTTGACCAGGGCTAGTAACTACATATCACAAAAAGCTTCATCAATATCTTTTACTTCTTTTCTTCTTAACCAAACAAACATCGTCAGAATTCGACAATAAATGTCGATGCAAGTTTTCTGAAACGCGCTATCGTTTTGTTTTTTGCAAACTATAAAGAGTTGCTTTACACTGACCTTTTACATTTTAATTATTGTGTATAGAGAATAGATTTCAGAATTTGTTAGTAATTGAAATATTGTATTTGTTTAAATATTTGTTTTTTTTTAGATGATGCATTTACTTATGTTACATCACAGCGAGGTAAAAGACTGCTGAAGGTTGGTTCATATAAATTCTGCATTCAGTCAACTTCTGGCATAAAGACCCGGTGGATTTGTTCCACTCACAACAACAGAGGATGCCGAGCTGTCATACACACTGTTGGGGATGATATTATTAAAATCAACAATTTGCATAATCACTAGTAGTTTTTCAGTAGGTACATGTTTGATAATATAATGTACCTACCTGTGTGTGAAAGATCATCATTATTATTGGATTTTATTTGCCCTACGTTCCGAGCTTTTTGCTAAAAGTTGCAAAAATAAAATACAAAATGTTATAAATTTAGAAATTTGTTTAATACATTTAGATGAAGGTAAAGACTGCTGAAGGTATAAATATAAGTGTTGAATAAATAAATACTTACTTTTTGCTTTTTACAGATGATTCGTGTACTTATGTTACATCACAGCGAGGTAAAACACTGCTGAAGGTTGGTTCATATACGTTCTGCATAAAGTCAACCTCTGGCATAAAAACCCGGTGGATTTGTTCCACCCACAACAACAAAGGATGCTAACTACCTTTTGTTATTTTAAAAATAAGCACTAACTTATTAAAATGGCTTTATTTTAACACGACAACAATAAAACTATATTTACGAATTTAAAGTGTATTTATTATTGGGATTTAATGTATTTGTTGTAGTTAGTCCTTTTAACTATTTTTGGGAGAAGTCCCACCTTAAGTTTGCCTCCAGAATAAAGACACTTGTTCCACTCACAACAACCACAGTTCATACCGATAGTCAATGTTATTGATTTATTATATGTAATTGTTATTAAGTATATTAGTCTAGTCCTACTGCTGGCCAAAAGCCTCTCCTGTTTTCGATATAATGTAGGTAATTATTTGATTATAAGAATAAATGACTGTAGTTATGTTATAATTTTGTTTAACTATTTGATTGCTGTTCGCAAGCATTCATCGTATTTGTAAATTGTGTTGCAGATCCTCAAAGCTCAGTGCAGTGGGTAAAGAACTACGCAGGCAAGCTGATCGCTGTAATCGACGGGTACACGTACCGCGTGAAGGCTCAGGGGAGCAAGGTGTGGCGCTGCTCCAGAAACAACATCTGCAAAGCTAACTTCACTGTCGACGACAACTTCACCATCACCAAACACAAATTCACCCACAACCACGATGCAAAGAAATACATGATAAGGAATGGAGTTTATTTCAAGATCTGATTTGAAATACTTGGAAGCAGAAAAATCATTTTACCCTGAATAACATCTTCTAGATGAAATAATCGATGTATCTTATAGATTAGAACTACAAAGATATTTATCTGCAGTATGTGTGTGTATTCTATCTAAGTATTAATTAAACCCAATATTTCAAACGGTTAGATTATAAATGTAATATTTACGCTCTTTAAGATCATAATTTTAACTATTTGCTAGACTAGGTGTACGAGTATAATACGCGTTTGTTCATCCTTTTAGGCCTCAGAATATATTATAGATTATATTGGTATATTGGTACCTAGGTATATTTCCCATTTTGACAAAAAATCTACTGTGTCATTACAAAAAAGTTCGACATGGTTTGAGTAGCTTGAAAACGTCAAATCGTACACCACTTGTTTTTACAACTATAATTTGTTAAACTGATTGTTTTTACAACTGCAATGTTTTTAAGACAGTTGCGTTATTCCATAGCAAAAAGACATTCTTCCGAGGCAATTTGTTTTTAATTTTATTCGAAATCGTAGGAAAAGATTAGTACCTAGTATTAGCAGTAAAGTAAATCAATAGGTACTTTTGCTTTGAATTTAGTTTCATAAGATAAACGCATTGTTGTTATGTAGAAATATTGTTTTGTTGTAGTAGAAACATAAGTATAGATATAACTCGTAAATGTATATCTCATCCAACTCAGTTATAGGTACATATAATAAAATATGCACCTCATGCAATTTTATACCGTCACTGCGGGTTACTTTGGCCAAAAATTACCTAACTTTTTACAAATTGCTTTGTAGTTTTTTATTCGTTGCAGATTTTTATTAGTTTTGAAAATTAGTTTTATGCAATATTATGTTTGGACACACTGTCGTGGAAAATGGGACCTTGAATCATTCATATGTTTTTATATTAATTTTTTTATTTTGGGCCAATGTTAGCATTAGGGGCGGGTTACTTTGGCCCAAGATTTTTGAACCCTTTTTTATCTTGTAAATCTGTTAAGAAATAAATAAAGTAACACTCTTAAAATATAGTATACTAAAATGAAAAAACAAGGTGGTTACAAAATCAAGTGTATTTTAAAGTAAATGACAAAAAATCATCAATTTTCAGAAGTTACACTGATTCTTCTAGTAGAAATTGTGGAGCCTTAAAAATGACATTCTGTGCTAAGCTACTCCTTTCACGCTCAAATGTATCCGTCAACTCCAATTTCAACAGGTCTACTTTTTTTTATATGGCAACGTTGTATTGCCAAAGTTACCCGCAAAACCGGGCCAAAGTTTGGCGCTATTTTAACCCTAGAGTGGGCGCGCTATGAGCATTTTGCCGCCGACGGTACAATTTTTTAATTATTTTCTGAACTATACACTTGCCAAGCTTAAACTCTTGAGTAGCTGCCCCTCTGCATTTGCCCTTCCTGTGTCACAAAAATCCACAGGATCTGTACGCAGGCGGCCGCAGGACGAAGCATTTTGTCAACAGGGTGTGTCGCGAGGCGGCAAATTGCTAAGCACACGCCCACTTACGTAACAATTTTTATATCAATTTTGTAAATGTTTTATGTTGAAAAGCACGTAAAACATGTTTTAATTATATTTAAAATATTTTTTAAAAGCTAATTAATTGGTTTGTCTCACATGAAGACCAAACTTTTAACTTCACGAAGGGAAGTGATATGCATGGTATCTGGGTGCTTCTTCGAAATCGCGTTCTTCGGCTGATTCCCGTAGTCGTTTTCATTTTTCAATTTATGATGTAATGTTACACTGTATGTCAAATTATAGAACGAAAAAAAGGTATATTTGACAGAGGCACTCATTTCAAATTAAAGATATTCGAAATATTGACATTATAAAATTTACTGCCTACGGGAATCAGATTTAGGAATACAGGAATCAGAAATATGATTATTCAATATGACAAACCATTAATAAACTTAAAATATATTTATTTTTCTACTTATTTATTGCACTTTAATGTCACCGCTAGATTACTTAGGTGTTCTGGTTTAGGCACATAATGTCTCCTTCGCAGAATGTCGCTGTAGCAAAATGTTTCTCGGCGTAATGTTCTAATACAAGTTATATGATATTATCAATATAGTAAAGTACGTAGGTAGCTAGGTAAGCAGGTAGGCAAGAAAATAGGTTGATAAGTACTTAGGTAGGTAGCATTCAGACGCATAATGTCCCTTTTGCAGTACTTTGCAGTCGTAAAATGTCCCTGTCACGTAAAATACCATTTTTATGTAATATTATAATATCAGTAGGTAAATAATGTCATAAAGTAGGTAGTTGAGCAGTAGGCAGGTAGATAGGTAAGTTAGTAGGTAGGTAGGTAACCAGCTAAGTACTTAGGTGAAGGTAAGTAAGTAGGTAGGTAACTTGGAAAATACCTACACATAAAACTACTAGTAGGGCTCTGACATGGTTGTGTAACGACCGCCGTGTAAGAAATCAAACACAACAACTAGGATTTATGATTTGGCGTGCCCTTTGAAGTACTAATCACTGATTCCCGTGTCAAGAAGTACACGGTAATCAGTGTGACGGAAGTCAGAAAAATTCGAAAAATTGAGATTACCTCGAACCTTTTGCGTCTCACACAATAGTATTAACATATAAGGTAGTAAACCTAAAGAGCTTTAAATTAAGTATAATGGGTCCATTTCGTGACTTATACTTTAATTTAAAATCGACAAACGGGAATCAGTTTTAAGTGAAACCAAATGCACGGGAATCAGATTCTTGGCCTCGTAGTGGGGTGATGCTGCACGAGCGGCACGTTCTGCTTCCCATGGCACTTGGAGCACTCCTAGGGGATAGCTATGGTGGATAGACCACACCTTCAGGGTGGTTTAATAGGAAGTTTTTTGCGGTTTAATGACGTTACACGGGAATCAGTTCTAGGTACCGGACATTTTTAAAATGATTTATAGAACAAAATGGACCTTAATTACACGTATGAAATATTTTTTTCCCGAATCATTGTACATCTGTTAAGTTAAAAAAAAAACAGTTTATGTAGATAAATCATACAGTAAAAAACATATAAGCCGTTTTGTATCAAATTTTGGGGCGCGGACACGTTACGGGAATCAGATTTCAGCAGTTTGAATTTTTTTTTAACTGTCTTGTTTAACTAACATACAAAAGTTTCATTGTGTCCCAGTTAGATACAAGTATGAACTATTTATAAAAAAATAAACTTTACCTAAGTTTTTAAAAAAAAGGTGTGTTTTGTTCCCGGACAACGAAAATTTAGGCTTCGAAGAAGCACCCATCTATACCCTGCTAAGAAAAATAGGGCTAAAACAGGGTGTAACGTTTGCTCATAATTACTGTGCAATGAACATTGCCTGAATATGTGTTAATATTTTTTTGCCCAGAAATATAATGTAGATCTCGAAAACATAAAAGATTCGTCATGTTTTTGGAATTTATGTGATCTATATCCATTTAGATTACCAATGTCCCAAAAAACTGACAATTATTGCCAAAGTTGGTCAAAAGCCGAAATTTGCATATGAGTATTATTATTTTTTTAAAGTTTAGTGTCTATTTAATTCAAATAAAGCATAATAAATAAAAAATATTTAATATTATCTAAAAAAAATATAAAATTATCACGGGCGGCAACATGCTCACACGCGCCCACTCGCGTTATATGGAATAACGGCCCACTCTAGTTAAATTGCCAGTATTACGGACAAACACACGATCAAAGGGTACGTTTTTACATTTAAAATACTCGTAATTAAATATCTAACCCGTACAAATGCAAATCATAATGATATCTTACCTATTACTTGAGCTCTGAAAGAAAGTTTTGCAGCGTCGAAAAACTTGCTCGCGCACTTGTCTGCAGTTATGGCCTCACTGACCAAATAAGAGCACGTTTTCACGGCTAAATCCACATTCACAAGTGTATAATGCTATCTAACATTTCCGGGTAGAGCTATCATCTTATATTTGATAGTTTAGTAATGGCGTAAATTCAAATCTTTTTCCCGGTTTTGGCCAAAGTTACCCCCTAGGGCGAAAGACTAGCTGCTGCATATTAAATTCATATTCAATTAAACAATGTGTTGCTTGGCAGTTGGTCCTTAGACGTAAACAACAGTAAAAAAAACATAAATAATTTCTGCGAAAATATAACTGAAATATATATTAACTGTTTATATCTTTGCAGTTGAGTTTGTAACATCAAGGCGCGGGCGGATGATGCTCAAGTTGGAAGAGTACACGTACACGTTAGACAGGAGAACGGGAGACAAAACCAGGTGGAGATGCTCTTCAACGAAAGGATGTCGTGGTTCAGTTACTGCTCTCGGTACAGACGTTATAAAAATGAACAGTGAACACAACCACTCACCGCGGCAGCTACGAGATATACGAACTGATAAAGACTGATTTAAAAATCAAAAATTGATGTGAAAAAATGTGAGAGTTGCCATGACCTACCTAATAAAACGACGGTTGCTACCTGTCTAATCATCTAATCTAAACATCTAATAAAATCGTAACTGGCCGGGGTAACAGGAACCTCTTATAGATTTCAGAAAACACCTCTATACCGCGTTTTAGAAAACCTCATCTCCATAGAAAAGCGACATCTATAGAAAAATATTTTACCCCAAATCATTTGTTCGCGATAATCTTCGAAAATATAGTACGTGTGTACATTAGACTCTTTGTGGTGTGTAGCTACTAGCCCTGGTCAACACCTAGGATACTTTTTACCGCGGGAAAAACGCTTATTCCTACGTGAAATACGATTAAAATATTGTTCTGTGGCTGTCAAAAAGGAGAAACCTCTTTTCAAAACCTCTATATTTTTTATTGTTTTTGATTGATTTTGACAAATTGAAAAGACATCAGTTTTGACGTTCATTGCCAAACACCAGTTTTATTTACATGTCTTCAGTGAGAGTACCTATAGTATTCTTTGCATGTCTTTATTTGATAAAAATATCGTATTGAAATACTTTGTTATGCAACAATAAATCCTAATTGTAAGTAAATTACACTCATCTTCTATACATATAATAAAGTTGTAGAGGGTCGAAAGTCTGTACATAGAAGATTTTCGAAAAAAACTGTTTGGTGATACTTAAAATTGATAACAGAACACGTTTCAGCAATTTTTAGATTTTTTTTCTGTTTAGATGTTTATCTGTTTATTTGTTTATTTGTTTATCTGTTTGTATGTGAAAGCATCACGCAAAAACGACTGAACCGATTTTGATGCAAATTGTACCAAAATGTCAGGAAAATTACCGACCAGGTTATAGGCTAAAAAAAATTAAGTTTGCACGTAAATCGATATTGCGTGCGTTGCGTGCGGTAGAGGAATAAGTTACTACAAGATGTAAAAAAAAACTACTCAAACTATTCCAAGGGGTGAACCAGTCCATGAAACTGAACAACTTTCCCCAAGGAACATAGGTCGAATAATGAAAAAAAAATTCCTTCCCTTCCCTACAAATTTAACTTGGTCGGCTATCGAGACGGCTCGAGCATTTTGTATAGGAGGTCCAATTATTTTTTCCTACAGTAGGTAAAAAAATAACTGCACGTATTTTACGACTAAACCAGTCCATGAAACTGAACAACTTTTCCTAAGAAACATAGGTCGAAATACGAATAAAAATTTGGCCCTCCCATTCAAAATGAACCGGCCGGCCAGAACATTTTGTATAGGAGGTCCAAATTCTTTTTTCATATTTCGACCTATGTTCCCTGGGGAAAGTTGTTCAGTTTCATGGACTGGTTCATTCCTTAAAATATTTGCAGTAATTTTTTTACTCCTTATACAGGGTGTTAGGGACGACGGTGTGACGAAAACTTTGCTGGCATGATCAGACCATCAAACTGAAGAACTTTTACTATGGACCCAATGGTGGGAAACGAAAAAAATTTTACAACCTCCCATCCAAAGTCAGTCAGCTGATCGTAAATTTTGTATGGGAGGTCAGAATTTTTTTTTCGTTTTCCACCATTGGCTCCATAGTGAAAGTTGTTCAGTTTGATGGTCTGAGCACGCCTGCAAAGTTTTCGTTACACCGTCCCTAACACCCCGTATTTTGAACTACCTATGTTTCTTGAGGAAAGTTGTTTTCATCCTATCTATTCGAAAAGAACGCGCCGCAAAGTTCTTTTATTTGCACTTTTTAAATAAAGAACTAAACAAATGCGAATAAAACTACTTTGAATTTAGAACATCTTGATGTTCAGTCAGCGCCAAAGAAATAGAACGCAAATATTGTTCGAATAAAGGCTGTATGGGACGACGGCCCACACTCGCGCGTCCCCAATAGAACTAAAAAAAAGATACGCGCGAATGACGAGTCCCTACAATGTACAACATAGTATTGTACACCATAATACTGGCCGTCAGAGTAATGTACGACGTGATGAAGCACGACATGATGGATGGAATCAAAACAATGTCGCCATCCATCACCCCGTACCGAAAGTGTACGGGGGTGGATTGCACGACATGATGGATGGAGACATCACGTGTTGTGGAAGAATAGTGATGTGACTAGATCGATAATATTATATGCATTTCGAACTTAATCGATATTGTTTTTACATTAAATATATTCTTTAGTAAGCTTGGTCACTCACTTCGTTCGCTCCAGGGGGTCACTGTTCTAACCTAACCTAACCTACTGTGTCGGATTTGGGTTAAATGTGTTTTTTCAATACGCTGCCGTGCGTTAACCTGCTGTGCATTGAGTATGTCGTGCATTGTGGTTCCCCCGAATGACAGTCCGTAATTTTCACCAAAAATTACACGTATGTTAGAATTTTATTTAACTTTTTGAAAAATTAGTTTAAGTGACAGTGAAAGTATAACATTGCAATAAAATATGAGGCGCCTTTTATTTTCTCATAGAGGGTGATGAAAAGTAGAGTGAATTACTCGGGCGCAAAATATATTTTGGCTTCGGGAATTCTACTCTAGAATCCCTTACTTCGCTCTGAATTCAAAAAAGTGCCCTCGCCGTAGAAGTGTTGTTTTGCGCCCTTATGGTATCTACTAAAAGTTTCTTGAACTGGTTCACCCCTTGCAATATTTGCAGTTTTTTTTACTCCCATATTGGAGTCGAGATTCGAACACGTACCAACATAATAGTAAAGCAAAATAAAAAACCAGCCAAGAGCGTGTCAGACACGCCCACAAATAGGGTTTGTAGTCAATGTTAAATATCAGCGTTACGAAGTTACCTAATTTCGTTGCTGGTTTGTTTGCAGTAGTAAGTATGCTTACGAACCACAAATTAAAAACTTTTATTTTTCTTAAAACTTGCGTGGATACAGTATCCGATATAGTTTTTATGGTAACTTCAGACTAAGAACTATTTCTTTTTTCAAATATTTACTTCTAGGAAGAGAAAACTCCCCATAAAAGCAAATACTTCGAGGCAGAATCACGTTTGTGATTTTTTTAAAAAAAACCTCGCCTTAATTTTTAAAGATCTATTTAACGATACCCTACTTAATATAGCAAATGGTTTTATATCCTCCTTTCACATGTACCTACGCCAAAAAATAAAAACATTTTTTTCCCAACATTCTAAATTTGTGTCAAGCAACACGATCTATCTTCACATCAAAGATGTCGATCGATTGAAAAGGACGAAGTTATGAGGGCGGGGCATACAGTTAGTTTGTGTCTTAAATGGGTAGGTGGATTTGCTGGCGATAGTACAGAAATCTGTATGTACATGTATTAAAACTGTTACAGGTCGGTGTCAAGTACCCTGCAATAGTTTTCAAAGAACATTTAGATAGCGTGTCTTAGAAACAGCTACAAAAAAATATGTACAGCTTGATGGGCCGCTCCTGCAGGCCTATTACTTTTGGTAGGTAGGTACCTAAATAAATAAAAAGTATACATACCTATTACCTACACAACTATTTAATAAGAAAACAAAAACAGAAGTGAAATAAGTAAGTAGAAGAAATAGAAAGAAACAAGCATCCTTCGACATGGGTCAACTCGGATTTGCTCCTTCACATAAAAATAATAAAAGAACACCGGTGTTGGTACTGTAGCCAACTACCTATATCATCAAGATGTACCTAACTCAGGCGCTCAGACTTTGAAACAGGAGGGATCGAAGTGGGCTTTCCCCTTCAAAGTCAAGTAACAAACTCACATCGGCGGTAGTCTGGGGTTTCTCCAGGTTATTCCATCATCATCGTCATCACCATTATCTTTGCATGCTTTATCGTACAAATCACGCATAAAATAATAACCATGAGACAAACATCGAAAATGAAAACGTACCATTAGATATGTGTAAAAATTGTGCATGAATCACTCAAAAATTAAGCGATGTTTTTAGATGTTTGGTATGGTGGAAGATAAACGTTCTGATCATATTTTATGATTAGTGAGAACCTTTATCAGCACTGGAGGTACTCTCTGTCTACCTATGTGACGGAACACCATGAACTCGGCAAAATATTAAAGAGCGCCACACACCGGGCCCGTATGCGTGACGTGCACGTTATCACGCGCATAGAGATGACGTTGTATCGTCTGGGATTGTATGAGGCACCGCACACCGTGCTACTCGCGTGATTACGTGCACGCATACATAGGCAGGCCTCTCATACAATCCCATACGATACAACGTCATCTCTACGCGCGTGATGACGTGCACATCAAGCATACGCGCCCTGTATGTGGCGCCCTTAAGAGATACGAAAATGTCTGTATTGAAAAATTTGTTTAGCATGATGTGCCGCTTCTGTCGGCTCAGAAACTTCTCTTGGCGAAACGAAGTTCGCGGGCACCAGCTAGTACCAAATAAATATAGCCATACCAACCTACATTTTTGGAAAAAGATTGTCTAAAATTGAACTAGCGGCTCGCCCAGCGGTTGCACCCGCTTCAACTTATTTTCTCACCATGTATTATACTAATAAACCTTGTTCTTGAATTCACTCTATTTATTAAAAAACCCGCATCAAAATCCATTTCATTGTTTAGGAGGAGTCAGCGGTGTCCACGATAGAGAAACACAAAATGCGATTCTTTTATACTATATTGATTGCAATAGCGACACATTTCCATTCTTACTTCCATTCGTTACAGTGGAATACGTGATGTCAAAGTTTGGGAATGCATTGCTGAAGGTCGGGGCGTACACGTTCTCCTGTCGTTCGAGGACTGGACTGAAGACCAGGTTGCGGCGCGCTAGTCCAAACCATTGAAAACGTCATCGTTTAAGTTAATAATGATCACACACACTGAGAAAACGTTGGGTACAGTGAATAATCGAAACAATTAAAACAAAATAATCAATACATTTATTAGTATTTTTTTATTTACGAAAATACCTAGGTAATACAACAAAAACATTTATCAGCTTTAAAATAAACTAATGTTCAAACAAATGTTTTTACACCACACCTATCAACCCAATTTAATTATCCTTACATCTGATTTTTTTTTAACCAGGAATAATAAGACCCTATGATAACATTTCCTCGTATTTTTAGATCTTATACCAATATTCGTAGAATCAAATAAAGGAAACAGACTGCTGATGCTGGACGGGCATCGGTACCGGCAGAAGCGAGACTCGCGCATTGTGGGCAAGGACCGCGTCCGGTGGGTCTGCTCCAGGAGCGAGCGGTTCAAGTGCACGGCCAAACTGGTCACCACTGGACAAGACCGCGTCGTCTGCCACGACACCGCACACAACCATCCATTGAAGACAGAACGCAAGAAAAGGAAGAAGAAAAAAATTACGATAGATATAATCTGAATTTATGTTAATCTTAATGATACACCTATTAGAATTATAATCAACTGCAATGGTATTTATATTTCTGTATGATCATCTGTAAATCTTCGGCGTGTAATTAATGTCTAGTGAGTTGCTCTCTTCCAACGGTTTACTATTAAATAAACTTTATCTACTTCTAGGGCTAAAGTTCGAGTTCATTCAGGAGCGAGAGAATAAGCGGGCAGTCCTGGTGCTGCAGGGTTATACATTCCGGCAGACCACCTCTGACACCCGATACTGGCATTGTGCCCAGAAGCTGAAGAAGCGTTGCAGCGCGAGGCTTCGCTTTGACCTGAGCGGCAACCTGAAGCTCTACCACCACAACCACAACCACCAGCCGGACCGGCAAATGTTGCCGAGGCAGTATGGCCATGCCCATCCTATTGGTAAGTGTAAAGTCGATGTTAATTTATCTTTTATTTGCACAACTAGGTATTACTAATTACAATAAAATAAATTTTAATGGATTTGAGTTGCGTTTATTTTGGATTTTTAAATTACTCACTATTCGGACACTTTTCAGTGCCCCTGATCATGGATATTGTTTCGTTGTAATAAAGTCGATGTTAATAAGTAATATAATAACGTATCCACAATGTAAAGGATGGTATTGATTTACGTTTTCTTTCTTTTCAGCAACTCCAAACGATGCATCTTTGACCGTAGATGGATATCACTACACAATACTAACGCAGACAGGCAAAGGCAAAAAACGAAAATCCTTTTGGAGATGCGCTATGGCAGATATTGTCGGGTGCCAGGCGACCGTGGTCACCACGGGGGACAGGATGAAGATAGGCCTCGACCCTCACAACCACACCGCTCTATCAGCCGTCACTGGCTCGTGTTAACAGCAAAGCAAAAAGGAGGGTTATGATTTTGACCTGTATGTATGTATGTTTGTTGTATGTATGTATGTGGCATTAATTTCGTCTGTTCCCTCGTAACTCCCGAACTACGTATCCAAATTCAACAAATGAGGTATCAATGGAAGCGTCTGAACAGTCTGGTGGTTATAGGCTATATAATGTCAAAATAAATTTAATATGGCGCCCTCTATAGGGTGTAAAGTAACGAAGAAAATATTTATTTTCTAGTACTGCTATCGAGTTGGGTATCAAACGAAAGGGTTTAGATAGCACAATACAGAAATAGATATATTATATCTCGAAAACGTAGATTTTCTCAGATAATGATTTCGGAATAAAGATAAGGTATCGAACTACCACTATTGGCAAACATTTAATATTCGAGCTTATTTGACTCGGACTTGTCATATTGTTGATAATAAAATTTATTTGACATGTAAGCATAGCTGATACATAAAATTTCTATAGCAAACCCGTGTGTATAGTTACTGAATTAGTACGTATATGTCGCAGCCAACTGGTTAAAAACGCTGTGTAATTAAACAACTAGTTCTTTAATCAAACGCCGCCATCTAACCAAACAACTAGTTCACTGGCTGAATTTTGAAGCATTCCAAACGTTCAACACAGCAGCGGACCAAAAACCCGCTGTTTAATTGAATAAGTACGTTTTATCGCCACTACGGCGCTAGAGTCGGTTTGTTTACAAGATGGCGTCAGCGGCACAAAAATTAAGACCGTATTTTGTTATTTTATGTTAAATAATTAGTAATGAGCATAATCAGTGCTGTTTTATGGTTATAAGTGATAGAGGCGCCTACGGGGGAAACGCCTGAACAAAAATTCAAACAGTTGTTTGAAGAAATTCTGCGAAATTAAGAAATCCAACATCAAGGTAATTTTGTTGTTATTACGCGAATATTAAGCCATTAAATGTTTATTAAACTGTCACAAACCTAATAAAACATGGGTAATTCGTTACTTAATCATTCAATTTGCAGTATTTTCGATGAAAATAGAGTGATGTGAACGTAGGTAAGGTACTTACAAAGTATAAAGCCCTATACAAACTGCAGCGGGATTCGGATGGGTACTTGGGTAGCTTGGTGGAACTCAATCGCTTGACAATATGTAGGTACCAGTCACAATACCGCGTATCCACGTACAGAGCCGGTTCCGCTCCGGTTTGCTTAGCTCATGCTCGGGGCAAGACTGTAGGGGAGACTGGGGTTGGAGTGCACTAAGGGGCGGCCATACAAATGACACTTTTTTTAAAAAAAATCTTAGTTATAGTGGTTTTACTGGTTGAGTTGTTTGAAAGGAGGCTGCCTGTAAAAAGAAAAAAATTGACCCCCCCCTTTTCGCCTCCACAACAAGCCCTCTTGGGGTCATATTGACCCCCCTGTTTTTTGACGGGAATGTACAGGGTTGCTCATCAGCAACAATGTTTACCTAGAACACTTTTCTCTGGAGGCCCAAAATCGGTCAGAGGCCCCCAGGGCCCCGTTAAAGGATCCCATGGACCCCTCTATTTTTTGACGGAAATGATTAGAATGGCTCATATTCAACAACTTTTATCTACAAAGTTTTCATCTGGGAGGCCTAGATTTGCCTGGCATGCAACTCTAGTTGCCTGGACCTAACTGAAGCTTTAATACTGGGACTTAAAAAATAATTCGACCTGTGGGTCGCCATGTTGACCTACAATTTTTTGACCGGGAATGGAAAAGGTTGCTAATACAGGCTAATCTAGGCCTCTCAGATGAAAACTTTGTATATAAAAATTGCTGTATATGAGCCACTTTAGCTATTTCCGTCAAAAAATCGAGGGGTCCATAGAATCCTTTAACGGGGCCCAGGGGACCTCTGACCGATTTTGGGCCTCCAGAGAAAAGTGTTCTAGGTAAACATTGTTGCTGATGAGCAACCTGTACGTTCCCATCATATAAAGGGGTCAATATGACCCCAAGCCCATTGTGGAGGTAAAAGAGAGTATTTTTTCTATTTATAGGCAGCCCCTTTCATACACCACAATCAGTGAGAAACACTAAGAAAATTTTGAAAAGTGTCATTTGTATGGCCGCCCTAGTGCACTCCAACCCCAGTCTCCCTATAGTCTAGCCCTGAGCATGAGCTATGCAAACCAGGCGGAACCGGCTCTGTTCGTGGGTACGCGGTATTCTGACTAGTAAAAATATCAAGTAATTGAGTTCCCGACTCCGGTACTCACGTACCCAACCGGATTCCGCTATATTTTGAATAGGCTTACTTTCAGATCACAGAATTAAGACATACGCGGGCTCTGCGCGTGTTGACAGTTTGGTACGCACCCACTGGGCAAACCACGCGCTGCCCTTGCGTTTGCGACTCGTAACGCGTAAGTTGTGAGTGTGACATTATAATAACGCGCGTGGAGCCCGCGTATGTGTGAATATGCCCTAACAGACATGGCTACAATAGCAAATTGAACGTACCTAAGCCAGTTGGCTAACCGTCATACAGCTGTAGTGTAGAACGTAATCTTCAACCACTTAGCTGATGAATGTTTAGTTGTTTGGTTAGATGGCGACATTTGATTAAAGAACTAGTTGTTTAATTACACAGCGTTTTTAACCAGTTGGCTGCGACATATACGCAACGAACATGGTAATGTAAAAGTTCTTTTAAGTATATACCGGGTGTTAGGGACGGTGTAACGAAAACTTTGCAGGCGTGCTCAGACCATGAAACTGAACAACTTTTACTATGGAGCTAATGGTGGGAAACGAAAAAAATTTTTCAACCTCCCATACAAAGTCAGTCAGCTGATCGTGAATTTTGTATGGGAGGACGAAATTTTTTGTTTTTCGTTTCCCACCATAGACTCCATGGTAAAAGTTGTTCAGTTTGATAGTCTTATCATGCCTGCAAAATTTTCGGTACACCGTCCCTAACACCCTGTATAGTACTAACTACATCTACTTTAGAAATGAAACTCGCACCAACCATCGACTCGGGGGGTTGAGGGGGGCTTGCCCCCTTCACAGAAAAAGTAATCATAAACATCTACTTTAGAAGTGAAACTCGCACCATCCATCGACTCGGGGGGTTGAGGGGCGCTTGCCCCCCTCACAGAAAAAAAATCATAAACATCTACTTTAGAAGTGAAACTCGAACCAACCATCGACTCGGGGGGTAGAGGGGGGCTTGCCCCCCTTACAGAAAAAATAATCTTAAACATCTACTTTAGAAGTGAAACTCGCACCAACCATCGACTCGGGGGGTTGAGGGTGGCTTGCCCCCCTCACAGAAAAAATAATCTTAAACATCTACTTTAGAAGTGAAACTCGCACCAACCATCGACTCGGGGGGGTTGAGGGTGGCTTGCCCCCCTTACAGAAAGAATATTCATAAACATCTACTTTAGAAGTGAAACTCGCACCAACCATAAACTCGGAAGGTTGAGGGGAGCTTGCACCCCTTACAGAAAAAATTATCTTAACCATCTATTTTAGAAGTGAAACTCGCACCAACCATAAACTCGGGGGGTTGAGGGGGGCTTGCGTCACAGAAAGAATATTCATAAACATCTACTTTAGAAGTGAAACTCGCACCAACCATAAACTCGAGAGGTTGAGGGGAGCTTGCACCCCTTACAGAAAAAATTATCGTAACCATCTATTTTAGAAGTGAAACTCGCACCAACCATCGAATCGGGGGGTTGAAAGGGGCTGGCCCCCCTCACAGAAAGAATAATCATGAACATCTACTTTAGAAGTGAAACTCGCACCAACCATCGACTCGGGGGGTTGAGGGGGGCTTGCCCCCTCACAGAAAAGAGAAACGTGAACATCTAATTTAGAAGTGAAACTCGCACCCAACCATCGACTCGGGGGGTTGGGGGGGCTTGCCCCCCTCACAGAAAGAATAATCATAAACATCTACTTAAGAAGTGAAACTCGCACCAACCATCGACTCGGGGGGCAGAACGGGGCTTGCCCCCTCACAGAAAAAATAATCTTAAACATCTACTTTAGAAGTGAAACTCGCACCAACCATCAACTAAGGGCGTTGAGGGGGGCTTGCCCTCCTCACAGAAAAAAGGATCATAAATATCTTGTTTAGAAGTAAAACTCGCACCAACCATCGACTCGGGGGTTGAGGGAGCTTGGTCACAGAAAAGTAAAACGTGAACATCTTCTTCAAAAGTAAACCTTTTGGAGGATTTTAGGTTGGTTTTGCCTTATTGACTAAGGTACACTTACTTAATTTCGCAGGGTTTTCTTCTTTCTATTTCTCTTCTACCTCTATGAGGTACAATATTTGCGACCTTTTAACAATAGTATATACATATAATAAGTACATATTTGAAACTCGAGGTTTTGGAGATGTGACAAAAATAAATCTTTTTAGGGTGATTTGAATAAAGACGAGCATCATCATCAAACAAAACTTTCTCGTACAATCAAACAAAACTTTAACACTAACAGTCCTATTTAATAATCCTGCCTTGTCTTTCTTTCAGTCAGCTCGTATTTTTCTAAAGCGAAACTATCATTTACGTTTTGGAGTATGTACACTTTCCACATCTGCTACAGTATTAGTCTAGTAACTAACGTCAATAGCTGGTTATAACTATTCGGATTGACCCATGAAGCTGAAAATCGGCATGTAGGTACTTCTTGACCTCCTGACCAAAATTAGACATGGAGCCCAGCCCCCCACTTTTCGGGATTTTGGGCCCCATGGGGGGCCTAAAGGGTAATTTTGAAGGCACAATAAGCTTTAAGTGAGATTTTACGGACGATACGAAATAAAAACTACCCTCTAAGTCAATTACTTCAAGAGTTACACCTTGTAAAGGAGGGGGGGTGGTAAAAGGTTAAGGGGGGGTGGAGCCCGCTGGGCTCCATGTCTCATTTTGATCAGGAGGTCAAGAAGTACCTACATGCCGATTTTCAGCTTCATGGGTCAATCCGAATAGCTGTGACGTTAGTTACTAGACTATATTACGAGAGTAGCTATACTCAGTATTCTTTGACAATACAGGCGTGTTTGGAACTTATTTAATATAACCCCAAAATATTTAAAATAAAAATAAGTCCAAAAACTAAAACCCGACTACAGAGAGATCGCGCTCTAAAAAGCAAAAAACAAGTAAATAATACTTACTTACTTACTACGCTGGCTCAGCGACCCGAAGTGGATCTTGGCCTCCGATACAACTGTACGCCACTCTTCCCTGTTCTGCGCAGTTTGCTTCCAATCAGGCTTTTGAAGTGCGTGCAGGTCTTTTATAACTTCATCAGTCCAGCGATATCTTGGTCGACCTACCGGGCGCTTGCCCGTTGGCCGGCCTAGGTATGCCTTCTTGACCGCTCGATCCTCTTCCATCCGCTCCACATGACCAAGCCAGCGCAGTCTCGCAGCTTTACTTTCCCCGATGATATTGGGCTCACGGACTATTTCCTCTATCTCCCTGTTCTTTCTGATTCTCCAGATGCCATCCTCATTCTTCACAGGTCCCAGAATCTTCCGCAGTATTTTTCGTTCTGCCACTAACAGTTTTTCTTCCTCCTTCAGGGTCAGCGTCCAGGTTTCGCATCCGTACATCAGTATGGGTCTTATAACAGTCTTGTAGATGCGAATCTTCGTTCTCCTGCTTATAAGCTTCGACGTCAACACTTTGTGAAGGGCTGCTGAGCACCTTAGGGCATTTTGAATGCGGATGTTAATTTCATCTTCCTCTGATTCGTGTCCGTGACTGTGCAACCAAGGTATTTAAACTTGTCCACCCCTTTGTAGGAGGTACCATTGACTATCAGGTTGTTTCTCTTAGTCCTGGTTGTCCTGAATCTTTTCATGTGGAGGTACTCTGTTTTGTCCTGGTTAACCCTGAGACCTACTTTTCTACCTTCCGACTCCAGTGCACCGGCCATTGCTCTCACGTCTGCCGCACTTCTTCCCATCAATGCGAGGTCATCCGCGTAACCTATGACTTTGTGCGTCCCGTTTAACTCAACTCCATCACCGTGGTCTAGTACTTTTCGGACTACGTATTCGAGCATCAAATTAAACAGCATAGGTGATAGCGCGTCCCCTTGTTTTAGCCCTGTGATCACTTCGAAGGCATCCGTGAGATTTCCTCCTACTCTAACCTTCATACTACTATATTGTGTGGCAGCTTTGGTGATGCCTATCAGCTTTTCGGGGATGCCGTATGATCTTAACACTATAAAAAGTGTTTCCCTGTCCACACTGTCATATGCTTTGGTGAAGTCGACGAAGAGAGTGGATGTCTTGTGCATACTCCCATTTTTTCTCCATAAGCTGCTTAAGAAGAAAGATTTGGTCCACTGTGCTGCGATTACGGTGAAAACCACATTGGTAGTCTCCTATAATCTTCTCTGCAAATGGTTCGAGCCGGCCCAGGAGAACATACGACAGTACTTTGTAGGCAGTGGGTAGTAGCGCAATCCCTCTATAGTTGGAGCATTTCTTCCTAGAGCCTTTTTTATGGATTGGACATATGACCCCCATATTCCATTCTTTAGGCTGTTTTTCTTCCTCCCAGATCTTACATATAATCTCATAGAGACGCGACTGTATTGCTCCTCCGCCGTACTTCCACAGTTCTCCCGGTATGCCGTCAATCCCTGGACACTTGTTGTTCTTAAGTCGCATAATGGCTTTTCGCACTTCCTCAAAGGTAGGAGTTTCTACATCGACTTCACACAAGTAAATAATAACTACACAAAATTTAATGGCTCTATCGTCTACGAAAGTGAAACAAAGCTAATACCTATAATTATTTATTTTTGTGGAAATTTAATATAAATAGATATAGTGGCACACGACCACAGCTATCACCTCAAAACCACTATGAATTTATATTAAATTTCCACAAAAATAAATACTATATCCTATAGGTGTGAGCTTTGTTTCACTTTCGTAGACGATAGAGGCATTAAATTTTGTGTAGTTATTATTTACTTGTTTTTTGCTTTTTAGAGCGCGATCTCTCTGTAGTCGGGTTTCAGTTTTTGGACTTCTTTTTTTTGTGAGTTTAGTTTGTTGAAATGTCACATAATCAAGAAGAAGTAAGCAGTAGGTGTTTATGATAAACAGTTGTCGGTAGGTAATTATTTAATTTAGTATATTACTTAAAATTGAGTAAAACTTTTATTTAGGCAGCAAGTACATTTCGGCAACGGAGAAAATATTTAAGCAGTTTTTTTGATTGATTAGAATGCAAAATTTAGTATTTTAGCATAAATATACAAACAGTACAGTAGCAATCAAGGAGTCGGGGTGCACGATTATATCAATTTTTAAAATGTACATTAATAAAATATATATGTCGGAGATAGACGTCAGAGCCAACCGCCGAGTGATGCGCCAACTTCAGTCAGCTACCTTTGACATTATTTTTCTTTTACCTTTTTTTTTAATTTAAGTAGTTGCCATTCCCACGGACGGATGGCGCTACACGTCTATTTCCGTTTGCTTTACATTGCTTGTTAATTTCATAGACTTAGCTTACTTCCATTCTTTTTTTTATCGATTATGTTTGCCGGAAGCGTAGATTATAAATTGTACGGGCATAGAGTAATATTGCGATCAATCCCAATCAATCGTAATGTTGTCACTGTAAATTGTGGACCATAGACTAAAATTGTATAAAGCCAGAGAGTAAGTTGTACGATAATCATGAAAATTGTTACTGTAAGTTGTATGATCATAGCAAATCGTATCCTAAATCGTATACTGGATTGTATCGGGCATAGACTAAGAAACGCAAGCGCGCATAGTTTCCCGCGCTTGGACATGGCTTTTGGAGGGAAAGTCACGTCATCTTAGAAAAGAATTTGAATTTCTCGGCTCAGATAATTTTGGATCGCGAAAGCGAACGCTTGTGACTGTCTCCAAAGGACTTGTCCGTTTCTTCGTCTCTGAGTGCATGTGCACCGGATAGTCAGATTCTTAGCAAATAGTTTGTGTCTAAAATAAGGCTAAAGTGAATAAAAGTCAAACTGCAAATTACAAAAGTTCTTTTGGTGTATTGGGGAACCCTGGGACGATGGAGAACGGGAAGGAAGGCGAGGAAAATCTCCAAAATGATTCTTGCCCACAAGATCGCGTCGGGAACGGCCCTCCAGCTCCCGCCAGGCCTCCTGACGCGACATCAGAAGCGGGATGTACTCAATCACCGAATACTGGACAAACCGCTGCACCCATCGATGGAAATTTACTCCACGTGTTACTGGAGACGCAGAATCGGCACATGCTGTCGATGATCGAGGCTATGAAACCAACTGTGAGTACGCCTACAGTTTCCCTACCGGAATTCGACCCGGACAAGTCCGACTCAGACGCACGTGCTTGGTGCACAACCGTAGACTTGTGCATTTCGGAGAAAAACCTAGAAGGCAGTGCCCTCATCATGGCTTTGAGCAAATCCTTGAAAGGCAATGCATCTCGCTGGCTGGCTCAAGTCTCTTATGCTGGCATAACCTGGCCACAATTCAAGGACCTATTTACAGCGCGATACGACAGCACCGAAACCCCTGCGGCTACTCTGATTAACATGCAAAATAGCAAGCCCAAAGAAAATGAATGCATGGCTTCTTATGCGGCAAGACTGATGACTACCTTGATGGCCAGGTGGAGGAACCTATCTGTGGAACAGATTGCGATGTCAATGGTCCTGTCACACGTGTGCCAATTCGACGGAAGGATTCAACGCATGGCTTTTACGACCGAGATTGCCACACGAGAACGGATGCAACGTGAACTACAGTCATTCTCGTTTCTCAAGAGGAAATCCAACCTGCAACCGACTCCCAATGCTGATGGACCACCCGACCTGAAGAGACCTAGGCCTGCTCCCTCGTCGGCATCAAGGTGCTACTCCTGTGGGAAACCAGGGCACCGCTCCGCCGACTGCCGCTCTAAAAGGTTGTCACGTTCCTTTAAAACTTTGAATTCTTCTTCGCCCAACATACAGCGATCTACCGCGGATGCTGTAAACTGTTTCAGGTGCGGCGCAAGCGGCCACTACGCAAACAAGTGTCCCCGTGGCGGTGGAGGTTCCAGCACCGGCGGCGGCGCAGCATCGCGCAACAGCAGCAACGGTGGCGCAGGACCTACTCCGGCGACGAGCAACGCTGTTCAACGTCACGTGGCCCAATGTACCGTGGCCCAACCAACTGGAACTCTGAATGTTGCAAGTGAGTGTCATCCTTTCCATTTTGATTCCGGTGCTGAATGCTCACTTATCAAAGAATCTGTAGCTTCGAAATTTCCCGGCAAGCGACTGGATAATATTGTTGTTATTACTGGTATAGGGCAAAAGCAGACTCCTGTATTCTGTACGCAACAAATACTATCTCAGGTGACGATTGATGATTTAAATTTAGAGATTTTGTTCCATGTAGTGCCAGACGACGTTATCAATAGTGACATTTTGGTGGGCCGTGAGATCTTAGGCCTAGGGCTTCATGCGGGTATGACGACCGACACCGTTCAGTTTTCACGTAGCGTTCAAGTTAATGCATGCAGTGCAGCAAATACCGGGTGTAGTAGGGACATGGTAGATTTTGACAATATCGTCACTGACGTTCCAGCGGAGAACAAGCAACAGCTGCTTGATGTTCTGAATGATTTTTCCCAATCATTTCCGGAGGGTGTAGCTAAAACCCGCGTGACGACAGGAAAGCTAGAGATTCGTTTGATAGATCCAAACCGTACCGTCCAACGTCGTCCTTATAGGTTAGGTGTTGAAGAAAGGGAGATCGTTCGAGGAAAAGTCGATGAGCTGTTAGAAGCTGGTGTGATCAGGCCAAGTTGTTCCCCGTTTTCGAGTCCGGTACTCTTAGTTAAAAAGAAGGATGGGTCTGAAAGGATGTGTGTTGACTACCGTGAGCTCAATGACAATACCGTAGCAGACAGGTACCCTTTGCCGCTTATCAGTGATCAGATAGCTAGGCTAGGTGGTGGAAAGTGGTTTACAGCATTGGACATGCTGAGTGGCTATCATCAGATACCAGTGTCAGAAGAGTCTATTGAGCGCACGGCATTCGTCACACCAGACGGGCAATGGGAATACTTGGCTATGCCATTTGGGCTGAAAAATGCGAGCTCTGTTTATCAGCGTGCAGTTATGAAAGCTCTGGGTGATCTGGCACACACCTTCGTCGTGGCGTATATTGATGACTTGCTCATCGTTTCCAACACGGTCGAAGAGGGTCTTGAGCGGCTTAGGTTGGTTCTTGACGTTTTGACCAAAGCTGGTTTTTCCCTGAACCTGTCCAAATGCTCGTTCCTGATGAAACGTGTTGAGTACTTAGGATTTATCGTTGAGGATGGTAAGATTCAGCCCAATCCTGGCAAGGTCGCAGCTTTGACTAAAATGCCCCCTCCAACCACTGTTACCCAACTTCGCCAATTCATTGGCCTGGCGTCTTATTTCCGCCAATTCGTTCGGGATTTTTCGCAAACCATGGCGCCTTTGTTCATGCTCACAAGCAGCAAGAACAAAACCCTAAACTGGCAACCGGCTCATGAGGACATCCGTCAAAAGATCATTTCACAACTGACCTCTGAGCCTGTTCTGACTATCTTCAATCCAGATTTGCCCTGCGAGCTCCACACTGACGCCAGTGCGGAAGGCTATGGGGCAATGCTGATTCAGAAGGTAGATGGCAAGCAGCATGTGGTCAGTTATTACAGTCGCCGTACAACTCCTGCCGAATCACGCTATCACTCTTTTGAATTGGAGACTTTAGCCGTTGTCAATGCCGTGAAGCATTACCGTCACTTTCTGCAAGGACGTAAGTTCAAGGTGGTCACGGATTGCAATTCGGTTAAAGCTTCGAAAAGCAAAGCGGATTTGTCTCCGCGTGTTCACCGATGGTGGGCATACCTCCAGTCATTCGACTTTGACATCGAATACCGCGAGGGTCGTCGCATGGCACATGTCGACTGCCTTTCGAGCAATCCGGTGTCAGACGAGAAGGCAAAAGAGGTTGCAACTTTGACGGTTGTCTCTCCGGTGCGCGTCGAGCAGAAACGCGTTAATCTAGCCGAGTTGTCTAGTGACTGGCTCCGAGTTGAGCAGGAAAAGGACGAAGAGATTAGCAAGATTATGTCCGATCTGCAAAACGAGACCTTACCTGAAGACGTCAGGAAAACCTACGTCGTAAAGTCGAACATTCTTCACCGCAAGGTGCAAAGGAATGGCCGTATTCGGTGCCTTCCCTATGTTCCACGAGCGTTCAGGTGGGCAGTCATCAACAATGTCCATGAATCCATCATGCACCTCGGATGGGAAAAGACTTTGGAGAAAGTCTATAGCCATTACTGGTTCCCGGGCATGTCGAAATATGTCAGGAAGTTTGTTGATAACTGCATTACCTGCAGCGTGTCAAAACCGAAAACTGGTAGGGTCCAAGCTGAGCTCCACCCAATCCCGAAAGCTTCAACGCCTTGGCACACTGTGCACATTGACGCATCTGGCAAGCTTAGCGGGAAAAACAGTATCAAGGAGTATGTGTTTGTGTTGATTGACGCATTTACTAAGTTCGTTCTTCTCGTTCATTCTAAGAACATAACATTGATACTGCAAGCAGTATACGCGCTTTCAAAACTGGCATCAATTTGTTCGGCACTCCACAGCGTATTGTGGCAGATCAAGGGCGTTGTTTTGCCAGTAAAGAATTCGAGGACTTTTGCAAAAGGCATAACATCCACTTGCATCTCATCGCCACAGGCTCAAGTCGTGCGAATGGCCAAGTGAGCACGTTGAAAAGCATGCTTACTGCAGTAGAGACGAGTAAGGATAGGTCATGGCAAGATGCGCTAGGAGACGTTCAGTTGGCAATCAATTCCACAATCAATCGTGTGACAAAAGCTAGCCCGTTAGAGTTGATGGTCGGCAAGGTTGCTAGACCTCTTGGTCTAATGACTGCCGACGATGATGAGGAGGTTATTGATCTCGATTCTTTAAGAGAGCAGGCATCACAGAACATTAACGAAGCAGCCCAATATGACAAACGGAGATTCGACAGCAACAAATCTAAACTCGACAGATTTTGTGTAGGAGACTTTGTATTGATCGAAAACGAGGAGAGGAATCAGACCAAACTTGACCCGAAATTCAAAGGCTACTTTAGGATTATTGAAGTTTTAGACGGAGACAGGTACTTGTTGAAGGCATTGAACTCGAACAGAACGTACAAGTACGCTCACGATCGCGTACGAAGAGTACCAAATCAACATGTCCCAGTTGAATTGGACTTGGTAGTGGACTATGATTCGGACTATACCTCTACCGATGGTAATGCTATGTAAAAAAAAAAACACGTTTAGCCTCACTGACAAGATTGATAATTAGGTGGGTAGCCTGATTATGACATGGCGGGTAGCCTCATTATGACATGGCGGGTAGCCTGATTATGACGTGGCAGGTGGTCTAACTTGGCCGGAAGCCTGATAACTTGGTGGTTAGCCGAGTTCGTGCTCCTTTGGTGGGTAGCCAAATGGAGAGCGTTTATTTGGTGGGTAGCCAAATAAACTCAGCGTGATCTCTTGAGTCTGGTGGGTAGCCAGCTCTGGTCGTTTGGTGGGTAACCAAACTCTCTCGTTACGCTTGGTGGTTAGCCGACGTAACAACAGTAGTTCTCGAGAGCGGAAAAACGTAAGCTGCTATCATCATATGGCAATTACGTGCTTCGCAAAGATCGGGAGCTCTGTTGAGATGGTGTGGAAACCGTACTTTGAACAAGTGCGTCATGTCCAAGACGGGCATGCAGACCGATGAGACTGGTCATTGTGAGAGTATGTCAGTGAGCCTAAACTGTTTAAGACTTGATTTGATACGTGACGTGAAAGAATATTGATATTGATCTTTGACTTGTAATTTGATGATTTCAATTTCTGTTTTGGAAAGTGATTTAGACTTGTACTTTCTTTAATTGTAAGCCTATATTCCGATATGCCCTACTCTATCTTTAAGTCAGGATAGCCGAACATGTTACTTTGCGAAAATTTGTCTTTGCTTCCAGGTAATCCACCCGAGGACGGGTGATGGTCAAGATGGCCGTGTCGGAGATAGACGTCAGAGCCAACCGCCGAGTGATGCGCCAACTTCAGTCAGCTACCTTTGACATTATTTTTCTTTTACCTTTTTTTTTAATTTAAGTAGTTGCCATTCCCACGGACGGATGGCGCTACACGTCTATTTCCGTTTGCTTTACATTGCTTGTTAATTTCATAGACTTAGCTTACTTCCATTCTTTTTTTTATCGATTATGTTTGCCGGAAGCGTAGATTATAAATTGTACGGGCATAGAGTAATATTGCGATCAATCCCAATCAATCGTAATGTTGTCACTGTAAATTGTGGACCATAGACTAAAATTGTATAAAGCCAGAGAGTAAGTTGTACGATAATCATGAAAATTGTTACTGTAAGTTGTATGATCATAGCAAATCGTATCCTAAATCGTATACTGGATTGTATCGGGCATAGACTAAGAAACGCAAGCGCGCATAGTTTCCCGCGCTTGGACATGGCTTTTGGAGGGAAAGTCACGTCATCTTAGAAAAGAATTTGAATTTCTCGGCTCAGATAATTTTGGATCGCGAAAGCGAACGCTTGTGACTGTCTCCAAAGGACTTGTCCGTTTCTTCGTCTCTGAGTGCATGTGCACCGGATAGTCAGATTCTTAGCGAATAGTTTGTGTCTAAAATAAGGCTAAAGTGAATAAAAGTCAAACTGCAAATTACAAAAGTTCTTTTGGTGTATTGGGGAACCCTGGGACGATGGAGAACGGGAAGGAAGGCGAGGAAAATCTCCAAAATGATTCTTGCCCACAAGATCGCGTCGGGAACGGCCCTCCAGCTCCCGCCAGGCCTCCTGACGCGACATATAGAAATTAAGCCCTTCTTTATTATTATATTACACCAAAATATAAAATAGCTACTTTGGCACTTCAGTCAACTGATCAGAAAGTTAACTAGTCTGTGATCTGTAAAAATTAAATAGGTACCTACAAATTATCTTTGTTGGTTTTTAGGTCAAGTTATGGTGTCAAGTAGAGGCACACGCAAGATTGTTCTGGACGGTTATAGCTACAATCTCCACAGGACGATTGGCGCGAAGACCCGATGGCGGTGTCGCTCCGGCCACGACTCCTGCAAGGCCGTCGTCTTCACCATCGACGACGACGTGGTGGCGCAGAAAGGAGAACACAACCATCCACCGTTTGATTCATTTCAGTTTCATTTATGATTGAAGTTATTCTTAGTTGTTTTTGTTCCGTATTCTGGCACCATGAATTAAAGCACTAACATATTTTGGTAAATTATGCTGCTATTGATAATAGTATCGTTTTCTTTCCAGGTACATTGCACTCTAATCTATTTCATCAGTAGGTAGGCGAAAAGGTAGGGGGAATTTAGAATAATAGATAAAATCTCAACGGAGTAAAATAATTTCAACTTCAGAACAGAAACCTTTTTAAAAGATGTATCTGTGTGTTTAAGACCGAATATTTTATTCGCAATCATTTCCTGTTAATTTCTTAAGGCCGCTATAGAGTTTTTCACGAAGCCCATACAATTTTCCCTGCCAGACCTCACGGAGCGTCATTTTGCGAAAAACATGGGGATGTTTGAATATTTTTTACAGTGATATTATGAATAAAAATAAATATATTTTTCTGCAATTGGATTAAGTACATCTATATTTTTTTTAAATCTTTACTACTGTTATTTTTTCATACAGAAGCCGTTATAATGGCGCATTATTTTGCAAAAAATCGTATATAAAAACGTGGTATTATTCTATATTTCTGAATAAAATTGTAAAATGTTCACTGTAGACTTTTTTCTCAAATATATACTCTATTTTTTTGTATAATTGATATTTTTTTATAGTGAACCAAAACTCTAAAACTCACGCTTGATTTGAGGTCTTTTCCTGAATTTTGATTTTGTCGCTTTAGATATCGCTGTTTGTAACAGGTTTAAAACTAAAATGTTAATATTTACATTGTACATTTTGCAGATGAAGATATGCTTGATTAAATGTACAAGTAACATATGATTTTTACATAACGGTTTTCGAGAAACTCACATGTTTATAAAGCCAATTTGCTAGAAAAAATTGAATGCGCTCTTAAGTAATATTCTTTTTGCTCTCTTCAGTGCTTGTGTGGTGATGAAAATAAATGAGAGTTTTTAAAGACAGAATAGATTACTAGAAGCCGACGCATCATATGACCCTGCACCAGTCATCATCAAATCTCATCTCAATCTCTTTGCTGTCACTCAAGATAACATCATACAGCACATCAACGAGGAAGGACCATCTGCTAAGCTTATAGCCACCAACTTGTTAACCCATGCTGGTGATATTCCTAAATATATTGACTTTTATTTTTTATTATTACCTACTTTCTAATTTGGTATCTATGTATGTTTTAGAGTTGAGTCCAGTATTCGCGAAATCGCAGCGTGGGAACCCGGTGATCATGATCGGGCGGTACCGCTTCAACCGCGTGAAGCTGGTGGGCGGGCGGTCGCGCTGGGTGTGCGTGAAGGCCAAGTACGGCTGCAAGGCGGCGCTCACCACCGTCGGCAACGCCATCGTGCGCGTCACAGGGCTGCATCACCCAATCGCACACACTACTACCAATCGTATCTGAGCAATATGGTTACAACGACGTCATGGTTTCATTAGGGTCTGAATGCGACACTTTCAGACAGCAATCACTGCGCTTCAGGGTCTAACCAACAACGGTATACTCGCGTAACACAACAAAAAATATGTTGATTTCTAAAAGAATATGTGAAAGAATGCTTGTGTAATCTTTGAAAGAGTCTAAATCGACACGCCCAAGGTAAAACAACGTATCTCATTTTTGACAACTTTACAGTAGAGCGATTTTAAGGTTTAAAAAAATTCTCACGCTTTTGTTTTTTTATTAATTTAAGTGATTGTTTGTTTTAAAGAATACATGTAACGAGTTTTATATGTTGTTATATATGTTTTATTCATAATAATTTGCTTTCATTGAGTTTTATTTATGACTTACAATGAAGGGATACGATGCATATTACTTGCAATAACAACGTAAGTTGAGATAGTGAATCTTCAATGATAGAGATATCACGGTAAATTCCAGTGTATGTCTGAGTTACGTTTGAGTTGTCTTATGTATTTATTACCTTTTACGGTTAAATCCAGTGTATGTCTGAGTTACGTTTGAATTGTCTTATGTTTTTATAACCTTTTGACCTTAAAGTAATCCAAGTAGCGTAAGTCTTGTATGAAATTTACGAACCATAATGCAATGAAATAAAATACTTTCATAAAATCTTATATTTTAAAAAAATCCACTCACCATCGATATACGATGGGTGAAAACGAAAAGGTCGTAACTAGAAAAAAAAAAACAACTTTACACCAGAACCGAAAAACTAAAAAAATATCACCAAAAATCATAACACAAAACTATGCGTTATTTGGATATTATTTTTAGGACCATGTTGTTAATTTTTGAGTATCCTATATAGGAAATTAATATTTTCAATCTAAAGTTACGAGAAGTAGACTTTTTGATAGTTACACCCTTTAGTTTTTAATTTACTGACTGCAAAAAGGTCGTAAATGGTTCAAACTTTTGTGTGTAATTGCAAGGAACTATTTATTTTATGACATGTAAAACGTCATATTTATGATATTTTACAGATTTACAAATGAATAAAGGGGCATGTGAATAAAGAAAAATACTTTTACTCGACTTTTGTCGTAAACTGCTACTACGTCAAATCTCGACGTTTGATACGCAATCAACGAGGTAGGCGCGCTCCATTGCTTTCTGTGCTATTTTAATCTTAAACTTATTATAGGTTTAACCTTAAGTAAGTATCAGCAGGATTTTGTCATATACCTTGGTCTTCAGGTATTGAGGTAGTTGGACTTGAAGACATCATCCAGCTTCCCAAAAGCAACCAAGCCTAACCCAATTCGTCTTTTCATCTCTTATCCTGATCTACTGGGTCGAAGGATAAAAGATGCCCAAGACTATTTGTACAATGTCATTACCTACCTATGGTTATATTACGAACACGCAAAGAACCATTTGGTCTTGGACACAATTGTTCGTTCTCAGCACGATCCTAAGATAAGCTTTGTGAAGTACTGTGAGCATTTGTTGGAGATTTGAAACGAAGCAGGTGCACATGCACCGAAATACAGTCTCCATATCAATAAAACGAGGTATCTGCCAAGGTTACACTCTCTCGCCCAAACTCTTCAATAATGTCCTTAAGGATATCATGAAGAGTGAGAAAAAGCAACGTCAATGCTGGCATGTCGCAATCGCAAATGAGGATCATGTTTGTGGATAACCTCATCGTAGTGGCGGAATGTGTCTGAGATCTCCAATAAAGCTCGCAGTCACTATAAGCCACACTTTTTATGATTAATACTTGCGATTGATGGCGCTTGGTGAAACTGAATATTAGACATTTTTTGTTTATAAAAACTGAAAAACACACTTTTTATGTCATCGGTCTGTTTAGTTGCAAGATGTCTATTGCTACGCTTACCAAGTCGTGACCTCCAGTCAAGAACTTCCTTACTCGTTCTATGACAGAATCGACCAGCCAGACAGCGACTTTGGTCTTCCAGTGGTAATCACACTCTGTAATTTAATCCTTTAGTAAAACCCCTTTCCATAGCTTTCTGAATGACAGGTAGCTGGTGGACCAGTTTTAATACCAGGTTTCTAGTCTCAGCTCCTTATATCATGACAGATAGCACATATCGCATACCATGATCGTAATATGGCAAGGATGTCTCTAAAATATGACGCAACTCCCTAAATGCTTCCCAGCCAAGCTACTTCAGGTGTAAAGTTTATCATCGGGGATATGACATCACCCTGACTTATGCTTCGGAGTAGCAGTTTATTGGGTCTTGCTTGATGGTTCTGGACTTGAATGGACTTCCCTGCATTTAGGTAGCTCTACCTCTACATATTGCCAGTCAACTTAGCAGCGCTATAAGACAGTCAAGAGAGTACTCCAAAACAGTCCAGGTATACTATATCTTGCTTTATCATTGTATAGAGTATTAAGTAATTTTAATTTTATGTAGGTATATTTTATGTAAACACGTTTTGGGCACTATATCTTTGCATTATCCTACCCAAAGGTTGCCTGCAAGAAATTGCAACCCTAGCAATATGGCCGCCTGTTTTGTACTTTGTCTTTTCAATTACGTTTCATAGGTTTTATTTTGTTATAGGTATACTCCTCTAACTTCTGTATAGCTTGCCGTTAGGTATAAAAGTAGAACTCGGTTATCGATGACGCTTTCATGAAACCTGGCCTATTCCGGTATTCCTTAAAAGGCTGCAAACCTAAATGTTAGAGAACTTTAATGACTCTCAAAGTCAGCTTTTATGTGCCTTACTTTTTCAAGGTAGTTTATATTATTAGTTTGCCGTGTGATGCCGGCTTAGAATAGCATCACCCCAATTCGAACCGACTAAGGGATATTCATACGTAACTCAATTTACAATCTTTTTGCATGTAAATTAGGTTTTGAAAAAATACGATCAATCATCGTAAATAAACATGCGTTGTTATATTTTTAAAAGAGACAATATTTGATCCGTAAAACCAAATTGTAAATCAATATAGCATGTTTTATCCGCCGAACAAATTTTTTTTGCAGACGGCAACCACATGTTACGTTGTTGTGATTCTCGCTAACTTCGGTTCTATTGTACTTAGAGATACGTTTGTTCGACACTCGTGTAGAGAAAATTATAACGAACAAGGGTATGTAAAAAACTCATTTTTGTCGTAACTCAAGTTACGTTGTTTTACCTTGGGCGTGTCGAAATGCAGTTTTTTTTATAATTTATAATTACAATTTGGTGGTGGATGAAATCCGTTTTACTCAATAAATTATGAAATCAACAACATTTTTAGTAGTACATGCCAAAAATCATGGCAGAATCGCGGGTGCCGATCGGCACCTTCGGGGCTTGACGGTTGTTGGCGCTCGGCTGCCGATCAACACCCAGTGTCACACAGAGGTAATACTGTAGCATTTTTTTTTACATTTTGTAGGTACATTTTTAACTTTTTGATTTATATATAAATGATACAGAATAAATTCGATTTACTTAACAAAAAGCCTCTCTAGTTTCAGTTGCAATACCTGGACCGATTTTCACACTATCTCGTCTCGGCAAACCTATCCTTTTGTTGGGTGAATACAGGTTCAATAAGTACTACAAGTGCAAAGGACCTAAAGTGCGCTGGAGCTGTTCCAGACAGGGCTTTGTACCGGTACCAAAAGTACCGGTTCGGTACCGGTATTTATAGGTTCTTTGCCATTCGGTACCTAGGTACCGGTACCAGATGAGTACCGGTACTAGAACCTAAATAGTAACGGTACCGAGTAAAGGTACCAACCGCGGAAGAGTGACGTTGCCGTTCTACACAGGCGGCCGGCGGCGGTGTGCGCGAGTTACCAGCCGCGGAAGAGCGACGTTGCCATTCTGCACAGGCTGCCGGCGGTGATGCGCGCGAGATAGATACGCGAAGTGTCAGTATGCGTCGTTATGCACTGTAAGGCTTGAACTGAGTTTCGTGATTAAAAAATGTTACAATCTAGGTATATAGTGTGAAATTTTACTAGTGACCGATAGCGAAAACTCAGAACCGGCTAGTGATAAGGAACAACTTTCCCCAAGGAACATAGAACAAGAAACATATGAAATACGAAGAAAATTTTTGGACCTCCTATACAAACTTGCCGATCAGCTGATTTCAGTTACTCTGGGTGGTCCAATTTTTTTTTCTTATTTCGACCTATGTTCCTTGGGGAAAGTTCTTCCTTATCACTAGCTGGTTCTGAGTTTTCGCTATCGGTCATTAGTAAAATTTCACCCCATATATGTATTATAGATATGTTCAAGATACTTTATACTACATCTACATAGAAATTTACCTATAGCTTTACACTTTATAGGGCGGAACATTAGTCATTGTTCAACATACAAAAAATAGCGGGAGGGAATTTACCATACAAATCACTTTCTTCCCGTGGGCGATTTTATAGAATTTTATCTACACTCATTTCGTAATATTCGTTTTACAGAATCGAAAGTACGAACGTAATGAACTGCATTACGAATATACAGCCTTTAAAATAGTAGTTTATGCAACTGCCTAATAATAAGAGGCTTTAGGATGTGACTGTCTGTTTATCACACGAGGCGCAGCCGAGTGTGATAATAGTTTGACACGAGCATTCTAAAGCCTAATTATATGCAGTTGCATACACTATTTTATCTACACTCTACAAGAAAAATAATTCATACCTCCGCACTGCACTATGGCGATTGCAAGCCTATCTACTGAACCACCAACTGAACGACTTTTGTACATAAGTAACTTTTTAACTAAACATTAAAATGGAGGCTCATAAAAACTGAACAACTCTTAAAATTAAAAAGCATTTATCGGTGAATTTTAATTCGAAAAATGATTTGAAGCAAAGATTTAATAATAAATAAGTCCTCATGATTTCAAGTGTCGTCCCGCCCGGGTGACACTTGTTTTTTTTTTCATTTGACTAAGTGTTGGCCAGTGTCAAATTGGAACAGATTACAATTTGGTACGCGGGTCAATTCGTTTAATTTTTTTTCAAATACTAGAAATCGAGTTACTTTATGTAGCTGCCAGTAGTATGAAAGTTTTTTTTAAAGGCTGTATATTAATGCAGTTCATTACGTTCGTACTTTTCTGTAAAACGAATATTACGAAATGAGTGTAGATAAAAAAAATTTCATACTACTGGCAGCTACATAAAGTAACTCGATTTCAAGTATTTGAAAAAATAAATAAATTAAATTTTAGACTGCGCCTCGTGTGATAAACAGACACTCACATCCTAAAGCCTCTCATTACTAGGCAGTTGCATAAACTACTATAATAGATTTGAATGGGTAGGTTAGGTGAACACATGATTTTAGAAATAGTTCAGTTTTTATGAGCCACGTTTTTCATTCTTCAATAAATGGTTAATTGGAAAGTTGTTAAGTATAAAAAGTTGTTCAGTTTTAAAATCTATTCGGTTTTAGAAGTTGTTCAGTTTCAAAAGTTGTTCAGATTCAAAGGGTGTTCAGTTTTACAAGTTGTTCAGTATCAAAAATATTTTGAGTTTCAAAAGTTGTTCAGTTGTGAAAGTTGTTCAGTTTTAAAAGTTGTGAAAGTTGTTCAGTTTCAAAAGTTGTTCAGCTTCAAAAGTTGTTGAGAATCAAAAGTTGTTCAGTTTTGAAAGTTTATCAGTTTTAAAAGTTGTTCTGTTGTAAAAGTTGTTCAGTTGTAAAAGTTGTTCAGTTTCAAAAGTTGTTCAGTTTAAAAAAAACAGTTTTTAAAGCTGTTCAATTTAAAAATTGTGCTGCCGTACCAAATTACCAATGTGAGAGTTAAGAAATGTGTACCTAGTTAGTTTATTTTTTGCGGATGTTTCAATTCACCCCGCGGCTGTTACAACTGACCCGGTTATCTCTAAAAAGTAATGAAATCTGGACAAAGTCATGCCAAGTCTAAGATTCCTTGTTGATGCTCTTTCTTTATTATTATAGTAAAAGTTATATGACTGGCCGTTAAACATTCTTTATACTTTTGTAGATACAAGTCAACGGCCAGTCGTATAACTTTAACCATAATAATAGAAATAGCATCAAGGAACCTTAGACTTGGCATGACTTTGTCTAGATTTCATTACTTTTTAGAGATAAACAATCAGCTCAATCGAGACTTGGTTTGTTTTTTACAGAATGTTTTTGGTAGGATTTCACTTATTTTTGTAGAAGCGTCCCATCAAGCTGAACAACTTTTGCTTACAAGTCATATCTGTATCTCCTATGATTTGGCTGGGCTCCTATGGTGTGCCTGGTGGTATTCCTAACCTTCGAATATCCTAGTTTTTATAGTTTTCCCTTCATATGACCATCAAACTCTACCTTTGTACCGAATTTCAGCTCTCTGAGTTTACATGAAGTACTAGTTATATTTTGATGATCATGAGTGAGTACGTGAGTGTCTGTCTTAAATGCGAAAGTTTGCCTTCGCTTAACTTCGGAATTAAATGACCTACAGGCTTGAAATTTTGGATTTTAAATATGTGATTACATCTTACTAGATGACGAAAATTTCAGCGTTCTAGTCTTATCCAAAGGTTCTCAAATAGAGTCCTGAAAACGCGGCGAAATGGTTCCAGTAAAGTATGGTACGGCCGTGCTTCTATAGTAGAGTGCGCATTAGGCCCTGCGGCGTACTTTTAAAGCGTACAGACATCAAATGTATGAGAAGTTATAGATGTTCAGTAGTGCTGTCACTGGCGTTTTGCTACTGACAGACAGAGAGGTGGCGCCCAGACTACTGACGTCAGTTCTAACTTTTTAGGCGCACTCTAGGGTTGAAGCAACTCTTGACAAGACCAACAGCGAATTTTATTAGTTACCTTATATAACAATATCCAAATACAGTCTATGACCTAACAACCTAACAAATCAAAAGCAAAAGTAAATATGAGGAGATTTAGTTCACGTATCTACGCTCACATTCAGATAGAATCAATCAATCAACTTTGCACTCTTAACCGCATAATGTCGGAAAATCGAAGCGTGCCAAAGAGGTCTAGTTTAATATGATTTATAACTGCAACAGCGCGATAATTTTCATAGCAGTTTTACATCCTTTTCACTACTAACTCCTTCTCTTTTTAATGTGCCTACATATCTGGCTGGTACCGGTACCCAGCACCGGTACTGGAACCGGAACCGGTACCCAGTACCGGTACTAGAACCGGTACCCGTACCGGTACTGGTACCGATACTAACGGCCTAGAACCGGTACCAGAGGTACCGGTACCACGTTGGTACCGGTACTGCTTCAAGGTCATAGGTACCGGTTCCGAAAAGTACCGGTATTTCAAGCCCTGGTTCCAGACAACCCATCTGCAAAGCGACTGTAGTCACTGTTGACAATGAAATCATACATGTAAACAACGATCACTGTCATTGATGCATGTAGCGTTAGCATTATGTTTGTAAGAAACCGAGATACAATTTACCACCATAAGTTAAGGTATTGGTTATCCTACTAATATTATAAAGGCGGATGTTTGTGTGTGTGTTTGTTACGACATCACGCAAAAACAGCTGATTAGATTGACATGAAACTTTGCAGAAATATAAAAGGGCATCTGGAATAACACATAGGCTACTTTTTACCCCGGGAAAATGTCTCATTTCTACGGAATCACGCAAATTCCAAAATTTTTGACGTAGGTGGCGTGACTGAGCCGATTCGCGTCTTTGTGGGGAAGCATATCCGTTAATTCAACAGTCATCTTAAAGTTATGGTAGCTGCGGCGATAGTGCGCTTGCCTACCAAACAAGGTGACTCGCGTTCGAATCCGGGTAGTGTTCTCCTTATTTTTTGTTTTAAAATTTTCGAGCTTTTATTTAATTTAAGTTTTGTCTAACATCATCTTCCTGCCCGTATCCCAATTGCTTGGGGTCGGCGCAACACATTTTGCTAAACACAAAATCGTGCTGCAATGGATTCGGCTTAATTTTACGACCGGCCGCCTACCAGACGTCAACCCTCATTGGGATTGCTTTTGTGGTGGATTAACCGCCACCATACGGTTGGCCCTGGCTGTTTGGGTCGGGTTTATCCCTCGGTCGCCTCTTACGACTCTCACGGGAAGAGAGGGAGTGGTGCTATTCTACTCTGCCGGCACCACACGGCGTTAAGTTTTGTCTTACGATATTGGAAAATCTTACACACTGGTCTTGCTATACTTCCTACGTGTGTGTTTGTTACGACTTCACGCAAAAACGGCTGATTAGATTGACATAAAACTTTGCAGAAATATAAAAGGGCATCTGGAATAGCATATACTTTTTACCACGGAAAAATGTCTCATTCCCACGGGATCACGCATTTTCCAATATTTATGAAAAAGGTGGCGCGACTGAGCCGATTCGCGTTTTAAAAACTAACAGCGTCATCTCTTGGCGAGTAAGTAAGGCAAAATTGATGTATATCCCACAACACATGTACGTACAAAAATTACTTGCCAATGAAAATGTTTTAACAAGATTTTGAATCCCACAAATTCTACTTCCTACTTCCTACTAATAATATATATAATTAATTAATTAATCATACTATCCTACTTCCTACTAATATTATAAAGGCGGATGTTTGTGTGTGTGTTTGTTACGACATCACGCAAAAACGGCTAATTAGATTGACATGAAACTTTGCAGAAATATAAAAGGGCATCTGGAATAACACATAGGATACTTTTTACCACGGAAAAATGTCTCATTCACACGGGATCACGCATTTTCCAATATTTTTGAAATAGGTGGCGTGACTGAGCCGATTCGCGTTTTAAACGTTTTCGCCGAAAACTAACAGCGACATCTCTCGGCGAATAATGCTTTTTTCTCGCGGAATAATAGGTTGCAGCGGGTGAAACCGCTGACGGGCAGCTAGTAAAAAATATGTTAGTCCATACCTACTTTTAATTATTAAATGCACACGAATTCATTCATCATCATACTTTCCTTCAATATCCCAACCTGCGATATCACTGCAGCTTTAAAATTAACATAATGTTAACTTGAGCTTGGTATTTTTTGTTTTTACTTATCCAACCAAGTGTATACCTACTTACCCAATGTATGTTGGGTAAGTACCCATATTGCAAGCATTTGAAGTTACAATTTTTGAGTTTGGTTCAGGAGTAATATAATAGAATATAGGAACGCTAATGACAACGAATTTCTTTTAGGAAGTTCGTCGCCAACGTTTACTACAAGCTCTAGAGGATTGCCTAACATTCGGATCGGCAAATACAACTTCAGTGAACTTAAAAAGAACAAGACGGGCCTGAAGAAAAGCTGGTGGTGTAACGAGATGGCGCGGGGCTGCCGGGCTCGCATCGTCACCTTAGAGGACCAGATCCTCAAGTACCGCAAAGAACATAACCATTAGAGTCAAGTCAAGCTGGAGGTGCAGCGAGAGAGCGCTGGGCCAGCCTCGTCACCATAAAGTACCATATCGTCTCCTACCGCAACGAACATTAAAATTAGAGTCAAAGAAAACTGTTATTTTATTATAATTTTCACTGTTTGCACTGGCCACAAACACAAACACAACAAACATTTTGTAGGTATCTTACTACCACTACTTCTGTACCTTACCGCAGGGAGTGAATAGGTACCTTTACTTATAACTTTCTGAAAGAACATAAATTATATCCAGATACCTACCACACTGCGTTCACACCTTTCACAATAAACTGACCCTATTCTGTCTAAGGCCACGTGCTGCGTCGCGTGTATCGGTCCGCGTACGAAGTTCACTTTAGGTACTCCATGCGGTGCAGATGAAATGAGCGAATCCTCGTCACACAGCGCAGGCGCTATGATTCGACACTATTGTTTTGATGTGAAGAGAAACATTATCAACTCCAACTAGCCCCAGACCCACGAAGACAATCCTCGTCACACAGCGCAGGCGCTATGATTCGACACTATTGTTTTGATGTGAAGAGAAACATTAGCAACTCCAACTAGCCCCAGACCCCAAACCAAGCAAATCTTACACTCGCAATCGTTATAGCCGAGAAGCCCTCTTAAGATTCGTTCATATTTCAGATGCGGCGATGCCTGAGTTCGCAACAAGTTCTAGAGGATACCCGTCTATACGGATTGGTGAATACAACTTCAGAGAGCATTCAGCGTACAAGAACAGCAAAGGGCCGAAGAAGCGCTGGATATGCTCTCGAAATGGCTGCCGGGCCTTCCTCGTCACCATTGGTAACGAAATCATAAATTCAAGAAACGAACATACTCACTGATACAGGTCTTAAAATGTTGTATAAGAGACTTTTACACAAATAAAACCAACCTTTTCAAAAGTTGTTATTAAAATTAGGTTTTTTACAGCAATTTACATAGATACATACATATATCACGCCTATATCCCTTGCGGGGTAGGCAGAGATTACTTGTGCATATTGCTGTTATTACGGCCGTAAAAACGGCAATATGCACCACGTCTAACAAAAGTTTGAGAGACGATTCAGAAGATTGTGTATCACCAAAATGACAGGGTGTCAGTCTGTCGCCTAAAATTGCAATACACACCAACACTCAATTCACTTAGTCTCTTCTTACGACACGTACCTACGGGAGGGATATAATTTATGCTGATAGGTAAAATGACGAATCTCTTTTGTGATGTATTATGAACCTACCTTACCTATATGTTACGTTGTATACTAGGAATATTTTGTAATTAAACGATTTATCATCTATTTTGTGATAAAATTATCTTAAAACGATAACGATCCATACAATCTCTGATTGTGATAGTCGGTAAAAAAAAAGTATTTTTCACGTACCTATTCTGTTTTGCGGCCCACTACTATCCTCAATTTTTATATTATTTTTTTTCAGTGAATGTCGTGACCAGCAGTAAAGGCAGAAAACTATTGGTCTATAAAGGTTATTGCTTCTACTTGGACAATAATCTGAAATTCACTCAGAACTGGGCGTGCGCGCGCTACCCGCAGTGCAAGGCGCGCGTCACCACGCTCCAGCAAAAGTTGCTGCGTACCACCGCTGCGCATAATCACGCGCCGCCCAACTTTGTCATAAGAAACGGGATTTTTAACAAACTTTAATTTAGATTCTGTCCCTTTCTGAAGCAATGTTTGAAAATATTTTTTTTTATTCCGAAAGCCTTTAATAGTTGTAGTAGTAGTAGCACCTATAAGAACATAGACCGAAATCAGGATAGTTATTACTTGGGCCTATAGAGCAAAAAATAAAATTAACGAATCTTCAATATTTCCAGATAAATCCTGGCGCAAAAAAGTAAACGTTATGCCACTGCATATACTACGCAAAGATGTTTCTGAAAAAGGCGGCAGGCGCGCGTAGGCGGTGTGATGACTGCAAAACAGTAAGAAGAGATCGCAAGACTGCTCACACATGTCAGAGCTGTCGAAAGTTTATCTGCCCGCAGCATATCATTCCTGTCTGTAACAAATGTGCAGTGGAAAATAAAATCGTAATCTGATCTGTTTTTATCTTCCTATAAATACCTCCTATTGATTACAATTTCAATTTTTCATATTAAAATTATTACCTAGATACATCACCACTTACCTAACAAACTCAGGTTTCTGTTTGTTGAAACAGGTACCTCTATTGATTAATTTAAGTCCTACTGCATTATCATCACTAATCATTTGCAGCAACTTTTGTGACCAACACGAAAGGCAGGCAACTAATGATCTACAAGGGCTACTGCTTCTACCTTGAGAAGACATCTGCATCGCGGCGAAAAACTTGGGCGTGTCTGCGCTACTCGAACGGGTTATGCAGAGCGCGCGTCACCACGTCGGGGGAGCGCGTGCTGCGCGTCACTGCAGCGCATACTGATCATGAGCCGCCCAACTTTGCAATCAGGAACGGAATTTATTTTAAATTGTAATGGAACTGCACCTGGACGTCGTTGCGATGACATTATACACGTATACTGAATCGATTTCGTAATACATTTCTTACTCTCTGGCAAACTTACTTACCTACCTACTTATGCTCTGGCAAAACGAATTATTAATACTACGTACTAATTCCTCGGACGATAATTCGTAAGAAATTATGAGTTCATTGGAAATTGTCTAGGTTCTTAGATGAGAAAAATTTATAGCAACTATCTATAAAGTACTTCAATTGATCCGATGCGAATAGAAATCGCATTAAATGCATCAAACATTAACGTTTTTGTTTTTGCAGTTTTGTTTGTAAAGAGAGAGACAAAGCATAAGAATGGGAAGCGTATAGCTCTGTACAAGGGGCACAGCTTCTGCTTGGACTCGACGTATGCGCACACGCAGAACTGGGCGTGTTCGCGCAAGGCGAGCAGCAGCAGCCGGTGCAAGGCGCGCTTCACGCTCGCCGCGGGCGGACAGATGGTGCGCGAGAACACCCAACACAACCATCCACCGCCTAAATACGTCATACGCAACGGCATTTACATCAAATTATAAAGTGTTCATAAAATTTTGAAGATTGTGCTGCTGGTATATGAACAACATGAAAAAATTGCGTGTACAGAACATCTCCATAAAAAAATACGAAATAAAAAGTATTTTACTTGATCTTAGACACAAAATTTTGCCTTGTATATGACACGATATTCGTTAGGTACTTTGGTGATAAACAAGGCGTGGAAGAAAGTGTTTATCTCACGGAAGTTTTTTTTACAGTAACTTTTGTAAAGAATAAATCAGGGAACCGGATGGCAATATACAAGGGATACAGCTTCCACAGCAATGGCGAGTCGAAGTCGACGATGCACTGGCCGTGTGTGAAGGCGTACGCGAAGTGCCGCGCGCGCCTCACCACCGACATGGCGGGCGAGCTGGTCAGAGTCAACGCGGACCATACGCACGCACCGCCGAAATTCATTATTAGAAATGGCATTTACATTAAAATCTAACTTAAAGCAAATTCATGAACAACTTCTTACATAGTTACAGATTAAAAAAAAAAAGTGTAGATAACCTCTTGAATCTCGACTGGTGAGAGTCCTATACCTATAGGATTCTGTCACAATGTCCCTGTCTGGGAGGGGTCATTTTAAGGACACTGCAGAATTTTTATGCTAAATTATTTTTATGCTAAAATCATACAAAACTTGTGAAATCTGCATTACTAAAAAGATTTAACGTTCAAAAACCGATACCAAAATCTTCAAACGGCACCCCTGTAATGTTTGCATATTTGAGTTACAATGTTCTTCGAATCAGGTGTCAAAAAATAATATTACCTATTAAATCTTTTGAAGTCTTTAGTATTCTCATTTATCTTCTTGCACCTACCTAATAGTACCTTGTGTTTATAGGGTTCCGTACTCGAAGGGTCGAAACAGGCGCTTATTATATTACTGAGACTCGAGAGTCTGTCTGCCCATCTACGATAAAACTGTATCTCGTATACGTCGATAGTTACAGCGTTAAAGATTTGCTGACGAATTTCTGTGGCCGCTATTATAACAAAAACATTCTTGAAATAAAAAATAAAATAAAAAAAAAACTTGAAAAAAAATATGGCTGTTTTCTTTCAACCAATGTGATTTTATGCCTTTTTAATGCGTAGTGGCATGGAACCCTTCGTACGCGAATCCGAATCCCACATGGCTGTTTTTTTAGTTGTATTTTTACCTTTTTTCAGTTCGTTACATCAAGAACCTGTCCGGAAAGATGTTTGCTATCTATGAGGGCCACACTTTTTACCATCACAGGAGATACAAGACCACCGAGCAATGGCCGTGCCTGAGGACGTCCGCGAGGTGTCGCGCGCGGCTCACCACCGACACGCAGGGCGCGCCGATACGCATCAACGCAGAACACAACCACGCACCACCCAGATTTATTATACGAAATAATATTTATTTTAAAATTTGAATCTAAAGTTAGGTCAGGCGAGAACTTACGTGTATGAATAGATAAAATTCCTTCCTCCAAATTTTCGATAAGATTTAGCTGTAAGCAATAAAAGCGTAAGTAGACAAACTATTTCTTTTTTAGCCAACTTAGCTTTCACTCTTGAGTTTCTTAACTTAGTGGGTAAACAGAATTAAAGACTTTTAAATACATTTTGAGGCATAAATACATCTAGCTAGAGGGTGTCTAAACGCTATACCTAGTTTAGTTTACTAACACACATTTTATCCTGGTATTTCAGTAAAATGGACAAAAAACAGCTCTGGGAACACGATAGCAATTTATAAAGGATACTCATTTTACCACCAAAAAATGAAGGGCTCGAACAGCACGATGCGCTGGCCGTGCTTGAGGATGCAGTCGAAGTGCCGCGCGCGCCTCACCACCACCGCCGCCGGGAGGCTGGTCAGCGTCAACGACCAACACAACCACCCACCACCCACGTTCATTGTGCGCAACGGCATTTATGTTAAAATTTAAGTAAGCTAATTCAAAATAAGTATTAATTTTATTTTTTAAGTAATTTTAAGTGACATGTATTTTATGTATTTTATTTGACATGTTTAATTAATAAATAAATTTAATTGTAAAAAAAATAAGTATTAATGATCTTAATTAATAAATGTACCTACCTACCGAAAAATTAATGTCTTGAAGAGCACAACGATGCGGCGTTTTTGCCTTGCTGCGTTTCTATGCAGTATGCTTATAAAATGCTTCCGTCAACATAAGTTGTCAAAATATAGGTTTGTTGCTAAACTAACTGAGTAACTAAACAATGCCATGAAACTACGCGTCTTTCTAAACACCGTAACCAAAAGGCTGAGACCATAGTTCTACACTACAATTAGGTACACTACGCTCAAACAGCTAGTTCAAGTTTAATGGATGGGTATGGAAACTACTAAAGGAGAAAAAATACTGTTAATTCCAGCACAATTCGTTATGTCTGGTCGCGGTAAAAGGAGGTTGGTACTGGATGGCAATACCTTCTACGCCCAACAGTCTTCAGGCTTTCGAACCAGATGGATGTGCACTTTGCACAGCAGGGGATGTAAAGCAGCCGTGCACACCTACGATGAGGAGATCGTCAAGATAAACAACGATCACAACCATGATAAACCCGTAGCAACTACAAAGCTTAATAAATTGTCTTTACTTCCGCAATAAATTGATACTCAATGCGCTTAAAACTAATTTTAAATTTTACCTTACGTTGTAAGTACTTAAACTTATTTTTATTCATTAAATAATTACTAAGAAAATACTTACAGAGTTATTTTTGTACCCATGAATACCCATACAAAAAAAAACATTTTTTATTTATCTACTTACCTGCAGCATACTTTTACTTACTTTTTAGTTTTAACAAGAGTAGAATAACACCACCCCTTCCTTTCTCTTCCCGTTGGGGTCGTAAGAGGCAACCGAGGGATTAATCCGACCCAAGCGAATCAGGGTCCTGGATCACTTTGTGAATTTGTTCCCAATCTGGTTAGGACATTGCAGGCTGAATCACCTGATTGCCCGAAAAGTAAGATGGTTCTGTGTTTCGGATGGGCACGTTTAAGCCGTCGGTCCCGGTTGCTGTCTATGATGGCGGCCGTTACACAACCATGTCAGAAGCCTGCTACTTGCAGTAGGCGGGTGAAAAACCCTGACACCAGGGCTCATCGGGTTATTGAACGACTCGGTGTCCCACACGAAGAGAGAGAGAGAGAGGGTCTTGGAAGAGGAAAACTCCATACACAGACCCGGAACGGGGTCTCCGTCAGGCGCGAGTGACTGGTAATACCTAAATCGTGCGGCAGACTCCTGCAGCCGACCTGGCTCCGCACGTATCGACCCGTCGTTCCTTTTGTGAGTCAGCCAGGAGGGCCGAGAGGGTGGCGCAGGTCCTGGGCAGCCCTGCGTTTTCCATAATGGCGTCCCAAGCAATGCAGTGTCTGTGGAGAGTGTGCAAACAGCCATGCCGCTCCCGTATCGGCTTGTACAGCCGTAAAGAGTCTTGCCTCAGACACTGAATGAATCGTCTGACACAGACATATGAGGCCAACAATGACCTGCTCTTTATGTACTATAGTTTCAGCATGTAATTCTTCTGATTTTCTCATCTAATTGGCTTGATACTTCCAGACTTAAGGCCAGTATTCAGCGTGTCCCTGCGCGGGAACCCGGTGATCATAATCGGGCAGCACCGCTTCAACCGCGTGAAGCGGCGCGGCGACCGCTCCCGCTGGGTGTGCGTGAAGGCCAAGGCGGGCTGCAGGGCGGCGCTGACCACCATGCACAACACCATCGTGCGCGTCACCCGCATGCACGACCCCGCAGCGCACACCACCCCCAACCGGTGCAGAAATACCTACATGACCGACATCACCGTGTCTGCAACTGGCACTCCTTAAGCCACATGCCAACACGCGCTCGCGTGCACGCTGCGTAAACGCCTGCATTGAAATCTTACAGTTAGCAAAGAAAGTATTAGTTGATTTCAATCGTATAAAATAAATAAACATATAATATTTTATTTATTAAATTTTATACAAAGAGCACATCACTAATAGCTTACCTATTTATCTTATTGAAATTGTACTTTTTATTAATTTCAGTTTTTGTATGATTTATTTTAGTAATATTTTGTTGGATTTTATTATTATTTTATATGATTTTTTTGATAATGAACTAAATATACTAACAATAACATTGAATTCTCTCATAATCTTTTCGACGCAAAGCTTTGATCTCGTGGTCGATCGGAACTCACAGAACCAAGGACTTATATCGTAATTTTATTTTGACCAGAGACACCGCAATTCATAACGACGCCTCGAGGGTTCCCCATGCTGCAGATCGGCAAGTACCGCTACGGGCTCAAGACGGGCTACAAGGGACCCAGGAAGAGATGGGTGTGCGGACTGTGGGCTACTGGATGCCGCGCTACCGTCGTCACCGTAGAAGATGTTATTGTTACTTTTAAAAATTATCATAATCACAAAAAATTTCATTGAACTTAATGTTATTTTTACTCACTAGAGCAATACCCAGTCATACCTTCTCTTATCCTGCCGATGACAGCCACTTGGACAGCATTTTCTGTGGCCTTCATGAGGTCATTAAGCGTGCAGGTATACTTACATCTACTTACCGCATGGTAGGTACGTAGAAGCCATTATAAAATAAGTTATTCTAATTTACGCTAACCTGGAAATTTTCAGCCTCTCGGTTTGGAGTAACTCCTGTATTTACAGTGAACTCTCGAGGGAATCGTATGATCGTGATTGGGTCATACAAGTTCAGCTTACACACAGACAGCAAGAAGAGCGCAGGTCCGAAGAAGCGGTGGGTGTGCAGCTACTGGTCGCGCTGCTGCCGAGCCGTCGTCAACACCCTCAACGATGACATTGTAGCGTATAAGGAGGAACACAATCATAAATCAAAGATCATTAAGCCTTCTAAATGAATAATTTGACTTACTTGATGTAATCAATGTTTTTATTTCATTTTCTTGTTTTTGTGGAGTGCTGACAGCACCAGTTTTTTATAAAAGTAAATTTGAATTTTACACACAAAGAAATTCATTGAATCATCCACACAAATTATTTTCGGCAATTCTGACAAAATATTAATTACAATTAAACTTGCATGGTTTATAATAATCTGTGAAACTTTAAGTTTAACGTTATTGAATAAGTATATTGTTTATAATTTGAGTCTAATTTGTACGGATTTGAATTCAGGACCCTTATTTATGAAGTCTAAGAATGGAAGACCATTGCTGCTGGTGCACGGACGCCGCTACTACAGCAAACGAATCCCCGATGGCAGCCGCCCAAGGGTCACCTGGTACTGCGGTCGTCGAGGTCAAAGGTCCAGGGGTTTGCCTCGCTGCCGCGCCTCTATAGTCACCATTGACGACGTGTTCACAGATGTCAAGAACGCACATAACCACGTTTAATGTTATTACGAATTTATGCAGTTATTTGATTTTGACCAAAGAAAATGTTTTAAGTTAGAGGTAAAAATATAATCTATGTTTCGATTTTACCATAGCGTTTTTTCGACACGTCATGTACCAAGTCCGACAAAAAAATATTCATCATTTCAAAATATTTTTGCAAGATAAACCATTGAAATCGAATTAGCTTCAGCCGACCTTGATTGGTCTCGAAACACGTTGACCTGCACTGTAGCACTGTAGCTTGCATATGTAGAGAGAGTTATCTCGCACGCGAGTAGACTTCAAATGTGTCAAATCGACAAGTAAAGACAAGCAAAGACTTTTGACAAAGGGATGTAGACAAAGTCAAACTCTGATCGTGCCTTTACTAAAGTCATAGACTTATATAGTGACTAAAGTCTTGAGTAAGTGCTTGAGTAGATCAAAAGTCAAAGCAAGGCAAGGGAGCAGTACCACAAATTAGAGAAACGGTGCGCGGGGTGCCGCAGTATACTGTGGCTAGGTAATAGGCTGCGGTAGAGTCATACATAACATAACGCGTCACATTTTTTTATCTCCCTCATCTATGAATTTACAGTTACACCATTACCTTTTTTCTGTTTCAGTTTCATACGTGAAGAACATAAACGGAAAAATGCTAGCTATCTACAGAGGACATACCTTCCACGTGAACAAAAAAGGCAGGACATTGTACTGGGTGTGCGCGAAGCAACCAACCGGCTGCAAGGCGTCGCTCTCCACCACTCCTGAGGGCGAGCTTATCCGCGTCAATCCGGAACACTACCATCCGCCTAGTCGATTTATTGTACGAAATGGAGTCTACATAAAATTGTAATAAGACTTCATTCAAAGACCTTGTTCATTGTATTTCTTTCTTTTTATTTACGAGTCGTGCTCATGACCGTGAGGAATAAAATGTTGTCATCAAAATATTTTGTTTCCTCTCTGATAGGTAGGTATAATTTGATTCGTCAACTTAGTACTTATGTTTTTGCGTTTGGACATATTTATGCAAAAATAAATCTAGTGCATACAGAATCTTCGCAAGTTTTCTAAAAATCATGAACTTATTCGCACAAGGCCTACCTATAAAAAATGGCGCCACAGAGGAGAGGCTAACACGGAAAGTAGGTATTTTTTGGTGTTCGCTTAGACCCATGTTTGATTTTGTTTTCAGGTCCAGTATTCACGACGACTAAAGCTGGTAAGCCGTTGCTATTGTTGGGCAAGTACCGTTACTACAAAAACGCATGTAGTGGCGACTCCAAGGCGACCTGGTTCTGCCGCCGCCAGTCAGAGCGAGGGACCTGCCGCGCCTCTATAGTCACCATGGAGGACATCATCGTAGCAGTCAAGCATGACCATAACCACTTAGTTGTTACAAGGTTATGATTAATATAATTTAGTGTATTTTATTGTGAATAAAATGTAAGGATATTTCTAAAAATTTATTTGAATTTGATTACCTAGTTGATAGATGTAGCTTAGTATCTATTTTTAAACACGTTGCGAATAACACTTTAGTGTCTCTTTAGATTTTTTGAAATATCTTCATTTGTACAGTGACTTACGTAAGAAGTATGGCTGGCAAGCAGCAAGCTCTTTACCAGGGTTACTGCTTCTACCTGTTCAAGACATTCAAGAGTACCGTCAATTGGAAGTGCACCAGACGCAGCAGCCGGTGCAGAGCGCATCTCGTCACCACTTCGGGCGGGGAGCTCCTCCGCGTCAACACTAAGCACAACCATCAGCCACAGAAATACTTTGTCCAAGATGGATTCAACATCAGATTTTAATTATTATTATTAATAGCCTATAGTGTCCCACTGCTGGGCAAAGGCCTCCCCTTCCTTCTTCCACTTATCTCTGTCTTGTGCAAGCACCCACCAGTCTTTGTGGTAGGCATTGAGATCGTCACACCATCGTTTGCGGGGTCGACCTCGTCGACGATTCCCATCATGAGGTCTCCACTCTGTAACGATCCTAGCCCACCGTTCTGGGTGCATCCGGCTGACGTGTCCTGACCAGTCCCATTTAAGTTTAGCTGATTTGCGCCCTACGTCAGCTATACCTGTTTTGGAACGCAGGGTGGTGTTTCTAATGCGGTCTATTCGCTTGACACCTAGAATGCTGCGTTCCATGGCTCTTTGACAAACCTTGAGTTTGGACTTCTGGTTTTCTGTGAGTGACCACGTTTGGGCACCGTAGGTTAGGACGGGCAGAATACACATGTCGATGAGCTTTCGTTTTAAGGAAAGTGGAAGGTCACCCTTTAAGAACTGTTTTAAGGACCAGAAGCTCTTCCAGGCGTTTTCGACACGGCGATCGATTTCCTTCTCTTGCCTGTTCTCGAAGGAGACTATCTGGCCCAAATACGTGTATTCATCGACATAGTGTATATCTTGTCCGTCAACCTTGACCCTACGTTTCGTGCTGTTTGTCATCACTTGTGTCTTCGACATATTCATCCTAAGTCCAACCTCAAGGCTTGCCGTGCTCAGTTCTTGGAGCATTAGTTGGAGCTCAGCCGCATTGGATGCAAACAAGACTATATCGTCGGCAAATCTTAAATTGGTGAGTCTACTTTCGCCCACAACGATTCCTTTTGACTGCCAAGATGAGGACAGTTTTCTAAAAACTTCCTCCAGTGTACATGTGAATAGGTTTGGGGAGAGGGGGTCGCCCTGTTTGACGCCTTTCTCTATTCTGAATTCAGGACCTGGAGTGGAAAGTTTGATGGAGGCTGTACTGGTTTCGTAGATCAACTCCAATAGATTTATGTATGTCTCGTTTATTTCTTGCTTGCGCAAGGATGTAAATATGGCAGGGTGTTTGAGACTATCAAATGCCTTGGAGTAATCCACGAAAGCCAGATACAGTGGTTTGTGGAATTCGTTGTGTTTTTCTATGATTTGGTTAACTGTATGGAGGTGATCTGTAGTAGAGAAGGAAGGTCGAAATCCGGCTTGTTCGGGTGGCTGGTTTTTATCCAGCTGACCTTTGATGCGATTCTGGATGACTTTACTGAATAGCTTGTAAACGTGCGACATCAAACTTATGGGCCTGTAGTTGTTTACGTCTGCCTTGTCGCCCTTCTTATGTAAAAGAATGATGTGAGATTTTGTGAATTCTACTGGTATTCTACCGGAATACAATATACTGTTGAAAAGGTTTGTGATTTGTGGCAGTAGTATCTGTTTTCCTAATTTGAGAGCTTCTGTGCTGATGCCATCGTCTCCTGGACTCTTGTTGTATTTCATATCCTTAAGTGCTCGGTTTACTTCCAAACCGGTGAATGGAGAGATGTCATCCGCACAGGAGTACTCGCTGGAGCAGCAGTCTCGTGACGAGTCTGAATACAAGTTTCTATAAAAGTGTGTGCAAATGTCTGTGACTTTGTCACGGCTGTTTTGTTTTATTCCATCCTCGTCACGAAGACTGTTGATCCACGTTCTACCCTTCGATATACCCTGCTTTGCGGCTCTGAGAGATTTGCCCTGTTCAAGGGCCGTCTGGACCAGGTCAGTGTTATATTTCCGAATATCTTTTCTAATGGATCGTTTGACTGCTCTGTCCAAAGATCTGTAGTCGGCTGAGGTTATACCGGAAGTTGATCGTTTGTCGATAAGTTGTAGTGTTTTACCCGTTAGTCTATTGTTTTTTGGCTTTGTTTGTTTGATTTTATTTGATGCAATTTTAATACTATTTTTTATATTATCATATTGTGATTGGGGATCTTCTGTGTCTAAATTTAGTTCATTGAAGCTATTTTTTAATTCTAAGTTAAACAGATCGATATTTCTCGCAATAATTTCTTTAGAAAGTTTTTTGATCTGATTTTTAAATTGTTGCTGGTGCAAAAGCCTAAAATTGAAGTGCAATTTAATTCGAAGTGGGCGATGGTCACTGCTAAATTTGATTTTATTAATTATCCCTACATCGTTCACTATGGATTTGTTAGAAACAAGAGCGTAGTCTACTTCGTTTTTCGTTTGGCCATCACTTTTTTCAGACTAATCCAGTTCGCCTTTGGTCAAAGTCTAAGCGTCGGAAATACTTTCTTCTACAAAAAGCCGCAGCGTCGTTGGACGTGGGTTTCAGATTTTTAACCGACGAAAAAACAAAAGAGGAGGAGGTTCTCAATTCGTCCCGAACTTTTATTTTTATTTTTTATGTATGTTCACCGATCATTTAGAGACGCGTAGACCAATTTGAAAAATTCTTTTTTTGTTTGAAAGCGTGCACTGCACAGGTGGTCCCATTGTCATCAGGTCAGGATCTGATGGGAGGATCCTTGAAAAATCAGTAAATTCTTATATTTTGCGGCACATTTTGAAGCATAATGTACTTAGGTTTACCTACGTGCCTACCCGTTGACGTCTACTGCTTGACAAAGATCTGGCAAAGAAGCTTTTCAAAAAGAGGTTCTTTTTAAAGGTCGTATATAAATATTAGTCTGTAGGTATTTTATAGTGACTCTAAACTCTTATTTGGCTGAGGAGATTTTGATGAGAGCTATGTTAAAGGAATACTTTCGTCACCCGGAGACACCATGGCTAGTTTTCTTGTAAAATAATTACGTATTAACTTGCAAATTATTGAATTTTATCAAAAGAGAGGGAATCGGTCGCGAACGGACCTATTTAACCAAACTTTTTAGGACCTACTACTATTGACTTGACGTCTTACATCACTGTTTGACTTAGCTCAGAACTTATTACACAAGCGGTTTTCGAACGGGTGCGGAGCGGAACGGACGGCCGGCGGATGCGCAGCGAATTCGCCACGTACCTACGCGAAACGATTTGCAACGTTTTGATAGAATTCGCTGCGTTTCCGTTGTTACGCGTCCTCTTGGTGTTAGCTCCGCATCCGCTAGCAAACCGATTGTGTGATAAGGCTCTTTTGTCTCAAATCAATATTCGTGATTGTTTACATTTATTACTTAAAACATCGCCAGCATAAAACTGTAGCAAATAGCAATGTATATTTGATTAAATTGAATTTAGCGGTGGGTAGAATAAATCCTACTTTCCTATATAAGTAGGTAAATGTTTCCATTAATATTATTATAAGCAACCAATGGTTTTATGATTACGCAACAAGTTAGATCCCATGCTCTGTGCTATGCAAGCGGACATTGAAGGCTGCCTGGCTTTCCCTAAAAAGAACTGCTGGTTGCTACAACTACATAGCCGACTAATGATATTAAGTATACGTGGCCGACTAATACTTTGCTTAGATCTTACGGGCACAAGATTGCCGGGAGTGGAAGAAAAGAGAAGAGGCCTATGTCCAAGAATGGACCCCGAACAGGCCGTTATGATGATGATGACGAATACTTTGCTTGTTGTTCGATGATAATCAGAACATTATTTGAACACAAACTGAACTGAATGAAGTATTTTACCTATTGCAGCAGCGCAGTTGCTATTAGAAAGCCTCAGGTCTGCGTATCACATTGAATATGAAGAGCAAGCTGGTAGTTGTTGTGAAGTATTTATCTATCTATATCAATCTATACCTATCAAGAAATATATGCAAGAAAAAATAAGGTAAAGAATTATCATTATGTCCTACTTTGTGACTGAACATCAGAACGAACTAAAAAAAAGTATGTAGTAATAGGTACATATTTGTTTATTCTTAATATTACATCCACACTAACTAACTATGAAAGGTTGAGGTTGATAAACACTAGACATACAACAACTTAGTACAAATCATTACATTTAGGGGGTTGAGATGGGGCTTTTGCCTCACATAGAAAGGAAACAGTCAAATATTGGTCACAAAAAAGTATAAAATAAAAGCTTTTTAACAAAAAATATCAACCAACGAAAACTGAAAAGCATAAAATAATTAACCTTTGTAAGTCAACCTTAATAAAATCATTAGTTTACAAACTATTGGTAGAAGTTACTGTAGTAATATTTTCGGAAATATATTGAGATATTATTCAATTTTATTAACTAAGTTCATAAATTAATCTAAATGTGCCTGTCTAAATGATTTTGAGTCGGCGCCAATCATAATTAAAATAAATAAATAACCATCCATGGAAAAAACATGTGCCTATCCTGGATGGAACGCGGTCTCCAGTTAGTATAATAAGCCTGGTGAGTATGAAAATACTCTCAGTTAGGGAGATGATAGTGGACTGTAAAGAGGCACCTGTTTCCCTAATTTGTGTGTAAAGTATACTTAGTAATAAATACGCTTGATTGGCGCCGACTCAAAATCATTTAGACAGGCACATTTAGATTAATTTATGAACTTAGTTAATAAAATTGAATAATATCTCAATATATTTCCGAAAATATTACTATAGTAACTTCTACCAATAGTTTGTAAACTAATGATTTTATTAAGGTTTACTTACAAAGGTTAATTATTTTATGCTTTTCAGTTTTCGTTGGTTGATATTTTTTGTTAAAAAGCTTTTATAATACCAACTGAAAAATAAAATTCATAATTTTCTTGTTTAATAACGTTACCTATTATACAAAATTAAAGTTACCTACTTATGTACGATATAAATCGCTATTTTCATTGCAGAGCGATTATTCAAAACGAGAACTGTAGCGATGAGATGATGTTACCTACTGATAGACAAGAAAAAGCAAAGGGGTGAACAGAAGTTCCCTTTAACGCAAAATATGGCATAAAACAGAATTTTTACTTAGTTTTTATTTTCATGTCCAGTAATCTCAACAACTAAACCTGGCAAGCCAGTGTTGGTGGTGGGTGGGCACCGATACTACAGGCACGCAAGTACCAAAAACTTCAAAGTGACGTGGTTCTGTCGCCGTCAGTCAGCCCGAGGGACCTGCCGCGCCTCTATAGTCACCCTCAATGATACCATCATAGCAGCCAAGCAAAGGAACTGGTTTAAAAAACGATGTTGATTTGATTGATTTGTTACTTACCTACCTACCAATTTGACACCCAATATAGTAAAAGTCCGCAAAACCTAAATCTAATCTTTGAAAGTAATTATCTTCATTTTTACAGTGACTTACATCAGAAACATGGCTGGCAGGCAGCAAGCCACGTATGAGGGGTACTACTTTTACCTTGATAACACATCTAAAATTACTTCCACTTGGAAGTGCACGCGACGCTGCAGCAGGAAGTGCAAGGCTTGGCTCAAAACTACGCCTGAAGGTGAACTCCTCTGCTTGAACACTGAACACAACCATCCGCCACAAAACTATGTCGTCAAGGATGGAGTTAGCATCAGATTTTAATGTACCTACCTACCCACTAATAATATAATTTATTATTTTAGGTATTACATATAAAGTACGAAATGATAAAATAATCGTTTTTTATTGCAATACAAGGCTTTTCAAGTTTCCAACATGAGTCATCCGATGATAAACTGAAAAGTAGGTAGGTACTTACGAGTTTCGCCATCACACACACCTAACAACAGAAAAATCTGGGTTTTGGGTTTTGTAATCAGATAATTCGTTGCTGTTCCATCACTATTTTAAACCAGATCATACTGAGTTCACGATTTAAATATCTTCTACCAATAACGATGATTTTGCTATGCTTTGTAGTGTCTCAAGTGCCGCAGATCACAATGACCGCTAGAGGAAACCCTATGATACTTTTGGGAAATTACCTACAAATTTCTGGAACATTCGACCAACAAGTCACGAGGCGGTTTGAAGAAGCGCTGGAGTTGCAGCATGATCAACAGAAGCCGTTGTCGCGCCTTCCTCATTACCATTGAAAACGAGATCATTCGCCATCAAAGTGAACATAATCATTAATTAGGTACATAGGTAATGTTATCTAATAAAATAACTCGAGATGTCTAAACATAGGTTTAAGTTATTTGATCTGTTTTATTCTCTACCATACCATGATAAATACGGTTTACCAGTATACTAACTCGCAACAGAACTACTTAGGTATACCCAAAGACGAGCTTGTTGGTACCATTGTATTCTTTTGTTTGTACGTAAAATGTTTACTTACCATTATATTAATTTCATCGTTACAGAAGCACAAGTATTCACGATGAGCTCTCACGGCAACCTGATTATACAAATAGGGAGGTACAAGTTCGGTGCCCAGAGTAAGCAGTCAAGCCATGGCTCCAAGAAGCGCTGGGCTTGCAGCAAGAGGAGCAGAGGCTGCCGAGCCTACCTCGTCACTCTCGACAACGAGATCATTCTCTATCCAAACCAACACAACCACTGAATACTATTTTAACTTAGTATTATAAGCAAATAAAATAAACCGCTAAATTACTATCACAACTATCAGCAGCATTTCGTGTTGCTAACTAAGGGCATCAATTATCTATCAGGATGAGCACGTCATTGGCTGCTGAAATACCGTACCTCTTTAACGTACACAGTGCATATATAAGAATCTAAAGTATAAGATCTTCTTTTACAGAGCCAGTGTTTTCAAAAAGTAATAAAGGCAACCCAATTATGCAGATAGGCAAATACAAGTTTAGTATTCATCTACACTAATATAATAAAGAGGAAAACTTTGTTTGTTTTTTTGTTTGTTTGTATGTAATCGATAAACTCCGAAACTACTGGACCGATTTCCAAAATTCTTTCACTATTAGAAAGCTACAACATCCCTGAGTAACATAGGCTACTTTTTACCACGGGAAAATTCCTCATTCCTACGGGAAAACGGTTAGCAGCAGGAAAACGGGGAAATAAAGCAGATATTACCCAAATTAGCCAAACCGCTTTACCGATCCTCGCGAATTTTGGCACTGATATTACTATCATATAAAAGACGGACATGGTCAGCCCTCGAGGATCTGGAGTACCTGATGTAGACCACAAGCATCCCATCTAAACTATTAGAGATAGGGTAATGGTTTCAAAGTAAAAGTTATTCAGCACGACAGGCTGCTTCTGCTCGTACATGGTCACGAGGGTCTGGAGTACCTGATGTAGACCACCAGCACCCCATCTAAACTTTATTAGACTCGGTAATGGCTTCAAAGTTAAAGTTATTCAGCATGACGGGCCGCTTCTACTGGCACATGGTCACGAGGGTCTGGAGTGCCTGATGTAGACCACCAGCATCCCATCAAAACTATAAGAGATACGGTAATGGCTTCAAAGTTAAAGGTATTCGCCATGACAGGCCGCCTCTGCTGGCACATGGTCATGATGAGTAACTTCTGCTAGAATGGATTAATGGACATTTTACTACGGGCAAAGATCCCATTTCTACGGGAAAACAGGTAAGTAGCAGCGAGTGAAACCGCTGGGCGGGCCGCTAGTTCTAAATATAAGGGTAAAGGGCCAAGAAAGCGGTGGATATTCAGTTTGACGCATCGCGGCTGCCGAGCGGTCATCGTCACCTTTGACAACCAGATCGTGTGCTGCCGAAACGAACACAACCACTGAAGCTTAGACAATCTTGAACTATGTTGCGTCTGTGTTACAAACTGGATGCATTTGCGAGCAAAACTAGTTTTCCCTAAAAGTATATGTAATAATATGGCGACAACCATACGGGTTAAATTCGGGTTAATGCGAGAAGTTCAGGTACAAAGAAGCACTAGCAGAGATTATAGAGCAGAGGTTGCCAAGCATTCTTCAGCCTTGGTAAGCTATTAAATCTACAGCTAATCACTTAATCCACCTGTAACTTTGATATATTCAAATTATAACCAACTCATTGCTACTATTATGATTAGTTTTATTTCTCACTGACTGTCGTTCTGTTGTCTTGTCCATCAAAATAGTTTTATTGTGATAGTTGTGCAAAATCATGAAATTATAGGTAAGTGTGTTGTTTTCAGTTCTATAAATTGTACCTGCGAAAGTATTATTTTTATTTATTTTAACTAAAGTATCTAAAAAAGGAGACCTAAATGTTTTTTTTTTACAGATCCAGTGTTCACAACAAGCATCTATGGGAATACGATGATCCAGATAGGCAAATACAAGTTCCGACACGTTCCGTGCAAGAAGGCGGCAGACAATAAGAAAAAGTGGATCTGCAACCAGATCAGTCGCGGCTGCAGGGCCTACATCATCACCCTCAACGAGGACATCGTTGACTTCGGGAACGAGCATAACCACTAATACCAGGAGAAGCGGTGGATCTGCAACCTGGTCCGCCGCGGCTGCAGGGCCACACACATCATCATCGTTGATGCGAACATCGACTTCGGTAACGAGCACAACCCCTAGAACATATTGCACATTAGGAGAAAATTTGTTACTTGTTACTCATATTAGCTATCTAGAGAATAACAACGGAATACAGAAATTTGTTTTATATTCAAGTCAGTTTATTATCCTACGTCTCACTTAAAAAAATATACAATAGAACTTATTAGGCTAGTAAGTGGAATTGCCATAAAAAATTGTTCAGGTAGATTTTTATTTATTTCAAGAAAACTAAATACCTACATATAGACTAAGCTCTCATTAAAAAAGCCTTACCTCATAAGGCTACCGATCGGAATTAAGTATGCTATAACAATTGACAATCTTTAGGAGTTGTATGGGTTGTCAACCGATGTCCTGGCAGATTATTTTTACTACTTGAGATACAAATTTATTTGTCCTGAAATTACTTTAATTTCTTCATAGTCATTGTTGGAGCTAAGATGCACGGTTAATGAGTTAATTATTAACCACTTCACTCCCAACGATGCGGATGATGGAAAGAAAATTATTCGATATTGTGTAGAAGACCTACCACTACACAACCGCACAATATTTGGTGAAAAATTATTTTATATTTCTAATTTTCTGATAATTCTTGGATTATAATCTCAGGTATAAATTGATTTTTATCTTCAAATACTTAAATTAATTTATTGAATTATCTTAAATCTTTGTAGTGATAGAAATGACGATTTTAGTAACCTCCTTCTCATATTTTTTTATATAATGCAGATCCAGTATTCACGTCAAGTATCCATGGCAATCCGATCATACGGATAGGAAACTACAAGTTCGGGCTTGATTCATACAACAAGAAGAAGTGCAAGGAGTTGAAGAAGCGCTGGGTTTGTCAGCAGCAAAAACATGGCTGTAGAGCCGTGATCGTCACCCTTCATGAGCAAATACTCAGCCACCGTAGTCAGCACAACCATTAAATAACGAACTTACATTTCCCTACAACTCGGTGAAGGTTTAAAGAACAAAAGAACAGACCTCACTGCCGCCTCCGTATCCGTGACGTGCACATCATCATGTGCATCTATGCCGTTGCAATGTATGAGACGTGTGACGCGCGTGATGATGTGCATACGCAGACAGTGTGTTGTGCCCTTTGAATTGTACCTATTAGAACCATAAGACCATATAATATTGTGCTGAAGATATTCCTGTTACTGAAAGCTATATCTGATTTTGATAATCTTGTTATGACAGAAACAAGACTATCTATGAAATTCATATTCTTTTGGCTAAATAATGTTTTCTTCAACCGACACATAGATACCTAATAATTTTCAATAAGTCATTTTAATCACAACCCGAATTCCACGACCCGTACACACCGGGCCCGTACGCGTGGCGTGCACGTAGTCACGACGTCGTTACGCGCGTAGAGATGACGTTGTATCGTACGTATGCGATTTTGTGAGACACCGCACACCGCGCTACCGTAATCAAGCGCGTAACGCGATGTGCGGCCACTCATACGATCCCATACGATACAACGTCATCTAAAACTTAGATGTAGATATAAGATCTCAAATTTCTTTAAAGTAAAATTTGTTACTTATAGAGCCAGTGTTCACAACAAGTATGTATGGCAACCCGACCATACAAATAGGAAAGTACAAGTTCGGCCTTCATTCATGCAACAAGAAGAGTACGAGTGCAAAGAAGCGCTGGGTCTGTAACCACGGGTACCGCGGCTGCAGAGCCGTCATCGTCACCCTTCACAATGAAATACTCAGCTGCCGAAATGACCACAATCACTAAGAGAAGTAGCAATTCATCACAGAAATTGAAATTGAACTAGAATATTTTTTAAAACCAGATTATTGTTTTTTTTCTTTATTGAACTGGGAAAAAGCAAGCACCTACAAGTGAAATTCATGTTCGTGATAGTTAAAGGAGCCTCCGACAATGGCAAGTAATAAAAAACAGATGCCGAAGGTCGCAGGTTCAAATCCTGCCTGCAGTGGAGAACTTGCAAGTTTTCCAAAAATAACACGGGAAGTATTAATTTTGCTCACGGGGTAAATTTAACGAATGGTACATTATGCGCCGAAAGTTTTTAAAATTGTGTATTTAAATTTAATGCTTATGTATTCAAGTCTTGTCGATTGCTTACGTTTCCTTAATAAGATCGTTTTGACAGGTTCAGCAGAGCCGCTGTTCACTACGACCGCTAGAGGGAACCCTATGATCGTTATTGGCGAATGCAAATTCTTGGAGCATTCCAGATATAAACAGGAGCTGAAGAAACGCTGGAATTGCAGCATGAAGCACCGCCGCTGCTGAGCCTTCTTCGTAACCATTGAAGGCGAGATCATACGATATCATAGAGAACATAACCATTGAGATCATGTTTGATTAAACTAAGAGATAATGATTATTCTATTGGTGGTTTTTCTAGTTCTGCACTAAATTAAAATGTAGCTAGATACGAGTATTAATACAAGCATTTTAAAATATTTACGTTACAGAACCAGTGTTCACAACGAGTGTGTATGGCAACCCAATCATACAGATGGGCAAGTACAAGTTTAGCCTCTGCAATGATAAAAGGAGGAAAATGGGTTTAAAAAAGCGGTGGGTGTGTGGTCAGACTTGCCGCGGCTGTCGGGCGTCAATCATCACCATCCATAACGAGGTCGTCAGCTGCCGAAACGAACACAACCACTGAAGAGCAGAGCTCACTATCTGCATCTCCATCTGTGCCATCTCTCACATAATCTCATACATTTCAATTTAATTCAATTCAATTTATTTCAATACAATAAATAATACATTGTGTAGAAATTATACTTAATTAAATTTACAAATATCAGATAAAATACAACATAGACCTTAAAAATTACAACCGTTATGCGCGTGATGTCGTGCACGCGTACCAGCTGCATACGCAGGCAGTGTGCTATTAAAACATTTACCTAATACTTTTGACTGTCGGTGCTTTAGTTCATTTTGAATAAAACACTTGTACCTACTTGTTTCACTATTTTTATTGTGGGGTGTCCCATTTTCTTTTTGTTTATTTTTCAATACATTTTTTCAAGTAATAAACCTAAAAAGGTGGCGAGAAATGATGACAGTCTGAACGTGATTCATGAATTATGTGTTCGTGCTCGCCACATGATAACAGTTTTAAATAAAATTAATAATAATAAAACTAAAACACCCTTGTGGTACTTATACCCCTTTTTGGAGTGGAATATTTTAACAAAAAGAGGTTAGTTGGTGATAACTGATAATAGAAACTTACTAACGTGGATACATGCAGCTGGTTTGCTTAGTTTTATGAATATTTCTATTGATTAGCAATCAATTTAAATATCTGCTTGTTTTTATAAACGTCACAGTTATAATACAATATTTTGTCTTCTTGTACACGAGCCACCTATCAACTTACGACTTTCGGTATAAAATAGTTTCCCAGAGCGGAAACCGTTGAATAAGTTCAAGAAATTCTTGTTTAAAATTCACAAGTTTAAACAAGAATTAAATTTATTTAAATAATGTATCCATTACTTATACTTAATATTTTATAGCGTAAATAATGTTCCTTTTCAGTGGAGTTCGTAACAAACCCGAGTGGCAAGATCTTAGCGATTTACAAAGGTTTCTCTTTCTACATAACCAATAAAGGCAGAAGCACACATAACTGGTATTGCACGCGGCACGGGTCGAGCAGTTTGAGATGTAAAGCGTCCCTCACCACGACTACCGCGGGAGAGCTCCTGCGTGTGAACCCGGAACACAACCATCCACCCAGTAACTATCTCATTAGAGATGGACTTTATATCAAGCTCTGAAATGTGCAGTGTTGTAAATAGATAAGAAAATGGAATCTTTCTCAATAAAGTAGACATATACACCTACAGCTATTTGTTGTAACTGTTAATTAAAAAAACACAAAATGTTATATGCCAAAAATACATTTAACTATACAAAATCTATTTCCTTTGATGTCGCATTAGGCGCAGCCTGTATTGTGGGTATCAAAAAGTTTACAAAAAAGACTGAAACTAAGTGTGTAGTGACATCTGTAGGTGTACAAAAGTGTGTTTTGTGTGAATAAACAATGCCTGCGTTTGTTGGTAGTTTTACTATATTTATACATGTTTTCGATCTTTTCTTTGTATTTAGTAAATTTGCCTAACAGTTAGAGTCTCTTATGGAGAGAATTAAACGACATGGCTAAAAAGTTCAACTGATTTACCTTTTGCCTTGCATTACAGTGACGTTTGTTCAAAAATCAAATGGAACAACGTTATGTATTTACAACGGATATCCGTTTTACATAAACAAGACTCACGCATCGACGCGCAACTGGTCGTGCTCCAAGTACCCGAACTGCAGAGCTTCTCTCACCACCACGCTGGAAGGCATGCTCCGACGCGCCAGCCGGGACCATAACCACCAGCCCAGCCGCTTCCTCATACGTAATGGCATTTATATCAAAATTAAATAAATGCATACAGCAATTTATATGATTTTCTGAAACAGCCCTCACCAAATGAAGGTTATTAGTTATCACGTTACGCATTCCTACGCCTTCTGCCCACTTACAAATCCAACAAAAATGAATGTGTCCATCTTTATGTACTTAGCTAAAATAACCTCTAGAGCGGGTAGGTATAGGTAACTCTAGTTTTACTTTTGGCCCATAGGTGTGTATTTGTTACAGTCAAAACCCTTAACCAGTCAATAACGTTAATGACTGGCAAAACCAGTCAATAACGTTATTGCCTAAGGTACTCAGTCAAAACCCTTATTGACTGATTTTGTCTAATAAAATCAGTCAATAACGTTATTGACTGACGTGCCTAGTCAAAACCCTTAATAGGTATGTCCTGGTTGGTCTTAGATCACCATCAGAACCGTTAGATGGTCGCTGCCAGAGTGGAAGTCTACTGTCTCGCTCGCCGGTTGTTATTCCATAAGGACATGCCCAAGTCGTAGACGGCTCTTCACTTATGTTGACGGCAGCAAATACGTGGCCTCCCCTCCCAGAAGTCATAGACCACCCGGTAGTTACTCGAGGACTCGGGCTCAGTGCCACCGGCGAGCGAAACAGTAGATTTTCACTCTGACTGCCTCCATCTTCTATCTTCTATAAGATGCATTTCAGTGAACGTGCACAATCGCCCCACGACCTGATTATCCCAATTCCACCTCCGGGGATCGCGTCGCTGACTAGGATTACTCCTTTTATCAGCTGGTGAGATAGCAGACAAAAGCGAACCTATCTTATTTTAAAAAAATATATTTCGATCCTGACGGTTACTATGCAGTAACCACTCCTACCCGCCGCATCGCACCATAGCTCACCGCACCGTACTGCTACCCGCCGCATCGCATCTAATCTAACCGCACATCGCTCATAATCTCACCGCAAATCAGTGCTACTCGCCGCATCGCACATCGAAACTCTCCGCACCGCACTGCTTTTCGCCGCATAGCACATAAACTCACCGCAACGCCGTGCTACCCGCCGCATTGCTCATAATCTCACCGCAAATTAGTGCTACTCGCCGCATCGCACACCGAAACTCTCCGCACCGCACTGTTTTCCACCGCAAAGCACATAAACTCACCGCAATTCAGCGCTACCCGCCGCATCACACAACAAAACTTCCCGCACCGCACTGCTTTCCACCGCAAAGCATATAAACTCACCGCAATTCATCGCTACCCGCCGCAACACACAACAATACTTCCCGCACCGTACTGCTTTCCGCCGCAAAGCACATAAACTCACCGCAATTCAGTGCTACCCGCCGCATCGAACACCGAAACTCTCCGCACCGAACTGTTTTCCGCCGCATTGCACATAAACACACCGCAACCCAGTGATACCCACCGCATCGCGCACCGAAACTCTCCGCACCGCACTGATTTCCGTCGCACTGCACATAAACTCACCGCAACGCAGTGCTACCCGCCGCATCGCACATAAACTCACCGCAACGCAATGGTTACTGCATAGTAACCATCAGGACCGTTAGATTTTTTTTCAAAACCCTTAATAGGTACGTCCGACCCGGTGGTAGCAACCTAGACTGCCTGGCAGGTCTGAGATCACCATCAGGACAGTTAGATGGTCGCAGCTAGAAGAAAGCCTACAGCCTCACTCGCCGATTGAACTAGGCGGGAGCCTAACAACCACCGTCGTGAAGTCTATGACATCTAGGAGGTGAAGCCACGTATACGCTAATGTCAGCATTAGATAGTAAAGAGCCGTCTGCGACTTGGGCATGTCCTCAGGAATAACAACCGGCGATCGGGACAGTCAGCCAGTCTAGGTTGCTGCTACCGGGGCAGAAGTACCTATTAAGGGTTTTGACTGGGCACGTCAGTCAATATCGTTATTGACTGCTTTTAATAGATAAAACCAGTCAATAAGGGTTTTGACTGAGGCCCTTAGGCAATATCGTTATTGACTGGTTTTTCCAGTCAATAACGTTATTGACTGGTTAAGGGTTTTGCCTGTAACATATTAAAATTATAGTAATGAACTATCGGCATTTTCACTTTCTAATTCCACTAGCAATATACCGGAATTACTGTTTCAACATGGGCAAGAGAGGACACATGACATGCAACTGGATGTGCACTCGGCACAGCATGCGGTGTAGAGCGTCCCTCACTACCGCCATTGCCGGGCAGCTGCTCCGCGTCAACCCTGTACACAACCATCAACCCAGTCCCTGCCTAGTCCAATATGGAATTTATACCAAGCTATAAAATTAGTAGTCTCTTTGTGCGTAAACGAATACAACTAAACATGTTGCGAAATATTTCTATCCAAAACAATATTGTATTTATTTACATATATTACATTTTGTTATCCTACGACTAAGTACCTAAGTATGCTTGTGTCACTGCTGCTGGGCAAAGGCCACCCACACTCAGTGCTTCCTAAATCGTTGAACTTGTGCAACTACCACTTCAAATACTAAGTACATATGTACCTAAATACTGTCTAATTACTTTACTTTCTCAAATAAAATTGAATTTTAGCTCATGTCCAATAGAAGGCTGTAGTGGCTCTAGTAGGGGAGACCCGTACAAAACCGTATACCCGGGTAAAACCGTATACCACTGTTATCTCCGAATTCGTTTTGAATTTCGCGCGCGCGCGTCATTTGTAAGCAGCTACCAATAGGATCAATCCGTCAACCAAAATTTGTCGATGCATGCCCACGCGTTAATGAGTTATCGAAAAAGATTGATTTGAAGGTGCTCCGATCTAATTTTTGCGTTTACAAATGCGTTCACTGTATAAAATAAGTGAGTAGTAGGCAAGAACCAAATTGGTTACGTATTTCTGTGTGTATTTACTGTATAACCATAGTATTTATGCCGGCAAATCAAACTTGTGTATGTAGTGAAGCTTCAATGTATGTGTACTGGGACCTGGGGCAAAACCGTATGGGGTAAAACCGGCCAGGTTGATTTGTATACATTTACAAAGAAAAAATGCGAAATGCTATTGAAAGTGTGGTTGGTGGTGAATTCCGGTATTTAAAATCCACACGAAGTTATGTCATACCGAAATCGATGCTGCAAAACCGGGTGAATAAATTTAGATCATCTGGTAATCTGGTGGCAGCTACCAGCAAAGGATTGGGAGGTATACGGTTTTGTCCACCCCCGGGGTAAAACCGGAAATTTATGACTTTTTGTTTGAGACTGATTGTTTACTTTCCTTATTGATTTTAATAGTTAATGACCAGTGCAATGTGTACCAGGTTATATGCTTTAATAAAGGTTACCAAATGGTTACCCAATGTTTATTATTGGCTGAGCTACATAAGTTTTCCGTTAAATATATGGTTTTGCCCCGGTCTCCCATACTTTAGTAGTAGTAGACCAAATAAACCAACATTCTGTACATAGTTAAATCTTCTATCTTTTTTTTGTTTACAGGTGACTATAGTTACAGTATGGTGAGGTCACAAAGAGGAAAACCTTTGTTGCAAATTGGTGGCTACAAGTTTTTTAAGAAGAACAATAATTTAAGTGGATTGAAAACAAGGTGGTGTTGTTCCACACATCACAATAAGGGCTGCAAAGCGCACGTCTACATGGTAGAAGATCACATTTTGAGCATCAACAACAAACACAATCATGGATTAAAAGTAGAATACATGAAGTGACAAACTTTTTCCCCGTGGTTTCACTCGCACGTATGGTAGTATAGATCGGTAATTCAGTACTTAGCTAGGTAAATAATAACCTATACGATAACTAAATTTTAGGTAATTAGGTTACTAATTTGATACGGTTGTTGCAGCATCGATTAGTTCCATGGAAAAGTTGTCGGGTCTTTGCTCCAAGATGCGGTTGTCCGCTGCCATAGAGATGGTGGAGCGAGGAGTTGTGACGCAGCAGAATGCGGTGGAGTGCCTGCTGTACCTGCACCACCAGCAGAAGCTGCTCGGCGATGGCGAACAGGAGAAGAAACCCAAAAGAGAGAGGTCAAGGGGAAGGAGGGTTCAAAGACCGACGAGAAAGATGTAACTTGTGATATGTTAATTGACTATGTACCTATCTTTACTTACCTTTGCCAAAGATAACATAATATGCCTAGATAAAGCGGGTGCTCCTATACCTTATGCATTTCGATATTTAGGCGGTAGGTACGTATATGCTTACTTATAAGAAGAATAAGCTAAAAAAATGCTGAAACTTAAATGGATGAAGAAGCCAGCCCATAAAACGGAACAAGTAACCAGATATTAGCCATCCATGGTCATCATCTTCCTGCCCTTATCCCTCGGCCTTATCCCAATTACTTGGGCTCGGCGCAACACGTTTTGTTGAACACAAAATCGTGTTGCAAAAGGATTTGGCTTAATTTTACGACCGGCCGCCTGCCTGACGTCAACCCTCCTTGGGAATGCTTTTGTGGTGGATTAACCGCCACCATACGGTTGGCCCTGGCTGTTTGGGTCGGGTTTATCCCTCGGTCGTCTCTTACGACCCCCACGGGAAGAGAGGGGGTGGTGCTATTCTACTCTGCCGGCATCACACGGCACCACCATCCATGGTACCACCACAAAATAGAGAGTTTATAGAAGGTTCACTCGGCGCCATTTCGGATTTTCGCGATTGGCACTTGTTACATAGCTAGGGCTGCTACTGTCAAAAATCAAAGTTTAAAAGCATCAATATTAAATCCAAGAAATATGACGTTCGTGTCAACCACCTCCTTAGTTGTCTTGACTTGCACCCCGGGCATCGTTACCCTGATTTGTGGTACCACCTCCAACACAAACGTGAAGCCGACAGTCGTATGTGTATGTTGGTACCTACCTATGTCATACGAGTAGATTGTTGTGCTTTACCAAACAAGTGACAGTTACCTAAATAGAGTCTGGCTAGCGAGTCTTTGGACGTCAAATAATTCAAATATTTCAAATGGCAACATGTTAACACTGAAAAACTACAATAAAACAATTTTGATACTTACTATTTTTTTGTTTTCTGCTCTTTAGTTTGTGTTTACCTTGCCTACCGGTATGTATGTATAATGTATCTACCGGGAGTAACAGAAAGGTATAACAAGCCAAAAGGAGGTCAAAGTACTCATGAAACTGAACAACTTTCCCCATGGAACATGGGACGAAATATGCAAAAAAAATTGGACCTCTCAGAATAAATCAATCAGCTGATCTTCGATTTTGTATGGGAGGTCCAAATCTAAGAACAATAACTAAAAGCACGTCCAAATATTTTTTTCATATATCGACCCATGTTTCATGGGGAAAGTTGTTCAGTTTCATGAGTACCTTGACCTCCTTTCGGCTTGTTATACCCTTTCTGTTACTCCCGGTAGATACATCATACATACATACCGGTAGGCAAGGTAAAACAAACTAAAGAGCAGAAAACAAAAAAATAGTAAGTATCAAAATTGTTTTATTGTAGTTTTTCAGTGTTAACATGTGAAAGATTTTTAAAATTGGCGCCATTTCCGTGTCCAAAGACTCGCTGGCCAGACTCTAAGATTATATGAAATAAAACAAGAGATAACTAGGTAGTAGACATTAAACCAAGACATACCTACTAAGTACTATCTGCTAGTTTCATGTGTTGCTGGCTACAAACAGCTTTGTTTGCGAACGTTATAATTATAAGCTCTAGTCGACTAAATAAATATCTACCTACTTAATCAAATAATTGTATCTTAGTTGTTACCTCGAACATTACGGCTATGCGAAACATAGATGCAGTTTATATTTCAAGTATTTTTCAGATGAGATAGGACTCCATTACCTTCTTTTAAGTTTAGTTAGAATATGATAGATAACGTAAGTATTTAAACAAACTTTTCAATCATTAAATAAAATGAAACTTAAAGGAAAAAATCATCACGTTTCTTTCAGGGCCACCCGTGTATAAACAGTATCGAGGTGCAAAGGTGATATGTCTTGGCGGGTACCGGTACAACCGTCAAATAGGCAAAGGGAATAAGGAAAGGTGGTGGTGCGGCAGTCATCGTAAAAGAGGCTGCACCGCCGCGCTCTTCACCATTGATTCTGAGGTTGTGAAATACGTCAAATACCACAATCATCCCCCTACTTATGAAGTATGAAAAGTTTACAAGAGGAAACTGTATCTGAATCAGTAATAAAACATTATTTGCGTAGATATTTTTTTTTAATTAAAAAGTGTATTAAGCGTGACGAGAAAATAATCGTACCATCCTTGGAGTACTTTCCACATGCCTTTTGTCCTTTTGCTTTTATACAACCTACTATTTGGGATCGTATAGGCAAAATATTTTTTTTAAATATAAAGATTTTCAACCTCAGAGAAAAGGGTGTTAAAAGCTGAGAAAAGAAGAAGTACTAGTAGCACCAGGAATACATACCTATTAAGGAAAATATGAAGACGAAAAATGTTTACCTGAAATCCTATTTGTATGTTTTAGATGAGCCAGTGTTCAAGTACAGTGCCCGAGGAGCGAGTGCGGTATTCGTGGGTGGGTACCGGTTTAGCCGTCAGAGTCAGTTGACGGACGGCAAGGTGAGGTGGCACTGCGGCAGCCATCGCAAGAAGGGGTGTCACGCTGCAATCTGGACCCTAGATTCAGAAGTCGTTAGGTTCATCAATGACCACGACCATCCACCTCCATCTGAAGAAGAGTCACGGAAGGGTACGGCGGGTAAGGGTAAAGTGGTTAAGGGTAGAGTCGCGAAGAAAAATGAACTAAAATTACCGTAGTTAATTACCTACCTTTTATTATAGTTTATCTACACTCATTTCGTTATATTTGTTTGGCAGAATCGAAAGCAGGTACGTTATGAACTGCATTAAGAAATTATGCAGCCTTAAAAAATAATTTCCATACTAAAATTTAAATCGTAATGGAACATTTACGAAATAAATATGCCGCTTTTTTATTTCCTGAGTCAACAGTAAGTCAAATAAAAAAAAAAATGTCACCCGGGCGGGACGACACTTGAAATTATGAGGACTTATTTATTATTACCTAAATCTTCGCTTCTAATCATTTTTCGAATTAAAATTTACCGATAACGGCTTTTTAATACTAAAAGTTGTCCAGTTTTTATGAGCCTCCATTTTAACGTTTAAAGTTACTTATGTACAAAAGTCGTTCAGTTGGTGGTTCAGTAGATAGGCTTGCAATCGCCATAGTGCAGTGCGGAGGTTTGAAATTATTTTTCATAGTTTTTCATGTAGAGTGTAGATAAAATAGTGTTTGCAACTGCATATAATTAGGCTTTAGAATGCTCGTGTCAAACTATTATCACAGACAGACACTCACATCCTAAAGCCTCTCATTATAAGGCAGTTGCATAAACTGCTATTACGCTCTGACAGATGCTTGATTGATGCCAGGCGAGGACTATCTATTGAACTAGGAAAGTTTAACGAAACCCGAAACTCTGTACGCCTACAGTCCTTTATACAGACCCTTACCCAAAAAGTATTTCTGACCCAGGCTGTCACACTGGGAACACTTTTTATTAGAGTAGGTGCTTCAAAAAAAATGTATATTTGGCTCAAGCAGGTTGTTCGTGGGCGTCAGTTTCAAATTTCTTGCGGATGATTATGATTAATAACACACATAGTAAAAAAAACATCGTAACTATTGCAAGAAAGTATAAATTAATGAATGGTTAACGAATAAAACGTTTTGATTACTTACTTGAAGTTTTTACTAGCTATTTAACTTACCTATAAATTTCATCTTCCCATACATACATATATGATAATCCTACAAGTAACTAAGTAACTTTTTTTTACCATCTTTTCAGAAATCCTTTCTAAATATTCCAAGTCACCTGAAAAAGATCTTGCAGCTGATTTTATCAAATCCGGACCGAAGGAACCGGAAGTATCCAGAAGCACAGAGCCAAAAGAACTAGATGTTGAATGTTCACAGTCGCCTTGCTTAGAAGAATCTGGAACTGATTGTTCTGATCCATTACAGCCGGAAAATTCTGCTGCTGAATGTTGTAATTCGCCTCGAAATGAACTTGTTGTAACTCAGTATATCGTGCCCGAACCAAAAGAATCTGAAGCTGAAGTTATCAAAATATCTCAGCCAGAATGTTCCCAGACGGTTCGCCCGGAAGGACCTACAATTGAGTGCAGAACTTTACCCCAGCAGGAAAAATCTGCTAAAAAATGTCCTCAGTTGACTCGCTTGGAAGTACCTCGAACTGATCATACTTATGCATCTCAGCCGCAAGGACCTGCTTCTCAATATTCCCAGTCGTCTCATTTGGAAGGACATGTATCGGATTATTCTCATTTATCTCGGCTGAATCCGGCTGTTGATTGTTCCCAGGAGTCTCGCTTAGAAGGACCTACAACTGAATGTTCTAATTTGTCTCAGGCGGAAATATCTGCAGATAAAAGTCCGGAGTCGACATGCTTGGAAGGATTTACAGGCCAATGTTTTGATTCGGCTCGGCTGAGAGAATCAGAAGCTGAAATTTCAATAGTATCACAGTCAGAAGAACATGCAGCTGAAAGTGGCAAGTCTTCTTGCCTGGAAGGACCTGGAGCTCAGTGCTCAATTATATCTCGCCCTGATAAACCAGCAGAAATTATTCCCAAGTCGCCTCAAAAATATCTTGAATTTGAAGTTGAATGTATCAAGTCAGAACCGGAAGAACCGTCCTCATCTCAGGCTGAAGACCTAACAATTGAATTTTCCAAGACAGTTCAGATTGAACTTGAAGTTGCATGTATCAAGTCAGAACCAGAACAATCGTTAGCATCTCAGCCAGAAAACCCTGTAGCTAAATGCAATAAGCCATTTCGCATAGAAATACTTGAAGATCAAAGTTTTAAGCCATTCCAGCTGGAAAAACCTGTAGAAGCTAAATGCTACAAGCCATTTCACATACAAGTACCTGCAACTCTAAGTTCTAAAGCACCTCGCCCAGAAAACCCTGTAGCTAAACACTATAAGCCATTTCGCATAGAGATACCTGTAGCTCAAAGTTCTCAAGCGCCCCAGGTTGAAAATCCTGTAGCTGAATGCCATAAGCCACGTCGCCTAGAAGTTCCTGCAGCTCAAAGTTCTAAAGCACCCCAGCTGGAAGAACCTGTAGTTGAATATTCTAAAATAGGACAGTTAGAAGTACCTGTCAGAGTGCACATAAACGAAGATGGGCAAAAAATGTTGTATAACGAGGGATATAAGTACTCGCTTGCAAACCAAAACCAAGGCCAGGCCGAATGGTCCTGCGCTACTCACATTCACACAGGATGTAAGGGCATGTTGTACACAGTTAGTGATAATCTTCGAGCACACAGGAAGGATATGATAATTGCTGCTAAAAATCACAATCACGATCCGCCCAAAGATAAAAGAAAGAATAAAATCAGAAAAATTATGTTATAAACTAATCAAAAAACAGAATGAATTAATTTATTATTTTATATGTCGTCTAGAAGGGAGCGGTGGTGTGTGTGTGGTGTCTTCTTGTGGATTCTGGAGTGGCAGGAGTGCTCTCCTGCGGTTTCATGGTTGTGGGCACGTCGTGGGTACTCAGGCAAATCCAACAAAAGTCAGGAAATGGTAACGAATCCAGATTTTATTCAGCTCCTCAAGGAATGCACTTTACAGGATAAGTATGCACCAAAGTGCATCTAGCAAGTGCAATGAACGTGACCGGTTCGACGTGTGCACCGTTCCACGGTCTGGAATGAGAATGCACCAGCCGACCCGATCCACATGGGCGGAACTGATTTTAGCGCCACCACACGGACGTTTATTGCACTTTTATAATCCACCAGTCATAGAGCTTCAAATCCCACTACAGTTATTCCAAGTTGCCGGTACTACGATATCGAAACGACACGTCGCTGTCGCTTAAATTGTCGCTCGCTACGACATATATAAAATTACATTGTAAATTAATTTATTTAAATAATGTAAAATATTGGTCTCATGATTTTATGGTTTACGCTCTTTCTCTTTTTTAGTGATAAAATAACCAAACATTATAAACTATTTTAAAACACAATGTTGTCTTTGTGATTATTATTTTTTACGGAAACACTTCCTCTTTTTAGCAGCAAAAATTAACAAATGCCGAGACAAATGCAATGCAAGATTTAATCAGATTTATGATTTTATTTACAAAAACGTAATATAAATATGATACGTTTGGTGCAGTTTATTTTATAAGCCATTGACATAAAATGTAAACCTGTTGTGACGATATTTCATACATGTTGTTATTATCAGCAGCACATCAAGCAACCTTTTCTTTAAAGTGGTTTTCAATTTCAATGTATAAAAGACACCTGTAATGAATGTTTGTCTCCCTAAAAGCCCAAACAATGTTCCGTCGTAAAATTTGCGGTCCGGATTTTACAGCAAAAATCATGCATTGATACCTATGGGCTGTTCTCTTGAATTGGCAGGTTGATATGCTTCTTTCTGTAGCATATTATTCAGTGCGATGGCGGAGTCTCCCTTTTCAAACCTATCTAAATCATTTTGTAAACAAAGCATTGTGTTATGGTACCTATTGGTAGTTATAAAGGTATACTTTTATACCATTACCTAGTTAGTAGTTATAATGATATAGAATTATTATTTCACATGTATTATATCATGCAGATACAGTTTACGATGACCGGCCGAGGTTCTTCTCGACGGAGATCGGGGCGCGCGCGATGCAGCTGAGAGGCTACTGCTACACCAGGCACTCGGTGTGCTCCTCGAGGGTGAGGTGGCTCTGCGCCGAGAGCGGCGCCAAGGACTGCCACGCGCTCATCACCACCATCGGCCGCAGCATCGTCGACAAGCTCAACACCCACACACACCCACCAGCTGGATATTAGATCACTCATTTTATGAATCTGTAATTAAATGTCGTATGATTGTGAAAAGTAGTTGTCAAAAGTTTTTATTAAATCAACGTAATTACTGCATATTCTATTACCTAAACACAATAGGGTGAAATTTTACTAGTGACCGATAGCGAAAACTCTGAACCGGCTGTTGATATGGAACAACTTTCCCCAAGAAACAAGGGTCGAAATTAAAAAAAAAACATTCTGACCTCCCTTACAAAATTGGCGATCAGCGGATTTGAGATACTATGGGAGGTCCAAATATTTTTTTTATATTTCGAGCTATGTTGCTTGCTTGGGAAAAGTTGTTCCTTATCAATAGCCGGTTCTGAATGCCATCGGTCACTAGTAAAATTTCATCCCGTATAGGTAGGTATTCATAAAAAGAATACCCGCGGCAGAAAAAAAGACGGTAGTGACGAGGCGTTGCAAGATTTTGCCGACACCATAAAGAAGCTGTTAAAAATAAACCATTATTACTGTCCAAGTTGCAATGTGCCTCTATACATGCTTCAAAACAATTCACGCTCGGAAAGATTACGTACACTGACAAAAAACTGAATATAAATAAAGATAAAAATTCGTTTAGAGAAACTTAATTTAAATGAGTGGAAAAAGAAGATACCAAAAACCTGTACCTGTAGCACATAAGTAAAACAATATTTTAAGTAAGAAGACTACAAAACTGTTTTATAAATGATTTAGTGATGGTTTTACAGAATCAGAAGAGGAGGAGGTGAAGTACCACTTCTCTCGGAGCAAGTTCGGCAACCGCGTGCTGGTGATCGCGGGCTACCGGTACAAGCTGATGAAGCAGCGCGGCGCCGAGCAGCGCTGGGTGTGCATCAACACGGCGGCGCGCTGCTGCGCCTTCGCCGTCACGCAGGACGACGTGCTCGTGCGCATGACCGAGACGCACACACATCCCAGGAAGAACGAGGATAAATTGTAATAAATACCCAGATGAAATTGATTTGGGATGTACAGTATTGTACAGCCACTACCTTTAAATATATTTTTTTACAAAAATTCGCTCAAATAGTGATTCGTGGAAGCTTCAATGTTATGTGTAGTGTAGGCAGATAATTTTAAATGCACTAAGTATTTATAAATGAATCATGTTGTAACGTTGCAGTTACATATTCTTACTAATTTAACTTAAACACCTAAAGTGTTCTAATTAAACCTAATTACAAACCTAATACCTTAGTAACAAAATAATTTCATAGTAGGATATTATCAAATCTGAAATCGTCACTGTTTACAAATTCCAAGTCGAGATGCGGCTATAATACTCAGGCCGTCGAGTTCTTTGTTAACCGATCGGCGTCAGTAGATGCCAGGTACCACATTCCAGCCTTTGTCTAAAACATGGCGTGATATTTTAAGCAAGCTGATTGGTCAAGACGGCCCTTAACAACCGCCGGGTCCACATTCGGAAACTATCGACATGTTTCGGCTGTCTCCGTGCCTTTGTGTCGGAGCTACGGTTGACCGCTACTGGCCATTCCGAAAATCTCGCCTCACGCACTAGGACGTGACGCGCTCCCATAAACAAATAAAACCGTTATCGTAAAAGACGCCGGTAACGTACCTCGACATCGGCACGTTATTGCCATAGTTTTATATAGTTATTACGCGCAACAGGAAACCCCAATTGGGTAAGTGTTGATCAAGTATATTCCATGTACTAGTTCTAGAATTCACCACTTAGTGTTCATATTAAATACCTGTGGCTTCCACCGGAAGCATTTTTGCTGTAGGCTTATGTAAGCTTTGTTATATGTTATGTTATCTCTGCTACCAAGCATCAAGCCCCCCGGCGTAGGTACCTATATACTTTGTGTTGTAACAAACAAGTACAGTAACGCTCAGCACAGGTTAGCTATTCAAATGTTCCTAACCGCTTCTTATTAATTAGTGAGTTATTCCGTAATTTTATTTTACCGTAACAAGTACCGTAACGCTCAGAGCACAGGCTAGCTATTCAAATGTTCCTAACCGCTACTTATTTATTAGTGAGTTATTCCGTAATTTTATATTAGTGCATTTTATATTAATGCATAGATAAGTAGAAATGCTATTTCCATTTAATGCTTGTGCATCGATAAACTGTTCATTCTAGCATTTTCCTCAAGTACCTACTAATATTTGCAAGTCACTCAAACTGCAACCTTGTAATCTCCGTTCTGATAGTGAACGCTTACACCTTCTGCTTTCTCGGCTACTTCCCTTTATTAAGAAGACGCACTTCATGGGTTCACTATCAGCGGAGGAATTTTAGCACCATTCTACAGCGTGAACATTTATTCACAGGGGATTACCTTCGGGTTTGTTACCCACGGAACTGTTACCCTACGGGTTAAGAAACATCCAGAAGAATATCTCCGCTACGCACTACACCCATGACGGTGGACTTTCCGAAGTGAAGACGCTTCCTGCAGTACCAGCTCACTATTAGTTGCGACTGCGAGACCTCTACACTGAAGTGAAGACCCAGCCGCCTGTCGACCTTCTTCGCCAGGGAGTACCGTTCTACGCCAGCGAAAACAGACTACTTAGGCCGTACCTACCGCGACCCTTCCGGTTGTTTTATTTGATATTTGAATAAAATCTTTGTAACTGATGACGAGTACCCTCTCTTATTTTTATCCACTTAGGGTCACCCGTCACATTGGCGCCCTTTAACGTGGTATACAAGAGTCTGTTTTTGCTGTGTAGTAGTAGTTGTGTGTTAAGTGTTCTTTTGTTTTTGTGTTTGTGAAACGTTATTTTTTGGTTGCCGTCAGCTAGGGTGTACACTGCATTTATTTTTTTGTTTATTTCGTATTGTAACGTCTCAGTAAAATTTTTTGATTTTGTTTTTTTTTTTTTTTTTTTTTAACGAATGTATTTTTACGTTTTTTCCCCGTGTGGTACCGGGTACGAATAGTACCACCCCTTTTCAATCCGAGGGTGCCGTAAGAACCGGCAGAGGAAACTTGTCGTCGAAGTCACCACCAAATTCTTCACGTCATATTTTTTTTCTTCTCTCTGTCTCAATTTTTTTGTTACGCACAGCAGCTGTATTTTAATTATACACTGTACTGTTGGTGTACACACTAGCTGAAATTTATGTTTTGTTTTTCTTTTGGTTTTGTGTTGTGTTTTACATTTTCAGATTTTTAATTTTAAATCAACCATAACGTTATTTAGTTAGTCTTCTGTAACAGAACGGAGTAGGGACACTTGATCAACACTTACGTTAATTGAGAGGCTACACATTTTTATTTTTCTCTTTTAAACAATCTCATTTTTTCCTATAACTATGGAATACCCAGTAAAATTTTTATCGTTACAAAAGACGGAATTAGAATACGAGGTGCTCATTAGAGGCAGCGAGCCTGGTTCGACGGTTATTGAATTGCGTAAACAAATCGTGGACTTGGGTCCCAAATTTCCTTCAGAGGATATTACAGACAGTCCCTTAGAAATTGAGGAAGATTTAAAGGGTATTTCCGATGTTTTAACGAAGATAAAGTTACTTCTTGATGCTCCTTTGGAAAAAAAGACGTCAGTTCGTGTCCAAAATTTATTGCACCACCTATATCATCGTTTTAACAGGTTAAGTCCTGATGAGAGTACACTTTCTGCTCATAATGCTTGCTTACGGGAGTATCAGTCTCTGTTCACTCAGTACAATGCAGCTGTAGAAGCACCAGTAGAGGACAAAATAATTACACCTATCGCAAACATAAACTTAGATCAACACTCGTCTATGCGACCTTTAAATATTAACGTTTCATGCGAGCGTGCTATAGCTGGCGAACTCACTAAGATTAAGTTCGACGGGAAGTCGTGTGTTCGCTCCTTTATTCAGCGAATTACGGAATTTCGCAAAGCTAGGGATATCTCATCATCGAAATTGTTGTCTTATGCAACAGAGATTTTCACGGGTGACGCTTTGCATTGGTTCCGTGGTCTTGACGGTCAGGATGACAGTTCTGATTGGGATGCCTTACTTACTCGTCTAAAAAAAGATTTCGATCAAACAGATTACGATTACCGGCTGCTCTCGGAAATACGTGCTAGAACTCAGGGTGAAAATGAGAATATTACCATATATCTCTCTATTATGTCCGGACTATTTTCGCGTTTATCTTCCGAATTGTCCAACGAGGATAAATTAGAAATCCTCCTCCATAACATTAAACCATGTTATGCTAGTACATTAGCATCGGCAACTACAATCCCAGATATTGACACCTTGAGGTCTCTTTGCCGTAATTATGAGAACATCCATGCTCGCCTTGCTAATTATAAGGAACCACCAAGACCTTCGTCAGAAACATTGGCACCGGAGTACGCTTACAATGGTCATTCATCTAATAGGTCTCATAACTCAAATCAAAATTACAAACCAAGTTCTAATGTTGGTAATAATTATGATAGAAACAGGTCTTACCCAAACTACAGAGCAAATGTAAATAAGCTAAACCCTAATAATTATGTACATGCTCTGCACACTTCAAATGCAAAACCTAAATTTTGCCCACGGTGTCGTGATAACACACACCATTTACGCCAGTGCACGGCAGATAGGAGTAAAATAATCTGTTTCGTATGTGGTGAGGTCGGTTACAAGACCCCATCGTGCCCTAAATGTAATACTAGTAAACATAGCCCTCCGTCAAAAAACTAGTGGGACTGCAGAATTGTAACACCGGAATAAAAAAAAATAAGTCAGACAGTGAAGATTGGTCTAAATGGTTACAAACTATAAAATTTTATTTCAATTCTTATAAAGTGTGTACAATTCTGCAGGATCAACCAACTGATGATCCCCGTCCGTATGCGACCATATACGTTAACCACATTTCTATGTTAGGTCTATTGGATACCGGTGCAGTAGTAACAATTATAGGTAACAATAGGCATATTGATCTTGAAAAGCAAGGTTTTAAACTACAACAAGGCCAAAGTCTTACTGTAACCGCTGCTGGTGGCCAACGTATGCATAGTATTGGTCATATGATTTTACCCGCCAAATTTGAAGGTACCACCCGTTTAATAGAGGCATTCGTTGTGCCTGACATAAAAATAGATCTCATCTTGGGCATTGATTTCTGGCTCAAGTTCAAACTTTCCCTAACCATCTTAAGAGCATTTCTTTTCTCAAGGACGTGACATCTATTGCAAGCATTGATTCAGCTCCTTCTTCCTGTTTACAAGCTTATGATCACTTGAGTCAGTCAGAGAAGGCTATAGCTGACAATATTATTGCGCAATTTAATGATATTTCTACAGAGAACAAGGGTTTGGGTGAAACAAAATTGGTCACTCACAGGATTGACACAGGGGACGTTCTGCCTGTTAGGCAACGTTACTACAGAATGTCTCCCGAAAAACAACGCATTCTTGTCGAACAGGTAGACGAAATGTTGAGTCTCGACGTCATTGAGCCTTGCGAAAGCGCTTGGTCTTCCCGGTATTAATCGTCAACAAGAAGAATGGACAGCCCGTTTCTGTCTCGATAGCCGGAAGCTCAATTCGGTGACTAAACGTGACGCGTACAATTTACCCTACGTGTCCGAAATCCTTGATAATCTACGTGATGCTCGCTACTTATCCAGCATAGATTTATCTAAGGCTTTTGGCAAATACCCATAGCTCCCGAAGATCGAGAAAAGACAGCATTCTATGTTCCGAGTCGTGGTACATTTTGCTTTAAACGAACCGCGTTCGGGTTGACCAATGCCCCTGCTACGCAGCAACGTCTCGTGGACCTACTTTTAGGGAATTCGATCTTAAAGTATTTGCTTATTTAGACGACATAATTATCGTCTCAAATGATTTCAATACCCACGTCTCTCTTTTACTTCGTGTCCTGGAGAAACTGAAACAGGCAAACTTAACAATTAATAAAGAAAAGAGTCAATTCTTCAGAAGTCAACTGAAATATTTGGGTTATGTTGTTGACAGTAGTGGGCTTCGTACCGATCCAGAGAAAGTGCAAGCTATTGTTAACTATCCGACACCTACTTGTCGAAAGGACATTAAGCGTTTTCTCGGGACCGCAACTTGGTATCGACGCTTCGTCCCCAATTTCAGCACAATCTCAGGCCCACTTAACAAGCTGACTTCGAATAAAAAAGGTGGTCCAGCTTTCGTTTGGACACCAGAAGCTGACGCTGCCTTCAAGAAGCTGAAGGAATGCCTTGTCTCAGCTCCCGTTCTCTGCTGTCCTGACTATAGCAAGCCATTTGAGGTGCATACCGATGCCAGTAATTACGGTGTAGGCGCTATGCTCACCCAGGTCATAGACGGTAAGGAGCACCCAATCGCTTACATGAGCAAATCCTTATCAGCGGCAGAGAGGAACTACAGCATCACAGAACGAGAAACCTTGGCCGTTGTCATCGCTTTAGAGCACTGGCGGTGTTATTTGGAGAACGGACAGCCATTCACGGTCTATACAGATCATAGCGCTTTAAAGTGGTTCCTGTCTCTAAATAATCCTACTGGGAGGCTAGCTCGCTGGGGCGTTAGATTGTCCGCGTTCAACTTTGAGCTCAAACACCGCAGAGGCGTTGATAACGTCATTCCTGATGCCTTATCGAGGGCTGTTTCTGTGAATGCCATAAGCACTTCTGACTACTTCACTAAAACCAACGACCCATGGTATAAAAATATATACAATTCCTGTTTAACAAAACCACAAAATTATTCAAATTATCTAATAAAGAACAATGCCCTGTACAGACTCACGAAGAACAAGCACGAATCGGGCTTACTTTCGGAGTTCTCTTGGAAGGAGGTTGTTCCTTGCGAGTTGCGTGAGCAGGTAATTAATGAGAACCACGCAGAGCCCACGGCGGGTCATCTTGGTATCTTTAAGACATATAATCGCCTTGCTTTGCGTTATTTCTGGCCGGGTATGCACAAAGACGTCGTAAAATTCGTCAGTACATGCTCAAAGTGTCTCTCTTATAAGGCACAAAATCATCAGACTTTAGGTGAAATGGGTCGTCCAAAACAGTGCAGTCGCCCTTTCAGGTTATCTCCATTGACCTCATGGGCCCACTACCCGTCACTCGGAAGCAAAACAGCTACATTTTGGTTGTCACTTGTTGCTTTTCGAAGTTTTGTCTTATTACTCCCTTACGTGCTGCAACAGCAGTTTCCGTCTGCAAATTCCTGGAGGACTCAGTATTTCTAGTTCACGGAATTCCCCAAACGGTTTATTTGGACAATGGAAGCCAGTTCATAAGCAAACACACGGAGTCACTCTTTGAAAGGTATAAAATCCCAAATATTTTCTTCACACCTAAATATACCCCACAAATTAACACCGTTGAGCGTTATAATCGCACAATTATAACATGCGTGTCAACATATGTTGATGATGATCACAGGTCTTGGGACATTTTCCTGCCAAAATTCAATTTGCCATGAACAATTCCGTCAGTGAGGCGACTGGTTTCACGCCTTCCTTCTTGGTTTATGGCAGAGAAATTGTAACCTGCGGTTCACATTACGTTGATAATGACCTAGGTGATGAAATACTATTTCTCCCACGGGACATCTATGCAGAAAACTTGGGTTGCCTGTCGGAACTGTTCACCAATGTTCAATCAAAACTCTGGCACGCTCACATAAAAAACGCATCTCATTACAACACTCGCAGGAAGCCGTTGGAATTTAGAGTAGGTGATCTTGTGATGAAACGTACTTACGTTTTAAGTAACAAAGACAAGTATTTTTGCAAAAAACTCGCACCCAAATTCATTAAGTGCCGAGTTATTGCAAAGAAGTCCCCTCTGGTCTATGTGCTTGAAGATATGTCAAGAAAAACATTGGAACTTGGCATATTAAAGATCTTAAATCGGTTAGTTTGTATAAATAATTTTGATTTTCATTTCCCGTGTGGTGTCGGTTAAGAATAGCACCACCCCAACTCTTCCTGTGGGTGTCGTAAGAGGCGACTATAGGACAATTCAGAAGGGTCGGTTGGCGTTGGCACGGTATCATTAGGCAACTAACTAACTGTACTTACTTACCTATCGCGCAGGTTATCTATCCGGAAGTACTAAACATATTCGTGCGGGTTCTAATCAGTTAATATATTAGTAACCTAACCTAATGAATGGATGCGTTAGAAACCCATATTGTGGTTCCTATTGTTTGTTTTTGTTTGTGAGAAGTATGAAAGTTAGATATGAAAGTGCTAACACGAATAAGCAACTGTATAGTACGGATTTTATTGCGGAAAGATGCAATAAAATCCTTTTGTGCGCGCGGGTAATGTAACGTTGCAGTTACATATTCTTACTAATTTAACTTAAACACCTAAAGTGTTCTAATTAAACCTAATTACAAACCTAATACCTTAGTAACAAAATAATTTCATAGTAGGATATTATCAAATCTGAAATCGTCACTGTTTACAAATTCCAAGTCGAGATGCGGCTATAATACTCAGGCCGTCGAGTTCTTTGTTAACCGATCGGCGTCAGTAGATGCCAGGTACCACATTCCAGCCTTTGTCTAAAACATGGCGTGATATTTTAAGCAAGCTGATTGGTCAAGACGGCCCTTAACAACCGCCGGGTCCACATTCGGAAACTATCGACATGTTTCGGCTGTCTCCGTGCCTTTGTGTCGGAGCTACGGTTGACCGCTACTGGCCATTCCGAAAATCTCGCCTCACGCACTAGGACGTGACGCGCTCCCATAAACAAATAAAACCGTTATCGTAAAAGACGCCGGTAACGTACCTCGACATCGGCACGTTATTGCCATAGTTTTATATAGTTATTACGCGCAACAGGAAACCCCAATTGGGTAAGTGTTGATCAAGTATATTCCATGTACTAGTTCTAGAATTCACCACTTAGTGTTCATATTAAATACCTGTGGCTTCCACCGGAAGCATTTTTGCTGTAGGCTTATGTAAGCTTTGTTATATGTTATGTTATCTCTGCTACCAAGCATCAAGCCCCCCGGCGTAGGTACCTATATACTTTGTGTTGTAACAAACAAGTACAGTAACGCTCAGCACAGGTTAGCTATTCAAATGTTCCTAACCGCTTCTTATTAATTAGTGAGTTATTCCGTAATTTTATTTTACCGTAACAAGTACCGTAACGCTCAGAGCACAGGCTAGCTATTCAAATGTTCCTAACCGCTACTTATTTATTAGTGAGTTATTCCGTAATTTTATATTAGTGCATTTTATATTAATGCATAGATAAGTAGAAATGCTATTTCCATTTAATGCTTGTGCATCGATAAACTGTTCATTCTAGCATTTTCCTCAAGTACCTACTAATATTTGCAAGTCACTCAAACTGCAACCTTGTAATCTCCGTTCTGATAGTGAACGCTTACACCTTCTGCTTTCTCGGCTACTTCCCTTTATTAAGAAGACGCACTTCATGGGTTCACTATCAGCGGAGGAATTTTAGCACCATTCTACAGCGTGAACATTTATTCACAGGGGATTACCTTCGGGTTTGTTACCCACGGAACTGTTACCCTACGGGTTAAGAAACATCCAGAAGAATATCTCCGCTACGCACTACACCCATGACGGTGGACTTTCCGAAGTGAAGACGCTTCCTGCAGTACCAGCTCACTATTAGTTGCGACTGCGAGACCTCTACACTGAAGCGAAGACCCAGCCGCCTGTCGACCTTCTTCGCCAGGGGAGTACCGTTCTACGCCAGCGAAAACAGACTACTTAGGCCGTACCTACCGCGACCCTTCCGGTTGTTTTATTTGATATTTGAATAAAATCTTTGTAACTGATGACGAGTACCCTCTCTTATTTTTATCCACTTAGGGTCACCCGTCACAATGTTTGAAATGTATGTAAAAATAAATAAATTTTTATGGAAGAATATAAAGTACTTACTTGCCTTATCCGAACCTAAAAAGGTAAAAATCGGAACCCTTATAGGATCACTTTGTTGTCCGTCCCTCTGTTTGTCTGTCTGTCTGTCTGTCATTCTGTCTTTTATCTCAGGAACGCGTGAAGATATCGAGTTGAAATTAAAACCGTATACTCAAGTCTATAAACGCTAGCAGTTATGAAAAAATCAAGCACCTTACTTCAAGTCAAAGAAGTAGATGTGTTAAAAACAAAAACCCGATTGCGGTAATTTTAAATTAGTATTTTGCTGTAAAAATCCGCCATCTTGAATCTATAATTTTTTAATATAGCCAGTGTCACTCACGCTGCTGAAACAAATCTAACGACGACAGGCTCAAAGTCTATATAGGTACCTCGCTCATTAGTTGACCCTCGACTACGAGTAGTTTCAGCAAGATTGTCTAGTCATGGCTTAAAGCAGTAGTTGCAACCCTAACATATATTATTTATTTTTAAGCAGTGTCTGAAGATCGTGTCCAGGCGCGTGCTACCCGTCTGCCTCCCGATGGTTGTGCACTAACAGCACCGAAACGTCGAGATTCTACAAGCCTCGACTTCAGGAAACAAGGTTAGTCGTTGTATAACATACAAGCTAGATTTGTATATTTAATACTTTTTATAAAAAAAAAAAACTTTTTATAGGTTCGTCCGGTGTTCCTGCGCAGTTCATCATGTCTCGATACGGGAACAAAATGGTGAAGTTGGATAAATACACCTTTACTCGCAATAATCAAAAGAGGAAAGGAATAACAGAGGAAGACGCTATGCGATGGAAGTGCAGCGTCCATGCTTGGAAAGGATGCAAAGCTTACATTATAACTAAAAAAAGTTATATAATTGCAAGTTATAATGTTCATAATCACTGAAGAATACATAAATTTTATTATTAAGTAAATATACTAAAATTGGTAAATAAATTTCCATGAGTTATACACACACCCTGTGTCATCTTGCTCTAATCTGAACAACAATTTTTACTTTGTTTTTTTTTTTACCTTTGTAAATGATGCACGTTTATTAACTCAAAATAAAACCGCCTCGGTGATAAGTGATCTTACCGGCGGCGAGATTTTGATTTTGAATGCAGCTTTGGAATGGAATTCAGAAAATAATACTTAGGCCAGGTCCAGACCAAGATCAGAGCCAAATTGATGAAGGAGTATTTCGAATTGAAATTGGGCATGTAAAGCTTAACTCGAAGACGTAAAATAAGAAATCCATTTGGAGATATTTTGGTCTTTTGTAGTATTTTCATGTTTTTAGTTCTAAAAAGTTAAAGGTCACTTTTATTCTTGCAAAAATCTAAATAACCTTAATTTGACCTTTGTGATGTGCATACTGTGCACAAAATTAAATGAAACTCTTTCGAGATGCCTATAACGAACTTCCTCCCCAATAAAAGTTACCTACTCTTTGCTTCACCCTTGCTTGCTTCTGTCATGTCAGTTGGACGTTTGATGTAGTGTTGCAAAACTATCGATAGTACCTACTACTATCGATAACACTGAATTTGCCAAAGACATTACAAACCTATGGACTGGCTGTATCCTCTGAATGTGCGTGAATACCTAAACAATGTTGGACTCACAAAATGGTGGATTTTTGTAGGGTTGTAATCATTTTGGACCCAAAAATCGATATCGATAGTCGGTAACTGTCTACTGCCTAGTTGGGATAAGGGTAGGAAGATGATGATGGTTTTGACGGGCATTATGCCTACGCTGTTGATATTTTTTGTGTAGGTACCTTACTACTGTATTATGCTTATGTTGTTGTGAATTTTCATAATACTTAACTGCTTTTTGTGTGTAGTAAATGAATTGTTAAAAAGAAAAAACAATTTGTAGGGGTAAAAATTTATAATAATAATAATCAAACAAAAGCCAAAAATAATAATTTATCATAACTATTCATAACAAAATTTCTTGTGCTATTCCAGAAATTTTCCTTTTCCTTCCACTTTGTTCCTGTTGCTGTTAAGTCAAAACAGATCTATCATTTTCTTTAGGTTTTACCAAAAAGGGGTTGGCATGTTTGGGTTGGCAGGGTTTGGCTTCTTCACGTTGGCATAACTTATCCAGAGTTCTGTTATAATAACACTCGAAACCAAAATACAGGGAGCATGTCAATATTTGTCCATGACGTGGATTTATATTTTCGGTGCCAATAATATCAAGTCATTTCCTTCTTTTAACTTCATTTTTTGGTTATCTGTAAAAAAATATATCTAAATTATTAAACAGGCATATACAAAAATAACTTGGTAACTTTGGCACATTACCTATAACTTTCTGAATTGAACTCTCAAGATTCATTATTTCCTTCCATTCTTACGAATTCTGGCAAAATATATCGATACCGTGACTATGTACTACCCCAACCCTAGCCGACGATCAGTTTGTATGAAATCAGTATCGGCAGAAATAAAGAAATTAATGATATATTGGGGAAAAAAACGTTTATAGTTTGCTGCTTTATAGCGAAAAATAGCTGCTCGTGGCTTTTTATTACATATAATCTTATAAAGTTCAAGTAAAATAGCAGATTTGTGTACAAACTAATTTCAGGGCGATTTTTAATAAGACGCACGCCGCACTGTATTAAGGAACAGCCAGCACAGCAGCCAGGCATGATGTCATTTCCTTAATTTAGTCTTTTATCACAAAAAAATGCACTGCTAAAATAATATTTCAAGAAAAAAACTGATAAATCGCACTTTGTTTACAAGACTTTGACACTTGACGTACCATAAATTGTTGACACTATAAAATGGCGAAACAGTCGCGTTCGAAAATTAAAGGGATTTGACAGACAATATTTTATCTCAAACTCCTTACAGAAAACCGTTTGAGAGAAAAGGAAATAACTTTATTTTTCCGCATTCTACATTGACAGAACAGATCCAGGAATTTGCAATAAAATTTGCATGGTGGTTGTTCGCAAAGAGTATGTAAATAAAGTTGTTTGTTTCATTAGTTGCCCAGTAATGACGTCATCAATGAAAAACTTTTAAACAATTATAAAAAAATAAGGGATAATCAAATAATCAAAAGAACCAAATTAGTTTCGTAAAATTGCATAAAGTTTTAGAAAAAAATATTAAACCTATACATTTTACATACCCAATTGTCATTTCATTTCTTACTAAATTGTTATTTCACAGTGCATTGGGTGTCCCATTCTCGTGCTCAGGTCAACGGCTACTCGTTCTACGTCTACAAACGCTCTTCCCCGAATTGCGACCGCTGGGGATGCACCAACCGGGCCACGGCCAAGTGCCGGGCATTCTTCACCACCACCAAAACCGCACCCAGAACCATCCTGAGAATGCACATCGAACACAACCATCCGCCATCCAGAGAGTATACTAAGAGGGATGTAGGGTATTGGCTGGACAAACAGTGATTATGCATTCAAAGATTCAAAAAGATTCAAAAGACGGTTTTTTATATGTAATTGCTATTTAAAAAAAGATAAAGTTTTAAAATATGCATAATTCGGATGTGCAGTAACATTTTCCATCTAGCTACAGTCAATATACATTGACTCAAATTCAGATATTTTTTGTATGAATGAATAAAGTAGGTAAAGTTGATAAAATTAAATAAATCATGAAACTTTTCGATTGTAGTCGTTTGTATATTAGCTGGAAAAAGCCTATGTATAATAGTGGCTGGTATAGTGTATTTTTGCTTCCTGTAATATATTATTCGTAATGGGATGTACTGGTACATAATTATCATTAATTAAAATCGCTTTTTGCTTTTCTCTGTCTGTCTGTCTTTTGTGGATTTCATAACTGCTCCTTAACCGTGTGACGCATTTTGATGCGGTGATTTGTAGTAGATAAAGTAATTCAAGTGGAAGTTTATAATGAGTAACACATGCCGGGAAAATTCCTTTTTCCCGAGCAAAAATGAGTTAAAGCGAGTGAAACCGCCTATGGGCCGCTAGTTATGATTTCAATATTCTCACAGTGCAGATTCAATGGTCGACCAACACCCGTGGGAATCCGCTGGCTCTGTTGGACGGCTACACATTCAGCTACCAACGTCGGCGGGCCTCCTCCGAGCGTTGGCGGTGCTCCAACGGTCGGCAGTGTCGCGCCGCATTCACCGTCACCACAGCCGCGCCCAAGGTCGTCGTCAGCGTCAACAACCAACACAACCACCCACCCGCCAGAAACTTCATCATAAGGAATGGAGTATACATTATAAACTTTAATTTAAAAGTGTTAAAAAACGGTTAAACTTTCACAATTATTTACCTACATGTCGGAGAATGATCAAACTCTGTGGGTATTTGCTGAAATTATTTGACAGTTGATAGTTCGCGTTTTGATAATTTGTCTTTCCATTCCATTGCTAGTGTATTCTTGCAGAAACGAAACGCATAGCGCTGGCAACATTCAGCATAGACGGTGCGCTTTATTTGCACACAGTAGGCTAAAGAGAGCAAGATAGACTGGATTGACTTTAGAGGAGGTGTAGCTCGTTCTCACAGTTCATTGATGGCTGCTTTCGTGATAAAGAAACGGAACTCAGGCGGCGAACTAAGTAAACAACTTTGACAGTTCCAGTTTGGGTTACAATCGCGGTTGTGTAGTGAAAATGGAAGATTGAGTGACTGAACGAATGAACTCAATCGAATGGGATTGACGATTGACGAATGACGGATTGATGATTTCGAGAGTCGAATGCGAACGATTGATTCATTCTCGGTTTGGCCGCGCTGCCGTTAACTAGTCTTTTGAGGTTAGATTTCAATCCGGCGAAATCTTGGTAATCTTGGACTATTTCGAGGGGCTATGGTCTTCAGGCGATGGCGGAGCCCTAGCTTCGTATGGGCTACGGAATATTTGTGGAGATTGTGACAGTTCCAGCTAAGGTATGGTTTTGTTTGTGTCTTTTCGAAGTTACGTTCGCAATCCGATAGAATCGTGGTGATCCTGGTGTATTTAGAGGAACCAGGGCATCCAGGCTATAGTGGAGCCTTAGCTTTATAAGGCTAGTGGAATATTTTAGGAGATCATGAAGTTTGTGATAGTTTTTATCGTTATACTTTCGAAGGTATGCGAAACGTTAGTGAAGTGCAGAAATCGTACGAGAATGGTGATAATAACTGGTGGTCTATCCTTGTAGGCATGCAGGGCTGCAGGCAGAGGACTTCAACGGTGTCTGGTGTTGAAGAGTGCTGATTATCGGGATCTGACGACTGGCGAAGAAGCGCTGACGTGGATTAGCGTGAGTCTAAGGTTCCGAGATTGTTCCTCTAGGTGTGGTGTAAATGCTGTCGTATGGTTACACCATACCTGAAGAGGGCTGCCAGCCCGAAACAGCCAGGACGGAAAAACAGACTACGCGATAGTGAGTATACTGTGGTTTATCATTATAGTGGCAGTGGTTCGAGGTAGCATGTGACGATGCAGTATCCTGACAGGAGTCGGCAGTTGACCATGCAGTATCCATCAAGTATCCATCAGGTACTCGACGAGTATACGCCCACGACGTGCTGTTGGTTTTATAACCTGACATTCCTGACGCGCGTAAGATTTTATGTTTTGTTTTGTTATGGGCTTCTTCTTCTATGGCCCTTCTTCCCGCTCGTGCCTGCCACTTCTGCCTGATGATCTTCGACATCAGAAGTGGGATGACCATTGTTTTAGTGGTTGGCGTTATGAGGAACACGGTACTGGGATGGAGTATCAATGATGATAGTAGTGTATTGATGATTATTTGAGATACATGTCAAATGTGTTCTAGCGGTATGGATTACCCTTGTTCTTGTGGTCAATGTTGTTTTAGGATTTTGACAGTGGGATTACCCTTGTTTTTGTGGTCTATGTTATCTTCGGAGTTTGACAGTGAGATTAACTTTGTTTATGTGAAGCGTTTCGATTTTCATATTGTTGTGCTATCAATGTACATGGTTGTTTGGTATGACCATTGTTTTCGTGGCTTTGATTGTAAGGAGCCTAAAGATATTGTCTTGGATGGTGGATAGTTGTTTGTGTGAGATGTTTAGGTAACTTCAGTGGCTATTTCTGAACAGTGGAACATAATTGGCAATCATCATATTGCTGGTATGTGCTTTGCTGTGAGAGAAATCTTTGATATGGCATACTTGTGGTCTTGGGATCTATCGGATGCCCGTTAACAGTTGTCTTGAGATCTATCAGATGCCAGATGCACAGTTGTCTTGAGATCGGATCAGACGCCAAGTGAAGGTTGTTCTGTGATCTATCAGACGCTGGTTGCAGGTTATCTTGAGATCGGGCAGGCAACGGTTTGTGGTTGCACTGAGATTTGTCGGACACTGGATGCATAGCAAAATTTTCTTGGGATTACCTTTGTTTTCTGTCGGGGGTATGGTGATAGGATGGCTTACTGTTGTTGTGGTTCAGGTTGTGAGTAGTTTATTTCACGGGACACTTGAACGATTCGGTGAGTCGTAATAATTTTACTTTGATAGTGGTGTAGATTTTTGCCTGATTAAATAAAGTTTAGTGAATCAATTTACTAGATTTCGTTCCGTTGTTTGTTATTTGAAGAGGCTTAGGCGATGGTTATTTTCGAGGAAATTTCGTAGTTTTGGATTATGGTGATCTAAGTTTTAATACAGCGTCGTATCGTTTTCCATTACCGTGTAGGTATAGAAGTAAAGCTAAGGTAATGCGATTTTAGTTAGGCAATCTTGTGAAGAAAGGAACCAGACAACGCTTGATCAAAATTGTAGTAGTTTGATAATGTTCGATTCTTATTAAAATTATTGACTGCTAATTGAGAAAGTGCCTTTTGATCAAGCATTAGTAGACTCGGAGAGTGATTTGATAAGAAAATTGCTGGTCTTCAACTGGTTGTTGATAGTTACAAAACGTGAGGTAAAATCATGATTTATTTGGCTGCACTGTACGCGTTGGTCGTAGTCGTAACTGCGACCATGTTATGGTCGTTCAGGGAGCGGTGCGCGGCTAACGGTACGGCGGGGGCCCGAAGTCTCGATGAGACTATTAAGTATTGGCTGACTTGGAGTGGCCCGAAGTCTCGATGAGGCTATTGGTATTGGCTAACTTAGCCCGAAGTGAGTTGTGCAACTTACTAGTTAGGCGAAGATAATGATTTTAGCTATTCTGTTCCCGTTGATTTCTTTTTATTGTAAAGCGAATGCTTGATCAGACATTTTCTTAGTTTTGTGTTGGTCAGGTAGGCCGAGCTTGCCATTCATAACATCTTGTTTTTGTTTCATATGCACACGAGGACGTGTGACTTGTCAGAATGGCCGTGTCGGAGAATGATCAAACTCTGTGGGTATTTGCTGAAATTATTTGACAGTTGATAGTTCGCGTTTTGATAATTTGTCTTTCCATTCCATTGCTAGTGTATTCTTGCAGAAACGAAACGCATAGCGCTGGCAACATTCAGCATAGACGGTGCGCTTTATTTGCACACAGTAGGCTAAAGAGAGCAAGATAGACTGGATTGACTTTAGAGGAGGTGTAGCTCGTTCTCACAGTTCATTGATGGCTGCTTTCGTGATAAAGAAACGGAACTCAGGCGGCGAACTAAGTAAACAACTTTGACAGTTCCAGTTTGGGTTACAATCGCGGTTGTGTAGTGAAAATGGAAGATTGAGTGACTGAACGAATGAACTCAATCGAATGGGATTGACGATTGACGAATGACGGATTGATGATTTCGAGAGTCGAATGCGAACGATTGATTCATTCTCGGTTTGGCCGCGCTGCCGTTAACTAGTCTTTTGAGGTTAGATTTCAATCCGGCGAAATCTTGGTAATCTTGGACTATTTCGAGGGGCTATGGTCTTCAGGCGATGGCGGAGCCCTAGCTTCGTATGGGCTACGGAATATTTGTGGAGATTGTGACAGTTCCAGCTAAGGTATGGTTTTGTTTGTGTCTTTTCGAAGTTACGTTCGCAATCCGATAGAATCGTGGTGATCCTGGTGTATTTAGAGGAACCAGGGCATCCAGGCTATAGTGGAGCCTTAGCTTTATAAGGCTAGTGGAATATTTTAGGAGATCATGAAGTTTGTGATAGTTTTTATCGTTATACTTTCGAAGGTATGCGAAACGTTAGTGAAGTGCAGAAATCGTACGAGAATGGTGATAATAACTGGTGGTCTATCCTTGTAGGCATGCAGGGCTGCAGGCAGAGGACTTCAACGGTGTCTGGTGTTGAAGAGTGCTGATTATCGGGATCTGACGACTGGCGAAGAAGCGCTGACGTGGATTAGCGTGAGTCTAAGGTTCCGAGATTGTTCCTCTAGGTGTGGTGTAAATGCTGTCGTATGGTTACACCATACCTGAAGAGGGCTGCCAGCCCGAAACAGCCAGGACGGAAAAACAGACTACGCGATAGTGAGTATACTGTGGTTTATCATTATAGTGGCAGTGGTTCGAGGTAGCATGTGACGATGCAGTATCCTGACAGGAGTCGGCAGTTGACCATGCAGTATCCATCAAGTATCCATCAGGTACTCGACGAGTATACGCCCACGACGTGCTGTTGGTTTTATAACCTGACATTCCTGACGCGCGTAAGATTTTATGTTTTGTTTTGTTATGGGCTTCTTCTTCTATGGCCCTTCTTCCCGCTCGTGCCTGCCACTTCTGCCTGATGATCTTCGACATACATAATAAACCGCGCAGTTTTTGCCACCACCAAATTTTTCTGCCCTGTTTCCCTGAATATTATCCGGGTTAAAATTTTCTCGTTGGTATATCGAGTCCTCACTTGTCGAAACAAATAACCAAACGAAAAAAATAATTATTTATTTCTCAATAGAGTGGTCAATGAATGCTTCGGCTAAGTTCCGTTGTAAAATTGATGGTCTAGGATTTTTCAACCAGAATCCCTAACCACTCATTGACTACTCTACTAATTTACATTTTAAATATTTCGTCTCATCGTATTTCTTAGTTTTGTCTTTTTCGTTAGCTTTACAACGCTCTCCTTTAAGACATGGTTCTAAATTTGAGTGTACCCGTTTGCAGTGCAATGGCTGAAAAACGCACGTGGGAGGGATATCGCTCTGCTGGAGGGGTTCACGTACTACCGCCAGTACCGGTGGGAGACGAGGGAGCGCTGGGCGTGCTCGAGCGGGCGCAGGTGCCGCGCCGCCTTCACGCTGGCAAACACCAGCACCAACCCCCAGCTCATCGTCAACTTCAACAACGAGCATAACCACCCGCCTGTTAAAAACTACATCATAACTAATGGAGTGTACATTAAAGTCTAGTGGACTCGCAAACCAAATAGAATGGAATGAGAAACATGCATGTTAATGGCCGGCCGGCTGGCCGTTAATTCTCTGCCTATAACATTATTATGTGTGCGTGTATGAACAGGAATAAAAAATAATAATGATGAAAAATGTTCTATAATTATCAATGACTCTCCGTTTGAAGCACTTGAATTTAGCTAATGTAGCAAACATTGGATGAGCTTTATCTAACGACGATAACTCGGGTGTCTCACACAGAAAGAAGAATATAATTAATTCTGTTCTTTCATTTACAGTGCAATGGTTGACGAATGTCCGCGGGAGAGATATTGCTCTGTTGGACAGCTACACTTACTACCGCCATAGAATCAACCTGAGCTCCAGTATAGAGCGCTGGGCGTGCTGCAGCGGGCGCCAGTGCCGCGCCGCCTTCACCATCACCACAGACACGCCCAGGCGCTTCCTCACCATCAACACCGTACACAATCACCCGCCGGTCACTAACTTTACCATTAGGAATGGAGTATACTGTAAAATTAACAACCTTTACTCGAAACTTTCCACATGAATACTTTTTCTCACGACAACCGAAAAGCTCGGTAAAACGGCGACACTGTCTGACAGATCTGTCCAAATCCAAAGGCACGCATCTACGACCGCCTCTGATTGGTAGGATGCAGCCGCAAGCTGAAGCTATTTTAAACTTCTAGCATCTTCTATATTCTAGGGTTAATTGTCTACTACCTACATTAGCGGCTTGGCTTCTTGTTACTTCTTATCATCTTATATGGCGCTAGAAGTTTTGATCTCAATCAATGCATAGTAAAAAGTTTAATTCGCTTTAAACTCTTATCATTCATGTATCCATTAAATTACCTAAACTTAAATAAATTCTTAATAACGATCAAATACTGTATTAAATACTACCTATGAAGTTTTCATGTCATTCACGTAGGTAAATTTTAATTTTAGTCACTTTCCTACGCAACCAAGCCGGTAAACCTGTCGCATTATTTGAGGGCTACACCTTGTACCAGAGCGCGCAATGCACGCGCACGTGCAACTGGGTGTGCACGCGCGCGAAGAGCTGCAAGTGCAAAGCGCGCGTGGTCACCGCTCGCGATGGTCGCGTCATACGGAAGAGCGCCGGACATAGCCACCCGCCACAACCGTATGTTGTTCGCAATGGAGTTTACATTAAGTTATAAGGTTTTGTATTTTATTGTTATTTGGTAGCTACTACCTATAAACGTATTGTCATTTGGTCAAATTAGCGACGTAGGAAGTTATTTATTAAGTTTTTTGACTTAAACTTATGAGGTAGGTAAAAGATAAGGTGTTTACATGTATCACATTTGTAAAAATTCAATTTCTTTTTATTCCTTCTGTAAATAACATTCAACGTATTTGTTATATCGTAGTTAGCTTAGCCCAAACCAGTCTATTAAAATTGAAACTATGTTGAGATTGATGAATGTTGAGGACGTGAAAGAGGTGTGTCAGAATCATAGCAAATGGAAGAACGTAGCCCATCCGAGAAATAGTCAGATTATTTATAAGTTATTGTTTTCAGTCACACTATTAAGAAATTCATCTGGGAAGGCTGTAGCGTTGTACGAGGACTATAATTTGAAGCTGGAGTCGCAATACAAGAGCACGTGCAACTGGTCGTGCACGCGAAGCGGAAGCAGGCAGTGCAAGGCGCGCTTGGTCACCACACTCGACGGTTACGTCATTAGGAAGACCGCAGAACACAACCATCCGCCACAAAAATATTTGATACGCAATGGTGTTTACATTAGGATATAAGTTGTTGTTCCTCTTCATTGTTGTGTAAGTAGAATTTAAAAGAAACGTAAGATAAAAACAGAGTAAATAAGTTCAACCTTTCCATACGATCAATCTTTTAATGAATGCAATATGTATGTTGCGGACAGTTTCGTGGGGAGATTAGCGGATGGCGCCAAGTCGTGAAATGTGAAGGCGGATTGGTGAACCCCTAGTCACAAATTAGGGTAACGGCGTGCACCTTTACAGATGGCTTACTCAGTACTAGCGACGATTTTGACGCTTAAGATAGGCTTAAAAACCAAGCGACGCGACAACGACGCGCGTCGTTGTCGCCGTCAAATTTTGACGGCGTCGTTGTCGCTGCGGTCTTGTAGAAAAACCCGACCGCATCCCATACAAACTCTAAGCTTCTCAGCGCGCTGTCAACGTGACGGCGTCGTGGCGCGCCGCAACGACGCCGTCGCTCGGTTTTTCTGGTTCCCCATACAAACCAGTCATTTGACAGCGGCAACGACGCGCGTCGTTGTCGCTGTCGCTTGGTTTTTAAGCCCACCTTTACTGCCTTTAAACTGGAAAGACCTAGAACGTCAGGGGAAGTCAAGGTAACTAAGGAGATGGTTGCCACGAACGTCATATTTCTTGGATTGTTTTTTACTCTGAATCATTATGACGTTCTTGTTGCGTTCTTGTATCAGATTTTGCTGTTTTAATATTCTTCTACGTTGAGGTTTTTGACAGAAGTGTCCCTAGCTGTGTAACAATTGACAGTCGCAAAAATCCTGAATAGGGTCGAGTGAACCTCCTGTTATGTCCTAGAGTGTCCTAGTTTTGATGAATAAAGGATGGCCAACGAAACTAGATATTTAATGTAAACAACTTTTGTATGACTCGGTGACAGTTATTACAATCTGTCCTTATCTGTCATATGGTATAATGTCAGCTGTCTCTTTCAGATTTGTTTACACTTTTTATCTCGTCTGGTTGGCCTTACTTTAGGTTAATAAAAATTAGTACCTACTAAAAATAGCTACATCGCTATGAAGCGAAACTCCCACCCCTTCTTAGTGATTCTCACCCCGCTGTCGCCCTGCCCGCAAGCAGTCTAACTTAAATGCGGTAACGTCGGCGTCACAAACGTATACTTACACTCAAGCGCATGTAGTAATTTCACCCCGCGTAATTCTATAGAAATGTTGCCGGCCTAGTACCTAGTACCTTCATGCCAATTTCTAGTTTTGAGGTTGCTGAATCTCTTTTTTAACAATGACCTCCGGACTCGTTCATAGAGCTCTTGTTGTATTCAATTTAATACTTGTTCCAGTTCTAGGTCACCCGTTGTTCACGTACTCCCGCCGCGGCACCTCGCTGATGTTCTACCGCGGGCACCGCTTCACCCTGACCTGGGAGGCTCGTCGGCCGAGCAGCAAGCGACGCTGGCGGTGCAGCAAGTGGTACGCGGGCTGCCGTGTCGGCGTCGTCACTCTCCACGATCGGATACATAAAGTCGTCAACGTACACAACCACTTTTAGAAAGTTCCTACTTATAGATTTTTATGTGTGAAATGTAGGTATGTAGGTGTTTTAAGATTAATTGAAATTAATGTATCTGAATGTTACATACATATTCCTTGATCTCTTTTATGATAAGTTTTTAGTTGTAGGTAAGTTTGATACCTGACTTGATTACAATTTTTTGTGATTTATTTATTACGTACTTTTTTGCTGTGTAATAAAGTTTACTGTATTGTATCGTTAATAATAAGTGCATTTTTAATGCAATTTCTTTATGCTTGCTCTCTTATAAAGATTGTGTAAATATTTTAAGTAAACAAATAAATGAAACGTGCTCATGCTTTCGGTCCCTAGTACAACATGCCACTAGCATAGCTTGTTATGTACCTACCTACATCCACCGGCCACCTGCAGCTTTTCCCTAAAACTGCTCTGTGTGTGAAAAGGAGTGATGGTTATACTGTATGTTGGGCTTACCTCTATCATCAGCATCAGCTCTCTCTTTACAATTTCCGTTGGTTCTTAAAAAAACAGTGTGCATTGTACAAAAAGGCTATCGAAATTGATTTTATTGGTGTCACTAATAATCTGCAGCTACCAATTGTGTAGGTATTATTATCATCATACAACATTTTCATGTAGATATTAATTTATTATGAAATATAAAAATCTCATAAATAGGTATTCATTGTGTATCACCCTCACTCATTGTATATATTTTTGTAGTGGAAATGATATCATCCAGGCAAGGCAGACCTATGTTGCGATGCGGAAGATACAGGTTTTCGCGTCACAGCAGCTATAAAGAAGGTTATCCTAAGTGTTTGTGGGTCTGCGTGCGATGGTCAGTTGGTTGCCGAGCTTCCATCACCACATTTGATGGAACCGTATTCAAAGCAAACATGCAACACAACCATAATTAAAGTATTTTAAAGTCAGGTTAGGTTAGGTTATTAGGTATATCGTGTAACCTAACTAAACAAAAATTTTCACAAATAGAAAACTGTAAACTAACTGAGGATTGTGTTTCTTTCAACGAAATATTTGTCTTTCTATTCACTTGTTTTAATTAAAACTACTTTATCAACTCTACAAGCTAGATAATTATAAGAGCACTGAAGGTTGTAAGAGGTGAAACTTATTATGAATGTTGCTGTAAGTAGATGTTTTTGTTTCCAGCTCCGTACTTCTCTGTGACAAGCAGCATTTAAAAATGAGCACACCCACTAGCACGCTAGTCATTACTTACGTACTGGTTTGACCTCACCTTAACTACCTATTTGTTTTTACGCTTTTAAGAGTGCTGGTGTATTATCGCAAGATAAATAAAAATTTAGTTCTATTATTAGTGAACCGAATTGGATACCCCTGTAAGCTTCTAGTCTAGTCTGTAGGTACCAGCTAGCTAATTGTACTACAGTTAGTATTCTTTTGTAGTACTGCTATGTACTGATTGTACTTATGCTTTATGATAATTGTATGTGTATTAGGTTATAATTTGGTTAGGATTTTGTTCCTTCAGATCAACCAACATTCACGACCTCAAGGTTCGGTAAACCAGTGATAGTGATTGGGCGATACCGCTTCAATAAGTATTGTCGCAGTAGAGGGCCAAAAGCCAAGTGGGTCTGCAGCCTCGGCAGCTCCAGGTGCCGCGCCTCGCTCACCACCTTCGAGGACATCATCGTCAAGATCAACAATAAATATTCTCGCTGACTGGCCAGTGAACATTTGCGTAGATATTTAATCGTACGCATTTTTTAAAATAAAAGTATTTGAATTAGAGGTGTCTGACATCAACGTCAGATTCGAAGGGATCAATAGCAAGTACCTTAGCGTAATAAAAATTATTAACTAGAGTCTGGCCAGCGAGTCTTTGGACACGGAAATGGCGCCAATTTTAAAAATCTTTCACATGTTAACACTGAAAAACTACAATAAAACAATTTTGATACTTACTATTTTTTTGTTTTCTGCTCTTTAGTTTGTGTTTACCTTGCCTACATGTATGTATGATGATATCTACCGGGAGTAACAGAAGGGTATAACAAGCCGAAAGGAGGTCAAGGTACTCATGAAACTGAACAACTTTCCCCATGAAACATGGGTCGATATGTGAAAAAAATATTTGGACCTCCCATACAAAATCGCAGATCAGCTGATTGATTTACTCTGAGAGATCCATTTTTTTTTTCATATTTCGTCCCATGTTCCATGGGGAAAGTTGTTCAGTTTCATGAGTACCTTGACCTCCTTTCGGCTTGTTATACCCTTTCTGTTACTCCCGGTAGATACATCATCATACATACCGGTAGGCAAACACAAACTAAAGAGCAGAAAACAAAAAATAAGTAGTAAGTATCAAAATTGTTTTATTGTAGTTTTTCAGTGTTAACATGTTGCCATTTGAAATATTTGAATTATTTGACGTCCAAAGACTCGCTGGCCAGACTCTAGATATAAATTTCACTTGTTTCGTATCTTTGTTTGCCTTCTTCTGCTTCTTCTCACGTGTCATACAAAAAATTGGTTGGGTACCTCCAAAACAATCTTGTCAGAATTTAAAAAACTTAACCTTTCAGCACCGTTCCTAACGAGATCTCGGTTCGGCAAGCCGGTGCTGATCTACGGTAGGTACCGGTACAACAGGCACTCGCGGTACATGCACGGCTCCAAGGGGCTCTGGGTGTGCAGCAAGGTGTCGCAAGGGTGCCGCGCCGTCGTCACCTCCATGGACAACGTCATCGTCAACCTCAAGGGCACTCATACACATTAAATTATCTAAGTAGTTTAAGTAAATATTATTCATCTGCAGTATTCTAATAAGGAGTCTATCTTCTAGTCTTTTAAAAATGTTTAAATAAAGTATCAAGAATAACCAAAAATGTTTAGGTACTTATCTGTACATTAGGTATCTGCATAAAACGATATTTTATAAATATTCCTTTAATTAATGGAAATTTTACCAAAATGTAAAGACCAATAGTGAGTTGAGTAGGTACATTGAGAAGCTTGAACAATATTTCTCTAAAGGAACCGGTAAAATCACGTGAAAAAATATATGTACCTACTTACTCATGTAAATAGATGCAATGTTATAGAATTATGATTTTGATTTCAGTGTGGCCTATATTTACAATATCCCGTCGAGGGAATCCTGCGTTACAGATCGGAGAACATAGCTTCTTCAAATATACGAGGATGCGGGGGCCTAAGACGTTGTGGATGTGCAACTAGTCCAGGTCTAGGAAGTGCCGCGCCACCGTGACCACCATCGACGAAACCATCGTCAAACTCAACAACGTTCATACGCACTGATTACTTAGGTAGGTATTGCAAATTCTGAGTGGATAATTTGGTCTCGGAATCCGGAGGTCATAGTACAATGTTGTCATAAAACATACAATGAGCGAGCAGATATTACAGCCTTAAAATGAATGGATAGGAAATTCTTCATCACTTTCAAATTCCTAGTGTTTTATTTCTACGATCTACTTAATTTAGTGCCTGTTTTCACCATGTCAAGATTTGGAAAGCCGGTCATTGAAATTGACCACTAGCGCTTCAACAAGTACCACTGCAGTAAGGGCCCGACGGTGCGCTGGGTGTGCGTCAAGCAGACTGCTGGATGTCGCGCCACCATCACTACTATTGATGATGTCATCATCAAGTGTAGCAATGAACACAACCACTACTAATAAATTTATTGGCTCAATCTTCCATTCTTTCGTGAGCACGAACGATCCTTTGCCATAAGTTTCTAATGGTTTCGTTTCTTACCTCTACTTAGTGCCTGTTTTCACCACGTCAAGATTTGGAAAGCCCGTCATTGAAATTGGCCAGCACCGCTTCAACAAGTACCATAGCAACAAGGGACCGACGGTGCGCTGGGTGTGCGTTAAGAAATCTGCTGGGTGTCGCGCCACCATCACTACTATTGATGATGTGATCATCAAGTGTAGCAATGAACATAATCACTGATATTAAATTTATTGGCTTAAGCTTTCTTTATGTACCTATTGTTTTAAACATTTTGAATCGCAAGCAGATATTTTTTGTAATTAATTTAAATTTTGACTAAGCCTATTTATGTTACGTATTAATTTAATATAAGGTCCTATTAAATTCACTGCAAATATTTAAAGAGCAGATCAAATAAAATATAAGCATGTTCCTGGCAAATTTTCAAAAAAGTCTACACGCTAGTTTTCGAGAAAATTGCATTTAACTAAAAAAAAAAAAACGAAAAAAGTGCACCCTGTTTGTCCTAGAAACACACCGCACCAATCACCACTTCAATGATTACGCGCCAAAATTAAAATAAGTGCTGTGATTGGTTGGTCGTTGGTGTGCGTGTCGTGTAACTGAATCCTGTCTACGCGGCGGAAGGTCGATCAAAGGGTGTTCACGTAATTAATTAAAAAGTTTGTTTGAAAATGAAAAATAAAATCTAGCGTGTCGATTTTTTTTAAAATGCCTTAGAGGTTTTTCCTATACATATTTACGCATGCCCTTAAAATATTTGTAGTGAATTTAATAGGACCTTATATAACTGTACACTTACTCTCTAATTAGTGCCAGTTTTTACTACGTCAAGGTTTGGAAAGCCTGTCATTGTAATCGGAAAATACCGCTTCAACAAGTATTATAGCAGCAAGGGTCCGACGGTGCGCTGGGTGTGCGTCAAGAAAACTGCTGGATGTCGCGGCACCATCACTACCATTGATAATGTCATCATGAAATGTAGCAATGAACACAAACACTGCAAATAAAATTGTCTCAAACGTTGCTTATTTTTTGTTTTTCAAATTAATGCAATGAAACGATAGGAGATAGGAATTTATATTGTTGAAAGTGCGCTCATAAAAAATTGCAACGAGCGTTACTTGTCCCAACTAGTTTGATTGTGCGTGCATGCATCACTCAAAAACTAAGCTATGTATTTTGACGTTTGTTATGGAGGCAGACAAAGGTCCTGATCATCATCATATCGTATGGCGTTCCTTTGCGCTGAATCCTATATCTTCATGTTCAGATTCTTCAGCCACTCTTCGGCCGCTGGGGTGAGGCGGTGCAGTTCGGACATGCCACCAGCTAGGCGATGGAGTGGGCAATCGTTCACTACGTGGGCTAGGGTTTGGTCAGGCTCTCCGCACTCGCAGGACGGCGACTCCCTAAGACCCCATTTGTGGAGATGGTGGTTGGATCCCCCGTGCCCGGTTCTAAACCTGTTCAGCTTTACCCATGTTGAGCGCGCAGCATCAAATCCAGGGGGCTTTTTGTTTGGGTCAGTGATCAGGTCCTTTTGGGGATGGTCAAAAAGCTCCCAGGATGACCGCCACGCCGTTTTAACATCATAATTGGTCTCCAGGCGTTTGTCTGTCCAAATTGGGTGTCGTGATGGTAAGCGATGTGGCGGTGTGTGGTCGAGAGTTGTTCGGATCGGCATGCAGTCCCTCGAACATTTACGCCACTCAGTAGCTGCTGCGTTGCATCTTCGCAGGTCCGGTGGTGGGATGTGCGCTAATACTGGGAGCCATGGAAGGGGGGTGGATTTTATTAGCCCTGTAATTAATCGCATGGCCTCGTGGAGTTTGGTGTCGACTTTATTTGTGTGCGCGCTTCGGTACCATATCGGCGCACAGTACTCCGCGGATGAGTAAACCAGAGCCAAAGCAGATGTCCGTAAGACTGAGGCGGAGGCGCCCCAGGTAGTTCCTGCTAGATTTTTTAGTATGTTCAGCCTGGTTTTTAGTTTTTGCGCCACATTATTTAGATGGTCTTTGAAGGTTAGGGAGCGGTCCGATGTCACACCTAGGTACTTAGGAGTGAAGTTATGTTTAACGGGTACTCCGCAGAAGGATACGTTAAGCTTCCTGTTCGCTAGGCAGTTGGTAAGGTGAAAGGCAGCGACCTCTGTTTTAGAGGGATTTGGACAGAGCCGCCATTTCGTGTAGTAGTCGCCCATAGCCTTCAGATCGCTGGTAAGTGCCGCTTCGCCATCTTCAAAGGATTTCGCTTGGAACGCCAGAGCTAGGTCATCAGCATAGGCGAATTTTTGACAAGCAGTGTCCGGCATGTCGCTGATATATATGTTAAACAACAGTGGTGCTAGAACCGATCCCTGAGGTAAGCCGTTTTTGAGAAGTCGGTAGCTGCTGGTACTGTCTCCCAAGTTAACTTGGATCCCACCTAAAACATAAATGTGAAAGGCTGCCAAGTTCGATAATATTGGAATGCTTCGCCTATAAAAGAAGTGAGATCTAAATAAGTACCAAGTTCCATACACAGACCTCAGTTAAAAATAGTTACAGGAATGCGCACTTGATTTTCCGCAGTTTGGAAAGTAGATTCTTATTTCCAAACTGCGAAAAATCAAGTGTACATTCCTGTAACTATTTTTTTTATAGGAACTTGGCCCGAAATGGTTCGTGTAATATAACCCACGGCCGGTGTGTCGCTTTTTTGCTCGAACTTGGCGGACACACTGCCGTGTGTCTAGATGTAGCGGGGGCCCAGTAGCGTCTTCAGCAATGCTAAGGTTTTGCCGCACGGTATGATTTTCCCAACCTTATGTAACAGACCCTCGATCCAGACTGTGTCATAGGCGGCACTTAAGTCAACAAAAGCCACGGAAGTTTTGAGACCACGCTGAAAACCAGCCTCAATGTATGAAGATAGGGCCAAGACTTGATCGGCACAACTTCTGTTGCTTCTGAAGCCAGCTTGTTCTGGTGGAATTGCAGAGTCGACTGGGGTGTAAAGTCTGCCATACAATAGCCGTTCAAGCAGTTTGTAAGTAATAGACAGCAGAGAAATCGGTCTGTAGCTTGCAGCTTCATCTGGCGGTTTTCCGGGCTTCAACAGAGCGATCACCTTAGATCTCTTTAGAATCTCTGGAAGGGAGCATGTGTCTAGTATCTGGTTGAACATTGTCAGCAGCCAACGTCTGCCTATTTTACTGAGGTGCATGAGAAATTCTGGGTATATTTGATCTGGTCCAGCGGCTTTATTTGCTTTTATTAGCTTTAAAGCCGTGTCTAGCTCTGACAGTGTAAAATGTTGGCTGTAGGATTCGAGTGCGGGTAGTGTACGATGTTGCCCGATGTTTTGCTGGCGAACTTCCCTTGCAAATGCTCTGTCGGTCCTAGCTGCTTTAGTAGGTCCTGATCAACATCTATGATAGAAAAATGATAGTGACCACTTTTATCAGCACTGAAGGACCTGTCTGCCTACCTACCTGACGTCAAACACAAAGAGCGCAGGTAAACTATAATACACATGAAAATGGCTCTATTTAGAAAAGTTTTTAGCATGGTGTGTCGATTCTGTTGGCAGATACCGAGACAAAGTTTGCGGGCACCAGCTAGTTCATATTTATTTTAGTAACAATATTCCATGTCATTTTCTAATGGTTTCGTTTCTTGCGCTCTACCTAGTGCCTGTTTTCACCACGTCAAGATTTGGAAAGCCCGTCATTGCAATTGGCCAGTACCGCTTCAACAAGTACCACCGCAGCAAGGGTCCTAAGGGGCTCTGGGTGTGCGTCAAGAAGAATGCTGGGTGTAGCGCCACCATCACTACTATTGATGATGTGATCATCAAATGTAGTAATGAACATAACCACTGTTATTAGGTAGAACATAACCACAACCACAGTATGAAGAGCTAAATACACAACGAATTAAAGTAAAACTTAAAGCTAATTCTTTCAATAAGTTGTTCAGTTTTGTGAGAAGAACACGCTCTTAAAATAACCTTATATATTTCAGAGGAGATATGAGAACCTCGTTAGTAAGTAAGTTAGGTAGTACCTACGTAAGTCTCCCGGCGAGGTTTTGAAACTAAATACCTGTGTTTGTCAATAAAAGTTAAATTCCTAACCTATTTTTCTTTTTTGTATGGCTTTCATTTGTATAAATTTCATTTATTTGTCCCCCTTTCAAGTACACGTTATAAAGACGTAGAGCATGATATATCACAAAAAATACCTTTATCTTTTAATATTGTTGGATATACGTACCTAATCACCTCTTTTACGAGACCTGACTTGCGTTTTGTAAAGCTTTGCATTTTTGAGCATTTTGTTGAGCAGGCATGGGACATTTATCAACTGGGCTTACCCTCTCAACAAACGTACTTACATAATTATGGTGAAACACAAACTAAAACGTTTTGCACGTTATTAATAAAACTGGTGATAGTGACAAGTCTAAATCTACGTTTTCAAATAGTATTAGCATTAATTTTTGTATTTTTTTTATAGATGTTAAGTTCTTAGCAACAAGAAAGGGCAAAGAAGTGGCTCTCGTGGATGGGTTCACATTCTCCATAAACTGGAACAGGAAGTTCACGCAGCGCTGGAAGTGCGTGAACAAGCAGGCGATGGGCTGCCCGGCGTACTTCACCTACAACCTCACCGCCGGGAAGATCTGCAGAATCAACAAGTTCCACACACACCCGCCACAGGCATATGAGATTTTTGAAGGAAAATACATCGGAAAATATCATAAATAATAAGTATAACTGGTTTATCCCCGTAGTAATATAATTCAATCGAATCTTTTTCTTTTTGAATAAAATAGGATAACTTTAAAATATTTATAAAGTTTGAACGGTACGGTAATGTTATGATTAATGACAAAATTAGGTAATAAATAATAATAATTTGTAATCTTTGACAGATTACAATTTGATTTGTGTGATAGATACTTAATATAGCGATTCCTTTTCTTTAATTATGAATAGGATGACTTTAATGTGTATTTGAGTTCTTTGACAGGTTACAATTTGTTTAACGTGTTCCTAATTTAAGCGATGCTTTATCTTTTTTAATTGAAAATAGGATAACTTTAAAACATTTATAAATAGCATGTACTTACTAACGGTTATGTTAAAGTAATGACACAATTAGGTAGGTAAGTAATAAATTAGAATTTGAGATCTTTGACACGTTACAATTTGCTTTGTGTGTTATATTTATACCTCTAGGTATACGCGTGAATAACTATAGGTAGGTGTGCTTGTACGTGTATGTAAATTATACAGGGTGGTTCTCAACTGCCAACTTTCCCGAAAGTCTCGGTTTACTGTTTTGTGGAATGTCGGTCGTTCTTAAACTCCCTGTATAAATACACAGTTTTAACTTAGTTCCATATTTCTATATAGGTAATTAAGAAAGGACAAATTAATGTTCATTTACGTGTGATACGTGACGATCGATCAAAAGTGTGTGTTACAGATACAAAGAAGTAGTAGATAAGAATGTCAAACATTGTTTCTTTCTCACTAATATAGCAGACAATTTAACGACGGCATTCTGTGGTATCAATATATTATCACATGTGGCTATTATACGCTTTTGTTATTCAATGGCTTATTAGGTATACACACATAAAGTACATTGGGTTTTAAACCATACAGGGAGACTAACAACATTCATCCTCTGCTAGGCGGTGGCACCTACAGCCTAAAATAAACTTTTAGTTCTGGTGCTTTTCCCAGCTTAACCAATTTATAACCTGGGAATTGCTAAATACAGTTCGTTTGATTGAAATATGTAATGAACTGCATTTTCTACAACATTACGTTATTGATAAAACTAGTGACAAACCTAAATCTACGTTTCTTAGGTATAGTTTCAATTTCTGTATTTTGTTTTTTATAGAAGTGATGTTCCTAACATCTAAAAAGGGCAAAGAAGTGGCGATTATCGACGGCTTCAAATTCTTCATACAGTCTGACAGGAAGTTCACGCAGCGCTGGGAGTGTGTGAACAAGCAGGCCATGGGCTGCCCGGCGTACTTCACGTACAACGTAGCCACCGGGACAGTCTGCAGGATCAACCAGTTCCACACACACCCAGATAAGTAAGTTTTTAAGAAGAAGATCGAACGAACTTGCCTTAGTGACGAAGTGACGACCGATTCATTAGATATGATTTGATTATCCTAATGATGGTTCGATTATGGGTGCTTCTTCGAAATCGCGTTCTTCGGCTGATTCCCGTAGTCGTTTTCATTTTTCAATTTATGATGTAATGTTACACTGTATGTCAAATTATAGAACGAAACAAAGGTATATTTGACATAGGCACTAATTTCAAATTAAAGATTTTCGAAATATTGACATTATAAAATTTACTGCCTACGGGAATCAGATTTAGGAATACGGGAATCAGAAATATGATTATTCAATATGACAAACCATTAATAAACTTAACATATATTTATTTATCTACTTATTTATTGCAATTTAATGTCACCACTAGATTACTTAGGTGTTCTGGTTTAGGCACATAATTTCTCCTTCGCAGAATGTCACTGTAGCAAAATGTTTCTCGGCGTAATGTTCTACTTCTAATACAAGTTATATGATATTATCAATATAGTAAAGTACGTAGGTAGCTAGGTAATCAGGTAGGCAAGAAAATGGGTTGATAAGTACTTAGGTAGGTAGCATTCAGACGCATAATGTCCCTTTTGCAGTACTTTGCAGTCGTAAAATGTCCTTGTCACGTAAAATACCATTTTTATGTAATATTATGATATCAGTAGGTAAATAATGTCATAAAGTAGGTAGTTGAGCAGTAGGCAGATAGATAGGTAAGTTAGTAGGCAGGTAGGTAACCAGCTAAGTACTTAGGTGAAGGTAAGTAACTAGGTAGCTAACTTGGAAAATACCTACACATAAAACTACTAGTAGGGCTATGACATGGTTGTGTAACGACCGCCGTGTAAGAAATCATACACAACAACTAAGATTTATGATTTGGCGTGCCCTCTGAAGTACTAATCACTGATTCCCGTGTCAAGAAGTACACGGGAATCAGTGTGACGGAAGTCAGAAAAAATCGAAAAATTGAGATTACCTCCAACCTTTTGCGTCTCACACAATAGTATTAACATATAAGGTAGTAAACCTAAAGAGCTTGAAATTAAGTATAATGGGTCCATTTCGTGACTTATACTTTAATTTAAAATCGACAAACGGGAATCAGTTTTAAGTGAAACCAAATGCACGGGAATCAGATTCTTGGCCTCGTAGTGGGGTGATGCTGCACGAGCGACACGTTCTACTTCCCATGGCACTTGGAGCACTCCTAGGGGATAGCTATGGTGGATAGACCACACCTTCATGTTGGTTTAATAGGAAGTTTTTTGCGGTTTAATGATGTTACACGGAAATCAGTTCTAGGTACCGGACATTTTTAAAATGATTTATAAAACAAAATGGACCTTAATTACACGTATGAAATATTTTTTTCCCGTATTATTGTACATCTGTTAAGGTTACAAAAAATAGTTTATGTAGATAAATCATACAGTAAAAAACATATAATCCGTTTTGTATAAAATTTTGGGGCGCGGACACGTTACGGGAATCAGATTTCAGCAGTTTGATTTTTTTTTAACTGTCTTGCTTAACTAAAATACAAAAGTTTCATTGTGTCCCAGTTAGATACAAGTATGAACTATTAATAAAAAAATAGTCCATACCTAAGTTTTTTAAAAAAAGGTGTGTTTTGTTCCCGGACAACGAAAATTTAGGCTCCGAAGAAGCACCCTTATCCTATTTTCGCCGAAGAGACTAAGTAAAACTAACCCAGCTACGCGTCTTCGCACGTACACGCAGTAGATGTTTTAATCCTACTTTATGGCACAATTTTATCAACTTTCCCTGGCTAGCACTGACAACCCTGCCCACTGGGTATCAAATCAACTTCATTCTTGTTCGTACAAGTGCATTAAAGAGTCAAAGTTTTCTTAATATACATGCAGTTTTCTATAATTTCGGGAGCTTAGGCTGTACCTATGCCGTGCTGTATTTTTTATTTAATAATGTTTCGTGTATGTTCCTTCCAGTTACGTTTCTTACGACGCAAATTTGTGAAATGGCGCTCATCTACGGCTGCACTTACTCCAAATACCTACTACGCAATGAAATATCCACAGCGGGGTATGTGTTGCAACAACAAGAGCATGGACTGTACGGCGTTCTTCTTATATCACATAAACTAGAAAAATCCATCACTCGATACAACAAGTATCACAGGCACCCACTATAATACATGCTTTTTATATAATTAATGGAACGTATTTTAAAATAATTTTGTACAAAGGATTATTTGAATAAAATCATCGTGTAACTGTCGGAAACTTATGCTATAAATATATATTAATACAAACAATAGGTAGCAACACCTGTAGCCAAAAATTATGCGCCGCCAAATACCTATATTGACAAGAATATTGATTTTCGCCAAACAAAACCTTAATGATCATGTTCAAAGATAGATCAGAAGGAAGTTTAATAATTTACATAACGTAATAACCTTCCATCGGTTCCTATCATAACATCCTTGTAAAGTAAGTAGTAGGTACTAATTACGAGCATACTTTTCGTTGTTTTTCACCATATCATTGCAAGGGCACTTCTCATGTAAGCCTGTCTGTATTCCAGATGACACGTACACTTTTGTTACATCTCAGAGAGGGAAAAGATTGCTGAAGGTCGGTCCACACAGATTCTGTATTCAATCAAGATCTGGCATTAAAGTCCGGTGGGTTTGCTCCACCCACAACCACAGAGGATGCCGAGCTGTCGTACACACCATTGATGACGAAATTATTAGAATCAATAACATTCATAACCATAATCATCAAACTTCGAGAACTGGGCTTGTCGGTCTATAAACATGTAAATGTGCGAAGTAGCATTGTGTTGTCGTTATGAAAATATAGACTTACTTAGTCTATAGCCTATCTATTTATTCTACTATTATGTAAAAACAGTAATACCTACGAGTAAGTACATAATTAAATTAATTTACAAATATTACCTTTACCTGCATGCGAGTGTAGATCATTCATTCACAAAATTGTATTTTGTTACCAACACTACTATTGTGCGGGTGTTTTGTAAACTTACTTTAAAGTTTTATTTTTCGTTCTTCAGCTCGGATTGTAAGGGTGAGAATCCACCAGAGCTGTGCGAGTAAAAAATGTGTCGTACGAGGATGTGTAGCTGTGCTGTGGAAATGTGTAGGGGTTTCCACCAAAGCTGTGCGAGTAAAATGTGTCGTACGAGGATGCGTAGCGGAGCTGTCAAAATGCGCATTAATGTGCGGAGCGAGGATGCGTTGCGAAGCTGTGAAATGTGTGAGCGGGGGGGGAATGCGATGTAGTGGAAACCTCGCAACATATTCCTAGCAGCACATTTCTCGCAACACATTCCTCGCTACACATTCGTCGCAACGCATCCTTCGCACACATTTCTCGCTTGTTTTGTATGTAGAATGGCCTCGCTTCGCTCAACCCTATTCCACCAGAGCTGAGCTAAGCGAGGCTAGGAAAATGAAGTGATTCTATTGGTGGATTTTTTATTACACGACTACGGCGAAGCAAAAAGGAGTGTTATGATTTTGACCGCTATGTGTGTATGTATGTATGTATGTATGTATGTATGTATGTGGCTATGTATGTGGAATAATTTCATCTGTTCCCTCATAACTCAAAAACTACCTATCAGAATTTGACAAATGAGGTATCAAAAGAAGCGTTTAATCAGGCCGATGGTTATAGGCTATATATTGTCACAATAAATTGATTATGGCGCCCTCTATACAGTGTGAAGTAACGAAGAAAATATTTATTTTCTTGTACTGGTATCGAGTTGGCTATCAAACGAAAGGACTGAATTAGCACAATCCAGAAATATATATATTTTATCTCGAAAACGTAGATTTTCTTAGATAATGAAGTCGGAATAAAGATAAGGTATCGCACTAACACTTTTGGTAAACATTTTATAATCGAGCTCATTTGACTCGGACTTGTCATATTGTTGATGATAAAATTTATTTGACATGTAAGCACAAGATACATAAAATATCTATAGCAAATCCGTGCGTATAAAACAAAGGTGGTACCATGTGGTACATATACGCAACGAACATGTTAATGTAAAAGATCTTTTATGTGTCTATAGTCCTAACTGTTGCTACTCAGTTACTACCTGATACGAAGTTGGTTGCGAATGGGGAGATTCATAATCACTCAGTGCGATCCAAACACGCAAAAAGAAACGTATACTTACGTAACATCTAAGAAATGTAGGCATCTACTTTAGAAGTGAAACTCGCACCAACCATCTAGTCGGGGGGTTTAGGGGGGCTTGCCCCCCTCACAGAAAAAAAAATCGTCAACATCTGCTTTAGAAGTGAAACTCGCAACAACCATCGACTCAGGGAGTTGAGGGGGGCTTGCCCCCCTCACAGAAAAAAGAATCGTGGACATATACTTAAGAAGTGAAACTCGCACCAACCACCGACTCGGGGGGGTTGAGGGGGGCTTGCCCACCTCACAGAAAAAAGAAACGTAGACATCTACTTTAGAAGTGAAACTCGCACCAACCACCGACTCGGGGGTTGAGGGGCTTGGCCAAAAAAGAAACCTGGACATCTACTTTAGAAGTGAAACTCGCACCAACCACCGACCCGGGGGGTTGAGGGGGGCTTGCCCCCCTCACAGAAATAAGAACAAGGTCATCTACTTTTAGAAGTGAAACTCGCACCAACCATCGACTCAGGGGTTGAGGGGCTTGCCCCTCACAAAAAAGAAACCTGGACATCTACTTTAGAAGTGAAACTCGCACCAACCACCGACTCGGGGGGTTGATGGGGGCTTACCCCCCTCACAGAAAAAAGAACAAGGACATCTACTTTAGAAGTGAAACTCACACCAACCATTTACTCGGGGGGGTTGAGGGGGGCTTGCCCCCTCACAGAAAAAAAAATCGTTCACATCTACTTTAGAAGTGAAACTCGCACCAACCATCGACTCAGGGGTTGAGGGGCTTGCCCCCTCAAAAGAACCCTGGACATCTACTTTAGAAGTGAAACTCGCACCAACCACCGACTCGGGGGGCTGATGGGGGCTTACCCCCCTCACAGAAAAAAGAACAAGGACATCTACTTTAGAAGTGAAACTCACACCAACCATTTACTCGGGGGGGTTGAGGGGGGCTTGCCCCCTCACAGAAAAAAAAATCGTAAACATCTACTTCAGAAGTGAAACTCGCACCAACCATCGACTTGGGGGGTTGAGGGGGGCTTGCCTCCCTCACTGAAAAAAGAAACGTGGACATATACTTTAGAAGTGAAACTCGCACCAACCACCGACTCGGGGGGTTGAGGGGGGCTTGCCTCCCTCACAGAAAAAAGAATCGTAAACATCTTCTTTAGAAGTGAAACTAGCACCATCCATCGACTCAGGGGTTGAGGGGCTTGCCTCACAGAAAAAGAAACCTGGACATCTACTTTAGAAGTGAAACTCGCACCAACCACCGACTCAGGGGTTGATGGGGCTTACCTCCCACAGAAAAAAGAACAAGGACATCTACTTTAGAAGTGAAACTCACACCAACCATTTACTCGGGGGGGTTGAGGGGGGCTTGCCCCCTCACAGAAAAAAAAATCGTAAACATCTACTTCAGAAGTGAAACTCGCACCAATCACCGACTCGGGGGGTTGAGGGGGGCTTGCTCCCCTCACAGAAAAAAGAAACCTGGACATCTACTTTAGAAGTGAAACTCGCACCAACCACCGACTCGGGGGTTGAGGGCTTACCCCTAACAGAAAAAGAACAAGGACATCTACTTTAGAAGTGAAACTCGCACCAACCATTTACTCAGGGGGTTGAGGGCTTGCCTCTCAGAAAAAAATCGTTAACATCTACTTTAGAAGTGAAACTCGCACCAACCACCGACTCGGGGGGTTGAGGGCTTGCCCCCCTCACAGAAAAAAGAAACCTGGACATCTACTTTAGAAGTGAAACTCGCACCAACCACCGACTCGGGGGGTTGAGGGGGGCTTACCTCCCTCACAGAAAAAAGAACAAGGACATCTACTTTAGAAGTGAAACTCGCACCAACCATTTACTCGGGGGTTGAGGGGCTTGCCCCTCAGAAAAAGAATCGTTAACATCTACTTTAGAAGTGAAACTCGCACCAACCATCGACTCGGGGGGTTGAGGGGGGATTGCTCACAGAAAAGTAAAATGTTAACATCCCCTTTAAAAGCAAACCTTGCACCAACCATCTCCTCGGGTGATCGCTGCATTTACGTTTGCCACCTAGTGGGAAAAGAAAGGCTATAAGGCGATGAATGCAGCTATTGATCTTCTCGACAATAGTTTCACTTCAGGCGGTTTTAGGTTGGTTTTGCGTTATTAGCCAAGGTACACTTACTTAATTTCGCAGGCTTTTCTTCTGTCTCTGTCTCTTCTACCTTTATGAGGTATAAAAATTTTAGCGATTTTTTAACACTAGAAGTATTTGAAATTCGAGGTTTTGGAGATTATTGACAAGCATAAATCTTTTTAGGGTGAATTGAAAAAAGACGAGGATCATCATCAGAACTTCTTCGTTTTAACACTAAATGTCCTATCTAATAATCATGCCTTCTGATTCTTTTAAGTCAGCTTGTATTTTTCTATAGCGAAAAAGCTATCATTTACGTTTTGGAGTATGTACACTTTTCACATCTGCAACAGTATTTTACGAGAGTAGCTATACTGAGTATTCTTTGTTATTACAGGCGTGTTTGGAACGAATTTAATATACTTAACTCCAAAATATTTAAAATAAAAAGAAGTCCAAAAACTAAAACCCGACTACTGAGATAACGCGCTCTAAAAAGAAAGAAACAAGAATTTTGAAATATTAACTACACACAATTTAATGCCTCTATCCTCTACAAAAGTCATACAAAGCTAACACCTATAATAATTATTTTTTGTGGAAATTTAATATAAATTCATAGTGGTTTTGAGGTGATAGCTGTGGTCGTGTGCCACCCACGTATTCCAGTACTTCTTACGTAATAAAAAAATATAGGCAAAGTGGCACACGACCGCAGCTAGCACCTCAAAACCACTATGAATTTATATTAAATTTCCACAAAAAGTAATTATTATAGGTGTTAGCTTTGTATGACTTTTGTAGAGGATAGAGGCATTAAATTGTGTGTAGTTAATATTTCAAAATTCTTGTTTCTTTCTTTTTAGAGCGCGTTATCTCAGTAGTCGGGTTTTAGTTTTTGGACTTCTTTTTATTCGCACACCGCTTAGCTACCTCGCACAGCTCTGGTGGATTCTCACCCTAATGACGGAAAGGGGCACACTGAGGTTGTACCTGTGTGTGGGTACACGTACCACCGGCAAGTGACGCGCTCGAGTGGCGCGAAGACCCGGTGGCGGTGTCGCTCCGGCAACGAGTCCTGCAAGGCCGTCGTCTTCACCGTCGACGGTGACGTGGTCATGCAGAAAGGGGAACACTACCATCCACCGACTGACTAATTAGAGATAATTTTAGTTAGGTATAAGTATGTTTCTTATTTTTTACAATGTCTTTTCTTTGCAATTTTTGTTTCATATTCTGGCACCATGGTTCAGCGTCAACATTTGATATCTAAACATGGTTTGAATAACAATCATTTCTTTTTTCAGGTACTTTAATATTATTTCATCAGTAGGTAGGTTAATTTGGGTTATCATCAATTATCAGAAGTCTGTTATTTAAGCTCTTAAATGTAGTTAATTCAGAGAGAGCCATTCGTTTGCATGCAGTTTGTACTTGGAACTGAATGTCTTAAAGGTGGTTAAATGATTGTAGCAAAAAATAATTGTTCCCATAGGATATTGTCAAAAGCCTTTTGTTTAGTTTCGTATCAAAAACGGTTTCGTACCTTTTTGAGCGGACGGTGCTGGCAACACTTTTCGGTCCGCCCCGTCTGTCATCTTTACGCTAGCGTTGTTGAAGCGAATTTTAGTTTTAAGTGGTGTAAAATTAAGGTGTTTTGGCGGTTTTCTCGTGTGCTATTTGCCACAAGCCATGGCTTCCCTGTGCGGTGGGGAAGTGAACCAAGTGAATTTTGGTTTCGGCTTTTTGATTGAGGCCAACGTGGTCGCCGGTAACATAACCTCACTTTGAGTCGTCGCTCGTCGTCGTCGTGGCTGCCGATAGCTACGTATTTTAATTATAAATGATTGGAGGCCAACGGGGCCGATTTCTCATTCGGAGAGAAATCTTTTAGTTATTTTGTGTTAAAAAACATTATGTGATGTCGAACTGTGAACTGTAGTGCAAATTGGAGGAAAGGAGTTCTAGAACGAGCGGATGTTCCAGCGCTGTGAGTTTAGGTTATTCCCTATTCCTGCGCTCCTAAAATATCCTGAATACCTGATTCCTGTCATACTTAAACTCACAAAGAAACGGCATCATCGTTTGCTCGGTAAGCAATTCGTTGCTGGGCCCTGTTTAAGTAGATTTTGGAAACAAGAATTTCTCGGCCGGAAACTTTCCGGAACAAAATTCTCTCATTAAATTTATTTTATTTAGCTATAGTAAAGAGCACTACGAATCGTAGTCAAATGTTGTTCGAGGCTGATCGACCATTTAGTTTTAGATTTTAAGATAACTTTAATTTGCTTCCACTGCGCTAAGATCAGCTTCGGAATCAAACATTTTTGGTAGCAGAGCGTGGTTGCTTTATTGCAACATAGTTAGCCGTAATTTAGTATTAAGCGTGTTTTTATATTACCCACATATTTTATTAATTTTGGAAAATATTGTTTCGGTTTTTTTGTGACTGTATTGTTTGCCTAGTGAACGGTACCTTATCGGTAAGGTCTAGGCCAGTCAACTAACATTTATTTTGTGGTATTTGTTTATTGGTTTTCGTTTTTATTAAGTCGAGTGTGTAAAAGTTGGTACCATGGCTCCTCGATCGCCAGGTATAAGGCTGCTATAAAGACAGAATTAAGGTGGTTTACTACCACAGCGGCAATGATCGGCCGCGAGGACCGGGAGGACGCGCTCTTGAAAAGTGCACTACAGGCAGATGAACGGGTTCGGGTTGTGTCGGAACACCTCACAGAGTGCCTCATGCTCCTTGAGGAAGCTCCTAACCCTGAAGATAAGGAGCTGGTTGAGGGCGATGTAAGCCAGTGCTTGGAGCTGGCACAGGACATTGCGCAGGCAGCTGCGGACATATCTAGGCGACGTGACGGAAAGGAAAAGCCATTCCGTGGTAAAGTGGGACAAGGATTACAGGTGCCTCTTCCGCCTGTTACGGTTCCAGTCTTTGCAGGCGATTACGCCGACTGGCCGGCGTTTGAGGACCTGTATAGCAGTGTGGTCCACACACGGACGGACATAACGCCGGCGTACAAGATGGCTCAGCTGATGTCCAGGCTACATGGAGAGCCTCATGAATTGCTGACGCATTTGGCTGTCTCGGATAGCAATTATGAGGTGGCGTGGAAGATCCTTACCGACCGGTATCGAAACAAGCGCCTGATTGTAGACAGGCTGTTAGACCAGTGGCTGTCAATACCAACCATAACGCGAGGTACGGACCTCCGCGAGAAAATCTTCCACCCAGTCAGTGTCGCGGTCAGCGCACTAGAGCGACAGGGTTTGCCAGTGGCGGGCTACGGTTATATCTTGGTCCACACAGTGCTTCGCCGCCTGCCGAGCGAAATGGTCGCTCGATTCGAGCAGCTACATGGGGGCAAGTCCTCGGACCACCTCCCGACCTACGAGGATCTGAAGTCGTTCCTCGAGGCCGAAAGCAGGCGAGTGGACGTCCAGGCTGGTGAAGCCCCTCGCAAGGAGACCTCTGCCCCTCGCCACCCGGAACGGCCGGGTGCACCGGCGCGAGGAGGCAACAGTGGGCAACCCAGGCGGTACAACACCGCATTGGAATCAGGGTGTGCCTACTGCAGGAGACAGGCCACGGGGTGGCAGCGTGTCAGGAGTTTGCTGCGCAGCGGGTTCAGAGGAGACGGGGTGTGGCACAGCAGAGGCGTTGGTGTTTTCGATGCCTGGGGCCGCATCAGGTGCGAGTGCCCTTCAAGCACCAACTGTAGGTACTGCCAGGGTGCACACCATCCGCTGCTCTGCATGAATCGCTCCGGAGGCGCCGGGGCAGCGCTGGATCGGATCAGCGAAGGAGCCTGCCCACCAAGGGAGGGAGCAACGCTCCCACCCCTCCAAGGAGGAGCCCACCTCCGCATCGGTCACAGGGACAGGCAGGGGGACGTCAACAGACGGAGCCCACTTACCCAAGGACGTGGGGACGATCCCCACCACGGCAGCAGGTGCCGGATTGGGGAAGAGCGGCACAGGAACGTGGCCAGGACACCCATCCCAGGTACGGGATTCAACGGGCGGGTGTCAGGGGAGCACTAGGCAGCCACCAGGGTACATGCAGTATTCTGCGGGCTTGAGCCACCTGGTTGGGTCTCAAGACCCACGCATCCCCCGCCTATGCCTGAGTACCCGCGGCTACAGGCGCAACCTCGGTACGGACGTTTGCCGTCGGGGTACTATAGAACTCCAGCCATGGCCTTTATGGGCAGACCTCCCTACCAGCAGGAGTGGGACCCATACACAGGTTTGGGTAGTGAGGATACCCCGCGGGACGCGGCCTCACCGCGTTTAGATTCCCGCTAGGTAATCGCCGCCTACTCATCAGCTTCGGCTCCCCGTCCAATCACGGTACTTTTGCCAACGGCTAAGATTTGGGTATGGGGATACGGTGGCCGGACCATTCAAGTAAGAGCCCTACTGGATACAGGGGCTCAGGGATGTATTGTATCGAGTAAGCTGGTGAGTAGGCTAGGCCTAAATGTACGGCCAAGTGAGGATGAAGCTGTAGGCATCGGGGCCTAAATGTGCCTGACATTCGGGGTCAGACGAACTTTGAGTTCGCATTAGGTAGCACATGTACAGGGTCAGCTATCAAGTCTCAGCCGTGGTGCTGGATGAAGTGGTTGGGAAACTCCCTCAGGTTAGGTTACCACCAACGGTAAGAGGGTTAACCACAGGGTTGGAGTTAGCTGATCCTGATTTTGATACTCCTGGTACGGTGGACGTACTTCTCGGGTCAGACGTCCTCGGGAGATTATGGTGCGGTAGGAAGAAGGTACTCCAGGAAACTGGTTTGGTGGCCGTAGATACCACATATGTTGTTTTCGGCCCAGTTTGGAGACCTCAGGACCTACCAGAAGGGGATCCGGTCCTCTATGGTAGTGTGCTGTCAGAGGTGCTGCAGAGGTTTTGGGAGTCTGAAGAGCCGCCCACGGCGGACAGACGGAAGCCAGAGGATGACGAGTGCGAGTTGTTCTATCAATACAACACTGCGAGATGCCCGTCAGGCAGATTCGTGACCAGGCTACCTTTTCTCCCAAACCGCCCCGCTTTAGGTAGTTCGCGACAGCTCGCGGAACGGAGACTACTCGGAATGGAGCGGAAGATGAGGCGAGACCCAGCACTTCGGCAGAAGTATATAAATTCATGCGGGAATATATTCAATTGGGCCACATGTCGGTGTCCAGCCTGGATTGGAGGTGTGTCGAGCATTATTACATTCCACACCTGGCTGTCTTGAAGTCACCTGAGGCGAAAATACGGGTGGTGTTTGACGGTTCTGCTCCTACCTCGAATGGTGTGTCTGTGAACCAATGTTTGCAAGCGGGTCCTAAATTGAACCGGGACATTGTGGACATTCTCACAGACTTTCGGTTACACCAGGTAGCGTTCGTCGCAGACGTCAAAATGATGTTTCGCCAAACCATGATACATCCGGATGACCGTCGGTATCAGCTGATTTTGTGGCGTGAGAGCCCAGATGAGCCGATGGTCACATACGAACTTAACACGGTGACGTATGGACTTAAGCCAAGTCCGTATTTGGCAGTACGTACGCTGCGAGTTGGCCGCACAGGAAAGGGTAAGATATCCTCGAGCCGCAGCAGTACTGGATCGCGACGTCTACGTGGACGATATCTGCACGGGTGCTGATAGCGTGGAGCAGGCGCTAATTCTACGAGACGAGTTGATCGCGATCATGGGTTCAGGAGGTTACGAGTTGCGGAAATGGTTGTCCAGTTGCCCAGAGCTCCTGGCCGGTTTGCCAGGCGAGTTCCATCAGGACCCGCACCTCTTTGAGAACCCGGACAATCCAAATACGTTGGGCATCCTCGGGGTGCAATATAGGCCAACGCATGACGTATTCACGTACAAGATCGAGCCCGACCTTTTGGAGAAAACTTGGACTAAGCGGTCGGTACTGTCGACAATCGCTAGAACGTTCGATCCTAGCGGATGGATCGCCCCGGTTACGTTCATGGCGAAGTGCTTTTACAAAGGTTGTGGCTAGCCAACTTAGGATGGGACGACCAACTCTCCGGAGAGTTGTTGAAGGATTGGCTCAAGTTTGTGACCACCTTACCAGGGATTGTGCACATCGCGATACCCCGCAAGTTAGTCCCATCGGTGGGATGTAAGGCTACCCTACATGGGTTTTGTGACGCCTCGGAGCGAGGGTACGCGGCAGCTGTATACCTTCGGACAGCAAGTTCAACGGGAACTGTGCACGTGCGTCTGGTTATGGCCAAAAGTAAGGTGGCACCAGTCAGAACTAGATGGACCATCCCCAAATTGGAATTGGCAGGGGCAGCTCTTCTAGCGCGCTTGCTAAATCATGTAACCTGCAATCTGCGTGGTACCATCAACTTGGATGAAACGGTGTACGCGTGGACTGACAGTCGGATAGTTCTGTGCTGGTTGCAGACGTCGGTACATACACTTGAGGTTTTCGTGGCAAATCGGGTGTCACAGATTACGGGGTCGGAAACTCCGTTAGTGTGGAGGCACGTACCGGGAGAATGGAACCCAGCGGACTGCGCTTCGCGCGGGTGCAGGGCACCTGATTTGGTGAGTCACCCACTGTGGTGGGGACCTCAATGGCTAACTGAGTCGCCGCAGGAATGGCCATTCAACGAGTGCAGGGCGCCGCTTGGGCCACCTGATCGAGGTTTGCGAGTGAACGTGGGGCAACTCGTACCGAAGCCTAACCCAGCTTTCTTGCTGGAACGGTATAGCTCCTCGACAAACTTCTTGGGGTGACAGGTTGGATCAAACGGTTCGTGAACAACTGCAGGAAGCCTCAAGCAGAACGGAACTTTACACCTGTCCTCTCGCCTGCGGAACGGAATGCGGCTCTACGCTCATTAGTTAGAGTCGTCCAGGCGGAACATTTTGAAGAGGAGGTCAGGCTGCTCAGGGATGGACGTGGAAAGCTGAAGGGAGGAATTGTGCGCCTCAACCCATTCCTGGATGAGCAAGGTATGCTCAGGGTTGGAGGCAGACTTCGGAACGCTAGCCTGCCCTTTTCGGCTCGGCATCCACTGTTACTTCCAAAAGGGGACCCTTAGTTGAGCTCTTAGTCAGGGATCGTCATGAGAAAAACTCGCACGCGGGCTGTAATGCGCTATTGGCCATCCTACAGCGCGAGTTCTGGATCTTATCGGGACGACGAACGGTACGTAGCGTTGTGTTTAGGTGCTTGCCTTGTTACCGCTTGAAGGCAGCCACAATGCAGCCACAGATGGGAGATCTCCCACCGGACCGGGTGACGGAGGCCTGGACGTTTGCAGGTGTGGGAACGGATTTTGCAGGCCCTTTCATGGTAAAGGCATCACGCCTACGGAACGCAAAGTCTATCAAGGCGTACTTGTGCGTGTTCGTGTGCCTAGCCACCAAGGCCGTCCACTTGGAGCTCGTGGCCGACCTATCTACGGAGGCCTTTTTGGCAGCGCTGGAGAGATTTACGTCGCGACGAGGGCGACCAGCGCTGATCAGGTCGGATTGTGGTACCAACTTTAAGGGTGCTGATCGGTGTATGAAAGAAATTGTAACGTTCTTACGGGAGAACGAAGAAGCCATCAGCACGGGCCTCTCCCGTCAGGGCATTACCTGGGTGTTCGATCCACCAGCGTGCCCTCACTGGGGTGGTATTTTTGAAGCGGTTGTAAAGTCCGCTAAGACGCATTTGTTGCGCGTCGTAGGGTTAACAATTTTGACTTTTGAGGAGCTGGCGACCGTGTTTTGTAAAATTGAGGCTGTACTCAATTCACGTCCTTTGTGTCCGCTCAGCTCAGACCCAAATGATTTAGAGGCCCTGACGCCAGGGCATTTCTTAATTGGCCGCCCACTTAACGCCTTGCCGGAATATCCCTATACGGAGGTGAATAGCAATCGTTTGTCGCGTTATCAGTTGCTGCAGCAAATGACTCAAAACTTTTGGAAGCGTTGGTCGCTTGAGTACTTGCACATTCTGCAGCAACGCCTTAAGTGGACGGACAGGACTGAACCCCTGCATTGGGGATCTCGTTCTGGTTAAGGATGCCAACCTACCGCCACTGCGTTGGCGCCGGGGCGCATTCTCAACCTGTTTCCGGGTAGTGATGGCACTCCTCGAGTTGCAGAAGTTCAGGTGGGGATTCAGTCCTTAAGCGAGCAGTAGCTACATTATCACGCCTGCCATGCATAGAGCGGACCGATGTGTCGGTCCGGGGCGGGTGAATGTTTAGTTTCGTATCAAAAACGGTTTCGTACCTTTTGAGCGGACGGTGCTGGCAACACTTTTCGGTCCGCCCCGTCTGTCATCTTTACGCTAGCGTTGTTGAAGCGAATTTTAGTTTTAAGTGGTGTAAAATTAAGGTGTTTTGGCGGTTTTCTCGTGTGCTATTTGCCACAAGCCATGGCTTCCTGTGCGGTGGGAAGTGAACCAAGTGAATTTTGGTTTCGGCTTTTGATTGAGGCCAACGTGGTCGCCGGTAACATAACCTCACTTTGAGTCGTCGCTCGTCGTCGTCGTGGCTGCCGATAGCTACGTATTTTAATTATAAATGATTGAGGCCAACGGGGCCGATTTCTCATTCGAGAGAAATCTTTTAGTTATTTTGTGTTAAAAACATTATGTGATGTCGAACTGTGAACTGTAGTGCAAATTGGAGGAAAGGAGTTCTAGAACGAGCGGATGTTCCAGCGCTGTGAGTTTAGGTTATTCCCTATTCCTGCGCTCCTAAAATATCCTGAATACCTGATTCCTGTCATACTTAAACTCACAAAGAAACGGCATCATCGTTTGCTCGGTAAGCAATTCGTTGCTGGGCCCTGTTTAAGTAGATTTTGGAAACAAGAATTTCTCGGCCGGAAACTTTCCGGAACAAAATTCTCTCATTAAATTTATTTTATTTAGCTATAGTAAAGAGCACTACGAATCGTAGTCAAATGTTGTTCCGAGGCTGATCGACCATTTAGTTTTAGATTTTAAGATAACTTTAATTTGCTTCCACTGCGCTAAGATCAGCTTCGGAATCAAACACCTTTAATGCTAAAATTATTGTTATATGATTAAAATTATTGTTATATGATTACTGATTAACAAACTTTTTCTCTTCTTTAATATGTTGCATTGCAAGTCTGTTAGTCTATTCAGGTTCTGCAAAGTACATATTGGAGCATATTGGATACGTACGTCGCAACGCAATCGAACAAGCCTTTGGAGGATACAACGCACTTCACTCAGTTTTCTTGACACCTATGAACGCTACCCCGTAATCTATCATGAGACTTTCAAGAAAGCGGGAAGTGCCCTTGGGCCTTGGACGTGTCCATGGTGGTGGCTTACCAAGATAGCTTTTGTATTGTTAAATTTTTAACGACAGTATGTTATGTTCCAGTTGCAGAGTCCGAACCAATTTTCACACAATCACGTCTCGGCAAGCCAGTCCTGCTGTTCGGCGGCTACAGGTTCAATAAATACCACAAGTGCAAGGGACCTAAAGTGCGATGGAACTGCTCCAGGATCCCTGCCTGCAGAGCCTCCATAGTCACTCTCGACAATGAGATCATACATACTATTAACTATCACTCTCATTAATTCAGTACCTACACATTATTACTTAGATTTATTTTCCTATATTGACACCCAGGTCATACATAACCGTAGTAGGTAAATAAATTAAAATAAACTTTATTGATAGTATTTTGTTTCTAGTAGTTGTTAGAAATGTGTATTATGATATCTGATACCGACAATACTATTATGGAACGTAGGTATCCTTTTCTTTTTGCGAGATTGCATAATTAATAAAAATAATACTCTTGACAGATAACACTGTGAATGCAGAAACGGCGCAGTTCATAACAACGTGGCGAGGATTCCCCATGCTGGTGGTGGGCAGCTACCGCTACGGGCTGAAGACCAAGTACAAGGAGCAGCAGAAGAAGCGCTGGATCTGCGTGAGCTGGTCCCGCGGGTGCCGCGCCGCCGTCACCACCCAGGATACCACTATCCTCGCTTTCAAAAACCAACACAATCATTACCCCTGCACGCCACGCCGAAAGTCGCGGGTTCCATCCCCCCCACCACTGAACTCAAATATTTGTTAAGTCTGAATGTTTTCTATTTATAATTTGTATTTATTTACAAATAAGTATACACCTGCTCACTTATCAATATCAGCTATCTATTTTCTATAGTACAAGCTTTGCTTACCTATCTGATTTGGGGCTAGATGGCGCTGTGTGGATTATCCAGGATATTTAATCTGAGCTGGAATTGTATTTTTACACGACTACGGCGAAGCAAAAAGGAGTGTTATGATTTTGACCGCTATGTGTGTATGTATGTATGTATGTATGTATGTATGTATGTGGCTATGTATGTGGAATAATTTCATCTGTTCCCTCATAACTCAAAAACTACCTATCAGAATTTGACAAATGAGGTATCAAAAGAAGCGTTTAATCAGGCCGATGGTTATAGGCTATATATTGTCACAATAAATTGATTATGGCGCCCTCTATACAGTGTGAAGTAACGAAGAAAATATTTATTTTCTTGTACTGGTATCGAGTTGGCTATCAAACGAAAGGACTGAATTAGCACAATCCAGAACAATATATATTTTATCTCGAAAACGTAGATTTTCTTAGATAATGAAGTCGGAATAAAGATAAGGTATCGCACTAACACTTTTGGTAAACATTTTATAATCGAGCTCATTTGACTCGGACTTGTCATATTGTTGATGATAAAATTTATTTGACATGTAAGCACAAGATACATAAAATATCTATAGCAAATCCGTGCGTATAAAACAAAGGTGGTACCATGTGGTACATATACGCAACGAACATGTTAATGTAAAAGATCTTTTATGTGTCTATAGTCCTAACTGTTGCTACTCAGTTACTACCTGATACGAAGTTGGTTGCGAATGGGGAGATTCATAATCACTCAGTGCGATCCAAACACGCAAAAAGAAACGTATACTTACGTAACATCTAAGAAATGTAGGCATCTACTTTAGAAGTGAAACTCGCACCAACCATCTAGTCGGGGGGTTTAGGGGGGCTTGCCTCAGAAAAAAACGTGGACAATGGACATCTACTTTAGAAGTGAAACTCGCACCAACCACCGACTCGGGGGGTTGAGGGGGGCTTGCCCCCCTCACAGAAAAAAGAATCGTCAACATCTGCTTTAGAAGTGAAACTCGCAACAACCATCGACTCAGGGAGTTGAGGGGGGCTTGCCCCCCTCACAGAAAAAAAAATCGTCAACATCTGCTTTAGAAGTGAAACTCGCAACAACCATCGACTCAGGGAGTTGAGGGGGGCTTGCCCCCCTCACAGAAAAAAGAATCGTGGACATATACTTAAGAAGTGAAACTCGCACCAACCACCGACTCGGGGGGGTTGAGGGGGGCTTGCCCACCTCACAGAAAAAAGAAACGTAGACATCTACTTTAGAAGTGAAACTCGCACCAACCACCGACTCGGGGGGTTGAGGGGGGCTTGGCCAAAAAAGAAACCTGGACATCTACTTTAGAAGTGAAACTCGCACCAACCACCGACCCGGGGGGTTGAGGGGGGCTTGCCCCCCTCACAGAAATAAGAACAAGGTCATCTACTTTTAGAAGTGAAACTCGCACCAACCATCGACTCGGGGGGTTGAGGGGGGCTTGCCCCCCTCACAGAAAAAAGAAACCTGGACATCTACTTTAGAAGTGAAACTCGCACCAACCACCGACTCGGGGGGTTGATGGGGGCTTACCCCCCTCACAGAAAAAAGAACAAGGACATCTACTTTAGAAGTGAAACTCACACCAACCATTTACTCGGGGGGGTTGAGGGGGGCTTGCCCCCTCACAGAAAAAAAAATCGTTCACATCTACTTTAGAAGTGAAACTCTCACCAACCATCGACTCGGGGGGTTGAGGGGGGCTTGCCCCCCTCACAGAAAAAAGAAACCTGGACATCTACTTTAGAAGTGAAACTCGCACCAACCACCGACTCGGGGGGCTGATGGGGGCTTACCCCCCTCACAGAAAAAAGAACAAGGACATCTACTTTAGAAGTGAAACTCACACCAACCATTTACTCGGGGGGGTTGAGGGGGGCTTGCCCCCTCACAGAAAAAAAAATCGTAAACATCTACTTCAGAAGAGAAACTCGCACCAACCATCGACTTGGGGGGTTGAGGGGGGCTTGCCTCCCTCACTGAAAAAAGAAACGTGGACATATACTTTAGAAGTGAAACTCGCACCAACCACCGACTCGGGGGGTTGAGGGGGGCTTGCCTCCCTCACAGAAAAAAGAATCGTAAACATCTTCTTTAGAAGTGAAACTAGCACCAGCCATCGACTCGGGGGGTTGAGGGGGGCTTGCCCCCCTCACAGAAAAAAGAAACCTGGACATCTACTTTAGAAGTGAAACTCGCACCAACCACCGACTCGGGGGGTTGATGGGGGCTTACCCCCCTCACAGAAAAAAGAACAAGGACATCTACTTTAGAAGTGAAACTCACACCGTGAAACTCGCACCAACCATTTACTCGGGGGGGTTGAGGGGGGCTTGCCCCCCTCACAGAAAAAAGAATCGTTAACATCTACTTTAGAAGTGAAACTCGCACCAACCACCGACTCGGGGGGTTGAGGGGGGCTTGCCCCCCTCACAGAAAAAAGAAACCTGGACATCTACTTTAGAAGTGAAACTCGCACCAACCACCGACTCGGGGGGTTGAGGGGGGCTTACCTCCCTCACAGAAAAAAGAACAAGGACATCTACTTTAGAAGTGAAACTCGCACCAACCATTTACTCGGGGGGGTTGAGGGGGGCTTGCCCCCTCACAGAAAAAAGAATCGTTAACATCTACTTTAGAAGTGAAACTCGCACCAACCATCGACTCGGGGGGTTGAGGGGGGCTTGCTCACAGAAAAGTAAAATGTTAACATCCCCTTTAAAAGCAAACCTTGCACCAACCATCTCCTCGGGTGATCGCTGCATTTACGTTTGCCACCTAGTGGGAAAAGAAAGGCTATAAGGCGATGAATGCAGCTATTGATCTTCTCGACAATAGTTTCACTTCAGGCGGTTTTAGGTTGGTTTTGCGTTATTAGCCAAGGTACACTTACTTAATTTCGCAGGCTTTTCTTCTGTCTCTGTCTCTTCTACCTTTATGAGGTATAAAAATTTTAGCGATTTTTTAACACTAGAAGTATTTGAAATTCGAGGTTTTGGAGATTATTGACAAGCATAAATCTTTTTAGGGTGAATTGAAAAAAGACGAGGATCATCATCAGAACTTCTTCGTTTTAACACTAAATGTCCTATCTAATAATCATGCCTTCTGATTCTTTTAAGTCAGCTTGTATTTTTCTATAGCGAAAAAGCTATCATTTACGTTTTGGAGTATGTACACTTTTCACATCTGCAACAGTATTTTACGAGAGTAGCTATACTGAGTATTCTTTGTTATTACAGGCGTGTTTGGAACGTATTTAATATACTTAACTCCAAAATATTTAAAATAAAAAGAAGTCCAAAAACTAAAACCCGACTACTGAGATAACGCGCTCTAAAAAGAAAGAAACAAGAATTTTGAAATATTAACTACACACAATTTAATGCCTCTATCCTCTACAAAAGTCATACAAAGCTAACACCTATTATAATTATTTTTTGTGGAAATTTAATATAAATTCATAGTGGTTTTGAGGTGATAGCTGTGGTCGTGTGCCACCCACGTATTCCAGTACTTCTTACGTAATAAAAAAATATAGGCAAAGTGGCACACGACCGCAGCTAGCACCTCAAAACCACTATGAATTTATATTAAATTTCCACAAAAAGTAATTATTATAGGTGTTAGCTTTGTATGACTTTTGTAGAGGATAGAGGCATTAAATTGTGTGTAGTTAATATTTCAAAATTCTTGTTTCTTTCTTTTTAGAGCGCGTTATCTCAGTAGTCGGGTTTTAGTTTTTGGACTTCTTTTTATATGGTCTTTAATATTAGTCTGTGTGCTTTATATGCAAATCAAATAATACGTCGAATAAAATGTTTGATGCTGATATTATGAATTCCCTGGTTTCTTGGTTTCCTGCTTATCTAACCCTGGATCTCGCCCTGGATTCTTAGATTGTTTTGTATCTTATAACTTATTTAATAATTATGTATGATGTAGGTAATTAAGGTAAGTGTTATTTATGGCTTGTTCCGCAGATTGCACGGCCGTGTTTACAACCAGCAGCCGAGGGAATTCCATGATTCAGATTGGCAGCTACAGCTTCGCGTTGCACTCGGACTGCAAGAGAAGTGCAGGCCCTAAGAAGCGTTGGGTGTGCAGTATGACTGCTTCCCGCCACCGCTGCCGGGCGTCGGTCACCACCGTCGATGACGTCATCGTGCATTGCCGCAACGAACATAATCATTGAACCCAGGTACTATTTCTTGTTGCTAAAATACACCTTCTGGATATCTTTGATTATACCTAATTAGTTTATGATAACTTCTGATACAGTCTAGTTTCAGTTGTAAATTGATCCTACATCCACGGCACCGATTCATCAAGAAAGTGAGTGTCTTCAAGGTGCCCAGACTGCAATGACTGTGTATCAAATCAAGGGATGAGCCTAAACAGCTATCTGCAGCTGCTGCGCCTGCGCCTCGCTCATTGCCATTAATATACAGATTGTCGGCACTAGGGGTCAAAAAGGAAAAACAGAGGTTGTCTATTAGGCTCTATCCGCACAGCGAAATTATTTCGAGCAATTTTTTTATCGCTTTTTTGTAACACACTGAATCTTATGCAAGTTTCTGCACTGACGAAAAAAATATGGCTTGTTTTTTTCATACAAAATAAAATAACGTGCGGGAAAAAAATTCACTATGCGGATAACAATTTAACAGTGAAATGCTGTACCAAACTACCTATAGAAAAAGACTACAGAAGTATTATTTTGATACCCGATTAAAGTTTTATTTTATCGGGTTTTGTACTTGTCTAGACATAATATTGTACCTATCACATACCTAGATATAGAAAGCCACAAATTTTTAATACTCCTCTACTTAATACCTACAATAAAATGGAAATTTTTAAATGGGAACTATTATTTGTCTGTCAGGTGAGATAGTACCCGAGTTTACAACAAGTGCTAAAGGGCTGCCTACTATCCGGATTGGTAATTACAACTTTACAGTACAGGATCATTTTTATAGAAACAAGCTCGAAACAAGCTAAAGAAGCGCTGGAGTTGTAATGCGAGGCGGCATAGGAGCTGCTGCGCCTTCCTTGTCACCATCGGTGACGAGATTATCAGCTGTCATAATCAACATACTCATTAAAATATATAAATGAAATTCAAACATACAATGTGAGACAAGTGCATTTTAATTTGACTTCTTAAATTCAGGTAAATTCTTGAACAGGTTTTTTTTTATTCAGAAGCATTTCACCTTTCAAGGTGAGGAATTTCCATGATTCAAATTGGAAAATATAGTTACTTTCGGCCAACATTCTCGATATAAGACAAAAACAGGTCCGGGGATGCGCTGCGTGTGCCATTTACGGCAATGCCGAGTATTCGACGTCACCATAGAGAACCGAATCTTCACTTGCAGGAACGAATATTTAAATAAAAAATACAAAATGAAGAAGGGTGTTTCTTGCACATAAAACGTGTTAATTAATAGAATCTAAGATGGTTCTTATGCTGTATTTCATGAACGGTAACAGTAGAAAATTGCACAGAATATAATGTTTCACACTATTGCCGCTATGACAAAAAATACTAAAAATAGGTTAAAATTATGGAGGGCTCTTACAGAACAAATGTGATTATTTATGACTTTTTTATACTCAAAAGTACGGCACCTATCAAGCGCGAGTCCGACTCGCACTTCACCGGGTATTAAATAATAAAAATCCATTAGATTTTATTCAGTATAGATAATACTGCTATTTATAACGCTGAGCCTCATTGATACTACGACGACGTACGCTTCTTTCAGTGGAGGGGCTTCCAGTTCCGGAATTCACAACAAGCTCTAAAGGGTACCCGCTGATTCGTATTGGGAAATACAGCTTTGGCGAACATTCAGACAATAAAAGTACCAAAGGACCGAAAAGACGGTGGGTGTGCACGACGACACGATGCCGCGCCTTCCTCATCACCATTGACAACGAAATTATTAGTTCTAGAAATGAACATAAGCATTAGAATACGATTAGATTTTAATTTAAAGCTAAAGGAATGTTTTTAAGCATGCGATAATGAAGAAGGTACCATTTACTTTTTTCTTCATCCAATCAGGCTACATAAATACACTCACAGGCACAACTAATCGGCCACCAATCTGTAATGGTATATTTCATGTTGATTAGAAATATAAATATAAAAATATATATTTATCTAATAAAATACGAAATGTAAATAGTAATAGATAATAATATAAATTAACTAATTTACAACTTATATTAACTGTAATTATCAATGTTATAAATATTAAAAAGTATTTCATGCTAATGCAGGTGGCCGATTAGTTGTGCCGGTGAGTATATAATCATAGTCAAGTAAGTAAACACTTTAATGCACAAAAGTAAACACAGCAAGTAACAAGATTAAGGTAGTTTATTTTATTAGTATTGCTGGAATCATTTTACATGGGTAGGCAATGATATTATATGTAATGTCTTTGTGGGTAGGTATGTTAATTCCATCATTTTAGTGAGATTTTTGTGAGTTACAGGATGCCCTTTTTTTGCTTCGAGTTGGCAAGTATAAAATATTTCTAAAAGAAAACGTTGTACCTATAAATCGGTGAAAAAATGCTAGAGGTGTAATTAATAAAATAGTACAGTTTCAATTATTATCATTATTATTGTTCGCCGCCGCCTTGTTCCTAGAGTACGTGACGTGACCATGGGGGGCCACTTACTAACTGCTCAGAGTATTTTCTCGCTGTGGGGCCACGAATGCCTTCTGTATTGCATCAGTTAATATAATCTAGGTAACCTAAGTAATAATCAAAGTTTGTGGGCGATTGTATTCAGCTATAATCATTATGATACGACTTATTTGACAACCCTTACCTACAGATGCCATATTCACATCGTCTCGGTTCGGAAAGCCTGTGCTGGTGATCGGTTCTCGTCGGTTCAACTGAACAACAAGAGCAAGGGCATGAAGAAGAGCTGGTTCTGTTCCCGAGTGAGTCAAGGCTGTCGAGCGTCCGTCGCAACCATAGATGACGTCATCATCAAAATAAACGATAACCATAGCCATGAATAAACTTTCGTTATCTTTTCAATGTGATTTTTGTTGTCGTGCTTTGTCGAGTGTCGAGTCAGTATTTAGTATTTTTAATGTTCACCTCAATGTTCGTTTATGTATGTTTTCCAGGACCTATTTTCACCACATCTCGATATGGAAAACCTGTGATACTGATTGGACCTTACCGGTTCAACAAGTACTGCCGCAGCAAGGGTCCCAAAGCCATTTGGGTCTGCGTAAAGACTTGCAGCGGGTGCCGAGCGACTCTTACCACCTTAAATGATGAAATCGTCAAATTCAGCAACAATCATAATCATTAACCGAGTATCATCTCCTTGTTTGAATGTACCTATTTGGGATCGCCGGTGCAAGGTTATTATCGAAACGCTATTCTGATTGAATATGACTTAGTTTACCTATACTTTAAATATGCCACAATTCTGAAATATTTTCGCAATCATTAACGGGTGTTTGTATTTATCCATAACACCGTTCTATCCATTGTTGGTCGCTGATTTTTAGATTACCTGTTTCTCTTTTGCAGTACAAATTGTGAAAACCTTCGCTGGTAGAGAACTAGCAGCAATTTACCAAGGCTATCACTTTCGTGTAAACCAAAGGAGGTCTAACACAATCTACTGGCGCTGCAGAGCCAACAACGATAAGTGCAAAGCCAGTCTCGCTACAACACTAGCCGGGGAGCTGCTGCGCGCTAACACAGATCATGCCCATCCACCTGCTAAATTTGACATTCGAAATGGGTATTTTTGTATAACTTGAGATTATAATAATAATCAAAATGTTTTTGTATTATTCTATGCATAAGTATTGTTATTTTTAACCATAGCTAATTTTAGCAGTTAAATAAATAAATTTGATAGTTTTGCTTTATTCTGAACGCGCCCCGCAAAAGCCGGCAGCATGCTCAGTGTTGGTTGAACATAGTGCATATTTTGCGCAACTGGGTTGTAAAATTTACTCACAATCTATAAAATATATATCAATTTTCAGGAATTTATTTTCACAGGTGTATTATTTTCAGGTAAAATGGAGAAAAATAAAAGAAAACAGTATACAGAAGAAGCACTGAATGCAGCACTGGAGGAAATCCGTAATGGTATGACCGTTTACAAAGCTTCGCAGCAGTTTGATATACCCGAAACAACATTACGCAACAAGCGTGATGGATTACATAGCGACAAATGTGGTGTTCCAGCTGTATTCAGTAAACATGAAGAAAATCGCATCGTTGACTGGATTCATTATCTCGGACGGAGTGGATTTCCGATTACAAAGGTACAACTCATAGAAACCGTCGCGAAATTGACTGAACAGTTGAAACGCACAAATAGATTCAAAGATGGAGTTCCAGGAAAAAAATGGATTCATGGATTTTTAAAGCGGAACCCTACTGTATCCCTAAGAATATCAAAAAATCTTCCAACAAGCAGAAACCAAGTCACAGAAGAAGCTTTAAAATCTGGGTTCCAAAGAGTTTATGAATATTTTGGTTGGTGTACACTGCGCTATGCCAGTCCCTACTGACTTACTGTATTGGAGCCTGGGGTAGCGCTGCCAAAACTCACTTAAAGATCTTGGAAAGGGCGCAACGATCCGTGCTTAAGGTTATGCTAAATAAACATTTTAGATATCCAACAAGTATCTTATATAAAGAAGCGGATGTTTTAACAGTACGTCAACTCTACATTCTGAAGGCTAGCTTGCAACACCATAAAACTACTTTAAATTCATCAAACTTTAAAGCACTATGCAACAAACGCGTTTACAAAACTCAACCACCTAGAGTCAAAACAAAATTTGCTCAAAGATTTAAATACTTTGCTTTCCCTCACGTCTATTCTTCAATCAACAAACTTTGTTCCATTAAAAATGATAGTATCCCTTCTGCAAAATTTAAACTTCAAGCCTGGTTAAAGACACTTGATTACGATGACACTGAGTCAATCTTGTTTATTGTATCATGAATACCTATAATTTGTTTTATTTTATTTTATTAACTCATTTTTATATATACCTAACATAAATTATTCCATATAATAATAATATATTATATAAATACACATACATATAATAATATATTATACATGTTTATTTCCTTATCCACTCATCTCTACATTGTCTCTTCTTATTAAGATTTTAATACCATATGTTTTATCATTACTAGAATTAAGCAATAGTACAGTACTAAGTACTCTCTTAACTTTACCCTTTTTATGCAATAAATTTGTAATTATTAGGTAACGTTGACTGGACTTTCACGTCACAGGTTCGGCCTAGTGTGAAGTCCGATTGTAGTTTTAAGCATAAGATTGTAATTCTTATTTGGCAAATAAACTTTATGATTATGATTTATGATTTGATTTGGAATCGAAAAACATGTTGGACGTTTTAGAAGACTCTCAACGCATTTTCAATTGCGACGAAACTGGCTTCTTTCTATGTCCAAAAGAAAAACAAGTCTTGGTTAGGAAGGGCAGCAAAAGGGTCTACAACCGAGTAGCCAATGATGAAAAAGAATGCTTGACTGTATTAGTTAATGTGTCAGCAAACGGAGACATCGCCCCACCAATGGTATTGTTTCCCTACAAGAGAATGCCAAAACATCAGAAGTTTTCTGTGTCTGGGTCGTGGGGCCTGGGCCACTCTGAATCTGGATGGATGAATATGGAAGCCTTTTATCAATATATCACGATTGTGTATTACCCTTGGCTAGTGAAAAAAGAAATACCATTGCCTGTGATTCTATTTTTAGACGGCCATACCTCGCACATTTCATTAACTCTGACAACCTTCTGCAATAAAAAAGGTATAATTTTGGTTGCTTTATTGCCAAATTCTACACACATTTTACAACCCCTCAATGACGCTGTTTTTGGGCCGGTGAAAGACACCTGGAGAGCAATCGTGAGTGAATTCATGGTCAAGAATAATTATACAAAACTTAAACGCACAGACTTTGCACCAGAAGTCCAAAAGTGCTTTGACAGATGTCTTAAGCCGGAAACAATCAAAAGTGGGTTTGAATGTTGCGGCTTATATCCTTTCGATCCCAACAACATAAACTATGTAAAATTGTTGTCCAAGGTAAAGAAACGCCAAGAAAAGTTATCATCATCTGGAGCCAATGATGCTTTGCAAGAAATGGCATAAAATTTGAAAAATGATTGAAGATTGGTTGTCGCCTGCTGCGCTAAAGACGTTTGAAGATGCAGGTAATCAATGGTCTGATGATCCAACATATGAGAAATTATTTTTGTTTTGGCAGAGCTTGAAATCAGGTGATTCAGTGATTTTATCCCAAGAAAGATAGCAAAATCAGCGAAATTAAATTCCCGGTGACGAAATGTTGTGGATTTGTGTAGTGGTAGGTCCTCTTCACAACGTCCAATAAAATCCCTTCGCTAATATGCGGTGCTGGGAGTAGGGGGGTTAATTATGTGTCCCTTTTTTCAGTTTCTTGACTGCAACTCGTAAACGGTGCATCGTATCTTCAAAATGTCTAAGAAACTATTAAAGCTCATTAAATTTCCTATAACTTTGTCATCAACATGAAAACCATAACATGAATGGTTTTAAAGTTATGGCCATTTCAAAGTCGGTAGTTTTTTCAATTTTTTTATTATGATTATGACACTAGAAAAGTGTTTGGACGTTTCTGTGAATCTTCGTTATCTTTAATGCAAACTATTTCAAAATTTGTGAGTAAACTAAAAAAAATTAAATAATTAAATACGTGTTTCCGCATTTTGTAAATTTTAACCCTTAACAGGGTAAAAAAGAGGTTAAGAGTTTGTATGAAAAATCGTCATTTTTGATGTGATCTGTTTCAAAATTTGGGAATAAGCGAATGACCCAAAATAATTAAACACGTGTTTCAGCATTTTGTAAATTTAACCCTTAACAGGGTAAAAAAAGGGGTTAAGAGTTTGTATGAAAATCGTCATTTTTGATGTGATCTGTTCCAAAACTTTTTTATTATCATAGTATAGTATAGTATAGTATCACAATACTATTTTTCATACAAATTCTTAACCTCTTTTTTATCCTGTTAAGGGTTAAAATTTACAAAATGCTGAAACACGTGTTTAATTATTTTGGGTCATTCGCTTATTCCCAAATTTTGAAACAGATCACATCAAAAATGACGATTTTTCATACAAACTCTTAACCTCTTTTTTACCCTGTTAAGGGTTAAAATTTACAAAATGCGGAAACACGTATTTAATCATTTCTTTTTTTTAGTTTACTCACAAATTTTGAAATAGTTTGCATTAAAGATGACGAAGATTCACAGAAACGCCCGAACACTTTTTAGTGTCGTAATAAAAAAAGTGAAAAAACTACCGACTTTGAAATGGCCATAACTTTAAAACCATTCATGTTATGGTTTTTATGTTGATGACAAAGTTATAGGAAATTTAATGAGCTTTAATAGTTTCTTAGACATTTTGAAGATACGATGCACCGTTTACGAGTTACAGTCGAGAAACTGAAAAAAGGGCCATATAATTAACCCCCCTACTCCCAGCACCGCATATAATTGAGGGGATTTTATTGGACGCTGTAAAGAGGACCTACCACTACACAAATCCACAACATTTCGTCACCGAGAATTTTTTTTCGCTGTTTCCTAGTTATTGGAACAAATGGCCTGCAAACACAAATCAGCACAAAAAATACAATACCTGACTTGAACGTAATGATGTCGCTGACAAATCAATAATATTTAAAAACGATTTACATCTGTCAAGCACTTTTAGACCTGATGAGACTTTTGATCTGTTGATACCGTTTGTTGCTCCAAACATCACCGGTATATCAACAGTAGCTGTTGCAGACGAGCTTTCTGAACCACCAATTTTTGAGACTGACGAAATTTTTGATCAAACTCGACAAAAAGTGTCAGATTCTATTACTCCTCACAAAAATATACCAAGATACGCGATTCAATCTTTATCTGAAAAAAATTAAACACAAATCTGAATATGAACAAAAATATAACTCCAGAGTACCTACCCAAAATCTAACATAACAGGAACCAAACTTCGACCTCTAGAAAACCCAAAATCTATCATAACAGGAACCAAACTTCAAACTCCAGAGAACCCAAAATCTGATGTGATATCAAAAAAATCGCAAATTGTTGGTTATTTTAAATCCACACAAACCACTCTTGCCACTACCTGAAACAGGTTATTCGAATGAAAATAATATTGAAAGTGAATTGACTCAAAAAGATAGAAAAAAAATAATTTGGAAAAAGAACAACTAAAACAAAAAGGAAACTAGAGCAACAGAAAAAGAAAGAAGAAAAGGAAAATCAAAAACTGTTAAAATAAAAGAAAAAAAATAATAAATTAGAAAAAATTAGTGAAGAAAACTAAAACCAAAACTGATCAAATTTTTTGAGCCCAGTTGCCACACCTCACTAGTTTGGTCACCCTTCCATACATTGGCAAAAGTCAAATTACTTGTTCTGTGAAAATTATAACTCCTAACACAATTTTATCATCAGCGATTAGTAATAACACTTAAACCCTAAACACATTGTGCTTACTTTTGGTAGTTAGGTAGTCAAGTGTCTCAATTTTTTGCATAGTTTCATCAGTTTCATGCTTGGACCGACCGTTTTTTTTTTTTTAAATGATGTATAACTTTAGTTTCATTTTACGTTTTGACCAGTTTTATGTTTGTACGAAAATCACGTCATTAGTTTAATTAAGTTAATATTGGCTATTATATTACTTTTATAATTATTTTTCTGTTTTACTTTTTATAGAGGCGCCACGAGTCCAAAAATTCTGAACTGAACTCTGAGTAAATCACATCGTTAGTATAATCATATTAATGAGTTAATATAATAGTTCGAGAGCCCAGGGGGTAAGTGGCTATCTCATAAGGTACCACGATAGGCTAGGTTTGGATCGTTAACCAAGACTTAAACAAGTCGTATGACCCAGGTCTGCCAGAGCCAATCCTGCCGAAACATAAAAATAATCGATATTTTTCAGAGTCATTTTTTCGTAAAAAATATGTCATAAGGTACCACAATGAAAGTGTTGGCATCAGTTAACCATTGAAAAATTATGTAAAAAAAGCTTGGTCTGCCACTGCGCACCCTGCCGGAAGTGCTTGCCAGACCTCTCCAAAGATGCCCTTCCGACACCCCTAAACTATCTCATCGGGTACCACGACGCGACCACCACAACATAATAGCCAAGATCAGTCTGACAATAGATCACAAGGTCTGCCAGGCCTAAACTTGCCGCATCCTAGTGTTTCAGACATTTGAAGTTGTAGTCCAGTGTATGAAAAATGACCTATATCTTTTTCCCCCCGTGTTTGATTTTGATGGTGCCTTAATACGAAATGCTCTCCATAATGAGGAGCTTCGAGTCATATAGGACAGTTGGGTGGAGGGTTTCAGTATTGAACGCAATCCTGTCAAAAAGTTTGAAATGGAGGTTTGGTCTATGAAAACTGGCCTATATCTTATTCCCCCCGGGTTTGATTTTGATGGCGCCTTAATATGAAATGCTCTCCATAACTAGGAGCTTTGAGTCATATAGGTCAGTGAGGAGGAGGGTCTCTGTATTGTACACAATCCTGTCAAAAAGTGTGAAATTGTAGGTAAAGTGTATGAAAACTGGCCTATATCTTTTCCCCCACTGGTTTGATTTTGATGGTGCCTTGGTATGAAATGCTCGTAATGATTAGGAGATTCGATTTGTATAGGTCAATTGGATAGAAGGTCTCTGTTCTGTGCACAATCCTCCTAAGTATGAAAATATTCGATAACTTCTGCAGATTTTATCAGTTAAAGTTGTCATATCATAAGGAACTCGAATAAAAGTGCTTGCATCAGCTTACCATTGACAAATTATGTTAAAAAAACTTGGTCTGCCACTGCGCACTCAGCCGGAAGTCCTTAGATGAGATAGGTTAGGGGTGTCGGAAGGGTATATTTGGAGGGGTCTCCCAAGGACTTCTGGCAGAGTGCGCAATGGCAGACCAAGTTTTCTTAACTCAATTTATCAATGGTAAGCTGATGCTGGCACTGTCATTCGGGTACCTTATGAAATGACAATGTTAACGGAAAAAATCTCAATCCTGCTAAACATGAAAATATTGGATATGTTCTGCAGATTTTTGCCGTTAATATTGTCATATCATAAGGTACCCGAATAAAAGTGCCGGCATCAGCTTACCATTGATAAATTGAGTTAAGAAAACTTGGTCTGCCATTGCGCACTCTGCCGAAAGTCCTTGTCAGACCTCCAAAACATCCGACACCCTAACCTATCTCATCTAAGGACTTCCGGCTGAGTGCGCAGTGGCAGACCAAGTTTTTAACATAATTTGTCAATGGTAAGCTGATGCAAGCACTTTTATTCGAGTTCCTTATGATATGACAATTTTAACTGATAAAATCTGCAGAAGTTATCGAATATTTTCATACTTAGGAGGATTGTGCACAGAACAGAGACCTTCTATCCAATTGACCTATACAAATCGAATCTCCTAATCATTACGAGCATTTCATACCAAGGCACCATCAAAATCAAACCAGTGGTTAGGTAGGGGTGAGATAGGTTGGGGTGTCGGAAGTGCATGTTTGGAGGGTCTGACAAGGACTTCCGGCAGAGTGCGCAATGGCAGACCAAGTTTTCTTAACTCAATTTATCAATGGTAGCTGATGCCGGCACTTTTATTCGGGTACCTTATGATATGACAATATTAACGGCAAAAATCTGCAGAACATATCCAATATTTTCATGTTTAGCAGGATTGAGATTTTCCGTTAACATTGTCATTTCATAAGGTACCCGAATGATAGCATCAGCTTACCATTGATAAACTGAGTTAAGAAAACTTGGTCTGCCATTGCGCACTCTGCCAGAAGTCTTGGGAGACCCTCCAAATATACCCTTCCGACACCCCTAACCTATCTCATCTAAGGACTTCCGGCTGAGTGCGCAGTGGCAGACCAAGTTTTTTTAACATAATTTGTCAATGGTAAGCTGATGCAAGCACTTTTATTCGAGTTCCTTATGATATGATAACTTTAACTGATAAAATCTGCAGAAGTTATCGAATATTTTCATACTTAGGAGGATTGTGCACAGAACAGAGACCTTCTATCCAATTGACCTATACAAATCGAATCTCCTAATCATTACGAGCATTTCATACCAAGGCACCATCAAAATCAAACCAGTGGTTAGGTAGGGGTGAGATAGGTTAGGGGTGTCGGAAGTGCATGTTTGGAGGGGTCTGACAAGGACTTCCGGCAGAGTGCGCAATGGCAGACCAAGTTTTCTTAACTCAATTTATCAATGGTAAGCTGATGCCGGCACTTTTATTCGGGTACCTTATGATATGACAATATTAACGGCAAAAATCTGCAGAACATATCCAATATTTTCATGTTTAGCAGGATTGAGATTTTTTCCGTTAACATTGTCATTTCATAAGGTACCCGAATGATGTGCCAGCATCAGCTACCATTGATAAATTGAGTTAAAAAACTTGGTCTGCGCACTCTGCCAGAAGTCCTGGGAGACCCTCCAAATATACCCTTCCGACACCCCTAACCTATCTCATCTAAGGACTTCCGGCTGAGTGCGCAGTGGCAGACCAAGTTTTTAACATAATTTGTCAATGGTAAGCTGATGCAAGCACTTTTATTCGAGTTCCTTATGATATGACAATTTTAACTGATAAAATCTGCAGAAGTTATCGAATATTTTCATACTTAGGAGGATTGTGCACAGAACAGAGACCTTCTATCCAATTGACCTATACAAATCGAATCTCCTAATCATTACGAGCATTTCATACCAAGGCACCATCAAAATCAAACCAGTGGGGGAAAAGATATAGGCCAGTTTTCATACACTTTACCTACAATTTCACACTTTTTGACAGGATTGTGTACAATACAGAGACCCTCCTCCTCACTGACCTATATGACTCAAAGCTCCTAGTTATGGAGAGCATTTCATATTAAGGCGCCATCAAAATCAAACCCGGGGGGAATAAGATATAGGCCAGTTTTCATAGACCAAACCTCCATTTCAAACTTTTTGACAGGATTGCGTTCAATACTGAAACCCTCCACCCAACTGTCCTTTATGACTCGAAGCTCCTCATTATGGAGAGCATTTCGTATTTAGGCACCATCAAAATCAAACACGGGGGGAAAAAGATATAGGTCATTTTTCATACACTGGACCTACAACTTCAAATGTCTGAAACACTAGGATGCGGCAAGTTTAGGCCTGGCAGACCTTGTGATCTATTGTCAGAGTGATCTTGGCTATTATGTTGTGGTGGTCGCGTCGTGGTACCCGATGAGATAGTTTAGGGGTGTCGGAAGGGCATCTTTGGAGAGGTCTGGCAAGCACTTCCGGCAGGGTGCGCAGTGGCAGACCAAGCTTTTTTTACATAATTTTTCAATGGTTAACTGATGCCAGCACTTTCATTGCGGTACCTTATGACATATTTTTTACGAAAAAATGACTCTGAAAAATATGGATTATTTTTATGTTTCGGCAGGATTGGCTCTGGCAGACCTGGGTCATACGACTTGTTTAAGTCTTGGTTAACGATCCAAACCTAGCCTATCGTGGTACCTTATGCGATAGCCACTTACCCCCTGGGCTCTCGAACTATAATAACATATGGTTATATATCTTTGCCTCCATGTTATCGTAATCCACAAAATGGTCATTTTCGTTTTATCAATGCAAACAGTATAATTTCAGCTATATTTTCGGATCATAAAAACACAAATATTGAATAATGGCATTTTCAAGATTTTTCTAGAGTTGATTGCCGTGTGATGCTGGCTTAGAATAGCATCACCCCAATTCTACCCGTGAGTGTCGTAAAAAGCGACAAAGGGATAATTATCCAGGGAATGGGCAGCAGCGTTCCCTGTGAATTAAACACCTTACACTGCACTTGCCAATCCGCCGCGTGGTGAGTATGGCAATACCTCCTAATATGGGGAAGGCCCATGTCCAGCAGTGGACTGTTGTGGCTGTAAAGGTACTTATATTGTCGTAAGTATGAATTATTTACAACGTATTAAATCCTATGTGATGTTTACAAATGTTTACGTAGAGCCGATGGAGTGCTAGTGTATCGTATGTACTATAGTTACGATAATCATCATCGGAAAGTAACGTTTTCTATTCCTTTGTTAGATTAAACATTTTAAAATAGTTTCGTGAGGTAATTTTCAAAAACATGTGCCAAAACATTTCAAATCTTCGAGCATCTTCCGTTTCAAATGTATTTAAATCAAAATAGTTAGCGATATAAATTCAAAGGCCGTATACTTATTTTAAATAAAATAAATTATCCCAATGAACATCTTAGCTTTGAGGTAATTTTTGCAATCAATTATAATGTCAAGTTTATAATAGTTGTTATCCTCATTTATCTCTAAAGAATTTCTTAAAATTACTTTAGTTTCCTTCCAAAGTTTATACATTTAAATTTCATTTTAAAGGTCTCCAATTCGTGAAATCACGATGTGATAGAGAGCTACTTTTGGTGAAGAATTACACATATTGTATCAGAATATACAACAGGGTGAAGAAGCAGATCACGTGGAGGTGCTCGACTCACAACGGCAAGGGCTGCAAGGCTCGCGTCGTCACCGACATCGAGCACACCGAGGTTATCAGAACAACCAACACTCATAACCACCCGCCAGGAGTATACGAACTTCGTGAAGATGGATTTTACATCCGGAAGTCTGGTGATAATAATGACTAATTTTGCTGTTTTTTCCATGGTTCAATGAATTAAAAATAATATTTATACCAAGTTTTGCTTTTTTATTCAATCCATACCTCTATTTTCACAAAGACAGTTTGTTGTTTTTTTTAATTCTGTACCTATAGGTTAACCTGTGTGCTGTACCTACCTAAATACACAGCACAACCGCTATGAACCACGATAGAAACATTTGATTAATGATATTGTGAAACTTACCTACCTACCTTACCTACTTATACTTTGTTGGCAACTTGCAAAAATACGGGAGCGATTACTGCTGACTTGTTATTATTAGTAGGACTACGAGTGTGATGTTTGTTTATAACTTACATTCCAGTGCAGTGGGTGCGCTCCCGGCGTGGCACGATGATGCTTTGTGTGGAGGGCTACACGTTCAGCGTGCAGCGGACGATAGGAGCGAAGACCAGGTGGCAGTGCTCCACGCACCACGGCAGGAAGGGCTGCCGGGCTTACCTACACACCATCGACGAACAAATCGTCTTTATCAGCAATAAACACAACCATTTATTGCACTCCAGAGAGTACACTAAAATATTATGAAGAGAGGATATTATCGGAACAATCAAGAAACCCTAAAAAATCAACAAACGCCTTTGCGTGGTCTAAGGAGAGTTTACGGTTTCCACGACAGACAGACATACAGAGTAACGCAAAAATCTACTTAATTTTATACTATGTATGTATTGATTAATATTATCAAATCCAATGATAACTTAATATGCTAAACATTTTACTGATAAATTCTATAACAACAAGTCTAGATTCTAGAAAATATTCATCTATACATATACATATAATAAAGTTGTAGAGGGTCGAAAGTCTGTACATAGAAGATTTTCCAAAAAAAACTGTTTGGTGATACTTAAAATTGACAACAGAACACGTTTCAGCAATTTTTAGAATTTTTTTCTGTTTAGATGTTTGTCTGTTTATCTGTTTATTTGTTTATCTGTTTGTATGTGAAAGCATCACGCAAAAACTACTGAACCGATTTTGATGCAAATTATACCAAAATGTTGGGAAAGTTACCGACCAGGTTATAGGCTAAAAAAATCAACCCCTTAAAGGGGGGGTTAAGAACAGCCAAGTTCAAGCAAAGAACTGGCGGACCGGGCCGTGTGTATATTTACACGAACCATTTAGAGCCACTTTTTACCCCCTCATAACTCTAAATCTATTAAAGATAGGCACACCAAATTTAGTATACGTGTTCAGACCTCCGAGATGACCTAGTATACAAAATTTCATTAACATAGGTTGAACGGTTATGAAAATATTGACGATCAAAAATCGGCATTTTTATCATTCACTGACATATATATAGATCAAAAACCTAACCCACTTCTAGATGACCTAGAGACTTAAAATTTCGCACACACCTAGATAACTATGTGAATACACAGGAAAAAATCAAAAATCTATAATTTTTCACTTTTATCACAAAAAAAATTACGAATTTGTGATTTCAGGGTGATTACAAACTTATATTTGCAGCTAAACTTCTGAAACTCCCATATACAATGTATGGGATTTTATTTTCGCAGCGGCAAAGGTAAATTGGTCGAGTAAGATTTGAATGAATATTTATTTTGATGATAATAACGTAGAGTAGAGCTACTCAGCAGGTTGGTTCTAGAGTGGATGTATATAGGGTGTTATTAGTTGATGTATACAGGGTGTTTAAAATATCATGGGTATACAAGGTGTTCAAAATGTGTGTAGGGTGTTGAAAGTGGATGTGTACAGGGTGTTAAGAGTGGATATATACAGGGTGTTAAAAGTGGATGTATACATGATGTTAAAAGTAGATGTATACAGGGTGCTAAAAGTGGATGTGTACAGGGTGTTAAAAGTGGATGTATACAGGGTGCTAAAAGTATCATGGATGTATACAGGGTGTTAAAAGTGGATGTATGCAGGGTGCCAAAAGTGGATGGGTACAGGATGTTAAATGTGGATGTATACAGGGTGTTTAGAGTAACACGTATGTATACAGGATGTTAAAAGTATCATGGATATATACAAGGTGTTAATAGTGAATGTATACAGGGTGTTAAAAGTGGCTATATACAGGGTGTAAAAAGTGGCTATATACAGGGTGTTAAAAGTGGATGTATGCATGATGTTAAAATCCAAATTAAAGCGCAAGAGACTTCTATAATAGAGTACAATCGCCTGCGAACTCTTTACCGCCCTGATTTAGAAAGTTTAACAATAAGCAGAAAACGCAAAAAAAATGTTAGTGATAATGAATGGGCAATTCGTTCAAGTGTGTCAAAAGTCCAAGAAAATTAACAGAACCGCAGAAAAGTCAAATGTTTTAAAAGTCTTTGTATCGTCTTTAGCACTAACAAAAAGTAATGATATCCCACCAAAAACATAAATGTGAAAATTGGTAGCCAAGTTCAATGTTCTGCCGAAAAGAGTATTGATATGAACATGGTCGCCAAGTTCAGTAAACATTCCTGAAATTAATTTCTTTATAAGGTCGCTTAAGATTCTTTACTAAAATAAAACAAACACCTTAAAATCTAGAGCACCTCACAGTTTTGCTTGGCTAGTTTTTAATAGGACTTCAAATATTGATTAGAGTATATAATAAACAAGATATTAAACAATTAGGAAATTGTGAAAACTAGCCCAGTCAAACTGTCAGGTGCTCTAGATTTTAAGGTGTTTGTTTGAAACTTGGCGACCATGTTCATATCAATACTTTTTTCGGCAGAACATTGAACTTGGCTACCAATTTTCACATTTATGTTTTTGGTGTGATTTTCATTTCTAGTTTACACAATATTAGAGTAATACAAATACCAAGAAGTTTAACTTACTTGTTAGCATTCTAGTAAACTGTAGGTAGCTACTTGAATATATTGTATCATTTGTAAAAAAAAAAAAACAATTAACAAATTATTATTTACCTACTATTACATATTTGGTTTGTGCAAAATTATCTGACAACCGTTTCTCAAGCCCCAACATAGGTACCCGCTACCAATACCTACTGCCCTGTATCCCTCGCTGCTAGGTGTCAGTGTTTTTTATTGATTTAGCTAGCCTTTGACATATTGGCCTCACAAAGTGCTTCTAGCTAGAGTAGCTGTACCTACACTAGAATAACCTGTTTCTTGTTGTGCCTTATTAATAATAATAATCTTAGGTTGGTATCGGAATTATATTATTATTTTCCCACGGGTCAAGGCTTCTGATTTCCCTTTCTAAACAAAATTTCATTGAAGCCGTCCCGATAGCGCAGCGGACAGTAGTCCCCTGCCTTCTGCGCCGCGGGTCGCGGGTTTGATTCCTATCAGACACAAATATTTGTCAAGTCAACTTTCAAATTAGCCTGGGTGTTTTCTATGTCTACGTACCTAGCTAGACATACATTTACAACAAGAAAAAAAAGTATTATCAATTTATTAATTTACAAATTGGAAATCAAGCTAGTTATCATTTATACTTAGATAATAACTAGGTATTAAATGTATTTTTACCTATCTTCAACCGACTAGATCCCCACTACAAAGTTTTTTATAAATAATATCTATAAAAATATCTAATTGTTTTGTTAAATATAGACATAATGAATTCCCTTAAGTACGAATTCCCTTGAATAAGCTTATATTATAATTTGTTATGTCCAGTTGAATATGTGCAGTCGCAGCGTGGGAAACCGCTGCTGAAACTTGGCTGGTACACGTTTGGGTTTCATCGGAAAACAAATGTAAAGGAGAGATGGATTTGCACAAATCATACAAAAAGGTGCACCGCTTCTTTGTATACCATAGACAATGAAATAATTAAAATAAATAACAACCACAACCATTAAAACTTTTTTTTTACTTATATAAAATAAAGTAAGCATTTGTCCGCAATCTCACCTATCCGGCGTCTCGTGCATGGAATGGTGACGGAGGTATCAGGTAATGGAGAGACTGTGTACACTCTCCGAAACGTATCCTTATATTTCTTTATTTGCGTCATTGATCTACGTACCTTTGTTAGGAGGCTTTAAAAAATAATCAAACCTTCTTTACTTATACCTACCTATTGTTTTGGTAATGATTTTTTAGCCTGCGCGAAGTTTTTATTTTTTTGTTTAATTTTACATTCACAGTTTCATATGTCTCGCAATGGAACTACTGGCCTTTTAAACATTAAAACACGTTTCTTTCGTGTGCATTGTAGAACAAACACTCAGTTGTACTGTTGACTTGCAGGTCCAGTGTTCGTGAGGACGAAGGCCGGCAAGCCGATGCTGCTGGTGGACGGGCGCCGCTACTACCCTGGCGGCGGCAAGACCACCTCGCGCACCAACAACAAGGTCACCTGGTACTGCCGCCGCACCGCCAAGGGCCAGCCCACTTGCCGCGCCTCCATAGTCACCCTCGATGACGTCATCATAGCAGTCAATCATGAGCATAACCATTAATTTTAAGGATCCATTTTTGAAATATTTTCTAGTGATCTCGTCAGTGTTCTTTTTTCTTGTCTATGTCTAGTATTTATATAGTCACTTTTTATGTATGAGATTGAGTAGGTAATGTACCAAAGAACTCTAGTCATAAATGTGTGATATGTACATGTTTCTCTTACTTCACCAATTTAGCGTAGACCCCATACCATGCCTTCAACAAGTTAGACACCATTTCAATTATGAAACCATAATTCAGTTACATGATATTCTTATTTTAAAATTCATGATGAATTTTAACAGATTTGATTTTTGTTCCAGTTCTATTTGTAAAGAATACCCATGGGAAAACGTTGGCTGTCTGTAAAGGGCATTCTTTTCATTTGAACAGAGTAGGCAGGACGTGTTACTGGCAGTGCGCTAGACAGCAGAGCGGCTGCAGGGCGTCGCTCACCACCACTACTGCGGGAGAGCTGCTCCGGTTCAGTCCGGAACACAATCATGAACCCACTCGACATATTATACGAAATGGGATTTACATAAAAATATAATTAATAACTTGGATTACTTTTTCTACTTGTCACTAAAAATACCTCATAAATAAATCGAGCATAAGATATTAAAATTTGTTCTAGTCAATAGCAAGACCTAGGTACTTTTAAAACCTTGTTAAAATAACGTTATTAGACAATTACTGTCCACAGACAAATCGTGTCCCACACGATTGTAGTCAAGCTTCGCATAATATTGTGTTACATTTTTTGTATAGTCTTGCAGTCGTCTGCATAACGTATTGTATATTTTAAAGTCTTGCAGATAGTGCAAAGTTCGTGGGGAGCGCCAGTAGCAGTCGTCGACCAATATTCGTATGGCGTGAAGAAGAATCAGAGCAAGAGCACCATACACTGGGTGTGCAGGACCTCTGGAAGCTGCAACGCCCGCATCATCACCACCAAGGATTATGTCATAAAGCGAGCAGTTCTCGCTCACAGTCATCTTCCACGGCCATTTGTTATTAAAAATGGTGTATTTATAAGAACTTGAATAATAGTTGTACCTTATAAGCTTTTTTTGAAAAATATATGATTAAATACCTATCGAAACGGCAATGGAATCACAGATTGAACTTGGTATTAACACTATTTCCTAACGTCCCACCATAACTCTAGGTATCTTTTTACTTTTCAGTGGAATATGTGAACTCAAGTCGCGGCGGTGTGGTAATGAAACTGAACGGCAATAGCTACTATGTAGATTCGCGGAATGATCCGCGCATCAGGTGGAGATGTTCGAGACGCAAAGGATGTCGGGCTTCAGTCACCACATATAATGGAGAAATCATCAAGATTGTAAATGACCACAATCATTAATGATTCATAGCACCATCAGAGACTTTACCACCTGGGCATAAAATGCAGTGGTCAACGTGGAGGTCATTAAGTCGACACCCAATTCGGCCGATGCAAGGAACACAAAATGGGGAGTCACAGACTAAACACGGATCAACTAATCAATGGCACATCTGTTATCACACCAGCAGAAGAAGGACCTCAATATGGCGATAGATTGTGCCGTGGCCGTTGCCAAATACTGAGAAAAGTTAATATAAAAACTAATTCTTTGACACGAAGAAGAAGAAAATTTATGGTTTAAAAGCAGATGTTAGAATTTATTTTAGGTATTTAATTGCTAAAATGTTCCCATAATCTGTGATTCAGGTTAGGTTAAGTATATTATTCTTGTGAAGTGGTTATATTGAAAGTGCACAAAATGTTCAATCCTCTTATGTTCCTAGAAGAACAACAATTGTTTGTATTTTTACTAAATAAAATTAGGTAATAGTAAAAACATAACATCGCTAAAAATGTATTTACTTAGTTTGAATACATTTTGGCGACAATAATATGTCTTGTCTCCTAGTATTTTTTATATTTTTTTAGCACACCCGACCTGTAGATACCTATGTAAAATAGTATGACTTGCGTATTTAGTAAGTAAGTACTATTACCTAGGTAATTCATTTCCAATATAAATTTTACAGAAACTACACCTACGAGTTCTAAATCAGCTAAGCAGGCAAAATCAATTTCTACATGTTCCGTATCAACTGATCAACCAAACCCTGTAGCTGATAATGCCGATGTAGCTCGCCAGCAAGAACTGGTGGCTGAATGTCCTGTATCGCCTCGCCAACCGAACCCTGAGACCGAATATGCAGGTTCGGTACAGTCAGAAGAACCAATAATTGTATACTCAGATTTGGCTTGCGAAGAATTACTTTACTACAAGGGATTCAAATACGTCCTTTCTACAAAACGTAAAAGAAAGTACACCTGGGTGTGCGCTACGCATAGTGGCTTATTGAGATGTACTGGGAAGGTGTATTCTTTTAACGATTGGCTCGAACCTTGTGGTGCATACGTGTTTGGTGACACTAAACACAACCACCAGCCACTGCCGAAAGATGTTTTGAAGTACTTTGCACAAGAAGAATATCAGATCAAAGAGTGGCACTGTGAGGGTAAACGCGTGAAGTTTACTCTCTGAATTCTATTTTTCTTAACACTTGAGTTAAATGCAAGCACTTGAATGTTTGCATTATGATTTGTGTTCGTTTTTACTTACCATACGTATCTATTTTAAGATACACATTTTTCCCATGATCTAAATGAGTTACTCTATGTGCTGCTGATGCTAAATCCTTGCCCTGATAAGATTGGTGGTGATTTCTATGGAGTATTAAAGTTAAAGTGTTTTCTAGTTTTGAAATAGGTATCTAACCTTTGATAAACCGTGATTATAATTATTATAATTTAAAGTAAGTTTGTGATTTTCAAATAAAACTTCACTTGATTTTCAAATAAAGATTATCCATATATATCCTTTATAATAATTACATTTACCCCAAGAGTGCCAGCCTCTCCCCATCGAAATTTTTTCGAACACAATAGTTGTTTAAAATTGTGGAAACGAAGAATCAAAAGACCGAAAAGTAGCCAAGTTAGATAATGGTAGGCTTAAAAACCAAGCGACAGCGACAACGACGCGCGTCGTTGTCGCTGTCAAATGACTGGTTTGTATGGGGAACCAGAAAGACCGAGCGTCGGCGTCGTCGCGGCGCGCCACGACGCCGTCACGTTGACAGCGCGCTGAGAAGCTTAGAGTTTGTATGGGATGCGGTCGGGTTTTTCTACAAGACCGCAGCGACAACGACGCCGTCAAAATTTGACGGCGTCGTTGACGCGCGTCGTTGTCGCGACGCTTGGAAAATAAGGGTACCATAACCATGCTTATTATTGAATCTGGTAACTTGATTCCGTGTAGTTTGTATTTTTCTGTTGACTCGTTGGTATCTTAAATAATACCACGGATAATTTCCAATTGACATTCCATCGCCATACCTTTACACTATAATTTGAAATTTATTTACCTACGGGATAGGTACACCGTAATTATAACTTTTCCAGTATCTGTACATCTGATTTTTAACAGAAGGTCAATTTTATTTAAAACATGTATGCAAGCCTGTGTGCCAGCTTTCCTTAGGTACTTTTTTTAACACTTCTTACACTACAAAGGATCCTTTTGTACCTTATTCGAATGAAGTGTTGGTACTAAAAGTATGTACATTGTAATACAATTTTATTTATTTCAGATAGTCGTCATGCAGGCAAGTCGACCAAGCAAAGTAAAGAAGAAAAATTGAGGAGGAAAAGATTAGCGGAAAGGTTACGGAAGCAAAGGATAAGAAACGACCCAGACCTTAGAGCCCAACAGCTACTTAAAAACAAAGAAAGATATTTGAAAGATAAAATAGCCGGTAAAGTTGTACCTGCAAGTGAAATGACTCCCCAGCAGCTGGAAATAAAGAAAATGAAGAACAGAAAAAGTGCATACAAATATTACTTAAAGAAGAAAATTGCGTTGATTGCTGAGAAATAATCAAGCAACAAGGTAGTAAGTACGTATCATTTGCAATGAACACCTAAATGAGGTATAAAAATAGCGTCTCAGAATCGTACTTTCTCTACTTTGTAATCATTTACTCATATGTTTTTATTAGTTTCAGACGAGCCAGTGTTCAAGCAGTTTCGAGGCTTGCTGGTGATATCAGTGGGCGGGTACCGGTTCAACCGGCAGAGCTGTTACGGGCTGAAGACGCGATGGCACTGCGGGAGCCATCACAAGCGAGGCTGCCACGCCGTGCTCTACACTGTCGACTCCGAGGTCGTGAAGATAAACAATAATCACAACCACCCACCTACACACGAAGTTTGACGAAACCTATCACATTCATTTGCATTTATACTCTTTTTATATCACTTTAGTTTTTATTTAATTGAAATCGCTCCAGTATTTCCAGAGATAGGTATAGCGCTAAAAAGGTAATACGCTTTAGGTAACCTTATATACCAAACTGCTATGTAATTCACCAGCGCCAGTGATGGTATCTTTGTTGGTTATTAGGTACCTGCTAAGAATAGATTTAATATGTACGGTAGGTAAGATATAGAGCGAATATTTCGTATTGTTATAGACTCAAATCCTCGACGGTGTGTTTGTATCGTTAGCTAGGATTTGACATGAAAATTGACATGAAAACTTTCAAAAACAATAAAAATCATTTTCCAATTATCTTTTATTTATTAGCGTAACATACTAATTTGCTTTTGTTTCAAGTTCCAGCACAAACACTGTAGTTTAGTTAGTGTGTTACTAAACTACTCGTAGTTTTTTAGTAACATTTTTGATGTTTTATGTTTTGTTCACAGAATTCAAGCCGATGTACGTCAAAAACTCTTCTGGTAAGAAAAGTAACAGGGACGTAATCGTTCAATATCTTCTTATAGCTTTTCCAGCAATTTAAATTATAATGTGTAATTCCAGATGACTCAGAAGAAATAGAGTTTTATTACACAAAGAGCATTTTTGGCAATAAAATGTTGGTTGTAAACGGTTTCCGCTTTAAGTTCCACAAGGACTTGGGCGGTGGTAGGAAGCGGTACATCTGCATCAACACGGCGGACAAGTGCCGCGCGTTCGCGTACACCGTGGACGACATGCTGGACAGAGTGGATGACTCGCACAACCACCCCTGGGCCATCGGCAGGACCGCCAGGACTAGGACGGTCGCCGTCGCTGATGGAAGCAGCGCACAAAAGCCGTATTACGTCCCGATTGATCCCAAATCCTAATATGGGACAGGCTTGTTTTTGTTTATAATAAAAATGGTGAAGGGTTGGCTGAATGGGTAGCCGGTTGATAACATAGAAGATAAATTTATCCATGTTCGTTGGATAATTTAATAAAAACGTTTTTAATAGTTTTTGGTTGTTCGCTACATACACCTTACTTTCTAAAAATATCACGAATTTATATATTTTGTAAGTACCTACCTATCAAAAACAATTGAAATAAAGTTTTTATTATTACTTGTTTTCGCTTTTCAAAGTGTTAAAGACTGTAATAAATAGGTTATACCTAGTTCACAAATTAGTACCTAGGTAATGATAACTAATTTATTACTTTACTTAAAGATACTAATAATTGTGTTTTGTTTACAGGATTCCAGCCTATGTACATCAAAAGTTCAAAAGGTAAGAATGGTTGAATACATAATTAATGGGCATAAAGATTTCTTAAAAATGGAACTAATTGTATAAACGAATATTCTCCACAGACGCAGAAGAAATAGAATTTTACTACACAAAAAGCAAGTTCGGTAACAAAATGTTGGTCGTGAACGGGTTCCGGTTCAGGTTCAACAAGGACTTCCCCAACAATAAGAAGCGTTGGATCTGCGTGAACACGAAGGAGAAGTGCCGCGCCTTCGCCGTCACCGCCGACAATATGCTGGAGAGAGTGCGGGACGCGCACAACCACCCCTGGGCCATCGGCAACCACACCGCCACCAGGACCGTCGCCCTCACTGATGGGGATGGGGACAATAAGAAACCATACTACATACCAATTGATCCCAAATCCTAAACACATCTAAGTCATACTCGTAATAATGTTAGGGTAGGATACATGCCGACACTTGCCAAAACCTAAAACAGTCAAATACGCGATTCGTCTTTGAGACTGGTCAATTCCAGTAGACAGTAACCAAAACCTAAAATAATCAAATACGTGATTCGTCAAAACCTAAAACTGTCAGCTGGTTCCAAGTAAAAACTCTTTCACATGGAAAAGTATTTAAGCCAGACTGTCAAATTCTTAGATGATGTTGTAAATCTTGATGAAGCCGACACATAGTATGACAGCTGTCAAGCTGAAAACTCGTGTATCTTGGAAATTATGGATGCTAGACTATCAGTGTTTTAGAGAAAGTTATAGGCCTTGATGAGACCTACATGTCAGGTGACAGCTGTCAAACAAAAACCTCGTTTATCTTGGAAACTACGCATGATAGACTATCAGTTTGTTCGAGAAAGTTGTGGTCCTCGATGAAACCTACATTTATGATGACAGCTGTCAAACTAAAAACTCGTTTATCTCGGAAACTAAAAATCTTAGACAATATGTTTCTTTGAGAAAGTGGTAGGCCTTGACGAGATCTATCAAATGACAGCTGTCAAACTAAAAACTCGTTTATCTCGGAAACTAAAAATCTTAGACAATATTTTCCTTTGAGAAAGTGATAGGCCTTGACGAGATCTATCAAATGACAGCTGTCAAACTAAAATCACGTACAACTTATCCTCTCGTCTGTGGCGCCAAAAATTGAGAAAGAAAGTAAAGAGTTCAAAAATAAACAATAAATGATTTTTAATACCGTATATCTCCGAAACTATACGCTTTACGATTTTTTATCTTTAGATACTTTTGGTTTGTATTTTTATCGATTGCGATATGTTTTAACTCTGGCCAAGAAAAAGAGTTTTTGTTTTGTTTCAAGGTCACTCACTATGCCAACCATGTCGGTAGCTCTTTGATGTCGATCGGTCTAAAGCTGACGAAGTTATACAGACAGGTCCATAAAACAACAGCGATGCCAGGCTATCTTGCGGTTGTGACTTTAAATTAATCAGTCGGACTTTTTGTCCCAGTAACATGACTAAGTGTTATATTGAGCCGAGCCTAAAACTGCTTCTAAGAAACTAAGTCTAGCAAGCATTGTTTCCGAGATAAACGAGTTTTTAGTTTGACAGCTGTCATCATAAATGTAGGTTTCATCGAGGACCACAACTTTCTCGAACAAACTGATAGTCTATCACGCGTAGATTCCAAGATTCTTCTTTTTTTTATTATGGCTTTTGCCAATAAGTAATTCAGCCAGTGTCAGTGAAATTAGATCATCACGTCAAAGAGGAATATTAGGAGGGGTCCAAAAGGATATACGCATAACCGCATTGAAAATAGTCGAAACAAAATATAAATCTACATACTTTTAACATGTAATAATTTAATAACCATAACTTAATACATGAAGGATACATAAATCGGATACATAAGTCATATCATGACTACAACTTAATATTGTTACAACGGATGAATTTGGCCAAAGTGATAAATATTTTTTTCGACGGGATTGTAAGTAAATAATTTAAATTCATAGGGAGCGCAGCATCTTTACATTTTGCTAATAATGTATATAGAGGAGGGCAGTTATTGTTAAAGGGGCAGTTAAGGAGATGTGCTAAAGATAAACGAGGTTTTTGTTTGACAGCTGTCACCTGACATGTAGATCTCATCAAGGCCTATAACTTTCTCTAAAACACTGATAGTCTAGCATCCATAATTTCCAAGATACACGAGATTTTAGCTTGACAGCTGTCATACTATGTGTCGGTTTCATCAAGATTTACAACATCATTTAAGAATTTGACAGTCTGGCTTAAATACTTTTCCATGTGAAAGAGTTTTTACTTGGAACCAGCTGACAGTTTTAGGTTTTGACGAATCACGTATTTGATTATTTTAGGTTTTGGTTACTGTCTACTGGAATTGACCAGTCTCAAGTTTGACGAATCGCGTATTTGACTGTTTTAGGTTTTGGCAAGTGACGGCGCACTCAACGTACCGAGTTATATGTTGTATTTGTGTGTAGATCATATAGTAATTACCTACTTACGCATACTGGATGTAGGTATATGTATCTTGAGATTTAAATTTAAAATTGTTTCGGATATAAAATCATGTTTTTAGTTCCTCATACCTTAGGCTCGAATTGCTAAACGAGATAGTTCTCTTAGTAGGTGTTAGGTTGTATTAGTAGTAAGCAATCAGTGTTGCATCGTCGTACTTTGTTTAGTGTTTAATAAAATGATAAGACATAAGTACTTACTAACATAAAACATTTGAGTAGAAATAAAAGGAATAAAATAAACAAGAATAAATGTCTGGTATTAGATCGAAGCACTGGGTAGCAGGCGGAAGGACGTGCCCATGACGAGATTAACCTGTTGATTCCATCTACGTGCACATGGCAACGATGGTTGGCCATTGCACGAAGGTTGACACTGCAGGCAGAGTCTATTGTTGATCTCTCCATGACTCCAGCTGAACACCAGCATAAAACGGGCTGCATCATCGAATCAGCACTTCAATCCTCCAACTTTGAGGATGAAGTAACCTTAGGTTAAGTCTAGTTTTAATTTTAATCAATCGGTGCTGGTTTGCTCTTTTAGGGTGTAGAGAGCACCAGCCTCAACTGGACAATCGGCGCCGTTACATTGTACACCTGCGACTAACAGGCATAAAAATATCACAAACCAACCCCGCTTATCCATGCGATTTGCAACATGGAATGTCCGTACTATGAGGACAGGCCTCCCTGACACCTGTGGAGGTTCTTCTACTGACGCACAAGATCTGCGTAAAACTGCCGTAATCGACGCCGAACTACACAGACTGAACATTGCTGTTTGCGCTTTACAAGAGACCAGACTCCCCTGACGAGGGTTCCTTGCGTGAGACACATTATACATTCTACTGGAAAGGAAAGGACAGCAGCGCTGTGCGCGAGTATGGTGTTGGCTTTGCCATACGCAACGACCTCTTAACATCTATAGAGGCTCCTCGCGGCATCTCGGAACGCATTATGTTGCTGCGATTAAATACGGACCATGGTTACGTATCACTGATTTCTGCTTACGCACCAACACTATCCTCAACAGATGAAGCCAAAACACAGTTTTATGACCAGCTCGACCAGACTCTACGCGGGTTAAAACCATCTGACCGCTTATATATTCTGGGCGACTTTAACGCTAGGGTCGGACAGGACAACATTGCTTGGCCAGATTGTATAGGTAACCACGGTGTAGGGAAGCTTAATGAAAACGGCCAACGTTTATTAGAGCTATGCTCTAAACACCTACTGTGTGTTACCAATACCTACTTTAAAGGCAAATCAACTCGCAAAGTGTCCTGGAACATCCTCGTTCTGGACACTGGCATCAACTGGACCTTATCCTTACAAAAGAAAAATCTCCGCGAGACCCTGCACACGCGATCATTTCACAGCGCTGATTGTGACACAGATCACTCCCTGGTGGCATCACAAGTTGCTATAGCTCACAAAAGATCCACTCATCCAAATTGCCTGGTAGGAAGAAGCTCGATCTTCCAAAACCAGAGACGATGAGGTGGTCCAAAAGTATGAAGAGCTGGTACGCGACGAAGTTGCCACCTGGGATGTAGACTCCGATAGAGGAGGAATGGGGCAAAGTAAAGAAGCTACTTACAGAAGTAGCCGGTACGGCTTTCGGTCATCAGAAAGCCAAAACCAGGACTGGTTCGCTGAAAATCTCGAACACATTACACCTCTGCTCGAGTCCAAACGACAAGCTGCGCTAAAACATCGCCTTAACCCATCCGAAAAGACGCGTATCGACCTATCGAATGCAAAATCAGCTTTACAACGCACATCACGGTACTTCGCAAATGCATACTGGACCGAGCTTTGTCAAAGCATTCAATCATGCGCTGATATGGGAAACTTTGGTGGTGTTTACGCTGGGATTAAAAGGCCCTTGGTCCTTTTCCTAAAAACAGCCCCCTTAAAGAAGCGGACGGCACTGTTATTACAGATGCTCAACGCCAACTCGAACGATGGGTAGAACATTATGTTGGTCTCTACTCAGAACCAGTGAATATAATGCCAGAAGCTGCAGATTGCATGCCAAAACTAGCTACCTGGACTGAGTTAGATGATCTTCCTACCATAAGGGAGTACCACAAGGCTGTAAAGCAGCTTAAAATTGGAAAATCACCTGGAAACGATGGTACCCACGCCGAAATTATCAGGCTCAAGTGCATATTACCCATCCTGCACAATCTGTTGTGTAAATGTTGGGAAGCGGGATATATACCACAGGATATGCGCGATGCTAACATCATTACCCTATACAAAGGCAAAGGTGACCGCGGTGACTGTAACTGTTATCGTGGAATATCCCTTTAAGTATAGTAGGTAAATTATTTGCTCGGTTAGTCTTAATAAGACTCCAGAAACTTGCTGATCGTGTATATCCCGAATCGCAATGTGGATTCCGCGCCCAACGTTCCACAACAGATATGATCTTTACACTTCGCCAACTGCAGGAAAAGTGTAGAGAGCAGAAAACACCTCTGTTTGTGGCGTTCGTCGACCTTAACAAAGCCTTCGACACCGTGAGCAGGGAAGGACTCTATACTGCACTTTTAAACATCGGGTGCCCTCCAAAACTTCTAAGCCTCATTAAATCCTTCCACGAGGACATGAAAGGATCTGTTGTTTTTAACGGCAATACATCCGAGCCGTTCGAAATGCGTAGAGGTGTTCGCCAAGGCTGCGTGTTGGCTCCTACCCTGTTTGGTATTTTCTTCTCATTGCTTTTTAAAGTTGCTTTCGGCGATGACCAACAGGGTATACACCTGCACACTAGGGCTGACGGGAAGCTGTACAATATCTCGCTTCTTAAGTCAAAGCGTAACCGCGATGACTTATTCGTCGATAGCCTTTTGTTCGCTGACGATGCAGCCTTCGTTGCTAATTCTCAAAGTGAGCTTCAAGACATTGTTGATAAGTTTTCCCACGCGTGTTCTCTGTTCTCAATGTCCATTAATGCCAAAAACAGTAGTGCTAGCTCAAGGTGGAGAAACACCACGTATTTTGCTCGGTGGCGTTCCTTGAACATAGTTGACAAGTTTTGCTACTTGGGGTCGACTGTGTCGAACAATCTCACCCTCGATGCTGAGATCAATACTCGTATCGGCAAAGCGGCGACCATGTTCGGCAGGCTTAGTACAAGAGTATGGAATAATAAACACCTGACCACAAAAACCAAGATAATTGTTTACCAAACTTGCGTTTTAAGCATACTCTTGTATGGAGCTGAAACCTGGACTTCGTACGCAAAACAAGAACGTCTACTCAACACATTCCATATGCGCTGCGTAAGAAACATCTTGCATATAACTTGGCAGGACAGAGTCACAAACGAGCGAGTTCTAGAAATTGCACAGCTACCTAGCTTTACCGCTTTGCTTAAGCAAAGACGATTGCGGTGGCTAGGGCATGTGTACCGCATGGAACCTTCGCGTCTACCGCGGCGTGTCCTGCTTGGCGCCGTAGCTAACGCCAAAAGAGGAGTTGGAAGACCGATGCTACGTTTCAAAGATTGCGCCAAACGGGACATGGCTGCGTTTGACATCGACCATCAAAGCTGGGAGAAGCTTGCTGAGAATAGGGATGTATGGAGAAAGCGTGTGTTTGATGGGCGTAAAGCTCACGATGGTGCCTGGTTCGCTGGTCTCGCAAACAAAAGGCAAAAACGACATCTAAACATGCATGTGCCAGTCTCTAATTCCACCTTCGTTTGTAGAGCGTGCGGAAAGTCATGCCGCTCCCGTATCGGCTTATACAGCCATGAAAAATCTTGCCTCAGACACTGAATAAATCGTCTGTCACAGACGTATGAGGCCAATGATGATGAATTTTAATCATAGACTAGTTTTTAATTGTAACTTGGCTTTCTAACATTGAAATCATCACACAAGTATTTTTAAATTATTTAACTTATATAATAAAACATATTTAATCGTCATCCCGATTTTCCTTGACCCGCTGCAGTCTATCATAATACAACGTGTTACAAAACAACCCATAAAAACTCCCATACAAATGGAGTTGATTTTGTATGGGAGGTCCAAATTTTTTTTTCATATTTCGACCCATGTTCCATAGGGAAAGTTGTTCAGTTTTACGAGTACCTTGACCTCCTTTCAGCTTTATTGGTTGTTTTGTAACACCCAGTATAGTCGTTTCACATTTTTATTTTTATTTTGAAGCATGCGGTTACATAGGTACTTAAAATTCAGCCCACATAACATTTGGGTGTAATATAAGGCAAAATCAAGTTTGTGAATAGTGGACTAACAAAAAAAATTTGAACCTAGGTACATATATAAAAAAAATGAATAATAATTGTATGCATACATGCACGTTTAGTAAAATTAAATGATGTATTAATTAACATATAAATGATTTGAAAAACTTGCGCCAACTATAAAATTAAATATTAAACATTGTAGAACCTTCGAGCAACTCTGCGGCAGCCTGCGACCAGCCGATCAGGTTCGAGACGACGCGGCACGGGAACCCCATCATCATGTGGGGCCGCTACCGGTTCACCAAGAAGCTGCAGCGCAAGGAGAAGGCCTGGTGGAATTGCACAGCTCGAAGGAAGGACGGCTGCAACTGCATCCTTGTAACTAAGAACGACCGCATGGTCAAACTCAATGGCTGGCACAACCATTAAATTTTAGTCTTCAGATTTCAAAGTTAAGCTGATTTAATATTATCTATATTTACCTACCTAACTTCTCTGCCATGTGAGTCCTGATCAAGCAAATAAGGTAGAGGGTTCTGTGCTTAAACTAGTTGTCGACGACGCGACGCGACGTTAGGAACTTCACCGTTATGCGACAAATGTAGATGCATTGTGGTTGTCTGTATGTCGGATTGGTATTCAGGATTGCCTATTGGCAAGAATTTTGAAGTATCATTCCGTTTGACAAAAGTAGGTACAATGGAGAATGGGACGATGTAAACGGTAGAAGCACGCCACGTTTTAAGGTATGTTATCGACTTGTCTAAATTATAATTTGATTATTGTGTGTGTTAGGTAGACTAACTCTGTTGTGGTTTGTTTGCCGTGTATAGTGATGATTGTATTGTCTGTTAAAATTATCCTTCCTGAGTAGTATATGTAAATATTTCCGGTTTGTTTAATTATGTTAAAATTGTGAGTGTTGTGTGCATTTCTGTCGGTTGCTTGTTGTTGAGTGTTTGATTTATGGTGAAAGTATTTTCGTAGTATAATCTTATTGTGTAGATTATGAATCTAAGAGTCCTGTTTTATCTTCTCAGCGTGGTGATGTGATTCTCTTAATGCATTTATATAGGTAGTATACCTATTTGGTATAACTTACTTAAGTATAATTATACCTATAGGTATTATAAAGTGTAGGTACATAGCGTTTATATTGGCAATAGGTTTCTTCACCGTCATAGGACACCTAGAGAAAGAAGGAAGCAGTTTATACTAAGCCACATGGGGCATACATGCGACCGGAACCTACCATAGTACTGGACAGCGGGCTGGATCTGATGGCTGGACCAAAGTCCAACGATCTCCTCTCCTCGAGCGTGTAGCCTAAACATACTTATTGCCCCCCTGCTTTATACGGTTCCTCCAGGTCAGGCTTGTTCCTAGCTGGTCCCATCATCATCATCAACATTCAGAAATAGGTTTAAGGTTATAGATAAATTTCCTTAAATTACTAAGGTGCTGGATTCTTGCTTCAGGAGTCATCATTCCTGGAAGGCCAAAATTTCCGTTATTTTTAGTTTCTTGCTATAACTTGAAAACGATAGATATAGGAGGAAAAGTGTCTAAACTAGGAAGCTTATACAATTTTGCTACATGTTTTACGTAAATATAAGTTAAATGTATTTTAAATTAAAAATATCTGCGCCAGTCTACGATTGATTATTTTATTACCTGCTTCGACCTAATTTGTAACTGCTTGGTTTGGAGTTAAATTTATCCTGATTGTTTTAAATTACAGAAAGTTTTATTTTCAGTTCATTACATCCAAACTGCGAAGAAAAAAATATTAAGCATCAATGGCATTAAGTTCTACACTGACTTCAACAATGGCCTGAAGTGCTTCTGGCGCTGCTCTTACAGACAGAAGTCTGGCTGTCGCATGACTGTCACCACCATTGACGACGAGATCGTCAAGGTAAACTACCAACACAACCATTGATCGACTTTGTACTTGTATTAGTTGTAATTGTAATCCTTAGCTATATACGATTTGTTTTAAGAATTAAGTATATAGGTATTATGTAGGTTGTGGTATTACATAATTCGGGAGTGCTCTAGGTATTATGTGATGTACGGTAGACGCCTTCATGATTTCGGCGGACAGTCTCGTGTCGGTTGAGGCCGTGTGGCCTTATGACCAATGGTCGACTGTTTACCTATCTTCTGAAAGTAGCTTCGTTTTATATGTGACAGAAACCTAGAAGATAAAACCTTCTCCCAATAATAATAAGTGAGTTTGGATAATCAACAAATTGTGGCTGCTTTTGATGTCAATATATTATTTTTTAAGTACGTTAGTGATTCAGTGATAGAAACTCGTTTCGTTTCAATAGAATAACAACAACAATTGGCGTTTACAAACAGTGTTTTTGGATGTAATCTATTGAATAAAGTTATTGGATAAGAACTGAGGCAGGTAAAGAGAAAAACTTAAGAAGATAGATATCTACGTAGATTATTACCTAAATTCCTTAAGTGCATTCCCACGATTGTACATTCGGGCGTAGATTTTTGCTATTTTCTGATATAAGAGGTAGATAGATATGCCAATGTTGTAGTGAGTAGTTTATTTAGAAACAGCATTTACATTGAAGAAACGGTTCATCAGCTAAACGCACTTGACTCTTGTAGGTGTAGGTAAGCAAATGATAGAAGTGGACAACCACTTCTTCGTGCTGGATAGGTGCAAGGGCAGCAAGAAGCGCTGGGTGTGCGAGAAGCGGCCCAGTGGATGCACGGCCGCCATCACGGCGCGGGACGACGTCGTGCTCAACTGCAGAGTACAACACAACCACTGAATATTAGAATTGGTTACAAATGTATACATCGTGTTGGGTTAAGGACGGTACAAACTTTCAAGGTGTATTCCAGACGTGAAACTGATCGATCTTTCTTAGTAGATAATTATTTTCAATTAGTGAAAGATTAAACTTTTTGTACAATAATGTTGTAGGTACCTAGTCAGAAACTTAATACACATTTCAAAAATTTGTACGGATATTATTTCGTATTTCGTAAAAGTTATTGAGCATAATTGTTAAGTTTCACGTCTAGAATGCACACTGAAAATATGCATAGCTTTTGACCAAACATAATGTAAGTAAACCAAATAATAATAGGTATACTTACATAAATAACAATACCCACGTAGATATAAAGCGCAAAGCGCAAATAATTGAATTTCCGCTAATAAAATACTTAGATACTTCCATAAATGTTCTTTGCGTATTAAGATTCCTCCTCATCCAGAAATATCAAAAAAGACAGGTACGTACGAGGTTCACAAAATATTAATTCTGAAATTTAATTACCAGTTGAGCTGATCACATCAATGAGGGGCAAGCCGATGTTGAAGGCGGGGCGGTACCGCTTCTCCCGACACAGCAGCTACAAGGAGGGCAGGCCGCGCGTCTTGTGGACCTGCATCAAGTGGTTCTCAGGCTGCCGCGCCTCCATCACCACTTACAATGGCACTGTGCTTAAAGCTAACGAGAACCATAACCACCAATGACGCATCAACCAACGTGACCCGCTATACCTACTGATAATATACGGTTTTGTCTTAGTGAATTTATACTGCTGAATTCTAACAGTAGGGGAAATATTTAGGACGCAATTGGTTTAATAAAGTTTTATTATGAAATGTTTTTATTTCCAAACCATTTTTACGTATTCTTATATATTGTCTGTCCTGTACAAAAATTTATCCAAATCCAAGGCAACAAACACACACACAAATGCAGAGATATCTATAGAGAGAGATTAATAGGGTGTGTATTACCTAACTATCAAATGCATATAATGTAAGCCTAGACCTATAGTCTGATTTATATCTATACCATGAATATTCCTGTATCGGTATTTTTTATCACTTGAATACTTTTTGACTCTACATGCGGCTATTTTTATTTCAGGTGTTCAATTCATTAAAAGCTGCAGGGGCAATCAAAATGTTCTGCAAGAAGGGCGGTATCGCTACAACTGGCAGAAGAATGGCAAACTCGACAACCCTAAAGTGTACTGGCGCTGCAGCAGACGCAACAAGGGGTGTCGCGCGTGCGTGTATACTGTCGGTAGTGAGATCATCGCCAGAACACACCTGCACAATCATTGAATTGTATAAATCAGTACCTATTTCTTCTTCATTCATGTTTTTTTGATACGAACTGATAAAAGTTGTATGAAAATTATTTTATTGTTCCTTACAAATTTTACTTATACCTACCTATCTACTTCTTTTAATTTTAAACATTATATGAAACCATACATATTACTTTTTACCAAAAAATAAAATAACGTTTTCACCTCACCAGCTTGAAAAGAACTATTTTGCTGCGTTAACACTACCTACAGTACACGCGCGGGGTGTATTTTCGCCCCAGACCAATATTTTCAATCATAACTTCTTAAACAAAAGAGTGTCGACTGTGCCGCTTCCTGTAATCCTAGTTAAGTAAACGACTATGAAGTAAACAATAATCAAGGTCAGTACGTCACCGGCACTCGACGCGGGCGCAAGTGGATAAAAAAAGACTAGAAAGTGCATTGGGAGGAATCTCAATTGGAAGGAGATCCGTCCAATTTGGGACGGAGTTTCACCCCACGCGAGTATCGGCGTGACAAAATATTGCGTCAGACTTTTTGAAATATCATGTAAGTATTGCTTATATTTTTATTTTCTTGTGAAATTTAACTGGTTTTTTAAACCAAAAATATATTGTAGGATATTTATGATGTGGAATATTACAGATTCTCATCGGTATTGACGAACGTCGGGCAAATATTATACGAGGGTGGCTAGAGGAAGGAACCTTCGGATGATGAAAGTGTCGGATGATCAAAATTTTCCAAGGGAACTTCGAATCAAAGCTGATATATCACTGAAAAAGCAGAGCCCTGAATTTGAATCAAATCCCCCTAGGAATGTGAAAAGAACCGGAAAAAGTGGTCGCTGTGCTTATTGCCCCAGATCACGTGACCGATCGGCTTCCAAATTCTGTAGAACTTGTAGTAAATGGATTTGCCCGGATCACCAAGTCCTTATCTGCTCGAATTGTCATAATCATAATAATTAAATAATTAACAACAACCACTTTTTTTATTATTCTTGTCAAAATTCATAGGTAGCTTTTTTCCTCTTTTTTTCAAAGTTACTTCTTTATTCATAATTTTTTCTATAGGGTGAAATTTTACTAGTGACCGATAGCGAAAATCCAGAACCGGCTCGTGATAAGGAACAACTTTCCCCAAGGAACATAGGTCGAAATACGAAAAAAAATGTTGACCTCCCATAGTAACTCAAATCAGCTGATCGGCAATTTTGTATGGGAGGTCCAAAATTTTTTTTCGTTTTTCGACCTATGTTCCTTGGGGAAAGTTGTTCCTTATCACGAGCCGGTTCTGGGTTTTTGCTATCGGTCACTAGTAAAATTTCACCCTATATAAAATAAAAATCTTATGTTAAATATAAAAGACTAGCTAAAACCCGCGGCTTCGCCCGCGTAGTCATAAGAAATAACATAGACACCTCAGTATATTGCACTTTATGATTTGTTGCACTTAAACACAAATATCTTGCCCCTTTCCTTTCTCTTTTAGAGATAGGTAAATAGAAAAAACGCCTAAACACGTTATGACGTATAATCTAAAATACGGCTGATGTGGCGCAGTGGGACCTCTCCCTTCCGCTCTCCCACCTGCTCTCCCTCTCTCTGACCCTCTTGCTCTCCCTCTCATTTCCCTCCCGCTCTCCCTTCCGCTATCCCACCTGCTCTCCCTCTCTCTGACCCTCTTGCTCTCCCTCTCATTTCCTCCGCTCTCCCTTCCGCTATCCCACCTGCTCTCCTCTCTCTGACCCTCTTGCTCTCCCTCTCTCCCTCCTGCCTGCCCTTCCACTATCCCACCTGCTCTCCCTCTCTGACCCTCTTGCTCTCCCTCTTATTCTCCTCCCGCTCTCCCTTCCGCTATCCCACCTGCCTCTCTCTGACCCTCTTGCTCTCCCTCTCATTTCCCTCCCGCCTCCCTTCCGCTATCCCACCTGCTCTCCTCTCTCTGACCCTCTTGCTCTCCTCTCATTTCCTCCGCCTCCCTTCCGCTATCCCACCTGCTCTCCTCTCTCTGACCCTCTTGCTCTCCTCTCATTCTCCCTCCCGCCGCCCTTCCACTATCCCACCTGCTCTCCTCTCTCTGACCCTCTTGCTCTCCCTCTTATTCTCCTCCCGCCTCCCTTCCGCTATCCCACCTGCTCTCCCTCTCTCTGACCCTCTTGCTCTCCCTCTCATTCTCCCTCCCGCTCTCCCTTCCACTATCCCACCTGCTCTCCTCTCTGACTCTCTTGCTCTCCTCTCATTCTCCCTCCCGCTCCCTTCCGCTATCCCACCTGCTCTCCCTCTCTCTGACCCTCTTGCTCTCCCTCTCATTCTCCCTCCCGCTCTCCCTTCCACTATCCCACCTGCTCTCCCTCTCTGACTCTCTTGCTCTCCCTCTCATTCTCCCTCCCGCTCTCCCTTCCACTGTCCCTCCGCTGACCCTCTCGATCTCCCTCTCGCTCTCCTCTCATTCTCCTCCCGCTCTTCCTCTCGCTCTCCCACCTGCTATCCCTCTCACTCTCCCTCCCGCTCTCCCTCTCGCTCTTCAACCTGCTCACCCTCTCGTTCTCCCTCTCATTCTCCCTACCGCTCTCCCTCTCACTCCCTCCCGCCTCCTCTCGCCTCCTACCTTCTCTCCCTCTCGCTCTCCCTCTCATTCTCCCTCCCGCTCTCCCTCTCACTGTCCCTCTTGCTCTCCCTCTCGCTCTCCCTCACGCTCTTCCTCTCCCTCTCTCTCCCTCTCTCCCTCTACCTCTCCCTCTCCCTCAAGGAATACACATGCCAAATTTCACGTTTCAAGGGTTTGGTTATGTTTGACTGATAACGACAATGCTTGACTTTAAAATAAAATCTTTGAATTAGTAAAATCCTACTTTAATGGATATCTACGTTGCTTAAGGAATACAATTTCACGCTTCTAGCTTCAAGGGTTTGGTTTTTACGACCATGCGTAATTTTCATCCCCTATGTCTAGGTACCCATCGGGGGATAAATTTTGAATACTTCTTAATCAAAATAATATCAACTGTTTATTAAAAATAAGGGAGCCCGATTTCAAAACTGTAGCTTCAAAGGAGCGGCCTGCGCGTAAATATAATACTTTCATCCCCTTTTTTACCCCTTCAGGGGGTTAAAATTGGAAAACGCTAAAACACATCATTAATTATTTTTAAAGTTCTTCCTAAATACGAAATTTGAAGCACTTATATCAAAGGAATAAAAAGTTTCATACAAACTTTCATCCCCGTTTTACCCCCTTAGGGGTTGAATTTCGAAAAATCCTTTCTTAGTGGATGCTTACGTTGTTTAAGGAATACACGTACCAAATTTCACGCTTCTAGCTTCAAGGGTTTGGTTTTTACGACAATGCGTAATTTTCATCCCCTATGTCAACCCATCGGGGGATGAATTTTGAATTCTTCTTAATCAAAATAATATCAACGGTTTATTATAAATAAGGGTGCCAAATTTCAAAACTGTAGCTTTAAAGGAGCGGCCGGCGTGTAAATATAATACTTTCATCCCCTTTCTTACCCCCTCAGGGGTCTAAAATTGGAAAATGCTGAAACACGTTATTCATTATTTTTAAAGTTCTTCCTAAATACGAAATTTGAAGCACTTATATCAAAGGAATAAAAAGTTTCATACAAACTTTCATCCCCCGTTTTACCCCCTTAGGGGATGAATTTTAAAATATCCTTTCTTAGTGGATGCTAACGTTGCCTAATAAATACACATGCCAAATTTCACGTTTCTAGCTCCAAGGGTTTGGTTTTTACGACAATGCGTAATTTTCATCCCCTATGTCAACCCATCGGGGGATGAATTTTGAATACTGCTTAGTCAAAATAATATCAACTGTTTATTAAAAATATAGGTGCCAAATTTCAAAACTGTAGCTTCAAAGGAGCGGCCTGCGTGTAAATATAATACTTTCACCCCCTTTCTTACCCCCCTCAGGGGTTTAAAATTGGAAAATGCTGAAACACGTCCTTCATTAATTCTAAAGTTCTACCTATATACAAAATTTGAAGGAAATATATCAAAGGAATAAAAAGTTTCATACAAACTTTCATCCCCTGTTTAACCCCTTTAGGGGTCGAATTTCGAAAAATCCTTTCTTAGCGGATGGTTGCATCATAGTGGCTATCTGCATGCCAAATTACAGCCTGATCGATCCAGTAGTTTAGGCTGTGCGTTGATGATCAGTCAGTCTTTTTTGAGTTTTATATATTAAGATAAATAAACGAATATTAAAATATTAATGAGTTTTATTTTATTTTCCATCATATTCACCTAAAAATAGGGGAAATAAAATGGTCTGAATTTTCACTCCACGCGGGTAAATTTATTGAAAATTAGGGCGCGTGTACTGTAGTGTTAATAGTGGGCAAAGGTCGCCTTTATTCATCGTTCGTAATTCAAATCACATTTCTCAACCTGTTGAGAAAAGTAGTGGAGAAAAGTGATTTGAATTTCGTACATCTTATTTAACACTAATGTTTTCAAAAACTAGTCGTAATAATGACGGCGATTTCAAAACGTTAAAACCACATAATTATCCCACAGGTAAAGGTGAAAAGTGGTATCTTTCGCTACCTCGGATTTAAAAATTAGAACTCGCAGCAAAAATCTACTTTGCTCTCTTGTTGTACAAATAACTATTAATTACCTAATAATCACAAATCATAAGCGTGGATTGAGTTTATAAGCGTTATAAGTAGGTAAGTTAACTACAAATAATGTAAAGATTCCTTCTACAACTTGCTTTCTCTATTTTTCAGTTTCCGCTGATCCATTCACTGAGTGCAAAATTTTAATAAGCGAATGCAGAACAGGTAAGACTAGGGGTGGTAATAATTTACCTCATTCCTTCTAAAATAATAAACACTGTTCCACAACTTGCGTTTTGTACTTTTCAGATCTCGTTCCAATATTCACAGAGAGCAGGCAAGGAGCTCCTGTGATACAGTTGGGGCCGCACCGGTTCAACAAGAGGAAGCAAGGCCCCAACAGCAGAGTGGCGCACACGCAGTGGCGCTGCGTCAAGTGGTCGTCGGGCTGCCGCGCCTCCATCCTCACGCTCGACGGCTCCGTCATCAAGACCATGAACCAGCACCGACACCACAATTAGTACTGTAGCGCTATAAAGATAGGAATTGACTGACTGGCTTGTAAATTTTTTCGTAGGCACTGAATTACATAAACTTACATAAAAAAGACTCAGTTGAAACTTTGTCCAATCCATCCTTTTCCTATCTTCAAGAAACTACTTTCCTTCGTGAATTGTAGTATGTTTGTTGACAGTGCAATGGTTTACGAACTCCCGCGGGAAGCCTGTAGCATTCCTGAACGGCTACACGTACTCGTGCGACAGCCGGCGCAAGTCCAACAACCGCTGGGTGTGCACCAACGGGCCCAACGCCAAGTGCCGCGCTTTCTTCACCACCCCCAAGGCGGAGCCGAACGTCATCATCCGCATGAACCTTCAACATACGCATCCGCCTAATAGAAAATATGTACTAAGAGAACCTCAATACATTTAGAGCGAAAAAAAAAATTTCCCTTATTATACAAAGCTCTAAAAATGTATAACCGGTGGTTAATGGAGTTGGTTACTAGTTTAGTTATAGTTTGTTGTTACTTTTAGTTATAAAAAGCGGGACACGGTACAGGATACATAAAAAAAATATACGAGTAAGTATATTATAATTGAGTTGAGTAGGGATAAAATGTGATGGTTAGTAAGTCGTATTAGTTCTTCATGTATCAGATTTTGTGTGCCCTTCTTGGAATATTTCCGCATGAATGAACACCTACGTAAAAGGACTTTTATTAACTGGCTGACCGAAAAAACTTATATACCTACCTATCTATCTATAGATAGAAAACTTCTTTTCATTAATGTTAATTTTAGTTTTTACTAAGTAATTTGTATTTAACTAGCGTATTTTCTTTACATTTTGGTGAAATTAAGAAGGTACCTAGATAATTTTATTTTTAAACTTCACCTAAAAAAGGATACCAGAGAGACAAGTAAATCTTTTGTATTCACTTTGTTTAAGTAGGGTAGCTAAGTAATACATAAATGTACGAACTTCTTTACTTCAAAATATACTACTATTATGCACTGTTTGTAGGTAATAAAAAAAACTAAATTTTTAGTTTTTCGCGTCTGCGGTTCTTTGCCGTCTGATAGGTATTTTTTGTTCTTACCTTGTTAGGCTTCTCAGTTTTCGAGAAGACGTAATGACTGCCTTAACTTCCACTTCAGTAAACTTACATTAAAATGCGTTTTCTTTGCAGTGCAATGGTTAACAAATTCTCGTGGGAAAGCTATTGCTTTGTTGAAGGGGTTCACATACTACTGCGGCAGACGGAATGACTCGAAGGAGCGCTGGGCGTGCTCCTACGGCCGCCAGTGCCGCGCTGCCTTCACTGTCACTACAGCCACGCCCAAGGTCTTCATCACCAGCAGCACTATACACAATCACGAGCCTGTTAAAAACTTTATCGTCAGGAATGGAGTATACATTAAAGTTTAGATATGTCTTGAGTTAGACGGTGTCATGTCGTCGATCAAGTAGATTTAGTAATGGTTGCAATTGTCCAGCATGGGACTGTTGCAATTAGTAGTAATAATTTAGAAAATCAAACTATAATTTGTCGCCTTTTCGGGTTCTCCCTTATCCCTGGGATAATTAATAGGTATACCACGAACGATGGCATTTTGTCATTTTGTATTCTTGTCCGTAATTATTAGGCAATAGAAAATAAATAACTTAGCAGTAGAGTTAGTACTCTTTAGCACTTGTTACCTACAAGGGTACACCATTGGGTACACGTGTAAAACAAAATCTAAGCATAGAGGTAGGTAGAGAACTAACCTTATACATACTTAGTCTTACCTATAGATATTTAGTATTCTTTGCCTATAGTAATGTACCTTTCAATGTTGTTTCAATTTCCAGTAGTGCAGTGGGTGAAGAGCAGCCGCGGGAAGCCATTGGCTCTGCTCAGCGGGTACCCGTACTACTGTCACGATTGCTCACACAAAAAGGAGCGCTGGGTGTGCTTGAAGCTCAACAAAAAGTGCCGCGCCTCTTTCACGATCACCACCACTGTACCTAGGCGTTTCACTCGCAAGAACATATCGGAGCACAACCATCCACCTGACAAAAACTTTATTATAAGAAACGGAATTTATGTAAAAATTTGAGAATGTATTTATTTGGAAATACCTGGATGATTCCCATTCTTCTTTATTTATCTAGCATGTATTTTATTGCATTAAGAAATATGTAGCCTTACAAAATAATTTCCTTACTAAAATTTGAATCGTAATGGAACGTAATATCTAGTTTTAAAAAAAACGAATTTGCCGCTTTTTTATTTCTTGTCAACCAACAGTTAGTCAAATAAAAAAAAACAAATGTCACCCGGGCGGGACGACACTTGAAATTATGAGGACTTATTTATTATTAAAGCTTTGCTTCAAATCATTTTTCGAATTAAAATTTACCGATAAATGCTTTTTAATTTTAAAAGGTGTCATGTTTTTATGAGATTTCATTTTAAGGTTTAGTTAAAATAGTAGTTTATGCAACTGCCTAATAATGAGAGGCTTTAGGATGAGAGTGTCTGTTTATCACACGAGGCGCAGCCGAGTGTGATAATAGTTTGACACGAGCATTCTAAAGCCTAATTATTTGCAGTTGCATACACTATTTTATCTACACTCTACAAGAAAAACTATGAAAAATAATTCAAACCTCCGCACTGCACTATGGTGATTGCAAGCCTATCTACTGAACCACCAACTGAACGACTTTTATACATAATTAACTTTTTAACTAAACGTTAAAATGGAGGCTCATAAAAACTGAACAACTTTTAAAATTAAATAGCATTTATCGGTGAATTTTAATTCGAAAAATGATTTGAAGCAAAGATTTAATAATAAATAAGTCCTCATAATTTCAAGTGTCGTTCCATTCTTTGATTGTGTCGTGACATTTGTTTTTTTTTATTATCTTACTGCTAAATGTCGATATCATAAAGTCAGAAAAAAGTACTTTATGACATCGACATTTTACTTTATGATATCGACATTTTTTTTAAAGGCTGAATGGCTGTAGAACAGTTGCTTATACATTTGCTTTCGAATTTGTAATAGGAACATTATGTATGAAGTGTAGATAAAGTTACTTATGCACAAAAGTCGTTCAGTTGGTGGTTCAGTAGATAGGCTTGCAATCGCCATAGTGCAGTGCGGAGGTTTGAATAATTTTTCATAGTTTTTCTTGTAGAGTATAAAATAGTGTATGCAACTGCATATAATTAGGCTTATAAGAATGCTCGTGTCAAACTATTATCTCACTCGGCTGCGCCTCGTATGGTAAACAGACACTCACATCCTAAACTCCTCTCATTATAAGGCAATCGCATAAACTACTATTATAGTTATCATTTACAAAATACAATCAAATGCGACAAATACTTAATGTTAATTAAGGTTACATACTTTGTCAATCTAACATTTTTTTTAAGAATGAGCAATCAATGTAGTGTGTTTCCTTTCATTTTCTCCAAAGTACCTAAACTACCTAAAGATTTCATGCAAAATACCTTATTTGTACAGTCAAACTAACCCCCCAGGTTAAACGGTTAGGTGCGTTTTCTGCTTCGATAGAGTTGATTTCGAATTTCTTGTGAAAAGATCACGCGAAAACTAGTCCACTTGTCTGCGGCCGTTCTTGGTGGTTCAAGTGGTTAACCTATCCGAAAGTGAGCATCACGCTCGACCATCCGATATCTTATCTAGAAAATTGTTAGTAGGTACTTATGCACTTATTGCAGTTGAGTGGGTGAGGAACGCGGCCGGCAAAGAGCTGGCGCTGGTGCAGGGCTACTCGTTCTACTGCCGCGCCAGCAGCCAGTCCACCCGCACCTGGGTGTGCACCTGCAACCGCCGCTGCAGCTCGCGCTTCGTCACCACCGTCGACCGCCGGATCATCCGCGCACGGATATTCCATATGCACTCTCCTCCTCTCTTCAGGATGCACAATGGAATCTACATAAGAATTTGAAAATTATTAAATTTAAATTTAACGATGTCTTCCGAAGTGTTTTACAAACTTCCATATCCCTGGGAATATACCTACCTCTATAATACCTAAGTAACTTACCTACATCATACCTTCTCATAACATAAACAACAAAAACTACGCCACAGAATACTTAATATTACTAGGGTAGGTACTTTGCATGATCTTACATCACTAAACTAGATACCTATAAGAATAATTGTACATCATTTCAGCTTGTACGTAATAGCTACAGAAGAAGTAAGGCAAGCTGAACATCAAAGTGGGCAAGCACACGTTGTACCTAAACCTGGCAGCAACTATACTCTATCCGCGCGATGAAGATAATATAGCGTCCTCTCAACCGCACTTTTGTATGCAAGTGAAAGGGACAAATAATTGCCCTTCCAGGTAAGTGGGCGTCAACAATTGTGTAAAAACGTAAAGATGCGTTCACATGGCTCGTTGGTTAAAGAAGACACATAAATATTTTTTACTATTAAATTTGGTTTTCTTTGGTCTATTACAATCTATACATATAATAAAACAGAAACGAAACCAATTCTGTACATGAGATAGTTTAAAAAAAGGATTTTTGCTTTCAATTGTGCTCAAGATACAGATCTCAAAACAATAGCAAAAAAAATTTTTGTCTGTTTGTCTGTCTGTCTGTCTGTTTGTCTGTTTGTTTGTCCATCTTTCACGGGAAAACTACTGGACGGATTTTAACCAAATTTTGTGTCGTAATACCTTATTAGTCTGGTCAACATATAGGATACATTTTACCACTCGAGGGTCAGGAGAATCAGATGTAGACCACCAGAAGCACGATTAGGAGCCCGACTAAACTGTAGGATATAGATATATGACTCCAAAGCAAAAAATGTTCGGCTTGAGAGGACGCTTCTGCTGGCGAATAGACATCCAAGATTTGGAGTACCTGATGTAGACCACCAGGTGCACCAACAGGTGCCCAGGTAAACTACAGGAGATACAGATCTGACTCTAAAGCAAAAGTTGATCAGCTTGATGAGATGCTCTTGCTGGTGATTAGACATCCAAGATTTGGAGTACCTGATGTAGACCACCAGATGCACTAGCAGGAGCTCAGGTAAACTATAGGAGATAGAGATATGACTCCAAAGCAAAAGTTGTTCAGCTTTATAGGAAGCTTCTGCCGACGAAAAGATATCGAATGTTTGGAGTATCTGATGTAGACCACCAGGTGCATCAACAGGAGCTCAGGTAAACTATAGGAGATAGAGATATGACTCCAAAGCAAAAGTTGTTCAGCTTTATAGGAAGCTTCTGCCGACGAAAAGATATCGAATGTTTGGAGTATCTGATGTAGACCACCAGGTGCATCAACAGGAGCTCAGGTAAACTATAGGAGATACAGATATGACTCCAAAGCAAAAATTGTTCAGCTTGATAGGACGTATAACTTTTGAAGCACTCGCGATTGTTTTCACACATTTTAAGTATTGAACCGGGTCTATCGCGATAATATTTAGGTAAACCTTTAATTTACCTGTGTTTCAACGTTTCACGGGACGTGTGGTCGCGGGTTGATAGGACGTTTCTGCTGTAGAATAGACATCAAAAGTTTGGAGTACCTAATGTAGACCACCAGGTGCATCAACAGGAGCCCAGCTAAATATGACTCCAAAGCTGAAGTAGTTCAGCTTGATGGGACGCTTCTGCTGGCAAACAGACATCGAATTTTTGGAGTACCTGATGGAGACCACCAGGTGCACCACCAGGAGTACAGGTAAACTATAGGAGATAAAGATATGACAACAAAGCAAAAGTTGTTGAGCTTGATGGGACGCTTCTGCTGGCAAAAAGACATCGAAAGTTTGTAGTACTTGATGTAGACCACAAGGAACACCACTAGAAGCTCAGTTAAACTATAGAAGATATTGAAATGGCTCCAAAGCAAAAGTTGTTAAGCTTGACGGAACGCTTCTGTATTGGCATCTGCTGGGAATGCAACTACAGTTTTAGAAATATGGTTCCAACAATAAGTAGCGTGATTGATACAATTTTTAGGGCGCTGGTGTAGATATTAGAATTTTTCAAGGTATAAAGAACGAAACGAAATGAAGTTCGAGGGCACTAGCTATAATGGATAAAAACCGGAATGAGGCTATCCGAAAAAAGACCAAAGTGACGGACATAGTCTGGAAGTATAGCAAGCTGAAGTGGCAGACGGCTGGTCACATTTGTCGTAGAACTGATGGATAGTGGAGTAAGCGGGTTCTCGAGTGGAGGCCACGCCTCGGTAAGCATAGCGACAGACCACTGACGCTACCTTAAAAAAGGCGGCTGGTAGCGACTGGAGGGTAAAAACGGGAGATCGTGTCTTATGGGGTTACCTACGTTCAGCAGTGGAATGCAATAGGCTGAAATAGAATAGAAATAGGCTCCTAGAGGTAGAACTTTAATATATAAGTTACTCTGTGGTTTATAAAGAGATTCTTTAGCTTTTATTGCGACGTATTTTGACGTTTGGTATGGTGGGAGTAAAAAGTGTCATGTGGTCAACATCTATGAGAAGTGATTATTTTAAAGCTTTGGAGTCCGTCTGCCTGTCTAATGGTACCCTTATTTTCCAAGCGTCGCGGCATCGCGGCGTCGCGGCGGCGTCGTTGTCGCTGTCAAATGACTGGTTTGTACATAGACTTATATATATATAAACTAGTTTGTATGGGTTTGTTTGGGGATACCAGAAAGACCGGGCGTCAGCGTCAACGACGCCGCCGCGTCGCCGTCACGTTGACAGCGCGCTGAGATGCTCAGGGTTTGTATGGGATGGTACGACCTTAGGGAGGAGTACTTCCTACTTCCATGATGGGATGCGGTCGGGCTTTTCTTCAAGACAGCGTCAAAATTTGACGGCGTCGTTGTCGCGACGCTTGGTTTATACTTAAGCCTACCATAACTGTCATATCATGAAACACCAAGAGCACGGCTTCACTTTAAAAACATACGGAAATCTTCTGTTGGCGCATGAACATCCCTTGGCGAGACGAAGTTCGCGGGCACCAGCTAGTATTTAATAAGTAAAAATAATTTTAGGTAAATACATCTGTGTATGTTTCACAGGAAATAGTCCAAAACACGCGCTAGGTCGTAGGAGAAATAAAACAATCGATATAAGAACAAAAGAACGCGTCCGCTCCGTGCAAGCCACAGAAGTAAACTGAAATTGCACCGCCATGTAAACGCACCCTTGCCTTGTTATCGCTAACCAATGGCAATCATTTTGCATCTTCTGGTATTATCTTCATTGCGCGGATAGAGTATAGGTAGTTGAGCAGGAGGTCACGCACGCTGAACAATAACATGAAGTAGAAACTGCAACAGTGTGGTCTTTTATGGCACGCCCCGTGTAGAATACCATGACTTTGAATATGTCGAATAATTGTCAATTAATAAAACCGCACCACTTAGCTAAGATAGTCCAAAAAATCAGAATGATCAGATAAACCGTTCAAAAGAAGCTTATTAATCATTTGGGCGAGCATTTAGAAGATTAAATCATCGAAAAGAAATGGCCGCGCCGTAGAGAGCCTCTCTATCGAATTCCCGAAATATTTGTCGGGAATTTGTCGAACTCTTTCTTACCTATGCAGAAATACAGATACCCTTATGCTGACCTGCAGTTAAGTAAATAATGAAGAAGAGAATCCACAAGGCCAATAATGCCATGATTGTATTTAATAAACTAAAAGTTTACCTACTTTCAACTTTTTGATTACAGAAAAGGCGAGGTACGTGACAAACTCAAGAGGGAAGAAACAAATACTTGTAGGTGGCTACAAGTTTGGCCAGAACAAAGACAAAAGAAGAGCTCACGCTATGAATATGAGATGGACTTGCGCTCACCGTATGGCGTCCAGCTGTAGAGCCAAGCTGTTCACCATAGATGATGATATCGTCTCCATAGATAATAACCACAACCATCCTCCAGTATACTCGTCTATTTCACCTGATATAAATTGTTTGAAGCTTGAAAGACAAAATGATATTGACGAATAATTTCTTATAATAATAACTGTTAGAACCATCCCAATTATAATATCTTCTACAGGAGTAGTTCCGCATACATTGCACGCCAGCTTAAAAACCCTGCAAATACACCCAAAGACTTACATTCTGATTCAAAAAGCTGCTGTTTTAAATACATGCAGAATCGTACGTAAGTTCTTATCGTCTAGCATACAATGATTTTTCTTCTTCTTCCTATCCTAACTTCATTTCCGCTTTGGCCAAAAGTCCGTGGAAATATCGTATATCCCCTGAAAAGGGTGAATAAAATTTCAAAAAGTAAAAACATAATAATAATAAAATTTCTTTATTGCACATACATAATAATAAAGCACACATGTAGGTAATACTATAACTATAAACATATGGCAAAAGGTGGGAGGCTCAGTTATTGCAGAACAAGTTACCAAAGGCCACTTGTCTGCACTGATTTTCAGCCCCAACCTTCTCATCTCCAAAAAATATTTCTACATTCCTATAAGTACTTATACAATATTTTTATCCGATGATTTCTGGTTTGTTACTTATGTAGGTACTGTTTCTAAAATAAAGCCGCGGATAGTTACAGAAAAAATCGCCCATGGGTCTTATCCTTTGACCACCCTTTTTTCTAAGTATAAAAATTATGATGCAGCTACCTGTTGTTTCCTGATTCCTAAATATTTACCTAATCACAATATCTTGCAATTTCAGTGATACCGCCGTACGAATTCGCCGAGTCGAAATACGGCAACTGCATGATTCTGATGCAAGGATACCGCTTCACCGTGAAGAAGCACAACGCCAACACTGACCGGTACACGTGGCGCTGCGCCACTCACCACAGGAAGGGCTGCAGAGCCTCCATCTTCTCCCTCGGAGACAAGGTCGTGCGCACACTTCATAAACATACTCATTCGCCACCGCCTAAAACGAAGTCAAAGAAAGAAAATTTTTAGGCAAAGTCACCAATTTAAAGTTACTATGTGATGACTTATTGAATAAAAGTTTTTATATGAAGAAAAGATAAACAATACATTTCATTTCTTGGCTCGTGCTCTGAATATTTTATAGATTCAGCGGCTCGTATCAATTTGATGTGACATTTACAGATGTTATTTCCAGAGTTGAGTGCAGTATTCGCGAAGTCGCAGCGCGGCAACCCGGTGATCATGATCGGCCAGTACCGCTTCAACCGCGTGAACAAGCATGGCGTGCGCACGCGCTGGGTGTGCGTCAAGGCGAAGGCTGGCTGCCGCGCCTTGCTGCACACCATCGACAACGCCATCGTGCGCGTCTGGGGCATGCACGACCCCATGGCGCATACCACTCCCAACCGGGTCTAGGCAGTACTTACTTATAAAAAAATAAGAATAATTTTTATTATAAATTTACGGGGTTTGTTAGGGCTTTTAACGTTGTTTACAAGAATTATGCATTTATTCGAATATGATTCACAGTAGGTATGATTAAGAAACTAATAAGTTTACTTTTTTCTGTTATTTATTATTTATTCTTCGGTGAAGGTTTTAAATATATAAGTATTTGTGTATTGCATTTTTTTCTTTACTTAGGTAATAATTATAAAGTTATGTTTTTCCTGTATCAGGTAGGTACTTTTCCTTGTGAACAATTAATAGACTGAATATAATAAATTATTAAACTATAATCAGTATTGTAAAGTTTAAATAATATATATATTTCAGGTTCAGAGGTCCATTTTGAGACGACGGCTCGTGGCACCCCTGTGCTCGTGTTAGGGAAATACCGCTTCAACAGATATAGCCGCAGTAAAGGCCCTAAGGTACGCTGGATTTGTACAAAAGGACCGCATCTTGGGTGTAAATCTACGGTCATCGTCATCACTATTGATAATGCCATAGTAAAATATAATCATGATCACAATCATTGACTTAAAATCGTCGTGGGATTGGACGACTCGGTGTTTACATTTCCTAGGTACCTATATGACTTTGGCAATTTATGCCTTTTAAAAATTTTCTACCATCCCCTGGACGTCTCCACAACACAATTTGTGTGTGGGTACAAAATGTAGATACCGCGGGTACGAAATGTAATAAATCAGATATAATAAAGTTTTAGATATACACCTTTGATTTTTATTTTGTCCACTCCCAATTCTCAAAACTAAATATACCAGAAGAATAACCTGCACATTACAGATTATACTAAGATTACAGGTTCTGTCTGACCGGGCGTTACCCTTTTTTTAGATCTTTGTAATTTAGGAACTACTTACCAAACGAATCAAATACCTACCATTTTTTTGTTACAAGTGAAAATAAGAAATAGATAAAATGACATGCATCGACCGGGGATCGAACCCGGGCCGCATGGGTAAACGCCCCACCGCTCAACGTTCACCCATGCGGCCCGGGTTCGATCCCCGGTCGATGCATGTCATTTTATCTATTTCTTATTTTCACTTGTGAGAATAATATAGCACTGTGAGTGCATTACAATCCCAATTTTTTTGTTACTTCCAGTGCCAGTGTCACGTCACGTAGAATAATGAATAAATTTTTAGAAATATTGCATGTACGTACCTATAAAGCAGGATAATGTACGTACGACTAGGTATCGAAGTTAGTATATACCTACCTTACCTACTGGCTGACGAAGCCTTTAGCATCTGGGTTACTGCGGCTCAATCGTGAGAAAAAAATGTATTCAATTTATATCTAGCAGGTTTTTTCTAGCAGGGCTAATTACATTCAATCTGTAAAGAACAAATTGATATCTGGAAACAAGTGGATGTGTTAAAAAACAAAAAAAACTTGACTGTGGTAATTTTAAAGTAGTAGGTACCTATTTTGCTGTAAAAATCTGCCATCTTGAATCTATATTTTTTTCTTAAAGCCAGTGTCACTTGCGAAACTGAGACGAATCTAACGACACCTCATATGTTAAAATCCAACTATCCGTTTGGGCAGTAGCCCGTGAAAAAGAATTTTCTTATCCACATACATGCATACATTCTCTCGAAAAACATAACCCTCCTTCTGAGGCAGTCGGGTAACTAGTTGCAAATCTATTGAGTAGAAAGATCCGTGTAACGCATTATTGGCCTAGATACACTCGTATATTTTTGCAGCAACGATTGAGCCGCGGTAGCTCAAAAAGTTTTGCGCTGCATAATATGTGGACGACCCCTTTCAATACAATAATTAAATGTATTAACGAGCGTACCTAACCATTCGTGATCCCTCTGTTGCAGATAATGTAATTTACGCTGAGCATGATCCGGTATTCACGAAGTCCCGTTTCGGCAAGCCGGTGATCCAGATGGGCCCGTACCGGTTCAACAAGTGGTCCGGCAGCAAGGGCCCGCGCGCGCGCTGGGTGTGCGTCAAGGCCTGCTACGGGTGCAAGGCTACTGTCATCACGCTTCACGACGAAATCATCAAGTTCGTTCATGAGCATAATCATTAGAATGAAGGTGGCTAGTAGAAAAAGTAATCTTCAGGAGAACTGTTATTTATTCAACACTTGACGATGAGATCATAAAGGTCTTCAAATGAATTGTGTGAAATAAAGATTTTAAAACAGCTACTATGATACCAGACTTTTTCTGTTGCCTCTTCTAGACGTAATTTTTAACGAAATTTACACGGATTCTCATCACTCGTGATTCTAAACAAGTTTTACTATGGGGCCATACATAGTAAAAATTGATCATAATCAAGAGTAGAAACATCCTGCAAAGTTTGCGTACTGACTAAAAAATAACCCTGTATAAGGTGTTGTTTTATCATTTTCCTCTTTAATCAATCTCATGTTCTGTTCTAGTTCCCATTTTCACCACGTCACGATATGGAAGGCCTGTTATTGAAATCGGCCATCACCGGTACAACAAGAACGAATACCGCAGCAACGGTTCGAAGGGTGTGTGGGTCTGCGTCAAGCAAAATAATCGCAAATGTCGCGCCGCTATTATAACGATTGACGACGTCATCATAAGTTATAGCAATGAGCATAACCATTAACCACTCGTTTGTAATTCCGTATCTTTTTTAAGATCGTTTAGAAAACTATGAGTATTTTTTTTCAAAATATTATTGTTTTTTTTTCATCTTAAAGGTTTTGCACTCTACTACAAATAGGTTACCGTAGATATTAAATTAATCATCTTAGCATAGTTGATTGATGCGCGCTTTTTCTTTACACGCATCACACTTCACACCACATTTTTATTTATTGCAATATTATTCTACTCTAGTGCCTGTTTTCACCACGTCGAGATTTGGAATGCCCGTTATTGAAATCGGTCGATACCGATACAACAAAGAGCAACGCCGCAGCAAGGGGCCGAAAGGGGTGTGGGTGTGCTCCAAGAAGAGTTCTGCTGAGTATCGCGCCACCGTCACCACCATTGATGATGTCATCATCAAGTGTAGCCATCAACATAGCCATGATTAGGTTAATTTATAAATAACAACTAATAAGTGAACACTACGCGGCTTTATCGTTTTAGTAGCAATTTCTTCCAGGCAAACTTAGTACACAACATAGGGTAGGAGTACGTAACCGTAATATATTTGTGTTCATAATGTAGAAAGTCTTGTTTTACTTTAGTAACTACTATACTGCGGGATCTAATAAAAAGTTTAGTACCAGGTCAAATACGCGGGATTGCAGAATGGATATAGATAAAACAGTTACACCGCTTTGTAAGGCAGAAAAGGATGGTATTTAACTGTACCTCAATTTATTCTCGTTTTTTCCAACATTTTTTGCCATTTTTCCATCAAAAATACTGATTGTGGACAAAAATATGCGATAATTCAATAATAATTATTTAAGTAACATAAACGGTGCACAAAACTGTTTAAATTATAGGTACGATTTTAAGATTCGTATTAGACATTTTGTGTATCAATTCGGAAAAAAATGTGTAACATTAGTATATTTTTGGCAAGAATAATATACCTACTGTAATAATAGAATATTTGCTGCGCGTGAGAATAAAAATGTGTTACGTATTGGTGCAAATTTGGAAAATGTTTGACGCAACACATTTTGATAACGGATTACTTTAATTGTGGCAAAATAATTTTAAGTGTTTTAGAATAATATTTTAGAGGGAAGTACATATGTGTAGGATAAGATGTTTGATGGAAGGTTTAATATTATCCGGCAGAAAATATCATCATCATGGTCATGAACGTACCTATCTATTAGGTAAATGTAGGTAGGTACTTACATAACCTTGGCAGATATCTAATGTCCAGTTTTTGGTTAATAAAACGGAACGAATTCTTATTATCATTTGCTTTTTCAGTTCAGTGGATAAAGAATTCAGCTGGGAAGCTGTTGGCGATAGTAAACGGGTACACGTTCAACCCTGAGCGGGCTGGAGGGGTCTCCTGGCGCTGCACCAAGAGAGGCAGCTGCCGCGCGCGCTTCAAACTCGACAGTCGCTGGAACCCTCGCAACTGCAACTTTGAACACGACCATCCACCGCCCAGTTTTGTCATCAAAAATGGGATATATATAAAAATATAATAAACAATTTGTAGATATTTTTTATTAATTCTGATAGATACAGCGGCCATACATACATGATGACGTTCATGTGCCTATCTCATATCGGAGCCGAGCTTGGGAGCCGAGATATTAGGTACACATTTCATTTTCAAAATGGTTACTCAGACCCCTTTGTTATTCAAATCATATTTGTACTTTTTATTAACTAGGTAATACCTAACCGTATGTGATGTGAATAATCTCACGGTTAATTTAACTTACTAATTCTTGGAAAAGATTGTAATGAAGGTATAGGTAATTTCTCACTAACAGATTCAAATAAGGCGACCAGTACTAGCACAACCGAAGTTCCTGCTAGCGTCATCGAGTGGGTGAGGAGTGAGAGCGGGGGGAAGCTGGCGCTGGTCGGCGGGTACACGTTCAGCAGCAACAGCGCCGCAAGCCGCAACTCCTGGCGCTGCACGCGGCGCGGCGACTGCAAGGCGCGCTTCGTGCTCGACAAGGGAGGCGAGACGATCGTCAAATCCAACATGGAACACAATCACGCACCAAACAACTACTATATTAAGAACGGCGTTTATATTAGGCTCTTATCATAAATGCAATCATGTATGTACGTTTGTACTTGTTTATACCTAGGTACGTGGTTATCTCTCTTACTAGGCCCCTAAAATATGTTGTATGTGATGGTGTTATAAAAGTAAATTGTGTCTCTTAATAGTAGTTTATGCAACTGCCTAATAATGAGAGGCTTTAGGATGAGAGTGTCTGTTTATCACACGAGGCGCAGCCGAGTGTGATAATAGTTTGACACGAGCATTCTAAAGCCTAATTATTTGCAGTTGCATACACTATTTTATCTACACTCTACAAGAAAAACTATGAAAAATAATTCAAACCTCCGCACTGCACTATGGCGATTGCAAGCCATCTACTGAACCACCAACTGAACGACTTTTATACATAAGTAACTTATTAACTAAACGTTAAAATGGAGGCTCATAAAAACTGAACAACTTTTAAAATTAAATAGCATTTATCGGTGAATTTTAATTCGAAAAATGATTTGAAGCAAAGATTTAATAATAAATAAGTCCTCATAATTTCAAGTGGCGTCCCATTCTTTGATTGTGTCGTGACATTTGTTTTTTTTTTTTTATCTTACTGCTAAATGTCGATAACATAAAGTCAGAAAAAAGTACTTTATGACATCGACATTTTTACTTTATGATATCGACATTTTTTTTAAAGGCTGAATGGCTGTAAAGCAGTTGCTTATACATTTGCTTTCGAATTTGTAATAGGAACATTATGTATGAAGTGTAGATAAAACTCTTTTTGACCCAATATAATCATCATCTACCAATCTATTGAAAAATAATATCTGTCAGGAAACAGGCAAGTAAAACATTGTTTGGATATTTTTCAGACTCAAATAAAACATAAAATTAACTAATGCATAAACTTGCAGTGATCCTTCTGGCAAAGTCTCGTTACACGGGCAAGCACATCATCATGTACAACGACTACACGTACTACTGCAAGAAACAATGCAAGAAGAGCAAACTGTTCGACTGGTACTGCTCCACTCACAACTACAAGGGATGCAACGCTAAACTGAAACTCAGCGAGAACTTCGCGGTCATGGGAGAGACGAGCGAGCACACGCACCCGCCTGCCAAGTATTGTATTCACGATGGCCAGTACATTAAGATTTAACGAATTTGTACCTCGTTATTTATCTTATCAATCACCGAATTTTATTTGAACATATGTTTTGCAAATATATTGGTTTTATTTGTGTAACTATCAGGAGCACCTTGATTTACGTATTTCAAGAAGGTAGTTTTGGTTCGATAGGAACGGTTGTTCAAACAAATAATTGGATCCCTCATACTATATTTGGTTGCTGTGCTGTTGATATTACTTACCTACATACATTTATACTACTACTTGTCTTATTTTATTTAGTAGAACATTTCGAGTTGATGCCCCTTTCTTCAGGCAAGTGTCTTTTACGCATCGGGGACTACACGTTCAGCACTAACGCGATGGACCTTTCTGGCAGAAGCTCCTGGTATTGCTCCAAGAAAAAGAGCCGCAACTGCAATGCCAAAGTTAGAATGCTCAGAAAAGATATTATTCATATTAGTGGAGTCCATTCGCATTAGTCTTTAAATAGTATACCTACCTGGAAAACGATACCTATACCTAGCAAAATCAATTTTCCATGGTAGATAATGTCAGTCAATGCTTTTGTATTGATATTTTTTTATGTTATACTCGTACTTTATGTCTCATTCTATTTTGAAGTGGAATGGCATTTTTTGTTATAATTTATTTTGTTGTATCAGTATGTTTCGAACGCTGGCGGCGTAGTAAAATAATAACAACTACGAAGTGCTCAAATAGTACCTAACTAAGTATTTTTCTCTTTACCTGCAGCTGCACACATACTACACACATTCATTGAGTACAAAAATATTTTATGATTTGTAATAACAATAACTAAGACAAATTTCGCAGTCTTATCTACAGTCCTGATCATAAATTTGTTCACCAGGAAATATTAATGTGCAGTGGGTAAGGAGCTACACAGGAAGACAAATAGCTATTATTAACGGCTACACCTACAGCCTGAAGACAGGGAAGTATTGGCGCTGCTCCCAGCATAACCTGCCATGCAAAGCTAACTTCACTGTGGACAGCAACTTGACTATCACCCGAAAAAACCTCGTGCACAATCATAATCCTATCAAGTATATCATAAGAAATGGAATTTTAATTAAGATATAAGTTTTAGTATAATTATGTGATGTTCATGTATTAATTAAAACGATTTTAGTGCATAGTAATAATTCAATTAGTACCTAAACTAAATTTAAATACTAAAACAGCTGCTAGGTATCTAGCTAACGAGCGACAATTTGATTATAACAATGTATGCGTAGGTATATGAAGCCAGATTGCGGTAAAATACATTTTGCTACCAATATCCCCGCCTGTTTTTTTTTGTTATCATGTCGTACTTAGATATTGTTTTACTTGTATTGGATTCTCCACGTTTTAATAATCTAGTTTCAGATGACAAGTGTAGTTATGTTACATCTCAGAAGGGAAAAAGGCAGCTGAAGGTTGGTCCGTACAGATTCAGTGTTCAGTCGAGAGCTGGTATCAAGACCCGATGGATTTGCTCCACACACAGCCACAAGGGCTGTCGAGCTGTCATACACACCGTAGAAGATGATATTATTAAAATTAATAATTACCATAAGCACTAACTTTACAATCTCATAAGTTTAGGGAGCTCTACTTCTAACAAGTAAGTCATATATTTTTTTATGTTATTTTCAAATGATTAATACGTACATAGGTAGATGAAGGTAGGTAGCACTCACACTACCACTGCGCCACATCGGTCGTCAATGGCAAACTCTATTACTCGATTTTCATCCACGCTAGGTTGGCTGGAAGAAATCTCTTATAGAGATAAGCTCGCCTTTGTATTTAATTGTATGTTTAACTACTGTATATTTCATGGTGAAAAATAAAGAATTCATTAATAATAATAAACCAGTTCGGACCCTTAGCGGCACTAGCGCTGCTTAGTGACAAAAATTCACTGACTGAATACGCAAGTGATTGGGAAACCACATTATGGATTAACGATAGGTAATAACTAACAAAGAAGAATTTTTAGAATCAGTAAAACCTTGGGAAAACTGTGCGCTTTAGTTATGTAATGCCGAAATTGCTAGGGATATTTATTATAATAGATAAATACTTTAAATTTCATTTTTATTTCACGCTTCTAACGTCTTTTTTGTTCTAAAACGAACTCCCACCATTTATATGTTACAGCCGCCGAGTTTGCAGAGATTACTACAAAGAGCAGAGGTAACACAATAATCCGCTTAGGCAAATACAACTTCAGTGAACAACTTCATGCAAAAAAAAAACAAAAGGGCCAAAAAAGCGCTGGAAGTGCAGCACCTTCCAGAACAAAGGCTGCAAAGCCTTCCTCATCACCATTGACAATGAAATTGTCAACTGCCGAAACGAACACAATCATTAGAAAGAAAGTATAAGTTTCATTTTACACAAACAAAGTAAATACCAATAAGTATGCCAGAAAAAGAGAAGGAAGAAACAGACGATTAGGAGGGCCTGTCCACTTACAAAATGATTGAATTGTAGATAAGTAATATCTGCTTGCGAATGTTAAAATTGAAGTTGAGGTTGAAGGGAATGTTTTGTAGGTACACAAGCTTCAAGTCCATTGTAAGACCATTGCACATTCGCAATGCCGCCGCGAGTTGCAAGCCAGCCTAGCCTTAGCCGGCCATGTCTCAGCTCCACCCATGCCAGGGTATATGCCATGCCATGCCAAGCCAGCCGAGCCAGCCAAGCCGGAGCTGAAGACAAGCCGCCGTGGTTCACAGAATGAGGCCTCATTCTGTGTGCTAGCCAGCCAGCCGGCGTTCGCGCCTTTTTGTTTTCTTTTTTTGAATTGATTTTGTTCGAACAACGCTTGTAAAACAAAAGACAGTAGTTTTCTCTCTTGTTATTGAAGTTTGGTAATAAAAAGTGGTTGTTCCAGCATAAAAGTATTTTATTTAGTATTTAGTGTTATATTTTCAGAAGTGGGATAATAATTACCTACTAGAAGACACGGCCCACATGATAAACGAGTAAACTACCACGAGGCCTGATGATCATGAATTGCGGATGACTGGGACATGGAGTCTCCAGGCGGCGGCCGTTCAGAACAGAAACCGAGGGCGTAAGGCGTCAAAGCAAGCCGAAGCTAGCAAGCTAGTCAAGATTCCGCCTGTACATTTGGTCCGGTGCCCGCCGCGATCGTATTTCAAGACCATCCATCCATCCATCATGTCGTACAATGTTCTGTTTTTATACAATACGCTGCCGTGCATCTGCTGAGCATTGAGTACCTATGTCGTGAATTGTGGTTTCCCGCCAAATTCAACAAAAGCTATCTGTCAGACAACGACAAGGCCTAACCTAACATAATAAAACAGAAATAATCAAAATATTAGGTACCTATTTCGTGAAAGTTGTGAATCCAGTGGCAGAGGCGGCTAGGCCCTTTCGAATAATACCTACAACTCTCGGACAAAAGAAAACAGGACATTTGATCCAGAAAATACATAAGAACTGCGTGGTACAATTTTGGTACTGATAGCCCCATAATTATGATCACAGGCGACGGAACGCATTGTCAGAGCTATGCACTTAACCTGAAGAGCTGTACGAGAGTTTTCGATGTGCCCTGGATGAAAATATACCTACCCTGACCGATTTCCGTACCGGTACCTAAACTACAACTGTCATGCTGGATGTCGCTGCTATTCTGTACGTGATGATGGAGGCTACAATCACAGATAGAGGCATGCATGCTTCTCAACGCTCTAAGGACGTGAAAAGGTCATGTGCTCGTTCTAATTCCATATATGTCTGCAATGCAGGTGAAAGCAAATATGGAGATCAACGCAGTGATTATATGCAGTTGTTTGTTTCAGTGTTCTGTGCTGCTTGTGCACTATGTGCCCCTTCCCTACACTTGCCATGGTGCTGTGCTGGCGAACTGTTCAAAGCAAGCTGAATTATTCCTGTCCGTGCGGAGTGACATGAAGCAGCTGCAACTGATGGCTGCGAGCAGTGGTTCTGGTTTAAGGCAGCGCTACAAGGAAGTTATAAGGTCATGTAAACATTCTGTTTTCATTTATTTCTTGTATTCATGAAAAGTTTCAGAAAACCTAAGCAGTCATTACATGCAATGTTTTAATTGTTCACAGACTATGGATTAAAATGCTTCTTGTCAAGTGAAAGTGTTCCTGGTATCTGAACGGGGCTAGCTGGAATTTACTTGTCAGCGACAACAGAGTGAGGAGCGGTCAAAGCAGCCAGCTAAACTGTCAACAAAGCATTTCATGTGTAGCGGGTGGCCAGTCACAAGATTGGGATCTATAGGACCTGCATTAGAAGCCCTACTGGAAGCTTGATTATATCAGGTGCTATGCTTTCATTATGTTACTATCCATTCACTAAGGTTGTACAAAATGTTGGTTGTAGCAAGATAAAAAAAAAAGAAAACTATTAAAATGAAGTGATGTGGCCATTTACCAGCAGTGCAATAATAAATAAGTTTTCTTCATGCATTTTATCCTCACAATGCTACAGAACAGTCTTACATAGCTTGTAGACCTAGGATTAGGATACTTACCTATAATAATGTAACATTGTAGGTAGATGCTTGTAGTGAGGTTCCAAATCAATGTCTCTCTGGGGGCCGATAAGAAAGTATGGGATACCAAGGATAAGATCAATAAGTAAATAGAATATTTGATACAGAGTGTTATGTTAATTTCTTATCTTTGTGTGGGAGACTGAGTCGTCCAACGACCCGATGAACCCTGGTGTCAGCGTTTCACAACCAATTAAAATACTTGAATAACAAACAACTGTTGTATTATGCAATTTATAAAAGTTTAACATTAGGTATGTGTTCTGTGACCAAAATCAGTACCTAGACTGTAATTTCAAAACCGTTTCTTCTGAAATAGGTTCCGCACATATATTGCTTACTGAAGCAGGCATTAGAGCAAATACACTTGCCAGTCATAAATTAAACCAGATTAGTACATAACATTCACTTTAGTATGCAGGTTTGCCTGGTAGAAATTGCAATCCGAATACCTTTGGCAAAATATTATATCCAATATTAATATGAGCAATTAATATTTTCTGTCAATTTGGCAAGTCGGTATAAATGTGGATGCAGGATATTACATTCTGCATTGTAAATATTGCAAAAAGAAAATAATAGCAACAACTTGTATTAATTATTTGGACATTACATAAAAACAATATACAACAGGTCAACTTATTTCTAAAACAAATCCTTGCCAGCAGACCAGATGAGATAGAGACATGATATAATGTCAGCCCAATGGCTAAAATTGTGATAGTCGTGATACCCTATTGTTTCCCTTTTCAATAAGCGGCAAAAAGTCATTCGAATTCAATGTCACATGATTCAGGCAAAAGGTGAGTCGGTCAGCCAACTTGTCAGTCTTTCAGCCAGTCAGTCAGTTAGCTAGTGAGTCAGTCAAATGGCGAGTCACCCAGCCGGTTAGCTAGGCAATCAGTAAGCCAATGGGAACGTTAGCCAGTCAATCAGCGTGTCGGTCAGCAAGACATCCAGCCAGCCAATAGGACAGCCAGCCTTACAGGCCGTAAGTAAGACAGCCGAACAGTCAGCCTGCCAGTCTACCAGCTAGAGAGTAAGCCAATCAGTCAGTCAACAAGCCGGACCCTCAGCCTGCTAGACAATTGGTCACCTAGTCACGCAACCAGCTAGACAGCCATCTAGTCAGACAGCCAGCCTGCTCTTTACCCAGTAAGCCAATCAGTCTGCAAGAAAGCCACAAAGCCAATCAGTCAGCTAGTCAGACGATCCGTCAGCCAGATAGCCAGACAGCCTTCTAGTCTGCTTGTTAGATAGTCAGCCAGTCAGTTTGCTAACCAGACAGCCAGTCAATGAGCCAACCAGACAACCAGTCAATTAGCTAATCAGGCAGCCAGCCAGTTAGTTTGTCCGTCAGTCAGTCAGGTCACTGTAAAACAATTGAGTGTATGTACACAGCCCATTGTTTTTCAGACATAATGAGCCACTAGGCACTTGCGTCTGCTGACAATATTGCTATAATTTGAACTAATGATATTAATATCAATTAGCCTAATGATTGTGTAGGGTTTTCCGAATGTAAACTATCGTAGAACTACTAGGCAACAGTAAATGTGACAAAATATTGAATACTAATAACCTTCATTACATTACCAAAAGCAGTATTGGAATCTTTCAAGTAAATTGTCTCAGTAAATGTCACTTTTCTGGCATTTTTCATCTCTAATTACAACTTAGAATGTATGCTGATGCTAGTTTACTTAAATTTGTGTTCTCAATTGCGGGGCAATTGTTGCAGGATGGCCGAGTGTAAGACCATTGCACATTCGCAATGCCGCCGCGAGTTGCAAGCCAGCCTAGCCTTAGCCGGCCATGTCTCAGCTCCACCCATGCCAGGGTATATGCCATGCCATGCCAAGCCAGCCGAGCCAGCCAAGCCGGAGCTGAAGACAAGCCGCCGTGGTTCACAGAATGAGGCCTCATTCTGTGTGCTAGCCAGCCAGCCGGCGTTCGCGCCTTTTTGTTTTCTTTTTTTGAATTGATTTTGTTCGAACAACGCTTGTAAAACAAAAGACAGTAGTTTTCTCTCTTGTTATTGAAGTTTGGTAATAAAAAGTGGTTGTTCCAGCATAAAAGTATTTTATTTAGTATTTAGTGTTATACCATGATGATTGTATTATGTTAGTTTTATGTAATTAAATAATAATAAAATTGGCGCATCTATAAAATCTCAAACCAAAGACCATTCTACAATACATTTTAATATTTTATATTAACTAAATGCTACCGTACTGTTTTAGTTAATTACAATGCCCTATTCAGGTGCTCTACTAATATCTTGTAAGCATAATTTCAGACCTTATATAATAAATTAAATTAAATGACATAATTACCTACGTTGAGCGGTACCCTACCCCTACCCTACCCTTACATTACCTACATACAATATTAAAACACAAGGTAATATACTGCTCATCAAAAAAATCGAGACAAGTTCGTTTTCGTAGTTAAACAAAATATGAAATGTATGTTATTAAAAGTAGAATTTAGAACATTGCCATTATGATTTAGAAACCTCGTAATACACACTTTTTTTTTCTTTTTCGTGTGGGACACCGAGTCGTTCAACGACCCGATGAACCCTGGTGTCAGAGTTTTTCAACCGCCTACTACAAGAAGCAGGCCTCTGACATGGCTGTGTAACGACCGCCATCATAGACAGCAACCGGGACCGACGGCTTAACGTGCCCATCCGAAGCACGGAACCATCTTACTTGCGGACAATCAGGTGGTTCAGCCTGCAATGTCCTAACCAGACTGGGAACAAATTCACAAAGTGATAAATATCAACTTTATGAGTGACCCCACCGGGAATTGAACCCGGAACCTTTGCGTGGCAGGCAGGAACCTGCGCCACATCGGTTGTCAAACATAATACACACTATTGGATGATATTAGACATTTATTACCAAATAATCATGTATCTCAGATAATGTGATTCATACAAAACGTAAAGTTGCAAAGCGTCTCGATTTTTCTGATGGGAAGTGTATTATAGTCTGATTTTTATTCAGATAGACTAAAAATTGACAGCTGAGATCGGCCTTTTGTTTTTAAAATGTTGCAAGCATCAGGCTAGTGTCGTGGTTTGACTCATTCATTTTATTTATTGAACTGTTGTCCCATGATTCCTCGATGTATTTGTTTTTATAAATAAATATGCTCAATAAATACTTGCGTATTCATAACGTACCTACATACTTTACGTTACGTAAAAGGGTATACGTGTATACTTTACGTTTATAGGCAAAGTTTTCGTTTAGCTTATAGAATTCAAAAATGAATAATATGGAAATTTAAATAAATTCACATTAATGATATCAGACTGTTACTAGTTATGTTCTCATTAGCTTTCAAATAAAAAAATTATCAGACAGGAAATAAATGTGAAGTTAGTTTGTTATACACATAGTAGTATGTTTGTCTTATAGGCCAATTTAATATCGAATATTGAAATAAACTCAATTTATTTTCATAAAGATTCAATCACAATCTTTGAATCACATAACTTGATCATTTGGGTACAACACTAGGTATTTTTTTATTATTTTAAAATACAAAACCGTGGCAACCCACCAAATGTCAGTTTAGTCTATCTGTATAAAAATCCTACTATAGATAGTAAGGAACGGCCAACTTATCCGAAAACGCAAAGTTAAAATAGGTCAAACTGAACATCGTACAAGAAATGGAAAAAAAAAAAATAATAAAAGCTGTTGGCTACGGCCACGCCCACGCATGCCTGGAATATACCGGGACCTTAAATGGATCGGATATTCTCTAACTATGATACTAACTTAACTTTATAATAATAAATTAAATAATAGCTCCGACGTATGACCATTTCCCCTGTAAATGTTTTTTCGTTTTTTCTGGTCGTGCTGACTGACACTTTCTGTCCGTCCAACCCTTTATAGGAAAATCTTGTATGTTTTTCAGAACCTATTTTCTCAACATCTCGTTTCGGGAAACCGGTGATCCTGATAGGATCACACCGGTTCAACAAGTACTGTCGCAGCAATGGCCCCAGGGCCACTTGGATCTGTGTGAAGGCTCGCAATACTGGGTGCCGAGCGACTCTCACCACCTTTGATGATGTCATTCGCAAATTTAACTACGAACACAACCATGTGTAAAGTGTCTGAATAGACGTTTTGTAGGGTGAAATTTTACTAGTGAACGATAGCTAAAACTCAGAACCAGCTGGTGATTAGGAACAACTTACCCAAGAAACGTAGGTCGAAATAAAAGAAAATAAGTCAAATCAGCTGATCGCCAATTTGGTATGAGAGGAGAAATGGAGACATAAATCTAGAATCTAAATCGTTTTCATTAGGAACTTAGGTACCTATTACTTGTTCATTGTTGACTTGTCTGTGTTTAAATGGGTTATGCACCGTAAATTTAGGCGTGTGACATACAGAACTAATATAATTCATTACGACAAAAAACTGCCCTAAAGCTGTTTTTTACAAACTTAAAATATATCATGCATAAAAAACCTTGTTTGTGTTTGATTTTAGCCTTTAGGACCAAAATGTTGAATTCCTAAAATGTTAGGTAATTAATTCCCCTTAAAATTTTAAATACCTACTTACTGTGTATGTGTATTGCAATTTAAAATATTTAAGTGTAATTCATAATTTTTTGTTTATAGTTGCAGTATTATGCAGTGAGAAAGGTAAAGAAGTAATAGTGTGTAATGGAAATTTCTTCAGTATAAAAAGACACTACAGAAATTCTTACCACTGGAGTTGTGTTTACTCCGGCGCCGAAGGAAAGTGCAACGCTCGTGTCATTACAACCAAAGATATGAAAGAAGTTATACGAAAACTTAATAAGCACAACCACTACACAAACAAGCACGTAAAAAACGAAGGTAAGTTCTATATCTTACATAGCTCACTATTTTCCTTTCTTTTTGACTATAACATCAACCCGAAGAAGATACCCAGATTTTAAAGGTTCCCAAACGAAAAACTCAATTGAATATTGACTTTTATCCCATCCATAGATCGAATGAGAATAGCTACCTACGCGCTTCCTACATCCTTCAGAGTAATGATCGTCATTCATAGAGACTTAATTTACAGATAGTCATCGTAATTTTTGCTTACCTATACGATATGACTTTTTATGTGTGTTACAGATTGAAGTTTTTCTTTTCATTACAAAAATCTTGAATCTGTTTTTATGACTCTCATTCGGTTTAATTATCATTGTCTTGTCAAACTGAACTCTTATGGTTGTTTTTATTCTTAAGAATGGAGTCTTTTGACAACTGACGTCCGTGCAATTTTTTTGGTATGCCTAATATCCAATCATGTTGTTTCAAATTCTGAATTCTAATAGGTATTACTTTTTGTTGATAAACAGATGGTTTAACACCGAGTGTAGTAGCTGTGACGTCACTCAATAAACAAATAAACGACGACTTGACGAAAGATCCTGGTCAAGTAGCTCAAGAAAACCAAGATAAAGGTAACCTATATGTATTAGATAACCATAACCATAACAGAAACAACAGTCCACTGCTAGATATGGGTCTCCCCCTATCGGGGAGTATTGCCATACTCACCACGCTTGGCAGGCGGATTGGTTGGCGAGCGCAGTGTAAGATGTTGCATTTGTATTAAATATCTACTTAAAATTATTATGCGAAAATAAAACGTCCCAATAGTTAATTTATGAAATTATCAATTATTAGCCTAGACTATCTCACTGGCAGTGAGTCACTGCTGGGCAAAGGTCTCCCCAATAAATTATTTTTAATTAAATTTCAGTTCTCTGGGTTCGAACCAAGAAAGGCAGAGATATCGCCATTTTAGACGGTTATATTTTTTATAATCAACGAGGTGCAATGAAAACAAATTTACGGTGGCCATGTAGGAAGATGCAGCACAGATGTCGCGCGTGCCTCACCACCACCCCGGCAGGCATACTGATCCGCGCGATCACGGACCACAACCACCCACCTCCTCGATTTGTTATCAATGATGGTATTTACACGAACATAAAAACCAAACGTAAAACGACTAAAAAGGAACGCTAACGAATCTAATATCTCTAGTCATTATCGGTTGTATTGCATTGACACTGTGACCACCCAAGAGTGGATCAATTTTGTACATTTCTACTATAGGTATTACGAAAGCATGCGACGTGGTACAATGCGTCTAGTGTACCTACAGATATGACAATAAAAAAATAAACTTATTTTCTCTGTTTTCAATTTAATTTTGCATGAGTTTCGCTGCTTTAACAAGTACTTAGATGTGTTATAGTTACAGGGGCAAGTGCAAAGCCCGCATCACAACTACCACAGAAGGAAGAAGCCTCCGCATCAACCCCGAGCTTACCCCGAGCATAATCAATCACAAACCGCTACCATTCCTTATCCGCAACGGAATTTAATTTATATCAAATCATAAACTTGTTAGAAAACAACGCAAAGGCCCCAGCGGTATTCGACGGTTTGTGCAGAACAGTTTTTACCACATACTGAGCATGGACAGCGCGTAACTGTATAACTACGTAAGTGCCAATCCTGGGCATGAGCATGTAGCGCTCCTTGTACCTACCTAATTAAAAACGGATATACCTACTTAGGATTTTACATAAAATTGTTTAATATTAATTTAATATTGCTGATGTACCTACATTTTCTTCCAGTTACTTTTGTGAGCAATATGAATGGGACACAGCTTCTGATATACAAAGGCTACAGTTTCTACCTGATCAGCGACAACGCCAGCAGTCAGAACTGGGCTTGTCCGCGCAGGAACAGCCGCAAGTGCAAAGCTCGCATCACCACCAACAGGGAGGGGGGGATAGTTCGCGTCACTCACCACCATAATCATACACCATCCGCATTTGTTATCCGCAATGGACATTACATAAAGTTATAAACTTCATAAAACAAAAACATGCCCATTTCGTGTAGGCAAAAATTACGCATATGGTGAAGGAAGGCAGGTACTGCATTTTAGGGACTGATCCCGCATTCCTGCCAAGTTTTTTACCATCTACACCACATGAAGATAGGCCCATTTACCTATGTACCTTTTTATATGTACGTAAGCGCAAAAAATAAAGTATACATAGAAAATGTCCTTACTTTCTATTTATAATTTTAATTCATAGTTTTATTCTAGCCTAAAATACTTTGGTACCTATTGCATTGCATTGAATGTACCTAATTCTAAAGCATAATGTTTTCCACTTTCCAGTTATTACCTTTGTACGTAACAAATCAGGAAGCAGAATGGCGCTATACAACGGTTATAGCTTCAACAGCAACGGGGAATCGAAGTCGACAATACACTGGCCGTGTGTGAAGGCGTACTCGAAGTGCCGCGCGCGCCTCACCACCTCCTTGGAGGGCAAACTCACCCGCGTCACCGCGGACCACAACCACACACCACCCAGATTCATAGTCTGTGACGTTGTTTATGTTAAATTTAATCAAGAGGACGGTTGGAATGCAGTTTATCATACAATTATCAATCTAAGTACCTACTTACAAATTTTGTTCTCGAGTAATGGCTCTAGACTAGTGCAATACTTTTTTTTTATAAATCTGCAGCTTACCGTAGGCAAACAGTAGATAGGCAATTAATGTTTGATGAACTTTATTAATTGATGCTAGGTCTAAGATTTCAGATATTACCTAAGGTTTCAATGAGGAGTTAAATCAATCTTTATTCAGGGAAAGCAGTACATTTTATAAAAAAAAAAAACAATTAATTCAATATTTTTAGGTAATGTAAGAAGTAATAATTTACGCATGGTGTTTATTTTTTTGTAATTTTAATATGAACTTAGATTGATATTCAATATAGGTACGTCTAGATATACAAACTGTTTTTTTTAAGATAGGTAAATAAATATGTCAGCAAAACATATTAATAGATATCATGTGCTGGGCCGGGCTTGTTATTTCTTTTCCTTTATTAACCAGAGTTGTGTTCTACTAGCGAATGTGACCATAGATATGTACCTAAATGGCAATTTATGAAAAATGTATACGATGAATTGCTTGGGTACTGCACCCACTTAAAATATGAACTAAGCAGGCGTTAATGCACATTTAGGGATTGCAATCCCGCGGGATCCCGCGCTCCTTGTTGCCTTGCGGGATCCCGCACCTTCAAAACGCGGATCCGCGGATCCCGCACATTTATATTTCATACATACATACATCACGCCTTTATCCCTTGCGGGGTAGGCAGAGCGTCAACGGCCGTAAAAATCGCACATATTTGAGAGCCGTTTTAGCTATTGTCGTGTATCGCTATAGTGACAGGTTGTCAGCCTGTCGCCTAAAATTGCAATACATTTTTTATATCTCGCACCAAAAATTGTCAAATTTTGTTTCTTATTGGCGAAAACGCAATGTTCTTTCCTACAAATATTATATCCTGGCTATTTAACCTATACTTGTAGTTTGCTGTGAGATGAAAGAATTAATAATAACCATTTGCTTTACAGCATATTTCTAATATCAGTTATCTTATCTTATCACCATAGATAGATAGTCTTAGCCGTTACTAGTTTTATGAAAATTAGTTGTTGAATAAGTATTTTGAATGTTGTGATTTAAAGTGACTAATATACCGCCAAATGCTGATCTTTAGTCATTATAACAATAAGCTTTATTCTAATTATTAAAAAACTTATCTTCTTATCTTATCTAGCCTATTACAACCCACTGCTGATCAAAGACCCCTCTTCTCTCTCCATCAAGTTCTGTCCTGTGCCTCCGCCAGTCCCTCAAGAATGTGTCAAGCTCTTCGCACGGCCTACGACATGTCTACTGCGGCGTCTGTTTGCTGTGGGTGGTTTCCATACAGTAGCTATTTTGCCCATATGTCTTCTGGAATGCGGCAGACATGATCACCCTAGTCTCACTTCAGCTTGGCTGCTTTTCGGGCTGCGTAAGATATTTTCATTTAAGAGCGTAGTATTGAGGTTCTGACTCGATGTGTCAGCTTAAGACACAGGCGTGTTTAAGTTTATTGAACTAAAGTTGATTTAAGAAGGTAAAACCTGCAATTTGAATTTAATTTACAACACCATTTCAAAGGTGCGGGATCCCGCGGGATCCGCGCGGGATTCGCGCAATCCCGCAAATCAATCCCGCGGGATTGAATAAGGTGCGGGATTGCAATCCCTATGCACATTATTACATAATACGAAATCAGAGTATCTAGTTAAAAGATAACGAATTCCTAATCGTTAGATTCTAATTGTAGGTAGTGTTTGTATCAAATTGGTTTCGTTGCCTGAATAACATTCACCTTGATTTCAGTGCAATTTGTACGGAATCACTGTGGAAAAGCGTTGGCTATCTATGATGGTTACGCTTTTTACCATCATCAAGATTCCATGACGACTAAACGATGGCCGTGTCAGAAAGTGTCGACCAAGTGCCGCGCGCGTCTCACCACCAACAAGGAAGGCCAACTGATCCACGCCAATACAAATCACAACCATCTACCACCTAGATTTGTAATCCGTCAAGGTGTTTACATTAAACTATGAGTGCTGGTATTAATTATTAGAAATAAACATCCAGAAAGTAGTACAAACCATAAGACAGCCTTAGCTTTCCTAAGACTTCTAGTTTTACAGTAGTTTGTATCATTTATGTTTTTGTGCTTGTTTTGTGCACAATGTCCCATGTGAAACTCTTTAGTTAGGAATTTTATTAACCTCGGTTGATTTGTGAATACCTATTATTAACCCTTTTTAGGGTTTCGTAGTCCACTAGAAACCCTTATAGTTTGTTCTGTCTGTCTGTCTGTCTGTATGTATGCCGCGCCCTCATAACTTTGTCAGTTTTAAAGCTATCAACATCAAATTTAGTGTGAAGATAGATCGTGTTGACCCAAATTTAGAAATGTTGAGAAAAAAAATATTTTATTTATTTTTTGGCCCCTTTTCCCAAACATGTGAAAGAGGGGCAAAAAAATATTTTTTCTTCTGTAATATTGAGTAGGGTATTGTTGAATTAATTGGGAGGTTTCTTTGAAACAAAGTCTCTAAAATATTTCGTCTCGAGATATTTGCTTTTAAAAGGGGCGTTTTTGAGCCATACTTAATTTGTTCCAGCTGTAACTTCTAAAGTAAGTATGCATGCTAAAAATTTGAAAATAATATGGAATATAGTAATTTAGAGTAGGAACTCAAATTGTTATAAAAAAGAGAAAATTTTGCTTTAGAAATTTTCTCTTTTTTAAGATTGTATTAGCATGTGACTTTCTTTAAGAGAATCTTGTAAATTCCTACGAAGAAATAAATGAATGAATTTGAATTTGAATTTGAATTTAATATGTAGTTACCCTGAAAACTATAACGAATACTGTACCACTTAAGATTAAGGAAATATTAAAGTTTTTCAATTTGCGGTTGGCAACCATACAGCTGCAAACAAACCAGCAACAAAATTGACTTTGTAACGCTGAAAGACCTGATATTTAAACGTTGACTACGTAACCCTATTTGTGAGCGTGTCTGACACGCTCTTGGCCGCTTTTTTTGTGTTACAGTTCATTGGGTAAAAAGCGTGGCTGGCAAGCAGCTGGCTCTGGTTAACGGCTATACGTTTAGCTTCGACGGCGGCAGTTGGCGGTGCACCATGAGAGCACCGCCAACCTCTACCTCGACAGCCAATTCAGAATCAACAAATCAAACTCTGTTCATATCCATGATGCCCCAAAGTATCTAATTAGAAACGGTATATACATTAAATTGTAATTCTCATCCACTCTCATATTTTTAATTCAGTAAAGTATAGGCTTCTGTTTGCATTTTTAACCGACGAAAAAAAAAAACGGAGGAGGTTCTCAATTCATCCCGAACTTTTTTTTTTATGTATGTTCACCGATTACTCAGAGACGCCTGGAAAGATCTGAAATTTTTTTTTGTTTGAAAGGGTACACTGTCCAGGTGGTCCCATAGTCTCAAGATCCTTCTATCAGGTCAGGATCTGATAGAAGGATCTTGAGAAATTAACAAATTCTTCATATTTTGCGACACGTTTGAAGCAAAATGTACTTGTGTTTACATACACTACTGACGTCTGCTCGTTGTTGACTGTCTAAGCTACATTGCTACTGAAGCAATGAATCTACAAAGCTACTTTTTACCAAGAAAAAATGTCTTCCTCCCACGGCAAAATAGCTATCAGCGGGAGAAATCGCTGGGCAAACCGCTAGTTTTGAATAGAGAGATACCTAACCTTACCTAAGCCCAGGTCGGTATCGATGCCAAACAGGTAATTACGTTTCATAATTTAGTAAAAAATAAATTGGTGTCACAATACCTAGAGAGAAACACTATAAATAGATGCAAGTTTTTCAGACTGACTAAAATTATTAACTAATTATTTTTCACATACTTATTTTTCAATTTTTAGTTTAATGGATCACTAACTAATCAAAATGGGAAGCAGCTAGCTATTTTCGACGGGTTCACCTATAGGCTAAATAATAAAGGCGGTAATTTCTGGCGCTGCACCAAGCGAGGGAGCTGTAAGGCACACTTCATCATCAGCAACGATGGCGTCACCAGCCACAACTTCAAACACGACCATGTACCACCAAGATATGTCATACGGAATGGATGTTCATTAAAATCTAAATATACATTTGGAATGTAAATATGGTTTGTTTTCTTTCATTTCACAAAAGTCTTTCTAGATGTCATGTTTGTTTACAGTGAATTAGTTAAATTAAGGTACCTAAGTATTTTGATTCTCTTTATAGTTTGCTGGGTTATGAAATGAACGAACGCTGAAGGTAAACGGCTTTTCATAATCAATGGAAAACCTATACATATAGTGTGAAATTTTACTAGTACAACTTTCCCCAAGGAACGTAGGTCGAAATATGAAAAAAAATTTTGGACCTCCCATAGTTACTGAAATCAGCTGAGCGGCAAGTTTGTATGGGAGGTCCAAAATTTTTTTTCGTATTTCGACCTATGTTTCTTGGGGAAAGTTATTCCTTATCACTAGCCGGTACTGAATTTTCGCTATCGGTCACTAGTAAAATTTCACCCTATATATATTTGTTGCCTCAGGACGAAAGAAGGCAAATGTAAAACTAGGCGATGCATCAAGCTTAGGAATTGCAAAGCTCTCTTTAGAAAGATAGGAGTTATAACTATAGGCGGTGATAGGTAATAAAATTACCTTCTTTCCGCAAACTAATAAAATGTCTATTTTAATTCCAGCCCAATACGTAATTTCACGCCGCGGGAAAAGATTGTTAAAACTGGATGGTTATAGCTTCTATTCCCATAGGACTTCTGGATTGAGAGTCAGGTGGATGTGCACCTTGCACCGCAGCAGACGATGTCGCGCAGCCGTGTACACTTATGGCGAAGAGATCATCAAGAAGAGCAACCACCACAATCACGACAAATCTAACAGTTACGCGTAAAAAATAAAGTACTTCCAAAGGGAGAAGCCTATAAATCGATTGCTTAATGCTTTGATTTATTTCATAATCATGTCATAAATAAGCTATCAATGAGTACTACCTCGAGATCCCTATTTTAAGTAATTTTGTACTCATAAATAAGACTAGTTACAGTGGTATACGGTAAATCTCAATGTGGTACCCCGCTACTGGTGCTGGGGGCTTACACGTACTCACTGCACAGGGTCAATGGCCCTCAGGTCAGGTGGAGGTGTTCAAAGCGCAAGAACTGTCGAGCAACCATCACTACGTTAGATTCCGAGATTGTTAAGATTATGACCGTACATAACCATTGATTGAAAACATAAGCCACACAACTTTGAATATTTATTTTTAAGTATTATATACGCAAAGCTTAAATTAAATGTTTTATTGCTAGTACATAATTACTAAATTTAAAAAGAAAACTATTTAAGATACTAAATTAATTGGCAATTAGCCTGTGCCGAAATGAAACGAATTGATAATAAATAGATCGCTGGGTATAAATAAGGGTCTAACATCTTTATCTCATTCTTCAACAGAGACAGCACATTTCATAACGACGTCTCGAGGGTTCCCCATGCTGCAGATCGGCAAGTACCGCTACGGACTCAAGACGGGCTACAATACAAGGGACCCAGGAAGAGATGGGTGTGCGGACTGTGGTGCCGTGGTTGCCGAGCCTCCGTTGTCACCATAGACGATGAAATAGTTGCCTATAAAAATGATCATAATCATTGACTAGCAGAGATTTGTGAAAGAAATAAGAAAGTATTTTTGTAAAGCCCGTTGTCCCTTTATTGATTCTATACTTTCCGTACCTTTTAACAAAACCATTTAAACCAAAGACATGACATGCATTTAAACGATATTTTTATTGTGTACCTACCTACCTGTCTACTCAACCAAATTACCTAACAGTCACCTACCTACCCTATGAAACAAAGAATAAGCACCATCTCTCGGTTTCAGCCTTTCCTTTTAGCCAAACTCCAGTGTTCGTATTAAACTCACGAGGGAACCGTATGCTCGAGATTGGACCGTATAAGTTCAGCTTACATACAGACAGCAAGAAAAGCACTGGCCCGAAGAAGCGGTGGATTTGCAGCAGCTGGTCGCGAGGCTGCCGAGCGGCTGTCACCACCATGGACGATGAAGTTGTTACTTTGAAAAATGAACACAATCATTAATAATCTTGTCCAATATTTTGAAAATATCTAAACACAGTAAAATAAAATAAATGTATAATAGTGTAGGTAGGTATCGTAGAAATTTTGTCATTTGTGACATAATATCCCTAAAAACAACGTGAATGAATATAACGACCGTATTATTACGGACTTAGCGCAAAAGAGGATTCTGGCCACCCCGCAATGGATAAAGCCGTGATATATATATGCATGATTGTATGACGTACCTACTAAACTTAATAACTTTGTATTCTTATCTGTTCTGCAGTTTCAGTGCCTTTTTTCGCAATGTCCAGTAAAGGAAACCCAATCATCGTGTTAGGCAAGGAGAGATTTTGTATGCACTCGGCGTCTAGGCATAGTCAGAGCATAAAGAAGCGCTGGGTGTGTGTGAAGTCCTTCCATTGCGGTTGCCGTGCGAAACTCTTCACTGTCCATAACAGGATCTTCGAACAACGAAATCAGCACAACCACTTAACCACTGAAATTATTACGAGTACCTCACTGTTCTACAAAATAAGCCGAAAAAGAATTGTTAATAAATCATACTCATCCCAAAATCCAAAAGCGTACCTACCTACTGCTTTATATCTATTCAAAATGGGGTCTAATACAACTGCAAATTGAAAAGTCAAGACGTTACTAGGTACCGGCGCAACACCTTTCGTTGAAAACAAATGGATGGATGGATAAGCTTTAATATACCGGGAGTAACGGAAAGGGTATAACAAGCCGAAAGGAGGTCAAGGTACTCATGAAACTAAACAACTTTCACCCTTTCCGTTACTCCCGTTATATAATGGTTTTCTAGACTTACAAATTATTCATATACGTTTCTTTAGTATCCTTCGTAAAGAACATGACAGGAGAGCTCTTAGCAATACTAACAATTAATTATTTTTAATTTATTGTGTTCCTGTGTCCTATAGACAAAAAAGACTCCTATCATATGTAAAATAAAACATGCCGTTTTCTTACAGTATTGATGACGGTGCCTAAATCATCAGGAAAGCTGGTGGGAATCTTCGAGTGCTATTCTTTTTACGCTAGCCATCAAACGCAGAGCACCAAAAGCTGGGTGTGCACGGCTTCAGGAAAAGGGCGTCATTGCAAATCCCGCATCACCACTTTGATGAACAATGTCATCATTCGCATGCACCTTGTTCACAATCATCCGCCACCGTTTTTTACAATAAAAAACGGCACGTTTATAAAACTGCGCTAGTAGTTCAGTGACAAGCGGGAGGTGATCAGCACTGCGAATCGCTGGCGAACAGTCACACAATAATGGCGGGTTGCGTCGAGCGTGGTAATAAGATGAAACACTATGGTAATAAGATATTGAAATGTTGGATAATGAGAACACTAACCTTTCGGGTCTGACGATTCGCTCATTTGAAGACACACTATTAGTAATATCCTAACCAGAATAGAATATTCCCACCCAACTGAATCTGGTGGTTAACTGAACTTTAAAGGGTGGTGACGCTGGAACATTGGGGGCGTGGAATTTGAATTGTGACGGTTTTGACATAACCAGAAAGCAAACAAATAGTGATTACAAAACTTAAGATAGGCTTAAAAACCAAGCGACGCGACAACGACGCGCGTCGTTGTCGCCGTCAAATTTTGACGGCGTCGTTGTCGCTGCGCTCTTGTAGAAAAACCCGACCGCATCCCATACAAACTCTAAGCTTCTCAGCGCGCTGTCAACGTGACGGCGTCGTGGCGCGCCGCAACGACGCCGTCGCTCGGTTTTTCTGGTTCCCCATACAAACCCACACAAACCAGTCATTTGACAGCGGCAACGACGCGCGTCGTTGTCGCTGTCGCTTGGTTTTTAAGCCCACCTTTATACCTAATAAAATATTCTAAAACAGTAAATAAAATTATACTTTCGACGCACCTACGAGATTATTTCATTATTTTAGACCCAAAAATAAATTTTGAACTAGATATTAATATTTCATTTATTACTTACTTATCCTATTAGTTAACCTGGGCTTAACAGGTACAATGGTTCACTCCACTGCTAGACATGGGCCTCCCCTTATCAGAGTAGGTATGTCCGTACTTAGCTGGTGCACAAAATAGAGAGCGCTAGCCAATACTTACTTTGTGGCTGGTGGATTGGCGAGCCCAGTGCAAGAAGCTTACAGGGAACGCTGCTGCCCATTCCTGGAAGATTAATTATCCCATAGTCGCGTTTTACGACACCTACTAGTAGAGCTAGGGTGATGCTATTCTAAGCCGGCATCACACGGTAGGTACTTCGTAGTACTAGGTACCTGGTTCATAAAAGAAGGGGACCCAAAATGGCAACATTATTGTTGACCTCTCTCTCTCGAATGTCATGTAATATGAAAAAGATGCAAACAATAATATTGCCATTTCGGGTCCCCTTCTGTGTACCAGGTAGGTAGTATACAGCGTACAGTACAGCTACACTATTTGCTTAGTATGTAAGTATTTCCATAAATAAAAGAAAGCACATGATGTCGACCGTTGCGGTACTTCCTGCAACGCGCTGGCGACTGCAACAAGTACAGTCACAAACATAAAATCATCTAAAATGAGTGCTTCGGGAACTGAAAATATCATTAGTAAACCTTTTTGCTAAATATCCCTCTGTAACATTCTATAACATAATTACATGAATGTAGTAGACGACACGTAGAGAAGTAGAGTAAAACTGAATAAAACTAGTAGGAGTGGAATAAATATCAAGGTATACATTTCGTTTAGTTAAATATACCAATTTATTAGTTAGGTATTTTAATTACCCTAGTGCCCATGCAGCACATGCTATCGGCCGGGAATGTATGTGGCATCCTTCAGAACAGGCGCTACTGCTGCAGCCGACAGCATGTGGCTAAACAGCTGATTGTTGCAGCGCTTCCATGCTGCTGGTGCTGTATGTAACTTAGTACTAATTCATCATCATATCAGCCATAGGACGTCCACTGCTGAACATAGGCCTCCCCTAAATATTTCCACCTTGTCCGATTAGAAGCGGCCTGCATCCAGCATTTCCCCGCGGACTTGACCAGATCGTCTGTCTATCTCGCGGGGGGCCGTCCTACGCTGCGCCTGCCGGTACGTGGTCTCCACTCGAGAACTCTCCTGCTCCACCGATTATCAGCCCTTCGAGCAATGTGGCCTGCCCATTGCCACTTCAGCTTACTGACTCTTTTAGCAATGTCGGTTACCTTAGTTCGTCTACGGATCCTCTCGTTTCTGATTCGATCACGTAGGGAAACACCGAGCATAGCTATCTCCATAGCTCGCTGAGTGACGCCTAATCTATTTAGGAGGCCGATAGTTAGAGACCACGTCTCGGCACCCGTAGGTCATCACTGGCATGACACACTGTTCAAAGACTTTCGTCTTGAGGCACTAATTAAGGTCACCTTTTTTGTAGTTTTACAGACGGTGCGAACGGTATGTGGAAAATCACTGGCAATCGTCAACAAGTATACCTTTAGCGTGCATAAGAGACAAAGCAAAAATACCTTGCGATGGGCTTGCACGTCCGCTGGAAGTGGACGCATGTGCACCGCCCGCATCATCACTACAAAAGATCTTGTCATAATTCGCTCCTTTCTAGATCACACTCACCCACCACGCCCATTCATTATTAAGAATGGCGGATTTATAAGGATTTGAACAAGGTTTCCGTGCACACCTGCTCTAAGCTGAGGTTTTAAAAAATATGCCTTTTCTGTACTCAACTGATTATCTCGTATTATAATAAAAGTTCAAGTCTCATGGCAGTGAATATTATTTATCGTCTTAACTGATCCTGCACACAATATTTTTTGTACCTATTATTTGTAAAGTAAGTACATATATCTTTATTTCAGGATTAGCTTTCGTGCACAGCAGCGCCGGAAAACCTCTGGCTTTAATCGGTGGATACACATTCCTGCTGCACAGACAGTCTCAATAGTACATTACGTCACAGGCCGAGTATATAGCAATTCCTGGTCGAGTGGCATTGGAAGGCCGAGACGAAGTCGAGGCCTTCTAAAGTAAACGAGACCAGAAATTGTTATTTCGGCCGCGGATTGTATAGTGCTTTTCTCCAATTTGCAAGGAAACATAAATAATAAACATTTAAATCGTGACAAAATTGACATTTCACAACTTCTAAAGTTCGCAAAGCGCATGCGCTGGTTTTGCTTACGTTCCGTTTCATAAAGAATGCGCGGGAAATTCACATTCAGCCTTCAAACTTCAAACAAATTGTGATCTATAAAACACCTAATCACGAAAGTGTGAAGTTAAAGAACCTTTTCTTTACCGGCCTAGTCCGGCAATTTCTATTACAGTCCTCTGCGCCTTGACAACATAAATGAGCCCATTGACGTATTCTTTTTTTAAAGTAATGAAGCCATTTCCGAGCAAATTGGAGAAAAGTACTGATCGCTACGTGTGCACCTCTTCAGGCAGAGGGCACCAATGCAGAGCTCGATTTACTATAGTGAGAGACAACTTGCAGATCATCAACGCGCAAACGCAACATACTCACCTGCCACCGAACTTTGTTATTCGCGACGGAATTTTGATACGATTATAGAACTTTGTAGCAGTTTTTTTTAATGTTTCTTACTTGTCTGAAAACCGATATTCCTGGGGTTCCTGGGGTTGATTTCGATAAGCAGATTTTCGAATGATTTCCCAAAAAAATTGTAAAAAAGTCTATTTGTCATAAAGAATATGTTTTGTTACAGATTGTACTATGATAACATCACAGAAAGGCAAACCTTTGCTCAGGATCGGTGGATATACGTACAGAAAAAAATCTTGCAGCGGCCGCAAGTCTAGATGGGTTTGTTCCACGCATCAACCTGTCGGCTGCAGAGCTGTTGTCAGCATGTTTGACGATGAAGTTGTTAAACTGAATGATAATCATCCGCATTAAAACTATCACTTTTAGATTTTTCAGCATTTTTTTTAATTTAAGTATTTCTCAGTAGGAATTTACAAGATTCTCTTTAAGAAAGTCACATTCTAATTCAAACTTAAAAAAGAGAAAATTTCTAATGCAAAAATTTTCTCTTTTTTATTACAATTTGTGTTCCTACTCTATACGCGGCTCGGGCGGATAAAAAAATAAAAATAAAGGCACTGCCTCGGGCCTCATATGTTTTAAATTTCACGAAAAGTAACTTGCTTCTTGTAAGCTGTGTGATGCCGGCTTAGAATAGCATCACCCCATTTCTTTCCTGTGGGTGTCGTAAGAGGCGACTAAGGGACTCGAGGGTTTGACGTGTATTGCAATTTTAGGCGACAGGCTGACAACCTGTCACTATAGTGATACACGACAATAGCTAAGACGGCCCTCAAATATTTGTCAGACGTGGCGACAACGACCGTATTTTACGGCTATTGACGTCCTGCCTACCCCGCAAGGGATAAAGGCGTGATTTATGTATGTATGTAAAAGTAACTTGCACAGTAACGTCTGCTAGTGAAAAAATAAATAACTGTTCTCCGTGAAATCTAGTTTGATGTCTACGGACGGGAAGAGATACCTACAGCAGAAACAATAATTAAAGAATCCTTCTGGCATTCTTCAGGTCAAAACCCTAAGAACAACGATTTTTATTGTACTTAGAGCCAATGTTTACAACGAGTGTCTATTGGGACCCGACCCGATGTTACTTATAGGCAAATACAAGTTTGGTCTACATACTAACAATAAAAGATGAAAAGACCCAACGAATCGCTACTCGGTTTGTAATCAGATGTTCCGTGGCTGCCGAACCTCAATCATCACCATTGATAACAAGAGCATCAGTTGGCGAAACGAACCCATTCATTAAAATGACATATTCTAAGACCATTATAGAACTTTGTAACAGGTCTTTAAGTTTTTGGTTTGGTCCTGGGGTTTTCAATAAGCAGATTTTCGAATGATTTCCTAATAATTTGTAAGATTGTACTTATGTTGTATTATTTTATGTTACAGATTGTACTATAATAAAATCGCAGAGGGGCAAACCTTTGCTCAAGATCGGTGGATATACGTACAGCAAGAAATCTTGCAGCGGCCGCAAGTCTAGATGGGTTTGTTCCACGCATCAACCTGTCGGCTGCAGAGCTGTTGTCTGCATGTTTGACGATGAAGTTGTTAAACTGAAGGATAATCATTCACATTAAAACTATTACTTTAAGATTTTCAGCATCTATACATATAATAAAACAGTAACGAAACAAAATCTGTACATTGAATATTTTTAGAAAAAGATGTTTGCATTTAATTGTTTTCAAGATACAGATCTCAGAACAGTAGTTAAAAAAAATTTTGTCTGTCTGTCTGTCTGTTTGTCTGTCTGTCTGTTTGTCCACGTTTCACGCAAAAACTACTGGACGGATTTCTACCAAATTTTGTACAGTGATTGCTTATTACTCGGGTTAACATCTAGGATACATTTTACTTCGGGAAAATGTCTCAATCCCACGGGATAACCTTTTATCTGGTTCGGCAAATCTCGAACATCCAGAAACATTTTTTACAAATTTACCGATATAGAAACAAGGGTATACGTTGATACTATTTATTTTCTGCAATATAAAGTTTCTTCATCATGGAAAATTATGAAAAAAAAAATTGAAGTTGTTCGAGAAGAAAATTAGTACAAAAATAATTTTATAGATGTCGCTGATAGTTTTGTAAAACGCGGTATTAGAATGTTTTTCTTCAAGGTATATAAAGAGCTATGTCGAAATGACACGATTTCATACCCCTAATTTGGAATTGAAAATCATCATCACACATTACAAATATTATAGTCGGAAAGAGTCGGTGGACAGCAAGTGGACAGTAACCATTTACTACCTGGTTCGCAAAAGGAGGGGACCCGAAATGGCAACATACGTAATTGTTTGCGTCTTTCTCATATTACATGACATTTAAGCAAGATGTGAACAATTATGTTGCCATTTCGGGTTCCCTTCTTTTGTGAACCAGGTAGTATCTATAGACTTCAAAAAATATCTCGATAGCGCGTTTTAGAAAACCTGCAGCGAAGCGACATTTATTTTTGAATTCTTGCCCCGAAAATATAGCACGGAGATGCGTGAAACTTTTTGTGGTGTGCAACTTAGTAGCTACGAAAAACACGTCAACGTCTAGGAAACTTCCTTATTCCTACGTAAATTACGATTTAAAACAACTATTTGTATGAGAGCCCCTCTTAATTTTTATTTTATTCCTATTTTTAGTATTTTCTGTTCTAGCAGTAACAGAAATTAGCATATGTGTAAGTTTCAACTCTTTTACTATCACAGCTTATGAGATTCAGCCTCCTGGGCCCCAAGTCTGCTAATTTTTAGCCATTGTAATGCCAGCGAGACTCAACTGTCATTCTACTGCCACTGTGATTTTCCATACTAAAAACTGTTAGCAAACTACGAAATGGCCGAAACCATCCAACTGAGATGCCATCGAGACTCGACTGAAACGATTTTCATTTAGCGGACTCGGGGCCCAGGTGACATACCGATGGACCGACAGACAGCGAAGTCTCAGTAATTGGGTACCCTTTGGGTACGGAATCCTTTAAACATAATGGGAGGGTAATTTTTTTCTTTTTGTGTGGGACACCGAGTAGTAGGGCGGCCAATGTGGCGCAGTAGTTAGTACGACTGCCGGCTACGCAGATCGGGTTCAATTCCCGGCGGGGTTACTCACAAAGTTGATATTTTTCACTTTGTGAATTTGTTCCCAGTCTGGTTAGGACATTGCAGGCTATACCACCTGATTGTCCGAAAACACGATGTTTCCGTGCTTCGGATGGGCACGTTAAGCCGTCGGTCCCGGTTGCTGTCTATGATGGATGGCGGTCGTTACACAACCATGTCAGAGGTCTGCCACTTGCAGTAGGCGGTTGAAAAACTCTGAAACCAGGGTTCATCGAGTGGTTGAACGACTCGGTGTTCCACACGAAAAGAGACCGAGCAGTTTAACGATCCAATGAACGTAGAAGCCAAGAGATTTTTAACCGCCTATTACAAGTAGCAATCCTCTGACATGGTTGTGTAACGACCGCCGTATAAGTAATCATAATTATAGGATAGCAACCGGAACCAACGGCTTAACGTTCCCTCCAAATAACTGAACCATCTTACTTTTCGGACAATCAGGTGGTTGAACTTGCAATGTCCTATCCAGACGGGGAACAAAGTTCATGCAGTGACAAATATCAACTTTGCGAGTGACCTACAGGGATAGAACCCGTTACTTTCACACATTAGAAAGTCACAATACCACTGCGCCACATCTGCTGTCAAAGGGTAATAAAATAAGCACTCGATATCGACAAACCTAGACGAAAAGTCATGGCGCAGAAAAATTTGGAGAGCCGACCACACCCCACCTAAAGTGAGGAGGTGTAAAGCAGTCAATCTGTTACCGGTTATGTGTATCGATGGTAGGACCACACGTTACGTCCGTTAGTGCTTTATTTTTAGCGAAGCGCAAACACATGCGTTTGTCAGGTGCATATGCAAATTCCTCATACAAAAAACCGTCGATAAAGTTACGTGACGCAAGTTTCGCGCTGCGTTGGCGTTTTTAGATGTATATATGTTACAGTCAAAACCCTTAACCAGTCAATAACGTTAATGACTGGCAAAACCAGTCAATAACGTTATTGCCTAAGGTACTCAGTCAAAACCCTTATTGACTGATTTTGTCTAATAAAATCAGTCAATAACGTTATTGACTGACGTGCCTAGTCAAAACCCTTAATAGGTATGTCCTGGTTGGTCTTAGATCACCATCAGAACCGTTAGATGGTCGCTGCCAGAGAGGAAGTCTACTGTCTCGATCGCCGGTTGTTATTCCATAAGGACATGCCCAAGTCGTAGACGGCTCTTCACTTAAGTTGACGGCAGCAAATACGTGGCCTCCCCTCCCAGAAGTCATAGACCACCCGGTAGTTACACGAGGACTCGGGCTCTGTGCCACCGGCGAGCGAAACAGTAGACTTTTACTCTGACTGCCTCCATCTTCTATCTTCTATCAGATGCATTTCAGTGAGCGTGCACATTCGCCCCACGACCTGATTACACCAATTCCACCTCCGGGGATCGCGTCGCTGACTAGGATTACTCCTTTTATCAGCTGGTGAGATAGCAGACAAATGCGAGCCAATCTTATTTTAAAAAACCCGCTTTAAAATACCCGCCGCATCGCACCATAGCTCACCGCACCGTACTGCTACCCGCCGCATTGCATCTAAACTAACCGCACATCGCTCATAATCTCACCGCAAATCAGTGCTACTCGCCGCATCGCACATCGAAACTCTCCGCACCGCACTGCTTTTCGCCGCATAGCACATAAACTCACCGCAACGCCGTGCTACCCGCCGCATTGCTCATAATCTCACCGCAAATTAGTGCTACTCGCCGCATCGCACATAAAAACTCTCCGCACCGCACTGTTTTCCACCGCAAAGCACATAAACTCACCGCAATTCAGCGCTACCCGCCGCATCACACAACAAAACTTCCCGCACCGCACTGCTTTCCACCGCAAAGCACATAAACTCACCGCAATACAGCGCTACCCGCCGCAACACACAACAAAACTTCCCGCACCGCACTGCTTTCCGCCGCAAAGCACATAAACTCACCGCAATTCAGCGCTATCCGCCGCAACACACAACAATACTTCCCGCACCGCACTGCTTTCCGCCGCAAAGCACATAAATTCACCGCAATTCAGCGCTACCCGCCGCAACACACAACAATACTTCCCGCACCCCACTGCTTTCCGCCGCAAAGCACATAAACTCACCGCAATTCAGCGCTACCCGCCGCAACACACAACAATACTTGCACCGAACTGCTTTCCCCCGCAAAGCACATAAACTCACCGCAATTCAGCGCTACCCACCGCAACACACAACAATACTTGCCGCACCGCACTGCTTTCCGCCGCAAAGCACATAAACTCACCGCAATTCAGCGCTACCCGCCGCAACACACAACAATACTTCCCGCACCGCACTGCTTTCCGCCGCAAAGCACATAAACTCACCGCAATTCAGCGCTACCCGCCGCAACACACAACAATACTTCCCGCACCGCACTGCTTTCCGCCGCAAAGCACATAAACTCACCGCAATTCAGCGCTACCCGCCGCAACACACAACAATACTTCCCGCACCGCACTGCTTTCCGCCGCAAAGCACATAAACTCACCGCAATTCAGTGCTACCCGCCGCATCGCACATAAACTCACCGCAACGCAATGGTTACTGCATAGTAACCATCAGGACCGTTAGATTTTTTTCAAAACCCTTAATATGTACGTCCGACCCGGTGGTAGCAACCTAGACTGCCTGGCTGGTCTGAGATCATCATCAGGACCGTTAGATGGTCACAGCTAGAAGAAACCCTACAGCCTCCAGAACTAGGCTGGAGCCTAACAGCCACCGTCGTGAAGTCTATGACATCTAGGAGGTGAAGCCACGTATACGCTAATGTCAGCATTAGATAGTGAAGAGCCGTCTGCGACTTGGGCATGTCCTCAGGAATAACAACCGGCGATCGAGACAGTCAGCCAGCCAGTCTAGGTTGCTGCTACCGGGGCAGAAGTACCTATTAAGGGTTTTGACTGGGCACGTCAGTCAATATCGTTATTGACTGCTTTTAATAGATAAAACCAGTCAATAAGGGTTTTGACTGAGGCCCTTAGGCAATATCGTTATTGACTGGTTTTTCCAGTCAATAACGTTATTGACTGGTTAAGGGTTTTGCCTGTAACATATACATATTTCTAAATTTTTAAAACCGACGTTAGACGTTAGCGGTTCGTTAAACTAAAGTAGCTACGGGTGGGCGTTACGTGTAGGCCCAACCTTAGTTTGATTGTGCATCAAACTAAGCGATGTACTTTGATGTTTTTTAAGGAGGTAGAGAAAGGTCCTAATCAACATCTACGATAGAGAAGTGATAGTGACAAGTTTCATCAGCACTGAAGGGCCTGTCTGCCTACCTACCTACCTAACGTCAAACACCAAGAGCGCGGGTAAACTATGAAAATAGTTCTATTAGACAAGTTGTTAGCAAGACATGTCGTTTTTGAAGGCACATACCTACTTAGGAAACTCTATGCATAGGCGAGACGAAGTTCGCGGGCACCAGCTAGTATGTAATAAACTTCACGTAGTAAAATAAATGTAACTATTACTCTGTAACTATTACTCTGTAAAATCTAGTTTGATGTCTATGAACGGGAAGACATACCTACAGCAGAAACAATATTAATAAGAATCCTTCTGGCATCTTTCAAGTCAGAACCCTAACAATGATTTTTATTACAGAGCCAATGTTTACAACGAGTGTCTATGGGAACCCTATGTTACTTATAGGCAAATACAAGTTTGGTCTACATACTAACAATAAAAACAGAAAAGGGCCAACAAAACGCTGGGTTTGTAATCAGATGTTCCGTGGCTGCCGAACCTCAATCATCACCATTGATAACCAGATCATCAGTTGGCGAAACGAACACAATCATTAAAACCACCTAATAAAAACACTGTCGAGTTCATTACGCGGTTGTTATTTTTAAGTAGGATAACAATTTAGGTATCTTTGTTATACTTTTGGTTACCCAAAAATATTATTTTGCTTACCGAAGTTCTTTTTTACAGAGCCAGTATTTACAACAAGTGTCTATGGCAACCCGATCATAAAGATATGCAAGTACAACTTTGGTCTGCATTCCAACAACAAGCGGACTAGTGGGCCGAGGAAGCGTTGGGTGTGTGGCATGACGAGCCGCGGCTGCAGAGCTGCCATCATCACCATCGATGACGAAATTATCATCTACCGGGACCAACACAATCACTAAATCTTGTTACTTAGTGCGACATTTTTATATTAGTTTGTATTAGTTTATACTTAGTTTTGTTAGGTTAAAATTATTTAGATATAACAACAAAATGTTCGTAAGACATCAAAACTTATGAAGCAACGTCTGTCCGATTCAAAGTTTATAAACCGCTAACAATAATACAAATCCTTGTACAAATCAAATATAGCTGTTTGCTACAGTGAGAACCGCTGTTTGCTACAGTGAGAACCGCTGTTTGCTACAGTGAGAACCGCTGTTTGCTACAGTGAGAACCGCTGTTTGCTACAGTGAGAACCGCTGTTTGCTACAGTGAGAACCGCTGTTTGCTACAGTGAGAACCGCTGTTTGCTACAGTGAGAACCGCTGTTTGCTACAGTGAGAACCGCTGTTTGCTACAGTGAGAACCGCTGTTTGCTACAGTGAGAACCGCTGTTTGCTACAGTGAGAACCGCTGTTTGCTACAGTGAGAGCCGGTGTTTGCTACAGTGAGAGCCGCTGTTTGCTACAGTGAGAACCGCTGTTTGCTACAGTGAGAACCGCTGTTTGCTACAGTGAGAACCGCTGTTTGCTACAGTGAGAACCGCTGTTTGCTACAGTGAGATATAGTCGGGTCCCTCTTATTATAGTACAAATAAAAGTGTGTGAAGTTTTAACAGATAAAGCTCCATAAGTAATCAAGCTTTCTTAAATGTAAAAAAATAAAGAAAGATAAAGATTTATTTTATTTTTTGACAGTTTGCTTCTATTTTGATATTAGTACGGTTTGCCTTCAAACTACTATGAACATTTTCATTTGTAATTCCTCTAAATACCTACGATTGGTATCGTTGGATTCCTTGTGATGTCCACAACACGGAACTGTCGGTCGTAGAGTGCAAAAGTGGGGATAGAGGGTGGGGGGGGACATTCGTTTTTTTGTGTGGCACTAAAAAAAAAATTCTTCTAGAGACAATCGTGTGGGGTATCAAATGAAAGCGCTACACGAGACGATTTCAAAAATATATCGTTGTAATACATTTCAGTTGCCCTTTTAGAAAAAAATCAAGTTACATTTTCAAAAGTAGTCAAAACATGCCAAGTTTGAGGTCCAGTAGGTACAAAACGGCTGACATAAAGTTTGTTAAAAGTATGCCAAATGATCCACCATATCCTTAAAACTAACGTCAGGAAAGGAATTTCGAAAATAATAAGATTTAATGTATATTTTGCAATAGAAAGTAGATCATTGGGAACTGCAGTAGGTTAGTAAGAACTGCTTGTGCGCCTCCAAAAATGTTTTAGATCCAATTCTTCTCATGATTGTTTTTATACTCAAAGCTAGATAATGATGAGCTGGATCATTTTGAATCTGCGGCCACGGTTGTGCCCCCGGCAAGTCGAGTAAAAAGCGGATTTGACATAGGTATCTACCATGATTTCTCTACTCGTGAAATCGTGAAATCTCACTTCTTTAGGTCTGCTGTAACAAATTTTGCTGTAAAAATCTTTTAGTTTGGGTTTGAAAGCTGTCAAATTTGGCCTATTGGAACAACAGTACTCTAGGTCAATATTTTATTTACGAAAATCTCTCATTTTGACGGTAGAGAGAGGCAGGGTTGGCATGATTTAAACAATTTGCTTAAACATGTGTATTAAACAGTGTTTTAAACAGTTCTAAATAAAACGATGTTTTTTATTCGGTGTTTCAGCCGGGTTTTAAACATTGTTTAAAACCTGTTTTAGACTATGTTTAAAACGTTATAAAAAAAGCATAATTTAAAACAAATTTTAATTGCAAAAATAAATGAAAAATTGTATTTTTTTTCTTATTTGTTGTATTAAATCAACCTAAACATTTTTTGTACAATTATTAAGTAGTTTTTCAAACATGTCCGGTTATAAATTACTATCACAACTGGTGATAGCAACTACCGAACGTGAAAAGAAGAATAATAAAAACACTTTATTTATACACTCCAACGGTAAACGGGAATTCCCAGGACTTTCCTAACGAAATGAATGATCACTTGATACATGTTTTTTGTATTCTCTTATTTCTAGAGAACTTTAGGTGTTTTCCTTACTCAAAATGAACGTCTGAACATACAAGATGTATTAAATTAAGATCAATTTTTGTCATGCAGTTTTTAAAAAAGTCTAAAATAGAAATATAACAGGCTTAATCGACCAAAAATGGATAATAACTAAATGAAGAAATCATTTGGCATACCTTAAACAAACTTTATGTCAGCCGTTTTGTACCTACTGAACCTTAAACTTGGCATGTTTTGACTACTTTTTAAAATGAAACGTGATTTTTTTCTAAAAGGGCAACTGAAATGTATTACAACGATATATTTTTGAAATCGTCTTATGTAGCGCTTTCATTTGATAGGGGAGAGGGGGGCGGCTTTGCACAGGGGCAGCTATGAACAAAGTAAATACTGTCTGCGTGTTTTGTGCAATAACAATGGAAACGGCTTTAGTTTAATGTTCTCAACTGTCCGCATCCCTGTCATCAACAATTTTACAAAGTCAACATAAAACGCGGATGTTATTGGCTGTTTTTGATTTTGGATGTGTTCGATGTACATTTTTTTCAAAAGTCGTAAGGGTTTTTCTGGTTATTCTTAGTCTTGGCGGATTCACACGTATTTTTATCCTAAATTGTGTTTATTTCTACGTCCATTTCAGTTATTATTTAAATCATAGAGTAAATACTTTCTTAAAAATTCTTATAAAGAAAGCCAAAAGGTATGCTTGGGGCAGCTTTGAATAAATTTTGAGGGGCACATTTGAACATACAAAGTTGCACCCAAAAAAATATTTTTAAAAATTATGTTCAAATAAAGGATTGATAATATTTATAATCGTTTAGCTACGTCTAATTGTTTTGTTTTTTAGTAATTTCGTCCAAAAATCTTTATAAGATCAAAAAATACTGAGTCTTATGTGGTCAAAAATTATATCGAAAAAATCTTAAACATTTTTCACGTAAGTAAGTTATATCTGAAACTAAAGTCAAACACAATAAAAATGCAAGAAATATGCATATTTCGCTGTTAAAAATATCAAATAGAAACAGTTATAAATGACTTGTTCAAAAGTGCCCCAGGCTTGTTCAAATCTGCCCCGGGATGGGGCAGCTTTTAACGCTTTCCGCGCTTGTAGAAAAACTGGCGTAGCACATTTTCGTGAAAAGCTAGTCAAACATTAATATAGTTTTTATCTTCCCAGATAAGCTACCCAATACACCATACACAAAAATATTAAGAAAGTTACCCATTTTGAAAGTTACAACCTGTTTTGTAAATTCTGTACAAAGCTGCCCCCCTCTCCCCTACCCCACACGATGGTCTCCAGAAGAATTATTTTTTTAGTGTCATACAAAAAAGCGAAGGTCCGCCATCTTGAAATCCAGTGGTGGATTTTTCATTTCCTCGGATGGAATCATTCACAATGGTCCCTAGTATCACTGAGCAAAGCGGCATCAACTGTGCCGGCAAAACAGTTTCCGGGTGATATTTGACCGTTTCCGCTTAGACTAATTGTCCATGATTATTTTTACAATTGACATATTCACTAATTTATCTTGCCTTATTTCTTTTTTCTGACATTTATTCATGTACCTAAATTTTATTGTTTTTACTACCTTTTACTACTATTGTAGAACATTGACATTGTTATTTACTTATTTAATATTGTTTGACGATCACATTATCCTCTGACATTTTTATCTAGTTTTATTTATTACTGTATGTAACTATGAATTTGATAATGTGTAATAAATGAATCTGAATCTGAATCATGTAAGACATACAATTAATGTCATGCCAATGCGCGACGGCGAAGTGCAGTAGTGTTAATAAGAAGCAAAATTGTATGAAGGGCGTCTGCCATATTGATTCTGTTTCATTTTTCAATAAATATAATTCTGAAGAGTCTTTCAATCAAGATTGTGATAAAACTTATTTTTAAAATTATAGTTCAATGCTTTTAAATATAAATAAATAACCAATATAACTTAACCTATAAATTTCAGTCTAAAATTATTGTTTAAAACAGGATTTATTACCGTGATAATATTTTTTTGTTGATCCCGATATTTGAGATATTTTTAGTGCTGTGAACAACCGTGAAAACCTAAAAACTTATAATTTCAGTCTAGTTTCAATTCACTACATCCTTTTTAAAGCCACTTGGAACGTTAGACTTAGCACGACTTTGTCTAGATTTCATTACTTTTTAAAGATAAATAAGCACCTCCAGCGAGACTTGGCATGTTTTTTACAGAATGTTTTTTGGTGGGAGCAATGCTTCATACAAGAAAATGACGTTCCTTGCAAGTTGCTGATAAACAAACAAAAATTTAATAAATAACAGCATCGTCAATAGCAAGCGCACCTGTACGCGACTACACCACTCGGTTGACGCGAATAGGTATATCTTAGTGGTTTGAGGGCCCAGTTTAATTATACTAACATTTTTGAATAGCTGAATGTCCATTCTATAAATTATTGTGATGCGTGCTTTCTTTGCTTCATACCCGTGGCGGCAAATGTGTTTCTCTTCGGAAGACCCCTCATACGTCGCTGATGCGATCACAGCTGTAATCCGGCAGGGAATGGAATATTTCATTCCTTTCTCCGATATCCTGCTCGGTTATAAAGCCCAACCTTGGTTCAATGCGGACTGTGCTCGAGCTGAGGCTCGTAAACAGTCCGCTTACCAAGCTTGGGTAAAAGCTCGTGATCGAAAAGTGCGAGCGAGAAGAGTGCGAGCAAAGAAGAGAGCATATAATGCCGCCGCCAGGTATTGCAAACGGGTGCTACGAAAAGCTAGGTTCGACCATATTAGCCGTATTGGGGCAAAGCTTGCATCACACCCACCGGGTAGTAAGCAGTTTTGGTCCCGAAATCAGTCGAATCCAACTTCTGCCGTCCTCACTACCTCCAATGCAGAAACCTGATGGGTCGCTTGCCCACACCGCGGCAGAGAAAGCAAATTTATTTGCCGATCTGTTTGCGAGCAACTCTCGTATAGACGCTGGCTCGAAATATCCACCCACCTTACCTCACTGTGATTCTTTGATGTCTGAGATCACAGTGCACAATAAAGAGGTCCGTAGAGCCCTTCGCAGTCTGGACGTGAATAAGGCCAGTGGTCCTGATGGCATACCAGCAAGATTGTTGAGGTATTGTGCGCCTGAGTTGTCTCCTGTACTGACACGCTTGTACCGCCTCTCTCGTGTCAAAATTGTACCAAAATCTTGGAAGCTTGCCAATGTGCAACCTGTGCCCAAGAAGGGTAGCCGTGCCGACCCTAGCAACTATCGACCGATCGCCATCACTTCCGTACTCTGTAAGGTTATGGAAAGAGTTCTGAACTGCAAACTGCTTTCGTACCTCGAAGACAATGATCTTCTCAGTGATTGTCAATATGGCTTCCGCCGAGGGCGTTCCACGGGAGATCTTCTAGTGTACGTAACGCATTGCTGGGGCGAGGCCATTGAAAACCACGGCGAAGCAATAGCAGTGTCGCTGGACATTTCAAAGGCCTTCGATAGGGTGTGGCATGCGAGTCTGTTGAGCAAGCTTCCAGCGTACGGCATACCCACTGGCTTCTGTAGCTGGGTGGCTGACTTCCTGAGTGAACGGTCGATCCGAGTGGTCATAGACGGCTGCTCCTCTGACCTCAAGGCTATTGACGCCGGAGTTCCTCAGGGTCTGTACTCTCCGCGACGCTTTTCCTGCTGCACATCAATGACCTTCTATCTTCAGGAATTGTTGGGTACGCAGATGACAGTACTGTCACCGAGAAATATCTGTCCGGCGCAGGAGCCAGTGGTGATGAAATCCAAAGATTGAGAAAGGCTATGATTGAGCGTACGAGCCTGACGTTAAGTAACGTCTCCCAGTGGGGCGAAGACAATCTCGTCAGCTTCAATGCTTCAAAAACGCAGGCGTGTCTTTTCTCCGCAAAAAGGAGTCCTTTCACCTTTTCTCCTACTTTTCGGGGTACATCTGTTCCAGTGACCAACACTCTTCAACTCCTTGGCATGGAGTTGTCCTCTGACCTCAACTTCGGCACCACCATCGAGTCCAAGGCTCAAATTGCAGCTAGAAAGTTGGGCGTCCTGAATAAAGTCAAGCGGTACTTCACGCCTGAACAGCTTCTAACTCTTTATAAAGCTCAAGTCCGATCTTGCATGGAGTACTGCTGTCACCTTTGGGATGGCTCGGCTAAATACCAACTTGCTGCACTGGATTCGGTGGAACGCAGAGCCAAGAGATTAATAGGCGATAAAAAACTGGTGGCGACCAAGCTTCACAGCCTGGCTCACCGCCGCAAGGTTGCTTGCCTATCGGTCTTCTACAGATTGTACTTCGGAGAGTGTGCGCGTGAGCTGCATGAGCTCATACCACCGTCTCCTTTCTTCTATCGGACATCCAGACGCACGGCCGGCTACCATCCGTTCTTAGTTGATATACCCACATTACGCACTAAGCGCTTCAAATCATCTTTCATTATGCGCACGGCTAAAGAATGGAATTCCCTGCCTGCGTCTGTATTTCCGAGTGCATATAACCTGAATCTCTTTAAGTCTAGAGTGAATAGGCATCTTCTGGGCAAGCTCGCTCCACCGTAGATCCCATCTCTGCTCTAGGGTAAGATTGGGGTCAAGAGGAAGCCCATCAAAAAAAAAAAAAAAAAAAAAAAAATTATTACTCGACAATTATTTTCGAAAAACTACTAGTTTTCGAACAATCCGTACTTAAAAACTAGAGTATTTACTGCAAGGCTTTAATTAAGAAGATAACTCATAAACTATAATGAACAAGTATTATATGTCTATGGACGAAACATACAAAAGTTTATTGCCTTTAAAACGCAACTATTATTTTTACAATTGGTTCAGTATTTGTCGAGTTATAGCGTAAAAACCAAATTGCTTTTCCGCCATCTTTGATTCCCCCCCCCCATCCTCTATCCCCACTTTTGCACTCTACGACCGACAGTTCCGTGTTGAGGACATCACAAGGAATCCAACGATACTAATCGTAGGTATTTAGAGGAATTACAAATAAAAATCCGTTTTTAGAGCACTTTTGCTCAAAACTGACCGTACTATATTGATTGAGTTGAAAATTATGATGAAACTGCAAATTGGGGCCCGAAAAAATGGGAAAAGAGAGGAAAACGTTGGCACTGGGCAGAGTCTTGTCCAGCGTCTTATTAACGGAAAACAATTAACTATACGCTCTTAAAATAACAAGAATAAACAATTACCTACTTGATTAAATAATACATCCCTTCATTTCTGCCACTGAACTCATAAAAACCAGCGACAGAAAGGCACTCGAAATACGGGGTGAAACCGAAGCCTTTTGAAAAAATCTAGTCTAGATTAGTAACACAAACAAGATCTGGACCTAATAAGATTGTTATTTTGAATTACAGAGGCCGTGTTTACAACGAGTGTTTACGGAAATCCGATGATACAGATACCTAGGTAAATACAAGTTCTGTCAACATTCTGGCAACAAGACGTCCAAAGGTCCGAAGAAGCGGTGGATTTGTAACTATGTTACATGCAGAGGCTGCAGAGCATTCCTCATCACCGTTGATGGTATCATCGTCAACGGCCGAAATGAACACAACCACTAACGCATCGGGGTTAGGTTATTATTAGGTTACCCTAGTACTATATTATATCTATTCTGTGGTTACAGTAAAAATAATGTAAAATTACCTGTATTGATTTAATAAAATAATATTAAAGCTGTATAAGATCGTTTTACTTTTTTACTGTGGGTAAAGTCTTACATAACTACTATATTAGAAAAAAACAGGGTAGGTAAGTACCTACTTGCTTTTTTTCGTGTAGCCATATTTATTCTGTGGTAGGGCACTGCGTCGACGATATCTGTGTCAAAGATTTTCGCTAACGAAAATAAAAAAGGATTGAAGCAGATGTATTAATAAACAAAAACCCGACTGCAATAATTACCAAGTTTTATATTGCGATAAAAATCCGCCATTTTGAATTTATGATTTTTCATTAGAGCCAGTGTGACTCGCGCTCTTGAGACATATCTAACGACACCTCACACGTCAAGAACCGCCCAGATGTAGCCCGTAAAAACTTCTTCTTCGTTAGATCTACCAAATCCAATTAATATTCGACCTTTGTTTAGGAATACTTCATTTGATCCTAAAGCACTACTCACACTTACACTGTCTATGTACTGGTGGACTTCAAGTTTTGTATTACAGAGCCAGTGTTTACAACGAGTAACTTTGGAAACCCGCTCATACAGATAGGCAAGTACAAGTTTGGTCTGGATCCTAACTACAAGAATAAGCCTGGTCCCAAGAAGCGCTGGCGCTGCAACCTGATCTGCCGCGGCTGCAAAGCCATCGTCATCACCCATGATAACGAGATCATCAGCTGCCGGAATGAACATAATCACTAAGTCGTATTATTTACGTTTGCATTATTTTTCTGTCGCGTCCAATGAACTCAGAGTCGTGTCTGGTTAGGACATTGCAGGCTGAACCACCTGATTGTCCGCAAGTAAGATGGTTCCGTGCTTCGGATGGGCACGTTAAGCCGTCGGTCCCGGTTGCTGTCTATGATGGCGGTCGTTACACAACCATGTCAGAGTCCTGCTACTTGCAGTAGGTGGTTGAAAAACTCTGACACCAGGGTTCATCGGGTCGTTGAACGACTCGGTGTCCCACACGAAAGAAGAAGAAGAGTCGTGTCAAGTCGTTTTAAATCGCCTACTTCAATTAGTAATGCTCTGGTTGGTACGTTGGTAGATAAACATAATTTTTTAAATTGTCTATATACATAAGTACCTAACTTGTTTTAAAGTTGTAATTCCAATGTAATTTGATATTTTTAAAACAGGATAGCAAACAATTGCAAGGATTGTAGCCTGCCAACCCCTCCGGGAAAGAGGCGTGTATTTATACAATTACATGTTATAAAGCGATGTCAAAAAAGTTTATTACATACCTACAGCAACTGCAACACGTTTTATTTCAAACTGATTAAATGACAATAAAAATCACTGTATCCAGATAATAAGAAATATCATCTGCTCGTATGATAAGTAGGTATACTTACCTAAACAAATATTATAATGGTTTCACCACCGAAATAGCAAAAGAAATCTGCTGATCCCTAGATTTTCGTAATAATTCTCATTATCTATACGTATTAATTAGATTTACGCATTAATTTACTAGGTACTTAAATTTGCGTGTTTTACAGTTGAATTACTTCGAAGCGGTCGCGGTGGCGTAATACTAAAGTTTATGGGCAACACACACATCTTGCACGCCACGAGCGGGACATCACAGGAGAGGCGTCGGTGGAGGTGCAGCCGGAGGCATCATGGCTGCCGAGTGATGGTCACTACTGTATTTGATGAAATCATATCCGTGAGGAACCAACACAATCATCCGCCACCCCAGGGGCGCCACGACGTCACGAGTGACCGTACATAAAAATGTTATATTGCTAGCACCACAGCCAGCACACATCTCAGGGTCTGTTATCTACTAAATGAGTTAACTGTAATTAACTCTTCCTATCATCTGTTTCCGGAACGTTACAACCTGGGTCTTTTCAAGAATGTGTGAAGTGATTAGGCATTATCTGGGGGAGCAAGTTCCCTCATCGTCTGCATCGTCACTTAACATCAGGTGAGATTGCGGGCAAATGATTACCTATTTTTGATAAAATAAAATACACATACACAATATTCGAAAGCAAAATTCCCACGGAATCGTCTTTATTTTAGAAAAAAGAAACGAAGCCGCCAAGCGATTGCACCCGCTGCATATAGTCTTTTCTCACTTTTTTTCACTAAGCTCGATTTCATTAACCTAGTAGAACAATTTGTTACAGCGCCAGTGTTCACAACGAGTATATACGGAAACCCGATCATACAGATAGGCAAGTACAAGTTTGGTCTGCACAACGATAAGAGACGAACTGACCCTCTGAAGAAGCGGTGGTCCTGCAACTTGAGGTGCAACGGCTGCAAAGCCTACATCGTCACTCTCGAAAACGAGATCATAGCCTACCGAAACGAACACAATCACTGACTGAACTTTTATGTAGTTTTATTATTGTCGTAGGGATTTAGATACAAGAAAACCAGTATCCAGCTGTACGAGTATTACTTGATAATAAGAACAGCTCAAATACCCGGAGGTGTTTGATTTAATAAAAGTCCATAATATTAGTTTAGCCAATAGTGGCTTGTAAAAATCGCAGGGACATCACACGAAGCCGGCCTCGGAGATAATGGCGAGACGACATTTTGTGCTTGTGCTCAACAATCTCAGACTATAGGTATACCTACGTACATCCTTCCTCTGTTCGACATCTTATCTATTACATTTGCATTTTGCACCCGTGCGGGCGACTGACTGATGCCTTGTCCAATTTTCATGTGAATAAAACTCCTTGCAATGCAATCGCCCCATTCAACCTCGTAATCTACCTGGTGTAGACCTCGAGAAAGATTTATAGCGTAGGATATAACAGAGATGCCTATCAACAGGTGTAAGCTTGTATCCAGCAAAAGACTACCGGCTTATTTGATAGGTTGTTGATCATTGATCAATGATAAAATAACCCAATCCCAATTTTATTTTCAGATGACCATGAGTACAAAATAGTGATGTCACAAAAGGAAACTTTTGTTGCAAGTTGGTGGCTACAAGTTTTGTAAGAGAAAGACCCGTGGGTTTAATACAAGGTGGTGTTGCTCCACGCATAACAATAATGGTTGCAAAGCAATGGTTAAGCACACTTGAAGATGGAATCGCGAGCATCAGAAATAGACAGAGTCACTAAAGTGTGTTAAATAATGTTTATAAAACCTAACAAAAGAAATAAAAGAGACTTGAGTCATATTTTCTGATTACGTATTTGTGTTTTAGTCAGCTACCTTTTACGACACTCACAGATAAGAAATGGGGTAATGACTTGACCTTGACGAAATGATAAGGGTCTCTAGGTGGACTACGAAAGCCTAAAAACCATAGACCACACTATTTATCCAATAGAACTAGACGCTACTTTTGCTGTACACCTTGCGAGCGTTTGTGTGCATCTGTTGCTAGCGCTAGCTACCGGTGATTGTTCTAACTAGGTACTAAGTTTTACTACTATTTACACGACTACGGCGAAGCAAAAAGGAGTGTTATGATTTTGACCGCTATGTGTGTATGTATGTATGTATGTATGTATGTATGTATGTGGCTATGTATGTGGAATAATTTCATCTGTTCCCTCATAACTCAAAAACAACCTATCAGAATTTGACAAATGAGGTATCAAAAGAAGCGTTTAATCAGGCCGATGGTTATAGGCTATATATTGTCACAATAAATTGATTATGGCGCCCTCTATACAGTGTGAAGTAACGAAGAAAATATTTATTTTCTAGTACTGGTATCGAGTTGGGTATCAAACGAAAGGACTGAATTAGCACAATCCAGAAATATATATATTTTATCTCGAAAACGTAGATTTTCTTAGATAATGAAGTCGGAATAAAGATAAGGTATCGCACTAAAGCTGCTATTCCGAACACTGCAGCCAACAGCCGACAGCCAACAGCATATGCTGCAACGGCAGTTGCAGCCGTTGCAGCACTACTGGTTTGTATGGAGTTCTATGGAACGCTATCCGAAGGCTGCAGCCAACAGCACATGCTGTCGGCCGCTGCAGCATATGCCGCAACTGCCGTGACTGCAGATCAGTATTGCTGCAACGGCAGTGCGATACGCACGTATCTATTTTTGCTATTTTGCTATATAACGTAAAATGTGTGGTTCAGAAATAATTATGAAGTAATTAACTATCATAATTATTAAAAAACGAAACCACACAGCGGTAATTTCAAAGGTACCTACCTATTATACCTACCTAGGTTCGAGTTGCGATACACTGAATTGTACCAACTAAGCACTTACAGTTCGTGCGTGAGTTACCTGTAGGTACCTATTATACCTACCTATGTACCTACCTGCTACTCTGCTGTATGATGCTAGCTTAGAATAGCATCACCCCCTTTTTTTTCTGTGGGTGTCGTAAGACTATAGGACTACTATGGGACTCGAAGGTAACATGTGTATTGTAATTTTAGGCGACAGGCTGACAACCTGTCACTATAGTGATGCACGACAATAGCTAGAACGGCTTTCAAATATTTGTTACACCTGGCGATAACGACCGAATTTTTACGGCCGTCGCTACCCCGCAAGGGTTTAAGGCGTGATTTATTTATGTAGGTACCTATTAACCTGTAGGTACCTATAAAATCTACCTAAGTCTACATGCAACTATCGGCAGTCACGGCATGTGCTGTCGGCTGTCGGCTGTCGGCCGGTGCCTTCGGAATCGCATGTGCTGCAGCTGCCAACAGCATGTGCTGCAACTGCCGATAGCTGCAGCCGTTGCAGCATATGCTGTCGGCTGTCGGCTGTTGGCTGCAGTGTTCGGAATAGCAGCTTAACACTTTTGGTAAACATTTTATAATCGAGCTCATTTGACTCGGACTTGTCATATTGTTGATAATAAAATTTATTTGACATGTAAGCACAAGATACATAAAATATCTATAGCAAATCCGTGCGTATAAAACAAAGGTGGTAAATATACGCAACGAACATGTTAATGTAAAAGATCTTTTATGTATCTATAGTACTAACTGTTGCTACTCACTCAGTTACCACCCGATACGAAGTTGGTTGCGAATGGGGACATTCATAATCACTCAGTGCGATCCAAACACGCAAAAAGAAACGTATACTTACGTAACATCTAAGAAATGTAGGCATCTACTTTAGAAGTGAAACTCGCACCAACCATTTAGTCGGGGGGTTGAGGGGCTTGCCTCACAGAAAAAAGAAACGTGGACAATGGACATCTACTTCAGAAGTAAAACTCGCACCAACCACCGACTCGGGGGGTTGAGGGGGGCTTGCCCCCCTCACAGAAAAAAGAATCGTGGACATATACTTAAGAAGTGAAACTCGCACCAACCACCGACTCGGGGGGTTGAGAGGGGCTTGCCCCCCTTACAGAAAAAAGAATCCTGGACATCTACTTTAGAAGTGAAACTCGCACCAACCACCGACTCGGGGGGTTGAGGGCTTGCCCCCGTCACAGAAAAAAGAATCGTTAACATCTACTTTAGAAGTGAAACTCGCACCAACCATCGACTCGGGGGGTTGGGGGCTTGCCCCCCTCACAGAAAAAAGAACAAGAGCATCTACTTTAGAAGTGAAACTCGCACCAACCATCGACTCGGGGGGTTGAGGGGGGCTTGCCCCCCTCACAGAAAAAAGGAACCTGGACATCTTCTTTAGAAGTGAAACTCGCACCAACCACCGACTCGGGGGGTTGAGGGGGGCTTGCCCCCCTCACAGAAAAAAGAATCGTAAACATCCACTTTAGAAGTGAAACTCGCACCAACCATCGACTCGGGGGGTTGAGGGGGGCTTGCCCCCGTCACAGAAAAAAGAATCGTAAACATCTACTTTAGAAGTGAAACTCGCACCAACCATCGACTCGTGGGGTTGAGGGGGGCTTGCCCCCCTCACAGAAAAAAGAACAAGGACATCTACTTTAGAAGTGAAACTCGCACCAACCATTTACTCGGGGGGGTTGAGGGGCTTGCCCCCCTCTCAGAAAAAAGAATCCTTAACATCTACTTAAGAAGTGAAACTCGCACCAACTATCGACTCGGGGGGTTGAGGGGGGCTTGCCCCCCTCACAGAAAAAAGAACAAGGACATCTACTTTAGAAGAGAAACTCGAACCAACCACCGACTCGGGGGGTTGAGGGGGGCTTGCCCCCCTCACAGAAAAAAGAACAAGGACATCTACTTAAGAAGTGAAACTCGCACCAACCACCGACTCGGGGGTTGAGGGGGGCTTGCCCCCCTCATAGAAAAAAGAAACCTGGACATCAACTTTAGAAGTGAAACTCGCACCAACCACCGACTCGGGGTGTTGAGGGGGGCTTGCCCCCCTCACAGAAAAAAGAACAAGGACATCTACTTTAGAAGAGAAACTCGCACCAACCATTTACTCGGGGGGGGTTGAATCACAGAAAAAAGAATCGTAAACATCTACTTTAAAAGTGAAACTCGCACCAACCACCGACTCGGAGGGTTAAGGGGGGCTTGCCCCCCTCACAGAAAAAAGAAACTTGGACATCTACTTTAGAAGTGAAACTCGCACCAACCAACGACTCGGGGGGTTGAGGGGGGCTTGCCCCCCCTCACAGAAAAAAGAACAAGGACATCTACTAAAGAAGTGAAACTCGCACCAACCACTGACTCGGGGGTTGAGGGGGGCTTGCCCCCCTCACAGAAAAAAGAAACCTGGACATCTACTTTAGAAGTGAAACTCGCAACAACCACCGACTCGGGGGTTGAGGGGCTTGCCCCTCACAGAAAAAGAACAAGGACATCTACTTTAGAAGTGAAACTCGCACCAACCATTTACTCGGTTGGGGTTGAGGGGGGCTTGCCCCCCTCACAGAAAAAAGAATCGTTAACATCTACTTTAGAAGTGAAACTCGCACCAACCACCGACTCGGAGGTTGAGGGGGCTTGCCCCCCTCACAGAAAAAAGAACAAGGACATCTACTTTAGAAGTGAAACTCGCACCAACCATTTACTCGGGGGGTTGAGGGGGGCTTGCCCCCCTCACAGAAAAAATAATCGTAAACATCTACTTTAGATGTGAAACTGGCACCAACAATTGACTCGGGGGGGTTGAGGGGGGCTTGCCCCCTCACAGAAAAAAGAATTGTAAACATCTACTTTAGAAGTGAAGATCGCACCAACCATCGACCCGGGGGGTTGAGGGGGGCTTGCCCCCCTCACAGAAAAAGGAAACGTGGACATATACTTTAGAAGTGATACTCGCACCAACCACCGACTCGGGGGGTTGAGGGGGGCTTGCCCCCCTCACAGAAAAAAGAACAAGGACATCTACTTTAGAAGTGAAACTCGCACCAACCACCGACTCGGGGGGTTGAGGGGGGCTTGCCCCCCTCACAGAAAAAAGAACAAGGACATCTACTAAAGAAGTGAAACTCGCACCAACCACTGACTCGGGGGTTGAGGGGGGCTTGCCCCCCTCACAGAAAAAAGATACCTGGACATCTACTTTAGAAGTGAAACTCGCAACAACCACCGACTCGGGGGGTTGAGGGGGGCTTGCCCCCCTCACAGAAAAAAGAACAAGGACATCTACTTTAGAAGTGAAACTCGCACCAACCATTTACTCGGTTGGGGTTGAGGGGGGCTTGCCCCCCTCACAGAAAAAAGAATCGTTAACATCTACTTTAGAAGTGAAACTCGCACCAACCACCGACTCGGAGGTTGAGGGGGGCTTGCCCCCCTCACAGAAAAAAGAACAAGGACATCTACTTTAGAAGTGAAACTCGCACCAACCATTTACTCGGGGGGTTGAGGGGGGCTTGCCTCACAGAAAAATAATCGTAAACATCTACTTAAGATTTTAAACTGGCACCAACAATTGACTCGGGGGGGTTGAGGGGGGCTTGCCCCCTCACAGAAAAAAGAATTGTAAACATCTACTTTAGAAGTGAAGATCGCACCAACCATCGACCCGGGGGGTTGAGGGGGGCTTGCCCCCCTCACAGAAAAAGGAAACGTGGACATATACTTTAGAAGTGATACTCGCACCAACCACCGACTCGGGGGTTGAGGGGGGCTTGCCCCCCTCACAGAAAAAAGAACAAGGACATCTACTTTAGAAGTGAAACTCGCACCAACCATCGACTCGGGGGGATCAGGGGGGCTTGCCCCCCTCACAGAAAAAAGAACAAGGACATCTACTTTAGAAGTGAAACTCGCACCAACCATTTACTCGGGGGAGTTGAGGGGGGCTTGCCCCCCTCACAGAAAAAATAATCGTAAACATCTACTTTAGATGTGAAACTGGCACCAACAATTGACTCGGGGGGGTTGAGGGGGGCTTGCCCCCTCACAGAAAAAAGAATTGTAAACATCTACTTTAGAAGTGAAGATCGCACCAACCATCGACCCGGGGGGTTGAGGGGGGCTTGCCCCCCTCACAGAAAAAGGAAACGTGGACATCTACTTTAGAAGTGAAACTCGCACCAACCATCGACTCGGGTGGTGAGGGGGGCTTGCTCACAGAAAAGTAAAACGTTAACATCCCCTTTAAAAGTAAACCTTGCACCAACCATCTCCTCGGGTGATCGCTGCATTTACGTTTGCCACCTAGTGGGAAAAGAAAAGCTATAAGGCGATGAATGCAGCTATTGGTCTTCTCGACAATAGTTTTACTTCAGGCTGTTTTAGGTTGGTTTTGCGTTATTAGCCAAGGTACACTTACTTAATTTCGCAGGGTTTTCTTCTGTCTCTGTCTCTTCTACCTCTATGAGGTATAAAAATTTTAGCGATTTTTTAACACTAGAAGTATTTGAAATTCGAGGTTTTGGAGATTAGTGACAAGCATAAATCTTTTTAGGGTGAATTGAAAAAAGACGAGGATCATCATCAGAACTTCTTCGTTTTAACACTAAATGTCCTATCTCATAATCATGCCTTCTCTTTCTTTTAAGTCAGCTTGTATTTTTCTATAGCGAAAAAGCTATCATTTACGTTTTGGAGTATGTACATATCCACATCTGCAACAGTATTTTACGAGAGTAGCTATACTGAGTATTCTTTGTTATTACAGGCGTGTTTGGAACTTATTTAATATACTTAACTCCAAAATATTTAAAATAAAAAGAAGTCCAAGAACTAAAACCCGACTACTGAGAGATCGCGCTCTAAAAAGAAAGAAACAAGAATTTTGAAATATTAACTACACACATTTAATGCCTCTATCCTCTACAAAAGTCATACAAAGCTAACACCTATAATAATTAATTTTTGTGGAAATTTAATATAAATTCATAGGGGTTTTGAGGTGATAGCTGTGGTCGTGTGCCACCCACGTATTCCAGTACTTCTTACTTAATAAAAAAAAATATTGGCAAAGTGGCACACGACCACAGCTAGCACCTCAAAACCACTATGAATTTATATTAAATTTCCACAAAAATTAATTATTATAGGTGTTAGCTTTGTATGACTTTTGTAGAGGATAGAGGCATTAAATTGTGTGTAGTTAATATTTCAAAATTCTTGTTTCTTTCTTTTTAGAGCGCGATCTCTCAGTAGTCGGGTTTTAGTTCTTGGACTTCTTTTTATTTACTAAATACTTGTTTTTTAATAGATGTCAAAGAAAATGCGTCATTAATCTAGGCAGGTACTTATTTGTACGCTCGTTAACGCCCTGCCTAATTCGCAATGAATTAAGGCGTGATTTATGTGTTATTACTTATAAGCCTCGTATGTATTTGGGTAGGTACCTACCTACTTACGTACCTTTTGCAGCACATGAAAGACAGCCTCGAAGCTTGAGTCAATCGTCTATGAACAATGTCTATGAAGCGCTTGGTTCTGTCAGGTAGTTCCTTCTAGGTGAGCGGAACCAGCCTTGAATCAGCTTCATCCATCATGCAATGAAGATGGAAACTGAAAGAACGAAGAAAAATTAATTGAAAATGAGAAAATTGGGACTTGAACCCGGGACTGTGGATCACCGTGGCAGCGCTCTACCGACTGAACTCTCAAGTCCCGGCGGTCGCTAGTGAATTAGTACCTAGGTGTAACTGTATGAAAACACGAATAAGTTGATCCCTTGTTGTAACGTAGGTACCTACGGAAAAATGTAGGCTGCAGTGGCCTGGCCTGGCTGGACACACAAAGAACCTACCTAAATCGTTAAATATATCCTGTCTTGTAAGGTAACGAAACGACAAACGATCCGATGAACCCTGATTTCAGAGATTTATTTAGGTAAAAAAATCTACTGTTTATAGCCCATCTACAAACTGAGAATACAAACTCTACAAAGGTGGATAGGTCTCAGATTGGGTAGATACTTACCTACCTACGTCTGAGAAAGCAGGCAAAAAAGCTTCTTACCTTGGTACTGCAAAAACTGGCTGTAACACTAAACAAATTATGTACCTATTTACAAAACTAAATTAAATATTTCACTAAACTTTGTCATTTTTTAACTAAAACAAAATGTTTTTACTACGAACGAATACTGTGCAAAAAACTTTTCACGGTTTGAAAAACAAAAGAAGTTCAGGACGCGGGAAACGCTTTTTTATTTAAGTACTGACCATAGGTACTGACTGTATCCCATTCCGTTTTAAAATATGCTGGCCAGTAACAAAAATACAAGGGCCCAGGATTTATTGGTAACCCAACTTTTTATATTCATGAACTTGTTTAACTGTTCGCGAAAGCGAAATCATTATAATATTCTTGCGAACGATTCTAATTTAATGAAATATATCTAAATCTAGTTGTTTCGGAAAAAAGAACATGAAACGAAACGTCAGTAAAGGTAGTTCCCGACACTAAAATGCACAGCATGACAATGGCTGACACTGAATTGCCCACTTTGAGATTACCTACTCCAAATAGAGAAAGTAAAAAATACCATCGTTTTAAGCCCTGTGCCAACATTGTTCGGTGGTACAATTCACTACCTACATAATAAAATATTTAATCGGGATCTCGGAAACGGCTCCAACGATTTTAATGTAATTTTGTATACTTAATAGGGGTTTTTGGGGGCGATAAATCGATCTAGCTAGGTTTAATTTTCCTGAAACCAGAAAGAATCCTACGTAATGATTTGCACATTCACCATCAGAAGGCGTGAAAACAAAATGGCTCGGTCACACCACTAGTTACAATAGATGATGATATTGTTTTGATACCAAGTGTACAATTTCCGTCTGATTATCGTCCAGCCAGAGAACAATAGTGCATGCTAAAAAAGTCGCATATGTGCACGGCGTTTAAAGTGAGAAAAAATGCTACAATACGTTAAAATGGTACAGCCATTCTGATGTAGGAAATGTAGGGACTATAAGCATACATGCAAATACAATTAATAATTAAATGTAGGATATTTGCGTACAAAAATATTAAATTACAAACATGGTTTCCGTTTCCTCATGACAGAACTCATTGTTACTAGTGGCAATACTGGTACAAAAAAATATTTGTTCGGTTATGATTATGATAAAGATTCGTTATTAAGAATTCCGCAGTCCTTTCTTAAATTTTCTATAGCTTTTCAAGCGGTATTAATTTATCTGTTAAAAAGAACTGTGGAGGGCCATAGCGGCATTAGTAAGTTTCATGCATGGGTAATGGTAAGTGTGAAGCGGTGTTTGTAGCTATGCCTGCAATGCGTGGCCGTGGCGGCGACGGGGCATAGGTTCGGTATGCTAAACGTTGTTGGGACCGAAGTCTGCTAAATAAAAATTGTTTCAGTTGCGTGTCGTTGGCATGTCAGTTGGTTTGGTTTGGTTTTGGTTTTTGTAGTTTCGTATTCTGCTAACAGTTTTTTTTTAGTATGGAAAATCATTCACATTGGCAAAAGAATGTCAGTTTAGCGTCGCTGGCATTCTTACAATGCCAAAAAATTAGCAAACTTGGTTTGGTTTGAGATTCCATGACAGTCTACTTACTCTGTGCACCGACCGGGTAAGGTACAATTTTGGATACAATACGATGTCGCTCATTGTTTGTCATGCTGTGCGTTATGCTATTACGTGTTGGTTGACATTGACATTACACTAGCTAGTCACTACAGACAGTACAGTTTGTTTGTTTGGCTTGGCAGTTACGACTGTTGTTATTTTACATAAGTTTTAAAAAATCTATGTTTAAAAATTAATTACCTAAACAAACACTTCTAGTAGATAACATAACTTATGGAAAATCAATGTGAAGTTGTGAAGTGATTTTTATCCATGATCGGCTTGTTGACTCTCAACATAACCTCAAACTGTGTACAACAAACTGAACCCAGTGCGTAGTTCCGATATTTTTATGCTTTTAATCTTGTTACAATTATAATAATAGTATAGCTCTTATTACACCAGATACATGACCGTTTGGTTTATCTTTCTAGGTTATCCACAACTTCGTGAAATGCTGCCTACTTGTGTTTGTTTACAAATGAACCGTCAAAACGATGAGACCGCAACAAGTGAATTCTTGCATGGAACTGCCGTTTCCTCAAGTCATATTAAAGCACTGTATATGAGAACAATGAATCTGTACTCTGTTGAGGGTTATGGAACATGTAAAAGTGGTACATGATGTATAGGTAATGTTCATAACCAGTGGAACTATGAGCAACATTTAAATTACAACTGATCAATATACTAAAGAGTGAATAAAGAGCTGTAATGTGGATGAACAACGAGTCAAAATGGTAGGTGAGAAAGTGATATTTATATTTATACCTAAAATTGCATCATCACATATTTATACCTAAAATCGAATCATTTTTTGTAAATTGGTGGTGTTAGCGTTCCTCAAAAAATTAAATTTAATGAAATGTAATAAAAAGTATGGGCTTTACCACAAAAAAGTTTGAAGAGCGTTAAACTTTATTTAAGCGTTAGCGTTATTTTGTATGAAGTTTTATTTGATACTACATTCAACACTTGTCTAACTTTTTTGTGGTAAGGCCTTATATGGTTAGGTATTATAACATGTAAGTGATAAAATACCTAAGTATTCCAATTTTGTTATGAAAAAGCAGTCTAATAAACTACAAAATGAAGAGCTACTGTAAGGATTTTAATAAAAACATTTTAGTAATTAATATTCTTTATTTGACTAACCTTCTGATAAAGCTAACATTGTTGCAATGATGATGTTCCTTCCAACCCAAAATATGAATCAAAACTAAAATGTAATTTCTGTGAGGAGGTTTTACAACTTTGTCATCAATTTGACCTTTTCATAAATAGATTTGTTTAGAACAAGAACCTATGAAGGTCTATCTTTCACACTGATATGGGGGCAGGCAGGCAGTTGGTACCTATTCTTCCTGTGGGTGGGACTCTTGCAATGTTCACAGGAGGGTGATAGGCTACTCTCATTGAAACTGTTTCACCCTGGATTCACCAGTGTCAGATAATATTTACCACATTGTGAATTTGTTTCCAGTCTAGTTAAGTTAGGACATTGCAGGCTGAACCGCCTGATTGTCCGAAAATCTAGATGGTTCCGTGCTTCAGAGGGCATGTTAAGCCATCGCTCCCAGTTGCTGTCTGTCAGAGGCCTGGTACCTGTAGTAGGCAGTTGAAAATCTGACACCATGGTTCATCAGGTCATTGAATGACTCCGTGTCCCACTTGAAAACAAGAAGTCCAGTGCTCTGTGATCGTCAAGAGTCGAGTTAAAGAAGCAGAGAGTGAAGGTTTCTAAGTCAGTAAATGAAGTAATGTGGTCATTTTATCCGGCAATGACATGTCTTTAATGTAGAGCAAGTACATCAGGATTCATCAGGTCGTTGGACAACTCAAAAAGAAGAAGTGTAAGTATGAGATGATCTGAATATTATATCACTGTCACAGAGAAAGTCAGCATGTATTTAACTAACTATAGGTATGCATCTAGGGATTAGTGTGATATATTGAAGAGATAAATCAAAATAGTCAATTAGAAGTACTTAGTTACTTACTTAAATATTTCAATTATTTCAATAGTTTATTGCATAATTCAATATACTTAGATGTAAGAAATACAATGTCACATAATATGCAGAACACTATAAAACCCGTATAATGACACCATGTTAGGGCACAGCAACATTTTGAGAGGGTAGCCTTAATTAATTTAAAACTAAATAACTCTACTTATATCTAAGCTTTATACAAGAAAGAAAACCGTTTATAATAAATATTTTAAATTGTGAATAACAATAATTATTATCTAAATAACAATAAATGTAAGTGAGAAAAATTATAGAAACAAAATTATTTTACTTTATTTTCTTATTGATTAACTAGACAATGGATCGGATTTATTTAAAAAACATATCTCATACAATTTGATTTGGTTAGTTTGTGCATTTGTTTTTTTTTTGCTCTTAGCGAATCTTGTTCAGTTTCATGGACTGGCTCGGCCCTTAAAACATTTGCAGTACCTACTTATGTTTTTAACAGTCTGTACATACACTTCCTTCACTGCCCTAAGTCACAGCCTAAGTGTGTTGGAAATGAAAGGTGGTCACTGCCAAGCACCTCTAACTCTACCTACACAATTTATTATTTTTATCTTGAATTATTCAAGGCTTTCTCTGAATAATTTTTCTTTTTAGCTCTTTCATTCTTTTTCCTACATAACTAACACGTTTTTTTTTTGTTTCTTTTTAGTGTACCAAAAAATGCAGGCTCTTGGTGGTTGAGTCGCCAGCCAATACTTACTTTGTGGTTGAGTCTACAATGTCACACAAAATCAAACTGGGACTTAGTGCACAAAGAACCACCTGGTTTTCCATGAAAAAGATGGTTACCTACGTGCTTCGGAGGGCACGTTCTCTCTGTTGCTACTGGTCGATACACAACCACGTCAGAGGCCTATTGTTAGTACCTAGTGGGCAGATTAACAACTCTAATACCAGAGTTTCAATTCAACTTATTTCAAAATAATAAACAATAATAGAGTGAGCGGGTCGTTCGTTGATTCGTAGACACACTATTAGAAGAAGTAGGTTTCTACATTTTATTTAGTCTGCAAACGGAGCTGTGCCGAAGATTTATAGGTCGTGCTATACAGGATGTTTTCGTATAATCCTGTACCTATAAGGAGCCGCTGCAGAGGCGCCGGTGTGGTCGCGTCGTCAAGTTTACCTGCTAGTCTCAAATTTGATGGGATGTAAGTGAGGTATAATATAAAGGATGCATTGATTATTTTAGTCTCCACGGCACTCGTTAGGTGGTGCAGACTCAAAGCTAATATTATAATATATTTATTTTTAGTGCAATATGTGCGATCTCAGCGCGGCGGCGTCCTGCTGGCACTGAACGGTTTCTGCTACAATGTAGACAGAACTAATGATATGCGAACGAGATGGCGGTGCACGAAACGAAGATGTCTGGCCTTTGTGACCACCTTTGATGGAGAAATTGTAAAGATTGGAAATGAACATAATCATGAATAATTTTCCAATCAATTTCTAGCTCTTTCAATTGAATTAGGAAAATAAATAAAACTAGGATATCCTACGGGCGTACCTATTTTTGAAATCCTTTTTTGCTTGCGCCAAATCTATTACGTAGGTAGGTAGGTACTTACTTACTTACTGAATCTCTTAAACACCATTGAAATAAAATTATTCGAGTAGGTAAGTATATATTAAAGAAGTGCATAATGAAATCGGTTCTATTGACTTTAAAAAACCTAGTTCGGCAAACCTTCACAGCAGGCAGGCAGAGCGACGTGGCCGCCATTACGACCTACACAGGACCATCATCAGCAACAGCATCAACAGTCTTATGCTGCACAAGACATGGGCCTTTACTATCACTAATTGGGCCTTTCACATCAAGTTCGGTAGATATTGTTGGCAAGCGTCGTGTCGTGTCGTCGTCGAGGGTATCACAACACTCACCAGTCACGACGCTTGCCAGCAATATCTACTACCGAACTTGATGCGAAAGGTGCCTAGCCTACCTAGGTACTAGCGACACAGCGGGCAGACAAAAGTAGGCTCCTTCCTATCTAGAAATTAATTAGACACCTACTCCTGAAACATGAATTTTTACTAATCAATTTGTGGGTTTGATTCCCAAGGTAGGAAACAGGTTATCTAGGTACTTACTGCTATAAAAATGCCGTGTGGTGCCGGCTCAGAATAGCATCGCCCTATTTCTTTCCCGCGGGTGTCGTAAAAGGCGACTGAGTAGGCTACCTAATGCGTGTCCGATACATAAGTAGATCTAAATTTAAGGTCCTTAAGTTTTTCTTCGCACCTTTGCTATCATTTGATCTAAAACTGACGTCGATACCTATTTGTGAATTTGTTACCAGTCTGGTTAGGACATTTAAGGCTATACCACCTGATTGTTCGAAAAGCAACATGGTTCCGTGCTTCGGATGGACACGTTAAGCCGTCGGTCCCGGTTGCTGTCTGTGATGGCGTTCGTTACACAGCCTTGTCAGAGGCCTGCTTCTTGCAGTAGGCGGTTGAAAAACTGACACCAGGGTTCATCGGGTCTTTGAACGACTCGGTGTCCTAGACGAAGAGAGAGAGAGAGTTAAGGCGGGGCAAACAGAGAGACAGACGTGTCGAAATTATAAAAGTAGATTCTTCTTTACCTTAAACGCGGACTCTTTATAGTTTTTATAAACGTTTAATTACTATACTTACCTACTTATACACCTAATAAAACCGTCCAAAATGAATTTACTTATTACTTACCTTACCACACATTCTTCCTACCTACCTACTTAGATACTTGTTTGGCGTGTGATCATGGATGAATCAATCTAAAGGTATAGATAAGGTGCATAGGTATCTACCTACTTAAATTTAAATAATATGTTTGAAATAGGTAATGTAGGTACCTAACTTGGTTTTAAATTACAGCTGCTAAAACGTCAACCAGAGCGGCCACTTCAAGTGCGGCAAGTTCTACCAGTGCCATCCTGTCAAGTAATGCGATCACGTCTGCAGTGTCTCTGCGTATTGAATGGGTGGTAGCAGTGGGTAATGAGGACGGGAGGGAGCTGGCGCTGGTGAACGGACACACGTTCACCAACATCGGCAGCCGGAGGAGCAGCTACTGGCGCTGCACGCGGCGCGCCGGCTGCAAGGCGCGCTTCGTGCTCGGCAAGGACGGCCACAAGATGACCAAGTTCAACCTACAGCACAACCACACTATAAATACCAAGAAGCTGTACCAAAAAATTAATATTATTTAATTCATTTAATAGATAGGTACCTACCACAGCCCTAGCACAAGATGGTGAGACGGCATAGAAGCTTTCCTCCAGAACTGGAATTCAGAGCACTTGAGTTGAGCACTTTTGTGGATATTAGAGGCCGAAGATCGAGAATAAAACCGCAAAATTTCAAATTATCTCTCTACAGTCTAGCAAAAAAGAGTAGAAATTAAATAAAATGGAACTAAAAAAAATTCATACTAAATTGTTGCCATTCATAGTCAATGTTGCCATTTAATTTTGAAATTTCATACAAAGTGGCGCCCTCATTTTTAGGGTTTCGTAGTCTACTAGAAACCCTTATAGTTTCGTCATGTCTGTCTGTCTGTCTGTCTGTCTGTCTGTCTGTCTGTATGCCGCGCCCTCATATCTTCGTCAGTTTTAGAGCTATCAACATGAAATTTGGTGAGAAGATAGATCGTGTTGACCCAAATATAAAAATGTTAAGAAAAAAATATTTTAAATGTTTTTTGGACCCCCTCCCTTACAAGTGAAAGGGGGGCAAAAATTTTTTTTTTCTTCTGTAATATTGAGTAGGATATCGTTGAATAGGTCTTTTAAAACTAAGATGAAGTTTCTTTGAAACAAAGTCACTAAAATGTTTCTGTCACGAGATATTTACTTTTAAAAAGGGCGTTTTTGACCCATAATTTGTTCCAGCTGTAACTTCTAAAGTATAAAAGCTAAAAATTTGAAATAAATATGGAATATAGCTTACAATCTGAAGTTACAATGAAAACTATAACGGATATTGTACTCTTAAAGGTTTCAGAAAAAATTGAGTTTTTCTATTTGCGGTTGGTCATCATACTGCTGCTAACAAACCAGCAACAAATTAAGTTTGTAATGCTGAAAAACCTGATATTTAAACGTTGACTACGAAACCCTATTTGTGGGCGTGTCTGACACGCTCTTGGCCGGTTTTTTATTTGTCTACTCTTTTTTGCTGGACTGTAACTACCTACCTACATGTCTGGCGTGTTATTGATAAATCGATCTAAATTTCCGACTAAGATGTATTAAGTATACAAAGTAAGATCGGAACAGGTAATGCAAATGTAGATAGGTATTGTGTCTCAAATACTTAGTAGGTATCTATTACCAAGTGTAGGTACCTACTTAATCATATCTAAATCATATTTTATTATTGTAGTTATGTGGTGTAGGGTCATTGCGCCGGTTCGCGACCATGCGTCAGTTCGCGACCATTTTCAGGACTGACCTCAGTAATATTGCAATAATAAGAGTTATATTTCACTCCTTGTAAAAAAGTGTGGCTTGAACAAGACAAGGATAACTGCTGAATCTACGCCTATTCAAATCTGTTCATTAAACCTCACCAATGTACCGCAAATAAATCATCAATTTTGCCAGTCGCTCTGCCCTCGAAAAAACACCGAAAATCTGTCCAAAAAATAGCGAGCACGTGCCACTTCAAAAGTGAAATTTTCAGGTTTTCGTCTAGTTTTTATAACTATAACGGTTTTATGGTGTTCATACTTTAGTAAAGTATCTAATTTAACGGTAATTTCGTGTTATTTTTAAGTAAATTTATGATTTATTAGATGGTCGCGATTAGGCACCCAAATCTTTGAAAAATGCCGGATAGCGACCGCCGGTCGCTATCTAACACGATGCTTGAATTTTTTAAAATTATTTTCCTGGTTATCTTTTTCACAAAGTTTTGATTTTTACTACATTAATTCATTCTAACAGACGTTTTTTATACCATAGTTAGTTTGCAACCGTCAAATTATGATTATTTGACCAATTTTCGAACAGTTATTTAGTTGAGTGGTCGCTAACTAGTACATGCCAAAAATCTATGTTTAGTTAGCGACCGCCTCAAAAATGTATGAAAAATAGACGGTCGCTATCAGACTCTCAAATTTTTTTATGTTACTTAGCGACCACTACTTTTGCTTTTACACTATTGTTGGCCCTTTGATAGGTTTTTGATACAAATGTCTTTAATAGCCTATTATACTGCTGCTCTTAGGCTCTTTGTCTCGGAACGCGCTATAACTCTGGAATCTCCCTCTAACAAATAAAATAGTGCGGGACGCCGCGCGCCTCGCCAACAGCATCTCATGGACCCTGCTGGCTTTCAATGGAGTTTCCTCGTTCTGAAGAGTGGACCTGTTTCAACTTCTTCTTCTTCGCTTCTGTTGGGTCGTGCACAATGGACATATGTAAAGAGCACCAGCCGTACCCACTTGCCTTCCTCGAGCTGCGTCGGAAGAACAGGCAGAGTTTCTTTGGGCTTTCCTGGTCTATACACGCCATCCCAAAATCCTTCACACCGTGAAATCGAGAGTTATTTCGTCATTGATGCCTGGGGTGAGGTTCCAGTACGTGCGGGTCAGCTGCGTGAAGAAGATGGACATCCTAGGCTCAGGCCCCGGGTGACTTCTGTGCACTTTGAGCTGATGCATTCAAATTCCTCATTGTCCAGAGAATTCAGCTCAGCTTTTGTTGTGCAGCAATGTGTTGGCAGAGAGACTCCTTATAGCGTTTAATTAAAGATAGAAGCCTTGTTGGGCTCTCTCAGGAGTTGGGCCTTGTACCTACAGTAGTTCACCTCAATAGGAAAGCAAATACTTGCTGCTTCTTCACTCACTTCGAGGCTTTGGAGACAACAAGCAGGAAGTTCTCATTCTTACTGACCTTCACACAGTCCATGCCTTAAGGGAGAAGGGTGCTGCCATGTAAAAGCAATGTTTTCAGATACAGGGGTACTTTATTTCACTCTGGCTACCGCCGCAAACCCACCTGATTACAACGATCAAATTTACATTGCACCTGTATTTCTATGCCTTCCTTAAAGCCCAGAACCATCACCTCTGCACCTTACACCCATACCTCCACGCTAGCGTAAAACTGGGCCTATAATTATTCAGGGCAGCTTGCGTTGACAGATTCTCGAGCTGTGTCATACATATTTGCTGGCAGTGGTTGAATTAGGCTGTGCTGCGGCCTTCACATCCTTCAAATTTCATGTGTGGTTTAACAAGTGCATGACGTTATAGATACCCGTTTAAAAAAGGTAGGTAAAAAGGATCCGCGTTTGGTGCACTCACACAAGTTTACCTGGCGCAAGCAGCCTAGTATTTTGGGTAGTCATAGTCAGCTAGACCTGCAGACTATAAAAGCAATACAGTGGCCACTATAAACACCCAAGGGTTCTGGAAAAAGGGAAGAAGGCTAGAGGTTTGATGAGTTCCTGCGACGTGACTGACGAAAATACCTCCAACAGAGCGAAGTGAATACAGAAGACTAGAACGGACCCACCATAAGATGAAAAAAATATTGCCAAGGATAGAGAGCTACGTTCTTATGTAATTCTGCTGTGTGTTGTTGGCCGACAAGAGTCTTTGTGCAATATTTATGGGTCGCTCTTGGTACAACGTGGGTCGTACTGACTGTGTTAGCGAATCAGGAAGTTCCAAGCGTGATACTTTGAAGCACCGTGAAGTAGCGACACGCGGAATTCCTACTCGCTTTTGCTAGGTACACGAAGCCCGTCGGTCTATGTGCTCTAGCGTCCACGCATATCTTAAGGCCGGCCTCCTGAGCTTCCTTTGATGTTTGTCCACTAAAGCCCACCTCAATTGAGGGTGGAATTTCATGCCCAGTTGCCGTGTAAGACAGATCCTGCTGGTCGAGTTTGCGGATGGAGCTGAACAGGCCTAACATTGCGCGCCGGCGTGATTGGTTCAGGCAAGGGTAGTGTTTGAACACCAAGGTATGAAGCATGGACAGTTCTGGTGCGGTGTGACCTTGCGAGCTAGAACCGGGCTGGGTCCTCGGCGGTTGCATCAATGAAGTAGAAATGGTTGATCCTCCCCAGTATCAGAAAAGACGCATTAACCTAGCTAGGATCGGTACCGTACAAATGCGCGCTGAAGACCAGCGAGGTCCTGATGCCTCTTTGGTTCACGCTGAGGCTTCAATGACAACAAAACGTAATAAACAGCGTCGACAAGGGAGGTGAGGCAGCAAAGTCAGCAGTAGTCATTGCTGTGACACCTGTTTGGCACAATGAAATATTGTTATTTTTTTAATCATGTCTAGATAGGTACTAGGTCACAACCTTAGGTGTAGATTTATAAAGGATTGATCAAGATGTATGAAAAATGTTCAAAAGTCAAAATTATTATTAAATAATGGTTAATATGTCCATAATAACGATAGTAAAACGGGCGGTCGCTATCTGACGCACACGTGGTCGCTATCTGAAAAAAGCGGTCGCTATCTGACATTTTGGGTACTTTTCGGTTTAAAATTATTTTAAAAATAAACTGTTACCATAATTCGCAAATACTTCTCGAAACGAATATCTTGATTATATCTGCTATGCTCACAAAAAAAATTAACCTCCAAATATGAAACCTTCATATTAATATCATGTCGCAAAGTTGGGAAGTCGACTAATCGGTCGCCAACGGGCGCAATGACCCTACTTTGTTAGTTGAATAAGCGTAAATTGCTTAGATGCTCTATTTATAGGTAGGTAGGTATGCATTCCAGTTACATACAATGGAAATTATAATATTTAATGTGCCATAGGTATTTACTGTTAGGTGACTTATATATCTCGAAAACTTGTGTTTATGGTGTTTTAAACATACTTACATTATAGTAATGAAAACTAAAAAATCTACTAAAATACCTACTTACAAAAGGAAGTTTATTTTTATGCCATAGATAGGTAGTTATTTATTACATACATGTGGAGCGCGCTTGTATGGAAAAATTTTTTTTTTCACCTACAGTTTTCTAATAGTGCGGAAAAGTTGCACTATGCTGATAATATTAAGTACTCTGAATTTCATTTTAATATGATTGCTTGTAATGCCCCCGCATCGACACTAAAGTTTTGAAAAAAAATACGAAAACTGCTTGCGTTATGAACTGTACTCTAGTGGATATAGTAGGCTTGTTTGGTTGGAAAATGACATGAAATACATAATCAAGAACGAAATATATATTAAGTATAATACAAAAAACTTAATATCAACCTTACACAATATTTACAAAAAATCTATATAAAATCTTTCTTGGACTCAAATTTAGGCATCATTCTTCTTGAAGACAACCGGACTTGTATCAGGCCTCGCCTCTCGCCTTTTCTGTACAAAATGTTGAGGATGCCTCAGTTGTGATCTTTACAGACCGTTCAACCGCCTGTGTGATTCGGCAAATGCAGAAATTCAGCATTATTTTCATCGTAAATTCATAATAGATAAATGACTGAATTTCCTCATCCGAGAGATTTAGCAGTATGGGCGATGGCATTACTTCAATTTTTTTTCCAGTCAATTAAATCTGTACCTATACCGAGTCGCGTTCAATTTCAGTTTTGGCACCTCAAACAACCTAGGTGACACGACTACAGAAGCAGTGGCACGAGCGTTTAGAATTCTTTGAACTGCTGATTTTTCAAATTCTCCTGCTCATCTGTCAACATGGCTAATAAAAAATTCTTCGGGTGAACGGCATAACTGTTTCTTTGGAATATAGGATCTATTACATTTTTTTAGTGTCTTAGGTAAATATCTTGATCTAGACACCGCATCATAAAAGTGCCTGGCTGCATGTTTGCACGACGGAGCATTTTTGACTGCAAACCAAACAGGGGCATAAACTTTGACAACAAACATGGCTAAAGTGACAACACAGACGGGTACGTTTCTTTTCAATGATCTCTCACACCATTTTTTAATCAAATTGCTAGTTTTTAAGTCTACCCCAACGATCATCATCTAGCGCAAAGTTCTTTGGTCTACAAGAAACCCTTTTTCTGCTGCCGGTACCTTCTTTTCTTTCGGGCACATACTCTGGTGAATATCACGGCATTTACAAGATGAAATATCAAAAGGTTGCGACTATCAGATAAAAAACGTCTGTTTTTTCTCATCTGTAAGCCTTTTTATCGACTTCATAAGATTTTTGCACTTCATGTGATATGCCTTTAACATTTGTATGACTCTCGTATGTGAAACAGTCGGTATAGAAGTTTTTTGCCATATTTTTTCTATGATGGTCGCAACTATTTCATCAATTTCGCCAAACAAAGGTTCTTTTGGGTTCTTCATTTTAGTTTTGATATCATACCTGGTCCATTTCCACTGTTTCATGACATCTTCGTACGTGGGGAGCATGTTTTCTTTTAATGGGCCAATTTCACCGAACAAAGGACTTCTTGTCTTTTGCATCTTTCAAAACACTTGTTATTATCGAATTACTTCAAAGTTCACAACAAAGTGAAAAACCGCGAAAATTTTAAGTCAATTAGTGCATCGAATTTTCGTTTCCCGCACGCAGTTACCTTTGTACTTTTTCAAGTGTTTGATGTCAAATCTTGTTAGAATCTTTTATTTTTAAGAAATTAAAGATAAAATGTAGTAAATAGAATAAAAATTCTTGGATGGAATGTAATTATTGCTATCAATAATAACTGTCTGAAATGGAGCCAAAAAGTAACATTTTCCTAAAGTTCATTGACCTTGCGGGGGCACTTAATGTACTTTGATTGAATTCTCGTAGAACTAAAGTTTTATCTAGACATAATAAAGCAACTTTTTTTCACTATTAGAAATCCAAAATCGCGAATTTAAATAGGCAGAGCGTCAACGACCGTAAAAGTACGGTCGTTGTCGCCACGTCTGACACATATTTGAGGGCCGTTTTAGCTATTGTCGTGTATCGCTATAGTGACAGGTTGTCAGCCTGTCGCCTAAAATTGCAATACACATGATACCCTCGAGTCCTTTAGTCGCTTCTTACGACACCCACAGGAAAGAAATGGGGTGATGCTATTCTAAGCCGGCATCACACGGCCAATAGTTATTTATTGTAGGTAACTAAACGAACATATAATTTATCTCAAAATCGTTTATGATGATGTTTTAAAAATCTGTTTTAAATAGTATTTTACAGCTAAACGTCTTTGACTACATATCTAACCAATCTAATGATGTCTAGATATTTTCCTAAACATCTACACAATTTCGATACTAAACTTCGGAACTTAACTAAAAGTTTGAAGAATCGTGGTCCTGAAGATAGCTAAGCCGAAAAACCATGGTTTGAAGGGTCGCTGAACCGTAAAATCCTGGTCCCATGTAAACGCTGACCCGACAATTGCTAGTTTAAAAATGTGGTCATTGGGTACCGATCTAATTTGTTTTCACAGTTCGTGGACTCAGTGGTTCACACAATAGAAGCAGAACAGTTAAATAAAATAAAACATATTTCAGGTCTTAAGGACGTCGAACTAGTGCCTCTTCCTTCTGGCAAGTATCTGTTACGCATCGGCCAGTACACTTTCAACACGTGTTATACGAACGAAAACGAGAGAAGCATCTGGTACTGCTCCAAGAGACTCAGCCGGAAGTGCCGCGCCAACGTCAAGATGCTAGGACACGACATCCTCAGCGTCAACGGAGACCACTCACATTAGTCTTTTGGTTCCTTTACTTGCTGATACTTGAATGACTTCTTAGTGTACGTAGCTACGAGTAGCCTTACTAAATCATACTTAGTTTTTCAAAAGAGGTATTGAAATAAATAGTTGATTTAGCTCAATCTACAATCCTATTCTAAATCTTGAATTCAGAACAAAAAATCTGCTTGATTTAATTAATTTCAACAACACTGTTTGAAAATATCAAAAAATCATCGATATAAAAGTTTTAAGAAAGATCGCTAGGCTGAAAAACCGTGGTCTGAAAGATTGCTGAACCGATAAATCCTGGGCTCTGTGTCCCATACCCACAGGTAGAAGAACAGTTTAATAAATAAAAAAACATATTGCAGGTGTGAAAGACGTCGAACTAGTCCCTCTTCCTTCTGGCAAGTATCTATTACGCATCGGCCAGTATACTTTCAATACGTATAACAAAAACTTAAACAAGAGAAGCATCTGGTACTGCTCCAAGAGAATCAGCCGGAAGTGCCGCGCCAACGTCAAGATGCTAGGACACGACATCCTCAGCGTCAACGGAGACCACTCACATTAGCCTTTTTATTTAGTTGCTCACCATAGGATAAGTCCATAGGTGTAGCTATGCTTATTAAATTGTGGTTATAATCCTAATTTGTCTCTAACGCAGGTCTGCAAACGATTATGGATTCTATAGAAACGTTTGCAGACCTGCGGATGGATATATCCACCCACCCACATAGTCATAATGTTAAGTTCGCGTGAAAACAGATAAATCGTATAAAATACGTACGTCACTTCGCTATATATTTCTACTTTGTTTCTATCTGGCTATATATTTGCCTTTTGCATGTTATTATTTATTCTTATGGCATGGCTTACAATTTTAATGATTTATTTTAAGGTTTCTGCTACCCGACGTTCAGCGTATCAGCTCAGGGCAAGCGGACGATGCACTGGAAGGGCGTCAAGTACCGGGTGAACGGCGCTCAAGGGCTGAAGGTGCGGTGGCGGTGCGCGACCCACCAGCGCTTCCACTGCCGGGCCATCGTGCACACCGTCGGGGACGAGGTCGTGTACTGCAAGAACGACCACTCCACTTCTGCAGAATCCAGCCCCAACCCTGCAGCAACGCGCCGCCCGCAGCTTGGGATGGAGCACATGAATAAGGAAATTTATTTCAAGGTTTCGAAGACAAGTAATGATTATTAATAGGTACCTAGGTGTCTAATAGAGACCATTTGTTGCATTCATAATATTTACTGTATCACTATGTAACTGTTTCTGCTACTTTTATCCACCCACGTAACCAAAAAAGGTAAAATAACGTATCTAGAAGTAAATAAATAATCAAGTAAAGGCTTGTCTAATTGATATTACACATTTAACCCTTACTAAGTAATTTTTTCTGCCCTATGCCCATGTCCAGTGGATTGTTGTGGTAGCAGAAAGCTAGAAAAATATCTACTTATACCAGCGGTTATTACTTAGGTACATAAAACTGTGTTCCATCCATGTTCAAGGTTTAATATGTAACCGTCTAACTCCCACCGGAAAACGGTTAGTATCGGGTACCTACAAGTGGTTCGGCTATTAATTAATTCATATTATGAAAATTTGTTTCAGTTGAAGTGCCTGAACCAATTTTCACACAATCTCGTCTCGGCAGACCTGTCCTACTGTTGGGCTGCTACAGGTTCAACAAGTACATTAAGTGTACTGGGCCTAAAGCGCGCTGGATTTGTTCCAAACAACCTGCTTGCAAAGCAATCGTAGTCACTGTTGAGGATCAAATCATACATATGACCGATCATACGCATTAAATTAGATACCATATTAATTGTATTCTAGCATACCTAATATATCATTAATTATAAGGATTTAGTTCTTGGATAAATTCAATTGCGATGTTTTTCTCCACCTTCTTGCCACCCAATGCCGAGTATTCTATCTCGTACCACCAAATACTCCTCATTTAATGTACATGAAATAAATGGGGTACATTGTAACGACCCTAACCTATGCACCCTAAAGAACCTATGCAGCTACGCACCGCCGAAGAGTCCTAAGCTTAAAATAACCCTAACTACGAATCTACTACCGAGACCCTATATTCAACCTACAACTAATCTCATAACTAACTATACGACAAGCCTGCTAACCCTAAAGTCGTCGACCTAATGATCGGTAGAACGTAATGTCCAGAAAACTCTACCTATTGTGTCCTACTAATCTAAAAAAGGAGATGGCCAGTGAAAAGTTTGTATGGCGTCAAATTACGTCGATCGTTTGTGCAATGATCGACCCTAATCTAAAAATGGGAATACGGAGTGGCAAAGTCCGATTTCCTAGAACTACCTAGTGCCCCTAGAGCCCTACTTTCCCTAAATATTCAAACACATTATTCATAGAGTTTACTGTATCGTGATTTTTGATACGCAAACCCACAAAACAATGCAGTTGAATCCTAAGATAAACACGTCCAATCCCTCCAAAATCCAAAAATCCCAATATTTATTTAGAAAATTATTGCGCAACTCATCTAGACCAGGTTTTTTAGTCCACCCCGTCAATCGAATGAATCTCACAATAATTTCCCTTATTTCAAGCTAGCGATTCGATGCGGGACTAGGTTTTCTTTCGTCTGCCCAGTCGCTGACCGAACCAACTAACTAAGCCCTATATAAATCTGCGAACAACTTAACCAAACTTTTTAGATCCAGCTAAGAACGTTTGCAGATTTTTTTCCTAACCAAAAATTGTGAAGACAGCTCAGCCCGTACTTAATAAGTACCAGCCTATGACATTTCACAATTTTTATCAAAAATATTATTTCGATCGAAATGAATTTTGCCCCAAGCTAATACAGGTACGTGTCTATCGAGAGAGAGCTAAAGCTAGAATGAATTCCCGCCAAATCGATTGTATGGCTTATATAGGGTTGCCTTTATTCTTTTTAATGAGGAAAGCAAAGGCTTTCCGAATTATACAGCCATAATTTCTGCAAAACATTAATTCAAATTTCGAACACGTTCGTCTAGCCGAGCCTCAAGCCGAGCCCCGTCCCATACTTTTTAAAGCAAGAGTAAAAGCGATGCGCAAAGGCAATTCAGCTATACAGCCTTATCATTTTTAATGCCTCAAGTACCAGGGTCGCATTAGCGCCTAGGAAGTAAGTACTGAATCGAAATCCAAAGTAATTTCGTTCAAATAACGAAATATTTAGTAATATTTATTAAGGAAAAGTACCAGGGCAGCATACTGCCGTAGGAGATTATTGAAATAATTTACTATGGACTTGCTAGAAGCCGTAGAAATTGCTATTTGGATGCGCCCGCGTCTACTTCCATACATTTTTATAGAGCCACGCTCTATCAAGATAATATTTAGACGAATATTGACAATCCACGCCTATTCTGACCCTCCAGATCAGTTTTTTGCGTGTAATACTCTACATATTTGTGTCGTAAGTGAAAAGCTCTGCAAATGGAGAGGCTATTCACTACATTCAGCCCCCAACAATGTTCGAAATGTCAATATAAATGGAGAACATTGTTATCAAAATCCAATAAAATTGATGTCACAAATATGTTAAAAGAAGATATTACACTTCCATTCAAAAATGTATTTCATGTGGTGTGGAGCTAAGCTGAGTTTTTAGCTTCCATAAATCCGCCATGAAATCCAGAATCATTAACAACTTTAAGAAAATGAACAAAAATCTATCCAACGGGTTAAATCGAAGCCTTGCGCAGAAAAGAGAGTTGTGAGTTCTCTCAGTCAGAAGGACACAACATTCCCGCATCAAGTCAATACTCGATTTATCATGATTTGAAAAATGATCCAGGAAAATCGCTCTACTCCAAAACCACCATAACCCTATTGCCAGATATCTAATTGTGCATAGTTCAAAATTGCCTCTCTGAATCCCAAGTCGTCTTTATTTAAACTAAAACTCAGCCTAATGTATGTTGCTTACGATAGTCATTCTATAAGATCTAAACTCAGCTAAGGTGAGTCACTTACAAAACTTTATACTATAAGCGTTGTGTGGGGAAAATAGCTTAGCCCTTTCAGCTTTCAGCCTGAGAGCTGCTTGTGAGTCTGAAATTGATATGAAACATCTGTTACATAAAAACAGAAATGACAGCTGTCCTACTCCTCAACATCTAATTTTCATATCAATTCGATTGTAAGTATAATGTCTTCTGAATGGAAACTAAATATCTACAGTTCACAAATAGATTACTTATGAAATTCTGAGTGACCCTCACCCTTTGATTGAAAAATATAATATATATGCGTAAAGCAATAAATACCGTTGCATAAAGTTTGTGTTTAAACTTCAAACTACTGTTCGTCCTTCCTCAATCTCAGATTCATTCTGCCACACACGAATCTCAAGGCTTTCCTATTGTGAAATTCATTAAAAAAGTTGAATCATATTTACTATTCCGCGCTTTTTGAAATAAGTTTTTAAATCGCGAATTAAAATGTTCGTTAGCAAACATTCTCCAAATATAAAGAAATTCGAGGAGGTATCTAAGCTTTGGATATGAAATAAAACATAAAAAATACCTTTTCCTCGATTTGAGCATTTAATCGATCAAATACCTTTTTACCGTTTACCGATTAAGAAGAAAATACGAATCGCTTGATTCAAATATGTTCTTCCCGTACCTTGAAAATATTTAAATTGGCTAACTACGTTTTCTACAAAGTTACGCCAAAATTCTCCGTAAGCCTACGCCAATTGCAAAATTACGCTTATGAATTGCAACTTTATTAAGTTGTTGTAATAAATCTTTATATTTACAATAATCTACGCCACCGCAATAATGTTATTTTTAATATGTTATAACAAAGAAAGTTTATAGAGCGCAAAAGAGAAAAGTCGAGTTTCCTTATTTTGTTTTGACAGAAATTCAACTTAAGTATTTATGCAAAACATTAAGCCCAAAGAAAACTGTTTATCTGCTTGCTATTTAAATGAAATCCAAAAATATCATTAGTAATTGAATATTTACGCTCTACGCATAATTGCAAAAAACTACGCCTTATTTGCGCTAAAAATAGATTGAAAATACAAATGAATGAGAAGGTTTATCCCCCTGAGAACTCTTATTTTAACACGAAAATTCTCTAGCCAATCAGAAAAATAAAATAACTGCTAAACGACTATTGTTAGGCTGAAGTAAAATTATTTTTTTACATAACTACTATACCAATAATCGAAATTAGTAATTAGTTTTACAAATGATTAAAACTTAAAAGACCCGATAACCTGTTAGAGAAAAGAAAAAGCTCAGCTATACTTAGATTCCCCGCGTAAAGTATCCCATCAATTTGTATGTTCAACCTATGCCTTTAAAATTGAAACAACAGTCGGTTTTGTTTAAAAATAATTTAATTCATAAATATCCCAGATAAGTGCGAAACGGAACCACCTACCGCGATTTTCCCTAACCCTGAGATGTGACCCCGACCTAATCAGTACTGTAATTTTTCAAGTGATATAATGCTTTTTTTCTAAATTTATCTTGAGCTTGGAATTAAAGGCAACGCGCTACCCTGCCAAATCAAAGCTTGACATTCAAAATACTACCCCAAGAATTTAGAAATACCTACTTTAGATGGCCCAAGTCACTACACGCGCTTTCTACTATTATTTTCTCTACGCACACCCGATACGCGCCCAAAAGCGTAAAAGTTTTCGACCGCCGCAAAGAAAACCCAATGCTAAAAATTCCGATTTTTAACTAAAACCATTGACATTGCTTTGAAACCCTCCTTCGATCACTATAAAAAATTTAATAATTGTTCAATTATGCCGAAATCTAACTAATTCTTCTTTTTGTTTGCGTCTGAAACATCGAACCACCGACAAAAAAACGTGTAATGAATCCGATAACTGGTTTACATAGTATCGTTGCCGTCTATTATAGAGAGACGGAATAGTTTCAGTAATAAATTATATTTCCCTATGCTACGTATTGGTTAACGAAAACGCATATTTATTGAGTCACAACATTAACTTCAGTAATCAAACGCGAACCGATAAATTCAATTCTACTCTATTTGCACGATTAAGTTTGAACCTCTACTAAAGTTAATGTTACAGATTTCCTAAACCTAACATGAAAATGACTTCACAAACACGTACACGTGCATTCATTTATTGATGATAGAAAGTAAATATTTTTTTCACAACTAAGCGCCCAAGCTACTATTTAATAGCGCCGCCTAGCTCATTCAAACTAAATAATATTTGCTTTTCTAAATTTTTACCCACGATCTCAGAACTTGTTAAATTAATCTGACGAGTCAAAACAAAGAACTAAGAAAATATCCATATTCCCCGTTAGAAAATTGCGAAAACCTTAGTACATCTTATATCTGTACTATTGCAGTCTTAATGAAAACTCGGTAAACCTAGCATAACTAACCACCGAGACCTGACTATGAATGGTTCACCACATGACTAATCTTTTTTACAGTCTATACAGCCCCCAGATCCAACATAACCCTGCGTCATTGTTTTATTTTGTACCTGAACATTAGTTTGGCTACCCCTATTTGTTGCTAAAAAAAGTAAACAACCTACTGTTGTCAATCCCAAAAGTTTTAGATAACCTAGTTTTTTAAACCAAAATCTAACTTTTGCCAAACTGACCTTCCTGAAAGTCAGAAATGTAGTTGATCTTAACCTCTTACAAAATCTAGTATGGATACTTTTTTTTTGGTTCAAATGATGCATATTATACCTATACTCTAATTACTAAACACAGCAACCCCAAATCGACAAATAGATTTCCTGTAAAGAATTTTGAGTTTACTAATTTGACACAAGAAGGCTTAGTGAATTACGACGGTTTGGATTCTACTTGACATTCGAAGATCATAAAATTAGACAATACGCGAGATAACCCTATACCACACATATAAGAGACCTAAACAAGCCCATATCAAACATCTAACAAGAAAATGTCTATGTTTTATAAACTATCCCACATACTTTATGATCACTAACAACCTTTAAACAGGCGAAACACAGAAAACTTTAATAAAACCTTGATAGATCAAAACGCACTTTCGAAGACTGATGCCAACAACACCAATGCTAACTAACTCTAAATTAACTTTTTTAAACTTTTGAATAAATTACCGAGATAAAACTCAGACAAGGAGAAACAGAGACCCCTTTTCCTTGCAAGCAAACATTCGGCTACTTCTGAAACTACTAGCCCAATTTGAAAAACTAACTACTCATTCTCAATGAAAAAGTAACTGGTTATTGAAAAAGTAAACCCTATTTTTTTTACAGAATCGAGGTTAATGTAAATTTTATTTTTAAAGGAACTCAAAGGAACCGCATTTGCGAGAAGTAACCTTTTGTACGCATCGAAAACCATCGCCACATGGCATGACAACCCACGTATCGATATTCACACAATCACCCACCTTGCATTCTATCTCTATCTATCTGCGCACAAATATCTATACGTAAATTGTGAAACAAGCTCCAATATCAAATTCAGCCCAGCCTAACGAAAACTATTCGTACATTCCCTATAAAATTCCGTTCTAACCTTTATCTTATAAAAACAATAAAAGTTAATACATTTATTTACTTCTGCACTACAAAATATCATTTTTAGTTTAGACCTGAGCATTCCATACCCTGGAAAATAAAAATTCTACATCATTTTCCTATAACCCTCGTATAAATCGCGGAATAACTAGTCACATAATAAACTACAAAATGTTGTCTATGTTTTCCCCGTTCGTAATCTCCTGTTCTGAATCATACTAAGATCATTTAAATTGTTTTAATTTTATAAACTAAAATCTCTGATTTGTAATACGTTTTGTATTGTAAAATATTTGTTGCGTAATTAATAACCTCTACGAAAAATGCTACGAATGCTACGGCGTAGCAAAATCGTTACGCAGCCTATTAGTGAAATTAGTTTTGAATACTTTTTAACCAAAGTGTGGTATATCGCGGTTTACTTTAATTGCTTTTATTCATATTAAAACCCCAAGTTTAATGATATTACCTTAAACAAATACCCCTGAAAAACCTTTTAAGAAATGTTTGTTAAAAATATCGAAATTAAACAAAATGGTATGAGCGTGATGCAAAATTTGTAACTTTATGAAACATTTACGAGTGCAATATTTACGATTACTTTAACTTTAATTTTATGTCTCGACAACGCAAAGTTTTAAGAAGATTCACGAACACTTTCTGTCATGGATCGTATAGCTAAGGTAGTGACAAAGATTGTGACCGCATGGCTTTATTATTGCAAAAAGTACAATAATTTGTGCATACCCTTACCCAACCTGTGCGCTACTCCCCGCAATATTCAAAATACTTATAAACAAGCTACAAAACATTTATGACGTTTCAAAATTTACAAATAATTATTTTTACTACTTATTCTTCAGTTATCTTACAAAAATTCTGATTACATAAGTTATGTCGGTTACTAAAAAGTCTTAAAATAACGTTGTATTGTATTATTTCCTTAAATTACCCTACCAATTTAGTATATGCAACTTTGACTACTAAATAATGATTTTCTTTGACCCGGACTATTTTACTCAATCTCTCTTTACAAATATTTATTGTCTGTAGGTAGACTTATTTTAAAATTTTAAGAAACAATACTTTATCTTATGACTTACTTACGTATTTTCTAAAAGAAAATAACAAAATATATCTAAAAGACTTTATCTACTACTTCTAAATGAAATCTTAAACTGATTTTGAAACTTATTGTTTTGTGTTGTATTCCAAAATGTTCTAGCTATTGCATAGGTATCGAATTTTCACTATATTAGACTTTATTTCAAACCCTTCCGATCAAATAGAAAAATGTTGATAAAAATACATTTTCGTAGGTTAATCCTTGCGTTTTACTAAGTAACTTGTTTTAAATAAAATATCAAAGTAAATTAAAATCAATCTTGTTTGTTTAAATTGTCAACCATATTATAAATGCGAAAACTTTAGTATGTCTTTGAAAACCCTGTCCATTTGACTATTTTCAATTGATTTTCTCGACTTTATTCTACAGTTTGACAATTATTTAGTTAAAACAGCCCCCAAATTATAAGACTTTTGCCTAGAGAAACTATCTCCATTCTAATTTCCCTATATCGCAAAATGATATCGGAGAATCTAGAAATAAAACAGCCCCCGAACTAAAATTCCCTTAACTAGCTATCCCATTCTACAATAAATCAGAACTGCTTTCCCTTCAACGATCCATTTCACGGTTACCAAATTGTGATCATAGCTAGAAGTCTATGACCACCAATGAATCCTTAGCTAAATAACCCTACCCACTATAAATAATTAATCTGTGAAATCTGAAAACCCTCCGTATTAACTCAGCGTTTATCCTGGATTGCGGCACCACCAAATTGTAACGACCCTAACCTATGCACCCTAAAGAACCTATGCAGCTACGCACCGCCGAAGAGTCCTAAGCTTAAAATAACCCTAACTACGAATCTACTACCGAGACCCTATATTCAACCTACAACTAATCTCATAACTAACTATACGACAAGCCTGCTAACCCTAAAGTCGTCGACCTAATGATCGGTAGAACGTAATGTCCAGAAAACTCTACCTATTGTGTCCTACTAATCTAAAAAAGGAGATGGCCAGTGAAAAGTTTGTATGGCGTCAAATTACGTCGATCGTTTGTGCAATGATCGACCCTAATCTAAAAATGGGAATACGGAGTGGCAAAGTCCGATTTCCTAGAACTACCTAGTGCCCCTAGAGCCCTACTTTCCCTAAATATTCAAACACATTATTCATAGAGTTTACTGTATCGTGATTTTTGATACGCAAACCCACAAAACAATGCAGTTGAATCCTAAGATAAACACGTCCAATCCCTCCAAAATCCAAAAATCCCAATATTTATTTAGAAAATTATTGCGCAACTCATCTAGACCAGGTTTTTTAGTCCACCCCGTCAATCGAATGAATCTCACAATAATTTCCCTTATTTCAAGCTAGCGATTCGATGCGGGACTAGGTTTTCTTTCGTCTGCCCAGTCGCTGACCGAACCAACTAACTAAGCCCTATATAAATCTGCGAACAACTTAACCAAACTTTTTAGATCCAGCTAAGAACGTTTGCAGATTTTTTTCCTAACCAAAAATTGTGAAGACAGCTCAGCCCGTACTTAATAAGTACCAGCCTATGACATTTCACAATTTTTATCAAAAATATTATTTCGATCGAAATGAATTTTGCCCCAAGCTAATACAGGTACGTGTCTATCGAGAGAGCTAAAGCTAGAATGAATTCCGCCAAATCGATTGTATGGCTTATATAGGGTTGCCTTTATTCTTTTTAATGAGGAAAGCAAAGGCTTTCCGAATTATACAGCCATAATTTCTGCAAAACATTAATTCAAATTTCGAACACGTTCGTCTAGCCGAGCCTCAAGCCGAGCCCCGTCCCATACTTTTTAAAGCAAGAGTAAAAGCGATGCGCAAAGGCAATTCAGCTATACAGCCTTATCATTTTTAATGCCTCAAGTACCAGGGTCGCATTAGCGCCTAGGAAGTAAGTACTGAATCGAAATCCAAAGTAATTTCGTTCAAATAACGAAATATTTAGTAATATTTATTAAGGAAAAGTACCAGGGCAGCATACTGCCGTAGGAGATTATTGAAATAATTTACTATGGACTTGCTAGAAGCCGTAGAAATTGCTATTTGGATGCGCCCGCGTCTACTTCCATACATTTTTATAGAGCCACGCTCTATCAAGATAATATTTAGACGAATATTGACAATCCACGCCTATTCTGACCCTCCAGATCAGTTTTTTGCGTGTAATACTCTACATATTTGTGTCGTAAGTGAAAAGCTCTGCAAATGGAGAGGCTATTCACTACAACATGAAAGAAGCCTCCCCGCGGTGTATCCTGGAAACAGCTAGACACGGTAACGCAGTGTCTAGGCTGGTCAACTCTTTCACCACAATGGCAAACCCCCGAACTCGGCTCATTTAATGCAGGCTGATTTTCTTTTACTCGTATACTTTTTCAGATTAGAAAAAGCCAGATTTCTTGACAAGTGTTAGAGGGTTTAAAATGATAAGAATCGGCAGATATATAGACCTAGCGGCGACTGCTAGCAACCCTATCTCACAAAAAAATAGAATAACTGAGCTATGTACGGGTCAAGGAGCTCTAGTAACTCGAATTGGTTATGGTCTGTCGCGGCCGCGGCGCAGCTTGGCACGTTTGGCGGAGTAGCAAAAAGATGGCCCTCTAAAAAAAGTTAAAAATATCTCATCGAATAACAAAATGAGACATAGTTATAGGGATAAGAGCAGTTTAAATATAAATATAAATTCTTATGAAAAATCAATCAATCTATTTCTTATGAAAAAACTAACTATTCCACCATATTATAGGCGCTGACACTCCTGTGTTCACTACAAACCGCAGAGGGTATCCTATGATTCGCATAGGGAAGTACAACTTCGTCGAACACTCGAACAACAAAATTACGAAGGGTCCGAAGAAGCGGTGGCAGTGCAGTCATATGTCAAGGAAGTGCCGAGCCTTCCTTGTTACAATAGAAGATGAGATCGTCAGCTGCCGGAATGAACATAACCATTAGAATATTCTTACTTTGTATGCAACTACGTAGTTTTATACACTTTACGATATAATATTGCCGGATTTTTATTTTTTTATACTGTTACTTTTGAAAATATAGTCTTTCTTGTATTAGATATCAAAAGTAGTTACCTACATTTTTGTCGTATTTTTGATTTTCATATCCTAATACGGGAAAATGTAACCGATTCACCAAATTACAGACACTGACACTCCTGTGTTTACTACCAACAACAGAGGGTATCCTATGATTCGCATCGGAAAATACAGTTTCGGTGCACATTCGAACAACAAAACTACGAAAGGGCCAAAGAAGCGCTGGCAATGCAGTATGTCAAGGAAGTGTCGAGCCTTTCTCGTCACCATTGAAGATGAGATCGTCAGCTGCCACAACGAACATACCCATTAGAATATTCTTATTTTGTAAGAGGAACTAGGTACTTTTTCGATTAATAACTGTGTGTCTTGATTCCATAAAATTGACGTTTCTTTTATATTTTACACCTACCTATCCAAATGTAATACTTATTTCTTATGCTTAAGCTAACTATTTCACCGTGATTATTTCAGCCGCTGACACTCCTGTGTTCACTACAAACAGCAGAGGGTATCCTATGATTCGCATCGGGAAATACAACTTCGGTGAACATTCCAAAAACAAAATTACGAAAGGTCCGAAGAAGCGGTGGCAGTGCGGCATGGTACGGAAGGGGTGTCGAGCCTTCCTCGTCACCTTTGAAGACGAAATCATCAGCTGCCGCAATGAGCATAACCATTAAAATATTTTTTTTTTGTTTGGTTCTTACTGGGTAGTTTAAATTATTTTAGGGTTTCGAAAGGTCCGTAGAAACGGTGGCAGTGTAGCATGTTATGGAAGTGCCGAACTTTTCCCGTCACCGTCACCGTCACCGTTGAAGACAAGATCGTCAGCTGCCATAATGAACATAACCATTAGCTTTCTTGTTTTTATCATCAGCAGCGACTTTAGTTAAGAGAATAACATGTACTGCTCAGAATGTGTTGATCCTTCATTACCTGCTACTTGCGTAAAAAAAACAATATCAGTAGGTAGATCTTAGAATTCTATTTTTGATTTCAAAGTTTTTGGCCCAATCTGCCTAAAATCCACAAAAAAATGATTATTAAATGGATAATTAATAAAAAATATAAACAGTCAGTCTATTTTTTCACTCTTACTTCGTAATTACTTTGTGTAACTTTTATAAGCTTGATCAATACCTAGTGTTAAATGGAACTTACTATCTTGCACAGATGCTGTGTTTACGACGACGCGGTCTGGGAACCCGGTCCTTGTGATCGGCAAGTATCGCTTCCACGCGCGCAACCCCAAGAGCAATGCCGTGAAGAAGGTCTGGTTCTGCTCCCGGGCGAGTGACCCCAAGACGAAACAGGGATGTAAAGCTTCCGTCACAACCGTAGACAACGAGATTATTCAATACAAAAATAACCATAACCATTAATTATGGCAATTGCTTATGATAGGCGAGATCCAACGTTAGATTCGGCCCTACATGTATTCAGTAATTAATTAGTAAAAACGACAAATGATTTAAATAGTAGGTAAGTAATAAGTATGTATATCTTAAAGAATAGTATACTTATAGGTAGTACCGTCATTCGAATAGGCCATATTTTACAGTTGTCAAATCCATACTAGGAAACATCTCAACAAAGAATTAGAGACCTTATGTCAAAGCATTAACATGATTTTGACAGCTGTCAAATATGTGTTTTTCATTAGGCGTCGGACAGAAGGAACTATGGAAGGAACTTGTTTTTTAATTTGCTTTCTGACGTCAAGTATATTTTAAGTAGGTAGATAAGTATAGGTAGGTACGTTTTTGTGAATCTCAAAACAAGTAGATGTGTTAAAAACATAAACCCGATTGCTATTTTTAACCTACCTAGTTATTTATAGGTACCTAGATGATGTTTTATTGCTTACCTACAAATAGGAATAACCCGAACGGAGGTGATCTAGAGCACTGGGCTCTAATAACTAAATATTTAGATATTAAATTTTCCTTCTGTAATGCCATGTCCTATTATTTCCTGTATACTTACTGTTTATTTAACCAATAAACTTTATTCAGATACGATCATGTTCACTACGAGTGCCAAAGGGAGACCACGATTCGCATTGGCAAATACAAGTTTACCACCAATGAGAGAAAGTACACAGGGCCGAGGAAGCGCTGGAGATGTAGATAACATGAATTACAAGCGGGGCTGCCGAGCCTTCGTCGTCACCCTTGACGACACGGTTATCAACTGCTGGAACCAACATAGCCATTCTTCATTCAAGGCGAGTGCGGGACCTACTTTTGAAATACAAATTGTTCGATGAGTGCTTAATCGACTAAAAAATTCATCGTAACGGTTTTTGATCGACAGCGTTTTCTTCCGAAATAGCAGTACCTACTAAGTATTTACCTTACCTATTTCAGAATTAGGTCTCGCACTACCTCGTCACCTTTGGATTTGAGATCGTCTGTTGCCGCAACGAACATAACTATTAGAACAAGTCTGATTTAGTCAATGAATCGCTGAAAGTTGAATATTGTACCTACCTGCCTGATATAAAAAGTTTGCTTTTTCCCACTACAATTTGAAAGCTTGGACAATTAAGAACAAGGATGTAAATACTGAAATAATGTAGATTGCAATTGATGCCTTACATCCCTATGTACGTATTCTACTATTTGTTTCATAAATAAGTAATTTACAATTTAAATAAAATATTATACTTAATGTAAGTTACATTGGACATTTTAACCAAACTACGTCAATGTATATGTAATATTTAGGTATGATAATGAAAGGGAAGGAATATTCACTTAATATTTTGAAAATTTTCGATTTACGTATTCTTCTTGTTCATAACAATAATAATACCTATTATTACATAGGTATTATGCTCATCATCATTGCCTTAGATTTAGTTCGATCAGTTATTCGTCACTGTCACAGTATTTTCATTGGCTGTCACCCATCTGCTGCACATGTATGCAGGTGGTTGAGCGCGACACGCGGATGACGATATATTTGGCTACTGGCACAGATTTTTGCATCAACCCTGCATTGACACCGGAGGTCCGAAATCATACGTCGAATCTGACCTATAACATGTGTTTTCTCAGACAGAGGCACTGGCACTGCAGTGTTTACTACAAGCCGCAGAGGGTACCCTATAATCCGTCTCGGCGAACACATCTTCGGCGAACATTCGGCGAACAAAGTGACTAAAGGGCCGAAGAAGCGCTGGGTGTGCAATAAGACGCGGAAGGGCTGCCGGTCGTTTCTCATCACTATTGGGCAGCACATAGTCAACTACCGGAACGAGCATAATCATTAACCTACTGCTGTGCCGAGGTAGCTCGGTTTTTGTGACGCTTCTATGGTTGACGATGTTAGTTAAAAACTTCTCCAAAAAGTAGAAAGAACGTTTTTTGAATAACATAAAGTACATAATATAAGTAGATCGACTAATTACCCCCCAAAACCCTTACAAACGAAATTTAATGAAAATCGTCCGAGCCGTTTTCGAGCTCTCTATCATAATTATTTAAATACATATAATACACTTTCCTACCTTTCCTACTTAGATATTTAATTTCTCGTTTATAGGTATTAGAACTGCTTCAATATACCTAAACTACTATGTGTAACCTACCTACTTATTAGAAGTTATTTTAAGTGGTAGGTTAATTAATGGTAGATGTGCTTTGAATCCTATCAGTAAGTGTAGAAAAATAGATATAGTTTATTCAGTACAATTTTTTGGCGTCAACAACTAACAAAACAGTTACGAAAAGTTACCTTTTTTTTTCTATTAGGTTAATGCTTTTATTTTAGCTTTAATAATACTCAGATACTAATTCGATAATTTTACTAACTAAATGAATCAATAACTTGTGTCTGTAGAGTTTTAAGTGTGTAGTTATGCATGTGTGTGTTGTGTATTTTTTCTTATTAATTTTCTTATAGGATATTTATTATAGTGATGGAATTATTTTTTCTCCCATGACCTGCTTTCATTCCAATTTTCAGTTAATAAAATGTGTGCTAACAAAAATGTGTCTGTTATTTAATCATTTATTTTTTCGTAAAATTACAAATTACTTTCTCCACGATAACTAAGTACTTTGTTACAGCGACTGAGTGCCCAGAGTTCATTACAAACAGCAGAGGCTATGCAATGATTCGCATAGGCAGATACAACTTCAGTGAACATTCATGCAACAAAAAAACAAAAGGGCCAAAGAAGCGCTGGCAGTGCAGCACTTTCCAGAACAAAGGCTGCCGAGCCTGCCTCATCACTATTGACGACGAAATTGTGAGCTGCCGCAACGTACACAACCATTAGCACAGCATAAGTAAGATAGGTGCTGAATATTCGAGCTAAGCGATTTTACCGTCCTGTTCCGGCCCGAAATCACAATCTGATAATTCATAATCCTTGCTAAAGTTCAACATCTATGTTTCTTTTTTTGTTTACAATAAAGGGCGCTGAAGCAGGAAAGATTTTTTGTGTACCTTGCTGAGAAACCAAGTTTAGTTGTTCGAGCGCCCCACGTTTTTACAATTTAATATTATAATTAAAAGCACATAGTTTATTTACACTTCAGCCCAGAAATAGACACAATTTGAACGATCCGTAATTTATTTTTGACTTTTACGTGCACCTATAAAAGCGTGTTTTTAAATCAGTAAATTTATTTTTTTAGTCTTTGCGGAATACCTATTTTAAACATTTATTTTAGATAGATAAATGAGCCTGCATCTACTTCATCTCTATTAGTGCGTCTGTATAGCGTGGTGTCTTACCCGTCAGCTTAGAACAATCTAAATCTTCCATCTGGCTGGAGACATACATTTGGTCGCGTTTAAAGTGTGGCCAGACGATGATATTACGGTAAAACCGATAACTTATAAAAGCGTGTTAAAAAGCTATGTCTCGTCATAATATAAATATGCTGAAGAAAAAAATAGGTAGGTATAGTAATGCATGTCTACTGTCTAGTCCTTAGTAGGTAGAGTGTATTCTGAGGTCTAGTTTAAAATGAGCTTTAACTAAAACTAGCGGCCCGCCCAGTGGTTTCACTTGCTGCTACTTAACCCATTTCCTAGAAAAGTCGATTACTATTGTACCAGCAGAATTGGCTCATCCATATTGTTTAAAAAAAAATCTAGAAACCTTACTCATTATATCTTTCAGTTGAGCTTAGCTTCTGGTGTTCCACCCTAGGTACTCCACATCATCGATATCTAAGTGCCAGCAAAAATGCCTCGTTGTACAATTTTAAAATAGATAAAAAATAATGTTGAGGAATTAAGAATGTACCTCATTGTATCATTGCATTATTGAAAGACAAATTAACTGGTTGGTTTGCAGTTACTTGGGTCAAAAATACTACGGGAAAGCCGATGGGTATTTTTAAGGGGCACACCTTTTATAACAATGGTGTATATCAATCGACAATGTATTGGCCATGCTCGAAGAAGTCATCGAAGTGCCGCGCGCGTCTCATCACCAACATGGAGGGAAATGTGATCAGAGTCAACGCGGAGCACAACCACCTACCACCCAGATTTATTATCCGAAATGGTGTTTGTATTAAAATTTGAAATATTTTGAAGGTGTGCTACTACACCCTGGCCGGACCACCATTTAGGACTTGATATAATCGTAAACACATGCTACCTTAAGTCTACCTTTATCTCATTCATTAGCATGATGTTAGCAAGTTTTAATTGTGTCGCTGCAAAGCACGCCTCCCCAGCCGGACGACTAGTATTGTCTAATAAATAACTTCCAACTTTGAGATTAATTTTGAATTGTTTCATGTACCTATATCTTGAGGTAAGGTACAATTATTAGGGAAATAAAAATCGGCTGCATAAAGAAGTTTCGGAGATGTGATGGTGGTCCGGCTGTAGAGCAGTACTCCGTGGCAGAACCACAAAAAACGATTCTTTTTATTTCATGCTAATGAGCTAAAGGTAGACATAAGGTAGCATGTGTTTACAATAACAGTAAATAAGTACTAAATAGTGGTCCGGCCAGGGCGAAATTGTTGAGATTGTAGTTAGTAGGTACAAAGCAATAAGATGGGTTAGTTTTAGTAGTAGTCCATTCTGTATTTCATAATTCATTACTAATAAACTTTTACGACAGACAACAAAGTTTTTATGTAACAGGTAATCGTAAAATTTATCGATTCTACCTAAGCCACAGTTAGGTAATTGCATATAAAGGTAAAGGTAAACGTATAAGGTAGGCATTATTTAAAGGCAAATTCACCGGTCTGTTTACAGTAACCTGTTTAAAAAATGCCTCGGGAAAGAAGATGTGCATTTACGAAGGTCATACCTTTTATAATAACGGCACATCCCAATCCACAATGAGTTGACCATGCTTGAAGAAGACTTGGAAGTGCCGCGCGCGTCTCACCACCACCATCGAGGGAAAACTGATCAAAGCCAACGTGGAACACAACCACCCACCACCTTGATTTGTAATTCGAAATGGTATTTACATTAAGATTTGAAATGTACATTAAGGGCATCAAATAATTGCCGATATCGTGGTTAGTAAGTATGTAGTTCATATTCATTTCCAATGAATTTCTATATTTATACTGAATGAATACAGACAAAATAGTTACTAAGTATCAGGTACTTACCTAATTATTATAAAACTTTACTGTATGTAAGAATCTTTAAGATATACCTATAAGGTTACATTTCGATGGGTGAAAACGAAAAGGTCGTATCTCGAAGAAGGTCGTAACTAGACTAATAGCACGCCCTTAATCAGCTGATTTTTCTCTATCGAACGGTCCGGGTCTCGTTTCTCTACGACAATATTTTTTTTCAAAAACGGTATATTTTTTGAAAAGTTTCCAGAATTTTTTTGTCGTAAGTCGGTCAAAAACCAGTGTTTTTGGGGCTTTTCGACTTACGCCAAATCAAAGTTAGGTATTTCTAATCTAGGATTAGTTACACCCTTCTTGTGGTATTAGACTTTGTCCATACTATCAGTTACGCCGTTTTTGCGGTCAGCAATTTTTGCAATACTCGTGGTTACACCATTCTTGCGGTTGATGAAATTTGATCATACATCTAGTTACGCGCTTCTGTAAGTCAGAAAAATTATGGGTCGACAAGTTACATCCTTTTTATGGTAAGCTAATCCATCATCATTATCATATCAGCCATAGGACGCCCACTGCTGAACATAGGCCTCCCCTAAATATTTTCACCTTGTCCGATTAGAACCGGCCTACATCTCGCGGAGGGCCGTCCTACTTTCCTGCTCCAGCGATTATCAGTTCTTCGAGCAATGTGGCCTGCCTATTGCCACTTCAGCTTACTGACTCTTTCAGCTATGTCGGTTACTTTGATTTGTCTACGGATCTCCTCCTTTCTGATTCGATCACGTAGAGAAACACCGAGCATAGCTCTGTCCATAGCTCGCTGAGTGACTCCTGGTCTATATACGAAGCCGACAGTAAGAGACCAGGTCTTGGCACTGTAGGTCATCACTGGCATGACACTCTGTTTTTGGACGTGAAGACGCTGCGTAGCTTCCCGAATGCTGCCCAGCCGAGCTGGATTCGCCGAGAGACCTCTTTTTCAAAGTTAGATCTTCCTAGTTGGACTGTTTGTTCTAAATAGACGTATTTGTCCACCCCTTCGAGTATCGAGTTCCCTACTGATATTGGGGTGGGCGCTACATGAGAGTTGACTTTCATCTTGTCCATATTCAGCTTGAGGCCCACTTGTAGAGAAACCCGATTGAGATCCTGTAGCACTTTGCTGAGGTCTTCGAATGACTCTGCCATGACTGCGATATCGTCGGCAAACCGAAAGTGAGTGATATATTCGCTCGCCAGTGATATTGATGCCAAGTTCTTCCCATTCCAGGAGCTTGAAGGCATCTTCCATCGCATTGGTGAAGAGCTTCGGAGATAATACATCTCTTAGACTTACACCACTTTGCCGCCGTAGTCTGATCTTGTATCCGAACTGATATTGTGGCGTTTTTATACAAACACTTTAACACTTCAATATACCTGTAGTCAATGTGGCACCGCTGGAAAGCCTACTGCCCACGTCTCGATAGAATCAAAGGCCTTCTCATAGTCCACAAACACTAAGCATACTAGCAAATTGTACTCCTCAGTCTACTGTACAATTTGCCGCAACGTAAAATGTGATCTATGGTACTGTACCCTTTTCGGAAGCCGGTTTGTTCGGGAGGCTGGAAGTCGTCAAACCTGCGAGCTAGGCGATTCGTAATAACCCTCGAAAACAGCTTGTAAACATGATTCAGAAGCGAGATAGGCCTATAATTCTTAAGGACAGTCTTATCACCTTTCTAAAAGAATAGCACCACCGCGCTTTTGTTCCATGCTTCTGGCGTCACACCTTCAAACAAGACAGAATTAAAGAGCTTCTGAAGGACTTCAAGTTGTACTAGTGTTTCACCCGCTTTCAGTAACTCTGATGTGATTCTGTCCTCGCCCAGCGCCTTGTTGTTTTTGAGCAGTTTAAGGGCCAACCTAATCTCATACAAGCTAATGTCCGGGATATCCTCGGTATAGTGTTGGGTAAGCTTTGTTCTAGTGTCTGTTGAGCTATTAACAGGTTTCGTTCGATCTCCCTCAGTACCTCTGGCTTTGTGGACGTTACCCTGCCATCCTCGTCTTCAGCTTTGTCAGCTGGCTCTGCCCAATAGACAGGTCCCTGGCGAAAACTTTGAGCTCAATCGTTTGTTTAATATTTTTAGTATTTAAGTTTCGAATATTGCTCCACAGGGACTGGCATATCTGTCTGTTGAGCCGCCAATATGACTCGGTTAGTTTTTGAGGTCTATTTTTACAACAGGGTTTAAAGAACTTGGATCCCACTGTGTGAAAAGTTTCCACCAAACTGTTATTGATACCGTCCACGGTATCTAGGTAACCAAAGCGATTTTTGAGTGGCAGTTGGAAGCTTTCCGGGTTCTGAATATGGGTTGCAGATGGTCGGAGTTTAGACTTCACTAAGCGAGACCGTTCTAGTTTGACGGTCAATGTGCCTCTGACCATTCGGTGATCGCTTTCAATTTTTACCCTGTGGATCACGGTGACATCACTGAAAATTTGTCTCTTTGTGGCCATAATGAAGTCTATCTTATTTCTGGTAGAATTGTCGGGGCTCCTCTAGGTTCATTTCCTAAGAGGTGGCTTTCTGAAGAACGAGTTCATCATGTAGAGTTCCTCCTTCTCCAAGAACTCATCCAGCTTCTGGCCCCTCGGATTCCGATGCCCATTTCCAAATGGCCCCACCCCCAACTCATCACCGCTTCTCTCGACCAGCTTTGCGTTGAAGTCCCCCAATACGACACTATAGTGCGACTTTGAAGCATATATGTGGCTTGTGAGATTTCCTCATACAAAACTTCTACTTCATCGTCAAGGTCTGTTGAGGTCGGTGCGTAAAGCTGTATGACCTTCAGCGAATATCTTTTAGATATTCTGAGTATCAGGTACGCCACCCTGCTTGATATGCTTGTGATAGAGATTGTATTGTTGACGAGGGACTTGTGCACGATAAACCCGACACCACCTTGGGACTGTTGATCGCCCTCCCGGTAATAGAACAGGTGACCAGATTTGAGGGTTATCGTGTTCTCCCCCTCTCTTCGGACTTCTGATGACCCTGTGATGTCCCAGTTCAGCCTGCCTATTTTTTCTTCCAGCTCGGTGAGCTTCTCGTCGGGTCCTCAAGTGCGCGTGTATGTCATCAGTGATAATCTACGCCGGTTGTCCGTGGGTGGGTTTACTTTGGTCGTTTGACTCCGCCCGGGGATTCTTAGCACCCCTGGTTCCAGTGCTTGACCGGCGCCCGTCAACGCCAGTTCTGCAACTGGAGCAGCCGGGAACTTGGGGCCATGGTTTGATTTCTACTGCCATGTTTATTTAGGGGGGTTGGATTGTCACCCGCAATGCTGATTCAGTGCTGGTTGGCAGGTCAACATTGCCTCGTCCGTTGACCAGCAGAGTGCACCACGAGCAGGTAAGGTTGGCTTGGGCCCCGAAGGTGTTGGCAGGGTCCCATACACCCCTAGTTTAGCTAATAAATGCTTTAAAATTTACAAAAAATCGTTTTAAATATACTTTAGAGACCATACTAATTCTTGTTTACGACAAATACTAAGCACCAATACTTGCCTTTCTTTCACTTACGTCTTTTTATCTAATGTTGTATTTATAAATCATCTTAGATACGACAAATCAAAAGTCTGTAAATGTATAGCTTTTACATCGTGCATACAAATGTGCACACCACTTACGACCTTTTGTCGGTCTGTAAATTGAAAACTGAAGGTCGTAACTAGAGAAAAACCTACTTCCCGTGACTTTATATTGAAAATTATATTTACTAATTAAAGATAGTAACAAACTAGAAACATGTTCTATAGAACACATTTCTAAACGACGTCTAGTTTTTAAGTTATGATTTTTTTTGTGATATTTTCTTCGTTTTTTGGCTCTGGTGTAAAGTTGGGTATTTCTAGATACGAACTTTTCGTTTTCACCCATCGATTTAATTAAGTACAAATCTCTTAACATTATTAAAGGACAATTTGACCTGTCTGTTTACAGTTACCTGGGTGAAAAATAGATCAGGAAAGATGATGTGCATTTACAAGGGTCACACTTTTTATAGTAAAGAGGTATTCCAATCGACAATGCACTGGCCATGTGTGAAGATGTATTCGAAGTGCCGCGCGCGCCTCACCACCACCACGGAGGGGGAGGTGATCAAAGTCAACGCGGAGCACAACCACCCACCACCCACAAATTTTGTAATTCGAAATGGTGTATACATTAAAATTTGATATTTACTGTACGTAAATGCACACAATCACGCCTCTTTCCCATAGGGGTAGGCAGAAACTACTTCCTTTCACTTGCTACGATCCTGACACGCCTCTTTCACTGTAGTACATTAAAAAACTGCTGAGATCGTGGTTAGTATTATATTAGTAGGTACTCTGTTTATTAAGTAGTTCATTCTGCATTTAAGAATTAATTAGGTACATATAGGTAAAGCTTTATGATAGACATTATAGTTTTACAAATTGTATGATTAAATATGTGGGCACCTCAGGAACAGTTGAATATATATCTTTGCCTATTAAAGGAAGTATAAACTTTTTTTTACAGTTGCCTGGGTAGAAAATACATCGGGAAAGAAGATGGGTATTTATCAGGGGCACAGTTTTTACAGAAAAGAAGTACACCAGTCGACAATACATTGGCCATGTCTGAAGGCTCCTACAAAGTGCCGCGCGCGGCTCGTCACCAGCATAGAGGGAAAACTGATCAGAGTCAACGCGGAGCACAACCACCCACCACCCAGATTTATTATTCGAAATGGGGTTTATATTAAAATTTGAAATATTCTGTAGATCAAATTATTGCAGTGATTGTGAAAGTAGTAAATAATAGGGTCAAAATACAAAGTAGAAAATGGGAAAATGGCAAGAAAAACTTATATGTTACCGATAAAAAAGAAACATAAAGTGCACATACTGCATGCCACAAAAACAGACAAATACAGAAAACAGTCGAAAAGTAGAATAAAATTTGTACCTACAACTTTTTTGTTTTCTTAACCTACAAGGCATTCATAAATAAATATTACCTGAATACGTATACTAGAAAACTTTTAGTACCTAATTGTATTATTTGTAAATATATTTTCATAGTTGTTTGTAAAAGTTTACCTATTTATAATCAAGATTAAGTAGGTATCTTGTCTTATCTTGCAGTTCAATTCGTCAAAAGCTGCACCGGCAACACGGTGGCACTTTACAACGGATTTGCGTTCTACCACCAAAAAAATGCTTCAAAAACGAACTTGCGTTGGGCATGTATGAACATGCAATACAAGTGCCGCGCGCGTCTCGTCACCACTGAGGATAAGAAACTGATCAGCGGGAATGTAGAGCACAACCACCTACCGCCAGACTACACTGTTCGCAATGGAGTTTGGTTCAGAAAAGAAATAATAATGATTCCGAAGAAGGTCATGATGATTCCAAAGAAAAATGAAACACTACCTAAACCGCGATAAAACTGTCAGCTGCGCTTTAACTCTATTTGGAGCCCTTTCCCACAAGCGATTCTCACGCGTGTTCGCCGGGAATACCTATTACCTACTACGCTCCGACAAGAAATTGTATTTACCTATGCGTCAAAAGGTAAAAAATCGTATGTGTGAAAGGGCTCTAAAGTGATTAATTTATACCTGCTGGTCTTTCAAAATGATATGCCTTAAGTAGTTTAAATTAGCAGCAATTGCGAATAAATGAATGGTTTATCTAACTAAAACATTTTAACTTAAAATTAGGCAAGGAAGTCTTAGTAGGAAGCATGGAAAAAAAACTTCTTCTCTGAGATAATAACTAAGTATTTCACATATTATGTGAATATGTATTTTACATAATAATACTTAATGTGAATAAAATACTTTTTTTCGTAGTTGATGTTTTACTAGTAGATTTTGTTTATCAGCTTTGATAGGTCGGAGTTTGCCATTAGTATCTACTGATCTACTGGCAACCATTGAGCCGTATTAGCTTAAATATAATAAGACTTCGTCAGTGCTAAACCCTCTCTGCAATTAAAATTTTTGCATGCTTTCTACAAATGTATTCTTATTTCCAGGTACAATATTTACGACTACTAAAGCTGGCAAGCCGGTGTTGCTTGTTAGTGGATACCGCTACTACAGGAACGCTGGCGGCGGTGACTCTAAGGTGACCTGGTTCTGTCGCCGCCCCTCTCTCCAAGGGACCTGCCGTGCCTCTATAGTCACCATGGATGACGTCATAGTAGCAGTCAAGCATGAGCATAACCACTAAGAATATCATTGACCACTAAGTTACATTTGAATAAATACATGTACTAATAGCATTCCATTCTCGTCAGGTGTATTGTCCTAAGTACCATAACACTTATATGGGTAACTTCTTTACTTCACATTAAATCGAGAAATATTCCTTGTATTTGTGATTTGCTGGTCTATTTTGTAGCGATTGTAGTAGTTGTCGATTGAGCTACACCACTTTACACTCAAAGTTTTGTTTCCGGTCAGTGGACTAGCATGTTGGTTGGGTACCTACACACTGCAGAAATACCTACTTAGGTACTACTTTAGTCGAGTACCTACATACATAATGGTTTCTTTTGACTGTCCCGATGGCGTTGTGGATAGTGCCCCTGCCTTCTACGCCATGGGTCGTGGGTTCGATTCCCACCGAACACAAATATTTGTAAAGTCAATTTTCAAATATTTGTGTTAAGTCTGGGTGTTTTCTATGTATAATATGTATTTATTTACAAAAAAAAGTATATAAGTATTATATCAATTGTCTAGTTCCCATAGTACAAGCTTTGCTTAGTTTGGGGCTAGATGGCGCTGTGTGTCTCGTCCAGAGATATTTATATTTATATTATTTATTTTCATTTTCCATTCAGGCAATTTTCTTTACGAGAGGAGATACCTTATATTGTTTTGTTAAAACTACGGGAAATAGTGTAAACTTAGAATGTCAGGCATAAAACAGGACATGCTGAAACACGAGAAAAAAGACAACCCTTTTAACCTAGAGTCAGATATTGTACCTATTAAAAATCTTTATTTATTCCAGTGCCAGTTTTTACAACGAGCTCGTTCGGCAACCCGCTCATGAAGGTGGGCAAGTACAAGTTTGGCCTTCATCCCTGCAACAAGACACCAACTGCGACTCCGCGTCCGACGCTGCGCTGGCGTTGCAACTCCAGAGGCTGCAAAGTATTCCTCATCACCCTTAACAATGAGATCATTCGCTACGGAAACGAGCACAATCACTGATTTACCAGTTATTTACCTAGTAAATGTTGGGTCCTAGCTAGTGTTAGATACGTACCTAATAGTAGTTGTCTGCCTAATTGTTTGTAGACTTATGTGCTTAGACAAGTCCTGCATGTACGACATTGTGTATCTACAGGCAGAGTTGGGCAAAAAATATTTTATGAGTAGATAGGTAAATAAGTTTTTCATTGAACAAGGAATTAAATGCAAGATTTATTATATATGGCTGTGCCAATCACTGTTTTACTTTGCCTATTAGTAATTTATTTCTATAAAATATTATAAGATAATTATGTTTTCTATGGAGCATTGCCATTTGTCTGAATTGAGGTATTAATTGATTTATTCGCCAATTACTTTTGCTTTTACTTTTGCTCATCTCTGAATATTAGGTTAATTATTCACACAAAGTAAATGTACTTATTAGCACTCTCATCGAAGAATAGAATGAGACATGGCTGTAGCGATAGGAGCAGTTTAGTAAAGCTTATAAATCTTGGTCTGCCTTCTGCTATCTTGGCACGTTTGGCGGAGTAGCTAAAAGTATGCCCTCTTAAAAAAGTAAAAAATATCTCATCGAAGAATAGAATGAAAATATATCGTACCGATAGCTTGCTTGAGTCTGCCTACATATATACTGGTCTGCCTGGCCACAGCCTGGCAGTTTTCCCGGTCCGACCACTTTTACTTTTTTTAGTAAAAATTTTATCTCTTCGAATAAAAGAATAAAAATATGTCGTACCGATAGCTTGCTTAAGTCTGCCTAGAAAAATACTGGTCTGCCTGACCACAGCCTGGCAGTTTTCAGATACGACCACTTTTACTTTTTTGAGAATTTTTATTTCTTCGAATAACAGAATGAAACTAAGTTGTAATAATAGTTTATTTAAAGCTGAACACATATCCTTGGTCTGCCTGAGCTCAGTCCGGTAGTTTCTCCGATGCGATCACTTTTCTCTCAGTAAATTTCAATTTTAAAGGACCTGACTTTGTTTATTAGAGTGGGCCCCGTCAATAAAATGAAAATTTGTCGGTGTATAGAAGTGAGATTTACAGAGCTGTAATCTCTCAATATCTAGATGAAGAATAAGTATGTTAATTTCAAGAATCTACAACTTCAGATGTATTCGTAGTAATTATTTCAAAAATACAATACTTGGGAAAACATTTTCTTCATCTGGACATTGAGAGATTACAGCTCTGTAAATCTCACTTCTATACACTGACAAATTTTCATTTTATTGGCCAGGCCCACTCTAATAAACGAAGTCAGGTCCTTAAAATTGAAATTTACTGAGAAAAGTGATCGCATCGGAGAAACTACCGGACTGAGCTCAGGCAGACCAAGGATATGTGTTCAGCTTTAAATAAACTATTATTACAACTTAGTTTCATTCTGTTATTCGAAGAAATAAAATTTCTCAAAAAAGTAAAAGTGGTCGTATCTGAAAACTGCCAGGCTGTGTGGCAGACCAGTATTTTTCTAGGCAGACTTAAGCAAGCTATCGGTACGACATATTTTATTCTTTTATTCGAAGAGATAAAATTTTTACTAAAATTAGTAAAAGTGGTCGGACTGGAAAACTGCCAGGCTGTGGCCAGGCAGACCATATATGTAGGCAGACTCAAGCAAGCTATCGGTACGATATATTTTCATTCTATTCTTCGATGAGATATTTTTTACTTTTTTAAGAGGGCATACTTTTAGCTACTCCGCCAAACGTGCCAAGATAGCAGAAGGCAGACCAAGATTTATAAGCTTTACTAAACTGCTCCTATCGCTACAGCCATGTCTCATTCTATTCTTCGATGAGAAAACTTTTAGCTACTCCGCCAAACGTGCCAGCTGCGCCGCGGCAGACCACGACCAATCCGAAGTACTCGAGCTACTCTACCCGTACATAGCTAAATTATTCTATTCTTTTGTGAGGTATGGATTAGACCAGTCGCCGCTCGGGCTATTAGGTATGTCATTCATAAAACAGGACACGTGACAAAGGAGATAACCTTCACCTTGTGTCAGATATTTTACCTATTAAAAATCTTTTATTTATTTTGATATTACAGTGCCAGTTTTTACAACGAGCTCGTTCGGCAACCCGCTCATGAAGGTGGGCAAGTACAATTTTGGTTATAGTCTAAGCGGGTACGGTCAAAAATCACCCGAAAGCTGTTTTGCCGGCACAGTTGATGCCGCTTTGCTCAGTGATACTAGGGACCATTGTGAATGATTCCATCCGAGGAAATGAAAAATCCATCCACTGGATTTCAAGATGGCGGACCTTCGTTTTTAGGGTTTCGTAGTCTACTAGAAACCCTTATAGTTTCGTCATGTCTGTCTGTCTGTCTGTCTGTCTGTCTGTCTGTCTGTCTGTATGCCGCGCCCTCATATCTTCGTCAGTTTTAGAGCTATCGACATGAAATTTGGTGAGAAGATAGACCGTTTTGACCCAAATATTGAAATGTTAAGAAAAAAATATTTAAAATGTTTTTTGAACCCCCTCCCATACAAGTGAAAGGGGGGCAAAAAATTTTTTTTTCTTCTGTAATATTGAGTAGGGTATCGTTGAATAGGTCTTTTAAAATTAAGGTGAGGTTTTTTTGAAACAAATTCTCTAAAATGTTTCTGTCACGAGATATTTGCTTTTTAAAAGGGCGTTTTTGACCCATAATTTGTTCCAGCTGTAACTTCTAAAGTATAAACGCTAAAAATTTGAAATAAATATGGAATATAGCTTACAATCTGAAGTTACAATGAAAACTATAACTGATATTGTACCCTGAAAGGTTTCAGGAAAAATTGAGTTTTTCTATTTGCGGTTGGTCATCATACTGCTGCTAACAAACCAGCAACAAAATTAAGTTTGTAATGCTGAAAAACCTGATATTTAAACGTTGACTACGAAACCCTATTTGTGGGCGTGTCTGACACGCTCTTGGCCGGTTTTTTTTGTATGGCACTAAAAAAATAATTCTTCTGGAGCCCATCGTGTGGGGTATCAAATGAAAAGGCTAAACGAGACAATTTCAAAAATATATAGTTTTAATACATTTCAGTTGCCCTCTTAGAAAAAACTCAAGTTAAATTTTTAAAAGTAGTTAAAACATGCCAAGTTTGAGGTCCAGTAGGTACAAAACGGCTGACATATAGTTTCATAAAAGTATGCCAAATGATCTACCATATCCTTAACTCTAACGTGACGAAAGGAATTTTGAAAATAATAAGATTTAATGTATGTTTTGCAATGGAAAGTGCAAAAATGGGATTGCAAACTGCAGTAGGTTAGTAAGAACTGCTTGTGCGCCTTCATAAATATTTAAGATGTAATTTTTCTCATGATTGCTTTTACACTTAAAGCTAGATTATGATGTGCCGGATCATTTTGAATCTGCGGGCACGGTTGTGTCCCCGCCAAGTTGAGTAAAAAGCAATAGGTACCATGTTGCTCTACTCATGAATGCTATCTCAGTTTAGTAGGCCTGTAAGAAAAATTCATGTTAGAAATAAGTAGTGCCTGCTGTACCGTTTTTATTTTTGTATTTGCCCTGTATTGGTTTCTGTGTAGGTACCTACAATAAATGATTAAATTAAATAAAATTGTTTCTCTCGAAACAGTTCAGGCCAATTTCGACGCCTCAAACAACGATATTTTGGATAACATTTGAAACCTGTGTGTTAACGACCCAAACAGTCATTTAATAAACATTCAATATTTCAAAAAATCATTCAATTCCCTTAAATCTGTTACTCATTCGACGGACCATAAAACTTCTAAAGCACTTTTAGATTACATGTACCTAGGTACCTATATGAATGAAGTGAGATCAAAAAAGTCTTATGTAAAGATATGAGATACCTTGATGGAACACAACTCAAAAAAAAGCAAGTCTCACCACTCATTAGGTATATCTACCGAAAAAAATTAGAGTTTAGGTACATAAAATATTGACTTCGAGTACGGTCGTTCCAATGGGTCATATTTGACAGCCCATACTAAAAAACACATCATCAAAGAAAAATAACCTTATATCTGAAAGTTGTCAAATATGGCCTATTTGAGCGACCGAAATTAAATAATTGCACCAACAAATAATCATATACTTACTACTTGCAAGATATATTTTGTTAAAGACAGCCAAGTCCGCCACTCCACCAGAAATGTTGTGCAATCCACGACGTCGTCGGTACGAAATAACTTTAGAATCATTGTATTTCATATTTATACACTAAACACTAACATGATTCTACAATTTAAAATAAAAATTCTGAATGCTGTTTCGCTGTAAATTTAAAATAGTAATCCTGTGTATACACATAGAATCACATAGTTAATTGTTTTTTTTCTATTCTTAAACTTGAGTATTTTACTTCATTTAGAGCTTCTATATCTGCTAAATTAAATATTTCTATTTTTATCCAACATATCGTTACAGGGGTCTCACCTTTGGCCGAAACTGCTTTAAGAGAAATATGGTATGGCAAAGCCACTTTTTACTCGACTTGGCGGGGGCACAACCGTGCCCGAAGATTCAAAACGATCCGGCACATCATAATCTAGCTTTAAGTGTAAAAGCAATCATGATGAGAATTACATCTTAAATATTTATGAAGGCGCACAAGCAGTTCTTACTAACCTACTGCAGTTCCCAATAATCTACTTTCCATTGCAAAATATACATTAAATCTTATTATTTTCAAAATTCCTTTCGTCACGTTAGAGTTAAGGATATGGTAGATCATTTGGCATACTTTTATTAAACTATATGTCAGCCATTTTGTACCTACTAGACCTCAAACTTGGCATGTTTTGACTACCTTTAAAAATGCAAGTTGATTTTTTTCTAAGAGGGCAATGGAAATGTATTAAAAAGATATATTCTTGAAATTGTCTCGTCTAGCCTTTTCATTTGATACCCCACACGATGGGCTCCAGAAGAATTATTTTTTTAGTGCCATACAAAAAACGAAGGTCCGCCATCTTGAAATCCAGTGGATGGATTTTTCATTACCTCGGATGGAATCATTCACAATGGTCCCTAGTATCACTGAGCAAAGCGGCATCAACTGTGCCGGCAAAACAGTATTTTTTTGCTAAGGACCATGACTATTACAGAAACGAGCACAATCACTGATTTTAAATATACCTGGGTGGTTCTACGAAGTGGCAAATAAAAATAAATAAATTAAATTTGTACTTTTATCAAGTTTTTTTTTGCTTAAATTACATGTTGGTGTCATACTAACTTTACAAAAATAGTATTACAGATCAATATTCAAAATTAATCGATAAAAATTAAATTTTCACTTTTTGTACGTCGACAGGCGTGACACACAATTGGCGACAGAAGTGATGAATATCACATGTTTGAACATAAACAAAATCGGTACATAAGTGAAAAGTAGTTCTAAACTTTAATTAAACATTATAAGTCATAATGTTTCCAAGTCAACCAGTATCCGACTACTAAATTTCAGTTAAAAAAATATACCAAGAAATGTCGACAGAACTGACATCACTTATGTCGACAATAATAAAAAAAAAAATTCGTCGGGTGATGACGATAACACCCTTAGTCGATGATATACCTCAATTAGTAAAGCGTTATCATCGCTAATGAGAAAGCCCCAACCTAAAATATTTTCACTTTTCTGTTATTCTGATTGAATTATTTGGGGTTCACTCTGTTAGGTTTTGGCGTGTTGTCGTGGTGTCTGCCTATCATCAATAACATCACCGTCGCTTCCAAAGCACATTTTATAAAACCGAAAATCTTGGGAATTCCTGTAAAAATAATGTGGTAAGCAGTAAGTAACAGATAACTAAATCTAGTGATTATCTTGAAGCCTGTGACTGATTACGAGTTTTTTGCAGAATATTGTTCACCTTGAATAAAGTCTGGAGAAACTATGCGAGATAGTTGGTGGAAATAAAGAGCAAAGTTAACTTGCAAAGTTATTAATTCCACAAATTATGTATTTTTTACGACGATAAACCTTTATTATATAGTGGAAAGTCATAGGTGATGACCTCAAAAAATACTCACGATTTAAGCTACGGGTTTGATGAATTCACCTTTAAGCAGTATATTAAAGACAATTAGTAAAAAAAAATAAAAGCTTTTTTATCTATTACCGTGCAATTACACAAAAAGGTCACTTCTGTCGCCAAATTTCACTTCTGTCGACAAATTTGTCAACAGGAGTGACGTCGACAGATGTGAGAAATTTTACAATACCGTCACAATAACAATAAAATACTGAGTTTATTGTAGTGGCCGCATAGGCGCACGAAGCGTATTGCTTGTCTCAGCATTATGTTAGTATTAGGCAATCACGCGTGTACGCTCTGTTTAGTGTAAGTATTGAAAATATAAGTTAGTTCACGTCTGACTACCAACTAAGTCGTATCATTTACCACCTCACTCCCTTGGGCGCTCATCTTATATTAGATGGCGACCCTGCCAGGATGTATTGAATTCAATCAGTTTTAGAATAAATATCAACGTTTCAAACAAGGCTCAACTCACGAATTATTTTTAATCCGTTGCTTATCTTTTGTATATCCAATTTAGAAGTGACTCGTTAACTTTGACACGGCTGTAGAACTAGTTCTCAAATCATTTTTGGGCCGCAATTTAACGCTCAAACGCAATTTTTAGCATTTGTCCTAACAAATGATTATAGTATTGCCATTTTAATCCAAATAAATGATCAAAACTATCAAAATTCTTAATTTTAGAGTTAATTTTTGAACTGTCGACAGAAGTGACAAGATTTTTATAACGTTTGTAGAATCACTTGTTAATTCTTTTGTTCTGGACATAATTTTTTGTTATTTTAGAAGTGATAAGTTAAGGAAGTTAATTATCGAGGATCTGTGGTGTCATAATTATACAAGTTAATTTTATAATTGCTGCTAAACCTTAGCCGGGCTCACGCGAACAGTCGACAGGACGTGACATGTCACGTACTGTTGACAAAAAAAATAGGCTAAATTATTACATTATTGGTTCATATTGTCGACTGTCATGTAGAATAAGTAGCCATTTCAAACGTAAATAAAAAGTGCCCTTCTGCAAGCGATACTTTTCAATTTATAAGTCGCGAACACAAATTTCGTTGTTCTGTAGAATGACCCACCTATAGAAAACTCCAAATTCAACTCAAACTCGTTATTTCAAATAAAGAAAACATGACTTATAGTTTTAATATTTAAACTGTTTTGGGGAATAAATAAGTTGTAAACAGGACAAATAACTTGTTTCATTAAGCGATGTTAGTTTTACGAGAACTTCCGCTTCACATTTGGTGCTTTCTCGATAATAACAAGTCACGTTTATTTACATTGTTATTGTTGTCTAGTTGCAGTCGCAGAGCCGGAGTTCACGACCAGCTGCCACGGCAATGCGCTGATGAAGATGGGCAAGTACAAGTTCGGGCTCCATCCTTGCAACAAGAAGAGCGCGCGTCCGACGCTGCGCTGGCGATGCAACCTCACCTGCCGCGGCTGCCGCGCCTTCGCCGTCACCTTCAACAATAAGGTCATCCGGCTCGGAAACCAACACAATCACTGATTATTTTACCATTCATCTACTGAATTAATTAATATTTACCTAGAAAAATTATAAATGTCTATGTAGGAAATATTTCACAAATTGATGTGCTTAAAATCTACTATAAGTAGCTTTTAACATAGGTACGTCTAAGTAAGCTTTTATTAATGTTTATTTACTACCTATTTCTTATTCTGTTCTGTATGCAATACAAACATTTATTGTAAGTAGGTAGTAAGTACTTTAAATGTCTATCAAAAATTTTAATCATGTGCGTATGTCTGCATGCAATATAAATGTCTAATATATCAATATTTTTAGGAAACCTCGCATAATTTATTCACCGCAAAAATATTGCAAGTTTTCCAAAAAAATTATACCTATATAATGTGGAATTAACATGCAAGTATCCTGTAAGCAATACCTATACCTAATCATTATAAATAAGGGTTAATAATTAATATTCTGCACTCAAAATATACACTTGAAAACATATAAAACTGCCTGCTGCTGCATAAAAAAATCACAGGTTTTCTACATAATTCGGTGAAGTAAATTTAAATAATAATTTAACGGCTATATAGCAGCTCTGGCAGTAGAATGCTTCAAAAGATTAGGCTTTGTCATCCGCAATACAAGTGATTTCACAGACAAAAGTGCTATTCAGATGCTCTATTCAGCTCTTGTAAGAACTAAAATCGAAACCGCTTCTATAATTTGGGGACCTCACGAAATTACTTACAGCAACTTGTTAGAAAAAGTTCAGAAGGCTTTTCTTCGATCTCTTTATAAAAAAACTTGCGGATACTATCCGTTTTTATATCCGACAAAATTCCTTCAGGGTGTTCTAGGCTTCAACTCTTTAGAAACAAGGCGTAATTACCAACTAATGATAACGATTTGCCGCATTCTCCGAGGTGAATATGATTCTCCGCAGTTAGTTTCCAGCTCATTGACATTCTATGTACCGGACAGATACTTGCGAGGGCGCAGGCATCAGCTACTGGCTCTTCCTTCCTGCCGCACGGTGGCAAGACGTCAGTCTCCGTTGCTTCGGGGAGTTGGTCTCGTTAGACAGCTCTTGAATTCGAACCCTGATATAGATATATTTGCTGACAGCTTGTCGCATCTCAACAAAACTTGTCTTCAGTTTTGTGAGTCATTAAAATAAGTGAAAACTGATCTCATTTAGTTATAAGTAACATACTCATTTGTTATTGTGACTTGTGTATATTTTATGTTAATTTTAAGTGTTATGTTTCTTTCAATATTTAATTTTGTTCCTTGTTCAGTATTTTTAGGTTTTACCTGTACGCTGTTCATTGTATTACTAAATAAATAAATAAAAAAATAAATAAATAAAATAAAACCTAGTAGGTAAGCTTCTATACTCGTAATTGTCTATCCAATATTTCACGAATTAATGTTTTTGGATGCAATCTAAATATCAATTAACTATGGGTATGAGCAATTTCCAACATATTCTCCCATATAACTATGGGTCGGAAAGCACTAGATACCTTTATAAATCTTCGATTTTGCAAAAAAGTTTGTTAACTAACACTTAATTAGTTGCATTTTCATTTACTAAGCACTCTTTATAATGATTTTAAATGTTTACCCATTGATCTTTAAGTGCGTACTGTAAACTGGTGTGATTGTTTACTTTCCAGCTGAATTCATTGTGAGCAACAAAGGCGGCATATTACTGAAGCACATGGGGTACACGCACTTCCTGCACGCGTCGAGCGGAGCCGCGCAGGAGAGGCGGCGCTGGAGGTGCAGTTCGCAAAAACGCAACTGCAGAGTGATGGTCACCACCGTGTTCAACGAAATAGTGTCCGTGAGGAACCAACACAACCACCCACCGGCCCAGTGGCGATATAGCTGCCATCAATGATGTTATATGTTATGAATAAATAGGTCTACTTTATCTATCTACGGAGACGCGTGATCATTAAGCAGGTGCCGGTTATCTGTGCCTACGTACCTGATAACTTAGTAGTTTAGGTATCTGTGGTGAGGAGTGTGAGTATCTACGGCTACTATACCTACCTAGTAGGCTACTAGGTATAGTAGCCTACTAGCAATCGCAGCGTGGGATTGCCTTGTAAGAGTCGAAGTCAAGGCCTTGTATGGGCTCTGCGCAGCTGTTGGATGCAGTTGGCCAAAACTCTGGTCTATGGAGGCGCATGAACGAGGCTTTCGTCAACCAAGTGACGTGTATAGCTACACTGGCTACAGAGACCAGTTTTGCATGCATTCGTGAATAAACTCAAGATAACAACCGACAATGTACGGTATGCCAAATTGGGTCCCACCCATGCCAGGTAGTTTCATAGCCGTATCATGGTTCTGAATGATTCCAATTCTAGTCGGCTTTTAATTTTATTTTTATACCTATTCTTTTTCGTTGGGATATTCTTATACCTAAATGTATGTTTATTTCAGAGCCGTACTCTCAGTTCAGTTTGTCCACAAGCTGCTTCGGCAAGCCTGTGCTAGTGTGCGGGCCGTACCGGTTCAACAAGCACTGTTACTACAAGGGGTCCAACGCTCGCTGGTACTGCTCCGCCAAGAACACCGGCTGCAAGGCCTTTGTGCAAACCCTCGATGGCGCCATCGTAAACATTTGTAATGAACATAATCATTAACTCAATTCAATTAATGTGAATGGCAATATTATGTATCTAATATTAAATACCGTCAAATTATTCGACCTATTATTGAACTTTTTGTTTTCCAAATGATACAAGAAAGATGTGAAATTCAGACATAATATTATTAAAATAGTCATTAAAGAAAACGAAGAATATTAATAGTGTATTTAACTAATGAAATGAAATGATACACACACACACACTCACTTTTTCCCAAACTACTACCTGTAGGTACCTATCTTGAAAGACAGGGTTCCTCACATTCAAAAATCACAACAAAAGAAGGGGATTTATTGGGAACTGGACCATTTCTATGTAATTAAGTGTGAATATACAAATTGTTCTTTTAGTATTCAAATAAAATTCTTTTGTTGCAGATCCAGTGTTTATAACAAGTGTCTTTGGCAACCCAATGATACAGGTAGGCAAGTACAAGTTCAATCTGAAAACCGACAACAGTAGAAAACAAGGACCTAAGAAGCGCTGGACATGCAACCGCGCGTCCAGTACCGGTTGCCGCGCGACCATCATCACCATCGACAACGAGATCATCCGTTGCAAAAACGAACACAACCACTTGTAACAAACTCGACCCCGGAGCCTTATGAAGGACTATACGCCTCCAGTCGCCAGCCTCGGTTGTTATGAAGATCATGTCTTGAGTTCTAGATTTCATAGAAACCCATACCTCAAGCACAGTGTATATAATGGCTCGTGATATAAAAGTGATGTCTAGTTAATTATTGACCCATACGTTGTGTTTAAATAAAGTAATATGTAACCCATAAGTTCTTTTAAAGGTAATTGAGACATCTCTGCACTAATTATATTGTAATAAAGTGACTCTGATGAACAGGAGAGAGTAAAGGGCAGGAAACTGAACTCCAAACGGGCCCCCAGTACTTCAACGCCCGAGGAATATGGAAGCCCACGCCAATATATACCTATCTGTATTCATAAACGCTCCACAGTCATTCCCACAGAATCAGCCCTACGCATGCAAATTCTTCATGCATAAAACTTCATTGTAAAGATAACCACTAGAGCGTCCACCGAATACAAACGGTAAATTATCTGCTTCCCCTAGAAGAAGGATAAAAATATGGTGAGACGTGCGTCTCTGCTAATAGATGCGTCAGCCACAGACGCTTGTGGTGCTTAAAAAGCACCACGAAGAAGGATAGGTGATCAGATTCAGATGTCCTTTGCAGAACAACTGAAATAGTTTAGAATAAACTAGTCTTATGACAGACCAAACTGACACCCAAGTGTCTAGTCGGTTAAGTAAATAAGTATGTTGTAAGTAGGTATGTTATCAGTCAAATGACATGATGTCAACAATTATCTTTAGGTTTCCCTAAAGAGGTACCGGCAAGGCCGGTAAATGCACCGCATATGAAATTGCACTGGTCAGTCAGTCTCCATCCACATTTAACTCCTATGGAAGTCAGAATATAATATGAGAATGCTTTATGCAAGTTCCCAAATCACATGTGAGCATACATGCTTATAAGTTGAAGACGGGAGAGCAATATTTTGCACATCCCAAGAGAGAGTTGTAGAATAAGCCATGATGTTCACATGAACCTCCTGAGAGAATGTGGATTTCTACGACCAGAAGCTGCCATTACAACCATACCGAATGCTAGATAGTAAATAGATAGGTTTTTGATGAAGAATTGATAAAAGTTGTCCCATGACATTTGATGACAACCATTGTAATTAGTAAGTAAGTTGTAGTCATAGTTTTACTATGATGGGCATCATTTTAGCCAGTCATAAGAAGAACTTTAAAGACTTCATGACTAGAATATTACTTTAGATATGATTCATCTGAATCTGTTATAGGATAGGATGATAGGAAAGGATATTATCCATTCTACCAGCCATACATATTCTTAGATAAGAGTACTAACTAAGATATTATAGCAAGTACCATAAAATATTATTGTGGTAAGTACAATTTGTCCACGGCTGGACACATTCCCATTCTGAAGTACATTTTGTTTGTATAACAAAATATTGTTATAAATAAATGTTCGTCCACTGCCGGACATATTCCAATACTGAAGACAGTTTTCTTTGTATGACAACAATACTGTTGTAAATGATTATTTATCCACTGTTGGACATAACCATTAAATTAGTAGATATTTAACAATATCTATTTATGTATATTTCATAAACATTAATCAATTAAGTCCATAGTCGCTCAGCAACCATAGTACTTAAAATAGAAATCTGTCCACTGATGGGCCAAGCCAAGCAGTAGGTAAGTAGATACAATATGTACAGTATGTTTCAAACACAAGAATTTTATCAAGTAAATCCTTAATCGCTCGGCAATTATAGAATAGTAATTTATCCACTGATGACCACAGCAAATAATAGATAAGTAGATATCTAACAATATCTACTTATGTAAGTTTTAACACAGGAACTTTATGCTAGTAGCGCATAGCAATAATAAATTATGTTATTAATTTGGTTATTAAAGTCATATATATGGCATGATAGATAGACAAGTAAGGAATAGGAGTAATGGGATTATAGGGTATCCTACCTATTCCTAACATCTAATTTACCTATCTACCGACACACTAAATAGCCCAGATTTCCCTAATTAAAGATTAGATGTGAACACTACAAAGTTTATATGAAACAATCAGAACGCAGATTCTTTAAAACGACAACAAAACAAAGTTATTGCAATAAAATGATCTTAGCACTAAAAACCAAAGCATAAGACCATGTTCCGAATCTTATCAGCTTTCAATGAATACAAAACTATCAAGCATAGGTAATTAATATGTTTGTAAACATTCATATAGGGAATATATACTGCTGATAGGATTCGAAAGAAAGCATGAATTGTACTTATCCATCTGGAACTTGAAGCCACCAGCACACGAAGGACCAACAACGACGACATCCACAATGCCGATTCCAGTGCACGCTGAAGCACGCATCCTCTGTATCCAACAACACACCATACACGGGTTCAAAGCACTTTTCACACACTCGCGAGTACCGAGAAACAGCTTGAACGCCCAAGACAGCTGTTTAGCACACGGTTCTCTATAACAGGACACACAGCACTATCTTAGTTTCACTTACTTTCACTTCTCTTCTTGTCCTGTGAGACTTCGCGATTAAAATTGAACTCCCCGCAGGCCGTATGGCTCGCTATTTTATACCAAAAGCTTCGAACTTACGAGAAGAATAATATTCTAGAAATCTGCTACTCATTACGACAGAAGATATTCTCCTCTCTTTCATACACATTTTAGAAGACATTCGACTATTCTAGAATTTTTTAGAATGTCTTGTTTCGCTACTTGTTGCCAGACACCAATTCAGGGAAGGGGCCACGACCCATCCTGACATCCAAGAAAAACTTTTAGTGTATATTGAGTAAATCATGGGTTTACCAATATTATTAAACATTTATTGTTGGTTTATAGAATTTTTAGAAAATACATCAATTTTCTATAAACCGAAAGTGTGACTAATAGAATAAACCTTAGGTATTTCAGTCGCTATGGCACTATAATAGGCCTAGTAGGGCCCTGTCTAAAGTGACACCTTGCGGTTTCCGCTACTCGACAATAGATGGCTCTTAAACAAAATAGCAAAATGTTATGTCCTATATCATATAAGCACGAAAAATTATAAATGCTACTGCAAACGCTGTGCAACTATCAGCTAATTATCCAAAATTATTTAGACTTGCCTATACGAACGATATGATGAGAAAACCAAGAAAGTAACTTACAATTTCACCGTTTCATACACTTAGCGCCATCTATCAGCTGTGTTCCTGAACTTCTATAACAATTTTGACAAATCAGAACCAAGTACTAGTCGCATCTTATACCAATAGATGTCGCTGTTTTGAAATCTTTATAAAGGCCGAAACACATATTAATTAATAAAGGCCGGGACACATATGTGACACACTGAAATAGCAATTTTCTGGGACCTACTGGAATTCTGAGAATTCATTGGAATATTATATTTTCTTACCAAACGCTCTTTTCTTATCGATCTACGTTCCTAATTGGGAAGAGTTGTACTGTTTCACTAGAAGGTTTCTAACCTACCCATTTCCTACTTTCTAATATAATTATCCCTTCTAACGATGAGGTGTGGGTGAACCATTTCGTTTTCGATAATTAGATTTTTTCTGATGTAATAAGTATGTACCTAGTTATTGTAATTAATTACTTAGTGACCGATCATAAAACTGCTAATACTTCTGTCTTTGTTTTATTACAGTGTCTATGGTAAAGAATATGAGTGGAAAATTGCTAGTTATTTATAAAGGACATGCATTTAACTTAAGCCACAAAGGAAAAACCACTTTGAACTGGTTGTGCACCAGACACGGCTGCCGCAGCAGATGTAAAGCATCCCTCACCACCACTACTGACGGGGACATCATCATCCGCGCGAATCCGGAACACAACCACCAGCCTGGTCCATACATCATACGTAATGGAGTTTATATAAAAATATAATATTTCTCTGTGCAGAAGTAGTTATTCTAGTGTACAAACAACTGTGAAGTGTGACCGTGATCGTCATATTTGAGACGCTACATTTGCTAGATTTATAATCGTACTTTGCTTCTTATTTGAGTACCTACATAATTTACGTTTTCATATTTGTGTTACAATAAAAAAGTGAAGTGCAATTCTGATCATATTTGATACTTGATGATCATATTGGCACTTAAGTAAACAAAATATTACAAATAATTTTCAAATATTCTTTTTAGAAATAACTTCATCAGAAAGTTTTCCATCGAAACGCATTTTTCCTAACAACCTGCAATATTTCCATTTCATAATAATTTATGAAATCTTTAATTTTGTTTTATTCATAACTTTGATTATTTTTATTATGTTTTTCATTACCCACCCACCCTTAGTTAATGTATGCAGATGTTGAGTAACTAAGTAGTCACAAAATTCCAAATTTATATTCTTGTGTTTATGTTTTTACAGTGACTATGGTAAAGAATATTAATGGAAAACTGTTAGCTATTTATAAAGGACATTCATTCTATTTAAATCGCAAAGGAAAAGCAACTTTAAACTGGCTGTGCACAAGACATAGCCGTAAATGTAAAGCATCTCTCACCACCACTACTGACGGTGATATCACTCGCGTGAATCCGGAACACAACCATCAACCTAGCCCATATATCATTCGTAAAGGAATTTATATAAAAATATAATGCTGGTGTTGATACGAAGTGTGCTCCTGATACTATCTGGGACGCTACATTTTACTAAACCTTTTAAATAAAGATTCCTTGTTTGAAAACATAACAGTTAATTCCTTATTTGGCCGATTTCTTTGATTCGGTTCCAGCAGTTCTGATTTTTATCGTGTTTGATTATTAAGTATAAATAGGTGTATTTCATCGTCAATGTTTCAAGTCAAGTTTCATTTAGGTACCTGTAAAATTGAGAACATTCTTGTAAAGGTAACATAGGAATTCTTTTATTGTAGATCCAGTGTTTATAACAAGTGTCTTTGGCAACCCGATGATACAGATAGGCAGGTACAAGTTTAATCTCAAAACTGACAACAGGAGGAGAGAAGGACCGAAAAAGCGTTGGGTCTGTAACCGCTGGCCCAGTGGTTGCCGCGCGACCATCATCACCATAGATAATGAAATCATCAGCTGCAAAAACAAACACGATCACTGAAATTACCATTTTCTGGGAGCTTCTAACAGCTTCGCTTAAAACTGACTGAGTTTTTTTAATGAATAAATATTTAGTAAGTAATAAAACGTTTTTTTTTTTTCAAATAACATATGTCATCTGGGCGGGATGAGACTGGAAATTAGGAAATTATGAGGACTTATTTATTATTAAATCTTTGTTTCAAATCATTTTCCGAATCAAAATTTACCAAGAACTGTTTTTTAAAAAACAAAATTAAAAAATTTGAAAGTACCCACGACAGTATAATGATGTTGAAAAAGGATAAAATAATTTTGAAACCCCCGACCTTAATAATCTATGTGATAAATAAGAGACAATTCACATTATGTAAAAGCTTTTATACAGGTGAGTTGATTTAATTGCTCACTGAGTCAGACATAATATGAACAACAAAGTATTCGCTTTTTTAGCACTTTCTTACGTATGTATTTGGTTCTCAAAGATGTAGGTGTAGCAATCGCATAGGTAATTAACTCCTTAAATTAATAAATAACACTAGAAAATACGTTGGGGGCTGAGTTGAAGTTTTAAATATTGATAGAGCAGCCCCCGACGTATTTTCTAGTGTTATTTATGAATTAAAGGAGTTAATTACTTATGCGATTGCTACACCTACATCTTTGAGAACCAAATACATACGTAAGAAAGTGCTAAAAAAGCGAATACTTTGTTGTTCATATTATGTCTGACTCAGTGAGCAATTAAATCAACTCACCTGTATAAAAGCTTTTACATAATGTGAATTGTCTCTTATTTATCACATAGATTATTAAGGTCGGGGGTTTCAAAATTATTTTATCCTTTTTCAACATCATTATACTGTCGTGGGTACTTTCAAATTTTTTAATTTTGTTTTATTACTCTTTTTAAAGAGAATAGGTTTAAAATGATATAAAATCTATATTTGGTTAAGTTTAATTAGGTATAAAATTTTTAAAGGCGTATTTTACTCACACAGGTGAACACTTTTTTATCAAAATATTGAAAATATGAAAAAAAAATTTACTTCTCATACAAACATGTTGAAAAAGGTCGTCACGGAAAATCTAGTTTTTTTTCTCATTTCGATGAAGAGTTGTTTTGTTTTGTGAGTAGAAAATATCTACCGATAAAATATGTGCGCGTACGTAGTTAAAATAATTTAATCTCTGTATTCCTATTAAAATCAATGCAAATATCTGCAGGATGTGTTCTAGTCGTGAAACTGAATAAACATTTTTTAATATTTTTTTTCAAAATATGAAAAAAAAACATTTGTTCCATACAAACTGTATGTTTTGGCTATTTTCTGATGGCAAGTCCAAAATTAGTTTTTCATATCTCATTTTTTTTTTACTAAGAACAGTTGTTCAGTTTCACTAGTAGAACATATCCTGAAAATATTTGCATTGAATTTAATAGGACCTTATATATAATAAAGGATTAGTCAATGGCAGCAAGAAAGTGGTTTAGGATTTAGTGGTTGAGTGGGAAGGTTTAGGAAGAGACCAGTTGGAAGACGGAGAGCTGTCCAAAAAAAGTCCTAGTGCAATTTGATGACCGGTTTAATGGCAGAAGTCGCAAAGATGAAAATGGGTAGACATTGCACCAGCGACTGCATCTTTTCAATCTCTCTCTCTTCGTGTGGGACACCGAGTAGTTCAACGACCCAATGAACCCTGGTGTCAGTTTTCAAGCACCTACTATAAGTAGCAGGCTTCTGACATGGTTGTGTAACGACCGCCATCATAGACAGCAACCGGGACCGACGGCTAAACGTGCCCATCCGAAGCACGGAACCATCTTACTTTTCGGACAATCAGGTGGTTCAGCCTGCAATGTCCTAACAGACTGGGAATACATTCACAAAGTGATAAATATCCGGGAATTGAACCCGGAACCTTCTGCGTGGTAGGCCGTCATACTAACCACTGCGCCACATAGGCTGTCGATGCGCTGCGCCACATCTTTTCAATGGAATAAGAGTTTTGGTAAAATAGAAAATGTAATGATTCCACTCATTCTACATTAAGCAGTCACTGTCCATAAATTGCAGGGCACGACAGTCGAAACTCAAAAACATTTGCCAAGGGGCAAGTCCCCTTCAGCCTCCTGCTGTTGGTTGTTCATTCATACTAGTCGCTCTGTAAAAATCTGTACATTCTATTGTCTTTCTATGTGGAGGAAAACACTTCTCAACCCCCTGATGTTGGTCCTTAAATTCTAGTCGTCTTGTAGAAATCTGTACCTGCGCTTCTATTGTCTTTCTATGAGAAGGACACGAAGCTTCCCTCAAACCATATGTTGGTTCTTCATAATCGAACAGTCAAAAACTGTTTAAGATCTTAGATAAGATAAATGAAAACAGATTAGCTATAAAATGGTTTATATTTATATGATTAATATAAGAGTTTAGCCTAAATGAAGAATATTAACAGCACTTTCAGTAATTTTTGATATGCCATACAAATAACGATGGGCTTATTTTAATTTACACTCAAGTTTATGCCCAAAAACCAGGGTCTGCAGGGCCTTATAAAATCGTATGAAGATCAAAACACTCCGCTTAACCAGGTCTCCCGAAGACAGCTGCACTGCAATATACAATCATCAAGTAAGTATGTTATTGTTTGGTCAATATTTTTACTAGGTAATCTTCTATCAAATAATGAAGCCATGCAGAGAAAAACCTACAGTGACTCGGTTTCGTGGGTGAACCAGGGAGCTGAGATATCTGTTAGCTTTAGGTACACATTGTGTAAGAAAGAAGTAATAGTTTGTTTTGTCTGATCAGTAATGAAATATAATAATAACAAATTACCTGCATGTGATTATTAAGTATGACATGTTTTGCATTGGCAAAGCTTGCGGATTTAAACTTTATAATGACCACTTTGCACAAAATATCTCCATTTGATTATTATTCATGATGTTATGATACAATTTATTGATATTATTGAATCAAAAATCAATTTAATTTAGTCAAAACAAACCTAAATATTTTGATTTTGCAAAACGTCAACTCAATCAATGTCATTAATTACTTCCATAGATTTTATTAGATCATGATCATGAATCATGATATTACCAAAAAGTTTTGGTTAAGGAGATTTATTTACGGTTTCTTCTGATTTGCACAAACAAATGATTACTGCAGCGCCCCCTGGTGATTTAAAAGCATAAAACCTATCTAAGAACATTCACCAATCAAAATGATACCCATTACTGAAAACCGCATTAAAATCGGAATAGTGGTTTTGGAGATAATTGGGAACATTGATTAGCACAAACAAATGTTTATTGCAGCGCCCCCTGGTGAGTTTTTCACGTAATACCTACCTAAGAACATGCACCAAACAAATCCGAATCTATTACTGAAAACCGCATCAAAATCGGACCAGTGGTTTGGGAGATATTTGGTAACAAAGGTTTGCACAAACACACAAACGCACAAACGCACAAACACACAAACACACATTCTCTCACCCCAAACGCATATACCGTCTCCGTCCCGTCGTGGGTAATAAAAAGAAATTCAAAAACTAAAACCCGACTACTGAGAGATCGCGCTCTAAAAAGCAAGAAACAAGAATATTTAAATATTAACTACACACAATTAAATGCCTCTATCGTCTACAAAAGTGATATAAGCTAACACCTATAATAATTAATTTTTGTGGAAATTTAATATAAATTCATAGTGGTTTTGAGGTGATAGCTGTGGTCGCGTGCCACTTTGCCTATATTTTTTTATTACGTAAGAAGTAATAGAATACGTGGCACACGACCACAGCTATCACCTCAAAACCACTATGAATTTATATTAAATTTCCACAAAAATTAATTATTATAGGTAATAGCTTATATCACTTTTGTAGACGATAGAGGCATTAAATTGTGTGTAGTTAATATTTAAATATTCTTGTTTCTTGCTTTTTAGAGCGCGATCTCTCAGTAGTCGGGTTTTAGTTTTTGAATTTCTTTTTATTTTAAATATTTTGGAGTTCCAAACATGCCTGTAATACCAAAGAATACTCAATATAGCTACACTCGTAATACTGTAGCAGATGTGGAAAGTGTACATACTCCAAAATGTAAATGATAGCTGTTTCGCTATAGAAAAATACAAGCTGACTTAAAAGAATGAGAAGGCATGATTATTAGATAGAACGTGTTAAAACGAGAAAGTTTTGATAATGATACTCGTCTTTTTTCAAATCACCCTAAAAATGATTTATGCTTGTCACAAATCTCCAAAACCTCGAATTTCAAATACTTCTAGTGTTAAAAAATCGCTAAATTTTCTACCTCATAGAGGTAGAAGAGAGAAAGACAGAAGAAAAGCCTGCGAAATTAAGCAAGTGCACCTTAGCCAATAACGCAAAACCAACCTAAAACCGCCTGAAGTAAAACTATTGTCGAGAAGACCAATAGCTGACCGATACCCCCCGAGTCAATGGTTGGTACGAGTTTCACTTCTAAAGTAGAAGTCCACGTTTCTTTTTTCTGTGAGGGGGGCCCGAGTCGATGGCTGGTACGAGTTTCACTTCTACAGTAGAAGTACACGTATTTTTTTTCTGTGAGGGGGGCAAGCCCCCCTCAACCCCCCCGAGTCAATGGTTAGTGCGAGTTTCACTTCTAAAGTAGATGTTTATGATTCTATTTTCTGTGAGGGGGGCAAGCCCCCCTCAACCCCCCGAGCCGATGGTTGGTGCGAGTTTCACTTCTAAAGAAGATGTTTACGATTCTATTTTCTGTGAGGGGGGCAAGCCCCCCTCAACCCCCCGAGTCGATGGTTGGTGCGAGTTTCGCTTCTAAAGTAGATGTTTACGATTCTATTTTCTGTGAGGGGGGCCAACCCCCCGAGTCGATGGTTGGTGCGAGTTTCACATCTAAAGTAGATGTTTACGATTCTATTTTCTCGAGGTCCCCGAGTCGATGGTTGGTACGAGTTTCACTTCTAAAGTAGAAGTCCACGTTTCCTTTTTCTGTGAGGGGGGCAAGCCCCCCCTCAACCCCCCGAGTCGATGGTTGGTGCGAGTTTTACTTCTATAGTAGATGTTAACGATTCTATTTTCTGTGAGGGGGGCAAGCCCTCATCAACCCCCGAGTCGATGTTTGGTGCGAGTTTCACTTCTAAAGTACATGTTTACGATTCTATTTTCTGTGAGGGGGGCAAGCCCCCCTTCTTCTTTTCGTGTGGGACACCGAGTCGTCCAACGACCCGATGAACCCTGGTGTCAGAGTTTTTCAACCGCCTACTACAAGTAGCAGGCCTCTGACATGGCTGTCAACCCCCCGAGTCGATAGTTGGTGCGAGTTTCACTCCTAAAGTATATGTTTACGATTCTATTTTCAGTGAGGGGGGCAAGCCCCCCTCAACCCCCCGAGTCGATGTTTGGTGCGAGTTTCAATTCTAAAGTAGATGTTTACGATTCTATTTTCTGTGAGGGGGGCAAGCCCCCCTCAACCCCCCGAGTCGATGGTTGGTGCGAGTTTCACTTCTAAAGTAGATGTTTACGATTCTATTTCCTGTGAGAGGGGCAAGCCCCCTTCTACCCCCCGAGACGATGGTTGGTGCGAGTTTCACTTCTAAAGTAGATGTTTACGATTCTATTTTCTGTGAGGGGGGCAAGCCCCCCTCAACCCCCCGAATCGATGGTTGGTACGAGTTTCACTTCTAAAGTAGATGTTTACGATTCTATTTTCTGTGAGGGGGGCAAGCCCCCCTCAACCCCCCGAGTCGATGGTTGGTGCGAGTTTCACTTCTAAAGTAGATGTTTACGATTCTATTTTCTCGAGGTCCCCGAGTCGATGGTTGGTACGAGTTTCACTTCTAAAGTAGAAGTCCACGTTTCCTTTTTCTGTGAGGGGCAAGCCCCCCCTCATCCCCCCGAGTCGATGGTTGGTGCGAGTTTTACTTCTAAAGTAGATGTTTACGATTCTATTTTCTGTGAGGGGGGCAAGCCCTCATCAACCCCCGAGTCGATGTTTGGTGCGAGTTTCACTTCTAAAGTAGATGTTTACGATTCTATTTTCTCGAGGTCCCCGAGTCGATGGTTGGTACGAGTTTCACTTCTAAAGTAGAAGTCCACGTTTCCTTTTTCTGTGAGGGGGGCAAGCCCCCCCTCATCCCCCCGAGTCGATGGTTGGTGCGAGTTTTACTTCTAAAGTAGATGTTTACGATTCTATTTTCTGTGAGGGGGGCAAGCCCTCATCAACCCCCGAGTCGATGTTTGGTGCGAGTTTCACTTCTAAAGTAGATGTTTACGATTATATTTTCTGTGAGGGGGGCAAGCCCCCCTCAACCCCCCGAATCGATGGTTGGTACGAGTTTCACTTCTAAAGTAGAAGTCAATGTTTCTTTTTCTGTGAGGGGGGCAAGCCCCCCTCAACCCCCTGAGTCGATGGTTGGTGCAAGTTTCACTTCTAAAGTAGATGTTTACGATTCCATTTTCTGTGAGGGGGGCAAGCCCCCCTCAACCCCCCGAGTCGATGGTTGGTGCGAGTTTCACTTCTAAAGTAGATGTTTACGATTCTATTTTCTGTGAGGGGGGCAAGCCCCCTCAACCCCCCGAGTCGATGTTTGGTGCGAGTTTCACTTCTAAAGTAGATGTTTACGATTCTATTTTCTGTGAGGGGGGCAAGCCCCCCTCAACCCCCCGAGTCGTTGGTTGGTGCGAGTTTCACTTCTAAAGTAGATGTTTATGATTCTATTTTCTGTGAGGGGGGCAAGCCCCCCTCAACCCCCCGAGTCGATGGTTGGTGCGAGTTTCACTTCTAAAGTAGATGTTTACGATTCTATTTTCTGTGAGCATCCCCTCAACCCCCCGAGTCGATGGTTGGTACGAGTTTCACTTCTAAAGTAGATGTCTACATTTCTTAGATGTCACTAAAGTATACGCTTCTTTTTGCGTGTTTGGATCGCACTGGGTGATTTTGAATCTCACCATTTGCAAACAACTTCGTATTAGGTAGTAGATAACTGAGTAGCAACAGTTAGTACAATAGATACATAAAAGATCTTTTACATTAACATGTTCGTTGCGTATACGTACCTACTACCTAGTAAGCACCTTTGTTTTATACGCACGGGTTTGCTATAGATATTTTATGTATCTTGTGCTTACATGTCAAATAAATTTTATCATCAATAATATGACAAGTCCGAGTCAAATGAGCTCGAATATAAAATGTTTGCCAATTGTGTTAGTGCGATACCTTATCTTTATTCCGACTTCATTATCTAAGAAAATCTACGTTTTAGAGATAAAATATATATATTTCTGGACTGTGCTAATTCAGCCCTTTCGTTTGATACCAAACTCGATACCAGTTCAAGAAAATAAATATTTTCTTCGTTACTTAACACTGTATAGAGGGCGCCATATTAAATTCATTTTGACATTATATAGCCTATAACCACCAGACTGTTCAGACGCTTCTATTGATTTCTCATTTGTCGAATTTGGATAAGTAGTTCGGGAGTTATGAGGGAACAGACGAAGTTTATTCCACATACATACATACATACATACATACATACATACAGGTCAAAATCATAACCCTCCTTTTTCCTTTGCTGTAGTCGGGTAAAAATTAAAAGCTGTTCAGTAATTATGAGCCTCCATTTTAACATTTGGTTAAGTAATATGGTTATGGTTAATACAAAAGTCATTCAGTTGGTGGTTCAGTTGATAGGCTTGTAATCGCCATAGTGCAGTGCTCGGCTGCGCCTCGTGTGATAAACAGACACTCGCGTCCTAAAGCCTTCCGTTATATTATAAAGACAGTTGCATAAACTACCTACTATTTTTTATGATATTACAGTGGTTTTACTGAAGAACAAACATGGCAAAATGATAGCTTTTTACAACAGCTATCCATTCAATAGCAAGAATAGAAACAAGTCAACTATTAACTGGGTATGCACCAGACGGCGACTCTCCTGCCGCGCTTCCTTCTCCACCACCACTGCGGGAGGGATCCTCCGAGTGCAGCCCGAGCACAACCATCCGCCTAGCCCTTTTGTCATCCGCAACGGGATTTACATTAAAATATAGTTAGCTAGAGAAACATTCTGACGTGGAAAATTACATCTGTTATCTAAATCTATACCATAAAATAAATTTTATTGGACTTTCGTTGTTATTTTTATTTTTCGAGAAAATTAAGATTATATGTTCCTATACAGCCAACCTGATTCATATTTTGTGCCATCAACCAACCAACGGAAAAAATCGGGACGTTAGTTGTGTGAAATTAAATTCGCACTTGTTCTGCCTAATTATTGTCAAAACTTATTTTCCTCTTAGTATTCTATTGTGTTTAAGTCTATTATCAAGTTGTTATGTATTAACGACAGTCGTTTTAAACTTTTTCTCTCTTTTGTTTCTTAGAAGTGTTGTTTTTGAAGAATAAGGATGGCAAAATCATAGCTGTTCATAACTGCTATCCATTCAATATCTCGTGTAAAAACAAGAAGACCATCAACTGGGTGTGCACCAGGCACCGGGTGTCCTGCAGGGCGTCCATCACCACCAGCCTCGAGGGAGCCGTCCGCAAACTGAGGCCGGAACACAACCATCCGCCTAACCGGTTTATCATTCGTGACGGGATATACTTTAAATTTTAATAAGTTAGCAAATCTTATCTTCGTAAGTGATTACTAAGTATTATTTTGGAACGCCCGAAAAATTGGCTCCGTCGGTCACTGTATAAAAAGTAAGAAACGTAAAGCATACCACACCGCCACTAAATAGAGAGAGCCAGTAAGCCAGTAAGTAGTAAGGGCGCAACCGTCGCAACCTATCTCTACCTATTTGTTTTGTGATCGGTATGCTATTCACGCGGAAGTTTAGTTTAATAAGCAGCAACTTTAAAGATTTCACGTAAAATGCGTAAAATAATAGACAATGACAGAGGCTTGCTACTTGCAGTAGGTTGTTGATTAGATAACTCTGACGCAGCCATTGCGAGTACATTACACTCCACAAGCTCTTTAAGCAACCGTCGTCCCCGGTATATACCGGGTAGTTAGACATAGTCCGATCTGTTCTTTCCAGAACAACTCTTAAGCCTAGTCTCGCCCCAAGGGCGTTATTGGGCTGGTTATTTGAACAACCACACACATACTTCCGGGTAAAACCTCGCTCCCCACCAAATAGGTAGATGTAGGTTTCAAGGCCCGGGGCCACGAGTGCATAGGCTATTACAAAAAGAAAAACTGACACCATGGTTCATCGGTTTGGTAGATGACTCAGTGTCCCACTTGAAAAAGAAGGAACATTGAAGATTTCCTGTTAGTCCTGTTACCCTTCTCTAGATGAATTTAGCTAAATAAGAAAGCATTAATCTTAGATAGCTATTTAAGGTGGTAACGTGGAAATTATTATGTAGGTAGGTACTAGTGGTATAGGTTTGGTATGTGTAACCTAATTATAAATAGCAGGTAAGTTTTAAAACTTAAGAATAATTTGTTTAATTTTAAGAATGATTTACATGTAATTCATTAAAATGTATGCTATTGGTAATAAGTTCCCTAATAAATCAAATATATTTTTATCTGATTTCTGCCACAAAGGTTCTAGCCTCTACACACCCTGGTTCCGAGCGTTCCCACAGCAAAAGGGACGATACTATTGAAATAGCACCTAAGTATTGAAAAACAACTTACCATCAGAATAGACATTTCGATTTTGTTTTAGTGGAATACGTGAGCTCTAAGCGTGGTGGTGGTGTGGTGATGAAACTGAACGGTTACTGCTACCATGTAGACCTGAGGAACGATCCCCGCATCAGGTGGAGATGTTCGAGACGCAGAGGCTGTCGCGCTTCTGTCACCACCATCAATGGAGAAATTGTCAAGATTGCTAACGAACACAATCACTGATCTGATGGACTTAGGTTTACCTATTGCTATTTTTGTGAGACGCCTTCCAAGGCTAGGTGCTACGTTGAAAATTGATAAATTACGTTTTCACCTCACCAGCTTGAAAAGAAATATTTTAATGCGTAAATTTAGTTGGCAAAGGTCGTCTTTAACCATCGTTCGAATTCAAATCACATTTTTCAACTTGTTGAGAAAAGTAGTGGAGAAAAGTGATTTGAATTTCGAACATCTAATTTAACACTAAAGTTTTCAAAAACTAGTCGTAATAATGGCGGCGATTTCAGAACGAAATCTTCTATAATATTGACATTTTGTAAAATTTCTGAACGCAGCTTTGAAAATTTGTTTGGCAGGATTATTTATATACTAAATACTAGGCAGTATAGTCACACCCTTCACCTAGCCATAAAGAATAAAACCTTAAGTAACATGATTTTCTCATTGGTAGAGGTGAAAAGTTGTGTGTACCACACAAAAGCAAAAACATTTACAACTCCCGCTTTTGAATCCCTCATTGAGCTCAAGATACTACATTTGAATTGTGATTCAATTGTGATTCAATTTTAGTATCCTTCGCTACCTCGGGTTTCAAAATTAGCACTCGCAGCAAAAATCAACTTTGCTTTCTTGTTGTACAAATTATGACTATTTCATCGAGTAATGAATTTATTTTTTATTGCTAAGAGCAGCCCCTACCTAGCCTTGGAAAGCTTCCCAATTTTGCTGATGGATTCATAGTCTTTTATTTATTTTAAAAAATGTGTATTTTTGTCTAATTTTGATGGACTGGTACCTACTTACTTTAAACATTACAAAATATTTAATTATGTAAATACAAAGTAATTTATAAGTATTACTTAATGTTATTCCTGAAATTAAATTATTACATTTCTCTAGTTTCATTTGGCCTTTCTTTTTTTACGTCGGGTGGCAACAGAATAATAAAACATGTAAAAACTTACCTTCATATGCATTCACATTCTAACATCAAAATGTTATTTTGTTCACAGAATTCAAGCCAATGTACATCAAAAACTCGTCTGGTAAGTTAACACATTTTTTCTCAGACCAAATACCTATAACAGCTACGTTAGATATCGCTTATTTTACCTTAACTTTGTTACAGATGATTCAGAAGAGATAGAGTTTTACTACACAAAGAGAAAGTTCGGCAACAAGATGCTGGTCGTGAACGGTTTCCGGTTCAAGTTCAACGGGAAGTTCGGCGACCGGAAGCGGTGGATCTGCATCAACACGGCGGACAAGTGCCGCGCCTTCGCGCTCACCGTCGACGACGTGCTGGTGACGGTCCACGACACCCACAACCACCCCTGGAGCCTCGGCAACTCCGCCAAGACCAGGAAAGTGGCCGAAACTGACAGCAGCGGGGCACCCAAGAAACCGTACTACATCCCGATTGATCCGAAATAATGCATATTGCCTTCGCCCTAACCGCTGATATAGAAGGTCAACGACACCCACAACCACCCCTGGAGCCTCGGCAACTCCGCCAAGACCAGGAAAGTGGCCGAAACTAACAGCAGCGGTGCTCCCAAGAAACCGTACTACATCCCGATTGATCCGAAATAATGTACAGATTTATCATAAGTAATGTTACCGTAATAAAAGTGTTGCCCTCACCGTCGACAACGTGCTAGACAAGGTCCACGACACGCACAACCACCCCTGGAGCCTCTATAACTCCGCCAAGACCAGGAATGTAGCCAAACAGCGTCGCTCCCAAAAAACCGTACCTACTACATCCCGATTGAATCTTTAAAGTAAAGTCTAGCGTAAGTGAGCATTCAAAACCTATCTACCTTAATAAAAAAACAAAATTAAAAAATTTGAAAGTACCCACGACAGTATAATGATGTTGAAAAAGGATAAAATAATTTTGAAACCCCCGACCTTAATAATCTATGTGATAAATAAGAGACAATTCACATTATGTAAAAGCTTTTATACAGGTGAGTTGATTTAATTGCTCACTGAGTCAGACATAATATGAACAACAAAGTATTCGCTTTTTTAGCACTTTCTTACGTATGTATTTGGTTCTCAAAGATGTAGGTGTAGCAATCGCATAGGTAATTAACTCCTTAAATTAATAAATAACACTAGAAAATACGTTGGGGGCTGAGTTGAAGTTTTAAATATTGATAGAGCAGCCCCCGACGTATTTTCTAGTGTTATTTATGAATTAAAGGAGTTAATTACCTATGCGATTGCTACACCTACATCTTTGAGAACCAAATACATACGTAAGAAAGTGCTAAAAAAGCGAATACTTTGTTGTTCATATTATGTCTGACTCAGTGAGCAATTAAATCAACTCACCTGTATAAAAGCTTTTACATAATGTGAATTGTCTCTTATTTATCACATAGATTATTAAGGTCGGGGGTTTCAAAATTATTTTATCCTTTTTCAACATCATTATACTGTCGTGGGTACTTTCAAATTTTTTAATTTTGTTTTTATTTTACTCTTTTTAAAGAGAATAGGTTTAAAATGATATAAAATCTATATTTGGTTAAGTTTAATTAGGTATAAAATTTTTAAAGGCGTATTTTACTCACACAGGTGAACACTTTTTTATCAAAATATTGAAAATATGAAAAAAAAATTTACTTCTCATACAAACATGTTGAAAAAGGTCGTCACGGAAAATCTAGTTTTTTTTCTCATTTCGATGAAGAGTTGTTTTGTTTTGTGAGTAGAAAATATCTACCGATAAAATATGTGCGCGTACGTAGTTAAAATAATTTAATCTCTGTATTCCTATTAAAATCAATGCAAATATCTGCAGGATGTGTTCTAGTCGTGAAACTGAACAAACATTTTTTAATATTTTTTTTCAAAATATGAAAAAAAAAACATTTGTTCCATACAAACTGTATGTTTTGGCTATTTTCTGATGGCAAGTCCAAAATTAGTTTTTCATATCTCATTTTTTTTTTACTAAGAACAGTTGTTCAGTTTCACTAGTAGAACATATCCTGAAAATATTTGCATTGAATTTAATAGGACCTTATATATAATAAAGGATTAGTCAATGGCAGCAAGAAAGTGGTTTAGGATTTAGTGGTTGAGTGGGAAGGTTTAGGAAGAGACCAGTTGGAAGACGGAGAGCTGTCCAAAAAAAGTCCTAGTGCAATTTGATGACCGGTTTAATGGCAGAAGTCGCAAAGATGAAAATGGGTAGACATTGCACCAGCGACTGCATCTTTTCAATCTCTCTCTCTTCGTGTGGGACACCGAGTAGTTCAACGACCCAATGAACCCTGGTGTCAGTTTTTCAACCGCCTACTACAAGTAGCAGGCCTCTGACATGGTTGTGTAACGACCGCCATCATAGACAGCAACCGGGACCGACGGCTAAACGTGCCCATCCGAAGCACGGAACCATCTTACTTTTCGGACAATCAGGTGGTTCAGCCTGCAATGTCCTAACAGACTGGGAATACATTCACAAAGTGATAAATATCCGGGAATTGAACCCGGAACCTTCTGCGTGGTAGGCCGTCATACTAACCACTGCGCCACATAGGCTGTCGATGCGCTGCGCCACATCTTTTCAATGGAATAAGAGTTTTGGTAAAATAGAAAATGTAATGATTCCACTCATTCTACATTAAGCAGTCACTGTCAATAAATTGCAGGGCACGACAGTCGAAACTCAAAAACATTTGCCAAGGGGCAAGTCCCCTTCAGCCTCCTGCTGTTGGTTGTTCATTCATACTAGTCGCTCTGTAAAAATCTGTACATTCTATTGTCTTTCTATGTGGAGGAAAACACTTCTCAACCCCCCTGATGTTGGTCCTTAAATTCTAGTCGTCTTGTAGAAATCTGTACCTGCGCTTCTATTGTCTTTCTATGAGAAGGACACGAAGCTTCCCTCAAACCATATGTTGGTTCTTCATAATCGAACAGTCAAAAACTGTTTAAGATCTTAGATAAGATAAATGAAAACAGATTAGCTATAAAATGGTTTATATTTATATGATTAATATAAGAGTTTAGCCTAAATGAAGAATATTAACAGCACTTTCAGTAATTTTTGATATGCCATACAAATAACGATGGGCTTATTTTAATTTACACTCAAGTTTATGCCCAAAAACCAGGGTCTGCAGGGCCTTATAAAATCGTATGAAGATCAAAACACTCCGCTTAACCAGGTCTCCCGAAGACAGCTGCACTGCAATATACAATCATCAAGTAAGTATGTTATTGTTTGGTCAATATTTTTACTAGGTAATCTTCTATCAAATAATGAAGCCATGCAGAGAAAAACCTACAGTGACTCGGTTTCGTGGGTGAACCAGGGAGCTGAGATATCTGTTAGCTTTAGGTACACATTGTGTAAGAAAGAAGTAATAGTTTGTTTTGTCTGATCAGTAATGAAATATAATAATAACAAATTACCTGCATGTGATTATTAAGTATGACATGTTTTGCATTGGCAAAGCTTGCGGATTTAAACTTTATAATGACCACTTTGCACAAAATATCTCCATTTGATTATTATTCATGATGTTATGATACAATTTATTGATATTATTGAATCAAAAATCAATTTAATTTAGTCAAAACAAACCTAAATATTTTGATTTTGCAAAACGTCAACTCAATCAATGTCATTAATTACTTCCATAGATTTTATTAGATCATGATCATGAATCATGATATTACCAAAAAGTTTTGGTTAAGGAGATTTATTTACGGTTTCTTCTGATTTGCACAAACAAATGATTACTGCAGCGCCCCCTGGTGATTTAAAAGCATAAAACCTATCTAAGAACATTCACCAATCAAAATGATACCCATTACTGAAAACCGCATTAAAATCGGAATAGTGGTTTTGGAGATAATTGGGAACATTGATTAGCACAAACAAATGTTTATTGCAGCGCCCCCTGGTGAGTTTTTCACGTAATACCTACCTAAGAACATGCACCAAACAAATCCGAATCTATTACTGAAAACCGCATCAAAATCGGACCAGTGGTTTGGGAGATATTTGGTAACAAAGGTTTGCACAAACACACAAACGCACAAACGCACAAACACACAAACACACATTCTCTCACCCCAAACGCATATACCGTCTCCGTCCCGTCGTGGGTAAAAATCAGCAAGTAAAGAGTTAATTTGGCATTAAAATACGATTCGTGTCTCCAAATCTGGGAATTTTAAAACCTGGAGAGTTGGGAAAGTCCATTGATTATAACACATATAACACAATCCAAAGTTCTTACAAGGCTAACTATGAATTTCTTACAAAGCTTACTGTTGAACTAGGTTGTAGTATTAGGTACTGTTGATCTCAACTGATAAACTAGTTACCTACCTACCGCTGCAAGGTAACTGCCTAAAATAAAGAACAAATTTATGTTTATCAATTCTAGCACTCGTAGCAACCAATAGCAGCACATCGAACTCAGCAGCCTGCGAGCAGCCGATCAGGTTCGAGACGACGCGGCACGGGAACCCCATCATCGCGTGGGGCCGCTACCGGTTCACCAAGAAGCTGCAGCGCAAGGAGAAGGCCTGGTGGGAGTGCACGGCTCGCAGGAAGCGCGGCTGCCACTGCATCCTCGTCACCAGGAGCGACCGCATGGTCAAGCTCAACGGCTGGCACAACCACTAGTCCTTCTAGTCTTTAGATTTTACGATTATGAAACAACCCATCGAGTTCGCTTTGAAATTGTTTACTATGTGTGGTAGGTGTATTTGCCCTTTAGTTTATTCATACAATATTGAATTTGGTATATAAATACTTAAATCAATATGTGTTAGAATAGATACAATTATGCATTTTAATATTGTATGTAGCCATTTATATTCTAGTCTTGTGATTCAATTACAACCAAAATGATATCAAATATCTTTTGAATATTTTTCAGTAACACACTCGAATACAAACTAGGTATCTTGTTCCTCAGCATGAAAACGCCAAATGAGGACGTGTGTTTGTGCAAATGATTTGGTATTTTTATTTCAGAAAAACACGGAAAAGAAGATTCTTATTATGACTCTACAGGACTAGAGGCTGCCCCCATATTTACGACATCTCAGCGTGGCAAGCCCATGATCCAGATCGGCCAGTACCGGTTCAACAAGTGGTCCGGCAGCAGGGGCCCGCGCGCGCGCTGGGTGTGCAACAAGATCGGCTGCAAGACCACTATCATCACTTTGAACGACAAAATAATGAAATTTGTTCATGAACATAATCATTAAACTGTTTTTCTTAACAACAAAAGGGTGATACCTCGGTTAGGTACTGTTTGTTTAGTAACAATATACATCGATGTTTCAATGTGAAGGAATTGTTGTTTCAGTAGTGTTTAGTGACTCCCGAACGAAGGGTTCTATTGTGGTCATCTTTTCCGAGTGTACCTTCATATTTTGTTCTGTTGTACTCTCGCTTAGCCAAATCGGACAAAATTTTATTTTCTAAACTAACTATGTATCTTAATTTTACAACTACCGCGAGTAACTACTTTTCATCAATGAGTTTAGTCGTGTCATAATCACCATCTTTCTTCTCCTATCCAAAATCAGTTGTCCGAATAATATTGAAAATTTAAATACGTACCTACTTGCAGATATAAAATGATTTTGCTTTTACTTTCAGAGATGACGCCTCAATTCGTACAAACTCTCCGTGGTCGTTGGATGATAGTTATTGGAAAGCACATCTTCCACAAAAACAGCAAGTACAAAGGGCCGCGAGCGAAGTGGTATTGCTCTAAGAAGCACTACGGGTGCAAAGCCAACGTGATGACGGTGGATGACACCATTGTCAATGTTCATAACCATCATATACATTGATAATACGTGCTGGCGAAAATAATCACCAGGCAAATCAACACAGTATAAAATGAAGTAGCTTTTTGCGTTTCTCAGTATGTGTTGTAGAATTCGCTAACTCTTTCTAAACCATGCAACATATTTTGATAGGAAAACGCCTTTTCTCGCGGAAAAATTAGTTTCGGCGGATAACTGCTGACAATTCGCTAGTCATTGTGGATTCTTTGTCTTTGAATAAATTCCAAACTGTGTTGTGTTCCTTATTCTTTACCCCTGTGTATAATCCTTGGACATTCCCTGTTACTGGTAGGTAGGTATGTAAATAGGCACATACACTTACGTTTGTTATTTTTTATAGTAATAAAATAAACTTATAAGTATACTATATGTAGGCCTATTAGGTAATACACGGACTGGTAACTCTGTAAAGTACTTAGGTACCTACCTAGTGTAGTGCTAATGTACCTACTTAGTAGCTAGTTTCAAAGCTTTAAGTCTAATAAAACAAATGAATGAATCAACTGCAGCATCGGAGCGGATACCTACAATATAAATTTGTTGTAGCTAATTTGGATATTTACTTAAAGCACATCAATAGATCTCAAAATGGACTTAATAAGTCCATTAGCCAAAGAGCGAATAAAATATATTTTTTGGATTTTTGTACTTACGTTGTTTTCATATTACGCTGACGATTATAAAAGTTCCCTCGCACAGATGCCGAAAGTCGCAGGTACAAATCCAGCCTGCGGTCGTTATTTATGCAAGTTTACATAAAAAAATATACGTAATACGGGAAGTGTTGTATAATTTGGTATTCTACTTTGTTGTAGATGTGTCGGGTACACCTTTGGAGTATATTACGTCTAAATTAGGAAACAAAATGCTAAAACTGGGAGAACACACGTGTACACTTTGGCTACAACGCGGTCTAGCGCGCCCCGGAGCAGGAAAATGCGCTGGGTGTGCGGCAAGACCAGATGGCACAAGTGCAAAGCTTGTGTATACACCATTGATAACACCATTATCAGCTTTAATAATAACCACAATCATTACAGTGCTAGTAGGTTATCGACCAATAAGAAGTCTGTGACGAGTTTCACACATGTTGACTGCTGAAATCCCGCCTGGCGGCTGGAGCTTACAGTACCGACCGTACGGGTGTACCTGCCTCGCGTTTCGTACCCAGCATGTCTTGGAATGGAATACCAGGCGGAGTATCTTATTATACCATGGTACCCAGTATGGTCTCGGTAACTCGCTAGGCCGGTCCTCAGTGGCTATAGCTAGCTAGTGCGCAAAACTCACCATGTAGGCTTGACCAATTTAGTTAGCTTAAGCGACAATCAATATCACTTAAAAGAAAGAGGTATTCAACAAACGCAGTAATTGCAGTATCAAAATATATTATTCTAATGATAAGTTACGCTAAAACTATTTATGTTTGTGATTGTGTGTGAAATAAAAAAGTTATTGACTTTGACTTTGAATCCCATACATTACAACCGTTTTTTTATTTAGAAATTGCAATAGACACAGAGAATATATATTCTAATTTTGTCTATTTACATCATATACCCACTGCAATATCGTTATACATAGTTTAGTGCAGTTAAAAAAAGTTAATTATTATGTTCCATAGATCTAAGGGGCATTCCGGCGAACTACATAGTTTCTAAATATGGAAACAACCTACCTAATAGTGATGGGGTCGAACCGCTACTACCTTCACGGCACCTACAAGAAACGAGAGTCGAAGAAGAAGCGATGGATGTGCATCAGAACCGAGGCGGCTGCAGGGCTGTCCTCTTCACTTTGAACGACATTATTGTAGAAACCAAATATGTCCACAATCAAAAAATATTATATGTTGTTATTTTTTATTAAGTTTGTATTTTAAACAATCTGACAATTATATTCGAATATTTACATTAGCAACGGTGTTTTCGATAAACAAAAAAAATGCAAATAAAATAACTTTTTTATAGGGTACACAAATGTATAATTCGTTGGTTCACAATCATCATTATCAAAATGACCATTCGCAAACATATCAGATCATTGCAATACCGATTACCTGTTGTCAGTTGAAGACAGTCAAAGGGATAGGTATGTATGGTATGGACCCTTTCGCAAAAAGTTGGCCGCACGCCTGTATACGTCGGATGTTTTTTTTTATTAATGCATCCAGCAGATAAATTTAATTGCCATGTTTGTTTTTAAACATAATTCCTTCAAACCACATGATCTATAGGTACAATAAATATCTTATTTGTTTTAGAAAAAATGGTTAAAAAGAAACGTGATCCAGTAGAAGAAGCAGCTAAAAAAAGAGAAAGAGAGAGACAACGTTACCAAAAGATTAAGAATGATCCCGAGTTATACGCTGAATATCAAATGAAAAATAAATTGAAATATGAAAAACTGAAAAGCGAAAAGAAAATTCTGCTTATAAAAGAAATGTGAAGGACCCAGCAAAAGATTCAGAGAAAGAAGTGGAGAGACGAAAAAAATAGAAGATATTTAAGAAACAAAAACAAAAGAAGCGCTAGAGAGTGAATAAGTTGCTCCAAACCAGGCAGTGACATTGAACCTCCTAGAGCAATTAATGCCCCAAAAAGACAAGATGAACATTTGAACAATGAAAATGACGATGACGTTGTGGATTCTAATTATTGTTCAAAATCTCTAATGCCAAGACGCCTGAGTTGTCCATTATCATATATTGTTTTATCTCCAAGTTCTACAGGGACGGTATCACCGAGAAGGCTCAGCGTGTAATCCAATCCGAAAACTAAAATACAAGAAAGATAGTCACTTAGGCAACAATTAGAAGGTGTTAAAAAATTAAATCTGATTGTCTATTGTCTAACTAATGTTATTATATACATACCTTTTGTGATCCTTTATGTGTATATTCAGGTTCAGGGACCAAAATTGCTTTAGGAAGGTTTGATGGCGATATTTAAAATATCAGTTAGCATAAAGTAATTATTTCTTTTAGTATAGGTCTTTGAACTTAACATTAAGCAAACCATCGTTATTTTATAAAACTTTATTTGTCCTTTCATTTTGTTTTTTATCGTTTATACTTATGAAGTACCTGAGTTGCCGTGTGATGCCGGCTTAGAATAGCATCACCCCAATTCTACCCGTGGGAGTCGTAAAAAGCGACTAAGGGATACTTATCCAGGGAATGGGCAGCAGCGTTCCCTGTCAATGCAACATCATGCACTGCGCTCGCCAATCCGCCTGCCAAGCGTGGTGAGTATGGCAATACCCCTTGATAGGGGGAGGCCCATGTCCATCAGTGGACTGTTGTGGCTGTTATGGTATACTTATGAAGTAAGGAAGGTGATGTACCAACGTATAACATGCATGTCCAATTATTTTACAGTGTATTTCATCACGAGTACTAGGGGGCGAACCGCATTGCGGATTGGCGCACACCGTTACAACCTTCAGAGGATTTGTCCGGCTGAAAATAAGAAGTACTGGCGCTGCGTGAAGCGGAACACCGGGTGCCGCGCCAGCGCCTTCACTCAGGATAATGCCATCGTCAGCCTGAACTACCAACATAATCATTGAATTATTATATTGGATTTTATTCTTTTTTAATAATATTTATGTTGTTTTTGGTACTTGTATTGTCATGTCTTATCTAATTAAGCAATAAAGTGTTACTTAATATTTAAGTAGGTACTTATTTATTACAAATAGACATTTTAGCGTATCTCACGTAGTCATTTAATTATAATTTGATTCAAAACTTCAACGGCATATTTCAGGGCCTGCACCTAAACCAAGTAGACACCACCTGGAAAGGGGCGACAAAAAAAGAAAATGTGTCGGATGTTATGAAAAATTGCGAATCATTTACACAAGCCGAGAGTCTAACAAAAAAGTTAAAAAAATTTTGTCGAAATGCGCTCAGTGTGAAAAACACTATTGCTTACTGTGTTTTAATGAAAAGCATGATAATTTAAAAAAAACATGCACAGCTATCGACACTACAGGAAAAGAGTGAGTAAAAGAGTGGTCAATAAAACAAAATCAACCTGGGGGGTAATTTTGAGGCCGTCGTTTGCCGTCTGGTACTGCACAGGCTGCAAGGCATCCGTCAGAATCCAAGGGTGAACATGACCATTTAGTATACCTAATACCATAAGCCTGATTTGCATAGATATCGTATGACAATTGGCAAATTAATAAAATTGTGACCTAATAATAACAACATTTTATTTACTGAAGTTGATTAGTGCGTAAAACATATTTATTTTAGTTTACTTACTCCTGAGAGATTTCAAAACCGGTTGCAAAGTTGCAACTGTAGTTATAATCAGCGTCATACACACTATTATGCTGTATTGCAACCGTTTTGGTAAATTTGTTTGCAAGATTCTTTAAACCGTTTTTAAACCGTTTGCAATCAAGTAGATATGCCGAATAAAAAAATATATATATACCCATGTGTATATCGTGGAGTTTGCTTTGCTTTAGACTGACGAAGTACATATCTTACTTACAGTTGAATTCGAAACGACGCGCGGCGGGCGGCTGATGGCGACCGTGGACGGCCACAGGTTCTACAAAAACAACAGGAGCAGAGGATCAACCTCCACGTGGTTCTGCTACCGCGCATCGTGGCGCGGCTGCAAGGCATCTGTCATAATCAGAGACAATCAGCTTCTTTTTTACAAGAACGAACATAATCATTAACATGCCATGGCGAAATGCGTTGAGTCATTCTTGATTTTGTTGTAAAAATCGATGTCGAAGTGAATAAAATAATAATTTTTACAATTTGGTACCGTGATGCCGAAAAAAAAATTAAATTTCTATTCATTAGGCCGTCTTCCATTTCATTTGACTCCTTATGTTCGTGATTTTTAAGTAGGTATTTAGAGGTTCCTATTCCAACAGAATTACACGTTTTTTTTTTACAGAAGATGAAGATGAGAAGTCCGAGCCAGCGGTGTACACCACCACGCGTCGCGGGCATCCCGCCATCACGATCGGGCGGTACCGGTTCACGCGCAACAACCGCAGCGCCGGCGCGCGCGGGCTGTGGGTGTGCGCGCGCGTGTCCGCCGGCTGCCGCGCCTCGCTCACCACGCTGCACGACGTCATCGTCCGCGAGAGGAATCACCACAATCACTGACACCATACCGCAACAACCGCAGCGCCGGCGCGCGCGGGCTGTGGGTGTGCGCGCGCGTGTCCGCCGGCTGCCGCGCCTCGCTCACCACGCTGCACGACGTCATCGTCCGCGAGAGGAATCACCACAATCACTGACACCATACCGCAACAACCGCAGCGCCGGCGCGCGCGGGCTGTGGGTGTGCGCGCAAGTGTCCGCTGGCTGCCGCGCCTCGCTCACCACGCTGCACGACGTCATCGTTAGAGAGAGAAATCACCACAATCACTGACACCATACCTTGCGTCTACATGATACAGCATATTGCTTCATGCGGTCTTTGATTTTACCTACCTATACATTTATTAAAGGTTTATTTACTGTACCTATATGCCAACTTACCAAAATAAAATTTAGTGTTCACCGTAAAGGATCAAAGATGTTTCCCGCGCATTATTTCTTTAGCCACCTTCAACTGAATTTTTGAACAGCTAAGTTGTAAGTTTTGCTCACAATACGTTTAAATTCGCAGTGCAATGGTTGAAAAACTCCCGCGGGAAGCCTTTGGCTTTATTGCACGGGTACACTTACTACGGCGACACTAGATGCAAGAGCACGGACCATTGGAAGTGCACGAACGGGCCCAACATGAAGTGCCGCGCCGTCATCACCACCACCAAGACAGAGCCCCGGCGCGTCATACGCATGAAAATCGAGCATAACCACCCGCCTCCTAAAAAAATTCTTGTCGGGCGAGGACTTACACATAAAATTAAGACATAAGGTTTTAAAATTAGTAAGGTTTTAAAGTCAACATTTTTTTTCTTGTTTTAGGTTGATATTTCATTATAACAATACAAATTGAATAGATAATAAAAAAGTCCAATAATAAACAATAAAAAGTGTTGACTTTTAACTTTTAAGGTTCTTTTCGAACCTTTGATTTTAGTTTTGATGCCAATAAAAGCACTGTTTGTGAAAAGACAAAAATAAATAAAAAATAAAACGCTTTTTCTGACTTTGTAAAGTTATCCGGTCTAATACATATAAGTTATGAAATCCTTTGAAAATATCCGCATGTTTGGAAATAAGAATGCCATTCTTACTATCGATATCTATAAGTCTATAGTGTTTGCACTTTATGTCACAGTGCAATGGTTGAGGAATACTCGTGGTAATCCGGTGGCATTGTTTGGCGGCTTCACGTTCCGGCTGCAGCGTCGTCGCGGCGACATCGAGCGCTGGATGTGCACCATGGGACGCATGTGCCGCGGCGCCTTCAGCGTCACTGTCTCCAACCATAGCAACATCTTCAACAAGTACACTGAACACAACCACCCACCTGTCAAGAACTATATCATAAAGGATGGAGTGTTTATTAAAGTTTGAGGGTTTTGTCTGAATTATTCTCAGTATTTTGAACATCTTTGTGAACAAATATTTTTTTCTAACTGTCATAGATATGAATACTTCAATAATATATATGGTTCTATTTAATTAAATTCACTGCAAATATTTTAAGGGCATGCGTAAATATGTATAAGAAAAACATCTACTTAAGGCATTTAAAAAACACGCTAGATTTTTTTTTCATTTTCGAACAAACTTTTTAATTAATTACGTGAACATCCTTTGAATGATCTTACGCCACGTAGACAGGCACAGGCCGACGAGGCGTTCTCATTGGCTGTAGCCTCGGAGTTGTCATTTCCCGCAGTAGAACTATTACCACGCGCTACACCCTAAAGATAGGATTCACTTACACGACACGCACAATAACAACCAACCAATCACAGCATTGCAATGTTAATTTTACAGTGCAATGGTTGAGGAATGCTCGGGGGAATCCGTTGGCTTTGTTGGACGGCTTCACGTTCTGCTGCCAACGCCGTCGCGACACCGTCGAGCGCTGGATATGCACCAACGGACGCAAGTGCCGCGCCACCTTCACCGTCACTGTCTCCACACCCAGGATCATCGTCCACAAGAAGACTGTACACAACCATCAGCCTGCCAAGAACTTTGTCGTAACAGATGGAGTGTTCATTAAAATTTGACTGGTTTGTCTGGGTTATTGTCAGTATTTTGATTAACATTGTGAACAAATATATTCTTCAAACTTCATTTGCATTGTAGGTATTAGTGAATGTTATTATTCAGCATTTATTTTTAGGGTTGTGTTGTTACTAGAACCCATTCTCAAATTCTGTCTACCTCTCTGTCTGTATGCCACGCCCTCACATTTTTGTCAGTGTTGGAGCTATCGACATAAAATTTGGTGAGAAGATAAAATAATCATGTTGACCCAAATATAGAAGTGCGGAGAAAAAAAAATATCAGAAGTTTTTTGGACATTTCCCATACAAGTGAAAGGGGTGGGCAATTTTTTTTTTCTCCTATAATATTGAGTAGGTTATCGTTGCATAGGTAGGTCTTTTAAAACTAAGGGGAGGTTTCTTTGAAACAATGTCACTGCAATGTTTCCGTCTCGAGATATTTGCTGCAACGAGCGGTCGTCTCAACTAATGTTCTAAACATCAATTCAAAAGTGTACCTATAGCTTATTTCACTGTTATACAAAACAGTGTACAGAATTATTCTGCCCTGATTACCGACATGAACCTGTGTATATTTGTTTATCTCGTTTCCGCAGTGAGGTGGGTGAGGAACGCCGGCGGGCAGGTGCTGGCGCTGCTGGGCGGCCACTCGTACCACCGGGTCAAAAACACCGCGAGCCGCTGGAGATGTTCCAAACATAAATCGAAGACGTGTAAAGGTGGGCTTAAAAACCAAGCGACAGCGACAATGACGCGCGTCGTTGCCGCTGTCAAATGACTGGTTTGTATGGGGAACCAGAAAAACCGAGCGACGGCGTCGTTGCGGCGCGCCACGACGCCGTCACGTTGACAGCGCGCTGAGAAGCTTAGAGTTTGTATGGGATGCGGTCGGGTTTTTCTACAAGACCGCAGCGACAACGACGCCGTCAAAATTTGACGGCGACAACGACGCGCGTCGCTTGGTTTTTAAGCCTATCTTAAAGCTTATATCAATGTCATAGGAAATAGAGTTAAAATCAGCCCGCATCAACACAACCATCCACCACAAAAATATTTTATTGAAGATGGAGTTTATGTTAAACTTGATATGTAACTTAAAAGTACGTATTTAACTATTTAACGGTTAACGTGGATTCTTTAAAACAATATGTCCTTGATTATGATCATTACGCGTAAATAAATACTTTTGAAAAAATATATATCAATACGTTTATTCACTAATATGACACATTATGAAAAGTAACCAATAATTCCGCCAAACTAAGACATAGCTTAAGAGCAGAGACAACTTCGTCCCTTTTATCTCGATATGTTCAGGTCATTTATTCATATTTATTTTTATAAATATGTTACATTTTCTTGTCTCTTTATACCTATTCCTTAGTATACTCATTACACGTATAAAATTAGTATTATGAATACATTTTTTATCTAGGTAAATAAGCTTTGAAAATTTTAATACCTTAATTCACGAAATGAACACATGTGAAAAAGAATAACTTAAGGCGAAGAACACACGCAACGTCGGTTTGTGCGTCGTTTGTTTAATTTTCCAAATTATTTTTATACGAATACGGTTTATGTCAAACGATTTGACAGACAACGTAGCGTTGTGCGATGCCGTTTGACACAAACCGTACTCATATGCAGGTAGGGTGGAGAATCGAATGAACGACGCACAAACCGACGTTGCGTGTGTTCCTCGCCTAACTTTTCCACCATTATTTTAATATATCTGCAAAGTATGTACACATTACTTAGGTACTGTGCATTGTACTCTGCTTTGTCCCACTGCTTTCCTCCAAACCACATACTCAGAAAGATGGTTCGCGGCCTCCTAATTACCTGCCTATTTGGCTAAATTGTGTTATACCCATAGATCGGAACGGAAGGTGCAAACGACGATACTAACATGGATATGCCCGCAAAAACGGAAGTTGAGGTTTTTAAAATGTATTTAATTTTACTAATTTAGTTTATCTGAGTGGATATACATCTGATCTTTACTGATACTATGAAATAAGGCTTGGATTATGCTGCCTGCGTTTTTTCTGAATGATCTAGTCTAGTAAATGGTACAGTGTAGTACGGTTCTAGAGTGGCACCGTATCGAAAGAATTTAGTGTGACGCTGGTTTGCAAGCTTCATGGCACTGTTCGGAATAGCATTGGCCGAGTCTGAAGGTTATAGAGTTACACTAAATCGGAAAGTTCTAGAAAGGCACCAGATAAGAAGGTTCACCAAACAAATCCCAATAAAGCTTAAAACCGTTTGTAACCAAGTTTTTGTTAAGGTTCTGGTAAAGCAAGGTTAATGGTAATACAGAAATATACCATGCATTGTATAGAGCAATAGATCCCCATCTAAGGTATTAATATTTCAAGGTCAAAAATTACAAGTTGTCGAAGATGGAAACGGATTTAAAAGTCTTAATCGAAAATACAGGATTTAAAAGGTCCTCTTGATTTTGAAATTCTCTTACTTAGGTATAAAGTATCACCAAAAAAATTAGTCATTTTCAACCCTGTAGGTGCGGGGGAAAGTGGAGCAAGGTATGGGCGCGCGCGGGGAGTGTTGATATGGGGGACGAAGGGAGAAAGTTCTAGAAGGGAACCAGGTGAAAAGGTACACCAAACAAATTCCAATAAAGCTTAAAACCGTTAGTAACCAAGTTTTTGTTAAGGTTCTGGTAAGCCAAGGGTAATGGAAACACAGAAATATACCATGCGTTGTATAGAGCAATGGATCCCCTTTCAGAGGATACATATTTCAAGACCAAATATTACAAGGTGTCGCAGATGGAAACGGATTTAAAGCCTTGTCGAAAATACAGACCTTAAAAAGTCGTCTTGATTTTGAAATTCTCTCATTTAGGTATAAAGTATCACCAAAAAATAAGTCATTTTCAACCCTGTAGGTGCGGGCGGAAATTGGGGCAAGGTATGGGCGCGCGGGTAGCGGTGATATAGGGGACGAAGGGAGAAAGTTTTTAGGAAGGCACCAGGTTAAAAGGTACACCAATCAAATCCCAATAAAGCTTAAAACCGTTAGTAACCAAGTTTTGTTAAGGTTCTGGTAAGCCAAGGTTAATGGAAACATAGAAATATACCATGCATTGTATAGAACAATGGATCCCTCTTCTGAGGATACATATTTCAAGACCAAATATTACAAGGTGTCGCAGATGGAAACGGATTTAAAAGCCTTAGTCGAAAATACAGTCCTTAAAAGTCGTCTTGATTTTGAAATTCTCCAATTTAGGTATAAAACATCACCAAAAAAGCAATTATTTTCAATCCTGTAGGTGCGGAGGGAAAGTGGGGCAGGATATGGGCGCTCGCGGGGACCGTTTTTTTCTTTATGGGCGAAGGGAGCAAATTGAGCAACGTTCTATCAATGATAGAGAAAAAAATGGGTCATTTTAAGGTCAAGGTCAACCAAAGGTCAAAATATAGTAAGTAAATGTAAGATGGGGGTTTCTAAAAGGGTTTCGAAAATCTTGTTATTTTTTCGCTCCGACGCACCGTTTTCGAGATAATTGCACTTTTACCTCATTTTACCTTGTTTATTTTCGTACTAAGTTCCAATCATTCAGAAAGTTTTGTCACATACACTGCGGACGTCTCCGCCCCACCAAATAAGTCGTTGCATATGTTACAGTCAAAACGCATATCTTAAAATCAGTTCACATCCCGGAACCGGTCGTCGGTGGTAAAGTCACCATGTTTTGGGAGGCCCAGTAAGCGCCTATTAGCCAGATGGCATGCTGTTACTTCCTACTTTTGCCTGGGTATAGGTAATTGACCTGGGAGTTATTTGGGCCCATTCAGCCGGTGAGAGCTAATAGGTGCGTCCACACTGCCCGAGGCTGCTCGGGCGCTCATTGCCTCGCGCGGCATAAGCTCGTGCGCAGGCGAGCCAAGTTCAGCCTAATTAAACTAATACACAAACGTTCGAGGCGCGTTGATTTTGGCTCGGCCCACGCGCGTTCGCTCAAGCGTGTGCATGCGTTACCTCTAGTGAGCCACGTAATTTTTTGTTCGTTTGCCGCGCGAGGAAGAAGCCAATATAAAATGTAAAAATATATTTTCTGAGATCGTCAGTAAAAGTCTTTTTTTTTTTACTTTTAGTCAGTAAGGTAAATAATTAATACTGGACCTATTTCGACCCCTGGTTGTGCATTGTGCATTGCTCAAAAGGAATATAATGTTGGTAGACGCAGATACGGATGGGTATTGTACATAAAAAAAAACTTAAAGTATTGTGGTCGAGAAAAGAAAAAATTATGTGGCATTAAGAGGAATTTACTTGCATTGTATGCTACTTTAAAATGTATGTATATTTGAAGTTTACTTACCGCGAAGTGAATTCGATCAAACAGCACCAAAATCCGTACCTATGTCCAAGGTAAAAGAGTCAAGTACAAGCAGAATTTATGTCCGAAAGAATGCCGAGGTCAAAGCTATGTAGGTAAGGTTATGCACGAGAAAAACAAGGAATATCACAATCAGTAAGCCAAAGAAGTTGAGTAAAGAATAAAAATTGTATAGGCACGTACTACCTGTTTTACAGAATTATATGAAATGCGGCCGGAGGTCATGCTTTTTCACAAGCACTAAGAATTACATACACCAGGCTTTCATGCTTTCTCCCTCCCACTTTTGGATCCGCCACCATTTATATTCTCTTTCTTTTCTGAAACGGGTAGTACATAATTTCATATCGTACAGGGTATTTAAATTCTAAGCATTAAATAAAAATAATATTATATCTCTTTACTCGATTTTGTATATCCGCCATTTTCTTCCGGAGGAGGGGTTCTTCTAGCTATTGACCGTAAAGGCATTTTTTTTATCTTTAGCCGGTTTAATAATGGGATTAAAAGGGCTAACCGGCTACGCAATGTACATCGAACTTCGCCTGTAGAATCGTACCTTGTAGATTCGTTGCATAGGCCACTGGAAGCTAGTTTTTATGTGTCCCGTAAATTATTTCACTAAAATTAACCTTAACAATCGCAACTTTATTGGATTCGTACAATAAATAAAATTAAAGTCACACATAAATAAAAAAAAATGGAAACGGGATGTATATGTATCTGCTTGTATACTTCAAAAATGAGAATTATGGAATATCTAGGTACTATTCTGGTGATTCATAATAATAGGAATGTGTTTATACATAAATTTTCAACAACAGACTTTAAAAAAATATAAATTAATATTTAAAATAAACGGAAGTAGAAGCGGCATATCCATGTTAAGTATAACGTCCCTACTTCCGCGCATTTGCCCCAAAATTCCGATCTATAGTTATACCTATCAATTTACGATTCACATGAACCTATTATAAAAAAAAAACTTTCCTCAGTGACGTGGGTGCAGAACATGGGCGGGCAGGTGCTGGCGCTGCTGGGCGGCCACTCGTTCCACCGGGTCGTCAACACGCCGAGCCGCTGGAGATGTTCCAAGCATCAATCCAAAAAGTGTAAAGCTTACTTCAACGTCATAGGAAACAGCGTTAAACTCTGCCCGGATTACCAACACAACCATCCACCGCAAAATTATATTATTAAAGATGGTGTATATATTAAAACTTGATATGTAACTTAAAAGTACTTTTATGCTGATCATCACGCGTAAACAAATACTTTGGAACATGCGTTTTATCGGGTAGTTAATATCCTTAGCCGTTGGCATCTTCAGAATGAATCCAAGTAATGCAAAGCTTATTTCAACGTTATAGGAAAGAGATTAAAACTCTACCCGGATCATCGACACAACCACGCACCGGAAAAAATATTATTATTAGAAATTGAATTTATTTTAGAAAATATGAGGTGCCCCTTTGAACGCATAACATTTTTACTCATTACTCATATATGTATGAGGCACAAATTGTTTGGCATACCAGTCAGTTCACAAGAATAATGTAATGAACCAGTTATGTTGCATGACAACATTTTTTTTTTAATTTAATTAGGTAAATGAATGATAAAATATATAATAATAACGCATAAGGATGCGGAACGCGTCATTGTACTGCACCCTTATATATGGTGCTCATGGAACTGCGTTTAAAGTTGACCCACAGCTGACAGGTGTAAAAACACTGACAATATGCCTTAAAAAGAAGTGGTTTTACATCTGTGCTGCACTTGGAAAACCTACGTGCAAGCATATTGCAACAGGCCGAGAGCGCCCGTCTTTCTCGTTCAATGTCACAGTCATCCTGCAAGTTGTGCGTCAGAATGTGCCCTAAGTATTTGAACTGCTGCACAACCCGAACAGACTCACCATTTAATTTAACGCCCGGCACCTTGTCCGGACCTCTTCCAGATCGAAATATCATGATCTCAGTTTTAACAACATTATACTTCAGCCCCTGTCTAATGCTCACAGACTGAGAGCAACTTTCTGAGACCGCTTAATGATGGACTAAGGAGCACCATGTCGTCGGCGTAACTGAGGTTGTTAACACAGACACCCCCAAGTGACAGCCGACTCCTGCGCTCCTCAGTTCAACAATCAGCTGGTTGACGTAGAGACTGAAGAGATCCGGAGAGGTGAGTCCTCCTTGACGAACCCCGCAGTCCAATCTAAATTCATTGGAAGTCGCGTCGCCCCATTTTACTCGGTTGGTTTGGTGTCCGTACCAGTATCTCAACAGCTCTACAACCTCATTTCAAACATTGGAGTCCCGCAGTTTGGCCCAGAGAATCTCATAATTCACTAGGTCAAACGCGCGACTCAGATCGAGGAAACACACCGTTCCACCGCTCTACCGACTGAGCTACGGGCGCCTAGCGGACGCTGTTGAACTTTTCAACCTCTTGATGCTCGTCTTGAAGCGACGATTAAGCGACATCTAGTAGTAGTTTTTACAACTAAATACTTTGGTTAGTCCACGTTACAGTAGGAATTCAAACCATATGATGAAGCTTTTTGCTTAAACCAATGTATTGGAATTTTAAATGCACTCACAGTGCTATATTATTCTCATAAATTAAATAATGAGAAAATTGAAAAATTCAATAGCGACCTAAAAACTACTACTAGATGTCGCTTAATCGTCGCTTCAAGACGAGCATCAAGAGGTTGAAAAGTTCAACAGCGTCCGCTAGGCGCCCGTAGCTCAGTCGGTAGAGCGGTGGAACGGTGATCTACAGTCCCGGGTTCAAGTCCCGGCGGTCGCTATTGAATTTTTCAATTTTCTCATTATTTAATTTATAAGAATAAAATTATTATCAAAAGAAAAAGTTTGATGGTAACAAATACTCGTAATAGATTTAATGCTGTCGAAGTAGTACCATTTATGTCTCACGCCATAATATAAGGTAAATTAGGTATAAGTACTTTAACATTTCACAAAAATGGTAAATACACTTTTCCTTTACAGACGTCCAGTTCGTTCAGAACAGATTTGGAAGGCCGTTGGCTATTTACAAGCAGCACTGCTTCTACCCACACATGCAGAACAAGAACACGCGGCGCTGGTGCTGCACCTCCAGGACGCAATCCAAGTGCAAGGCGAGCCTCATCTCCACCCCGGACGGCACCCTCACCTACGTCAAAGCGGAGCATAATCATCCACCGCCCAACTTCATCATCCATCACGGAGTCTATGTCAAAATTTAAAACTCCTTTGCTCTCTAGAAATCATAGAATCAGTTTTATATTCCTATCTTGCACTCAGATCTGACCCAAAGTAAGGTAGACTTATACTAGGTTTGTATTCTATGTTTAAGGTGCGGATAAATCAGTACAGCGTTGTGTGTTATGTATGAGAATTTGGTGATTGTATGTATAGGTGCCAGCACAGAACCTACCTACCCATTTATGGGATCGACTTATAATGGTTTTCTTAGTAAGTACTTACTAGTATAAAAACCATTACAATCCAGCAATCGGGTTGGTTGATATGTCAGAAAGTTGGTTTTGAATTTTAGTATCCTTCTCTATTTCGAGATCATTTGCGAGATATCAAAAATAAACTTTGCTCCCTTGTTGTACAAATAAATATTTACGAATCAAAAACTTTAAAATAATGAGCATTATAACCACAAAGCATAAACGTTGTTTCACATACTTAACGTTGTAATAAGGCCGATAAGGCCGCCTTTGCGCATTTCTAGTTTAATAATCCTGTACTGTACTATGCCCTTTAGTATTGTGCAATAAAGTGTAATTGCATACTTATATTATAATAGTTTGTCAGAGCGGAGGAAAAAGACCGTTTCTTACATTTATGGATTGATTAATTTTCCCTCTTCGTACTTGTAGATTAATTTACAGTTTTATATTTTATTTATTATTTATCACATTAATATTTCAGCAATGTTGCTACTTCAAACGCCAGCGCGCAAAGAAATAGGTGTTATCGCAGGCTACTCGTTCTGGAGAAGATATCAATCGAAAACATTGACCACCTGGCACTGCTCGGCAGCAGGTCGCGGCTGCAAGGCGCAGGTGTTCTCCGAGAAGGGTACCGAAATCATTACCAGCTTCAAGGGGGAACACAACCACGAGCCGCCAAAATACGTTATTCGTAACGGAATTTTCATAAAGCTTTAGGATATTGCAATTATCGTGCTCGTAGCTTGCTTTATACAGTTAAATTTGGTGAAATTAAGTAACATTAGTAAAAAAATCTATTCTTCTGCTTTAACTGAAACTGTAGTTTTATCTAGGTTTGTCTGTTTGTTTGCTTTAAAACTGACACATTGTTTAACAATTCTCAATTTCTTTTTAACTCTCAATCAAATATACCTACTTTTTAGTATTCGAGTTTTTTTCCTCTAACTAATAAGGTATTTTCATATTTGTGGGAGTGAATCTAATATACCTAGGTACTTGTTAATTTCCAGTGTATTACCTACTGAACAGCAAAAACAACAGGGAAATAGCGCTTGTGGATGGTTACACATTTTACAATCAGCAAAGTTCGAAGTCAACTGTAACGTGGGCGTGTGCCTCTAACAGAAGCCGGCACTGCAGGGCGAAGTTCATCACCGCCCTCAACAAGCAGGTCACCAGGATGTCGCTTGAACACACGCACGAACCTCCCAAATATTATATCGAAGGAGGTGTTTTACATCGTCTTAAATAGGATATAATACAAATGAAATACCTCAAGCACTATAATTTATTATTATTACATACCTACCTATGCCAATGAACATATTTCAATTGTAATTTTGATGTACAGTAGGTTGCGAATTTGAAAATTTTGTGATGGTCAGCTAGGCGCCGATAAGTCAGCTGGGAGAGTAGTGCGACCGTACTCCACGGTCCTGAGTTCAAGCCCTCGCCGACACAATTTTTTTGAAATTTTCATTTTCTTAGTTACATTTATGAGAATAATACGGCACTAATACCGACATTGACTATAGCATACTCAATCATTACCTTTCAGTGTACTTCCTACTGAATCACAATTACAAGGAAATAGCTATACTTGGTGGGTACACGTTCTACATTCAGTCGAGGAGCAAGACGTCTCTGATGTGGGCCTGTTCCTCCAACAACTCCAAGAAATGCAAGGCAAGGTTCAACACCACCTACGACAGACAGATCATGAAAATGTCCTTGGATCATACGCACGACCCACCCAAATTTACAATCGAAGAAGGAATTTTACATCGCCATTAATTATATAAGTAATCCATTTATACTGGGTGTTACAAAACAATCAATAAAGCTTAAAGGAGGTCAAGGTGCTCGTAAAACTGAACAACTTTCCCCATGGAACATGGGTCGAAATATGAAAAAAAAATATGGACCTCCCATACAAAATTAACACAATTTGTATGGGACATTTATTGGTTGTTTTGTAACACGTTGTATGTATCCGAAAATCTGCGAAAATACCTGTCATATCTTAGAAAGAATAAAATTCGTATACCTTGCAACGCTTTGCAAGGTGTGCGGGGCTAATAATTATTTTCATAAATTTATTACTTACATAGGTTTATTTGAAATTGTATTTAGATGTTCATTTTATAATAGTTAATTGTACCTGTAAACTTATGTTTTAAAATAGATTTATTCAAAAAATCTTATTTTATAATACTTATGTGGGCAGATAGGTCGACATGTACCTAAGTAGGTAACCGAGATTAAAATATTATTTAAATTAATATGGCGTTTGATACCTTTTTCAGTTACCTATCATCTAAATTGCTAATTTTCTACTTAATGATCGAAATGTCTTGTACCTAAAATATGTTTAGTCCAGAGGAACTATGAATTCAAATCTGAATCAAATCAATGTCTTATCATTCTAGCAATGCTGGTGCTAAAGACCTCATCAGGCAGAGACATAGCTGTTGTTGGAGGCTATTCCTATTGGCGAGGTTATCAATCTAAGAAGTGGTGCAAGTGGCATTGCTCCGCTGCAGCTTGTGGGCGCTGTAAGGTCCAGGTGTTCACTGAGCAGGGGTCGGATGTTGTACTCAACATCAAAGGTCTACATAACCACGCGCCACCGAATTACGTCATTCGAGACGGAGTTTTCATAAGATTACAATAAAAAATTGTACTTTAGTTAAGTTTGTATTGTCGTTTGGTAGGCTTCGTCCCCAGACCTACGGCACGGCGCCGGCGCCGTGAAAAGCCACGGCGACGGCGGGCACCGTGCCGTGCCACGGTGTACACCGTGCTATGGCACGGCGTGCATCACGTCAGCGTCACGGCGTGCGTCACGTTAGCGTCACGGCGTCAAAGCTGACGCGGGTATTATATTCTTTGGTTGTTGCTACTGACACTGGCCACTAAGACGGGCAAGTATCATCTGGGGGCACGGTCGCGCTCCGGCCAAGACAAGCCATGCAAAAATATAAAATAGATATTGCGAGGGCAAAAGCATGACAGTATGAGTACGAGACTATTATCAAAAGTATGAGACTATCATCTAAATTAAATTATGACAAAATAATGTCACAGTCTGAAAATAAAACAAAGACTATGTGGTCAATCATAAACAGAATTAACAGAAAACTAAAAAAAACGGCATACAGAACATAAAACTAAATTATAATAACAAATCCATATCATGTCCCAAAGCGAGTACATCTCGACAGTCAAGTGGGTGAGTCACCGACTCCGACAACGGATGCTACGCTGAGTTGTTGCGGGGGTAGCGCATCTCAGCGGCCGCCACCACCTGCGCTGCGCGGGCGGCCGGCCTGCTCGCCAGCTATCAACTCCCTATACTCGCAGTTTCTGAGCGGGAAGTATCAAATATAATAAAAAATTGCCAAACAAGTATTGCAGTGGTGTGGATGATATTCCACCTATGCTGATAAAGAAATGTGTAAGCGTACTCACACCTCCGCTAACCTTTTTAATCAACCAGTCATTTGAATCAGGCATTTTTCCCGACGCGTTAAAAATAGCTGTCAATACAGGCCAATTGCGATTTTACCATCAGTGTCAAAAACATTCGAACGGGCAAAGGCAAATCGAATCAACGATTTTTTGGAAAAATATAAATTATTGGATAATGATCAATATGGCTTTAGGAAAAAATGCACCACAGCTCTGGCTCTTGTAACAAATCGCGCCCTGACGCCTACTAAGACTACCACGCCTATAAGCGCTAGCCTACTTTGTTATGAAGATGATGTCTTGAGTTCTAGCGTTCACAGAAACTCAGACCTCAAGCATAGTGTAAATAAGTGGCTCGTGATATGAAAGTGATCGTCTAGAAAGTTAGTGACCCATACGTTGTGTTTAAATAAAGTAATACTAGGGTGAAATAAAACTCGTACTTGCGTAATTCTCAAAATTATTGAAGCAAAGCAGGAGTGTATAGCGGGAAATCGACGTAACCCTATCTCGACAGCACGCTATCTCGATCACTGTAAATATATCACTTCTTTGGTCTCAGCACTAAAGAAATTTCATACGAACGCTCAAATACTCACTCACACAAACATACGGCGCCGCTACATGGAATCTCGCGGTGATAGCGATGACATAGTGACAACCCGAGAGAAGAGAGAGAGACAGAGAAGGTAATAGGATCGCGGATTTGGTAAAGATTCTTTACTGCTGAGCCCAGTAAAACCGATCTATTTACTGTGACTCGATGCTAATTTAAGCCATCATTATACAAACTGCTATGGGTTGGTGCTGATTTAAGCCGACATCACACTAATTTGCAATGGAGTGACGTTATTCAAAGCCAGCGTGACATGCATGACTGATCTATAAATTTAAATAAAAATTGATATAAACCTTTTGTTGAGAAAGCGTGTATCGAAATAGCGTGTAGTTGAGATAGTGTTGAGAAAACATGTGTCTAAATAGAAGGATATATCTTAGGTCTTTCAATGTGTTTAACAAATAAATGTTTTATTAAAACTTCAAGTAAATACACAAAAAAATATGTTTTATGTTGTATTATGTTTGTGTTGCTTCAGTTTTTGGTATTTTGGTACTTTGCTTGCCAAGCTTGGTGAATGTGTTGTGGCAAAAACCGCTCCCTAATAGGGGTAAACCTCTGTCCAGCAGTGGACTGTTGCGGCTGTGGTAGTTATACTGGGTGTTAGGAAAAGTACTGCGTTCCTTTCGAGGGATGAACCAGCCCATGAAACTGAACAACTGATGCTACTTTTGTCAGCACTTGAGGGTCTGCAGTACCGGATGTACCAGGAGCATGCTTTAACTATAAGAGATAAGTACAATAATGGCGCCATAGCAAAAGTTGTTTAGCATGATAAGCCGCTTTTGTTGGCACATAGATATCGAGGATCTGGATAGGTACCTAATGGTCTGTTGATCTCGTTAAGGCCTACAACTTTCCCAAAGAAACCAATAGTCTAGCACGCATAGTTTCCGATATAAATGACTTTTTAGTATGACAGCTGACACCTGTCATGTAGATCTCGCTAAGGCCTACAACTTTCCCAATGAAACCAATAGTTCCCGATATAAACGGTTTTGTACATCTTTCGTGTTATTTAGGTATTGACAATTTGTGACAATGAAGGATGACACTTTGGGATGACACGACAATCCAAAAATATACTAAAAAATATCATTGATCTTTGGCCTCCTACCGTTCGGCGCAGCAGCGCTGGAATCCTATTATACTGTGATTGGCAGAAATACTCTAATTGGGTAGAAGTCCATATTCATAAATAAAAATAAAATCTGAAGCTATGTGGTAGCTAGGCAACAGGTTGGCGACGGGATACTAACAAAAATGGCAGGGCTTATTCTATATTTTGCCTGTCAGCATCGTTAGAATTTTATAAACTTCTCGATAATCCACTAAATTCAGATATATGTTGGTGACTCAAAACAATATTTTTTATGTTTTTATTTAGAAAACAGAAAACAGGGGGTAACCGTTACCCCTGCACGAAATTATTAATATAGATGTAACCCAAAAGTTCTTTTATAGGTAATGGAGGCATTTCTATACAAGTTATTATAGTTACAGGAATGCACACTTGATTTTCCGCAGTTTGGAAAGTAGATTCTTATTTCCAAACTGCGAAAAACCAAGTGTGCATTATTGTAACTATTTTTAACTGAGGTCTGTGTATGGAACTTGGTACTTATTTAGATCTCACTTCTTTTATAGGCGAAGCATTCCAATATTATCGAACTTGGCAGCCTTTCACATTTATGTTTTGGGTGGGATTTCATTTATTTTTGTAAGGTTTATTTTCTTTTTTTCTTATGATTAAGTTAGGTAAGGAAATATCTCATTTTTACTTTACTTTGACTAAATACACACCTTCGGAACGAATTTTAGGTCGGTACGACGATTGGAAGATATAGATAATTTTTTTGTTTTAGTTCCTTAGGGGTATGAATTTACACCTTCATTATTTTTAAAACCGACTCACACTTGGCCATTTTCAGATTGTTTCCTTTACCTTGACCTAAATACCTACCTCCATGCCAAATTTCAAGTCAATACGACCATTGGAAGTGGTCTAGGTTTTTGATGAGTGAGTCAGTCAGTCAGTGAGTGTATAGTAAAAATAGCGATTTTCTGACAATATCTCAAGACCTACAATAGGTACATTAATGAAATTTTGTATTTTAGATAAGTAAGTAGATCTTGACAGATACTAGAAATTTCATATGCGTAGATAAAATAGATTTTGAGTTATAGGTGGGTCGAACTTGGCCCGAAATGGTTCGTGTAATATAACCCACGGCCGGTGTGTCGCTTTTTTTGCTCGAACTTGGCGGACACACTGCCGTGTGTCTAGATCATGGAGATTCCGGTAAACGGGAAAAAGGAAGGAAGGTATATGAGTTCCGTCAGGCCCCCACTTAATCGCCTGCGGATATACGACCGCTCTCCAGAGATACCTTTTTTGTATCAATAAACACTCCGCAGCCATCTTCACATAACCAATTTATGTATGCAAAGATAACCATTAGAGTATCTACCAAATACCGTAACTTGGCCTCCCGCATAGGCTGATCATGATGTCATTTCTTCAATAAATGACCCAAAGATTGCGAATTGACTGTATGCTCTTGCCCGGCGACATTTTACATGAAAGTGTTTTAATAGGAATCCATGTTTTCATTTTGAAAATGGAACGATAGTGTTGCCTCTAATTCATCGATATATAAGGTTACATTTATTAAGTGAAAATCTCATAAGGGTGTGTTAAAGATAAAGATATATTTATTTGTAAAACATGAGTAATATAAGAATACAGATGTCACTGTCAAACTCTGTTTTACTCACAAAACTGAACAACTTTTGCTATAAACATTTCTTCGAAATATGAAAAAAATTTAGCCCTCCCATAGTAAGTGACACACTTTTTCAGCATTTTTGTATGGGAAGCCAAATCTTCATTACATAGTATAAAGTAAAGTCCCTTCCCGTGTCTGTATGTATGTTTCCATATATCTTTGAAACCCCTCAACGGATTTTGATGCGGTTTTTTTAGTATATAGAGTAAGTTAAGGGGCAGGTTTTTAAATATTCTTTACCTCAAATTTTTACCCCCAAAGGGGCAAAAAAGGGGTTAAAAGTTTGTATGGGAAATCATTATTTTTAAATGGAATCTGTTTCAAAATTTGTGATTAGATCAAAGAGCTAAAATAATGAAACACGTGTTTCAGGGATTTTCGATTTTTAACCCCTAAAGGGGTAAAAAAGGGGTTAAAAGTTTGTATGGAAAATCTTTATTTTAAAATGCGATCTGCCTCAAAATTTGCGATTAGATCAAAAAGCTAAAAAAAGATATTACGTGTTTCAGGGATTTTCGATTTTTAACCCCTAAAGGGGTAAAAAAGGGTTGAAAAGATGGGTTGCAGCGGGTGAAACCGCTGACGGGCAGCTAGTTTTTTATATTTCGAAGAAAAGTTTCTAACTCAAGTTGTTCTGTTTTGTGTGTAGACCGACCCCTTAAGAGATTTTGTATTTAATTAAATGTAATCCTATATAGGTAAGGTATTCATCGAAAATACTGCTGTGTATCTAACCAAAAAAGTAGGTACGGTACTGTCGCCAACAAATCTACCTACACATTTAAGGGTTCAACGTATACTGGTTTTTCTAAGTATATATATGAAAACCAGTATTAGATGGAACCAAAAATGGGTAGGTGGATTTGCTGGCGATAGTAAATCGTTGACCCTGTGATGCCGGATCTATATGGCATCACCTATTTCTACCAGTGGGTGTTGTAAAAGGCGACTAAAACATGAAACCAGAGAATGGGCAGTAACATTTCTTGCGAATATTTACAACTATGTATCAGTGGGTGAAACTGCTAGACAAGCCGACAGTACTTAATTAGCATACGATTTGAAAAAACTATAGATTGGTACTTTCAAAAGTTAATTTATTTAAACCTAACAATTTTGTTTTTCATTTACAAATCAGATTGGAAACATGTTTAATTTCATGAGCTGGTATAGCCAACAATTTGATCGTTGCATATTACCAGTAGCCTGTATGTATACACGAGTGTGTATAAAATGTGATAAAGATAATCTAGTAATGGACGACTTGGTGTCCCAGTCGAAGAAAAAAATACAAATGAAAATGCTATATAATACTAGTATGGGCATGAAAAATACTCTCCAGTAATATCCATGACTTTCTGTGTAGCCTGATGAAATGTTACTTTATTAAATCAATCAATCAATGCCTAGCGACTTCACCAGCTGCTACTTTGGTACCTACATACCCGTTTCCCCTTAGGAATTGGATCTTTGTCTGTATAATAAATTGTTCTAATTGTTAACCGTTATTTATGGAGTATTAGCTATCTTTCCTTAGTAAAAATATCCATAAAATCAATTAAGAATGTTGTAGCTTTCTAATAGATAAAAGACACACAAACTAACAAACAAATCTTTCCTCTTTACATTATATTAATAATTAGTGTAAACGATCATAACAAAAATATAGAAACCCGATTGCAGTAATTTCAAAAGTTTGTTTTTCGTCTCAAATTGGCCATTTGTAATTTTAAGAAATAGTTATGTACGAGGAAATTTTACTAGTGACCGATAGCAAAAACTCAGAACTAACTGGTGATAAGGAACAACTTTCCCCAAGGAACATAGGTCGAAATACGAAAAAAAAATTGTGAACTCCCATCGTAACTCAATGCAGCTGATCGGCAATTTTGTATGGAAAGTCCAAAATTCTTTTCGACCGAAGTTATTCCTTATCACCAGCCGGTTTTGAGTTTTCGCTATCGGTCACTAGTAAAATTTCACTCCATATACAAATCTAACGAATGTATTTACTTATGCAACCCAGACTCCCAAAAAGCATACTCTTCTTCAGAGGAAAAACAGTCCTCTCCAATATTATCGATATCGACAAATCTGTTATCGAGGGCGAGTGTACATCACATTTAAATTTTTCTTATTTTGGCATATTTGTTACAGCGCATGTTAGGCCACATGACAAGCTACGTCAGTCATAGTTAAGAAATTGTTCTTTAAAGGACTTGGAACATTTTTGTATGAGAACTATGCTGTTCCTCTAACTAAATATAAAAAATATAGATCAGCAGAATTGAATTGTATGAACATAGAACATAGTCATTCAAGTGTTTATTTTTAACTATCGCGACATTTCTCTAGCATGGGGGATATTCTTAAATCTCTAATGGGCGTCGGCGACCACCATCGCAAGGTCGTCTCTACTCTTCGCCAGTCGTGTCTTTATTCTTAAAATATCCAATTATGTTTTTCAGACTATGTCTTTTTTTACAGTTAACCTACAAGGAAAACATAAAATTTCGTTTCATGTTAGCTAATAATCCGTTACCATCATGCGTGTCAACTTTAAGCTGCCGACAGCACATACTGCAAGGGCCGCAGCTATCGGCAGTTGCAGCACATGCTGCGGTAGTTGCAGCAGATGCGATTCCGAAGGCACCGGCTAGCAGCCGACAGCCGACGGCACATGCTGTGACTGCTGATGGTTGCATTTTTTTTTTTTTTTTTTTTTATCTATGATGGGCTTACTCTTGACCCCAATCTTACCCTAGAGCAGAGATGGGATCTACGGTGGAGCGAGCTTGCCCAGAAGATGCCTATTCACTCTAGACTTAAAGAGATTCAGGTTATATGCACTCGGAAATACAGACGCAGGCAGGGAATTCCATTCTTTAGCCGTGCGCATAATGAAAGATGATTTGAAGCGCTTAGTGCGTAATGTGGGTATATCAACTAAGAACGGATGGTAGCCGGCCGTGCGTCTGGATGTCCGATGGAAGAAAGGAGACGGTGGTATGAGCTCATGCAGCTCACGCGCACACTCTCCGAAGTACAATCTGTAGAAGACCGATAGGCAAGCAACCTTGCGGCGGTGAGCCAGGCTGTGAAGCTTGGTCGCCACCAGTTTTATCACCTATTAATCTCTTGGCTCTGCGTTCCACCGAATCCAGTGCAGCAAGTTGGTATTTAGCCGAGCCATCCCAAAGGTGACAGCAGTACTCCATGCAAGATCGGACTTGAGCTTTATAAAGAGTTAGAAGCTGTTCAGGCGTGAAGTACCGCTTGACTTTATTCAGGACGCCCAACTTTCTAGCTGCAATTTGAGCCTTGGACTCGATGGTGGTGCCGAAGTTGAGGTCAGAGGAAAGCTCCATGCCAAGGAGTTGAAGAGTGTTGGTCACTGGAACAGATGTACCCCGAAAAGTAGGAGAAAAGGTGAAAGGACTCCTTTTTGCGGAGAAAAGACACGCCTGCGTTTTTGAAGCATTGAAGCTGACGAGATTGTCATCGCCCCACTGGGAGACGTTACTTAACGTCAGGCTCGTACGCTCAATCATAGCCTACGAGCCTGCATGTACACTTAGGTAGATATAATAGGTACCTACAGGTGGTAGAGACCTACGTACATACATAAATCACGCCTTAAACCCTTGCGGGATAAGCAGAGCTTCAACGGCCGTAAAAATACGGTCGTTATCGCCACCTTTATCAATATTGAAGGCCATTTGAGGTATTGTCGTGTATCACTATAGTGACAGGTTGTTCATGACATGTATTTTTTACATTTACTGTAAATCTACTTTTTATTATTATGCTATGACATTTTGCTGCTCAAATATTAAAGTATATTATTTTACAGACGAAACAGTTAGAATAATCTACTGAAATTTTTATTTTGTTGAGCCGTTTTTGGATATTACTATTAATTTATTTTCTAACTTAGCTAAGGGAACCTAGGACCTAAAAGTATTGTCAATTTTAGAATAGGTGCACTTCTGGGCAGGTTTTTGGGGGGTTTTCCTGTCCAGGGGGTCCGGCTAACTATACACATGTAACACCTTATTTTAAAAGATTTATAGAATGTATTTCCATTTACTTGTCATTCATTAAGGCATAAGGATAGCATGCTGTGTGGTTGACCTGGCCAGCCCCGAGGCAGTGCCTTTATTTTTATTTTTTTATCCCGCCCGAGCCGCGTTTAGAGTAGGAACACAAATTGTTATAAAAAAGAGAAAGATTTACACTACAAATTTTCTCTTTTTTAAGTTTGAATTAGAATGTGACTTTCTTAAAGAGAATCTTGTAATTCCTACTGAGAAATAAATACATTGATTTTGATTTGATTTTGTTCCATGTCATGAAGTCATTCCTTTTGTTTTCATCAGTCAGCTACCAGTACTAGCTATCAACATCCAACAGACGATTTATCTGCATCATAGACCTGAAGACGGTGTTTTGTCTTTTAATATTTCATTTTTTTCTATTCAAATCTACTAACATGGAAGTTTATCATGCATATCTTCTTTCAAGCATTTTGCCTGCGGTTTCACTTGCGGTTTTTAGCTGCTTAATCTAATCACAAAGTTTGAAACACATTGCATTAAAAATCCTTGATTGACCTACGGTAAAACTATTTACCCGTTTAGTTTTTTTTTTTTATATTGTAAGACATTATTTAGCTGGGAAGGATGCGCAAGTGGATAAGTTTGCCTTTTAAGCAAAGTGAGTCTCCCTTAATTAAGTCTTCAAATGGACCAGTAGCTTTTTCAGGCATTTTCTATTCGGTGATATTTTCTTGCTGGTTTTGGTTTACGCTTAACGCGCTTGGCGTAAAGCGTAAAATAGAACTAAAACAGTTAGTGGTTTTGGATGGAGACTAGGTATTTAACTGTTCTAGTTCTTTTTTACGCTTAACGCGCTTGGTTATGAGTTTATAACCTACTATTTAAGCTTGTATTTAAGCTACCATGTAGATGCCAGTTTCTGGAACAATTGCTCTTAAGTCTGGGTTAAAACGGATTTCCTTGCTTGCACCACGTTTTACGGAGAAAACTTGCTTAACAGACTGTAATTTTTAACTACTACAAAAATAGGTACATATGTTTCATCTATTCCTTATTGGCGAAGAGCATTGACGGTGGAAGGCTTTAGTGTTTGTCAACAAGTGCTTAAATACAGCTGTTTGTAGTATTCTGTGTCATAATATGAATGCGTAGTAACAAAATTTGATTTTTCTAGGAATTATGCTACATCTTAGAGAAATGTCAGTAAAGTAATAAATGAACTCCTTACTTTATTCTCTTAATTGACATACATCACAAACCTGTTGGTCAATATTTTACCATTTGTTAGCTTCGGGGCACATTTTGACCAATTTGACCATCATCCTTTCCATCCATGAAAAGCAAAACATTTCGGGTGTTATTTAAGCAGTCAGCAAAAAAATGCTATTCGTGATGCCAAAAATTGACTTTGTTAAGCAGAAATTGCTATTCGTTAAGCAACTCTTGGACAGTAAATATTTCTGAACAACAATATATTTTATCAGACATGTGAACATAGGTAATAAGAAAACTCCAATGAGCGTGTCATACGTATAAAAATTTTGTTATGCTATTACACAACACGTAAATATTTATAAAAAATTTAAATAGCAACTCAATAATCAGTCAAATATGTCGAGGTTGAGCATCAAAAAATACACAATTGTAGTGTTTTTAATTGCTTACGGCAGTCTTCCTCTTCCGTCCTAATAAAACGAAAGCCAAAGCACTTGCTAAGTACAATATTTTTCGTGTCAGAGGCCATGTTAATCATGTCGATCGGCGTGCTCAACTATATTTACAGTCCAGCAAAAAAGATTAGACAAAAAAATAAGGGCGCTACTGTGTAAGAAATTTCAAAATTATATGGCAACATTGACTATGAATGGCAACAATTTAGTATGAAAAGTTATTAGTTCCATTTTATTTAATTTCTACTCTTTTTTGCTGGACTGTAAATATGTCAGAAGTCAGGCCTCTGTCATGTACTTAATCATGTCAGAGGCCTGCTTTACCGTATTAGAGGCTTAGTCACGTTGAGATAACCTTGACAGGTCTCCTGGTATCAGGTTTCGTCAAGTCGTTCGTTGACCTAATGTACCTTAGGTAGGATAGAAGAAATAAGAGATTGCCCGCAAGACACTAAAGCTGCTTGTAAAAACTTGCTTCTCAAATTATTATTTTGCTGCCCCCATAATCACTTTATGTTATTTGCAGCCCTAATGTTATTTTTCGGACTAAGTCATTACATTGTTGCCCAAATAGTTTGTAAGTCGCTTTTTTTCGCCAACCGAAATTTATGGCATACCAATAATTATTTATCTTTTTGAGAGACCCAATCTTTTTGGTGACTGAGAATTGTGTCACGCCGTGGATTGTCACGGCACGGCGTCGTGGTCCGGCATGGCGCCGTACCGTGGCACGACACGACGTCGTGCCGTGCCACGGCGCGCACCGTGACGTTCCACGGCGCCGGCGCCGTGCCGGAGGTATGTGGACACGCCGTAAGAATACTGCCAACCCTAGTCTAATCAGGGTGGCAGGACTCACCTACAATAGCATTCTCAAAGAGGGTTGTTGTTTAGCATTCTCATAAAACAGAGCCAAATCCTTTTACTACATGATTTTGTGTTCTAATAAAACATGTTGCGCCGACCCTAACTGATTTGGGATAAGGGCGGGAAGATGATGAGTTAAGTTTGTTCTGATGGCAAGGCATATTAATATAAAGGCGCCCCGCGCGCTGTCTCCCTAATTTGTGACTAAATGTGTTAGTAATGCAATGACTACTTCTCCTACAGCTCTACACAATAGTCCAGTGCTGGAAATAGGCCTTCCGCTTGGGGGGGGGGGAGGGAACTGGCATACTTACCACACATGGAACGCTGCTGCCGCCCATTCCCTGAATAAATCTCCCTTAATCGGTTAGAATTGGGGTTGCGCTATTCTAAGCCGGCACCACACGGCGAGCACGATGTAATGAGTTGTAATTTACTGTATTGTAAAATTTTATGTTAGCGGTATCTTCGTAAAGTTACTTTATTTTTGTTTTTGTACTCTAATCTCCCCCTTCATCTGTACACACCTGGGAAGCCAAGTTCCGATGAAGCGTGGTGTTGGAATTATAAGAGTAAAGTAGTTAGTAAGTAGTTACAAAATTTTTTCAGTGCAATACCTACTGAATTACAACAACAAAGAAATAGCACTACTAGATGGTTACACTTTCTATATGTAATTGAAGAACAAGACGACGCTAAACTGGGCGTGTGCTACAAACAAAACCTGGAACTGCAAGGCGCGACTGGTCACGACCCACGACAGACAGACCATCAGAATGCCATGTGAACATACGCATGAACCACCGAACTATTTCATCAAAAAAGGCCTTTAATATCGCCTTTAACCGAGCATCAATCCATGGCATTAAGTACAGTAAAGTAAAGTAAAAAGCATTTATTGTGACAAAAAAGTTACAGAGAAGTACTTTTAAACTAATAAACACTTTTATTTCATCTTGACACTCTCATAAAGTATAAAACCTGTGAAAAATCAAAATGATAATTGGTGTTAGGGCCTATAAGAGTGTTCCTAGTTTCAGTAATTTCAAAGTTTTATCTTTTTCTGGAGTATTGCCTCTAGAGCAATTATTATTTTTAATTCAATAAAGATTTACTACAGACATGCACTTTTTTAAATCTCTTCATCAGTGACTCAAGAGCTGCTGATAATACCTACCTAGAGAAAACAGCAGAAAGTTTCTGAGTTGGTAGTCGTTGGTTATTTTCTTTGTTTGTAGCTAGCTCAACTAAAAATATGGCCTTTGCTTCTGACTTGTTTTTAATTAATGATGTGTTGTACTGTACTTATTTCTAGCAATGATGTTACTTAAGACTGCAGCAGGCAACGAAATAGGTGTTGTAGCAGGGTTTTCTTACTGGAGGCTCAAAGAAACGAAGTCATTCTGCATCTGGTACTGCTCGGCTGCAGGTGGTGGCTGCAAAGCCCGGGTCTGGACTGAGAAGGGTACGGAAATCCTCCACAGCAGCGAGGGTCGTCACAACCACGACCCACCAAGATACACAATCCGTAACGGGACTTTTATACGGTTCTAAGTTATGTAAATCGGTGTAAATTACGCCCAACGAAGCAGTGCCTGTTGTGTTTCTTTTTATACTTAACTAGTATTTGCGTTTGTTCTTTATTAACATGAAAAATATAAGGAAAGTTACGTATGTACAATATTTTGTATTAATTTTACTATTCTGGGTTACCCCAAATTCTTGCGGGGCCACGGGTCATGATAAAAGGGATTCAATAGTTGGATTTAAACCAATCACATGTAGTTTTACTATTTTAGTAGTTTACTATAGCTGAACCAAAAACTATCAATAATTGACTCAATGTTTTTTTTAGATACTTTAATGTTTGTGCGCAATGCGTCTGGCAAGCCGCTGGCTGTCTACCAGGATTACTGTTTCCACAAGAATGGAGATGGCAAGAAGAACCAGCTCTGGTACTGCAATGGCTACGCCAGCACCAAGTGCAAAGCTCGCTTTACCACCACCCACGACGGCAGACTGCTCACCGTCATCTCTGACCAGCACAACCATGCTCCGCGGAAATTTATCATCCGAGATGGAATTTATCTTAGGATTTAAGTCACACCAGGCATTGTCAACCTTAGGTATATTTGTATAGGTATTAGGCAATTCAGTACTGGACATAGCTGTTTTCAAATTGCACACCTCAGTAGAACTTTGTAATGTTCTTCTTCTTCTTTGAGTGCGACCTTTGTAATTTAGCGATTATTATAGTAGTCGTCTTGTCCTACGTTTTGGAAACTTTGATCTTTGTGTGTCTGCGAAGCTCTCGTGTCGTAGTCGATAACACAGCTAAGGCAATTAGAAAATACATACCTAGAGATCCGTTCACCTTCTGATCACGGTGTGAATTGGCCGAAGAACTTAGATATAAGATTATAATTTAATAGGTAAAATTTCATCTTGTTTACAAAGTGTGCATCACATGCAGCAATTTACGTCTTGGAACGCAGTATGCTATTCCTGATCCGGTCAGTCGGTGAGTCCGCTTCAGGCCTAATATACTGCGCTCCATTGCACGCTGACAAATCTTGAGGCTGGATCTTTTAGCTGCCGTCACAGACCAAGTTTGAGCACCGTAAGTAAGAATTAACCTACATTCACAGATATTTTTTGATATAATTTGATTTACGATTTAATCTAGAAACCAGATTACAGGTCGTCGGTCGGTTGTCTCATTGTCCCCAACGTCAAGAAGTAACTTAGAAATATAAACTTTACTTGCAGGCTGTCAAAGTTAGAGTACTAAGTATTTTATTATAACTTACAGTAATATGGACCATCAATTTAGCTGGAAAACCGATACTGATCTTCAGAGGCCACTCTTTCTACCAGCAGCAGCAAAGCGATACGACGGTGCGATGTGTTTGTACCAGAGGAAGCTCCAAGTGCAAAGCATATGTACTCACAACACTGAACAGGGAGATTTTATCCGTCAATGCTGAACACTACCATCCACCGCCTAGTTTTGTCATTAGAAATGGTTACTATATGAAAATTTAACGATACCAAACTAGCTAAATAAAAGAAAGAAGAAATAGAAACTCGTTTTGGTGTCTAATATCAAGTTTATTCTACTGTAAAAATTAAAATATATGACTATTAGATAAAATTTCTTATTTTTTGTCACCTGTACCTTACCATTGCTTAAATGGCAGTCAACCGCAGTTCGACGTGACGCGCAGAGGACAGGCTTTGGCGAAAATAGACGGCCTCATCAGGTTGTACAAAAACAGATGCAAAGGAATGGTCTCCACGTGGCTCTGCAACTGCTCGTCATCTGTCAGGATCACCGACAATCAAGTACCTACTTTTAACATTAACATTTCAACCACTTACATACAGGATGGTACCAAACGACCTACTTTCCTGAAAATGCTAAGCTCAACAGGTCAACTGAATAACATTCCTTAATTAAGGACTTTGAACTTTGGTCCTTAGGTCCTGAAAGTTGTTCAGTTTGACCTATTGAGCTTAGTGTTTTTGGGAAATTGGGTCATTCGGTAACACCCTGTATTGTCTAGGTATTATAGAAAGATGTAGGTATGAGCTGATCATAATTAGATTCATTACTCTTGCATTGTATCTCAGTGGTCTTATAAATTGAAAATCTCCACTTAAAATCGTTTTCAGTAACCTTGGTGCAGAACAGAGCTGGGAAGACTTTAGCGTTGTATGGTGGCTACACTTTCTACCTGCACGACGTGTGTCGCGCCACGAAGGGCTGGCCGTGCACCAGAACCAGGTGCCGCGCGCGTCTCACCACCACCAATGACGGGGTGCTGCTGCGGGCCACTGGTCACCACGACCACGAACCACCGAGATATGTCATTCATAGAGGGATCTTTACTAAAATTTAGTTATTTCAGCCTTTACATTAAATTAAAGAGCATTCTGTTTAAATAGAAGGTTGGTAATGTACTGACTGGAAAAAGTTTTGGAAACATCGTCAAGGCGTGTACTTGTAAATGTTATCAACTTACCTATTTTCCTTTTTCTGTGAGTACAAGACATTTCTAAAATTGTATTGTTTTCAATTTTTTACTCTTTTTGCGATCCCATTAAAAGCATTACTAAGTACCTATAGTTCACTTTCTCATTTTCATCTTAATGTCAGCAAATTGAACATTACTTTATAAATTACAGTATTGAACAATCTGGCTGGCAAACCGATACTAATCTACAAGGGCTACCCTTTCTTCCAGCATTTTAAAAGAAAAACGACGTTGCGGTGGACTTGTACCAAAGGAAGCTCAAGTTGCAAAGCCGGTATAGTTACAACACTGGATAGAGAGATTGTATCCGTCCATATGGACCACCACCATCCACCGGCAAATTTTATCATCAGGAACGGGCTCTTCATAAACACTAAATCGAAATTTTAAGGAGAATAGAAGAATATATAGAAACTTTCGAAGAGTAGGTAGGTACTTGTACTTACCTACCAATGATTACGAAACAAATTACCTTACTATCATAATAATAAATTCATGGTAATCCAAGACGTTTTTAAAAGATTGATTAAATTAAATGATATTAAAGTTTTATTGATAGTAAAATTATTAATCGATAGCTACTATATATGTATCTCAGTTACGGTTTTTTTAAAAGTCCTTTTCTAAAAAATGGGAATTAATTGCTGTATTTTCAACTCTTTTAATAAACTACCCAGACGAAGTCGTTTTCTCAGTTTATGTCAATGTCCTTGAAAATGTTTGGAACCAAATGCTAAGACCACATTCGAGGAAGTAATTTGGGCGTCATACTAGGTGGAAGTAAGATGCTTGGTTGGTTTCACTGCTTAAGTATCTTTAACTTGTTTTGATTTTCAGTATGCTACGTGCAGAACAAATCTGGGAAGACTGTGGCGCTGTATGGAGGGCACACGTTCTACCTGCACGACAGGCATCGGTCCACGCAGGGCTGGCCGTGCACCAGACCCCGGTGCCGCGCGCGTCTCACCACCACCAACGACGGGGTGCTGCTGCGGGCCACTGGTCACCACGACCACAAACCACCAAGATACGTCATTCATAAAGGGATCTTTACTAAAGTTTAGTAAGATATAAACCTTTACATTAACATAAGTATCATTTTTTTATGCGTGTATGTATTACCATGTATTACTTTTCCCAACTGAAAAACTCTGGGAAACATTGCCAAGTTTTTTATTATCTACCATTTGTCTGTAAGTAAAAGTGTGTGAGTTTCTAAAACAGTTAAATTTAATTTTTTGCAATATTGTCTCATTGATCCTTTCCCATTCCCAAAAATACTAACTATAGCCTATTGTCTCTACGTAGCTCTAGTCTATCTGGTCCTCAACTCACCATGCTGTGGGGTGCCCCAAGATACCCTACTCAATATAACAATGAAAAAAAAATATTTTTCTGTGCTAACACTAAAATAAAATTAATTTTTCAGTTTTTTCAGATCGTGCACCGAAACCAATTAAGCACCGTCTAGAAAAGGTCAACAAAAAAAGAAACTGTGTTGGGTGTTATGCAAAATTAAGAGCCACTCTAACCTGTAAAGAAGCCGATAAAAAAGTTAAAAAAATTTTGACGAGATGTGTTGAGTGTGAAAAACAGTACTGTCTTCAATGTTTTAATGAAAAACATTTTGCTTTTTTAATAAATCTTACAAAATGTTATCTAGGTATATATTGATTTCCCGACGCTTAAACATGCGCATCCACGTTTCAAATTTTGCCAAAAGAGGCGTTATAGTTATTTTAACGTTACCAAATTTTAGAGACTGGGATCTAGTACAGTATGCAGTGAAATTCTAAAAACATATTTTGGATTAGATTACATTTTGTGTTCCTTACATTTAATTTATTATTATGTAGGTTGTCGTAAACAGCGACTAATCATCTAGGGACTGCAACATCTTGCACAGCCAATGCTTGGCGCCAGCCAATCCCAGGCGCCAAGCGTGGTGAGAATAGCAATACACGCTTATACAGCAGTGGACTGTTGTAGCTTTTATGGTGGTGTGGTGACCACTTGTCTGACAGATGTTATCTTACATCTCGCTTCGCAAGTCTCATCTGTGATGATAGTCTCGAATTTCTACAATCTATATTTCCATTTGTCTAGTTTTGTAGTTTATTTTTGTATCTGTTTTGTCCTATAAATTATTATTTATTATTATCCAGGAATTGTGATTTCAGTAACCTGGGCTCGCAAATCAAATGGCAAAGAAGTATTATTATTTGGCGGGTTTTCCTACTGCCTGCAGTGGCGAGGGAACCGCACTGACCGCTGGGTGTGCACGTCCAGCAGCGGCGTGAGGAAGTGCAGGGCTCGCCTCCTCATCACCAAGGATAGAAAAATATCTAATTGTTCATCCGAGAAACATGCACACCCTCCTCCTAAATTTATTATACGGGATGGAGTATATCTTAGACTTTAAATTATGAGTAGTTCTAGCGATAAGAAGTCAATTGCTAAAACAGTAAATTAGTGTTAGTAGATGTTCTTACGTATAAATGTAGTTTTTAAGTGTTAAATCCTGGTATTTCTTTAACCATGTATGGAACTTCTTACGGACACAGTAAACGTACAACTGAGGAATATGCATGTTAACTAGGTATTTATCGAACTGTGCGAAAATTTTGGGGGCGCAGCTACGAAGCATCCTTCGCAGCTGCGCCACTCAGTTCTGCTACTTAACTTCTTTCTTATTTAACTTCTTTCTTTTGTACTTTTGTTGCTTGTGTGAATATTATAATGTAAATTTGAAATGTTTCGAATTATAAAAAGGAGCCGTCTAATTTCAGTGACCTGGGCTCGCAATTCTTCTGGTAAAGAAGTTCTTTTGTTCGGCGGTTTTCCATATCATATCTTTATTTCTAAAACAGTAAATACAACTGTGTGCGAAACTAAGTAAAACCTTATTACGTAAATACATGCCAAATTGAATAAATTAAAGGTACCTATACATTAGTGAAAATAAGAAATAGAAATTCTATTTCTTATTTTCACTTGTGAGAATAATATAGCACTGTGAGTGCATTAAAATCCCAATAGATGTACCTATACATTGTTTGAAAATTAATAAATTGTTACAATAATATAATGTCATAAATTAATAAATTGTTACAATAATAAAATGTCATAAATTGTCTAAAAAATAAAAGCTATTAAAATAAATTATGTAGATAACGTCAAAATTCTTCAATTTCATAACAATTATTTTCCAATAACAAACATTTTAATTTATTTCTAAAAATGTTGACACTTGTTATCACTTTCATCTCATTCGGCAGTCTATTGAACAGTTCGACAGCTTGATATTGTGGACAGTATTTAGCAATATTAAGGCGAGCTTTATTTTTGTGTTTCAAGTCTTTCCTTCTGGTACTAATTCGCAACTGCATTTCATCATCTGATTCAAAGGCATGTCTATTTTTAATGAGGTCAACTAAAACTACTAAAATATATAGGCTAGGGACTGTCAATATTTTATATTTCCTAAAATACTCGCTACAATGTTCCCATGGAGGTATGCGAGCAATCGTTCTCACAGCTCTTTTTTGCAACGTGAATGCTTTAGTCATGTTATATTTGTAACCGTTTCCCCATTGTTTAACACTATATCGAAATTTGGATTCAATAAGTGCAAAATAAACTGTTCTAAGCTGTCCTACCGTTAATACTTCTCTAAGGCTCCTTAAAGCATAGCATGACGAGCTAATTGAGCCTTCCAATGCGCTCAACTCTGGTTTCCAGTTCAATAAAGAATCAATATAAACGCCCAGGAATTTTACATGCTCAACAAACTCAACTTTTTGACTACCCAAAGACAGATCAATTGTGTCCCGGTTTGCCACGGTTGATTTAAATAGAATTGCGTTCGTCTTTTGAGCGTTAAGCCGAAGGTCATTTACAGAAAACCAGGTATTGAAGGCAGCTAGAGCAGCATTGGTTACCCTACTCAACTCATCTAGACTAGATCCCGATAGAACCGCATTTGAATCGTCCGCAAATAACGTCAGTTTTACACCAGGCACTCTAGAGGCAACATAGTTTATTACGTCATTTATAAAGATTATAAAGAATATCGGCCCCAGAATGGAGCCATGTGGTACTCCTCTAGTGATGTAAATATGTTCTGATGATTTTTTAATTTCCTGTCCATCATTCCCAATTTTAGTTATCTCTACAAACTGTTTCCGATTTTTAAAATACGATTCTATTAATTTATGTACTTTGCCTCTGACGCCATAGTGCTCCAATTTTCGTAATAAGATCTTGTGATTTACCATATCAAATGCCGAGGACAAATCTAGGAACAGTCCAGCCACTTTAAGTTTATTGTTAAGATTATCCACTACGTCTGAAATTAAGTTATCTATAGCATCAGAGGTACCTATTCCTTGTAGATAGCCAAATTGTCTGGGGTTTAAGATCTGGAATAAATTAATGTGGGCCAACAGTCGATTTTATATTAGTTTATCGAATATTTTAGATATTACGGGTAAAAGAGAGATTGGCCTGTAATTTTTTGGGTCCAACTTACATTTCTTTTTATGCACCGGAAGTACCTTCGCAATCTTTAACTGATCAGGGAATACACCTTCTTTTATGCATTGGTTGAAAAAGGAGGCAAGGATGTTGTCTAAAAGATCGATATTGTTTTTAATGACTGATATTGGCATTTCATCGTACCCAGTAGATGATTTGTTTTCCATCTTCCTAACAATATTAGAAACTTCGTGCGCAGTGACAGTTCTGAAGTACATATCTTTCTTAATTCTTACTGTGTTAACAACTTAAGAGCCATTTCGCAACTATCCGAAAACGATTTCTGTCCAAGATCAAATTGCTTAGAGAAAGCGTTGGCTACTTCTTCAGGGTCCTCGACCAATTTATTTTCTATCTTAAGTATTATACTATTACCCAATTTACTTGTATTCTTTTTCCTATCCTGATTATTAACAATATTCCAAATTCCTTTAGCTGTATATTTTTCTTTCATTATTTTACTTTGTGTTGTCATAGTTTTAGCTTCTCTCAGAACCCTTCTATAGATAGTTATGTATGCGGCTTTATATTTTATGATGCTAATATCGGTCTGTGCACTGTTTATATTACACAAAACACGTTTCATCATACTTGATATCCTGATTCCTTTTGTAATCCATTTTGACCGGCCTACATTATTCCTTTTAATTTTTCTTTTACTTTTCTTAAATGTCTTTTTAAACATATTTGTAAAGTTTTTTAAAAAGCTATTGATTCCTATGCTATCTGAATTTGTATTAATGATAAGTTGCCTAAAATTTTCATTGTTTACACTGTTATATTTTCTACGTTCGACGAATATGACATCCTCTACCCATTTTTCTTGTTTTGAACCTTCTACTGCCAGACTAACTGATATAGCCATACTGTCTGCAGAGCAAAGGGAAGCACACCGACCGCTGGGTGTGCACGTCCAACAGTGGCGTGAGGAAGTGCAGGGCTCGCCTGCTTGTCACCAAACATAGAGAGATCGCTTGTGTACCGTCCGAGCAACACACACATCCTCCTCCTAGTTTTCTTATACGGGATGGAATGTATCTAAAACTTTAAAGTCTGACTTGTAGTTCGTCTTGTTAAAGAAGTAAATTTACTCTGAAAATATTTAGTGCAAACGCAGCGTCCTGTTCACTAACTTCATCTGATCTACATATCACACTACTATACTGCATTTCACATAGGAAGGGTAGGCTGACGTTTTGTGACATAGTGTTGCCGGCACTACACCACAAAAGATTCAAAAACTAGTCTGACGGGTTCCATTCGGATCCGATGTTACCCAGAAGGGTCGATTAAAATTTTACTATATTGAACCCTTATTTTTTAATTACTTTCCTTTCCTACACTTGACTTGTATATTTTTTACGATTTTTGTTGCTTTTTCTAATGTTTTACCCATAGATGCCCATCCGTTGTCTACAACACGCCAGGTGTGGCGAGCGCGTAAATATACGCGCTAACCCACAATTTGTGTGATGCCACGTTAGGATCCGCATATACTTAAAAATATCCGAAATCGCATCTAATAATCCGCGCCAGCAACTTTACTAGAGATGTAAAAGTGTGAAAATCGAAAGAAAAAAAAAACGACTACCAATACGGTTTATCGAGTAGTATTACCCTAAAAACCTAAATAAGAAATTTTATTGTGTTAATATTATATACTTAAATAGTTAAGTATTCTTCATCAGATGAGGCGTTTTAATTCTCGCTTAAATGTATGACTAATTCGTAGTCAATAACATTATCGATTTGTATGACCCCTATCCCCGCCACCCCCAAACGTGGAGCACAATTTTCTTTGTCTTTTTCAACCACTTAGCTCCAGTTCTCCAGTTTCATCATTTTGGTAGATAAAATCGATCAATTTTTCGTTCGATTTAAATTCTAATGCATATAGTTATTTCAAATTATAAACGTCACAGTACCCATCGGCTGTGAAATACACTATAATACTCGACTTGTCTATGGTACAGCGGGGCTGTTCCTACGTGAGGCAATTCCATCAGAGGCCTAATACGTCCTATCCTATTACTCCCGTCCTTTCTGTAAGCTTTTAAAAGTTATAGCATCTACTGCTACAATCGCTAAAAGCGTAAATAAAATGGGAGCCCATTCCAATAAGTCTCTGACGGAATTGCCACGCTGCATCTTACCTATAGGTACTATAACAACAAAGTCAGAGAATAGCTGAGATATTATTAATGCTCTTGAATTGCAATTAATTACTTATGTTAAAACTATACAAATCTAAGTTGAAATGACACCTTCATGTACCAACTTATTCCAAATAAAACATACCTATGTTTTATGAAATAATGCACCGCAACGTGTTTTCATAAGATATTCATCCATCAACTGGAATTTGAATTTTTAGTTTGGAACCATATTTATGGGAACAGCTTCTTATCTTAGTGTGTCTAGCAGTTAATATCTTTACTAATAAAGAATTATCTTGTGAACCTCTCTGAAAATGTACGTGGTAGAGTACATGAATTTTTCCCTTTTCTGACTTTCTTTATTGTTGTATATTTCTAGCGGCAGAGATATATAAAATCAAGAAGCGGCAAGACGTTGCTGCTGGTCGGGGACTACACGTTCTGCGCTCAGAGACACAACGGCGTCCGGATCCGGTGGTCGTGCTCCACCCACAACAGCAAGCAGTGCCGCGCCAACATACACACCGTCCACGAGGAGATCGTCAAGATACACAACGTGCACAACCATCCCCCCGTGCCAAATAAACATAAGTAGAGCTCGAGCCAATGTACGGATGGATTTTCAATTTTCATCTGACATCTCTTGATTGTATCTACTTACCTGACGAAACAATTTAAAAAATTGGGAACCTTTCATAATATCTTTGTCCCAGGGCGTATTTAGAGATTTGACGCCCCGGGGCACTCACGTTTCGGCGCCTCCCAGCGTAGGTACTGGCGACTTTCAGAAAACAAGCAAGATTAGCCAAGTCAGTGGCGGATACAAAAAAAATACGCAAAGTGGAGGCACAAGCTTTGCAATTCTACGTACGCGGAGTCTACGCTTGTCGATCGTAGTTTTCAAGGGCGGATCGGATACATAACTTTTCTGGGTTGAAGGCACAAGTCCTCGAGCACTGGCCTGTATGTATCGCAAGCGCCGCGTGTGTAAAACGGACTGGAACGGACACATATCGCGAGCGAAGCGAGCTCAACTTTTCACACCACAAACGGTCGAGGAGGTTAAACAGACAGACTCGCACACGCATTGCGAGCAAAGCTAGCTCGACTTTTCACATCATGAACGGGCAGACGCGCAGGCAGACATATTGCGAGCGAAGCGAGCTCGACTTTTCACATCATAAACGGGCAAGGAGCTTTAACGAGCTCGTATTTTCACGCTTCAAGAGGAAAGAGAGGCACCACAATAGCATTGTGTTTTGCGAGCGAAGCTGCAATTGTGAACTTGACGTTTCTTTAAACAAGCAGTAATTTTAAGTGCTGTAGATTAGTGTTAGAGTACGTACAACATTGAAATTGAATTTATAAACTGGTGGAAGAGCCGCTAAATCAAGATCACACGTATTGCAAGAGAAGCAACGTCAATTTTTTAACATTTATTCAGTTGCGCTATAAGAGTTTTAGAGAGCGACGATATTACACGTATTGCAAGACTTTTCACGTTAAATTTAGGTAGGTGCAAGCAGCTGTGAGAGGGAAAGGCGGCCGGCGCCAGACTGACTGCAAGAGGGCGCCAGAGCTGTGATTTTTTTTTTACTGTTGGCTAAAGTTGGCTAGCGCCGCCCCCCCGAGACTTGCGCTTTGGGGCACGTGCCCCACTTGCCCCTATGGTAAATACGCCCCTGCTTTGTCCATTTAATTAAATTATTTAACTTATCTTTTGCATTTTAATAGGTCAATATTGACACAAAACCTCGACGGGTGCGATTAAACGTCAAGGTGTTCTAACAAGTTTTTATAGAACTATCATTAAAGCCAATAAAATGTTATCGTATTTTTCCTTTACTACTAACTGGCACATTTAAGAGCTAACCTTTTGCTACTGCGGCAAACGTGACAAGCTGCGCCGATCTCGACCATTCACGTTACTAGAAACCTTTGTTGGCTGACACTCAGAACTATCGTGGGAAAGTTCAAGATCAAAACAATTAAGGATCCAAGGTACGCAATCTACTATTAATCACTAATCAGCAATGTTTTTATCATTTCAGATAAGCCCAGATTCGTAAAAAGTTCCAGAGGTTATAAACAATTACATGTCAGTGGATACAAATTTGGAATAAACAAAGACAAGAGAAAAGCTAACGCTTTGAAAGTTAGATGGACCTGTACTAATCGTATGTCAACCAGCTGCAAAGCCAAGCTGTTCACTATAGACGAGCATATCATCTCCATGGACAACCACCACAACCACCCGCCAGTCTGTTGGCCTTTCACATCTAATAGTCTTTATTTGAAAATAGATAGTAAAGCTGTCCAAGATGATAATAAAAATTAAAAAACTTGTTATAGATTACACCTAAGATTACACATAGGTACATATCTTTGTCAGCATGTTTTATTCAAAGTTTAAATATGTCAAACAAAATTACCAATTCATCTTTTTTTTACCTGTATTCACGAATAATTAATGATTTATATTATACGGGGTGTTAGGGACAGTTGTAACCATAGTAAAAGTTGTTCAATTTGATGGTCTGATCATGCCTGCAAAGTTTTCGGTACACCGTCCCAAACACCCTGTATATAACTATGTTTTCGTCACTTATCAAAAATACCACTGCTGACCATTCCTGTTTCAAACTTCTCTACAGTACGCGCATGAGTTCTTGGCCATCGGGGAATGAGGAGGCGCGCGGGGGCGGCGCGCCCCGCGGTTACCCAACTACCCGCATTCGCCCGCAGTCGAGTGATGGGAAAAAAGTGTGTCACAAAGTTGTCGATATTTTGTCGTTGTGTTGTGTTTTGTGTAGAAACCATAAATACTTCTTTAATATTATTCATAAACAGTGAAGTTACAGTTCGAACAAACTATGGCTAAAAAGGCCCCTTTAATAAGCAAATGTCTCGAGACATACATTTTAGTTACTTTGTTTTAAAGAAACCTGCACTTAGTTTTTAAAGACCTATTCAATGATACCCTACCTACTCAATATTGTAGGAAAAACAACCCATTAACTAATAACTATGAGTAGTTTGAACTGAACTGTTCGGCAACAATTCTCGATATCGACATCAACATGAATTAGTCACAGCACTACCGCATTTCTCAACATGGTCATGAACTCATGCGCGTACTGTACGTATTGCTGATTAAAAAAATAATCTTTGCTAATTACTTATTTATGTTAGTTTGTAACAAAAATGTGATAGGTACCTAAATATATTGTAATAGGGTACTTCTTATTATGTAGAACAAATCTTACTGATATTCACGGTTCTTCTTAACATATCATATTAGCCTATATCTAGTAGTCCACTGTTGATTTCCCCCAGGATGCAATATGACCCGTTTCCACCATTCTTTACTGCAGACAACCTATATAGAAACTTCAGTAACATTAATAATAATGTAGTTAAAAAGCTCGGCTTCATTTTTCTATGCACAAAAAAGTTAGCAGCTTAGAACATTTTGAAATCACTTGGTCTATCTTATTACAGCTGAGGCAAAATACATACCTAACGACCCGTAGAGGGACAAGACAACTATTTATTGGAGGATATTTATTCGGCATGAACAAAGATAATAGAAGATACCATCTGAATAAAATAAGATGGACCTGCGCTAATCGTAATGCGTCCATTAGTAAAGCATGTAAAGCCAAACTTTTCACCAGTAACGATGTTATTGTCTCTATTTACAACGTTCATAACCATCCACCACTCTGGTCTGAGCAGAATTTGTAACAAAGCGGTAAAATATATGATGGTGATTCGAGTTTACTAAAAAATGAATTAGTTTAATCTCAGAAATAAGCTAATTCTAGATGTTTTAAATGCGAAAAACAGGTTTAAAATAACAGCTACGTGCCGATTCGTTTTCGTCGTGAAACACACATCTGGTCTACACACACGGGACCCAGCGCTTAACAATCCAGCTTGTCACTTTAAGTGCGTGAGCGTATTTGAATGCGGAATGTGTTCAAGCACCGCCGATATACCGCCGCACCAGAGCTGAGACCTGAGGCACACTTGACTGTACCTTGATGCTACAACCAGCTACGCCGTAGTAAATACCATCAGCTGATACGGCAGCTCTCAGTTCAGTCTGTGTTTTTGGGGATTCTCTACCGCAGGAGATCCACGCAAGTCCGTCTTTAAAAATGTACTATGTGGTTTTTTTTCAGGTCAACGAACTACATCACATAAAACGTATCAGTTCCAATTTCTCTCCTTTGAATCCAATGTGAGCTCTGGAACAAAGTCAAACAACCCTGCATCATATTCAAATGAAGAAACTGAAGATCAAAGAATTGAAGATTATGATGTCAAAGAACAAGAAAAAGCGGTTCAAAATATGGATGTAAACATTGAACTTTTCACTAAGTCTGGAAAATTACGCCAGAGGAAAAGCTTTGCTACCAGTTTGGCTGAAAGAAAGTTACGCAATAGAACTAAATATGCCGAAAACCACCGCGTCAAGCCTGGATGCGGGGATAGTTGTTTGAAAAAATGTATGAGCAAATTCAGTGAACAGGATAGAAAAAATATAAACAATTATTACTGGAATTTATCTCGGCGAGAACAACGCGTATTCATAAATAATTGTGCTCGTATTGCTATACCAAAAACGCGCCAAGTGTCTAACCCACAACGTGATCCAAGGAGGACATATTTTTTTATACGTAACGAAGAAAAAGTTAACGTATGTAAATCATTTTTCCTTACAACACTTGGCTATAAAATGACGAATGATAGAGTTTTGTATAGTGCCTTGAGAGGAAATTATGAAGATCGTAGAGGAAAACACAACAAAACAGCGCCTTTAAATAGGGAACCGATCAGAAACCACATCAAATCATTTAACCTGACTTCGGGATTGAATTGGCGAAGCGATCTTACTGTTACACAGATGCATTATGATTTCACCTTAAAATATCCAGATATCAAAGTATCCTACGAACTCTATAGAAAAGAACTAAAAGCCATGAACATTACTTTTAACAAGGAATGGCATGATAAAAAGTAATGTAGAACGCGTAAATTTGATAAGGTACCTAATTAGGCAGTAAACATTGCCATACAATACCGTGAATATCGACTCAAATTTTAACCCTACGTCCCTTCATCTTTCTATAACTTAGATTTAGCTTGATTTATCTATATACATATAATAAAACAGAAACGAAACCAATTCTGTACATGGGATAGTTCAAAAAAAGGATTTTTACTTCTAATTGTGGTCATGATACAGATCTCAGAACAATAAGAAAAAAAATTTTTGTCTGTTTGTCTGTCTGTCTGTCTGTTTGTCTGTTTGTTTGTCCATCTTTCACGCAAAAACTACAGGACGGATTTTAACCAAATTTTGTGTCGTAATACCTTATTAGTCGGGTCAACATATAGGATACATTTTACTTCGGGAAAATCTGTCATTCCCACAGGAAAACACAGTAATTGGTTTCGCGGAGTTCATACGAAAACTGCAAAGAATTTTTTCGAGGTTCTAAATCTACTAATAGGTAACATTTCATACGAATTTAACTAAAAAAAAGCATTAAAAATACAAGACTGAAAAAAAATTGCGCTAAAACACTCACCACATTTGACTGTGTTGCACTTTTACCCACCTAGATGTCGCTGTTAGTTTTCTAAAACGCGCTATCGAGGTGTTTTTCGGAAATTAAAAGTATCCGCAGAAATTACTACCTCGATACCTTTCGCTGGTTAGGTATTCAGTGGAAAATCGTCTATTCAAATTCGTTCGACAATTAGTTCACTTGAGTTTTTACACGACTACGGCGAAGCAAAAAGGAGTGTTATGATTTTGACCGGTATGTATGTATGTATGTGGAATAATTTCGTCTGTTCCCTTATAACTCACAAACTATTTATCAGAATTTGACAAATGAGGTATCAGAAGAAGCGTTTAAACAGGGCGATGGTTATAGGCTATATAATGTCACAATAAATTGATTATAGCGCCCTCTAGAGTGCATGAAGTTACAAACTAAAATTTAATTTTCTTCAAGTGATATCGTGTTGGGTATCAAACGAAAGGGCTTTAATAGCATAATTCAGAAATGTATATATTTTTTCTAGAAAACGTATGCTTTATCAGATACCAAAGTCAAAAGATAAACGGGGAGTAACAGAAAGGGTATAACAAACCGAAAGGAGGTCAAGGTACTCATGAAACTGAAAAACTTTACACATGGAACATGGGTCGAAATATGAAAACAATTTGGACCTCCCATACAAAATCGCCGAGGAGCTAATTGATTTACTATGCGAGGCCCAAATTGTTTTTTCATTTTTCGACCCATGTTCCATGGGAAAGTTGTTCAGTTTCAAGAGTACCTTGACCTCCTTTCGGCTTGTTATACCCTTTCCGGTACTCCCGGTATAAGGTATCGCACTACCACCATATTTGACTCGGACTTGTCAAATTTATTTGATTTAATTGACTTGTACGCATAGACTCATACAATATCTATAGCAAACCCGAGCGTGTACAGGTACCTACTAAGTGCGTATACGCAGAAAAGATATTAAAGATCTAGATGATGATCTAGAGAAGATTAGATGTAAAAGATCTTTTATGTACCTATAAGTACAACCTTTTGCTACTAACAACCATCGACTCGTCTCGGAAAAAAGAAAAAAAAAGATAAAAGAAACACGGACTAATTAAGAAATACAACACAGAAAAAAGAAACGTGGACATCTACTTTAGCACCAATCAAAGACTCGGGGGTTAAGGGTGGCTTGCCCCCCTCACGGAAAAAAAGAGACGTGGTCATCTACTTTACAAGTGCAACTCGCACCAGCCATCTACTCGGGTGGTTGAGGGGGGCTGACCACCCTCATATAAAAAAAAAAACTTGGACATCTACTTAAGAAGTAAAACTCGCACCAACCAGCGACCCGGGGGGTTGAGGGGGCTTGCCCCCCTCACAGAAAAAGAGACGTGGTCATCTACTTTACAAGTAAAACTCACAGCAACCAGCGACTCGGGGGGTTGAAGGGGGCTGGCCCCCCTCACGGAAAAAAGAGACGTGGTCATCTATTTTACAAGTAAAACTAACACCAACCAGCGACTCGGGGGGTTGAGGGGGGCTTGCCCCCCTCACAGTAAAAAGAAACGTGGGCATCTACTTTACAAGTAAAATTCACACCAACCAGCGACTCGGGGGGTTGAGGGGGGCTTGCCCCTCTCACGGAAAAAAGAGACGTGGACATCTACTTTACAAGTAAAACTCACACCAACCAGCGACTCGGGGGGTTTGCCCCTCTCACGGAAAAAAGAGACGTGGACATCTACTTTACAAGTAAAACTCACACCAACCAGCGACTCGGGGGGTTGAGGGGGGCTTGCCCCCCTCACAGTAAAAAGAAACGTGGGCATCTACTTTACAAGTAAAATTCACACCAACCAGCGACTCGGGAGTCGAGGGGGGCTTGCCCTCTCACGGAAAAAAGAGACGTGGACATCTACTTTACAAGTAAAACTCACACCAACCAGCGACTCGGGGGCTTTGCCCCTCTCACGGAAAAAAGAGACGTGGACATCTACTTTACAAGTAAAACTCACACCAACCAGCGACTCGGGGGGTTGAGGGGGGCTTGCCCCCCTCTCGGAAAAAAGAGACGTGGTCATCTACTTTACAAGTAAAACTCACACCAACCAGTGACTCGGGGGTTGAAAAAAGAGACGTGGTCATCTACTTTAGAAGTAAAACTCGCACCAGCCATGCCCCCTCATTGAAAAATGAGACGTGGTCATCTACTTTACAAGTAAAACTCACAGCAACCAGCGACTCGGGGGGTTGAGGGGGGCTTGCACCCCTCAGGGAAAAAAGAAACTTGGTCATCTACTTTAGAAGTAAAACTCGCACCAGCCATCTACTCGGGGGGTTAAGGGGGGCTTGCCTCACTGAAAGAAGAAACGTGGGCATCTACTTTACAAGTAAAATTCACACCAACCAGCAACTCGGGGGGTTGAGGAGGGCTTGCCCCCCTCACAGAAAAAAGAAACGTGGGCACCTACTTAACAAGTAAAATTCACACCAACCAGCGACTCGGGGGGTTGAGGGAGGCTTGCCCCCCACACAGAAAAAAGAAACTTGGTCATTTACTTTAGAAGTAAAACTCGCACTAGCCATCTACTTGGGGGATTGAGGGGGGCTTGCCCCCCTCATAGAAAAAAGAAACGTGGACATCTACTTAAAACGTAAAACTCGCACCAACCATCTACTTGGGGGGTTAAGGGGGGCTTGCCCCCGTCATATAAATAAAAACTTGGACCTTTACTTAAGAAGTAAAACTGGCACCAACCAGCGACCTGGGGGGTTGAGGGGGTCTTGCCCTCCTCACAGACAAAAGAGGCGTGGTCATCTACTTTACAAGTAAAACTCACACCAACCAGCGACTCAGGGAGTAGAGGGGGGATTGCCCCCCGCACAGAAAAAAGAGACTTGATCATCTACTTTAGAAGTAAAACTCGCACTAGCCATCTACTCGGGGGATTGAGGGGGGCTTGCCTTCCTCATAGAAAAAAGAAACGTGGACATCTACTTAAAACGTAAAACTCGCACCAACCATCTACTTGGGGGGTTAAGGGGGGCTTGCCCCCGTCATATAAAAAAAAACTTGGACATCTACTTAAGAAGTAAAACTCGCACCAGCCATCTACTCGGGGCTTGAGGGGGGCTTGCCCCCCTCATTGAAAAAAGAGACGTGGACATCGACTTAGGAGGTAAAACTGACACCAACCATCTACTTGTCATATTCATTTTTACTTACATAATTACTTATTCACGTTTTGAACTAAGTACATCTTCCACATCTGCTACAGTATTACGCGAGCACCTATATTTAGTATTCTTTGGTATAAGTGGGAAATTTGGAACTTACAATATAACCCCAAAATATTTTAAATAAAAAGAAGTCCTAAAACTAAAACACGACTACTGAGAGATCGCGCTCTAAAAAGGAAGAAACAAGAAATTTCAAATAATAACTACACACATTTGAATGCCTCTATCGTCCACAAAAGTGATACAAAGCTTACACCTATAATTGTTTATTTACGTGGAAATTTAATATAATTAAAATCATAGTGGTTTTGTAGTGATAGCTGTAGTCGTATGCCACTTTGCCTTTTTTAATACGTACAAACAAAGTACTGGAGTACGTGGCATACGACTACAGCTATCACCACAAAACCACTTTGATTTTAATTATATTAAATTTCCACGTAAATAAACAATTATAGGTGTAAGCTTTGTATCACTTTTGTGGACGATAGAGGCATTCAAATGTGTGTAGTTATTATTTGAAATTTCTTGTTTCTTCCTTTTTAGAGCGCGATCTCTCAGTAGTCGTGTTTTAGTTTTAGGACTTCTTTTTATTGTTGTATAGCTATTATAGTCCGGCCAGTTCGTGCGCGACCTTCCTTAGGGGTGACAGACGGTGAGGGGGGCGATGTCAACGGGTAGCGGGAGGTGTAGCGGGGAGGGGACACGCGCGCATTCTCGCCGCACGTCATATTAGAATGACGTGCTTCCTCGCCCCCCCACCGTCTGTACCCCGCAGGAAGGACGCGCACGAAGTTGTCGAACTATAGTCCTCGCTAACATAATTATAGGCTATCTTTTTTATGGAAAATCTGTCTTCAAGGGCGTAAAAAGGAGGGGAGAAGTTTGTATGAAACTCCGTCAGTTTTGAAGGTAATTTAATTAAAATTAATATTTTGTCTATTTAGTTAGAAACTACGAATGACGCAATAAGGATTTTTGGAAATTCTGCCTTAACGGGGGTGAAAAAGGGGGGATGAATTTTGAAGCTAAATACTTAGATGAAAATTAAAGCTGTTTACATGAATACTAAGCTTTTTTGCCCTTCGTTTTATGACCGTTACCTGTGTAAAGAACTATAATAATCTTATACCTTTAAATGAGCAAAAATTGTACACAAAATATATTATTTTTAAAATTATATTTTTGGGATCTCGGGAACGGCTCCAACGATTTTCATATTTTTTTTAAATAGGTAGGGGTTTTCGGCGGCGATAAATCGTTCTAGATAGGTAGGTTTCATTTTCCGAAAATCGTTGCTTCACACTTTTTTCTAAATTATTTTAAAACTAACCGCGACATCTGTTGGTGAGTAAGACAGTGTAATGTAACCGTGACTTGGAACCGTGATTGTAAGTGGTTTTGAAACTAACGCATAAAAACAAAAACCGAGCGAGCTCGGTCGGCCAGCTGGTAAATAGCATAAGCTGGGAGTATCTTCACGCAGTGAAGGCGGTAACAGTTCAATACTGGCTAAAACTCCCATTTTATTATAACTCATCAGAGTAGAGATGCTTTCGTATTACGCATACAATAAACAACTAGGAGTATTTAATAGACGCCGACGGGGACAATGGAGGCCACTTCATACACATATTAAATCTGCCTCAATACGTGTTGTCCTTTGGATGAACTTGGATAAGACGAAGATTATGTTCAATCAACACATAATCCCTGAGCCGGTCTCCGTCGAATGTGTAACCCCTGAAGTTGTCCAGACATATGTTTTGCAGATGGAAACAGACGACTTTGAGGCTGAAATCACCAGAAGAGTGCAGGTTGACTAGGTAGCATTTGGGAAGCTGCGTCACATCCTCGAATCATCTTTGTCACAATGCCTCAAGACCAAGGTGTTCGATCAATGCGTCCTACCAGTCATGACCTACGGAGCCGAGACGTGGAACTTGACAGTAAAACTGGCCCACCGGCTACATTTCACTCAGTGAGCTATGAACAGGTCAATGCTCGGTATCTCTATAATGGATAAAAACCGGAATGAGGCTATTCGAAAAAAGACCAAACTGACGGACATAGTCTGGAAGTGTAGGAAGCTGAAGTGGCAGAGGGCTGGTCACATTTGTCGTAGAACCGATGGATGGTGGAGTAAGCGGATTCTCGAATGGAGGCCATGCCTCAGTAAGCGTAGCGTTATACTCTCACCGTTCAGATAGACCGCTGACGCTGACTTGAAAAAGGCGGCTGGTAGTGACTGAACGGTAAAAACGGGAGATCGTGCCTTATGGGGTTCCCTGCGTTCAGCAGTGGAATGCAATAGGCTGAAATAGAATAGAAATAGGCTCCTTACAGTTAGAACATCAAATATGATTTATAAAGAGATTCTTTAGGTTTTATTGCGACGTATTTTGACGTTTGGTATGGGGGGAGTAAAAAGTTTCATGTGATCAACATCTACGAGAAGTTTGGAGTCCGTCTGCCTACCAAGAGCACAGCTTCACTTTAAAAACATACGGAAATGACTCTATTATAATGGTTTTTTATCTTCTGTTGGCGCATAAACGTCCCTTGGCGAGACGAAGTTCGCGGGCACCAGCTAGTTAAATATATTCGACTCATTTGTACTTTTTGTTTCATTTTAATGTAGTGATAGAAAGAAGTTTAAAATGTATGCCACAGACAAGGCCTACCTATAAAAAATGGCGCAACAGAGGAGAGGCTAAATATAAAAAAAAAACGGCCAAGTGCGAGTTGGGTTCGCCCACCGAGGGTTCCGTACTAAGATTTGTAGGTTATTCTGGCTGGTAACATATGGTACTCCCACTTGGACAACTAGCCAGAATTCTTAAATATTTTTTTCGGCCCCATAAAAACCCTAAATTTATGAATTTTTTTTAGAGTTTTTTTCTTAATTCGTATTTCAAAACGAAGCTTCTTGCCAAATTTCATTGTTTTAGGTCTGTATCCGTACCCTCGGTATTTTGATTCCCTTGAGAGGGTAAAAAACACGCGTTTTTACTGCATAAACGGCTATATCTTTTTGTAACTTGAAATTAGGTGCTTGATTTTTTCACAACTACTAGTGTTTGTAGACTTGAGTATACAGTTTTTATTTCAACTCGAACCCTGCAAAGCGGTAAAATATTATGATGGTGATTCGAGTTTACTAAGAGATGAATTAGTTTAATAACAGAAATTTGCTCCTTCAAGATTGTACTAACGCGAAAAACAGGTTTAAAATAACAGGTACCGATTCGTTGTCGTAGAGAGACACACATCTTGTCTACACACACGGGACCCTACGTTTGATAATCCATGTGCTCACTTTAAGTGCGTGAGCGTATTTGAATGCGGAGCTGAGACCCGAGGCACACTTGACTGTACCTTAATGCTACAACTAGCTACGCGTAGTAAATTCTTCCAGCTGCTACGGCAGCTCTCAGTTCAGTCTGCGTTTATGGGGATTAGCTACCGCAGGAGATCCACGCAAGTCCTTCATAAAAGTGCAGTATAAAGGGTAAATTATTATTGTTATCGTTTACTAGTTGTTTTTAATTTCGCAACAGTTCCTAAAAAATCCTTAAATCAAAACATTTAAATTGAACAAACAATGAACAATGTTTTCTTTTTCCAGGTGAACGAACTACAACGCAAAAAACGTATCAGTTCCAGTTTATACCCTTAAAATCCAACGTGAACCCTGAGTCATTTTCAAGTGACGAAACTGAAGGGCAAATAAAAGAAGAAGAAGATGATGATAAAGAACAAGAAAATGCAAATATTGATCAACTTTTCGCCAAGTTTGGAACATTACACCAGAGAAAAAGCTTAAGTACCAGTCTGGTCGAAAGAAAATTACACAAAAAAGCTGAATATGCCGAAAACCATCGCGTCAGGCCTGGATGCGGTGATAATTGTTTGAAAAAATGTATGAGCAAATTTAGTGAACAGGAAAGACAAGATATAAACAATTATTACTGGAATTTATCTTGGAAAGAACAACGCGTATTCATAAAAAATTGTGCTCGTATTGTTATACCTAAAACGCGCCAAGTGTCTAACACACAACGTGTTCCAAGGAGGACATATTTTTTAATACGTAATGAAGAAAAAGTTAACGTATGTGTATCTTTTTTCCTTACAACACTCGGCTATAAAATGACGAATGGTAGAGTTTTGTATAGTGCCTTTAGAGGAAATTATGAAGATGGTAGAGGAAAACACGGAAAAGGGCATTTAAATAGGGAACCGATCAGAAACCACATAAAATCATTTAACCTGACTACTTCTCATAACGCTAAGGAGCATGCTCCGTCAGAGTTGTATTTGCCAAGCCACCTTAATGTTACACAGATGCATCATGATTTCACCTTGAAATATCCAGATATCAAAGTATCCTACAACCTCTATTGGAAAGAACTAAGAGCCATGAACATTACTTTCAAATAGGAATGTCATGTTAAAAAGTAGGTAATGTAGAACGTGTAAAGTTGACTATCAAGTACTTTATTAGGTAATAAACATTGCATAACACAAACATATTATACCGGGTGGACTATAATAGTGTCGTCAATAAAAATAAATTAGATTCCTGACATCTTGGGGTATTTGAAATACCAATACCAATATAACTTTTAAAGCACTCGCGATTACTTTCACACATAATAATTACTTTGACGGGTCTTATCGCGATAGTTTTTTAGGTAAATAAGCGATTTACCTGGAAACTCGACGTTTCGACTGGGTTGCACCAGTCGTGGTCGCGAGCAGACTGAAGTAGCAGCGAGTTGTCATCAGGGCGGTGGGCAACTAGATTTTCTGCTACCCACATATTGTCTTAATAATTTAAATTGTTTGTAAACATTACACATTAGGCCGGCACACAACACTCACAATGTCCGACGATCGGTCCGATGGTGAATCGCGCGTTTTTATTTTGTCTATTACCGGACTCCATGTTGTAGACAATTTAAATCCCTCCTCCCGATTGAAATTATTGGGGTTCTTTTTGATTTCTATTGCCTCCCTCACCACTCTGGAGTAATAGTGACGTTCCACAGAGAGGACTTTTGGGGCATGAAGCTCGATCCAATGGTTGGCACCAGATGACAATAGGTGTTCCGCGATTGCCGATTTATGCGTCTGTCGGTTTTTCACAGCTGCGATATGCTCCTTGACCCGTTCACTGATACTGCGCTTGGTTTGGCCAATGTAAGACTTACCACAGCTGCATTGTACCTTATATACACCTGCATTTTGAAAAGGTATAACATCCTTCGGTGTGCGTAAACAGTAAGATATTTTGGACAATGGAGTGAAGACAGTTTTAATCAGTAGTTGTTTTAATTAATAGTTGCCCACCGCCCTGATGACAACTCGCTGCTACTTCAGTCTGCTCGCGACCACGACTGGTGCAACCCAGTCGAAACGTCGAGTTTCCAGGTAAATCGCTTATTTACCTAAAAAACTATCGCGATAAGACCCGTTAAAGTAATTATTATGTACCAATACCAATGCGTAGTTCCGCGATTATTTTTAGTTTCCGAGCTATTCAACTTTAAAGTTGTATGGGATTAACTTAAATGGCAGACATTGGGCCTTACCACAAAAAAGTTAGACCAGAGTCGAACGCGTGTTTAAAATAAAACTTCATACAAAAAAAAACGCTAGACATGCGTTCAACGCTGGTCTAATTTTTTTGTGGTAAGGCCCTTTTTCTTTTAAGTACAAATAATAAAGATTCTGCTATGAAATCAACCGCGCGAAAAGCCCTTATACCGAAGTAAAAAACGAAAGGAACATACATGCGGTATTTTGGAATACCCAAGGATGTGAGGATTATAATTTATTTTTATTGACATCACTCTATGGTCCACCCTGTATAATAGGGCGTCAAAAAATGCAAAGAATTATACTTTTTATACCTAGTTATACTTTTCTAAATTTAAAAATTATAATTTATGATGTGATGATGATAAGCCTACAGCAGTTGTTTACAAAACCGTGAATATTGACTCCAATCACAACCCTATGCCTCTTTATCTTTCTATAACTTAGATTTTGCTTGATTTTTTAAATATAATTATAATTGATCATTTGTACTTTTTGTTTCATTTTAATGTATTGATAAAAGTAAGTTTAAAATGTATGAAACAAAAATACAAAAACTACGGTACCTATCAGAAATATCCCCGCATGCTACCGTAGTCGAAATTAATAATGAAGCAATTAGAGCCACATTTAAAAAGATTTTTGGAATATAACTGAAAAGTTTGGGGTTTTCTTACAGGACGCTTCGAGGTCGTAAAAAGGAAAGAAATGATTATGTACGAGGAGTATTTGTTCATGTTCCACACGGGCACCGGTCCGAAGCAGATCAAGAAGTCCTGGCGCTGCTGCAGCAGCAGCCGCGCCGGCTGCCGGGCGCGCTGTCCACGGTGGACGACCAGCTGTTCAGCGTCAAGAACCAGCACAGCCACCCGCCACCAGCTTACTCGCCAAGGCACCATCAGATTGACTGATTAGCCTGCGGGGCAAGATTATTTCTGTCTAACATGACTGACTGGATCATATCTATCTATGATTGTTATTATTTTAGCTTAATAGATCCCATTGTTTTTGTTACATTTTCATAGAAATAAGTACACGTGGGGTTGCGCCACTCACCGAAAAAAAGGGTGCACGGCCACCATTTACTCCACCGGAGACTCAGTCACCCGCAGATCCATCGCACAACACACCCACCCTCCGCCCAAGATATGGAAGCATAGTATCACCCCCAAACCCACGCAAAAAACCAATCCATGATGTTGATGTGAAGATGTCACCCCCTCGTGATGATAAGTTAATTGTTGACATAAACGAGTCTTCATATTTCTTCGTCTTTTTAATTATCTCTATAAAGTTAGTAAGAGAAGGCGTCTTGAATAGTCTACACTCTACATAGGTAAACACGATGATCGTTGTTTAAAAAAAATATAAACCTATTCGACTTCGACTTTAATAAACTGTCTAGTTCTTCTGATCATTTAACACGTCTGTAACTCGTAGCAAATTGCTGTGTTGCAGCATTAAATGGTAGCCGTTGTGGCGCATTGGTTAATATGACTGGGTTCAATTCCTGGTGGGGTCACGCTCAAAGTTGATATTTGTGAATTTGTTCCCAATCTGGTTATGACATTGCAGGCTGAAACACGTCTGATTGTCCTAAAAGCAAGATGGTTCCGTGCGGTCCCGGTTGCTGTTTATGGTGGAGGTGGTTACTCAACCATGTCTGAGGCCTGCCACTTGTAAAAGGCGGTTGAAAAACTCTGACACCAGGGTTCATCGGGTTTTCAAACAGATTGCTATTTTCAGAGTTGAGCGCTGTATTCGCGAAGTCGCAGCGCGGCAACCCGGTGATCATGATCGGCCAGTACCGCTTCAACCGCGTGAACAAGCATGGCGTGCGCACGCGCTGGGTGTGCGTCAAGGCGAAGGCTGGCTGCCGCGCCTCGCTGCACACCATCGACAACGCCATCGTGCGCGTCTGGGGCATGCACGACCCCATGGCGCACACCACTCCCAATCGGTTTTAAGGCAGTATTTTAAATAAAAAAAGTACAAAGTCTAAGAAGCGGGCATGCTAGTAGGCAAAGCAAGGTATGCAGTTTCTCGAAAGTTAAGAGATTACTTAGATAGGTTCTATGAATTTTATATTTTGAATTTGTTCTTTTTGTAATAATCAAGTAAGAATGATTATTTTCGGTGAAGGTTGTAAGTCATTGTAAGATTAGCAAAATTTTATAGAAAATAATGTTTATAAATTTTGCTTTGGGTTTTTTTTTACATCTGGCCTTACCTAATCTGGCCGGAGCTTGAAGCAATGAAACGTTAACAAATAAGCTCCATGTAATGCGACAATGCTTATCATAATTTTAGAGCCAATAATGGTGACGTCACGTTACGGCAGGCCAGTCATCCAGATAGGCGTCCGCAGGTTCCACCGTCGCACCGACAGCACGGGGCCGCGGAGCCGGTGGAACTGCACCAAGAACAAAACGAGCATCAACTGCAAAGCGTTCGTCGTCACCGTCTATGACCAAATAGTGGAGATCAGGAATGAACATAACCATTGATACAATTAAAAAATAAATTAAGTTTTACCTTTATGGCCTTATAAAGGCAGATACAACCAGGCCGCCGTGTTGTATCTACTGTTTTTAGATAATTCTCTGACCACCACCACCATCTTACTTGCGGACAACCACCTGATTGTCCGCAAGTAAGATGGTTCCGTGCTTCGGATGGGCACGTTAAGCCGTCGGTCCCGGTTGCTGTCTATGATGGCGGTCGTTACACAGCCATGTCAGAGGCCTGCTACTTGTAGTAGGCGGTTGAAAAACTCTGACACCAGGGTTCATCGGGTCGTTGAACGACTCGGTGTCCCACACGAAAAAGAAAGAAAGAAGATAATTCTCTGTTATTTATGCAATAAATACTATTTTGTTATAGGTATGACGTCTTCTTGTCTTAACGAATATCAAGTCCAACTAATCACTTTACCAATAAATTCTGGATTTCTTCCGCATGCTATGAAGGCGCTATCATTTTGTGATGAAACGAAAGTTTTAGTTCCGAATATTATATTTATTATGTATATTATTACAAGAACATTTTAGTTCTCGAAAAAAAATATTTATTACTTTACAGACGTTCATTTCGAAAAAACAATGCATGGCAACCCTGTACTCGTGGCGGGAAAATACTGGTTCAACAGGTGGTGCGGCAGCAAGGGTCCTCGCGTCCGCTGGAGCTGCACCAAAGGGCCGAGGGGGTGCAGAGCCACCGTCATCACGTATGATAACGTTGTTGTTAGAACCAATAATGAGCACACCCATCATTATAGGTGGGCTTAAAAACCAAGCGACAGCGACAACGACGCGCGTCGTTGCCGCTGTCAAATGACTGGTTTGTATGGGGAACCAGAAAAACCGAGCGACGGCGTCGTTGCGGCGCGCCACGACGCCGTCACGTTGACAGCGCGCTGAGAAGCTTAGAGTTTGTATGGGATGCGGTCGGGTTTTTCTACAAGACCGCAGCGACAACGACGCCGTCAAAATTTGACGGCGACAACGACGCGCGTCGTTGTCGCGTCGCTTGGTTTTTAAGCCTATCTTTAACCTGGCGTAGGCACTAGAACCTACGAATATGTAAAAAGTACTTAACATAAAATCATAACGCTTCATAGCTGCTAGTAGGAAGGTACGTGGGCGTATATTAGCTAGTAGATACAAACATTGAGCCCATGTTCAGCAGTGGGCTGTTGTACTCTAACATAGTATTTAAGGAGTCATCATTACTAACAAAATGGGCTCTGAATAATAATATAATTGTATTATTTATTTTATTTTATTATTGAACTGTTTAAGATGGACTTCCTGAATAGAGTTCAGTTTGGTTACTTACTCACAGATTTTTCATTCATTGTCCTATTTATTGCACATCTGTTTTTGTATTGCATTACTGTACAAAGTAATTACATTTCAGGTATTGTCGTCGAACGACTCGGTGTCCCAATTAAAGGACACGAAGGTATTGTCCCAGTGATGACGACATCACGTTTCGGCAACCCAGTGTTGGTGTTCGGCAAACATCGATTCAATAAAAACGCCAAGTGCACGGGGACCTCCGGACGCTGGTACTTCTCCCGGGTCTCCAAGAAGTGCAAAGCTAAACTCTTCACTGTTGACAATGTCATAGTCAGCATATTCAACGAGCATAACCACGATTGATTTTTACACGACTACGGCGAAGCAAAAAGGAGTGTTATGATTTTGACCGGTATGTATGTATGTATGTGGAATAATTTCGTCTGTTCCCTTATAACTCACAAACTATTTATCAGAATTTGACAAATGAGGTATCAGAAGAAGCGTTTAAACAGGGCGATGGTTATAGGCTATATAATGTCACAATAAATTGATTATAGCGCCCTCTAGAGTGCATGAAGTTACAAACTAAAATTTAATTTTCTTCAAGTGATATCGTGTTGGGTATCAAACGAAAGGGCTTTAATAGCATAATTCAGAAATGTATATATTTTTTCTAGAAAACGTATGCTTTATCAGATACCAAAGTCAAAAGATAAACGGGGAGTAACAGAAGGGTATAACAAACCGAAAGGAGGTCAAGGTACTCATGAAACTGAAAAACTTTACACATGGAACATGGGTCGAAATATGAAAACAATTTGGACCTCCCATACAAAATCGCCGAGGAGCTAATTGATTTACTATGCGAGGCCCAAATTGTTTTTTCATTTTTCGACCCATGTTCCATGGGGAAAGTTGTTCAGTTTCAAGAGTACCTTGACCTCCTTTCGGCTTGTTATACCCTTTCCGGTACTCCCGGTATAAGGTATCGCACTACCACCATATTTGACTCGGACTTGTCAAATTTATTTGATTTAATTGACTTGTACGCATAGACTCATACAATATCTATAGCAAACCCGAGCGTGTACAGGTACCTACTAAGTGCGTATACGCAGAAAAGATATTAATGTAAAAGATCTTTTATGTACCTATAAGTACAACCTTTTGCTACTAACAACCATCGACTCGTCTCGGAAAAAAGAAAAAAAAAAGATAAAAGAAACACGGACTAATTAAGAAATACAACACAGAAAAAAGAAACGTGGACATCTACTTTAGCACCAATCAAAGACTCGGGGGTTAAGGGTGGCTTGCCCCCCTCACGGAAAAAAAGAGACGTGGTCATCTACTTTACAAGTGCAACTCGCACCAGCCATCTACTCGGGTGGTTGAGGGGGGCTGACCACCCTCATATAAAAAAAAAAACTTGGACATCTACTTAAGAAGTAAAACTCGCACCAACCAGCGACCCGGGGGGTTGAGGGGGCTTGCCCCCCTCACAGAAAAAGAGACGTGGTCATCTACTTTACAAGTAAAACTCACAGCAACCAGCGACTCGGGGGGTTGAAGGGGGCTGGCCCCCCTCACGGAAAAAAGAGACGTGGTCATCTATTTTACAAGTAAAACTAACACCAACCAGCGACTCGGGGGGTTGAGGGGGGCTTGCCCCCCTCACAGTAAAAAGAAACGTGGGCATCTACTTTACAAGTAAAATTCACACCAACCAGCGACTCGGGGGGTTGAGGGGGGCTTGCCCCTCTCACGGAAAAAAGAGACGTGGACATCAAATTTTTTTTCAAATTCAAATTCAAATTCAAATTCAAATTCAATAATTTATTTCTTAGTAGGAATTTACAAGATTCTCTTTAAGAAAGTCACATTCTAATTCAAACTTAAAAAAGAGAAAATTTCTAATGCAAAATTTTCTATTTTTTATAACAATTTGTGTTCCTACTCTAAACGCGGCACGGGCGGGATAAAAAAATAAAAATAAAGGCACTGCCTCGGGGCTGGCCAGGCTAACCACACAGCATGTAACTTTATGCCTCAGTGATTGACAAGTAAATGGAATTACATTCTGTCAATATTTTAAAAAGGTGTTCCATACGTATAGTTAGCCGGACCCCCTGGACAGGAAAACCCCCCAAAAACCTGCCCAGAAGTGCACCTATTCTAAAGTTGACAATATTTTAGGCCCTATGCTACCCTATCTAAGCTAGAAAATAAATTAATAGTATAATAGTAATAGCCAAAAACGGCTCAACAAAATAAAAATAATATTACAGTAGATTATTCTAACTGTTTCGTCTTTAAAATAAAGGTACTTTAAATATACGAGCAATAAAATAACATAACAAAAAAGTAAATTTACAGTAAATGTAAAAATACATGTCAAAAATTTAAGAATAATAAGTATGAAATGTCAAATTTAACCACTATACATGTCAATTTACATATCATAAAAGTTTAACCACTAAAATATAATGTCATGTTTATTTTTAAATAATGCCTATCTCTTGCATTGTGTTGGAGCAACTGTTGCTACTAACCAGACATCTTTGTCTTTCAGATAATGTTCAGTCTTGTAATACGCTTTCAAACATAAAGTATTCTTTATTTTAATTTTAAATTGCCTATCATTTAACTTTAAAATTTCCTCTGGAATTTTATTATAGTAGCGTACACAGTTACCCATATATGATTTACTGATCTTACTTAATCTAGTTTGTGGCGGTACAATTTTATTTTTATTTCTTGTATTACGACAATGAATATCAGAGTTTCTTAAATAGGAACTGGAATTTTACGTACATACATTATATTGTCAAATATGTACTGCGAAGGAAGCGTAAGAATGCCAATTTCCTTAAACAATTCTCGTAGGGATTCATGACTTCGCAGTTTATATATTGCTCTTATAGCCCTTTTTGTAACACAAAGATAGTTTCAATGTTAGCGGCTTGCCCCATAACAATAATCCGTAGGACATTATGCTGTGAAAGTAACTAAAATACACAAGCCTGGCTGTAGCAACATCGGTCAATTGTCGAATTTTTCGAACAGCGTATGCCGCTGAGCTAAGTTTACTAGCCAGTGCTAGTATATGTGGATCCCATTGAACGGTTGCGTCGAGTGTAATCCTAAGAAAACTGTTTCAGTTACATAATTAAGCTTTTCATTATTTAGAACAACATCGTGTTTAATACTTTTACATTAGGCAAAGAGAATTTAATACATTTAGTTTTTTTAGAATTCAGCACTAAATTGTTTGACGTAAACCATTTATGAACCTGATCAAGTGCGCCATTTACTTCGTCAATATTTACAGCTTTTCTATCCACTTTAAATATTAAAGAAGTATCATCAGCAAAAGCACTATCTTGGCTAGATTCTGTACCATGAACGGCAAGTCGTTTATGTATACTAAAAATAGAAACGGCCCCAAAATTGATCCTTGCGGTACACCAATTCTGACGGCAGATCCTATCGACTTCACACCATTTATCTGCACTGTCTGCGTCCTATCTCCGAGATAAGATTGAACTAAATCAAGCGCTTTTCCTCTTATACCATAATGGTCCAGTTTCAGCAACAGTGTCTCATGATCAACGCAATCAAATGCCTTGGACAAATCGCAGAACACCCCTATGACATCCTGCGACTCCTCCCAAGCACCGTAAATAAGTTGTAGGAGGTTAACAGCAGCGTCGGTTGTCGAGCGCCCTTTCGTAAAACCGAATTGTTGATCATGTAGTAATTTATTTAAGTTGAAATGTAGGAGCATTTGATTAAGTACAATTTTCTCAAAAACTTTACTCAAAACTGGTAGTACAGATACTGGCCTAAAGTTACTGGGATCCGTTTTATCTCCTGCTTTAAAAAGAGGTATTACTTTACTGTGCTTCATGAGATCAGGAAATACGCCATGATCAATGCAAGCATTAAATATACAGGCTAAGTATGGTGCTAATGTATCAATTAAAGAACTACATAGTCTTACTGACATGCCCCATAAATCCTCTGTAGTTTTTACTTTTATATCTTTAAAAGTTTTTAATATTACGTTCGCATTAATGTGCCTAAACTCAAATATATTAACACAAGTCTGAACATTGTTTTTAAGAAGATTTGACGCGATGATTGGCGAAGAGTTAAGTGACTCAGTAGTTTTGAATGGGATGTTACTGAAAAAAGTTTCAAACTCATTAGCTACATCAGCGTCTGCAGTAACAATGCCCTGACCAGTCATCAAAGAATGAGATTTTTCAATTGGTTTGTTTCGACCAGTCTCTGAATTGACAACTTTCCAAACAGTTTAATAACATTTTCAGCAGAGTATATTTTATTTTTGGTGAAAATTGCTTTAGCTTGTATGCAAACATTTTTGAATATCTTAGAATATTTTTTAACATGTTCAACAAAAGTTACACTATGATTATAAGACTTTTCGTCATACAGCTCAAATAACTTATTCCTACTTGTTCGAATCCCTACAGTTGCCCAGTCGCTGAATTTAAATTTAGGATTAATTGTTAATTTCTTTACCTTGAATTTGTCTTCAAATTCATCACGTATCGTTATAAAAGCTTTGAATAAAAGTTATTTGGATTGTTAGTATCATAGTCTAGAACTGGTAGTTTTTCTGATAGTGCAGTATGGAGTTTGTCTACTTGGTTGGAGCTTATAATTCTTTTACTAATAACAATCTTTTCAACTTTAGGACGACATGGAAAAAGCACAGATTGTCCATTGTGGTCTGATTTACAACAATTTACTATTTCTTGGTCTGAATAGTCACAATCACAGTAGATATTGTCTAAACAAGATGCTGTGGTTGCAGTTATTCGAGTAGGTTCTTTAAATATGTTGTTTAGGTTAAATGACTTAAACAAACTGATAAATCGACTTCTAAAAGCAACATTTTCTAATAAATTTATATTGAAATCTCCACACACAATATGAAATTTATTCTTTGATTTTAATAATATCTTTAAAACATCTTCCATAATTAGTTCAAAACTCTCATAGTTACTATTTTTAGGGGGTCTGTATACGCACACTATAATATGTTTCTCCAACTCAATGCATGACAGTTCACACACACATTCAACCGAAAGTCCAACAATATCTTTTCGCTCTTTAGCTTTGATATTTTTATTAACAAGAAACATCTACTTTACAAGTAAAACTCACACCAACCAGCGACTCGGGGGGTTGAGGGGGGCTTGCCCCCCTCTCGGAAAAAAGAGACGTGGTCATCTACTTTACAAGTAAAACTCACACCAACCAGTGACTCGGGGGTTGAAAAAAGAGACGTGGTCATCTACTTTAGAAGTAAAACTCGCACCAGCCATCTACTCGGGGGGTTGAGGGGGGCTTGCCCCCTCATTGAAAAATGAGACGTGGTCATCTACTTTACAAGTAAAACTCACAGCAACCAGCGACTCGGGGGGTTGAGGGGGGCTTGCACCCCTCAGGGAAAAAAGAAACTTGGTCATCTACTTTAGAAGTAAAACTCGCACCAGCCAGCGACTCGGGGGGTTAAGGGGCTTGCCTCACTGAAAGAAGAAACGTGGGCATCTACTTTACAAGTAAAATTCACACCAACCAGCAACTCGGGGGGTTGAGGAGGGCTTGCCCCCCTCACAGAAAAAAGAAACGTGGGCATCTACTTAACAAGTAAAATTCACACCAACCAGCGACTCGGGGGGTTGAGGGGGGCTTGCCCCCCTCACAGAAAAAAGAAACTTGGTCATCTGCTTTACAAGTAAAACTCACACCAACCAGCGACTCGGGGGGTTGAGGGGGGCTTGCCCCCATCACTGAAAAAAGAAACGTGGGCATCTACTTTACAAGTAAAACTCAAACCAATCAGCGACTCGGGGGGTTGAGGGGGGCTTGCCCCCCACACAGAAAAAAGAAACTTGGTCATTTACTTTAGAAGTAAAACTCGCACTAGCCATCTACTTGGGGGATTGAGGGGGGCTTGCCCCCCTCATAGAAAAAAGAAATGTGGACATCTACTTAAAACGTAAAACTCGCACCAACCATCTACTTGGGGGGTTAAGGGGGGCTTGCCCCCGTCATATAAATAAAAACTTGGACCTTTACTTAAGAAGTAAAACTGGCACCAACCAGCGACCTGGGGGGTTGAGGGGGTCTTGCCCTCCTCACAGACAAAAGAGGCGTGGTCATCTACTTTACAAGTAAAACTCACACCAACCAGCGACTCAGGGAGTAGAGGGGGGATTGCCCCCCGCACAGAAAAAAGAGACTTGATCATCTACTTTAGAAGTAAAACTCGCACTAGCCATCTACTCGGGGGATTGAGGGGGGCTTGCCTTCCTCATAGAAAAAAGAAACGTGGACATCTACTTAAAACGTAAAACTCGCACCAACCATCTACTTGGGGGGTTAAGGGGGGCTTGCCCCCGTCATATAAAAAAAAACTTGGACATCTACTTAAGAAGTAAAACTCGCATTAGCCATCTACTCGGGGCTTGAGGGGGGCTTGCCCCCCTCATTGAAAAAAGAGACATTTCATTTTTTTCATTTCATTTATTTGTAAACAATTTGTTTATAAGTCATTGTAAATTTACATTTCATAATAATAATAAATAACATGAATGGATATAATTTTAGTACTACTTAAATATACTAGTAACAAAAATTACTCATACAAGTAGTTTTAGTCAAATACATTATATAGTAGATAGGTATGTTTATGTTTAAGCCTTTTTATCTAAGAACTCGTCAATGGTGTAGGGGGCCATTGTCAGTAACAAGTTCTTAACTTTTTTTACAAATATAAATCTACTTGGTGCATTTCTTATACTTTCGTCTAATTTATTGTACACTTTAGGTGCAAGCATATGTATGGTGTTTTTTTAGACGTGGACATCGACTTAGGAGGTAAAACTGACACCAACCATCTACTTGTCATATTCATTTTTACTTACATAATTACTTATTCACGTTTTGAACTAAGTACATCTTCCACATCTGCTACAGTATTACGCGAGCACCTATATTTAGTATTCTTTGGTATAAGTGGGAAATTTGGAACTTACAATATAACCCCAAAATATTTTAAATAAAAAGAAGTCCTAAAACTAAAACACGACTACTGAGAGATCGCGCTCTAAAAAGGAAGAAACAAGAAATTTCAAATAATAACTACACACATTTGAATGCCTCTATCGTCCACAAAAGTGATACAAAGCTTACACCTATAATTGTTTATTTACGGAAATTTAATACAAATAAAAACAAAGTGGTGTTGTGGTGATAGCTGTAGTCGTATGCCACGTACTCCAGTACTTTGTTTGTACGTATTAAAAAAGGCAAAGTGGCATACGACTACAGCTATCACTACAAAACCACTATGATTTTAATTATATTAAATTTCCACGTAAATAAACAATTATAGGTGTAAGCTTTGTATCACTTTTGTGGACGATAGAGGCATTCAAATGTGTGTAGTTATTATTTGAAATTTCTTGTTTCTTCCTTTTTAGAGCGCGATCTCTCAGTAGTCGTGTTTTAGTTTTAGGACTTCTTTTTATATTGCTCTAGATAACGTACTTCGTATTTCTTTTATTTAAAAGTTACTGACTTTTCTAATACTTTTGTAATACTTTACTGACAATGTACTTACCCACCACATATCTGATTGCAACAGATAAAATTACATGTACCTACCTAATTATCATTAATTATAGTCATTAATAAATCTATAATATATATCTATGTATAACAGCCCACACCTACTGACTACCTACTTATTGCTATTGGCCTCTTCTCTTTTACCCAGCTCCGCCGATCCTGTGCTTCCCGTAGCCACTGTTTACTGGCAATGGTTACTGTATCGCCCGTCCATCTGGTTGGTGGTCTGCCTACTGGACGTTTAATTTAACACTGAAAATAAAATACCCAACAAAAAGTTAGTTGATTACCGAGAATTATAAGTTAGGATTTCTGGATGGCCGTTGGTATTTGGACCAGTAAAGAACTCAAACGCGGTCGCCCGCTGTTTTCCCACATTCTTTGTGCAAACAGTAAAATAAGCAAGCGAGAATTTCCACATCAGTTTTAGGGGTCTTACAGGAGTAATTTAAACTGATTCTTTTTTTGATATAGCCATGACACTAATTATGTTCAACCTCATTTTCATGACGTTCTACCTAAATGAATATTTTACAGATATTGGAATAACGCCCGTCTTTGTTACGAACTCCAGAGGGTTTCCGGTCATCATATTGGGCGGAAACAAATTTGGAGAACATTCCAATAACAAACGGAACCCGAATTCCTTCATAAAGCGCTGGAAGTGCACCAGGACAGGCTGCCACGCCTTCGTCGTCACCGCCGACAAGTCCATCATCAAGTTTCAAAACCAACACAATCATAGAACTGAAAAGTACCCACTGTAAAAAATTGAATAGATGGAATTTTTAATTATCGATATAGGTCCATTATGAGATACGTTCTTAAAAAATACTAAGGACCTGTTTATACGTATACCTGTTTCCATCTATGTAATTAAATACTACCCATGCAAAAAAACTTCTATCAGGTTTAGGTCACCCGTTGTTCACGTAGTCCCAGCATGGCTACTTGCTGATGTTCTTCCGCGGGCACCGTTTCAATTTAGACTTGGGAGGACAGTGCAACATGTTTCATTCACAGGAAACACCATTCTCTGAATAAATTGCCCCTGGTCGGTTTTTACGACACCCATGGGAAAAATTGGGGTGATGCTATTCTAACCCGACAACACACGGCATTCGTCATTCATCAGTATAGTTTGTGAGTTGGTTTGTAGCACAGACCTAAATCATCTTGTCTTGGCAGGGAGACTATGTCGAAAAAAACATGACTGCAATGAAGATGCCTTAATATTTTAGGCCTTTTAGAAGCAAATGCGGAGGAATTAGTCCCAGCAGCAGGACCCGTATACGCGGTGTCGAAGTACGGTCGGCCGGTGATCCTGCTGGGCGCGGACCGGTACAACCACCACAAAACTAACGGCAGGAAGACCTTCTGGCGATACGTCAAGTGGAGCGATGGCTGCCGGGCCTGCCTCACCACTATAGATAGCGTGCTCGTCAAAGTTGCTGATAACCATATGCATTATAGGCAAAATACATTATAATAAAATGTTAAATCACTGAAAGCTTTTAAATGAACGATAAGTAGGAAAATCACACATTATGCACCATCTAACTTGAGTGTCCAGCGTGCCCTGGCATCTACTGAA